>OX336889.1:9042500-11475000 GCA_946959425.1 Argyrosomus regius
TTTTTCAGATTTGATTAAAGACCAAACGATTAATCAATTATCTGAGAAAATAAGAGAGAACTTAAGAAGAAGTTCTAGGGAAGTCTAGGAAGTTAAGTTGCAGCTGCAGATTTTAAACTGGACAAAAAATACAGATGACCTAGTTTCACTTTGTGATACTAATGTCGGATAAAAACCAAGATGATCAGTCGAGTTCTGTATCATAACTTAATACTGCTCTTTAAAGGATTGATGACGAGTTTACTGACAACCTCTAAAGCCTTTTTTAAGGATGCCTCTTAGTGAAGTGGCACTAAACTCTTGAATATTAGCCCATTAGCTTGAAGTGAGAAAGATTTAACAACACGTGTTTTGACTCAAACCTCTCCAACTGTGAAAAAAAAAAGAAGCAGTATTATTGTCAGTCAGTACATATGCCCGACAGTGTCTGAATCCACACCTTTTCTGTTACTGTCAGAGAAAGGTGATAACCCTCTCAGGAGCATTGGCATGTAACTGTAACTCCAGGTGGCACACACAGTATGAATACTTAATGGATGTGGACATGGAGGGGTGTTAACGATGCCCAGAAGTTTCTACCCTCATCTCCCCGAGTTGTAAACATCCAGAGCTCGGTTTCAGCTTGGCAGTGTATCCAGAGCAGGGTACAGAAGGGCATTACTCTCTCATTTTGTCGTGATCTCAGCTCTGCCTGCTGTGACGCATGACCCTTTTTACTGACACTTATTGTAGCTCTCACAGCTGACACTGACATGAGCTACAGGTAATTTAATCTGCTGTGAGGTTATGTGGGGAAACTATGACATTGCTCCAAAGATTTACAACCTGGATTTTTTTTTATTTTTTTTTTTATTTCTCCTAAAAACACAGTGCTTCAGCGCCGACCGCACAGCCCCGGCCTTAATTTGCCATGTGGCATAACCAGTGAGCCAAATGAGTTTCCTCTTAGCAGATTAACACTTGTCAGACCTCAGCAGCTGCAACAATGCTGTCCACCTCCTCTGGAGGGGAAATAATACTACTTTTGGGGGACCTTACTCTGAAGCAGTTTGGCAATGCTGACTACAGTGAAGGTCTCTTTAACCATTTTGATATGTCAGAGGTGAATGGCCGTGGGTTGCTAAAGTTGGAGATCAAAGAGGGGAGATGGGGGAGGGAAGCTGGGGGCGGAGTGGACTGTGGGAAGGGAAGGGGGTAGGGGGTATGTGAGGACTTCCTGAGGGCAAGAGGATTGCTGCTAGTGTTGGATGCCAGGACTGAGAGGAAAACAACATCATGTGCTGCTGTTTACTCCTCACCACAGCACTGTCATAGTCTCCTCTGACCTACTTGTCAGTGCCCAAAATAAAAGAATGGATCTGTCTCCGAATTGCTCTCACAACAAAGGGGTTTGTTTCATCAGGGCAAGTCAAGGCTCTGGGGCACCAAGCTTTCAATTTTTGGAAAACCCAAGACTGTTGCTTATCTACAGCACGCACAAAAATTGACTGTATACGCTTCAAACCATGCTGGCCAACCATTTTGCCACCTTGCCTTCAAGGCAAAGGCCATAAGAGTGCTGCCTTTGTGTACTCACAGCAGCTGCACTGCTGCTGTTTCCACACATTACTGGCTGCTTCATCAAGTGAATAATATTACCTTCTGTCTGAGCCCTAATTAAACAGTCCTGTAGTCCATTCAGATACAGCTCGGCTTTATAATGCAGCCCTCTTAATGCAGACCTTTTAGCTCGCCTAATTGCGTGTCCGTCATCATACTGCACCCTCCTGTTAATACCCAGTTGTAATTCATACAAGGCTTAAACTGAATTGACCTGTGCTCTGTTTGGCCATTTGTGCCCCCAGTATTTATTTGCACTTACTGTCATGATACACAAAGCCCTGGGATGCCCTGTCATTTCGAGAAATGCGAAATATAGTAGACAGAGAAAATATTGGTAAAGATTCTAGGAATCGAGGCGAATGAAACCGTGCATGACCTCAATGAACCGATCCATGGAATGGTGGTTAAACACGAGCAACGTATCTCTTGTTGCATTAATTATTAAGTCGGTTGTTCTTCACTCGGGTAGATTAGCAGTCTACTGACGAGCGCCCGGGGTTGTTTAAGGTACTGTAGCATTTGTTTGTGTGCTTCTGTAGCTTCCCTTCTCCGGGGAGCCGTCTGCATGAACACGTACAGTAACATGAACGCACAGGGTCATGTGAGGTCCAGCACATAATGTAGCCTGCGAGACTGTGTATGTTTAACCGAGTCATATCAGTGAGCCGGCAGGCAGAGAGCACGCTGACTGTATATATACGCTTAGCAGGGCCTTAGGACCTTTATTGTGACTTCACTTTGCATAGTCTAGCTGGTGGACATGATCATCCATGATGTAATGCTACAAACTGTGTCAAAATCCTGCTCCTTTGGAGAGCTGCAGGGCATTTATTTAGCAAATTATACAAACATTAATTAAAATAATGCCAATTAGTTGCTAAATTACAGTTAAATTATATATTTTGTTTCCATAAATAGAAGACAAATTATTCACAAATCAATCAGTTTAATTGGTGCGCTCCGGACACTGAAGTTAAGATTAACACAGAAGAAATTATACAGATTTGCGGTCGTCACTGAATACAATCTCTTGTTCAATTTGCAGTGGGTTTACTCCCAGATTCTCAGGGTGGGAAAACTTTTGTTTGGCGCTTGAAAAGAAACAGGCTGCGCTTATTTGTGAATGAAGGGATTAGCTTGAACACTTCACCCCAACAAGGACCATGATCCTATCTGGTTGCCTAGACACATGGTTTTGTTTCTTAGGCAGCGTGAGAGCGTGGCTGGCTCCCACCTCGCTTGGACTGAATAAGTGGCAGATGTATGAAGGCAGACCATGTTAAATCACATGAGCATACACATGGGTCTTAGTGGAGATATGCTGAAATAGCATAACAACCTCAAACCGTCCTGAATTACCAACCTAATTGTGCATTAGACAAGCAGCTCAGTATTAAAATTCACACAGTAAATGTTTATATTTTCGGCCTCCCTAGCAGCGTTGCTTTAAGTAAATCATTATTCCCACTGTTAAGGCTCCCTCCCACTAAACACAATGCTCAGTCAACTCTCCGGCCTTTGAGGAATACCATTGATTACATGGTATTTACCCCATTGAGGACCAAGGGTCAGGGGTCATCCTGTGCCTTAAAACCCAAATCCCAAGCCCATTGTCTGGTTAAGGGTGAGAAAGCAGGGGGCAATGACAGCCAACTTTAGGGCTTATTCTCTCATAAAGAAGCTCCTCTGCACTTATTACCAAAGCTTACTGGAAAACTCTACAACAGCAAATCCTTTTTGTTTGAAAAGTTAACAGAGCGCAGCGAGGCGAAATACCACCACTAACGCATACAAACACTTCGCTGCTTCCGAAGGTTTTTGTTTACACTTCAAGATATTATTTGTTATTTTTATTTTCAGCGTCGGCTGCGCGGGATAAAACCGAAAACGACTGACTGCTGAGCTGTTGTCACTGTGTGTCAACCTGAGATCAAGAGTGAGATTCTTGTGACAGAATATTTGTCATATGTCTTTACTCAAGTTTCAGCATTGTTGGTGACAGATGGATCAGGATATACATCTGTAAGAGTCTGCAAGTGTGTCAGGGAGTAACGCTTTAGCGCCGCAAAGAAACCGGGATGTTGAAACTTTCAGAGCAGAGAGAACAAAGCATGCAGGCTGCACTGAAACAAGCACTTAAAATATATGATTGTTAATAAAGATAGAGTGGATAAAGGGTTGATTAAAGTAGCTGTGGAGTATCTACAAGGTGGATAATATGTTCTCCAGTTGGCTGAGGGCTCTGCTCGGGCTCTGCCTGCAGCTTAACTAACCTGGACACATTGGTACAGAAAGCACTCCCCCTGCTGGCTGCAGCGAATATTACCAAGGGAAACTGGTTAAAGTGGATCAAGGCGCCACACCACAGGTCATGCAGAGACTGTATTTTGCGCCTCTGAAATGTCTTTAGCCATTTTTAGATAGATCATTATCCAGACCCTACTGATGCACAATACACAGCGAGTTGGCTTTAGTTAGTAGGTATGACTCAGGCACAAAGTGAAGCTGGTTAGACAGTGAAAGGATTTCCTGTATGGTCAGCGCATAAAAGCGGAGTGGGGAGGGTGCAGAGGCGTTGAGAATGGAGGGTCTTTCGTCTCCAACTAAAATATTGTGATCCGTGGGTGAGAAAGGGCCTTGGTCATTAGGCGACAGCATAAAGACAGGGATTGTAGGAGTTGCGTGAGGAGCCTATGACTAATGGGCTTGGTCAATGAGGGCCTGAACCTCATTGTGCCCTTTGTGCAAAAAGTCCACAGGCTAAAGCCTCTGAACAGGTGCAGTTCATTCCACTGGATCGCCTCCCTGTAGGATTGTTAAGATTAGGGAATGCCTTTCATCCTGTCCTCTTTCTGTTAATGATTACGAATCATCAGTTCTATTAGTGCCATTTTGGGGAGGGGGGGGAAATTTTTGAAACTAGGTTGAAAACAGAAACACCATAATTTCAAAAGAGGCTTTGTGCTTCTATGACAAATTGTACTTATCCGTGAAATGTGAAGCCTTGCTTTGTTTGGGCAAATTGTGATACGTGGATTAGTAAACAATACACAGTGAATGTTTCTGATTTATCCCTGAAAATGTGAATTTGCTTGATTTGTTTCGTTTTCTTTCCACTTTGAACGAGCTTGTCTGTTAACTTGATAGAACCTAAAGCAAGTGTCTGACACTCTTCCCTCTTAGTATGAGTGTGCTGTATCCCTTTCCCTGCGTTAATTCCAATTTAATTGCCAGTTGCCTCAAGGCACTTCAATAACAGTAACAAATGATTTGATTTAGTGGACCTCATCAGACTGCATTTTAAATGCGACACAGCAACCCCACTTGAATTCCAATGAAGTGCTGGCACAGTCCTCTGTTTACTAATGATCCTCCGCTGGAGATGTCTGATTGAATCTGAGTCAGGAGCAATGGGACCTGCTAGCATTGTAAATGATCTGCAACCTGAGCAGACAGAGAAATAAGGACCTCATAATCTCACATTAAAGCCTCGCTCTTCAGGACATGCACGTTGCGTCCAATGCAGATGATTAACCAGTCCCCTCCGTCTTACCACACATATGAATTTGCATTGTTAACGAATGCCAGAATGGATTTGAGTGCTGGCGTACGCCGCCTGTAGATCAAGTGCTGAGTGTATGACAGCCAATGGATCTTCTTCACATAGCCATTTTGACTTGAGCTAGCCTGCCAGCGTCTCCCTATCTGTATTCCTCTCCACACTCTGTGCAACAGGAAAGCAGCCCCAAAGAGATGCCAGGTCACACACAGGATTAAACTGGATTGTGTTTTTTCCTGCAGTCCTGCCTTTAATGGCTTGATATCACTACTTAACATTCTGCACAGAGCGCATAGTGTAGGCATCATTTAGGGTGGAGCTACTATCAGCCGCTCTTTGAGCACAGAGACAGAGGACTTCACAGGCTGGAGCTGACTCCTGATGGGGAATGAAGAGAATAATTACACATCTAACACACCAGGAAGGAGCCATTGATTGTGTGATTGGCATGCTGTGCATTGTGTGGGAAATTCTTAAAGAAAACAATGACTTTCATGGTTTAAAATAGAACGTATAAAGACTCACAGTTGAAAGTGCCTCTGGGCTTTTAGGGGAGTTAGTTTAGGTAGAGGCACTTGCTCTTTGAAAGAAGCTTTTCCCTCAGAGGACTCACACAAAGTTGAAGTGACCCAGTTTCCCCACTTAAGGCCCTGTCTGTGTATGGTACTGAAATAACTGTGTCTGTGTCTTGTGCGTTCTCCAGGGACTGACATGGCGTTGTTCTGTCTGCTGTGTGCAAAGCGCTTCCAGACCCAGAAGGCCCTGCAGCAGCACATGGAGGTCCATGCAGGCATGCACAGCTACATCTGTAGCCACTGTGAGCGCCCCTTCCCCAGCCACACCACCCTCAAAAGACACTTGCGCTCGCACACGGGTAAGAGACGGATCGCTCGCGCCATCATTATCTGTAGCGTTATCGTAAAACAAACATGTGGAGTCAAACGCACGCATGTGTTAAAGACACGGCGACGGCTTCATTTATTTTCGTACACGGGTTAATTTCCTGAGGTTACTGGCTTTAAGGTTTTAGTCAATTTGCATGCATCCTCTCCCGTCCTCCTTTTTCCCTCTCTATAAGATGACTCACCTCTCTGATGACAGCACTGTACCGTTATGGCCGGTGCATATTTTGGGCAATTTCATCCTGTTTATATTTTGGGTTCTTAGACAGCCTTTGGGCTTCTGCAATTCATGGCTGTCAGTTCTAGTGTGGTTCACCCAAAATGATAGAGGAAACCCAAATAAATATTGAAGGAAAAGCAAATGGAAATGACTTGTCTGTGTGTTCTACCGAGGGTGAGTCTTAGTGCCGCAGGAGACGGAGAGATATTTACTGAAAAGATGTCCCCCTTTCTTCTTTTACCTTAAATAACACTCCCAGCTGTCACGACGACTTGATGTCTAGACAGGAGAAATACATAATTGATGTGAAGAGACAGAAGTGAAGGGAGTTTTGGCCATGGCAGCGTATCTTGTTTGTATGCCATTCTGCTTGGAAGTAACATTTTGTAAATGTCATCTGCTCCACAGTGGGGTGGGGGATTGGGGAGAATCGGCCTGTAATGAGGAGAGCAATGTATCCTCTGACTTGGCTGTTGCTGTGGACACTGAGATAATGAGGCACATAGGTCATTGGAGATGACTCAAATCCTCAGCCTAGGAGAGAAATAGATTAACTACAGTATAGAGAACAGAGCAGCACATGCCTGGAGGACTTTTATTAGCTATTAGCAGACAGCCAAAAGGAGTGTCCTCATGTCATGACATTAGCGACGTCTGAAAGCACATTATTTCCCTGCTTGATATGCATGTGCAGAAAGGGCTCTGTGACTATTTGACCTATGCAGCTACATATGCGCCACACTACGCCAGGCCAAGGGTAAAGTTAGCCTTTAATGCGATCTCACGATAATGGGCTGTGTTGGTGTTGTGGCTGCTGTTGCCGCTTCCGCTGCTGCTGCTGCTGCTGCTGCTGTTGTGACACGACTGTGTTTTCAGGCGATCACCCGTTTGAGTGTGAATTCTGCGGGAGCTGTTTCAGAGACGACGGCACGCTGAGGGGCCATAAACGCATCCACACAGGAGAGAAGCCTTACGAGTGCAACGGCTGCGGGAAGAGGTTCAGCCTCAAACACCAGCTAGAAACACACTACCGTGTACATACAGGTGAGTCCCACAAGAATCTACTTTTTACTCCTGTTTGAGTGACGTGCTAAAAACCACAGGGCCCGGCTGTTTTAGAATTTTTTTTCTTATTTTTTCAAAAGATTTCAACTATTTATGACTTGTTTTTTAAGAAAAAAATTGGCTTGAGGCTGAGACACAGACAGGGAACTATTATTAGAGTATTGAG
This sequence comes from Argyrosomus regius, assembly GCA_946959425.1. Classification (NCBI taxonomy): domain Eukaryota; kingdom Metazoa; phylum Chordata; class Actinopteri; family Sciaenidae; genus Argyrosomus; species Argyrosomus regius. Next base: position 9,050,015 of record OX336889.1, read on the forward strand.
AGTCAGACTAATGCATTCTGGCTTTGGTCTTTTCATTGGACTGTTGCGTTTCCTACAAAAACATATCATTTTAAAACAATTACATTTATGATAAAGGGCATTGACTAAATACTTTAACCACTAAATGTTGATGGGTTAGCAGCATTTAAAGTTTCTTATGCAGGAGGAAACTTACAGATTCCCTTCATCCGAACCGCTGAATTAAATCATTAAATGTTAAAAGTCTACATTTTATTTCAGGTTACATTTTACTGCTATCTGACTCCTTCCTGAGGTCATATTTGACGTGGACGACCGTGACTGCCCAATATCTAATATCAAACTGACGGCAAACCGATATAGGTCCAATCCTACAGCACACACATGACCTCACACGTAGAAACAAGTACAGTGGACTGAAATAGAGGTGAATCCTGTTTCACCTGGCAGGCCTTTGACTCCAGGTCTACAAGGTTAATGCTGTATTGTTGAATTTTTCAGGTGAGAAGCCATTCGAGTGTAAGCTGTGTCACCAACGGTCCAGAGACTACTCGGCTATGATCAAGCACCTGCGCACACACAACGGAGCGTCTCCGTACCAGTGCACCATCTGCCAGGACTTCTGCCCGAGCCTGGCCGCCATGCAGAAGCACATGAAGGGCCACAAACCGGAGGACGTGCCGGCGGACTGGAGGATAGAAAAGACTTACCTGTACGTCTGTTACGTCTGAGCTGGACTTGGACTCCACGCACAGTCTGACACACACACACACACACACACACACACACACACACACACACACATGCAAACACACAGTCATTGAAAACCTTGTAACTCCAGTGTCGCAGATTTTTAATGCTGAAAAGGTTACATGTTTCTCTGTGGGGTTTTTAAAAAGAAAAAGAAAATTTTTTTTTTTGGATAAACTGAAAAATGCTTTGTGGGAAGTTGTCGTTCTGGGAGTACAAGGTTTTTACCTGACAACAGAGACACGCAAGGACGAATACAAATGTGTGTACACACCACACTGGGGCTGCTACTAATGATTGGTTTCATTATCAATTAGAATATTTTTTACCACTAAGTGATGAGTCTGAAAAATGTCACATTTTGGTGACGAGGTGACAACTTCAAACAACTAGTTTAGTCCGAGTTTAGTCCAAAGAGAATGGAATCAGTTTATAATGATACAAAAACAGAGAAAAGGAGGCAAACTATCACAGAAAACTGGTAATATTTATCATTTTCCCCTGATTAATGACTTAAACGTTCAACTGATTATTACGACTTATCGTTTCAGCCCTAGTGCACACAAACACACACAGACACAGACACACACACAGTTTTGATAACTGTATCTCTAATGGATCCACTGTGGTTAAAATCGATGCCACAATGGCTGCGACTGCTGACCTGTATGTGTAGCAGAAGCTTTTTTTTTTTTTTTTTTTTTGATTGATTGCTAAACCATCAGGCAACCTGAGTCGTATTCTATGATTGTGCAGTAGATGTTGAAAATAATTCCACGAAGGCTTGATTGGATGAACTTTGCAACATGTTTTCTCTCCTAAATTCCTGTGACTTCTCAGTTTTTTTTTGTTTTTTGTTTTTTTTTTCTCTTTGCTGTTGGATTTTTATTTTGGAGTTGTTTATTTTCTGCATGTTTTACTTGAATGGCTGCCACGTTTTGACCTCATAAGCTTGATCTCTTTAATTGCCTTGTCTTTCTTGCAGTGGGTGTTATTGTTTCGAGGTAGCTGGCTTACAATTTGAGTTTCTCTTGCGATGTAATAGGTTTTTGCTATTTATATGTTGTTTCTTTGTTACCAAATATGTGCTGGTTTTCATCACACAGTCGGCGTCTCTTGGGATGATTTCTAGTAGAGCGAGCTCTACCTCTCCTCACTTTTCCACCGTTTGTTTTAAAGAACCTACTGCAAATTACTCGTCCATCACTTTTAATTTTTCTAACAAATACACCAGAATTTAAATGGTCAAACAGTGTGTGAAAAAAAAAAAAAAAACAGCCTCGACATGGCTTTTATGTGTAGTTTTTTATTATTAACTATATATAGATGTCTTATAAAATCTCAGAATCAGAATTTTCTAGGAGAAAATTGAAGAAAACATGAAAAGACGTTGTTGTTGTTTTTTTTACAAAACATGAAAAGAAAATTCTGACATTGAATCACTATGAGCAGGTTATTGTCAGTTATAGTGTAGCTGTAATGTACAAACTGTCATGGTATGTTATTCCCTTATGTGAGCCTAACGCAGGCCTTATAGATTTAAACATGTTGTATTTTTGTATTACAGTAATTTGCTATCTGTTTACATTTGGTATGATTTGAGAAACATCTTAATGTGTGTGTTTTATAAGTCTCTGATTTGATTAAGATCCCTCCCTTGTGCCTCTTTTATAAGTAGAGCATTGATGTGCTTGAGTACATGGGTCTGTGCTATTGGTAGTTGTTTCTGGGTGTTTGTTTATTGTTACTTAATTAAAGATAGACTGCCATGTAGATCCACTTTGTCTGAACATTGCAAACGGAAGCAACATACTGTGATAGTGGCTGATACTCCGAGACAAGCGTGTAACTTTTACATCAAAAATTTGCTTGGAACTTGCATCAAATTGTTCCCTTCAAAGTGACAATGGACTGAGATCTTTGGATGAAAAAAGTGTGTATAGCAAATCTTGGCGTCTGTGGGCATTACCAATGCCTTCTTAAGTAGCCAACAACACTCAGTGCCATGAAAACACACATTCACTGTATCTATTCTACATGAACATGCACTATAACTGGATTTCCTTATTGGACCAAAAGAAATAGAGCACTTTTGTTTGAAAAGGGTTTTTCTTTGATCTTTCTATGTTGTGATAATGCAGATGTCCTTTTATTTGATGTGTCCTAGAAGGATGTGATTAGCATTGTTTAGATTATGTCAATGTCTGTCTACCTCAGGGCCAGATCAAAGCTCGACCTGGTATCCAATCAGGGTTGTTCTTCTTGCCATGTGTGCAGTAAAATCCCTCTTCATTACAGCTTTGTAACACAGTGTGTGAAAGTGTTTTCTCAGTGTGGATTCAGGCACAACTCTGTATGCGTCAGTGTTCGGTGGCATGGTTAAAAAAAGAATAAAACAAGTTACTATTTTATGCATCTCGTCTCATTTGCCTACTGTTTCTGCTGTCTGCATCCAATAGTGAAACTCTGTAAGGCATTATTTTTAGCCCCCACAGCGAGTTTATGAATTAATTCACTCCTTTATCGACACCCGCCGTCATGTTCCAAATGTGTTTAATTTATTTTAAACGGGATGTTATTTAACACAATTGGTTACACTGAAGTTAAGATAATGCTTTCATACAATTAAACTGTAAATATTTAGATTAGTCTAGTTTGCTTTTTTGTATGTCTACTACTTGGATTGGCAGCAGCTGCTCATTTTAACCATTTATCCATTACTTAGCTCTATTTTGACCATTTATTCATTACTTTTATCTAACAATTTCCACTGTTTATCCAGTATTTTTAGCTAATCATTTACTCTTTATTCATTACTTTCCGCTAGCCGTTTCAACTGTTTACCCATCACTTGTTATTGCTAATTATTCAGTCTTCTCTGCTTGCTAACTAGTAGCAACATCAAATGCAATACCTCGTGTTCTGGTCTTACAGCTGGCTCAATATATGGATATATTTAAATAAATACATCAGTTAAGCTTTAGTCTTTCCAGATATAAACACCTCTGGGGTACACCTATCCCTTGGGAATCTCTGGTGTATGGTCTAACTCCTTTCTCTATAGCCTCTGTGGTTCTAATTCAACCTGAACATTTCCCTTTTACAGCCCCGCTATAGCCCTTCCCATCATCTGGACAAAGACAATGCTGCTGATACCGCTTACCGGTTTATTGGCTCCTGCCACAAACCTTCACAGTCTCAAGCTGTTTATAGAGTTTATGTGTCATCTAGGCAACTTGCAAGCAGCTGGAGTCACTCCAGGCTCTGTGGTGACCTCTGATGGCACTCTGCCAGAGCCACAGCTGGCCTGTGTTTTATCCCAGATGTGAAGGAGCTACGAATGAGTGTATCAGTTGTGCCACTGTTCCCTGCACAGCACAGTGAAAGTGAGACCTCTTAATTACAAGTACCGCCAGCATTTACTGTACATTTTTTCGATGTTGGGTTTTTATGTTCGCCTAATGTCTTTGGGATTTAACAGTAGTGCAATGTGTTCCTTTTTCCATCTCCTTCATCTTACCATAAAGCAGCCTCTGAGTACACTGTGAATGTTTTATTGTGTAATCTATTTTCTAGCTATATGACTTAATCCCTGTCAGCTAAATTCCAGCCTGCAGTGTTTACAGTTTCTCTCCTCAGCGATTGCACTCTGTTGTTTTCTAGTGCCGTGCTTTTAACGCTCACTCAGTTTTGCCACAGGGAAAGTTTAAAGTATATGACTCCATTCACTTGTTCATTGAACCACAGCGTAACACTATTATGAATATATGTGTAGATGCTATTAGAAGAAAAATCTTTAACACTGATGATGCCCTAAAGTAGATTCTGTAAACTGACCAGCTCTTGAACACTTTCTTGTTTATACAGCAGCACAACATCTCCAAGCTGCGCGTCCTTACAGTCTTCACAACTTACAGACATAATGAAACCATTGACAAGTGGTCACACGTTGGCTTCTTTTTAAAAAAAGGTCACAAGCTCAAAAAGGTTGGGAAACCAACATTGACTTCAGCAATACGTGGTGGAAGATGAAGGGCGCCAAACGCGCAAGACATGATTCACTTCAACCGTGTTCAAAGTTACAGTTACACGAAACCACAAGGACTCGGAGAGTGCTACGTTGGAAATGCAAATGGAAAAGAGAGCGAATATATTAGTCCATCAAACTGCGATTCAGAAGAGACGACCCAGTTTATTTTTCCTTTGACAGAGACAGCTGTTCATCTGTGAGATCAAGTATTGATTTTGCATTGGTAAAATATATTGTCCAGTGAATTTATAGTATCTTTTATCTGTTCAGCTGTTACCAGTAACATGTTTTATTCATTCACCCATTTACTGAATGAATTTAAATATTTAGAGAGAGACAGATATATTCATTTGTAAATTATTAATGATATAATCTCTTAATTGTCAAATTAAATCTCTATTATTATCGATAAATATTGTTAATTGTTAAATTAATTAATTGCTTCATAACAGGTCCTGAAAGTCAACAGCAGTTGTTAAAACATGCAGGGAAAGCTTTTAAAGTTTTCTGGTGAGTCCAACCATCTGGTCCCAGGCGTTTTCCTTCACCGGCTTTTATTTCCTCACGAAGAAATTAATTTATCTTGGATGCAAATATGTACTTTTGACTCTGCCAACAATGACAATCACCTCTGTGACCCCTCCACCTCTGATCTCCAACCCTGCCGTCAGTGCACGGCCATGCTCAGTGGAGGAGCAGATTGAGTGGGAGCCAGTGTTAATGTAATCTCCTCTGTTTAATTAGAGTGAGCGTGGTGGGCAGCTAAAGCAAACCACATTACCCACCATCTGGTGGGGAGCAGCTCTGCTCTTACCCACTCTCACTATCATTAGCCTCTACAAGACAAGACACAAACACATACATGACAGCTATTTATTCATCCTGCCACTTTCAATACAGACTACTGCATAGCATTTAGCGGCTACGTTGAGGCCATACTCATGCTCAGACCTGTCATAAATGTGTATTTTGTAATTACAATATACGGCGCACTGAAACCTCCAAATTGACATAGTTGTCAGACTATCAAAAGCCACAAATTGTCCAACACAGGTGTGCTATAAAACCGAGACATTTCTGCTCCACTTTTACATCAGCTGTGACCTCTAAACGCTGACTGCAACACATGATATCTGAATATTCACACAGAAATAAATGCAGCTTTTACTTGGACTGAGATGTGCTGAGGATACAGTCTACCACAAGAGGGCAGTATGCTACCACAGCTGCACAGCCAACACAGACTGCAGTCAGTCAGTCAGGCAGGCAGGCAGGCAGGGCTCAAGCACAGAGGATTTACTGCTCCACAGAAGGGAGAGCTCCCTGGCAGCCAGCAGAGCAATACAATTATTGAAGCACTGAGAAGAGAGCCTGGCTCTGTCTGTGTCTGTGTCTGTCTGTGTGTGTGTGTGTGTGTGTGTGTGCTCGTGTTGAGATAGATGGACCACAGATTAGTGGTTTCCCTCTCACCCTGTGCTGTATCATGACCTGGACAGTTTACAGTGGGCTTTACTTCTTGAACACATGATTGTGTCATGACACCACACGCATGCTGGCCCGACAACTTCATCCGTGCTTCGGCAGAGTCGAAAAGGGCCACTCAGTCGTTTTTGAGTACTGTGTCTGCACATCACCGAGGAGCTAAGCGTCTAGATCAGTATAAGCATTTTATTCACAGCCATATGGTTCATCTGTAGCTGGAAGATTAAATCTCAACAGACAGACATGACACGCATATTTTTAGATTGAGTGTGACTTGCACTTTCTGAGAATGTCATTAGCACGTTCATGTTTATATTCATAGTGAACAACCATCCATAAATCTGCTTTAAAATCCTAGAGACACTTCTTATAGCTTCAGAACTTGCCTGAGGGTCGATCAAGTTTTCATCAATATCAAAATAATGCAGTGTCCATGGGTACAATGCACTGCTAACAGAGCTGCAATGTAATTGCAATCAGTCAATAATTAGCTGTAAACTATTAAATTAATTGCCAAATATGATATATAACAGTAAACTAAATATCTGGTAGGTTGTGGACAAGACATTTGAGGACATCACCTTGTGCTTTGGGATACAACGATCAACATGTCCCACCATTTTCTGACATTTTATGGACCAAACAACTAATCAAGCAAATCGCTAATGGTGCCAATATGACAAAAAAGTTTAGACTAACATGGGCTGACGTTGTAGCCCACAGCGTGACTCACTGAATCCTTGGCAGCTTTATACTTCTTGTTCATTTCCCCCAAAGCCTCATGGGGAGGGCAGTTTCTTGATTGTGTCCAAGGGTGGTCCACAGACAAAACATCCAATCATAAAGTTTTATTAGATTTGTGCAATCTTTTCTCTCTTATTGTCAAAATTGTACAAACAACAGTCTGTTTATATTCTGCAATTTCAATTAAAATAATTGACTAGAAGAAGAAGTGTGTGCTTTGTGTGAGAATAAAGACCTATTTATTGCTCTGTTTACAGTCATCACTGATTGCAACAAAACTTTCAACAGAAAACATGAATAACTTCAATTCAACACGTGTCTTTTTATACATTTTCAACTGTGTAATGATAAGTTCCATCTTTTTTCTTTAAATTTCTTTGTCAGGCAAACCCTTTGTTAAAATTAGGGCAGCAAGTTTCAAACAGGTGTACATGAGAAGAGAAGCCAAGAAAAGCACACACGTAGGGTTACAAATTGTGTGAGGCTATCTTTAGTGTATTTAATCTGAGCTTCCAGCCACGACAGGCCGACTTCACAGGAAACACCTCCCACCAACACAAGTCAGTTTAACACCTGAACACCACATGCTGTGATTGAGAGTCCCGCGGCAACCTTTAATGGTCATGTCAGCCGAGAGGTCACGGCCAACGGCATCAAAATGGCACAGCTCTCATGACATCCCACACATCAATGAATCAGTTTGAAATGCCTTTGGCAAAAAGCTGGTGAGGCAAACGCTTTCCAGACCTTAAAAACGAGCTTCCATCTCACGTTCAGCGCAAATCTACTGTGAGGTTTCCAAATGGGGGCTGAGAAACTCATCTGATGTTCACGATTTGGACACAGAGAGAGGCGCACATACTAATGGCTGAGATAAGAGCGGAGCCGATCAAATCTCACTCCACCAAACAGGGACTGCTTCCCCACTCAGAGCAGAGAGAGATAGATCCAGCACCAAAGTGGGCGGCAGCCAGCCTCTTCACAGTGGAGCCTCAGACGGTGGCACATGAATGAATAAATAAATGTAGTCCACAGTGGGGTGAGGGTGACACCAACACCACGCCAGGTGACACACTGTTATTGTCGTGGACACAGTGGAGGGATTTACTCATGAAATTTATGATCAAAATGAAATTAATTAAAACATCAATTTCAAGGCTGTAGTTTGTGGCATTTTTTTTTTTTTTTTTCATTTGTTTATTTTTGCAGAGATACTGCATAATTAAAATGAAAAGTAATCACAGAAGAGTCAGTCAGAAGCTAATTTGCAACCTTTGTCCCTGAGCAGGTAAAAACAACCACAGAACAGTAAAAACACTATATAAAAACAGCACATTACACAAAAGTCCAGCAATGTGAGATCATTTATATGATGAATACAAGGTGATCATTGGTGTTTAAACATGTGTGCTGACTGTAGCCAGAGCTTGAAGCTAGTTTTAAATGCTGCTCTAGTGTTGTACTCCAAGTAGTATTTCTCTTATTTCGTCCATCTCAATTATATAATTTTGTAGATTAAATATTAGAAACACTAGAGTATAACTTAAGCTGCAACTACTTATCATCTTCATTATCAATTAATCTATTTTTTTTTAGATTATTTGTTTGTAAAATGTCTAAAAATCAGAATGATCAGAATTTCTTAAACGGCCCAGCTGACATCTTCTAATTGCTTATTTTGCCCAATCAACTGCATGTAGATAGTTAAAGTAACTAAGATATTAAAGTGATACAAGACAGACAGCAGCAAATCCTCACAGACAGACAGACACAAAATAACTACAACAAAGACATTAGAGCATAGCACTGAACTGCTGGCAGATATTTCCTGTCAGTTGACTAAACAACTAATTGTCTTAGCACCAAATTTAACACAAAATAATTAAACGGCACCAGAAAAAATTACTATGTTAATCAACACCTCTGTGAAACAGTTATTTATATTCTAACCTTTACTGCAGAACTGCTGCATTAGAGTGAATTTGTTTAGAGTAGAGTAAGTCTTTCTAGTAAAGTAACAACTGATGAATGATGTCACAAAGCACAATGCTGAAGTATTAAACATAAAATTGGCTTCATCTTTACATATTATGCTACAAAACAAGGATGCATAAAGGATAAAATACCTATATAATGTATATCCCTGAATGAAAATGTCTGTATTCAGCTTTCTCAAATGATTTCTAACAAAGTGAATGCAGTGAATGGCAGCTCACTGAGTCACTGTTTACTCGGCTGTCTGGGAAAACAAATTTCACCAGAAGAGGGAGACATCAAATCCCTGTGAAAATTACCAAACAGCAGCTATGTTCTCCTATGCTCGTTCTCTGTTTGCCTCTGCGGGAGAACAACTCAGCGTCAATGCTAATATTGTCAAACATTATTAACCTCACAACCCGGCGATATGAATTTCAGCTGTTGCTCCATCACATGCAATTTACGCCGCGGCTGCAATGTTCATTACTCTGTGTTTGATTTCCAAATAATTCCATATGACACCTGTTAGATGAGCCAAATAGATCTGAGCCATTTCTTGGATTCGGCCTTGACAGTCAGACGAGGAGGAATTTTCTTCCTGGCAGTTGTTCCGTTCACCTGGACTCACCTGGTGAGTTAATCCCACACCACGTATATGGGAGATACATAAACAACCTTTGTAATAAATCTTTTACCTATGAGGATCTAATTAATAAAAAATCAATGGGTCTTCTGAGAAGTGATGTGAAGACAGTCTTTGATCAACCTCAAACAATTTTCTCACCATTTTCAAAGAGCATGCTGTCTTCCTCATCTCAGAAATTATTTGTACTATTTTTAGATTTCTATCTTAAGCCACTCATGTCGCCCTTTCTCCCACATTGAAAACAAAAAAAGATATTTGAAATACACACACACAATATTGACAAAAACAGTCAGACTGTGAGCTGGTGTAAAGAGTGAGGAGAGAGGAGAAAGTCTCATCTGTCAGCGGGCAGACAGTACACACTTCATTTCGTTCTTGAGTGTTGAGAGATGATAGCTTTGGATTCCAAATGACGGGGGATTGACATGATATGAGACTTTTCAACAATCTGCAATAATGACCTTTTCTCAGAAGCTACAAACTGTCAGGTAATAACATGTCTCGGGTGAAAATGGACAATCTTTTGGCACAGGTAAAAAGTGTTACCTAGCAACCCCCCGGTGTCCTATCAATATTCAGCGAGGAGGTATCTCTGGAGATGCTCCCCCCCTACAAAGACCTGGTTCAGCTTGCTTGCACAGGCCCCATGACCCCCCTGGACAAACAACAGCTTCATTCTCTACACCACTGCTGACCTCATTGTCTCTTTGTGAAGGGAAAGTCCAGAGTTGCATTCTGTTAAATGGCAAATGGTGCATCAACTGTGAGCGGGACGGACCTCTCTACACCTCCAGCACAGGCCTACAGATGAGCACAGACTCCGCTGCCTTTTCCTCAGGACCATACGCCAGGAAAACATGGTAGGAAAAGGAGACTAAATATTCACTACACCTTGCTCCATCTGTCTAATGTATGCAATCCTGACAACAACATCTCTCTCATATTGTCACCTTCACATGCACCCTCAATATTTACACCAGCAGCTGCTGTTTACACATGTAGAGCTCCCGTAAAACTTGTATCACACTTGTTTCTGTCACATTTACTTTGGCATTATTTTTTTATAATCCGTGTGCATCTCATGACCTGTGCCGTACAGCTGTACTGAATTTCTAAACTACTCCTGCACTATATTTAACTCGTGCTTATTACAAATCCAAAATTACATGTTTAGCTACACTCAAGTGCTACAGTAATACAAGAGAGCAGATGGTATGGCATTTATTTAGATGGATTTTGCACTGCAATTGTATAATTCTAAGTCTGCATCTCACATCTATCGAGAGCTTTATTGTAATTACTGTAATACTCAATATGCTGCTTATAGAAACAGCTGCTCCTTGGAGAGTATGCCCACGAAAACAGACACACACACACACAGACGCTCCAGAGTGATAAAACTTTGATAAGTACAGGAGCAGGAATGTGTTTTAACACATTTTAAATTTAATTTAATTTATTATACAAGACTCAAAACAGATATGCCGAGGCTTCAGCTCACACACGGAGGAGATATAGGATCCACACACCTGTTAGACCTACAACTCTGACATACATCTGGTCAACAACTGGTCAGTGGTGTTTAAGATCCATGATTACAGGTGCTCCTAATTAAATCTGACAGAAGCTGACAGGTGCACTTTCACTGAGCAGCAGATGGTCAGAAGGTAGCTGTTGTTACAAGTTAACAAACTTGCCAACACTTTATGAAAAAGGAGCGAACCCGTAAATTAGGTGTGATGTGCTAACTGTGCTTCTTACAGAGTCTTGATGGAGACACATTATCAGTGATTGAGAACCCGGCGGCTGTCAGCCATACATTTCATTCAGAGAAAACACCAGGAGTCGCAGAGACCGAAGGAGTGCAGGGCTGGCTAAAAGGGATTCAATCTACGACTCACGGTAAGCACAAGCAGAAGCGCACCACCTGATGGGCGTCAAACATCTGGCAACAACAGCAATCTTACTTCATAAGTGCCAGAAACAGTACAAGCTGTTAAAACACACTGCTCTGAATGGAAAGAACAAGCTTAAATGTGACTTTGCACTGAATCAATCTATACTGCAGTGAGAAGAAATAAAGCAGTGCTTTCCTATAAAAATGTCACAGTGTAGATTTGCTTTTCAGCACTTTAGTGTTGTGCATGTATAGAATATAGCTTATTAATTTCTGCCTCTGTCTCAGTGCTGTGTGCTAGTGTATTGTATACGTAACAGATGACATTTAATAATTCTTCTCGGCTCATGTCTCGGATCAGGAGGCATTAACTCCAGTCACATTGTTGCTTTAGCTCACAGACTGGTGAAGCTGCTGGCAGCGGTGTGCGCAGTTGGACTCCTTGGAGGCTTAGCTGTAGGCGTCTGGTTTCTAGGTGAGTCATCGTGTTGAGGAAGAATCGCTAAATTAGCTTAACATAGTAACCAGGAACTGGAAACAAATGTGCAAATTGTGTAGTTACAGACACATCACTGTTACTCTATGCAGCAGAGCCTGACAGATAGTGGTATTTATGGCCAAGACATCATCAGCATTTGAGAGTTTGTCATTACTAATTAATCTGCCAGTTATTGTCGAAATATATCGATTCGCTGGTCTATGAAACATCTGAAAACTGTAAAAATGCATGTCACAATCTTTTAAGCTCAAGGTGACGTCTTTAAATTGTTGCATGTTTCCTTCGATAACAGTCCAAAGCCAAAGATATTTAATGTATCTTAATTTAAGACAAACAAAAACAGCTATTTGAGAAGATGTAACATTTAAATGTTTGCCATTTTTGCTTGATAAATGACTCTTAGATTAAATTATTAATCAACTAATTGTTGCAGCTCTAATTCAATAGCAATATATTAACCAATATTTGTTTTTTTAAATTAACTTGTGACATGAATATTTTTGAAAAACTTAACAAATTCTGACCATGCACATGAGTAGAACATTTTACAACTGAAAAATAAACTTGTCAGTGCTCTCTGGTGGACAAACTATGTAATGGTGACGTTTCTAAATTACCCTAAAAATATCTTTAGTGTTTCTGCACTGCAATTTCTTGTTACTTATTGGCCGATACCGAGATATCTGCAATATGCTGGTATCGGCCTGGCTGACTTATTGGTTTAGCACCATGCAGTATTTAAATGTGTACTTTAACTGATCAATTATTCCAATTTTTACTGGATGAAAAGTAATTTAGGAATTTGCTTAACAGGCAAAACTGATTCTACAGTTTTGGATTAAAAAGAAATACAGATCCCTAAAATTTGCATTAATAATTGCTCATCACACTATTCTTAACAGGACTACATTAAAATGAATATATTTTTTGCCTTTGTAGAAATGCAGGATTCAATGTTTTTGGACCTCAATGCTGTAAACTTAAAGTCAGGATATTAGTATATCAGTATGAGTAAAAATGAACACACTTTTGCTGTCTGTCTCACTGACAAATTAAAAAACAAACTTATCTTTATCTGCATATAGTCAAACTTCTGCTGAGGCCATCCTACCCACAAAGTCCAGTGGGACTCGGGGACACAAAGGAGACGCCTTTCTGCAATGTGACAGAGGATATCTCCATCTCTGACCCCAGGAAAGGTCTGTGTTTTCTGGAGTTTGTTGGAGCCACTTATTTCACTAATTTTTATGAATTAATAAACAGTTCAGGTTTGTGTGGTTGCACGTTGTTATGGGATTCATCAAACAAGGTCATGGTTCACCTCTGAAGTGATTTTTAGTTGAAAAGTAGTGAAATTATCATTCACCCGCTGCTTCTTGTTGCCGTTTGTTCACTCCAGAGAGATGCCCATTGACATCCGTGAAAACATTACACATAATGATCTGTTTGTATCGACTACATTTGCATAGATTTGTGTTTTTCTTAATCATTTCGCCCTCATAGAAGAGGCTTTTTGATTACTGCGGACTTAGAGCTTGTCTCTGGAGGGATTTTCAATCAATCAGGTTCAGTGTTTTACAGAATCAGCCCGGAGAACTCCCTCCTGGAGATCCAGCTGGGGAAGCTGCCCACCTGGCTGCCGGTGTGCTATGAGAGATGGAACTCTTCACTGGGAACACTGGTCTGCAGACAGCTGGGTTATCTGAGGTTTGCACTCCTGACAGGAACACACACCTCTGCCATTAACAATGATTGAGACTGGAGCTCCTACTCGCTAACCTACAGTTTAATCCTCGCCTGCTTTGCCGAGGCTGAAGGCTCTGCTTATTTATGATCTCCTAATACCTGATTTGCAATTCACACCTTATGAGTCTGAATTATCTTAATACTCACTACCATCTTATTTTACATATGTTCTCTTACCAGACTGACCAAGCATAAAGGAGTGAATCTAACTGATATCGGGCCAAACTATACTGATGGCTTTATACAAATTACCTCAGAACAAAAGAGCAGTTTGGAAAATATGTGGCAACTCAGGTAAGGCAATTTGTCTGAGAACATCATACTCATAACGATGCAGAGAAAATGGTGCCTACTAACACATTAATTATGCATCATTAGTTACCCAATTTATTTTCATTTAGGGGGAGCTGTATCACAGGAAAGGTTATCGCTTTGCAATGTTTTGGTGAGCAAATTAAACGCAACTTTTTGTTTGACTTTGCACCCAACACCGAGCCCTGTAGTTTCTTGATAAAAAAGCTTCATATCAGTAACAAACAGAGTGAACAATGACACTTGGTGCCGTACTTTTTTAACCAGTCCAACTCTCTTTTTTGATGAATGGTTCTCTGTGCAGAGTGTGGGACACGAGCAAAGCTGCCCAGGATAATCGGGGGAGTTGAGGCCACGCTGGGCAGGTGGCCCTGGCAGGTCAGCCTCTACTACAGCAACCGTCACACCTGCGGCGGCTCCATCATCACCAGTCAATGGGTAGTCACAGCTGCCCATTGTGTGCATAAGTAAGACTGCTGACCTTACCAGCACTAAAGGTCCAGGGTTACTGACTCCACAAAGAAGAATTATCAGTCATTAACAGCTGTACCACGCTGCACACATAATTCTCTCATATCAGTATTTGTCTTCTATTTTCTTATATAAAATGTCAGCTACAGATTACCTCAGGTGTCCAGCTGGGTAGTCTATGCCGGTATTGTCACCCGCAGTTCAGCTAAAATGGCCCAACACACAGGATATGCTGTGGAGAAGGTCATCTACAATAAGAACTACAACCACAGGAGCCACGACAGTGATATAGCCCTGATGAAACTGCGGACCCCGCTGAATTTCTCGGGTCAGTCTGAGAGCCTCCTTGCAAGAGAGCAGCACTTCAAGAACACTAAAAAATTCAATACTGTAGCCTCAGTTTGCCGTTTTATCTTCTCCTGATGACACACTGCGGCAAACAAGCCTTCATCAGACCACCACAAAAGTGATATTTTCCTCTTTTTTTGTAAAAAACAAGCAATCACTACACTTTTAATCAAAAGGGTAGAAACATCTTCAAGACCCAAGCCTTTATATAAGTATAAACATCCCTCTTCAGCAAGTTAATGTGAAAACAGCCTTCTAGTATCCAACTCAGCACATGCATCATTCTGCACAATGAAACAACCAAGTGCCAACCGAGAAAAAAAATGTTTGAATGGCGGTTAGGGGACTTTGGGGGCCTTATTAACAATGGCTTGTGAACTCAACCATATATATTCAGAGTGCAAGGTAAACTTGAGGGAGCCCATTACAAGACAAAACAACAATAGGAGGGAAAAAAAACACAGTGTGTGTTTCAAACAGCATAGAATAAAAACCTTAACTATAACAATGATTTGAATTAAATATGATTTAATCTGAAGTATCATATTCCAACATGTCAGAATTATAAACGTAAAGAGACAAATTTCCTTTTTTCTCTTTAACTAGATACAATTAGACCGGTCTGCTTGCCTCGGTACGACTATGATCTACCAGGAGGCACACAGTGCTGGATATCTGGATGGGGATACACTCAGCCTGAGGGTGGTGAGACACCACTGCACTGCTCTGAAACAAATTTACATCTGCTGCAAGTCTAATTCACACATGATTATAGAATGTGCCAAGAGCGTTGAAAGAGCAGTCTTAAATGTGTTTCTTCTCTCTTAGTTCACTCACCTGACACCCTGAAAGAAGCTCCAGTTCCCATAATAAGCACAAAGAAGTGTAACAGCTCCTGCATGTACAATGGAGAGATCACGTCACGGATGCTTTGTGCCGGATACACAGAGGGAAAAGTGGATGCATGTCAGGTCAGATGCATGGTTTTTAAACAGTACCTTGCAGAGATGTTTTAAAGATCCACTCTCTCCTCTGTGATTCATTTACGGTGTAATACTGGCATAATGAAGGCTGTGTGAGTCTGTTGTGAACAGTGTTTGTGTCTACCTCTCCAGGGGGACAGCGGGGGTCCTCTGGTGTGCCAGGAGGAAAATGTGTGGAGGCTGGTAGGGGTTGTCAGCTGGGGGACAGGCTGTGCTGAGCCCAATCATCCTGGAGTTTACACCAAGGTGGCCGAATTCTTGGGATGGATCTATGATATGATTGAGGTAAACATACTTTTTTAGATAAAGAAAATGATACAAATGTGTCAGGATATTACATACATAGCATATGATCATCTTAGAAAATAAGATGCATCGTGATTTAGACTAGAGAAGGGCTGCAACTAACAACTAGTTTCATTCTCAGTTAATCTGACAGTTATTTAGTCTAGAAAATATCAAAAACATAAAAAAACAACCCTCACAATTTCCCAGAACGCAAGGTGAGAGGAGAGTTTTCGATCATGTCAGACAAAGAGATGCAGCAAATCTTCAGACAGTTGCTGATTAATTTTCTATCAACAAATCATTGCAGCTCCAAACTACAACACCAATCTATCCTCACCTTGACTAGCATTAAGATGCCGCTCACTAATGCCTGAATAATAAAGATAATCCCATAATATAACACTGACAGGGCTCATTCTGCTGCCTCGTGAGTACTTTTACTGTTGAAACTACATTTAGCTAATAATGCTTCTGTGGTTGAATGCAAGATTTTTACTTATTATATATTTAGATTTACATTTGTACTTTTACTTTCAATAAAAGATGACATATTTCTTGCACCACTGCAGAAATATTATATAAAGTCCTGATTAAGTACATTCAAGATTCAAAATTCAGGATCTCTTTATTGTCATTTCACAGTGCACTGTAAAACGAAATTACGGGCAAAAACTCACAGATTAAAAAACACAACAGAATAAATATAAGAAGAAGAAAAAACAGTTATCATGTTTTTGTTTATGTTTTTACCATCATGATTTTTACATTATCAGCACCAGGGATCAATTAGAAACGGCACATTGTAATATAAATACAGTTTCTACATTGCTAATAATGTCTGTTTCCTTTTTTCTTTTTTTTTGCAGAGCTACTGAGCAGAGCTCGTGGAGCACAACAAGCAGAGGATGATATTACTCTTTGAGACATTTTAAAAATTATATAGTTCATATTTTTACTTTAAATGTCCGTTTTAATCATGTACACATAAAGACAGACTGGAGACATCAAACATACATTTTTACGTTATATTTGTCATGTATTAAATAAATAAATAAATAAATTATGCCTCATGTAAACTGTGTCCTGTGTGATCACTGAGCTGCAGCTCTGCCTCTCACCGACAGGTGGCGTCTGTGTGGCGTCTCTCTCTCTCAACTTGTTTCCATAGCAACTGACAACAGTAGCTAAGTTAACGTTAGTTGTTGGTATAATTTGACGGAAATTAGCTAGTTTGTTATGTTTTTGTGATAGTTATCTGTATTTTTTTTTAAATATTTAAAGCTAAAACTGTAAATAAGTTAGTCTTCTAACTTCTCACCAACTTTTAGCGTTTCTAGATAGCTAGTGGCTCGTGTTTGCTGACTCCAAAGTTAGCACACTCACCTGGAAGATGTCCTCCTCCAGCAGTTCAGAGGATGTTTTAAAGCAGGTCGAGCAGTTTTGGTCCATGCTGGATGATCTGTCTCAAAATGACCCTGCAGCTTACGGCAGGTTCATCGAGAAACAGATGAAGGAAGGAGCTGAGTTCAGCTCACCGCCTGAGCTCGACTCGTGTTTGTGCACCGAGATACTGGTAAGTTCATTAAAGTCGGCGGCGGCAGCCTAATAAATGGTAACTAGTTAACTTTGCATTAGCTGTAAAGCCTGCATAAATGTTTTCTCATGACAAACATTTTACGGCAGAGCAGGGGGAAACGCAGGTGTGTCTCATTAACGAGGGCCCCGTCCCATTTAGCTAGATATGTACACAGGTGTTGCACCACATTGTGTGACCCAAATGGGAAGTGCGGCATGCTGCCACTACAAACGTTTTGAGTCTTCATCTATAAGGTGGCTTCCACTGTATTTTGGTTAAATCACTAATTATGATTATTAAGAAAGTTATTAAGAAATAAACACACTACCTACACTGACCGGCCACTTCATTAGGTACACCTGTACAATCCAGTGTGATCAAATACAACAACTTTGACATAAAATCAACTTTTATTAAGCTTATAATATTTAATTTTTTGTTGACACTGTCAGAGAGGTCATAATTATACTTAATATGTTCATTATTGAGGTCTTGTGGGTGCTGTTGTTGTACAGGAGTGCATTATATTGAGAGGTGTTTCTAATATTATGGCCCAAAATATTAGAAACACCTCTCAATATAATGCAGTTCAGTCCAACACTACTGCAAACTACAATCTCAATAGGGAACATAATAGTTACATTAATAATAAAACTGAAACATTATAAGCTTCATAAAAGTTGAATCTATGGCAGAGTTACACAGGTTTGTACTTAATGAAGGGTCCAGTCAGTGTATATAAAGAGGGTGAAATCAAGAGTGTATCCATGGCCATTTTGTGTCTTTAATGTCACATCAAAATATCATGAAAGCACCGTGAAAAGTGTGTGAAATAGACACAGAATTTGGGGCTGTGCAGCTATATTACTAAGCTACATTTAATAAATGAAGATGTCCAATGTGACAAAAGTCTGTGAAGTTGATTTGAGTGTTATTATTGAACAATTTATGGATTTTTCGCTTGCTCTATAAAATGTCTGCAAACAGTGAAAAAGCTCCGTCACAAGCCTCCAACATAGACAGACAACACGTTCAAATGTCTTGTTCTGTCCAACAGTTTGAGGCCAGAAAATATTCAGTTTACTGTCAAAGACTGAGAAACCCAGAAAATATTCACTTTTGAAAGGCTGAAACCACTGGAGTCTGTGGCCTGTCAGCTACTTTTGACATAGTTTGACACGCCTTGACATTATAGATATAAAAATAGAAGACACTGACCCCAAAGTGCTAGATATCTGTATATTCAGGACAAACCCAGCACCAAGAATCTGAGACTCATTAATGTGTTCTTTTGTTTATATCAACTGTAAAAGTAGACTTTTCAAAAGTGCTTAGACAATGTGAACCTCAACCTTGTAAACAAAGGTTCACCTGCACATAGGTGATTAAATCATTCAGAAATTTCATGTGGTTTGACTACTAAAGCTTTGGTTCGGCACTATTTTTTCAAAGCCAGTGGCTCACGCTATGAATATTGATGAAGTAGGTGTCAACACACCGTTAACAGTGCCCAATGACCCAATGACAACTGGCAAATTACCATACTGTTATCATATGAATCGCTCCATTTGCAAATAGGTGGGCCATCAAGAGCTGCTTTCTGACTGAGACACTGAAGTGTTCATGCTCTTCTTTGTATTCTCCTCACATAGTTCTACAAAATAAATGTCTAACTTTATAAATTTAAAAGTAGATGATTGAAGGTTTCAGAGGATGTTATTTTTTTGTTTCTTGGACAAAACCTTGTGAAGCAGTCTGGTGAAATTCTCTGTTTTATACTGTTGATTGACTAAATCACAGCTCTACTACCACAATACAAAACATCAGACTTTTACTACACATATATATATAAACTGCCACACCTAGTGTGTGTTTTGATGGACGGTACATCTGTGTCCTCAACAGGAGGCGCCCAAGAAAGGGTCGCTGTACATCAACATATGCAGCTGGAAACGAGTGCCTGCACCTCAGCAGCCCAACAAGCCTTTACCTGTGTGTGCAGGAAAGCTGGAAGCAGACACAAATGAAGGTCACGGTAAGAGACAAATCAGCGCTGTATCACAGGCTACAGAGGTGGCCTTTTTGTTACATCATGTAAACACAAAGGCCAGTTCTGTAGTTTGTCATGCAGAACTGGCCTTTTTGTTACACCATGTAAACAAGACAATAAATAAATAGGTGTGTTTTTTTTTCTTCTTTGCAGGTCGGTACTCAGTGTTGGATGTGGCATTAAACCCTGTTGTGCTTCAGGACAGTGAGAAAGACAAAACAGAGATCTATATGCTGGTGCTTAACTTTGCCCAGCAGCAGCATGGCATGAGGATATCTCAGCAGTACACTGTTGTCAGCTGTAGCCCAAAAAGTAGCCCAGAAGATTTGCAACGCCGGCTTGGGTTTCAGCAGTGGCCTAATACCTCCAAACAACCAGACACAGGTAGGGCAATAAGTCTTACATCTCGACAAGCTTCTACAAGCCCTTTATGTTTGAGCTATTTTCCTTTGCTGCTGCAGGAGTATCATCTTTCACCTCCTACCACAACTTCTAATAATCCTTAGTGTTCCTTTTTTTTGTAGCCAGTCAGACCCCAGCTGACCTTCTGCAACAGATCTCTTCTCTACGCTCAGAAGAACAAGACAAGGACACGGCAGGCCAAATTATCTGTAGACCTGCGGAGCACATAAAGAAGGATTTGATCCAGGTCATCTCCACCACATATGTGCAGCCTCAGAAGCCAGAGTACCTACTCGAGGTGAAGGCTGATACAGCAGGAGTTCCTCGCAGCGTGGAGCTGACAGTAGAGCTGCCAAAGGTTTGCTCTATGTCAGAGTGCCAGCTGAGAATCTCCAAGGTTAGCTGTTACACACTCCCTTGAACAGTTATAATGAACCACTTAAGAATCCAGTGTGTGTCGGTGCGTAGTTGGATGTCATAAAAAATACATAATTGGCCTTTTTTCTAAAATGTGTGTCTTACAGTATGCCGAATGTATTTTTCTCTGCAGGACGACATCTTACTGGAAGTGGAGGACGTCTACTATTTGCTTTTGGAGCTCCCAGAAACTGTAAATGAAGACACTGCATCTGCCATCTTTAACAAGAAGAAACGAAGGCTTACTTTGAGAGTCGATATTTTCTGACAATTTGCCCTAATGGAGAAACAGATGTACACAGAGGTGATCAGTGCTGCTGGGAATGGGCTGAAGACACGGAGAGTAAACAAACTAAATCCTGCTCTGCAATCTGTGAACACATTATACTATGCAGGGACTCAGAACTTCAGCTAACAAATTATAAATAAACCTCCTTTCCCCAAACCAAAATTGCGTTTTCACTGAAACAAATATGTTGCTGTGTGGGTTCATCTGCAGCAGCAAATGTAACTGACTTTAATGACAATCAGTGGGCTTTGTTTATTAATGTGTGGGTGTATGAGTGGAGGTGTGTAATGGCTAGGAGCTGGTGTACGGTGTCATTACCGTGTGCCAGGGGAATAATTATAATAACAACATGATCCATGCGATAATTCAGTTTATTAAAACATCAAAATTGATGCAGAACAACAACATCACTATTTGGCAACCTGGAACATGTGAAAAAATGTCAGTAAACACTTTTATTTTAAGGTTTGCATACTATGCAGTGCTTACAGCTTTTTAGAGCACAGCTTATAGTGTGTTTATTTAAAGTAAATAGCATTAACTTACTTTTATAATTCAGTTTCAAGTATCACATTACTGACCATTATTCGGTAGTCCCGCATATTAATTTATGAGCTGCAAACAATGCCTAATATCAATTCCTTCAAATGTAAAAGTGTCCCAAACGTCATCTTCATATGAAACATTCAATTTTAAAACATCGTTTTGTATCGAAATGGTGTTTTAGATCCATTGGTCCCAGTTAAATCTATTATATTTTTTCTTTCTATTATGGCATCACAAGTATTTTCAGTGGAATCCTGGTCCAGTGGGAACAACTGAGGTTTGTAGTGGTGATCTCTGGTCTTTTTCGCTCTACCTCCTCTCTCCGTGGTCCTCCTCCACCCACGCTACAATCTTCCCTTCCCAGCCAGGCACGACTGCTCCGTCCTGGAATACCTGCGCAGCAAACATCCAGCATTTACACATCCAAGAAACTCTCTATAACATACAAAGGTCTAGACAGAAAGTGAAAATGACTACTCCGTGTTATCAAATTCTCTGGGAGGGAAATCAATCCACAAACAGTGTTTTGATGTATAGCACAGTGACGGCTATTATTAGCATGACTTACTCTATAACTGGCATTTCATATTTGCTTGCTGCTGCAGCTGATGTGAAAAGTGAATGTAGGGACTATAATTTTCCTCCCACGCCTACCTCCTCTTTCACTGTGCCAAACTCTGGGTCGAGGGCCTTGAAGTGGTATCTGAAATTGCCTTGTCTGTCCACAGCGGCCTTGAAGTCTCGCAGTGTGACCTCACCCAGCCTGTTAAGAGCACGCTGTCAGTCATGATCTATGTACACGTACACCCACATTTGACAGGCAGAGATACTGAAGCATCTTTATGTAGCTCTGGTATGAATCAAGCCATGAGTCTCAAATCATGCATGCAACAGTGAGGAAACAAACAATAACACTGTTATATAAACCATCACCAGAAAGTGTTTTTACCTTTTTGGGATGTTAATCAGAAACGGGGTGAGCGAGCGATCTGTGAAGTAGAGCACTTTAGTGGAGACGGCGGTGTCCAGTCCCGGGCTGCTGTGTGAGTGGGCCATTTCTAGAAATAATTACAAACACAGCAAACTGTTTTCACAACCACGCTGGTCTCACGGCAAATAATGCCCTCTCCATACATAGCAGTGTAATTGAACAGCACAGACTTATTTAACAGCCAGAGATGGAGATGTTGCAGAGGATGACAAATCCTAAACAAGACAAAGATTTTGTTTGTCTCACTTGAGCTTGGCGGCCAGGAGTCGCGGTCTGTTGAGTTGGCTCTGCGTCCTGGCGATTTAAATTCCTCCTAGAAGAAGTAGATGAAATTACTCACGGTAAACAGTCCAAATGTCATTTGTTGTTGACTCATCATTCATCAGGTGACAGATGTGATGCTATTTTTTAGATTTCCTCCTAAATGGTGTGTGTGTGTATGAGAGAGAGTGTGTGTACCCCTCTTTCCTGTCTGCGTTGGGTGTCAAAAGAGTGTAATCGGTCCATGAGACTGGATACGCCCTGCTCCAGGGTGTCCAGGGTGTGATGTTGGGGGTCATGGCCAGAAAAACTGTCCCTCAAACTACGCAGTGCCTCCCTGACCAGCTGCAGCTCTTCCCCCTGTGATACACATGTAGTTTTGTATTTAATAATAAATCAAAAATTATGGATTTTCCATCAAGAAAAGAAAACATGTTTAAAAAGGCATGATAACATCAACACTCACTAATTTAAAGACTTATTTTTGCATATTATCTCATCATTTTGAGTTATTAAGTCAAAGTTTTGGATTAATATGTCAAATTTCTGATTCAGTTTCTTTTATTTTGACAACGTATGTCAGAAATTTGACTTCATTTCTCATAAGATTTACAATCTTATAAGTTTAACTTCATAATGAGTTTTGTTTCCATACAATAAGCCATCAGAATCAGCCCAATAAACAGAAATGATAGTATTGATCAAAGACTGAAATAAAAGAAAGAGTACGTACTGGTGCACTGTGCTGGAATGCAGGAGGAGATGTCGAAGCCACAGAGTTACTGTAACCACCGCTTTCACTCCTGAATGACTTTAAAATGGACGACAATGAATAGAAATATGTAAATAAGGCTGAATTACTTGTATCTTTTAAAGCATGAGGGTGATTATTGTCTAGAATTATGTTATTATCAACAAATGCCATGAGCTGATACAGCTTATTCCTCTGTGTTACGAGCATCACATCAATGAGCCACTGAGTGACATGTTTCTTCATTATGAATGTGTATTAATCCACAGCTGAAAATAGTCCCATTTACTCCTGCTTGAGTAACTACAGCAGCCAGACAATATTATCATACGTGTCATTTACATTCAAGCATACGTTGCTGAAACATATCATGATCCTTATTACCCTTCCAAGGCTGACTTCATGTGCTTTATGTTGAGCTTCATCGAGCTTCTGTTGCTGCTGCTGCAGTATTCGGTCTTTCCTCCCGAGCTGCTGCTGTTGTGACAAGAAAGATGGATGGCATAAGTCTGTGTGCGCATGTATGCATCGAGAGAATGCACCCAAGTGTAAATAACAAAAGGCGATACCTCATATTCAGTGAGTAATTTGTTCCGTTCACTCAACTTGTGTTTGAGCTCTGCCTGCAAACAGATACATCAGAATGATGCATGAGTGCCATATTGCTCTCACATAAACCTGCATCCACGTCGGTCAAGTGGGTCAAATATTTTCTCGTGTCAAACGGAAATCATCACTTGTCTCACATTTTCCCCTTCTAGCTGATCTTTGGCCATGTTGCACCTCAGTAGCTCCTGCTTTAGCTGCAACACAGCATCCTCCTGCACTGCCAGGCGCTGCTGCAGAGCATCCTAATGAGAAAGAAAGGGAGATCAAAGAAATGTCCAGAGAAGACCTGAATACAGATACACTGCACCCACCTGCCTTATCGACAGCACATACCCACCTCTAAACTTTATTATCTTCACAAAGAAATGAAAAAATATATATTGTGTGCGATAGAAACTGCAGAATCATCAGTTTGGGGCAGCACAAGAGTTGGAATACACTGAATTATATCCTTTAATCCGTTAAATTCGCACAAAAAAGACAAAATTAGAGTAAGAAGTTTACCTTGATGGCCTGAAGGTGGCGTGCTTCCTGTTTGTGCCTCATGAGTTCCCTCTGAGAGCCACACAAGCGAACAGAGACGTTAGAGAAAAGGACTGTACGCTTGTAAGGCAGCTCATCTATATTAAACCTAATTACATTTACTTACTGTACCTTGAGATCAAGGGCTTCCTCTGTGCTTTGGTCCAGACGACTGCGGATTAGAACCTTCAAAGAGAAAGGGGTATGAGCATCGTAATTAGAGAATGGAAAAATGTCAGAGCGTATGAGGAGGCAGTGGGCCTGCATGACAGCGGGCAAGCAGATCAGAGAGATTCAATTGTGCTCTACGGTAGTCACTCTCGAGACAAGTGATGGCCGCAAACATCATCACAACAGAAGGGCTGACACTGACACTACACACAGAGTGGCGAGAAAGTGTTGTTTTCTCGAGTTAGCAGAGAGAGGGCACTGTACCAGCTGCTGTTCAGCGTTTGCCCGGTTATCTCCGAAGCTCACAGATCCATCCTGGTCCTCCTCTGGGAGGGAGCCATGGAGCAGCAGAGCCTGAGGACAGAAACACACACACACATATAGAAATATATATAGACACACAGTGTGAAGGCCTGAAAGCACTCATATTAAACACACAGACAAGGCAGATTTATTTCTGTATCTGCAGTTGTACACACAGCAGTTTTGAATTTTTATACTTGGCTGAACAACAAGTTTCACATTTTAGCTAATAAAGCCAGCGAATTAAACATCGAACTGAAATCATATTGAGGAACACACACACACACACACAAGCCTCTCAACTGCTCTAACACACATGTACAGTACACATCAATACACACAAACATATTCATCACATTATACTTAAAGTCTAAAATGTCTAAAAACGTCTCTTTTTTTTAAATTACTGAACAAATTTGAGATGTCGGTTGTGATTCAGAGATCTGGAACCAAAAAACTGTTGTTCAGCATGAACACTGCATTAGTTTTGGACATGTACAGAATGAGAGTCTGGGGTGTGAGAGGTTATTTGTGTAACGTCTATTTTTAAGTTGTTAATTCATAAAGACTCACAAGCTCTTCTGTCTCTCTCGTCTCTCTCATCTGTACACACTCATTCTCCATAAATTCACGTTAGCTTCCTCCCCGGAGTTTTTCTGCTTTCTCGTCTCGCAGGTTCTCGTGTATCATGACTATGCCTGATCATACCTGCTGCACATTTGTGTCCTTCTCTATCTATTTCTTTATCTTTCCTTGCCACCGTAGCCAAGTGCTTGGTGCATAGTGGGAATTGTGATTTGGTGCTGTATAAATAAAACTGAATTGAAAAATAAATTTAAGTTCTGTGTGTTCACGTGCTGTAGCTCCACCACTGACATGACAAAATATAACTGAAATCAAGGAATGACTCCACACATGACCATACATCATCATTATTGTTAAAAATAGATGATTTTTATAGCATTATTTTAGATTTAGATATACAGTTCTATAATGTCTGGTGAGACTATGAAAAATCTGCACTAATAATAAATCCACCATATACTTTTATATAATACTACATATACCAACATACATTGTACTCATAGGCAGCATAACCACTGTTCACAGGTAAAATGTATGGTAATATATTTCAATAAATGCACCACATACTTAACTATTACTACTATAAAGAAGATTAAACATACTTAACCTGAAGCAGAAAGTATTAGGTAATACTTTTACAGTAGAGGAACTGATTACTTTTGTATTTTGTAAATATTAAACATCAAAATGAATGAACAGATATGTTCACTGCATTAGAGGCATCTGGTACAAAAAGTGCTATTAGTGATTATTTTGCATACTTGTATTAATATTAGACCAGTTGTATATTGAATTTAAAGCAGAGGAATAGAGGTTAGATTGTCAGCC
Organism: Argyrosomus regius; assembly: GCA_946959425.1. Classification (NCBI taxonomy): domain Eukaryota; kingdom Metazoa; phylum Chordata; class Actinopteri; family Sciaenidae; genus Argyrosomus; species Argyrosomus regius. The sequence goes on from OX336889.1 coordinate 9,076,468, forward strand.
TGAACAGCCTTTGTAGAATTTATAAATAGTATCAAATTAAAATGGTCTGATGAGTCAATCTGGTGATAATCAAGTAGGTGAATTAACACTTCAGTAAGGATGTAACAAGTCCTTTCTTGGCCAAATGTTGCTATCCTGATAATGAGAATGATTTTCCTTCTTGTTTTCACTTTATTATTTAATCGTTTTTTTCATATTTCATGTTTATTTAATCTATTTGAATCACTGAAAAACATCTGGAACCAGGCTGAAATCTCACTCTATACTTGAGCTGTTGCCCTCCTCTTGTGTGCCCTCTTTCTATTTGTTCATAGTAGCTGTGCAGCTTGTTTTTTAAATGTTTTATCACCAGGACTTACCTGTAGGCGGAACACCATCCTCCTGGCCTCCTGCATTTCCTTCTCCAGCTGCTCCTGGTGGGCGTCCAGCTGCTCCTCCCAGGACTTCTCTTCCTCCTGCCCATCATGCCCGAGGGAGGGACACAATCCACACAGAGACACCTCCTCTGAAAGGAAGTGAGGCACAGGGGAGATGAGACAAGGGAGCTTTTTTTTGTTGTTGTGTTGCAGGCATTCTTTGGATCTATTCTTGCTCTACAAGAGCTGATGTGCAGCCAACCAACCTGTGACAGATTTCTTCTCTGTCAGCTCAGATTTGTCATCCCGAGGTTCCCCCTGGTCCTCAGACTGATCATGGACTGTTTCTTCTTTAGTGGTGTCAGTGTACTGGGTGATAACATACTCCTCTTTGGGGGAGTGAGCAGGGCTGGCTGAGCTGAGACTGAAACAGATGGGCACAGGCTAGAATGACTGTGTTTGCATCTCCTGCCAAATAAATGGCAATAAATAAACCTAGCTACATAAAATAGAGATATAAGCTTTAATAACTCCCAAAGGAGCACAGAAATGTGGATTAATCCCATCTGGGCTTAATATTTTAAACCATATCTGTTTTAAACACATAATGCCCTTAGGAATACAGCGTATCACAGACTATTTAACAAACAAAATTAATGAAAACACTCAAGAGAACAGGATTGAAACCTGTTCAGAAAATACACAGTGAGAGCAGGAATGCATGCAACTCCGTCATTTTTCCCCACAGGAAATTCTTTACATAGTTTGCTCCGCCTTTGGTCATAATTTCAAAACATAATCCTGGTATGGTTTCTGAAAGGCTGGTTTTCGTGCAGCTTGTATGATTTGTGTTTTTTGAGTGCATCTCCAGCAGCCTGGGGTTCAGACCAGCTGTCATCTTCACTCTACTGTGTTTGTAGCAGATACAGCTACTGTGACCTGTGACCTATGGCATTAAGCATGGTCTTTAAACAGAGGATTCCTTCTTTTTCCCCCTCTGTGTCTGCATGGAAAAACCATCCTGCCTCTGCAGAAACAGACCTAAACTGTATGCTAGATCAAGAATAGAAAAACATTGTGCTCCCTCAGCCTGCTCCTGAGGCCAGACTAAAGCAAACTAAACAGGAAGAAATAACTGTGGACTTAAACTGTGAGATAAAACTGTGTTTACAAACCAAAGAATGTCCCGAGGGATTGTATCTGCACAGTTAAACTAATTCTTCCCATACATATGCAGCAAGATTTAGATAGTAGCCAATGAGATTTTCTGCTTAGCTAATAGCATTACTCAGCACAAGCAAATATCACAAACAGGAACACTTGTATTATCTGTCACTTTTGAGTTCATGGCCTCTTTATGAACTCACTAATCGTGCTAGTGTTCAGTCTGACTGTTCTGTCTTATGACTAAGATGTCATGCTAGCCGCTTTGCGAGTCTGTACTTTAGCATAACACTGAGCTAAATGCTAATGTCAGCATGCTAAATGCTTAAATTAACATGGTGACATTTAGCAGGTATGATGTTTACCATGTTCACCAGTTAGTTTAGCAAGTTAGCATGCTGACATTTGTGAGTTAGCACAAAAAACAAGGTACAGATGAGGCTGATGGGAGTGTTTTGTAGGTAGCTAATTGACATTTTCACCTGATGATGGTTCTAGACCAAAAGTTCAAGGGATCGCCAAAGTTATTTTAAATAATCCTGAGGGAGACATGAATGTCTGTGTGAACTTTCATCACAATTCCTCCAATAGTTGCTGAGTTGCTAAGTCAGATCATCAAAGTCATAATGATTAATTGTCAGTCTGGACCAAAACAACGTTACCATCCTGCCGCTAGTATGGCTAAAGTGTAAAGATATAATTTCAACTTTTAATTCAGGAGAGTGTAGTGACAGAAATGGTGTGGCTCCCTCACACACACTGATAAACCTCAGGAAGCTTGGTCCTCCCAGCTTCTCAGAGAGAGTAATTGAACCAGGTCACATAAAAAATGAACTGAGCATCTTATCAGGTGCTGCGGTGATTACCCCTGAATGTTTCTTTAAAGGGGATCAGAGCAGCTGCCTCCAACTAATCTTGTCATCGCAGATGATGACATTATCAGGATATCCTCTATCATTGTCTGAGGCTGCAGCAGTTCAATAAACAAATTTATTTAGATGTTCGCCGCTGATCTGTCGTACCAAAAGAACACAAACATACAAATAGATTTGGAACATATGGGTTAAGCCAAAGATTAAGTGCTGGGATTTGCAGGAGATGAGCTTCAGATCATCATTTGATCAGCAGTGGAAAGTTCTGAAGTACATTAACTTCAGCACTGTACTTCATATGCTATGTTATACCCATACTTCACCACATTTCAGGGTAAATATTGTACTTTTCACTCCACTCTATTTATCTGACATTTACAGATTACTTTTCTGATAAAGATTTTTACATTAAAATATGATAATCTTGTAAAATATAGTGCACGGTTAAAGATTAAACTACAGTGAAAACAGCAGTGTATGCTTAGGGCTTCTTGTCATGTTTCAGATGTCTTTGGATTGTTAGTCGTTCCACCAAAAAGACATTTGCCCTCTAAACTTCTCAGATGGCTTCATTTCGATCGCTTTTGGACTAACAAAAAGGTAGAATTGTCCAATATTTTATTTAATATAATAGTTCTTTTCTCACTCATAAATCATCTCACAACCTTTCAGACTTATCATGTGACCCTTCAGAGCCAAGTTGGGAACCACTCAACTGCCAAACTGTACTTTTGCTTAAGTAGGATTTAAAATGTAGGACTTTTACTTGTAGTGGAGAATTTTTACATTATGTTTTGGCACTTTTACTGAACTATTTGAGTACTCCTTCCACCGCCAGTGATCAGCATTAAGTCTTAACATTAACCAGTTAGTCGACTTTTATTCAGAAGTTAATTTTAAAGGATTAATTCCATATAGCAGCCTGTAGTTAGCTTGTCTGGTAAAGATGGTGTCTTTTTTAAAATACGCTTACAGCCCAAAAATGATGCTTATTTAACTGTAGAATAATACATCTTGTTTTTTTTTTATTCGAGTATAACTTAAAATGTGTAATCTTTATCGAAAATCATGAAATGGAAGAGCCGGTACTTGAAGTTAGACCATGGTTGCTAGGCAATAGCAGCTCAGCTCATGCAGACACATCGAGGGACACACCCACACCTACTGCACTGTAAACACTGAACAATAACCTGCCGTGTCAGGGTATCAAAGTCATATTGTTATGGTGACATGCATTTCTAACGCTAACACTGAGACACACATGCTGACCATGACTCAAATTATGCATAGAGTCTTTTGAATTTAGGCCTTTTGTGTTGTACATCTCTGTTACTGATACGCTGGAGACAAAAATAGCGGCCTGGATTGACATAATGTAAAAATCATAATAAAAAAAACAGCTCTTACCATTTCATCTGTTTGGCTCCCATGCTGATGTTTACAGGCTTAACCTCCCATACAGTCGCAGCCCTGCATCTGGGTGATGCTCTGTTTCTCAGTCAGGACCATAACCCAAACACAGCCAGAGGTAGCAGGGAGGGGAACAGCCCTGAAAGCAGCAACCAGAGGAGTCTCCACGTCGCACACTGTGTTCAATCAGAAATAACAGCACGTTCAAATCCTCTCCGGCAGCATACTCCTAAAACATAAAGCTCCAAAAATCCTAATCAAATGCCCTGAAACCCTTTCCCTAAATCATACCAGTGCTCAATCCTAGCTGGCAGAAACAGAGGGTGAGAGGATTGGTGCTCAGCAACACCAGCGACTGAAGTCTGCCTGGTTTCTCATTGCACTCGCCTTGTGCCTGAGCTCACCAGCTCCCATTCACGAACACAATGTTTTTTGTTCCTTGCGGACAAGAACTGATGCAGCTCTTGTGCATCTTTTTCACCCTTTTTTCTCCGCCGCTCTTTTTGCATTTATTCCCTCTGCCCTCCCTCCCTCCTTTCCCCTCTTTCTCTTCTGCTCGGTCGCACTGGCTTTGTATCAGTCCTTCCTTCTTTCAGTGAGCGAGGATGTCAGACATGGCTCTGTCTGGGTGTATTTACCCTCCCCCCTTCTCCCTCATTCCTCCTCCCTCCTTTGCCCACTGCTCTCTCCTTTCACAAGGAGGAGGAGGAGGAAGAGGTGGGAGATTTTCTCCTCCTTCTCTCCCTTTGCTTTTTTTGTACTGTATGTCACTGCGGCTAAAATGAGAACCAACATATGGATTAAACAAGGGACGTGGAAATTTGCATGGTGAAATCTTTTGTTTGCTGACAAAATCACCGCCTTGCACAACACCAACATAACACACAAGCTGAAACATATGAGAGGTTAATGATATATTTACTCAGTCAGGGGAAGTATACTTGGAAATAAGCAAACAGAAAATGGTATTTATGGAAGGCACACATCAGCCTGCAATTACAGCTCTTTTCACACTATTTTTGTTGTGTAGCGTACACAGTGAGCAACATTTTTTACTGCAGTTGTGTCAGAAAGCCTTTAAAAAAAACAGTTCTTCAGAGAACGCTCTGAAAGAGTTGAGCCATCAGATTAAACCTGAATGCAAAAAGTGGAAGGTTTCAAATTTAAGCAGCGGGCAAAGAGAAACAAGAGGTTTTTATAAGGCATGTGCTGCTCGCATTTCTGGCTGAACACACTGTCATTAAGCTGTTAGAAATGTTGCCAGTGTCATCAGCAAGAATGTGAAATAGGTCTCTACGTGGCAGCTTGCAGTTCTGCCCAGAACAAAATGACAGTGTGTCAAATTCTGTATGAGCACCATCAACGCGCTTCAGTGAACTACTGCAGAGTGAAATGTATGTAGACCACCAGGCTAATGCAGCATTAAATATTACCCGAGTCAAGGTAAAAGCATCAAATCATACTTAAAGTGCCAAAACTAAAAGTTTGAATGGCTGATTTCAGAATAATACAAGTTATTGGATTGTAATTGTTGATGCATTCATGTGTAAGCATCACTTTAATGCTGTAGCTGATAGTTTAATCTGTAATAGTACATCATATCTTATTGATTAGTGGGTGCTGGTTAGCTCAGCTGGTAGAGCATCCGCCCCATGTACAAAGGCTTTCCCCATCCCTCTCTCCCCACATTCCTGTCACTCTTCAGCTGTTTCTATCAAATAAAGCTTGAAAAGGCCAAACAATATCTTTAAAATAAAATATCTTATTGATTAGTGAAATTCAAGAAAGATCTGCAAGCTACTGCTAACACTGACCCCGATGAAGGTCTTTGTTGGCCGCAACATACAGGTGATTTTAAATACATACTGCCATGTAAAATAAAGGCTTTTCATTTTTTTTAACCTTGGGCTGTCTTTGAAAGAGACTTGCATTTATTATTTTTTCATTGAGGCCATAATTTATCTATGCAATGAGCCTTTCACAAGATGGAATAAGCACAATATACCTGAAGCATCCAAAGAGATCCAGGATGTGATCACCATTAAGAGCCAGCAGCACTTCTACTCCATTATCTTCACATCGTTACTTATTGTCATTATATGTTGTATTAATAATCAGAATGTACAAAGTAACTGGCAATTAAAGCTTTAAAATAAATGTAGTGGAGTGAAAAGATTTCCCTTGAAGAGAAGAATAAAGGAGATAAGGATAATATTTAATATAATTAGTACAGATTGTAAAGCCCCAAAGGAAAATGTCTGCTTTTGGGCTATATAAACAAAACTAATTAAACATTTTAAATAATTTAGTGGTTTAAAGGCCCAGTGTGTGTGATTTAGAGGCTGGAGATGCAACCAACTGAATACTACTCACCTCACCCTCTCCTTTCCTTATGTGAAGGAGGCTGAGAAACGTGCTACTGTAGAAACATGGTGGTACAACATGAAAACATAGTTTCTGCCAATAGATCCACTGAAATGTTATGCACCGAACCTTTAATGTTACAGCTTTATCATAAATAGAACATTTCATTTCAGTACGTATTAACATTAAACAAACATGTTTGTTTGTTTCTGATATTATCAGCACATTAATGTTAATCAGTACTTAATATAATTGTTGTGAGATTCATTAACTCCTCACATTAGGGTCACTGAGGACACTGATAACAACAAAAACAACAATAATACAAAGAAGAAGAAGAAGAAGAAGAAGAAGAAGAGGAAGAAGAAGAAAGTGTTGATATTAGTTTAAAAAGTCAGTAGCTTCTTAAACAAACATCCCTGAAACTGCCTTCATAAAGTTTCTGTTCCTGTTTCTGCAGTAATTCCTGTTCTTTTGGCCGTTCCTTTGCTCCTCCAATATTAAAAAGACAAGGGCAACATATTAAAAAGACAAGGACAAACTCAGGTACAGAACAGATAATAAAGATTTAGCAGACCTAGATGTGACTGGGGGAACTGGGGGAAACAAAGAGAATATTCTACTCATGCATGGATGATATATAAGGAGTGACTTTGCTGTTCAGACTGTGGTGGGAAAGTCATTCCACCACCAGGGAGCCAGGAGGTGAGAAGAAAGCTGGTTTGCCACAGGGACAGCATGCAGTCAGCCAATTTGTAAATCAAATGAGTTGCTAAAATAGAACAGATTGTTTGCTTGGTCACCATGGATTCTGATTGGAAATTATTATTGTGCCTGCAATGAAACAAGAGTTACCCATCTTTTTTGATTTCAGTGACCTTCAAACAGATATGCATGAAGCACCACGGACTGATAAGGTTTTGTCGCTGAGAATCTCATCCATTTTTGTTGTCACATACAATTTAGAAAATAAGTCTGTGGCTGTTTGGGTTTATTGTTTGGGAGGTAACGCCGAAGGAGAGTGAAAGATGATTGAAAGTCATTATAAATCAGCTTCTGTTCAAAATATTTGTGTGTTATATAACTTCCATAGTGAAAGATTGTTGCTCTGAAAGAATCTGACAATCATCAAGTACTCAGACCTGCACAACCTCCTAGATTGGTCATATGTTTGGAAAAGTTTACTTAATTTTATAATTGTCAATGACAAAATAACAACATTTTTCAAAAATACACTTAGATCAAAGTCCTGCATTCAAACCTATTTGAAGTAAAAAGAGCCAAAATGTGTATATATACACAGTAGTTCACGTTGATTATTTGTTTAGATCACCCACATTTTGTAAGTCACCTTTACTTCTGGTAACTGGCACAGGGAGTATGGTTGTTGTCGCACCTTATTTTTACCTGTGCACTTGGTGGCGGGAGTTTTTGGACAAAGAGGGTGACAGGCTCAGGTATTTTCTGTTGACCGTGTCACTGTTGATTCTCACGTTTCACATCGTATTATCGTTTTGGCACTTATCTCATTTCATATTCTATAGTTCAGTTCGTTCTTATGCCAGTTTGAGTTTGTTGTTGCTATTTTGGTTAATAAACATCCTAAAACGTACAACGTGGACTTTTCTTTTGGACCAACGTGTCACAGTAGGAGCCTACTCAGCCTCTTAGCGGTCGTTTTAATGGAAAGTTGCTGCTACACGCCCCATGTAACAAAGCTAAAAGTCCTTACCTCAGTAACCCACGTTTGATTTCAGCCTGGGTCCTTTGCTGCACGGCATCCTTTCTCTCTCCTGAATATCCTGTACATTCCATTTATCCAGCTGTCACTATCAAACAAAGCAGAAAATGCCCCCCAAAAATATCAAAATATCAAAAAAAGTATCTCTTTACTGTATAGTATAGTATTTGAGTGCATGTTGTTGGCTCCATTACAGATAAATTGACTCGTCTGCAGCTTTAATATGGAAGAACTGTCATGTTTGTTCACTTGTTTCAACAATCGATTACTCACAGCCTCAAAAGTTGTACATTAAATTATTTTGACACTGTTTCAAACCTGGTTGGACTTTGGTGAACAAAAATAGACTAAAAGTGAAGTTTGAAAAAATGAACTATTTTGAGAGAAAATAACTTTAAAAAGACATAATTATCCCTAAAAGGAGACATTTTCTACTTGTTCACCAGTCCTCCACAATTTGTGTCAAAAATTGTCCCCGGTGATTTGTGTCAGAACATGAAGGACCTAAGCATCAACCATCTTGAAAAAAGATGATAAAAGGATGAGAGAAGGGTACTAAATCCAACAAAGACTGGCTTTTTGTTAAAGGAAAGCGTCTGTTACTGTCAGTGTGATATTTAAGCTCAAGCAGCTCTTTCTGGTGAAATGCTTGTAGCCTACTTACACAGTTGAGCAGCAGCTTCAAAGTAGTTGTAAATGCATGAAATACATAAATGCATCAAACTGGCAGGCAGTTATCTAAAATTTGATTTAATGTACATTCATAAAATAAGATGGAAACTGATTCCCACTGGATAATAGTGAGAACTCTCACTTCTCAGTCAGTAGTAATATGGAGCAGCTTCATACATACCCAAGGAGAGATTTTATTAAAACCACTAATTTGGCACTGAGCATCTCTTACTGTACAGTACGTCATACTGTGCCTTTAAAATACTGGCTTGCATAACCACCAGGATATTCTAAATAGGTTGAAGTCTAATTAGTTATTACAAAGTGATCCATCTCTCAACATGTATGTATGTGAATGTATTACCAGAACTGTTTTACATCATTTATAAGTCCTGTGGATCATCACAACCAGGATGGCTGATCATGCTTCTATGGGTCTACTGTGTGTAGGAGCCTCTGAGGACTGTACATTAGTGAAACTGGGTTGTAGCTCGTTTTTAAATGGGCCAGATACAAATCATGCCAGGATATATCTAACCTAGTTTAGCACAAACAAAGCAAGCAGGGAGAACATGTAGTATATTTTTGTAAACTTGTGTTATTGTGCAGTCTCTTTTATTTGATTGTAGCTATATTATTTTTTTATTGAGGAGAAAACAGCTAGCCTAGATTGAGACTAGCTTGACACTTCAAACAACTCAAAAACTGTATTTGTATTTACTGACAGTACATTTACATGTATCTTGTGTAAGTGACACATGTAGAAACTACAAATGACACATTTTGGTCTCACGGAGATGTTCTTCCAGTGGTGGAAAGTAATGGTTAATCTAAGTCCATTAACTCAAGTGAAAAAAACTTCAGTAGTACAGTACTTTGCTTGAATATATCCTTTTTTTTTTTTTTGCTCCACTACAGTTCAGAGGCAAATATTATACTTTTTACTCCACTACATTCATTTTAATAATTACTACTTACTTTCCAGGTTCAGATTAATATGACAAAATATAATCCATGAATAAATTAATTATATCAATAAAATGTTATTGATTCCCACAGGGAATTCATAAGATACTGTGATTAAATTAGTCCCACATTCACCAACCGCAACATTAAAGTTATAAAATTACATTATTATAAAAAGGGGCCATTAAGCAAAATCATTTTACTTACTTTAAATTTTAAATGCACCACTTTTACTTATAACAGAGTATTTCCGCACGTTAAAGGTCCAGTTTGTAGGATTTAGTGGCACCTTAGCAATGAAGTTGCAGATTGCAACCAAATGAATACTCTGCTATGCTTCACCCTCTCCTTCCAAGCATGTAGGAAAAACTCTGACTGTGAAATTCACATAAAAAGCAAAAGCCAGTGTTTGGTTTGTCTGTTCTGGGCTACTGTAGAAAAATGGTGGTTCAACATGGTGGACTCTGTGGAAGAGGACCCGCCCTCGCTGTAGATATAAAGGGCTCATTTTAAGACAACAAAAACACAACAGTTCTTATCAGGTGATTAAACACTAATGAAAACATACTAATGAACACTATATTCAATTCCCACTGATAGATACTCCTAAATCTTACACACTGGACCACCTTTAAACAAATTCAAGTTGTTACGGCTAACTTGTTAACAAACAATTAGGTTAGGCTGACCAGACGTCCCCGATTTCCGGGGACAGTCCCCGTTTTGGGTGACCTGTCCCCTGTCAAAGCTGTCCCCGAAAATGTCCCCGATTTTGACACTGAATGGGGGAAAAATATGTGCAGACCCAAACACCAGTTATTAGTCGGCGTTCAGACAGGGACAGGCAAACCGGACACCGGCTGCGTTTTTCAATTCATTTCAGTGGAGGGTTGTGTGTTTCCGCGCCGGCAGCCCGCAACGCAGGGGTTGCCGCAAAAAACGTCGGCGTCCGGGAGAGAAGTCAAACCTCCACAGACAGCCTGAAATGTCTCTGAAGCAGAGACTATCCAGGTGGATTCACGGACTAAACTCTGATAATCTACCTGTGTGTGTGTTCTCACTTTGTTTATTTCATGTACCAGCTTCTAAATCTGAGTCCGACTCGCAATTTACGCCGCAAAATATAATGACACGAAGAAGTTTAATTTGATTTGTGTCCGATGATTAGAGAGAGAGAGAGAGAGAGAGAGAGAGAGAGAGAGAGGGCGCTTTGGTAGAGAGACATAGAGTAACAACACAGAGAGCGAGCGCCGGCCTCGATGAAGCTGTTATTAATCAGAGAAATAAAAAGTTATTTCCTGATTGTTTCACAGCGGTTACATTCGGCAGGTATAGACACGCCCACAGCAACCCACCTCAGAATGAAAAGATATCACACTGGGTCCCACCATCACACACAGGCAACGCCAACCATGTGCAGTTTCTGTAACCACACCTCTACCTGTGAAGGCTTCAACTCTCTTATAGTCCGATACTAACTGTACAATATCTACTGACACTGAGCTGTGATAATATAACACTGTGCAGGAAACATTCTGCATACAGATAAAGTGTTTGTTTAATTATAAATTAAATATTCTATTAAAATCCATAAATGATATGTTAATAAAAAAATAAACTAATGTTCTAATATTTTTTCAGAGCCCCTGTCAGTCACAGGCCCTCAGAATCATCCTAACTTTTTGCCCCCTAATGGTGCCCCTGACCTTTTGTGTAATAAAAGCTGGTTAAAATACATGAAAAAGTACATGTCCCCGTTTTTTATTTCATAATGATAATATTTAATGATTTTTCACCGCCGCATTGAAAATGTCCCCGATTTTCATTTCAGAAATCTGGTCACCTTAAATTAGGTGCTCCTCATAGACGGTATATGCTACTTACACATGTAGCAGGATGATGGTGTCATCCGGTGTATTTTGGTCTGCCCTGGTTTAGTCCTTTAGTAAAGTCTTTTTTTCCCCTTGCTATATATGTTTGACTTTCTTCATCCATCACTTGTTTATTATCTCGGTTTGTAGGCCCAGCTATGCTGAACTGTGTCCTAGTGTTGACTCTAGGTTGACTCTCAGTGGGACCACCAGTGCTAGCATTCATTTCCCATCACTTTTATAAGTTCCTTGAGATAGTAGCCTATTTGTTTGGTAATATTCATAACAATTAGATTGTGGTGAGGTTGTGTCATGTCTTTATTAAGAGCTACTTTAACGTTTTAAAGATTAATACTTCAAAAAACAATGTATAAGTAACGCTAATTTTGCAGTGTTGAATATCCAACCGTTAGAACGGTTTCTACCACCACGATGATTGACGGACCATTGGACCAATCACAGTTCAAGTTTTTCCAACGTTCAGTGACGTAAATGTGCCACAACGTAAAGCGGAAGTACCGGTAGAGGCTGTGAGCTGTGTTTTGTCCTTCTTTAGTACTTTTCGTCTCAAAAAAAGGTATATTTTTATATATTTACTACGGTTTTAGTGTGGTAGTAGTATTTTAACGTAACAACACACGAGGAGTAGTTTTCAAACAGTAGTTTTGTATATTCTTGTATCTGAATATCGAGCAGTGTTAGCCAGCGAGCTAACTTAGGCTAACTTAGGTGATGTCCCTGTAACAGAGTAATTACAGCTGTCGTGTGTTTTTGCACTTATCTCTCACATTATTTTCATGAACCATCGCTCGGTTGTGTCTGACTTAACATTTGTCTCATGTCAGTGGTCGTCATGGCGAAGCAGCCGCTGGGGAAGACGCTGCTGAGGAATGTGATCCGCCACACAGATGCCCACAACAAGGTGCGTTTGAGTGCATGTGTTTGTGGGACTACTGGGAAACACGCTCAGTGTGCAAGCTTATGAAGTACTCCTACCTAAAAATAAGTAATATAACCACCCTGCAACAAATCCTGCCCTCATGAAGGTTATTTGATGGTCATTTTGGAGGCTGTTGTTTCTTGTAGTCTGTCCCTCACTGATAAAAAAGACTGTAAAACAGGAAGACCTTACTTCCCCCAAGTATAATCTTGCTGTTTGATACCCTGAACACAACCATACACATTGACTGAAGCGCACTGATTTAAGGATGCAGCGATGAACTGATTATACTATTAACCACGGATTATAAACTCATGGTTTTGTAACTGTAAAAGCCTCAGCTACACCAAGTGTTTCACTTCCAATTACTACCAGCAAAGTAGTGGTGTGTTAAGAGTGCAGCATTGCACTGTTTATAAATTCAACTCTCACCAAAACAACATGTAATCCCCTCAAGGGAATAATAAAACCAACTGTTGACTAAAACGGCAACAGAAAACTATCATAGTGATGGAAAAATGAATGCATTATAATGAATGAATGAAACAGATTTGTCCTCATTCTATAATCGTACCATCAAAATCTATAATCGTTGCATCCTTACTCTGATTTTGACCCTTAACATTTATAATCTGATGCAGAACTGCAACTAAATGTTATTTAGTTATTTTGATCTATGAAATGTCAGAAGTGATTGTAGAATGTATAAGACAAAGAAATGCACCAAATCCTCACATCTGAGAGGCTGGGAATGAGTAATGTTTACATTTATCCTTAAAACAGATTTAATTTATTCAAAGTTATTTAAGTAGCTGATGATTTTCTCTCCAGAAGAAAACTCTTAGAGAACGGAAATTGTTTGTGTTTTTGACCTATGCGTAGATTAAGCTTTTTCTCTTTCACTGATCCAGTTCCAGACTCTGATTACAAGTATCATTGGGTTATGAATGTTTGATAATAAAACTGATATTTAGCAGTCTTGAAGTCTTTTTTGAAGTCTTGAGAAATGTGAACTTCTGTAAATATTTAAATCCTGCAAACTTGCATGCTTTTGGTGATATCAAAGAAAGTTGTTGGTGTGTGTGTCTGGGCAGCCTTTAATGTACTTACTCTTGTTGACCTACCGCAGATCCAGGAGGAGATGGAGATGTGGAAAATGCGAGGCTGGCAGGTCCAAACGTCCCACCACAAACATTTGTCCGGTACAGAGAGTGTGAGGTAGGAACAGTGAATGTCCCAGTTTAATTTGAGCTACCTGAACACCAAAGCGACACCAAAGTTAATTTGGGACTATGTTTCATAATGTAGCTCTCAGTGTAGAGAGCTGTTCCCATATGTCGCTGTTTGATTCATTGATGATGTTTGTTTTCTAGGGGCCAAATGCACTGTGATCGAGTGTCAGATCAACCCAGAGAGCGAGTCTCAGAACACGACGACAGAGAGGCTCGGTACTGGACACGGAAACTCTATGACTTTGAGTCCAATGATCCCGACAGGTGCAGTACATGACTAAATCTTCATTAAATTCTTCATCCTATTTTTTCCTCATCAGAGACAGTGCTCATTTATTTACATTATAATGTACTGTAAATGTAGAGGAGCTTGACAAGAATGACAAATTCCCATCTTCATCTCATTGTTTACATCACAGGTGGGGACATAGTGGCTTCAAGGAGCTTTATCCGGAGGAGTTTGAAAGTGACAGGTAAGCAAAAATACACCAAATAAGCAAGAGATTAGATTTAGCACTGTACTTCCATAAAGTTGGGAGAAATGCAAGAGAAAGACTCTGAAAAAATATAGTCAAAATTCACATCACAGAGGTCAAGATATCCTGACTTTTAGTCCTGAGAATCCTGCTCCAAAAAATCTTGATACAACACTTCCTGTAACGCAGTAGTTCTCAAACTTTTTTGGGCATGCCCCCAATCAGAAGCCGAAAAAGGTTCATGGCCCCACCGCACAATTTTAAATCATTCATGAACAATGATAGTGGAAGTAACTAATAAGAGAAGAGCCAAGTTGAATTTTAGTTTTAAAAAATGCAGGATAACATTAAAAGGATTTTTGTTAAAATGAGATCTCCAAGCTGAAGCTGAGATAACCCTGATAACATCATTTTTTTTACTTTAGCAAACTCCTCCAGAGCCCCAGATGAGATTATAAAGATGTTTTCACTACTTGAATAGTTAATGTCAAGTAAACTGATGAATTTGCCCTTTAAGACATTATATGTCCAGCATACATTTAATTTGTTCATTTTGTTTTTTCTTCAGTGAAAAAAGCAGCTCCATGAAGAAGATCGGCCGCCACAAAATGAAAAAGTCCAAATCTGACACAGAAGCAAGCTTATCGAAACGTTCGAAAAAATCCTCTCGAAAGAAAAAAAAGAAAAAGAAGAAGAAAGAGGAGGAGGGAAAGCGTAAAAGAGCGGTTTCCTCGAGCAGCAGTGATGACAGCGATGCCACCAAAGACAAGCAGAGGAGAAAAAGGACTAAAAGTCGACATAAAAACAAAAAAACTGCAAAAACCAGAGGGAGAGATGAGGACAGCAGCTCAGGGGACAGTAATGATGAAGAAGAAAGAGAGAGACGGACTCACAGTCGCAAAAAACGAAAACAGGACTCCCGCAAAGACTCAGATTCAGGGCCAAACTCAAAAAAGAAGAGGAGGAAAAACTGGAAAGCAGCAGGTGACGAGAGCTCAACTTCTGGAGACTGAGACGTGATCAGACCAGCAGCTCATGCAAAGGCCAGGAAAACTACAGCTGATTCCTTTGTTCGCCTTAACTTCACAGAGGGCTTTTCTCTGCAGAGCCGTTCTGTATTGTACTTTGTTCGACATCAACAAGCCTGTACCGTCGGTACTCTCTGTGGGCGTTCTCTTCAGCAAAACCTCATCCACCTCGGCAGAGGCTTGAAGCCTGCTGCACGGCAGTACAGGCAGCATGAAGAGGGATGGTGGGGCATCCACCATGAGCCTCATGTAGAATTCTGTCGGCTGCAGGCTCATTGATTTGATCATTGACTCTCATCTCAGACGGTCCGCCTCACAAGGAGACCTAGACCTTCAGTGAATTTTATTTAAGAAGTAAAGATGAATTATACAATTTCCTACACCTGTTATGACAGAATGTGTGTTTGCTTTTATTGAAGTATTTTTTTTTTTTTTAGTTTTGTAAATTTTAATATTTGTACGCAGCACATTGTCAGGGTGAAAAATAAACATCTATTTTACTGTTTTTAAACATATTTTTGTTGTTTGAAAATGGTGGAATATACTTTTTAAAAAAACAATAAGTCTGGTGATATTCTGTATTTTATCACTGACATAGCTTAGGGATTGTACAAAAATGATTTTGGGGGGTTAAAAGAAGATCAGAAAAGGGGAAGAGTATTGCAATTTTCCTTTTACTGAAGGTTATTTCAGCCTACCTTGGTAATATAGTTAATAATTGCATAAAATAGACCATTTTTACTTGCACCATGGTTCATAAACGTGCAGGTTGCCATATGCAGAGGATAATTCTGTTTTCTGTTTTAAGGTTTTGTTAATGGCACACATTAAAAGCTCCATTAAGATTTTAAAGTCACCATGAAACGGAACACAGAGTGCCATTTGCTTCCACATATTTGACATGTATATTGCCAGGTTTGACTCCTGGCATCCCGGGGCTGAGGCTGAGACACAGCTGACCGAGCTAACACCAGTTAGCAGTTTGCTACTTAGAAATCTTTCCATCAGGAAACTCTCAATCTGTTGCTCCAACATGGTCTGGCTGCTGAGCCCAGTTCTGCTGCCTGTTAACCGTCCATCAGGAAACTGAATCACAGAGTGTTGAAGCTTCGCAGTTGGAGGACATCAGAGAGGAAACCTGCAAATGTATTCTGTATGTGATATGATCCAGTTTCACCAAAATCAGCGAATAAAGCCATAAAGTTGTGCTTTTGTACAGTAATCAGTGAGGCCATAGATGCATGTTGCAGCCCTCAGAATCGCTCACAGGCATCGTTGGATACAAAATTAGTACACGCCCCCGAGTGCAGGATGAGTCATCAGCAACTTTTTATCATTTATGAGGAAAACTGAAATAAAATACCTCAACGATGACACAAAAAAGTCAGATTCCAGATACTGATGTATACGTGACACGTGATAAACTTCAATTTTAACCTCACAGGGACTTTAAAGGTTGGGGTATGCGATTAAACCAGTTTAAACAACTTACATTACTGTGACATGTTGTGGGCTGCTGTGCTTTAATAAGATCAAAGAAAACATTAATAATCCTCGTGCTTCTTCTTTCTGTTTTGTTTGTTGAAATTCATTTCCACACCGTTCTTTGTTACTCAGTGCCATAGTCACCTCTGTTGATTAAAAACATCAATGAGTCACACTGCTGCACCGGGTGACATGTATAAACTAAAAAATATGGCACATTGCCAGCCTTATCTTTTAGCATAAATAGTTTAATATGTTTTATTATGTGTCACAGATCTGACAGTTCATTTGACGACTAAATATGCTGAGTATAAATGTGAGACAGTTTCCTCCTGTCTGTTTAGATAACACTCACACGTGTTTGAAGCCAAATACAGCAATGTAATGAGGTAGCAGTGTAAATCTAGATAAGTGAGTTAATAATTCATATTTTAATACTTGGAAATAACCTCCAGCGTGAGAAGGGGAAAAAAAAATCCATTTCTGATTTGAGGTCTTGTGATTCTATTTTTTGGGGGGGGATTTGTCAGGCGGTTTGTAAAGAAAAGCACAGAAGGAGGATTCCTCACCAGTGAGCGTCGGGGATCAAAGACAGTGCCGCAGTCCTGTCCCAGTTTGAACACTCAGTCTTATTATGATGCAGGAGATATACCTTAATAAGCTGCTATTCATGATCAAAGTGAATTACTTTAGTGATTTGCAGAAGTGTTCTTTGACTGCTCTAGTCAAAGAGCACTCAGTGGTTCAGCTCTGCACTGAGGAGCTGCAGGTTTCCATCGCCCGTGAGCTCTTTTTGCTGAGGTTATGTGAATTTAACGCCTGAGAAAAAGATTCTATAACATCAAAAATAGCCCCGAACACAAAAGTTTAACACAACGCCCCTCGTAAACAGTGCTCTTCATCAAGCCATATTAACATCACGTTCTTGTGCTGCTGGTCAGTTTCTTCCTATCACACCTGTCAGACTACATTTGTATTCAACATTTTTCAAACAGACAAAGTCTAAATAAACCTGCTAACAAATAGTAGGCTTGAGCCATCAGGGTATTTTTAGATAATCTGATGCTGAAATGTTGATTTAACCATTTTGAAAGCATGTGTGTGTGTTTGTGTGTGTGTGTGTGTACTGGAAAAGCCCGAAGCACTTTGCTGAGTCTGTGTCAACAGGCTAAGTGTTTTCTCTAAGCAGCAGAGAGTGGGTTGTGTTGAGCTTGGCTGCAACTGCCCAAATCTTGGAAATGGAAAAAAGCAAACGAAATTGGGCTGGTCAAATCAGTATCGACTGAGCTTTTTTAAACATATTGTCAAGGTTAATAAGCATTTGGTGAGAGGGCGAAATCCAGAGTGTGTTTTAGCTGAATATGTCAACTTAAGACAAGTTATTTATAAAATAAGAATCATGAATTAATTATAAATTAATTTGTGTTGTTGCCACATTTTAAATAATGAAAAGTGCAACTCATACTGAAGCTACTCCTCTTCGCAGGGCAAGACTCTTTGCAAACATCTTTCACTGCAAGTTTCCACAATTAACAAAGTGATTATCAGACATACTACTAGCTTGGTCCTGACTGAAACATCTCAACACGTGGTGGATGGACAGACAATATTCTGTTCAGACATTTTTGGTTTCCAGAACTTTGGTGATCTTCTGAATTTTCCTCTAGCGCCACCATAAGCTTTGCATATGATTCTTGACTATAAGGTCAACAAAATATTGGATGGATTGCCATTAAATTTAGTCCAGACATTCATGCCGCCTTCAGGATTAATTGTAATTCATGAATTATAATACATCCTGAGGGCCAAATAACTACAGGCAAAAATATCTTTTTTTTCATGCATTGGTCAATTTTGAGAGTTTGGGCTGTTTTGCTTCCATAATATGTCTTCTTTTAGACTAGGGGAAAGAAAACTCCCCAAAATACACCTTCAGGTGTTATTTTACTCTACTTTATCAATTTGTGTCTGTAGATTTATCTTAAATTCACCAAAAGTAATCATTCAATTATGCCCTAATCCATATTTAAACATAAACTTTACACTGGGGTAGTTGCATAATTGTATCTAGTTAGTTAGTTGCTAGCATGCTAACAAACTAGACTAAGTTAACATGGTAAAAGTTACCTGCCAAACATCATTTAGGCTTTTTACTCATGCCCGGGTCGTACTAATTTACAGTTTGAATAGTTTGCTACAGTCGGAGCATTTCACTGCACAGAAACCGCTGTATGTTTGATGTTTTAGGAGACACGATATTTCCATTTAAATGTGAAACTAAAGGCTCCATTTGAGATGGAAACATGAGGTGAGTTTGCAGTTCTCTGCAGGGGTCATATTTAAGTATGATGACATCAACCAATCGCAGAAAAAACAGACAGAAATTTTGCATCAGCGTCTGACTTTCAGCACAGTCGGAAGCAGACAGCATGGTTGGCATGGATAAGCCTCATACGCATTGAACTATGTTCAAATTGGACTTTTCAAACGTGCATTACTATGCATTAAACATATAATGGGATCTTCTGCGGAATAAACCTCAGCCTCACCAAGTCTGGGCACATTTTTTCCCCAGTCACTCAGAACTGCTGATGAGACACAACACGCTTTGCTCTACTCCCTGTGTTAGCTAGTTTGGCTGCCCTGGCCAATTTTGAATACTGGGCGAAGTCTCAGCCTGCTCCTGCCTAAGCAGATTTTGTGTTGAATAATGGTTAAAGATCGAAGAAGACAGAAACACTTCTCCTGCTGTGAGAAATGGTCAGCAGCAACATCTCCAGACTGGAAAACATCAGTAGTTAATGAGGACATGGATAAGGGTTGAAAAGTCTGTGCACCACAAATTGACAGCTGAGCATTTAAACCCTGACATTCGAGCTGGAAAAAAAACAATTCAGGTTATGTAAAATGTGAATGTTTTCAGATGGAAACTGGCTAAGTGTGATGAGGGGGGAAAAAAGGAAGGGATGACCCCGTTCTTAGACTCAATCCTCTTCGTCACTGAGAATGCAAATAGGAGATTTGAGAGGATTGAAATTCTCCAGTGTGACTTATCTCTCTCTGTCTCTCTCCTCCCGTGTTTTATCTCTTTGCTGTCCGGGCAGCTCTGTTTCATCTCAGCATGTCCTAAGTAGCTGTAATGAGAAGGAGAGGGTGGTTTCTGTAGCAGCAAACAAATATCCCTCCTCCACTCTGATCACATCTTTTCCTACTGTCAGTAATAACTTGTGTTAAGCATTTATACGCTGTACATAATGGTTCATAAGACATTATAATAGTTGTAAGCAGATATGAGTACATTTTTACTGTGACTCCTCTTACAAAGCACCTGCAACTGGTGTATAAACAGTTAATGAATGTCTTCACGTATTTATCAGGGAAGTATTTATTTATTATTATTTATTTATTTACCAACATGTCTTCCTCACTTGCCTTGACAACTGGGCAAACACAATCTGCTGATGAAGGCCAGGAGATATGCCTGAAAGCTCAAAACTGGTTTAAACTTGCTGTGAGTGATTTGTTTCATGTGTATAAATGGTTAATAAATGTTTGTTTTTAAACACATTTGTTCATGTGTGTATTTAAATATCATTAAATATGGTTACAGCTGTGTCATATTGCTGCACAAATACATATATATCCTCTATAATGTCCTTATCTCTGCTTACAACCACAATATAATGTGTAACAAAGCATTTATTAACTGTTTACAGTTACAAGTGTTAAATAAATGAGTTTTAAATAAAGTAAGATCAAGATCAACACTTCCAGTCAGCTTGAGAAGAAGCGGAAATCTAAATGCAGGATGCTACACAGGGTTTCTGCTAATAACTGTCATTTAAGTGTCCTCGCTGCTGCATGTCTGCCATCTATTCTGCACTTTACAGCACTTTGTCCCCCCCTAGTGGGACCAACAGATCTTACATCATTATTAAAAACAGCTGGATGCTTTTGAATTCAGCGTCACGTCCAGTTATCACATCCATCCGCCGTCCTACACCAACCCACTCTGCTCCATGCACGACGTGCAGCTTTCACAGAAGTCTTATAAATAGTACTCAGGAATCAAATATTTATCATCTCAATTTGTGTGGCCCTTCCTGCAGTGGACACACACACACACACACACACACACACACACACAGAGCTGCTCCTAAAGCACAAGAAGAAAACGCCACAGATACAGTTAACCCACACAAAAAAATTTAATACCCTTCATGAGGGGATAAATGGTCCAAACTTTGACATACTAAATAGGGAGAGGTGTGATGACACAGGTTTTTAATGTAAAAACTTGCAGCCAACACCCAAATGCTTTGTAAAAAGTCATGTAACATATGACTTACTTACTTACATAGTTAGTACACATACACCAATGTTTTAATATACTTATATATGTCTTTTTTGTTTGTTGTCTTTTTATCTAGACCAGCCAGATACAGTACCGATTAATATACAGTCACATCTGGAACAATACCTATTTAACATCATACAGTCCGACCATCAAAGAGGAATCCGCGCTTGGTTTCCAGGTCCATCCTCTCTATGCTAACATTAGAAATCGGCATGTGTAAAATCCTCTTCTTTTTTTTAATTATTATTATTGTATAGACTGGTGGTGATACTTGTCCTTGTATCTCGTGTCTTCTGTGCAAAAGTTTTTTTGTTTTTTTTTTGTTGTTGTTTTTTTTTTTTGTTGAAAGAACCCAAAACATGATTGACATAACAGGATACCTGGCTGTTTCACTTTACAGTTATGATGAAGTTTTTTTTGTTTTTTTTTTTTTCTCATTTTCTTTTTTTTTTAAACAATTAAACAGTCACATCCAAACACCATACTCCCTTGGCATGTCACAGAAAAATGAGAAAAATTAAAAATCCAACGAAATGCTTCCCATTATCAGGGCGGGAGGCAATGATAGAGAGGAAGGTTTATGACTACAGTGAGCAGCATCCTCCATTCGTACATTTTTTTTTGAATAAGGCACTGCTGCATAAAGAAAGGACATGGCCAACAAACCTCTCTGGGAGTATGATGGGGAGGCAGGATGAAGGGAGACTGCGTTCTTCTCCAGCAACTCACAGAAAGTTTGCATGTGTAAGTAAATGTGTGTGTGTGTGTGTGTGTGTGTTTATCATTTGCTTTGCGCAAGAGAGAGGTGTGTGTTATATGGCATGTAGACATATTTGTGTTTTTACATGTGTATGTTTGTGTGTGGCTGAGCCGTATTTTTTATTTTTTTCCCCCCGGCTACACTGCTCTTCCCTCAGACTGTGCTCTCAAGCATCCACTCAGTGCTGCTGAACGTAACTCTCCTGTTGGCGAGTGGCGATGACGATTCCATGTTGAGCTGGTTGGTGGACTTGTGCCACCTCGTCCTCGCTCTGCGTGGGTAACTATGACTCTGAAAAATGGAGTAATCCCCTCCGTCAAAAGAGAATCTGTGCCTAGTTCGTGCCAGCTCATTAGGGAGCAATCCCATGTTGGCCAGAGCACTTTTCTTGTCCTTGAGCCTGGGAGCTTCCTTGGTGCCAGCGTTGGGGCCTATGAGACACAGGGACATGGTTGAGCCTGTCAGGCTACTGTCCGTCTGCGTGTCCTCGGATGGGGGGCCAGAGCGCTGCGCATCTAGGCTGGTTCTTCGCGTCATCTTGTCTACAGTCAGGGGAGGCAGCTCTACTTCCAGGATGGCAGTGGTGGATGCTGGATCCTCCCTCTTCTCATTGTCCACCCTAAGCACCAGCGCCATGCACTCTTTGGGTGCCTGGGCTTCACGCTGGCCCTCATCAGAGGGCTGCTTGGAGGTGGAGCGCTGGAGCCGCTGCTGGCTACCATTGGTCTGGGAGTGCATGCTGGAGCTGACCTTGGTCTTGCTGTCCTCTGGGCTGCTGTAGGCCTTGTAACGGATCATCAGGATGATAATGAAAACCAGCACCGAAGCAACAATTATACCACCAATAATGATGATCATAGTGCCTCCCAGGAACTGGCTGTGCATGAATCGGCACTGGCTGACCTCACTGGCCGTGTGGAACTGCACACAGCCAACCACACGTGTGGCCGTTAATGATGTGATGCCGTCGTCATAAACCGCCAGCACGCAAAGGTCATACTCCCGCCCTGCGGCCAGATCATTGATTAGGAAGTTCTTGCTGGTAGATGGGATCATTCTGCGGAGAAAAGAAACATAGCGCAGTGGTGAAGATGTAGATGATTAATCATCTGAATTACAACGCCCACATTTACTGATTTGCATAAGGTGTATTAAATCACACAAAGGTGTCAGTTCCACACAACAAAAACCTATCGCAGCGCTCACATTAAATATCACTCATTCTGGTAGACCGACATAAAAAGCACATCACTTCATTAAAGTTGACTTATGAGAGAATATGTTATATTATGAAATAGCAATGAGAAGTTGCTCTGCCGGGTGTGTGTATGAAATGACAGCAAGGGTAAACTGCAAGGTGATAAACAAGGCGGAGGAGGAGGCTCACTGTCTAAAGAATACGCCACAACAGCTGCAGGCTGGAGGACAAGTGACGCATGACGTGAAGGCAGTTTGATGTGTGAATACCTAAGGTCACATTTTGCTGGCATCGGCAAGATTACACGAGTCTAAATACAATGGAGAAAGGCATTGTCTTCAGGTCAACATTGGCGTTAATATAATTAGAAGCTTGTTCCTTTTCCCTAAAGGGGGGCTATGATGGTTATCATTTGTAGGTAATAATGTACCACCTAAAGACAAAACAACACTCAGCTCCATGCCTAAACCGGATGAGAAAATTATACAGGAGAGCGACTCATTATATGTGATAAAACCTTAAAAAAAAAAGAAAAAGGAAGTCGACCACTATTATTAACTCGCTCCATGAATACATAAATCCTGAAATACTTATACCACATTCAGCTCACGTGCATCACGCATTGCATGAGGACCTCATCAAACTTATTCTCATATTCAACACTGTATATTAATAAGGTTTGCAAATGTTTTACTCACTATTTTAAAAAGAGTGAGCTCATTCAGCACTTTTGTCTACATCTGCATTTTTTATATCACACGCAGACCTGCAACATAAATTTATACAGTATATGGACTGTGCAGTATTCTTTTTTTGCAACCAAGCAATTGTTGTGATATGATAAAATATGATTATATAAACAAATAATATGATATGATCCACCTCGACTGCAACTGATCACGTTCATGCTTTAGAAATAATGATAAAATATAAAAATTAAAACTGAATCTGAAAGGAAATATTTTGGATGATGAGTCATTTTACTTTTAAGTTACGTTTACTCAAGTACTTTTGAGGTACTTTTCCCATTATTTCCACTTTATTCTTCTGCTTATGTTTGCATTTAATCTGACAGCTGTGGTCACTCGTTATTTATCAGATTTATTTTTTACATTCCAAATATGATCAAGGCCCAAAAAGGTTAAATTATCAAGTATTTAAAAAAACATTAGAGAAAAGTCTGAAAAACCAAAACAAACTTTTTTTTTTTTTGACCTTTTCTCTCCCATTAATCATTTCACAACTCCTCAAATTTATTTTGTGACCCTTTGAAAATGACCTGACCCTCAGATTGGACTAAACTAGCTGTACATGTAGTAATTAAAAACTCGCTCCACCTCAAACAGCTACAACAGTAAAATGCTGCTTACACATTAATACACATTGGTCGGTGTCAAATATCACTATTTTTTCTGTGGAACAAGTACTTTGACTTTTGATACTGATACTTTAGATATGTCTGCTCGTAAAGTAGTATTTTTTATTTTGTATTGTTGCTATTTGTAGTAAAGGATCACAATACTTCTTCCACCACCGCAACCAAGCGGTCATCATTAGATAACCACATCTAATCACACTGTGTGTTTCAACCAATTATTGCAGACACTCCCTAATGATACAAACAGTTACATGCAGTGAAGTAGTTGGCCCTCATGATATTGTTTATTGTCATATTATGTTTTAATGATGCTGAAAAGGTCCTTTAAGTACTGGATGCCACAGTCTATTCAGAGACTGAAAATTCTTCACTGTACATTTTTAGCATATTACAGAGGATTTTAATTTATGGAAAAATATTCTTCCTCAGTTTATCCCCCAGATTACTCTATAGGGGTTCTGCTTATTTTTGGATGTACTTAATTATTTTGCATCTTTGGGATCTGTCAATCTGCCTTTATGTACCACTGTGTCATTCAGCAGATGGCAACTCCAGATGTCTCACCTTTCCTCATGTCCCCGCTCTAATGCCCCCCCCCTCCATCCAGATACCCCCTCTGCCATAGCTTACCTGTACACCAAAGTATCATCCGCCGTGCTGTTGTACTGTATCTGGTACATCCTTATGCCGGGAATGTGGCGCTCAGATGGCCAACGGATCACTGCGGAGGAGGAGGTCAGCTCGGTGACCATCACCCTCCTGTCCTGCTTGTCGTAGCCCTTCGTGTCATTGCCAGATTTGGTGGAGGTGGTGATGTCTGAGAGGCCGGGGTCCTCGCGCATGTGGCCTGTGTTGTTAACAAACAAGGGTAAGGGGATCATGTTGATCTCAACAGCAGCTGTGGCGATGCCTGCGGCATTGGACGCCACACAATTAAATGCCCCGCTGTCCTTCAGCGTGGTGATGAGAATATCAAGGGTGCCATTATCATACAAGATGGTGCGGGAGTTATTATGCACCAGCTTGCCGTCTGGTGACCGCCAATGAATATCTGGGTCTGGATCACCCACAGCTTTGCATTTAAGAGTCACACCCTGCCCTTCCATCACAAAGGGTTTAGTGGAAAGATGTTTGGTGATCAGCGGAGGCTCACAGATAAACTCCTCTTCTTGGATGGACCAGAAATACTTGTCCATGAGGTGCTCTGGCGAGGCACAGGTCTCCAAATCATCCTCCCTTGTCAGCCTGCGGAGCCACAACAGCTCACAGTTACAGTGAAGAGGGTTTCCACCAAAGCTCACAGCTAAAGTAGAGGAGCTGGAGCCCTTGGCATCAGACAGGACCTGTGCATGCTGGAACAGACTGTCTGGCGGCAGCTTCTGCAGCCTGTTGGACGTCATGTCCAGGCGGACCAGCTTGGTGAGCAGCGTGAAAGTCCCTGCTCCGATGTGGTCAATCAGGTTGTGGTCCAGTGTGAGCGTGTTAATGTTGGTCATTCTGGCTATCGCTTCCCAGGGAAGGCTGCGCAGGTTGTTATTGGACAGATCCAAGTCCTCTATAGTGGAAACAAACTCATCAAAGGAGGTAGGGTCCACCTGGTGGATCTGGTTGTTTCCGAGGATGAGGTGTCTCAGGTTTATGAGGCCTTTAAAGTGGTCTGGCTTTATCACGCTGAGGCGGTTTCCATCCATGTGGAGCGCCCGCAGGGATCGCAGGCCAACAAAAGCGTGGGGGGTGATCTGGCTGATGGTGTTACGTGACAAGGTGAGGTGGACCAAACTAGTCATGTTGAAAAAGTCTTTCCTGCGGATGATGGTGATGAAGTTGTCGGTGAGACGCAGCTCGACGGTCTTGCGGTCGATGGTGGGGGGCACGAACAACAGACCGGTCTTAGCACAGAGCAGAGTCAGAGTGGGGGAGAGGTGCTGGCAGATGCAACGGCCGGGGCAGCTGTAACCCTTCACCAAAGCTGCACACAGCAGCACGCACACAACCAGCCGCTCCATTGTCGATCAGTTTCCAGGTCCTGTATGTTAGAAAGAAGGGAAGGAAAATAAGAGAGAGAGAGTCAAAAAAAAATGAATGAATGAATAAACAGCATCAGAGCCTTTATGAGACCCTGTTGCAAAAATTCCAGTCTGACCAAGATTGCTGAGACTGCCAGCAAGGTATCAATCACAAAATGAAATGGAGCTTTTCTGAAATAATGGCACCTGGGATGATGAAAGGCTGCATCAACCATCAACACTGTCAGAAACCCATGTCTCTGTAGCCTTTTAATGGAGATAATAGAATGTTTTTTTGTGCCACCAGGCTGCATCGTTGCTGAACCATATAATTTCTTGAATGATCACAAGACAGTTTTCCTATATTAGGTAACTACATGCTGTGTACATTTCCATTATATAACAAGTCTAGGGTGCTCTGAAATTCTACATCAGCGTGGAGAATTAAAGGTAGAAAAGGGCACTTGTCAGCACCGCTCAAGGATTTCTTTGACCTTTTCATGCTCTCTGCTCTGTCTGGGCTTTCGGAGATGTACCGCAAAATTAGACAGAAACCTGTCATGTAAATCGCAGCAACAAAAAGTAAAGGTGAATACTGCGGGAAATATGGCTTGTTTTTCGAGTCCACCCGATGGAGGCATCAAGGATGATTCTCTGATTCCCATTTAGAGGTATTGATTTTAGTCTCGGAGAGAACACGCCTGTGGTGACAGGAGTAAAAAGTGATCCTTTGCTATAATAACTATAAGAGACCTCAGTGGAACACAAACGGAGATGTGCTGACGCCATATTGTCAGTGGTTTTGCCCTCTTTGGCATCCGTCCTGATTGCTAATGCCTTAAGCTTCGCTGTTGACGAGAGAGCCTGTTAACGTCATAAAGTAAAGCGAATGACAACTGACTTTCTCTTTTATAGGTTTATAGCCCACCAACCCATCCAACCCCACAGGGTAACACCTCTGATCCCTGCCAGATTCAATGTGTCAGTCAACAGCAGTGCCTCTTTTTTTCTTTGGAGGTCCACTATAATTATTTTAACTCACACAGGAAAAGCTTTAAACCCAAAGCAGTCTGTTTTTGATCCTTCATTTAAGTTGTCACGACTAATTTTAAAGCCTCTTTATCTAGGTTTCACCATGTCGAGGTGATGCTGACGTCTTTAACACCACCGATTTTGTCCCCCCATTGGGCCCAAAGCAAAAGCATCCAATTCTCACAGTACCAATAGCCCTGAATTATATAAAAAAATAATAATAAAATTTGATTTAAAGGTAATATTTTAAATGCCACATGTCAAATTTCATCGCAGAAATAAAGCACAAGCCAAGTTCCTCTTCCTCCATCTCTCCACCAAGCTTTAGCTGCCTCATTCATATGCTTTGCACAAAGACTCCCCCACATCTCGAACTAAACAAACCGATAAGAGTTGTTACAGTATGTATGTTCAAGATAGCGAGAGAAGGTAGAAATTTGGAGTGCATTTCTGTCATTTTACATCAACCTCAAAATCCCCAGTAGCTTTTCCATTTGCTCTCTCTTGCACACACACACACTCACACTGCTGGCTGGCTACTACCTGACAGACAACAGGGTACCTCGTTAACTATGAAATACCGCTGTCCAATCAGAGCTCTCATTAAAATCTGTGTTTGTCTGATGTCATTTTCTGAGGGAAGTGGAACAGCTTGAAGCACAAGTTCAAACCAGTGGGAAATGTTTCTCAAAGGTTGTTGATCAAATTGACTCAACACTGACGTTTGTATTACTATAGACTATTCGACTGCATTTCAGAAACAGACACCGGACCGAAACCTTCACTTTGTTTGTGTTTACACTCCCTTCGCTCTTTGTTCTGACTCTGCAGGCTTGGCTATAACCTCCATATCTAAAAGAAAACCACCTTAACTCTTTGAAATTGAAAAACATTTCTCCGGTGCAATTTATTCAACAAAGAATGTACATGACAAAAAACATTTCCATGTGCGAAAAACACACACTAGGTGGTACACTGTGTGAGAAAATTTCCAAACCCCCGGAGAGAATTTATTTATTTAGTAACGCTCCTTTATTGTTGGCAGCACAGTGTGCTTGCCTTGTCTAAATTAATTCCCAAGATTTCCTTTTTTAAAAGACGCTGGGAAAGCTAAAACAATAAAGTAGGCTACAGCAGTGCAGATCATACTTCCTGTTAAATGGGCTACTATGCGAGAGCTACAGTATGGTGAGAGAATTTCAACAGTGCTGTGATCTTTAGTTCAGCTTTAACCTAATATTGTTTCCCAAGTTTGTTGAATTTCAATATAATAGTGACCTTGCCTGATTGTGTTAGTTTTCAGACGCTAACTAGGCCACAAAGCTCATGGTTTCTCAGAGGACCATCTGTGCTGGAGCATTTCCTGCCGTCGAGGATACTCTATTGATCTTTCAGCATCTCGGGGAGGGGGGAGTGTGTGTGCGTGGAAAAGGGGGGGGGGCACGACGGGGACTTTGTTGCCACGGCAACTCTGGTGTAGAATGTAGGTCTTTGAATCGCATTAAGATGATGTTGAGCTGCCCGAAAAGCAAGGCTTCAATCTTAATGGGTGCTGGGGAGGTGAAAAGGGACGTGAACAGATGTATGAATGGGCTGAGTGAAATTCACGGGAAAGGGCAGCTCCGCCTCACATTTCTATTTCTGTTTTATCGCTTAATATTAGCGGCAGCCACTAAATCGTTAGATAGACAACAGGAGAGAACACAAGGTGAACTGGAGTTTAGGTTTGTTTCTTGTGTCTAGTCATGCAGAGGCACAGCCTTTCACAGGGGATTACTTAGATGGATTACTTAGGCACATGCATTTCTTATGATATAATAAGTTGTATTAACATTTTGACATATTCCGAGGCTAAATTATCTCAAATATAAATCGCACATTTACATACACCCATGCAAACAATTATATCTAAACAAACATATACATTTATGCATGCAAATATAAACATATGGAGGTGTATCTGCATACTCCTGAGTATTTAGAGAGCTTTAGTCACAAGTAAACTTTAGTTTTTAACTCCAGTTTAAGTCAATCACTATTTACTTCTGTGTATAGTGAGATTAGCATTATAATTTGTTCTGATTTAAAGATTTAAACCCCTAAGACACCCAGGAGTGTACCTGACATCCTGACAGTGAACCTGTCAACAGTATGCTTTATAAAAACGCTAAGTTTTATAAATTTGGATCCATCCCACAGCCTGAAATCCATCGAGCTGCCTTTGACATTTGTTGCCTTTGGCTACAAAAGGCTGAATTACTACATGTCTGGCTGGTTTAAAAAGCCTGCAGATGTGCAGAAACAACCTGAACATGAGATCTGAGCAGTATGAGAAAGATCGGATCAAATTTTAGCCAGTGATCACAGCACAGCACACCCTGTTTTTTGACAATAAATACATTTTATTCTCAAACTAGTCGGAGTAAAAGCTTTGCATGGGGCTAAATCATTTTGCAAAACAGCAAATTGTAGAAACAATATCATTCATTCCCTAATATATGTATTTCTATTTAACAACTGCATTGAACAACTGCAAATACAAAGTCATTTTGCTTCTGTCTAAGATGCTTAGTAAAGACGTTTGAGATGTATTTGACAGCTAAATAGCTCTCCCTGTGGACATTAATGCCTGATGACTCTCATATGTATTAGAGGTGTATTAGAGTGGGCGGGAAAACAAGCATTAATAAAAAGTTCTTCTAAATGCTGGAGGTTGTGTGAGGTAACAAGCTGCTTTTTTATGGCAGTGGCAGTCCGGGGGGGGGGGGGGTGCTGTTTGTGACTTCTGGTAGTGACTGTAGGGGGGTCTGATGCCTCCTTTAGGTGAGAGGTCCCTCTAGTTTGGAGCAATCCTACTTATTGATTATTATATGTATTCTGGCCAGTGTTGCTTGTACTGGGGGTGTTTAGGTTTTATTTATTATAGACATATACTGTATTCTTGGGTTTATGGGGGGTTACTTCCTGTATCTGTGGGAGCTGAGTATGTTTCTTTGTCTCGAGGTGCCCATTCAGACCTTAACTGCATTGTTTATCTTGAATAAAGGTTGTAAATTTTTCTACTTAATATCTGGCTGTGTAGTGATTGTCCCCTTGCCTCCGACACTGGACCAAACTGAGTAAAAGGTGATGGCAGCTCGAGCTGAAACAATGAGCCAGTTATTCAACAACAATTTTGATAATCGATACATTAAGTCAGTTAATTGAGTAAACAATGCTAGTTTTTGTTTCCAACTTCTCAAATGTGAGGATTATTTTTATTACATCCTTGTAAATAGAATATTTTTGGGGACCATCAGTTGGACAAAGAAAGAGACTGAAGACCTCACTGGTTTCAGGAAAATTGTGGCATTTATTTTTCACTATTTTCTGTCATTTCAAATGGAAAAATAATCAATAAGGGCGACATTATGCTGCTCTGGAAGTTCTTACAACAAACATTAATTAGACTTTTTTCACAGCGTATATCAGAACAAAGACAAGATCCAAAATGGATCAGACTTTAGCTGATCTCGAACCAGCAAAAAAAATTCAAATATGATTATCAAAAGTTATCCTTGACTACACAAAGAGACAATACTCCCCAAAAATTTAAGCACAGTTCCTCACATGGCATGTCCACGTGAGCACATTACAACACACGGCCGCCCACACACAGTAAACATAAACACAGGAGAATACACACACAAACATTAATTTACAGGCTAACATACTGAACAAAGGCAGAAAGCAGTAAATGCCCAGGAGGGAAAAACAAAGATGACAATATCTTTCTTCTTTCAGGGTCACAAGTGTAAATGTGTGCTTGTACTTCAACATGAAGTATAACTCTTCTTAAAAATGATCATATGGTTCATAAATTCACAGCAGAGATCTATTAAAAAGAGCACGAAATCAAGTGCTTGTGAAATCAGCTCATCAAAGAAAGAGCTAAAAGAGCATGATAAACAATGCAGTAAGGATCAAGTCGAAACTGAAAGATGGCGTCTCAAACAGCTCGTGCTATTTCTGACTGTGAAACACCTTCCTGCTGCTGCATTCTTAACACATAGCATCCCGTTTGCACATCCAACAGGGCAGACAGCTGTGAGGATGATAAAACATCTTCACAACTTCGAAGAATATGTTGTGAATCCATGAAATAAGAAGTCCATCTTTAACAAACTACAAAAAAAAGGAACAGCCAAGAGAAAAACAGTTTTTTCAAATATTAATTAGGGCATCTATGAATTCTCCTGGATATCCTCTGAATTAAATGACAGGAAGAAATTCGAGGCGGCAAAGAGTATCTCATCAATCTGAGAACTGTCACATGAGGCAAACACACACCCAAGTTTAAAATAACTGAAATAAGATGATCATCTCTGTGAGAGTAACGTACGCACACGAGTGTTAACTACCGTCATTAAACTGTACAGGAATATGCTATTATCTGCCATCTTACATTGACTCAGAATGAAATATGATCCACTTGATGTAATCTTGACATCATAACGTGGTGACAATAGCTTCCTTTTACGTGGCAGCTCAGATGATCTTTTTGTAAGAACCACCACTGGCCATTAAAATCTGACTTCATACGAGATTACAGTAAAGCTGAAATGATTAGACAATAAACAGAATCTGCTGACTAACTGATTCATCGTTTTTTAGTAGGACTTACTATACTTAAACTTTTTCTTTCATTGTGGATGTTTCTGTAATCATATTTATCCGCTGAGCGTGGGATTGGTCCACCCAGTTAGTCAGCGTGTTTCCAAGTTGTTCCATAACAGTTCTTCATGGCAACTGTAGCAGCCTGGGCAGAAAAACTGCCCACCATAACTCTGTTTGGCTCGGATGAAGGGTTGGACTTTCTGGGAGCTTTTTTTTTTTTTTTTAGCATAAATGTGGAAATGTAATTTCAACTTCGCAGCTGTGAGGAAACCTGCCTTTCTTGTTTTATGTGATTGTAAACTGGATTTTGGAGTGTTGGTCAAATATAAAATAAACAATTTGAAGATGATTGATCTTGAGTTTTGGGAACCTGCCAGGCCATTTTTCACAGTGTTTTGACTTTTCTTGGTCCAAATTATTAATCGAGTGAGTGTTTTCGAAGCCAAAATGGCAAAAACTTCAAACCTACAATTTATCATCATCGACGTTTTGTCTCATCAGTTTAAAGTGATGTTAGTCATATTTAAGTTTAAGTATTTTTTTTTTCATTTAAATGGTAGACAGTAGAGAGGGGAATGGTAGGAGGAATGACATGCAATAAAAGTCCAGAGACGTTACATGAACAGTATGGTATTCAGTTTGATCACTGGGACACTGTGACACCACAGTTTGAGCTATTTAAAATAGCAAACATGTAAATATTTCATGATTTTCTTAAGTCATCTATGGCAGTTTGGACTGCTGATCAAACAAAACAAGCTATATGAATATGTATAAGCTAAGATTCTGGATAAATATTGTAGACATTTCTACTAGTTAATGAAATTTTATTGCGAAAAAATAATCAGCAGTTTGAAATATATAAGTATTGGTGGCAGCTCTGTATTACAGTTACAGGACAAGTTAGTTGAAGCCAGACATATTTTGAATGTGACATTGACAGCAGTGGTGGAATACAAATAACGTCTGAGTCTGTCCTCTTAGAAAAACAACTGCCCAGAACTGGTGCATTGTAAGGATATTTCCTGGACATGACTTTGTCAGGAAAATGTAAACGCCAATTAGACGGTGCA
This sequence comes from Argyrosomus regius, assembly GCA_946959425.1. Taxonomy (NCBI): domain Eukaryota; kingdom Metazoa; phylum Chordata; class Actinopteri; family Sciaenidae; genus Argyrosomus; species Argyrosomus regius. The sequence continues at coordinate 9,109,505 of OX336889.1, forward strand.
GGCAGTGAACTGCTAGCTGCCCCTGTGCAACTCTTGTCGGGATGCTGGCATAATTATTGACAGCCTGAGTTCATTGGAGTCAGCTCTGTCTCCACCACTGGACGCCTAAACCAAGTCTCCGCAGCCCCGGGGATTTCTGGTCGCATCTCATCAAGGGGGATGGAGGGTATTGTCGTAAACAGGAGGAGCATTTGCATATTATAATTATGTCTGCATGCAAAGATGGTCTTCTCAATTACATCCCATTTAAAACTTTCAATGAAGAAGAATTTAGAAGCACAAACTATTGCAGCTCCATAAACTTTAATTGTAAGAGCTTCCCTAAACAAGAAGGAGAACATTAGCATTATGATGGTGTTGTGTAAGTCATGCACGTCACTTGTTGACTGAACACTTCGAAGATTGATTGTTACCTTTACCAACTACCTGTTGTTTTTCATTTAAATAGCTCCCCTCAAAAACATAATCAACCCACAACAGTTACAAATTGTTGCAATATGGTTAAATGTGTTTTTTGAAATTAAAATAACAAACGGTAAGTGCAGCTTTCAATATTACTTGCTAATTGAGGAGTAACAAGTGTTCTCGCATTAAAAAAAAAAAATGACGGGGGGATTGGAGAAGTAAAAGTACATGTGATTAATGTTTGTTTCATCTAATATCTACTTTGACAACTGGCATGCAGAGACAGAGAAATCTGGGCATATTCATAGCAATTAATCTGCTGATTACTTTCTTGATTAATCAGTAAATTGTTTGCTGTATAAAATCGTAAAAAAGAAATGACAATAAACACTTTCAGAGCCCGAAGTTGACATATTTGTATTGTTTGTTTTGCCTAAATGTTCAGAAATCCAATTTACTATCGAAAAAAGACTAAGAAAACCAGGAAATATTCACATTTGAGAAGCTGAAACTTATGAATTTTTGGCACATAAATGATTCAAATGATTGATTGCTTATCAAATTTGAATAATGGACCAATCATTTCACATCATCTCTGCTTCATAGTTTAAGATTGTCTTTACATCAGACAATCTTCACTAAATACCTCTGCTATGTTATGCTATGTGAAATAAGTATGTCAGCCCACTTATATAATCAACAGGAAAAATGATTTTGATTTACATGAATGACACACGAGTGCCTTTTACACGTGAAGTGATTGTTTCCTGCTTTTTGAGTCTCGCAGCCGCACATGCTACATTTCTGCACAGAATCCTGATTACTGTACGTCCAATAAAATAGTCAAATTTATCACCAAGTACCATATAATGCATAATAGAATTATTAGATATGGTATTGTTCCAGTAAATCCACTTTATGCACAAATTGCCTCCACAACTGAGCTAAAAAAAAAAAAAACTCTGATTGGATTCCATCCGTTTGCTGACACGATTAATAGAATAAATAGGACAATGCGCTGCCCTCCGATTTACAATGGCCACTTACGTATTTTAGATTTGCTCCAGGAAGTTTTGCAGAGCTTCACACTCGGAGAAGAAGCTTTATACATACACAGAAGGCTTTACACATGAGTTATGATCAAGATGAAGAATATAGTTTTTAATGTTTAATGATATTAATAGTGGAAGAAGTATTTAGGTTTGATGAAAGTAAAAGCATCAATGTCACAATTTAAAAACACTCACCATGCAGCTCTGTCAGTGTTACATTATTTTTGATTATACTATTGGATTATTATCATTAATGTACATGTAAGCTGCTGTAATTTATTGTATATGCTCATTATGGGTTTGTAACATCTTCATCTGCAAAACAACTACTGATTATGGTTGACAAATCTAGTTAAGTACAATAAATACAATATTACCCTCTTTAATTAATTAGAAGCAGAGTAGCATACAATTAAAATACTCAAGTCAAGTACTTCAAAATTAGAGTTTAACTTGCTAATTAAGTCTAACACATGATGCCTATTTTCATAAGAAATTACAACAGCACTCCTGCGCCAAGATGTTGTTTCTACAGTGATGTTTGAGGTGGCTGTTGTGTTTTGTTGTATGCCACTGCACATTATTCTCTTACAAGTGAGCGCACACGGTGAATTCGGTCCATTTTTTGCCACAGACACCGGTGTTACAGACCTCGCTCGCAATGTGAAAAATAATTTGTACATTACACCCAGTGATTCGGATTCCACTCCAAAAATTTAATGAGTTCTTCCTCGGCCCATGTTACACCCTTCCACCAAGTTTCATGAAAAGTAGTTTTTCCGTAATCCTGCTGGCAAACAAAGAAACAAACTGCACCGAAAACATAACCCCCTTGTTGGAGGTAACAATACTCCGTAGTGATTGCAAGGGCTCAGCTTAAATTTGTTCATTTTTGGAGTAATTTAAGAAGGTAGCATGTCCTGACACCGGCAAATATTTCGACAATACACAGTGTTGCTCTTCCTTCCATGTAACACTTTCCAAAAGATTGCTGAACTACAGTCAACATATTTGTCCGAAAAAAGACAAGAAAGGAAGCAGACAAACAAGCCGTGATAAAAGAAGTAGCTGCTAGCAAACAATACGAGGACAGACAGTGATTCTGAATGACACCCAGCTTATGGGATTTCTATTTCTAGGCTTGGTTATTTTGAAATCGAGCGACAAGAATTGCCGATTTACAAATACTGTAGGCGCATGATTGCCTCTTCTATATGTTGTTTCTGCATGTGTCCCCATTTGGTGACAGTTTTGTTATTTTCTCATTGTTTGCCCTCTGCACATAGCTTTTATATCCCCTGACTTGCTGTTTTATTTTAATCTTGTCTTCTTGTCCCTTAACATAGCAGCTTCATGCCCTTGTCGCTCTGTGCAGATGAGCTGAATAGACCCTCTGAATTGGTGCCACTTTGTGCTACAGTGAGGCCGAGGAATCCACACTTGGTTTCAAATGCTCCCCCCAAGGCTCCTATACTGCATTGATCCTGCTCTGTATGTACCCTTGCAAGATATTATGTATGCCTGTTATGGGCTTCACTGCCACAGCAGATTCTAGCAAAGAGCCGATTTACACTGCGGAGAGAAAACGTATCAAATGGCTGAACTTAAAACCTTTCCTGGTTGAAATACACACGGTATTCATTTTTTAACAACAAGACTGCTGCTGATCTATCATTAATATAAGCTGTTGTCGTATATTGATGCTGTGTTTCTAACCAGCTTGTTCTATAACAAAGAAACCGTGTCTGAAACAAACAATGCAGACCATCTGTTAATCCCATACAAATAAGGAATTTGAAAAGATTTGTATTTTCTTCATTTGGTCTTCAAACCTATTGTGTTTTTGTCTTTTGTCTTTGGAAATAGCTAAACAACTATTGGATGGACTGCAGTCAAATGATATTCAACATTCATGATCCCCAGAGGACAAATCGTCAAATCGTAATGACTTTGAGGATTGTCAGACTTTTCCTTTAGCGCTGCCACAAAGTTAAAACTTTTGGGTTTTAAATCTTTTGGATAGACTGCCGTGAGATTTGGTTCAGATATTCATTGTGTCCAGGGGATGAATGGTAATAACTCTGTGATCCCCTGATGTTTTATTTAGTGCCATCAGCAAGTTAAGGTTTTCACATATCCAGTGAAATATATAAAGATCTACACAGTGGATTCAGAAATATTTGGTGCAGATGTTCATGGTTTCCAGACAATGTATCATAATATACTTTTAAGACACACAAATGGGCATAAATTGGCTTTTTATGCTTAAGAGGTTGAGCCCCAGCCTCTTTTTTAGGCCTCTGCTTGAAAATGACAAACCCAAAATGCAGTAGAGAGGGTTAGGGTTCCCCAACTGGGGCTTAAGAGGTGTCTTCTTTGCTTGTGAGGTTGAAATTTAACATTTTGAATGAAAACTCAACTGAACGGATTGCCATGATATTTGTTACAGACATCATTGTCTCCCTCAGGGTGACCTGTGTTACTTTGGTTGTGACATTTCTTTGAGAAATAATTTGGTTTGTGGTTAAATACATGCAAAACATCCCCATCACCTTCTGCTGTATCTGGTGTCAAATGCTAATTAGTAAAATGTTGCATGCTAATATGCTAAATGAAGCTGGTGAACATGGTAAAATTAAAACAGCTAAACATGTTAACATCCTCCCTGTGAGCATATCAACATTTGATTATGTTAGCATTTAGCTCATAGCACTACTTTGCCTTAGTATAGCCTCCCAGAGCTGCTAGCATGGCTGTAGACTCTTGTTGAACTGGTGGATTGTGCAGTGTAGTTGATCACATTCATCATTTTGTTTCTTAAGTCAAATGCAAAGTAAATATCCAATGTGTACCTTCTCCTTTATGACTACAGTATCATTTAATTAACAAAAACAATTGAGATTTATTACCAATGGGATCCACATGAATAAATTTACTGGGAAAACTGGACGCAATAATGAAAAACTCTCACAGCTCTAATTGATATAGAAGACAGCGGCCCAAATTCACTCAAGGCTATAATGCTTATGAGTGTGTGTTACAACCTCAGAACGAGGCAGCTATGACTGCATGTGATTCACACGCTGCACGTAAATAACAGACCACACAGCTTCAATTTGACACATCTCACAGAAAAGCCTGTGCAACACACGTTCAGGCAGAACTTATGTCAAACATACAGTATATTGTAGGTATTATATTCGTATATATTACAGGCTGTCTGAGCTCTTCACTAATTCTGTATTCGTGTCAAATAAAGCACCTTGCAATGTCAATACATGTAGTGTATGGCACAGTGGCACAGGAGCAGTAAATACACATGAGGTTTTGGATTTATCTACAGTTGGCTTTGTACCAAGAAAATGAAGTGTATTAAAGTGAACACTATCTGCTACCAACAACATCATTTTATCACCAAGAACCACTCATTACGTCCAAGTCCTTTTAGGTGTTCACTGTGAGTGTACCAAGAGAAGAAAATACCTGAATTCTGCATGTAAAACTGTTAGTCTCGGATTAGCATTTGCAGCAGAACAATTGATCTGTTCATATATTCCTTAAAGGATAATTCATGGTTTATTTCAACATGTTGTATTTTCTATAAATGTGGATATTGTGGCTTTATTTATATCCCTATGTGGTTACCCATAATGGACGTTCCAGGCATCTACTTTCAACATGGCACACATACAGTGCATGAAATGATTAATGTAACAACCGTTTGTGTTTGGAAAGCAGCAGGAAGCTCACAGAGCTTGCCTGGATATGTTTTGAATCCCTGTTTTCCCCAGATCACTACAACTCAGGTGACGGGCACAGAGTTAGCACAACTCATAAAGACACATTTTTGGGAAACACGAATTATCCTTTAACCACATTCAAGTTACCCTGTGGATTTTTTTGTAAACACAGTAATGTTTGCATTCAGTGGTTGTCTCCAAAACACTTTGTGTGTATCCTTGAGGCCTAATTAACACGTTAAATGTTTTTTTTTCCCTTCCTAATAAAACATTCACAGAGTCAGTTTTTACTAAAACCAACAGCCTACACTGTTCACATTCATGTAGTCTCATTATTTGGCTTTTTTTTTTGCTTCGTTCTTTGGCACATTATTGTCACCAACTGTTGATCAGCGGATTAGCACGAAACCACTGGCAAGATTGTGCCACCTGTGTTCATGTGTGCGTCCTTGTGTACATACATTAGATGCTAACAATATGGTGAGCCACTCTCAAAGGACCAGTGTGCATCCAGCAGCCTCACCCTCTCATTCAGAGCATGAAAGAAAAACGACGGTGGCCGCAAAACAGGTAAAAAACATAAAAAAAAGGATCTTTCCAGAGCCAGTGTTTAGTTTGACCTTTATGTGCTACTGTAGAAACATGGCAGTTCAACATGGTGGACTCCATGGAAGAGGACCCACAGTGTCTGTAGATATAAAAGGCTTATTCTCAGAAAAGATTATTATTTTCAGGTGACTAATGGAAACATAGTTATGCATAATATATTCAATTTCTGCCACATTCCCCTAAATCTTACACTCTTAAAAACACTAGAAACATTGCTGCGTAGCACTATTAGTGGTTAAAGACGCCACGGGGTGTCTTTGAAGTTGCCAATAAAAAAATCTTCAATCTTAATATACTGTAAGGTACCTGCCATCTTCAAATAGAAGTCATGTTTAAAAAGTCTTATATGGATGATTTTCCGAGTGAATGAGATCCTTATTTGCCATTTCTGCCTCCAATTACAGTTATTTGGGGAAATCAGGTCAACGAACTAAATCCATGGCATATCAGTATAATTTGCAATTATGTGAATGAAATGTTTAGGACGAGTGCAGAGAAGCAGCACTTTGTGCGTCTGTAGTCAAAAACCTGTCAGGCCTGTTATTTGCGACTGAAAGGCATATTTAGCTCTCTCTTATCAGTCGTGTAATTATTTTTTAATCTATATTCTTCTTTTCATAGCTGTGCACAAAGTTAATATAGCTAAATCCTTGTGAAACATTTGACATTTTCTCTGATGGAAAGTCAAAAAAAAAAAAAAAGATTAACTGCTGTGTAAGATTGTTGATGTCTTTGAAAACTTGCCAAAGGAAATAAAACTGATTAAAATGTGTCTGATATTTGAACCTTCTTGACTGTCTTCATGATATGTTAGATCATGGGTTGCTGTGGTGTAGCTGGTTAAAGCACCTGTCTTGTAAACAGTAGATCCTGGGTTCAAATCCCAGCAGCGCCTCAATTAGATCAACTCTCATAACCCTTCTCTACTTACAGTGTCTGTACTATTCGTGCTCCTACTTACTAATGCATATTTACACTGTTCTCCTGTATATATCTAAAGCGTATTCATATGCTGCTCTCTATACTGTACATCTGACCTTTAATGTATTCATATCCAGCTGTTTATTCTGTATATAATGTCAACCAACTGCATTACATTATCTGTTATTTATATATCTCATGTGGACATGTACATTACCCTGCACTTTCTGCCACTTTCTGCACTTGTGGTTACATGCTTAACTGCATTTTGTCGTGTCAGTACGTCAGTAAGGTGAATCTGATCTAATAATCTAATCTAATATATGCTGTAACAACAGAATAACAGATCTATATTGGATTATTGTACATGTAGTGACGTTACCAGCAGCTACTGAAGAAGAAGTAGTTCATTGTGGGTCATTGTGCTCGTGGCTGTGCCATAAATAATTAGTTCACAGTATTTGATCGAGGTGGCATTATCAGAAATTTCTCTTTATTGTCTGTCTCTAGTTAATTAGTAAATTTGATAAATTAGCCGCTGAACCAAATTGCAGTCCAAAAGCTATCAAGTTAGGAACAAATTAAGCCTGAAAAATGAGGACATCAGAGAACATTCAGTGGGACTGAGCCGAAAGTGCTCTTTTGGTATTTTTCCCTTTTATTGGGGAAAAACGTGAATTTAATTCAAAATCCTACATCAAGCAGCTTCTACATATTCTCCCAACTGACTGCTGCTACCACATTCAGTGCCTGCTCAGTTCAGAAAACAGTTTGTAAACAAAACTGCTGCCTTGGATTTGAATGAATTCTCAAAGAAGATCATATCCTAGGTTTGATGTATGATTTGAAACAGAGAGGGCAGCGCGGTAGCTCGTATGTTTTTGTCTCTCGGTTTGATCCTCGGCCCTGGCTCTTTCTTCAGCAGATTTAATTTCTCAGTGTTTGCGTGGGTTTTCTCCAGGTGCGTGACCTTTCATCTAAATGAATTGCAAAGAAATGAACACATCACTTGCTAATTAGTGGAATACCAAACGGCGTAGTCTTTCAGAGATATAGCTATTTTGTTTGTTTCATGCATTTCGACTGACATTTTTTGCTGCTGGAGTAAGGCGCTGAGAACGAACAAACCGAGAATAATGCAGACATAAAGCTTGCAATACTGAATGTGAATGGGGTAGTTTTAAACACTACATTTCTATAATTTAGTCTCTGCACTAACACAGGCCACAATCTTAGACAGAAGGGCAACTTGCACAGTGCCATTTTTGCACTTTAAGATAGCGCTGTCCATGCCACTTGTCCATAAAACTACACCCAGGCAAGCTCATTGTGCTGCCAGGACCACTTATAACATCCCTGCCTCATGTGCAGCTCCTCCTCCTCCTCACTCTCCTCTGCCTATGAGCCAATGCAAATTACAGTAACAGCTTGGACGTGAGTATAATCTCAAGTGGTGTGAGCTGGGCTCCATGGCGAGGGATGCAGGCAGATGGAAGCAGAGACTCTGCCAGGCCTCTTTAGGGGCTCCCACTCTTTCTCCAGCATGCTAGACAATGGAGGAGCTGTGGCTCATAACCAGCTACTCGTCTGCCACTATCATGCGGCCTACTCCCATACGCTGTATTTGGTAAATGATATGAAAGCAAAGGGGGCTCCTGTCATGGCCTTGTTTTAGACCAGTGCACAGATGGACACTGATACTGGCCACATTATATCATGAAGCAATTACAGAGCAGAGGGTGGAGAGTTGAGCTCACATTTATGATGAAAGGGGAGCATGGTAGGTGCATTTCTGTACACGTTTCTGCTCAGCACGTAGTAAAGGCCTTTCCCTTGAGCTATGGTAGATATCTAAAAATAGCGCTTCAAATAAACAACCATTTCTATTTGCATGAAAGATCCAAATTCAGTGAATATTTACTCTCACAACATGAGAGAAAAGGTTTGAATCTCTTAAAAAAAGCATCATATATCATTAATTAATGCAAAACTATTCCAGTGAGTACACCACTACTTCTACAACTGTACTCGTACATCTAAACATACAATATAAACTACACAGCATAATTAACTTGAGTCTTGTTGGGATATGTTTGGTTGCCTCAGGAGAGAAAATGATTTATCTTTAGTATTCAAACAGATTTTTCTAATGCTTGAGCATGCTTCATGCGTCCTTATCACTGAACCTTACCCACTGTCCCTAAATAAGTTCAATAACGTCTGTCTCCGGTTGTCAGGAACGAGACGGAAGAGTTTGTCCTGCTCTGTAATTTGGGATGCTCTGTTGATTTCTTCAGCAGTGAATGAAATGATAATTATAAACTGCGAGTAGAACTATTTTCCGTGGTTATGGATCGGTTCTCAAGCGCTGCAGTAAAAGCTGAATCAAAATGTAATGCACCTTTTATTTTGAATGAATGAGCTCTGGGCTTTACGCTTGCATGACAACACAGATGAGAGCTTCTCTGTTTTGTTGCTCGGGGATAGAGGCTTGTTTATGCTCACAAACACTGATTGTGCTATTACTGTAAATGCATACTTAAACTCAGTTGTCTTTCTCATACCTAATAAGGATGCTTATGGGAAAAGGTTGCACCTCCATATGTCATTAACCAGGTGTCTGAATTTTTAATTGTACGATGTTGCCCTGAGACGAACACATGTCCCTTGGAGGAGTTCAAACAACACTCTCCCTCCTGTGCACATATATAACAACAAACAGTACAAAAGAATATGATGAAATCAATAGACTGTGAGTCAGCTGTGTGTCAAGATGAGGCTGTTTAAGTGACTCAGTCTTCAATGTGTTTGCCAACCCTGAGTGCATCTGCACTAACAAAAAGATATTTGACTGAGAGAGGGATAGAGAGAGAGAGAGAGAGAGAGAGAGAGAGAAAGCACCAAGACGCTGAGCACAACTCCCCTGGAGCTACACATCTATTGTATCTGACTTGTGCTTGCACGCACGCAGGTGTTTTTGATTTTACCATATTCTCCTCCACTATTGTTTGAAACAGTTTCAGCTACACCATTTCAAATTCACAAAGCGCTCGTTATTCTTAGACGCGGACGACATGGAGTGTATAGCTTAATTTCTGCAGATGATTAGAGCTGCGGTAACGAGAATCAGGTGCAGAGATGATATCTTAACATGGAAACATGTGCTGTAAACCTCAAGGATACCCAGAGCTGCTACTCGACGCTGCCTGTCACTACCTTCAATACTTGGTATTCCAGGAAACACTGACAGCAAGACTCAGATTACTTTCACAAGAGAGGCAGACTGCAGAACACAAGACAGGGCAAAGGAGGCGTATATGCACAGTGCTGCCACTGGAATTTTGAATATCTGAGGGTAATAACTTGACCTTCTACTCATTCTCCCCTCAATCTCTGATTAAAAACATGTATTCTCTACCTACTTACAGAGCCGTTTTCACAGTTGTAGGACCATAATTTTGCAGTAGAGATGAACTGTTGGGGAATCCTGTTGTTACGCCTCTTATCGCCCTCAAACTTGACAAGCAGGATTAAACTACACTCGAAAGAACAGCTGGGCGAACATATCCAAAGAATACATATGTGCAGACGTTGCTTTTACTCGACAGGAGAGTGTGAATTTATTTCTCTTTAAAAGGATTAATACAACTATGGGAATTATTTTCTTTTTTAGGACAAGAAATTGAACAGGTTGTCTCACGGTACACAAAATATGCAGAGTTATGCAAGGTGCATGACTGTTGTAGACACTGCTTGTTAGGCGTACGACAAAGGGGAGGGGGAACACTGAAGGGAACAGTAGTGATGTTCAGTTCGGTAACACAAGCTGGCTAATTAGCATTGCCCTGCCATTCCCTCTGAACCAGAGGAGGACAAGTGGGAGCCATCATATTTCTTTGTTCTCAGCACTGTGAGATGCCCTCCTGACCGCAAAAACCACAGGGGTTCAGACCACGGAGGGTCAGACGTAGGCAAAATAAGCTCACCGCCCCACCCCTTTGCTCACTGAACTCCCCCTGGGGAATTACCCAGACCTTTTCCTAAAACTACGCCCTCAGCAAAGTCCACTTACTGGCAGCAGGCTGGATCAGATGTAGCGCCTAGATGTGGTGCAATGACATTTTCAGGATGCAAACCATCTCTGAGTACAGCAGACAGATGTTAAGGGGATACAGGTACCTACTGCACTTCAGATGCACACAATTATTCTCGACTGACTGCCCTCTGAAGACGCAGCACAGATCATTAACTCTATCCTCTTGTGTACCAGGTTTTAATTAATAGTTTCATGCTATATCATGTACGATTGAAACAGAAAAACTGAGTTTATGTACTGCTGCAGCGTTTTCAAGAGTGTTTTATAGCCAATTTCAGGTTAGTTAGAGATGCGGCCAATTACATAACTCCAGATATAACCTTTTTTTGTGTCACATGTGGGTGAAATCATGAATTGTTAGCGTTGAAGGGTTTGCCTTTTAGTCATCTATGTTTAGCAGTTTAGTATACAGCAAACAGGTTGCTAGGTCTGTAGAGAAGTTCTTTGGTGCCAACCTGCTCAACCGCCACAATGATGCACACCTTGGCTCCAACTTTTCTGCTCTGGAAGGCACTGCAGAGCTCTGTACACCAACAACAACACACTAGGGTGTCATTTCCAATAAGGATGGGGTGGGTTGGTCAATGTTTTCTCTCTTAAAGTCTGTCTGAACAATATATACAGTCTGTCCTTCTACATTATTGGTGAAGCTCATGGGGTCCTATATAGTCTGAGAGCCTGCAGGCACTGCTCAAGGCTGAAAGGCTGAAGGCTCTGCATGTTGCGGCTGTTGTTGCTATACCACCACTTTTATGGAAAGCATCACAAGCCGTCTCAACATAATTATTTGTTATATAGATGTAGATATAATTTGTACATGCCGTCACTCTCATTAGTTAAATCAGATGTGTGCTGTCAGTAAACGAAATAAATAATACCAAAATATCTGCTGTAAAAATATATATATATGACGTGTACGTATTACTGTTGGAGGCGGCGACCAGACAAATATATCGGCTTTCTGCCATTGGCTCTTTTGCTAATTTGAAGGTCTGCCTCTGAAGAATGAGTAAGAGCTGCTGCTCAGCGACAGAGAGGCAGTGGGGGGAAAAACAATGTTTAGACTCAGAATATCTTCACATCTTCTGTCGTCGAATAAAGTGTGTTTCAACGAGGCAATTGAGCTTGTTTGGTGGAAGAGAGAATCTTGAATTGAGCACTGTTTAATAAAGAAAATAGGCGTAAGAATAATGACATTTCTAATTTGTTTTGTTTGTGATATGCAGCTAACTCGCCGCTAATCTAAGTAAACAGTTTTAACATACTGCCCAACCTGTACATATTATCCATTATTGTTATATTCAAATCCAAGCAGACTGTATACAGTATACTATCCATAACCCATCTAATGTATGCATATAGAATGACTTAGCCATGCAATATTTATCCAGCACTCCTCCACCTATTTGTAGCCCTGCAGACACCGTGTGTCATCGTCCTTTTGTTGTAAATATTATGTATTATTTCTCATACCTCCTCCTCTGTACATAATAGCCATATTTGTATGATGTGTTTGTGTAAGCACATTGAGAACTGCTGGAAACAGTGGAGTCAGATATCTTGCCTGCCTAAACATACCTGCACAATAAAGCTGATTCTGATTTGACCAACTCCACCCACATGGCTGTTTTAAACTGTGTAGAACAAATGCTGCAAATTTGACCCAGTTCTGCTCTGCACCTGTAGTTTCTCTAGTCTTTTCTGTGATAAATTCCCAGTGGTGATCTACATAGCACTGCATCTTCAATCTGCTGATGCACCACTGCTAGCACATTTTCAGCATAGTTACAGTAGAGCTGCCCCAGCTAAAGGCGGAGCTCAAACTGTTCACAGTCAATATGCAGTGACTTGGAAAACGCCACAAACTCACCAGATATCAAGTCCTGGTCTCCATCGCAGGTTTCACATCTGCATCCCGATCACCTGGCGGTCAGAGAATCAGAGCTGAGGCAAGTGACTCCCACTGGCGTCACGGGAAAACACCACCTAGAGGACGAGGGACAGCGTTTAGCCTTTTTTGTTAGAATTAGGACACGTTACAGCTGTTCTTTTAACGCATTTTGGGATGCTTATCATCTAATTCCAGACAGTATTGTGGTGAGGGAAGCAACATTCCTCAACACACGAGAGAAGCAGTCATACATTCATAATCTCATTGACTGAGCTTGCTCCTTTTTCCACTTGGCAGCTTTGGGTGAGATATGAACGCTGATCTGATTATGAAACAACAGGAAAGAGGCATAAGCAGCGGGAGAGGCATCACAAAAGCAGAGTTGGAGATACCATGACTATGAATGTGTGTCCTGTCATTAATATTTCACTGCATCATTGTAGCTAAAGGAGAACAAAGTGTAAAGGGGGGCGTAATGAAAAATTTATCATATTTTGACAAAGGTTTGAAATTCATCTATGCAAAACAAAGAGCAGGCGAGTCCTCTCGGCTCGTGATGAGATTTTGTGACTGAGAAAATCAGGTGATTAATGTGCCTCAGTAATTACTGCATGCTTTAACATGCGGTTATTGCCATCATATGCACATATCTGTTGAAGATGGACGAGGATAAGGTCTTCTTACTCACTTAAGAGGCTATTTTTACTGCAAAATGTTTCTTTCATTTTCACTTTCATATCCTCAAACCACAGAGAGATGACTGTCAAGGTCACAAGCCTTCAGTTTCTCACTTGTCCCTAAAATTCAAAACAAGCTACATGACATGTCGCAGCTCCGCCTGCAGTACAGCAGCACGCAACCCAAGAGAGATTACCATATCGCTCACATTTGTCTGCAGAGAGTCTTCATGCATTAAAAACACTATTCTCCACTCAGGTTCTTCTTCCAGCTCTACTGTACATCAATTTGTATTCAGAGAGGGACTTTAGGCTTGTCACCTTCAGCTATTCATCCATCCAATGAAGTATTTATGACGCAAGCTTTTGCTTTTTGATACGTCATTCCAATCCTTTTCAATTCATCTCAAGCTGGAGTCAGCTCTGTCATGTCACAGTTTAAGAAATGAAGGAGAGAAACAAAGTAAGAGTGTATGTGTCATGAGTTTCACAGTCTATCATTTCACAGTCTATCATGCCATGCATATTAACTGCTTCTACTCGTGTGTGTGGCAGTGCTACAGCCCACTTTGACAGCCAATGTGACAGAGAGTGGTGTGTCTGCAATGTGACACTAAGCAACCACTGGGAGGTGCATAAAGTTGTAAATTTGTTGCGAACAAGAAGTCCTTCACCCGTTCACAATGGTCTAACACCTGATTTTTCGGTTTTATCTTCGTTTCCAAGCATCAAATCATCACCTGGCCCAGTGTGATAAGTCCGGTGTCAGCGCAGGACAAGCTAGCTTCACTTAATCTGCAACATGGCTCTCCTGCACTGTATCAAACATTCCACTTCCCTGTCCCATTTTCCTCTCGTAGCCACACGATTTCAACCTCTCTGCTGCTCTCTCTTTTTCTCTCCAGGCCCTTATGTGAAGCGAAAAACATATTCCTCAGTGCCAGGCAACTTTGGCCAAAGGACATGCTCCCTCAAGTCATTATCCATCACAGTGATTCGCACCTATCCGGGCAAGACACAGACAGTTGTTAGGGAGACACTCATCCTCCTGCACTGCCAGCTTTATTCCTTAAAATACTCTGGTATGACAACAGGGGCAGCTGAGACTTACCTCACTGTGGTTTCACTTGATGTGTGTGGCATACAGAAAAACGACAGCGAGGTCTTGTTTAATCTCTTTCATAAGGAAATAACCTTAAAATTCACCTCAGTAATCAGCATATTCTTCTCTGTCGTCTTAAAAGACGACAACACTAGCCTCGATATGATTTTTATGGGCGTAGAAATAGACTTTGATTGTAAATAGTCATAAATATACCTGCAGTGAAAGCATTATCTGTCCATGTGACACGATTTGAATATAATAGAATTGTCATTTTCTACTTTTTTGTCCAAGAGCACAAGATTACAAGTACGCATTTAGAGGACAGTGTCAGAGTTATCTTTCTACAGGCTTAAAGAAAGGAAGGATTTTTTCCTTCTTAGATATCAGCTCTGTGAAAGCACCAAAAGAAACCGCTGCAAAAACCTTCAGGCGTCTCATTACATCAGATCCTGCTGACCATCTAGGGAGACAAAAACAAGCCTTAGAGCTACGATCAATTATAGATTTGAGTGAATGCATTCATATTGGATATAGTCACTTTTCTTTGTGCTCCCTTCCTCAGATATCGACACACAAGTGACAGCACTTCCTGAGCTTACCAGCCGACAAGTAAGGACCCAAAGCATTTAATAAACCGGAGCAGCATGTGAAATTAATTCCACCATAGCCATGTGAGGAGATTTTTGTGTATTTATTAGAGACTTTAATTATTTTTAAATTGCCTGACTGGAGTAAAGGTTTTGGTTAGAATTAAATTTTTCAGCGAGTACCTCCTTTCTCTAACTGCAGTGATCACAGTGCCTGAGATGAAGACAAGCAATAAAGCAGCCGCAGCTGTAACACACTTATTAAAGGACATTCTCAATGTCATCATGACTCAGCAGCAGACTGACAGAGCCACTCGTTCAGGGGAAACAGCGATGTTGTTCGGAGGTGTAGAGTAGCCTGATAGCTGTCATAACCGTGAGGTCAAAATCATTCTCAGCAGATACAGGAAACTGAATGCCATCAGACCATTCCCCTTTCCCCCTGGCTTTACTGTAATTTACTCTTCATGTCAGCACTTTGATTAATGACTTGATTTACACACAGGATCATATATGCTACATGGCAAGGTATCAATCATATCACTGCACACATTCATGGGTTTCCAGCAGCTGTGCCACTGTTGCCACACTCAAAGCCTAATTACATCTACCTAATAGGGGTACATGAACAGCAATGCCCCGAAACGGTGAACATATTGAACATATGTCACTAAGTGTGGACCCCATGTGTTTAAACACATACAATGTATTCAGTGAATTCAATAGGTGCAACTGTGTGAGTCAATTGTAGGGGAAAAAAAGTACAAAAGTGAGGTGATTATTTAGAACGAGCAGCCATTTCCACTAAACAGCTTCAGACTCCGATGAATGCTTCTCTCCCACTGGCCCGATTCAAACCGAGCTGGGCTCTTTGCTTGGAATGAGACAAAAAAAAACGGTTTCAAAGAAAATTGCCTGTCGGAGCAGTTTGATTGAATAATTAGCATTTTATTAGCTTCTACAAACCTTTGGCATTAGAGGTCAAGAGAAGATGAATGGTGTGTGTATGTGTGCTCCACCAGCCAATCAATACTCATGAATTTCAGTGCTGCTAAAAGGCAAAGTTACCAAAAAGGAGTAAAAGGAACTACAGGAGCAGGTAGGGATCAAAAAACCCGCTGATAATTAAAGCTTGTATTATGGTTAGACTTCATCAGATAAGCCCGCTGGATCACATGTTGAGGTCTTCTGTAATGCAATAGCTGAAGGCGCACAAGATTTTCAATGAGACTTCATCCAATCACATCACAGGTTAAGTTACAGGTCTGTACAAGCAATTGGATTTTGCTCACGTTACAGTCAGATCCTAAAAATCCAGATCTGGAAGTGGCCTCTTTGCACTGTGACTCTCCAATGCAACTGGCTAACTAATGATTCTTGTCACAATGGATTAAACTGCCAATTGCTTTTTCAATTAATCCATTCATTCATTTTTTTGGTCTATAAAATGTCAGAATATAGAGGAAGATGCTCATTACAGAGACCGGTGGTTTGTCTGTTCTGGGCTACTGTAGAAACATGGCGGTGCAACAATATATTTCATGAAATATGATTAAACACACAATACAATATGTGCAAATCATTCATCTCTCAACTGTCTGTAAATGCATTTAAAACCCTTGAGTCTCGCTTAAAAGCTTGAAGGTGTCAAGCTCTTGACCCTGGAAATAATTACCTCATCAAGAAACCTGCGATGAGGACAAAATGTTTCACTTGTGGTCCACTCAAGCAACGAATGGAGTTTGCTCAATTGTCTTGGAGAGTTATGCAGCATTTATAATTTTATGATTATAATTGTATTCTTGTATGTTCTTGTAGTTGTTGACGATTGCATAAATTAAAAAAAATGTCTACAACAAGTTATTGGTCATTGTATTCAAGAAGCTAATCGCCTGGGTAATATGAATATTTGCACAAAACTTATTTTTAACCAATAGTCGAGATATTTCAGTCTGGATGACCAATGAATTAACCATCAAATTAGTTGCAGACTGATTTTCTGTCAATTGACTAATCATTTAATTGATTCATCTTCTCAGCTATGAGTACAAAAAAGGGAGGTAATAAAGAGCATTGCCGTCCAAGATAAAAACTACAGCCCCATGAGATACAAAACAGAGATATTTAGACCAAATACAACATAGAGTTCTCTTAATTGTGTTGAAAGCTGTTGGCTCGGGTTAAATTAAAATACTTGGGCTAAGGATTGGACATGTTTTTGAGATATGATCAGTCAAATCTTGTAAAACCTTGGAGTAGGTCACAGCTTACTAAACATCAAACATCCTGATATGTTATTCATCCAAAGCAACTGGCAAGTGATTAATCATTTAATTTAAGATTGCAGTGAGATGATATGAATAATAATATTTAAATAAATTATTTCCGCCTTTGAGAGTGCTGACATTTTATACTACAAATAAAACACATCATCAAGAGTATAAGGTGCAATCGTAAGTCTACTTTGTCCTTTTAGGAGACATATTCCACAGTAAAGCTACTTACTAACTTTAAAAAAAACAAACTTTTTTAACCATATGACATACCATATGGTCGTCACTTTTAGGACTTCTTCTGTCTATGTTGACCTGATGGGAGCTGTGCGAAATCTGGAAATCTGTCCCTTGGAGGTAAAGACTGCACGTTTAAAAATTAAAAAAACATCTGGGTTGTGGTGTTATCAAGCTTCGGTAGCCTGCTCCTCATCTCAAAGCAGTTAGAGGATACATTAGCTGGCGGACTCCGTGGAAGAAGACCTGCAGCATCTGTAGATATAAAAGTCTCATTCTAAGGTAACAAAACATAACGATTCTTATTTTTAGGTGATGATACACTAATGAAAACATAGTTATACTTAATATATTCCATTTCTACCATGTTCTCTAAATAACCCCCTCTAAATCTTACACACCTCTATTTCACTGTTGGACATTGAAGTGATAAAGTTGAAAACTCCTGACTCTAGAGTATGTAATATCAGGAAATACTTTCACACCCTCACTGCTTCTGTGTTGAAGATTAATCAGTGTTTCAGTGATTTTTAATAAAATAAATTAAAGCTATATTTTCCCTTAAGAACAAATTGCTCACTAGGATTAGATTTCACATTTCCCTAATTCTCAAAGAAAGGTTTTGCAATGTGGTTCCACCAATTACGTGCGTAATCCTTCCACAGGCAGGTTTGTAAATCTTAACACACTGTTTGCAGGTATTGGCACCATCGCCAGACTGCATGGTGCAGGTTATGGAAATTTTCAGCGCTTTAACATGTTTGTGTCACGTCAACAGTACAAATTATCATGAGGGCTTAAGTAGCTGAGCAGTCCACATGTGGATGTGAGCAATCATAAGAACATGAGATTAATATGAATAGTATAAAGGACTTCTACTGCTCTTATTAAAACCTAAAACAACAATTCATGGGAAGATTGTTTCTGTTATTTCTGTTGCGTCGTGTACGGGAGTTGCTTGGGTGAACATTCACATCTAACATCGTTAACTCAGCGAATGTTGCAAACGACGAGAATACAAAACAGCTCATGATGAAGAATGATACAAATTTAGATCACCCTGTTTAAAAGCAGTGCGAGGTGGTATTGCTGTATGCATATTTCATGCCATTAGCATGCGCTGTCACTTCGGCAATAGTGACACTTTGATCATTTTCTGCAGCCATAATAAGAAAAGACAGTTCTGATATACTAAATGAAGGTTTTACAACTACCTCTCCTGGCCCATTGAGCTTTAACCTGAGAATGCAAATTAGCTTCATGAAAACCAAGTGATTTCATGGTTCACTGGCTGCTACATAAGCATACGGTCTGCAGTTGCCAGGAAAATGTATCATAGACGAGGGGGTGTACATATGAGTCTTACCTTAATCCGTAACTGTTCATTTTGTAATCGCTCATATTTAGTGCATTTTACATCTGTGCTGCATTGCACTCTTTGGGACCATTTTAAAAGTCTGGGGAATTCTAGCGACTTTTCCCCAGCTTCACGGCTACATTATGCCATCGTCATTTACAGTACGTGTTAGATGCATGTTCAAAAATTCAAGCATGAAGATTACAACGGATTAGTATGACAAGCATTAGCATATCACGTTACATACAAGCCTCTGAGAAGGGTTATGAGAGAGTAATGAAAACTGCCTTCAGCTGGTTGATTTTGCACAATTAATTGAATACTGAAAATTTTTTACACCTTTGCTCTATAATCCTTTCATAGAGATCAATGATGCTGAGGGATTCTGAGTCAACAGATTTGGAGGCTGAGCAGAGAAACAAGCTTTTATTATTTTTAGTATCCCCTCTCCCCCAATAAAGTGGGAGGGCCAAACCATTTTACAGAGCCCCAAGCACGAGCGTAATTTGCTAAATGAATGTGACAACTTGTCTGTAAACAAGAGCTGGGACTAACTATGAATCATACTCGCTAGCCAGATATTTTTCCTTATTTACCGTCTGTAAATAATGTCAGAGTTGTGCCCGAGTGCTGCCAGAGCTGTCACTTTGACGGGTTGTGGAGGTGGTGGTGCAGCAGCAGCAGCAGCAGCAACAAAACAGGTTAAAAAAACAAGTGCTCTTCATTTCCTTCCCCTTGTGAAAACATCCCAATTCTCTTCAGGTTGGTAAGTAAATACGCTTCTGTAATTTGTGTTTCATTCTTGAATTTATTGCCAACTGTAACAGGATGTGTCTGTCAACACAAGAGTCAGGATGAAGAGACCAAACAGGAGAGTTTGATAAGATCGTTACCAATATGTCAAAGGAGGACTACAAGTGTACTGCTTATCTGATTTTCTCAGCTGGCTCGCGTTTCACCGGTGCTGAATCCCAAAAATTCATTTATTTCATTTATCTTATTGGCTTTCCTATAACACAAATTAAATGAACTAAGCAGCAGTGTAAGAACACCGTGAAGGCTCAATCGCATTAAGCGCAGAGTTTGAATTGTGCTTCTGCAAACCATTTCATTTCACTTGTACTTTGTCATTCACAGCAGTCATTTACAAGTTCAACAGTGACATATTGTTTCATATAGTATACTGACTACATTTATCATTAGTTATTAGATCTGCCTTCCTGCTTTAGTTTCTGTTCAGGGTTATTTGTTATCTGTGTCCTGACATGGCATAACTACAAAAGAGAAAGCTAGGCGCTGATGTATCTTTATACTAAAGGCAGAATATTTGCTTAAAAGCTTAAAAAACCTGGGAGCTTAAAAATGGTGTATGTTTTTAGATATGAACTGTGTTTTTAGCCATGCTAGCAGCACTGGTCTCTCAATCCATCATGTTGATCCAGGGTGAAATATCTCAAACATAAATGAATGGCCTGCAATGATAAGTATGAATAATGAGTAAAGATAATCATGTTCCCCTCAGGTTGAATTGTAATAACTTTGGTGATCCTCTGACTTTATCTTTCGCGCCAACATCAGGTCAGAAGTTTGATGTATCTGACACTTTGGTTTGTGTCTGAAAACCTGCAAAACGAATGACATCCCCATCAGCATCATCTGCACTCTGTGTTTAGTGCTAATTAACAAATGTTAGCTCAATAAGATGGTAAACACGATAAACATTACACCTGCTTATCATCAGCATGTTCTCACCGGCATTGTGAGCATGTTAGCATGCTGACATTAGCCTTTATCTCAGCATCAAGTACAGACTCACTGAGCATAGCTGTAGACTCTTTAGTCTTGTTAAAGTTTAATGCAATGTCTGTGTCCCTTTCTGTGCCAGACAAATAAAATTGTTTCTCCCCTTTGTCTATTTATCCAACTCTGTCTTCTACAAGTTACGTTTGCAGGACCGTGATGTGCAACAGAAAATATGTTTTTAAGGATTGCTGCTTCATTTGCAACATTTTTCATGCACATAATAATGTTCATGGACATATCTGACAAGACTAAACACATCTGCAAAATGTTATCTGACAACATGTATGTTCTTGTAGCAACTAAATGCTATTATGTTTACGTTAAGTCACTCGGTTAAGGTTAGGGAAAGATGATGGACAACAACGATGAGGCGAAATGTGTTTCCATGCTTACCATTTAACCAAAACCGGCATATTTGTTTACCATTAATTTAAAGGAGCAGTGTGTATAAATTAGTGGCGTCTAGCGGTGTAGTTGCTTATTACAACCCCCTTGCCTTGCCCTTAATCTGTCCTGTGCCTGACTTTTTTGGAGGTTTCTACAAAGTCTCAGTCTTGGAGAATGGAAAAAAAAAACTCCCCAGGTCCTTCAGACAAATACTGAGAACCATCTACCTCACAACATCAACTATTAATCACATTTGAAGCTTTGTGCTTAAAAGTGAAATACAGAGACACCTCACTGCCCTGCATGGCCTTGAACCACACAATCAAAGTGAGCTTTCTTTACCAAAACAGAGATTAACTGAGGGGCAACTTTCGTGTACTTGGCAGTAATCTTAAATTCTGTTTCCCCCCACGCATCCACTGTATTTTTCCTCATAAATAGAGACATTGTAGGCCGAAGCGTTTTGCACATTCAGATAGGGAATTGTGCTCTTTCTGTCCTTCACTTCAAACAAAATAGAAGACAGCCTTGTCATGTGTACCCTCTCATTACTGTTAACTCTTTGTTAATACACTGAATGAAGGATGTGGATTTTCATCACTTACAAATCCAAGGTTTAACCGGTTACAGTAAATAATCAGTGTGAATAGATGTTCTGCCAATAAAAAAAAAAAAGAAAGCTGAATGTACAATATGATTTAAGTTTGAAATACAATAATTTACAGGAAGTGTGCATATTTGCAAAAGACTGAATTGAAGGTGAGTTTCCACCAGCCTCTTTAACATAAAGCATATTCCTGAAGCTGCACTGGTTGTCCTGTTTTTGATTCTATGCACTTGGGCACATTTATCTCCGTATGTATTATTGATATTCTTGGGAGATAATGTTACAACAAGGTCTTCGGGATCCATCCAGCTCAGATGGATAGCTGTTTTTTCATGACTCTCAGTGAGTCCTCTTGGTGCATTTGACAGTTGTAAACATATGTATATTGCTGGCTTGGCTGAGCCAGCCATCCATAATGGATATGGAGTCATGTGGGGTGGAACAAGTCACCTCTAGTGAGATACTGGGACTCTATAAAATGTTAAAATGGGTCTCTCCAAATATGCTTTGCATTTCTATGAATAATATCCAGAGCTTAGAGTACGAAAATGTCAATCGCTCTCTGTCAGGCCTTCAGAGATTTTTACGTGCGATGAGAAAATGTCTTTCTTAAATGTATGTTATACTTTGGAGATCTTCTCCACCTTGGTGGAGGCACTCAGTATTTAATAACCTGGACTAATTCTGGACTAAAACTTCAAGATGTGCAGTATGCTATTGATTACAATACAGCCGTTTTTATATATTTCGAACTGTATATTTCTCCAAGGATCTGGAAAAAGCTGTTTCCCCAAAACTGCTACCTTCTATGAATAATAAAGCACTGCGAAGTTAAAATTGGATTTTAAGATGTTCCACGGCACAAAAGATGGCTTTCCTTGACATCCCCTTGTTGCTGTTTGTGCTTGTGATTGCTCTGTTTGAATCCTTTTTGATCTCAGTGAGGCAGTTGACACTGTGGACCAGGTCATCCCGCTTGAAAGCCTCGAAAAAAGGGGTTTATGTCACAGTTACTGCCCTTCAAACGGTTCAGACCATAACTTGCTGATAAATCATTCCCCGCTGGAGGTAGTGCAACATATTGACTGTATTTCATGTCTACTGTTTCTCATGGCCTGATTTTAGTTCCTAATACTCTTTATCAGCACAAGAGATTCAAATCAACATTAAACAATGAGATTCTGACTGTAATTTAATTATTTAGAAGAAATATTTTGTCAGTACTGCTCTAAAAAGGGAAAACACAGTAACTACATATTTGGTCAAAACTGAGTTATCTTACTTTCTGACATCTGTTGGGAGATCTGTTTTTCTTCTTTTTGCTCCTCCAAAAAGAATAATTAAATTATTAAAACATCCATTTATTGGATCTCCACAGAGCTGCATGATAGGAGAATACTGATATAATATTTAATTTTGAATGTGTTTTACCGCCAAGAAAATTGTGTGCGTGCGTGTCTCTCGGTCATTATTAAACCACAACGGTGCAATTGTGCTCTAAAAGTTTTGGGAGCCCATTTTTCTTTGGCCTTTCTGCAGTCTACTCAGGGGTTAGATTTAACTGGTTTGAACTGTGATTTGTCAGTCCAAAGTATGCTCAGCTGATATTCTGTGATCTCCAATAGCGTTAACCTTAGACCGACCTTCTGTTTCAATTTTAGAAGATTTAAGACTAGCTTTGCTGAAGCAGCAATTCCAGCTAGTTATAGACATAATTGTGCACTTGACACTGAAACAGGAACGCGTTCCTCTTTAAGTCTGCACAGATTTTAATGTTAGGCTTCAAATTTCTTTTCCAATCACTGGTGATTCCTTATATTCTTATTTAAGTGTTGCTCAGAGGTTCTTTGTCTCTTTCTGGCCTTTCAGTTGTCAGTCTGGTTGAACAATATGTTACAACATTTTGTTCTCAATGTACAAAACATTACTGTTTTTTGCAAAGCCTTCACACAAAATAACACCTATTTGTAAAGAAGACTTTCTATAAAAGAAAGAAAGAACTTTCAAAATTATAGAGTAGTCCTTCCAAATATCTCACTGTATGAAGCTCTTTTGGTTGGTGATTCCAAACGTTTGTGTGGTGTTGAGTGGTAGTGTATGGAAAAGATGTGAAAACGTTATTTTTTTTCATAAACTACAAAATTAACCTTAAAAAACAAAAATGCAGTTTCTTCACTCTGTCTAGTAGTTTCTTTAAAAAGCTGTTTCCACATTTCTATGGCTTAATATTTTTTTTTTTCATTTCAATTTTGAGCATCTGTAGTAACAGCATGTTTCCTTAGTACCAGCTATGGACTATAAATAATAAACAAAGTATTCATTTTTAATTAACTAGTTAATTTTCTTAAACAAACTATCTTAATGGATTAGAAAGTAGCTGAGAAAACACATTGGTGTTGTTGGTAGATACTGCAGTTTCTCTGAGCATTATCCGAGGTTAGCAGAGTGTAATAACTGCATTTTTTAAACATTGGTTGGTTTTATTGCAATAATTGTTTTGATTAAGTCAGCAATACATCCTTTCTATCTGTTTTGCAGTTTTCCCTGCAGCCTGAGAACTTTAAACCACTTTTTCTCAGCTCCACTGCCTCTGTAGTTACTGCACTCTGTCTTTGAAGGGCAGAATACATAATGAAAGCCAATACCAAATGTTCAATAACTTTCGGAAAACAGTCGGACTAATCTATTAAACTACTACAAATGAATGGCAGTTAATTGCCTCCAAACTCTGACTCTGTCTTCTATTTTTTGCAGGCGATTGATTACCACTGTATTCAGATCTACACTGTCAGACGCACTTATCTCATGCGTGGCAATAATATTGGATGATTCGACATGGTCATTTGCAAACACAATATCTATTTCCCCAGAGAAGAGACACAAGTTTCAGCCTTTAAAAAATAAAATGCTGATAACGTGTTTAAAATCATAATAAAAAATATGTTCATATTTAATTCAATTTTTAATAAAATTATTAGGGGTGAACCCTCCATCAAATTACACCAGCAGAATCCCCTTAATGATTGGCTTGTAGATATGGAGTACAATCTCCAAACTTTCTGCAAGTTAATGATAATGAAACTAGGACTGATGAATTCCACCCACTCAGCTCTATTGATCTGATTTCAAAAAGAAGATTTAATTTATATATTTTCATAAAAGAAAATATATTTTTCTAAGATCAAGGTGTAAGAGCTGCTCTGTCGTGCTTCCTCCAGTCTTTTTCAACTGTGAGAAAGTTACCCAGGCTTTCATTTAATCTAATTTTCATCACCACAACTCTTAACACCAGTTGGATATCTGAAATCAGGCCAACTAAGAGCCAGGATCATAGTACCACTAATTTGATGATTTTGTAATAGAACTTCCTTAGTTTTGCTACTAATATGTGAGACTCTGATTGTGAAACTTAGCGAGGGGTTTTTAAAATACTGTGTATTTAATGTAATTAGCTTCTACTTCATCCTGACCTTCTTATTTGACCTCATCTTAAATAATGCCCGCCTTTTTATTGTTTCAGACCCACTTTATGACTTGCATTGATTGTCTTAATGATTTTCTTTTCGAGTATTAATTATGCTGTATTAAGGCCTGGCTGTGGCAGTCGAGCAAGTTGTCGATTCAGTGCAGGGTTGGCGTTTCAATCCATGTGTCAAAGTGTCCTTGTCCTTAAGGGGTTTTGTTTTGCAAATAATGGTATTTTCATTAACAATTAGCCTGTTTGAGCATTATTTATACCATTTATTGAATATTTTATAGTTTATTTGATAAAAACTGTGAAAGATACATAATTTCACAAAGCCTAAATCCATGAAACAGTCCAACAGACGGAAGTCTGACAAATATTCATGTTGAAAACAGAGAAAAGCAGCAAATCCTTACCTCTGAACAAGAGGAGCTCAAATAATAGGCTACATGTTTTGGCACATGCATTATATCATTATGTATCACCTTGCTGTTGTGCAGAATTCTTTACATCCTAAAAATAAATCTGACATTGCCACGATGTGGTCTTCATACATCTGCTCCTGTGCCGCTCTGACAATGACTGAGCATGATTTTAAGCCCTGAGTTAAGTTGTAGCTTTCTTCAAGTTTAAAGGAAAATGTTGTTTAAAGAGTTCAAAAAGATCCATCCATATTTAACAGACGTCGGGCCATGAATCGTGTGTTACATCTCACTCATCTAGAAGCTTTCAGTTGTACAGTTGAAAGCTGCTATTCTTCCTCCGGCCATTGAAGCTGACAGGTTCCAAAATATTCAGGAGGAGAACAGATTGTGCGAACTGTGTGATACTGGAGTGGAAAGTGAGTCACATTTCCTTTTGTACTGTACATGCTAAGATGATTTATGAATGTACTTTTCCCAGGAAGTTCTCCACCAAAACAAACCTGAAATATTACTGTGTGGCGATGATCAAATACTGAAATGGTTCAGTTTTGAGTTTCTGCCTGAAAAATAATACATTAAGGTGTATTTATACAGTAGGACGGATCAAGAGACAAGCAATTGAATATACGCAACAACAGACAACTAGTTGATCATCAGTTGACGGGTCAATATCATCACTGAGGAGACAATCTCGTCCAACATAGAAACATACAGCCTTGGAAACCCTTTCTCTGGCCCTCCTCCATTGTAACTCTAATCAACATCCCCTTCTGAACCTGATCTGTTACTCATCCTACGGCTTCAGAAACAACACCATTATGTCTGTCCTGGACCTCTGCCAAGAGCTCTACCAGATGTGTGAATGTCAGACTGATAAATGAATACAAACATGCTTTTACAGACATCTTAACACAAATGCATCCTAATATATGTTTACTTTAAATTTTCATCTGTCATCTTGTATTATATAGTACATGTTTTTATCAGTGATGTAGATAATAAAATGAAAATATCTCTTTTAAAACTACTTTTGTTGTTTTTTGTAGCATTGTATATAAATGTTAATGCCGCTTTCTGTGACTTATATGATTTTGAGGCGTCTTGTAAGCCAGTGCTGCCTGGACATGGTTGTATGCATGACACAATAATAAAACCTCACTCATTTATTCATTGTTTTTCAGCCGTACCCATCTTGAAGCTGCTCTATAACACCAGGCTAGCAGAAGAGTCCACACATACACTGTGAGAAAGAGCCCAGAGGTCAGCCCCGTGCACTGGGGAGAAAGTCAGAAAGTAATGCCTGTAGTGATGATGAGTAAAACATGTGGATGGTGCAGTGAACCATCTCGTGCATGTCATTTGCTGTAATAGTATTCACTTGATTAATTGAAGTTAACATATCTGGTTCTTGAAGCTTAAACACTCAAGTTTGCCGCGCATATCTGATGAAAGGTCAGATCACTCCAATTTATTTGCCAAAAGGAAAGGACACAGGGGAACAAGCACAGGCTGGGGAATTTAATCACAGTGCCACCCTAATGCTGAATCCTTGTTATGCTCTGTAAGCAGGCTGCTTCACAATGACACGCACATCTAAATATGACCAACAGTGCGTGACTAATGATCAATGACTGTGACAAAGAAACTCCAATTGTAATCCTGTGACAAGTTTTGTTGATAGATGTTTAGATATGAAAGACGACGTTGATTATAAAGACTTGAGACATTTCAATTTCAGCACACAGTGCTTTGAAAACATGTTTCAGAGTTAACTATAGTCAATATTTCCTGAACATCCCGCTCAAATCTTCATAAAGAAAGATGTTCCTAAGAAAAAGAGGTGATCATTTCTCAAAAATCAAAAAGAGGGAAAGTGATTAGAGGAGTTATTGATTCATTTATTTGGGCAGCGTCTCTGTTAAAAGTGAGTGGACCTGACCTCAATTTGTGTCTGTAAGTCCCTTGATGACTGCATGCACACAGAGAATGATTAAATAGACAACTGGCGTTAAAAAACTATTCCCCAGCCTGCAGTCTGCCTCTGAACGGTATACACTTAGAGGCTGTAACTGTCAAGTGCAGAATATGTGAATGACTAAATGTCTTATACTGCGACACATTAGGTTTATAGTAGGAGGGGGATTAAGTTTTTGTTTCATTATAGATAATATTCTTGAGTCTCTCTTAGTGAGTTGCTATAATGTTGTAATTCTGATAAAATGGGGGAATTTAAATGAAGACAATTTTGCATTTAAAAAGATTTGTCACAGAGGACGCACTGCATTTCCAAGAGATTTATTGAATTTCATATCCTGCGCTCAACAACTTTTTGAAGCTTTGCACGCTGTAGAACTTTTAATTCACATTTGAACTTTAACGTTGTAATCCGTCGTACGATTTAACTCCCCGGTCGACTCGGACACACCCGTGGTTACCGTGGTAACAGCAAGTGCGGTTTAGCACTGCGGCAAATGGCAAATGTTGTCTGTTTGCAGTGCAGCCAAATAAAACTCACACACCGTTTTAATCAAGAAGTCAGTCAGTTTGTCTCTTTCCATTGTTATGTTACACTCTGCAATATTTAACTGATCTGCTGTCAAAAAAAAAAATGCTGAAAATGAATGTTTTTGATGAATGATTGCGGTCGATGCAAACAGCGGTGACAAATACATTACCTTTCCTGCTGCTTCTTCCTTACAGTAAATGCCACCCTATGTTTCACCATATGAACATTTTTAATGGGAAGCAGCAGCAATAAGATCTGCTCTGTTTGCATTAGCAGTAAATAAATACAGCTCAGACACAGTGTACAGAGAGTGATCAGTTAACACTGAAACTGAGATGAAATTATCCTGGATTCAGCAAGTCCTCAAATTAATTAATTAATCATCAGCTGTGCCCTCCAAAACCATTGTTGACAAATGTGACAATATTATAGTTAAGGTTTGGTTAAAAACAACTCAATTGGGTACCAAGTGCAACATCCAATATGCCTCTTCATATTTTTGGCAGGAGATATTTAGGTGGAGATAGCAGGTCATCAGTAAATACCACACCGAAGTGGTAAACCTCATCTTAAAGTTGGAAACTGAAGATTAGTTTGACATGCAGCTCAGCAATGAGTCAAGTTTTTCTAGTCATAAATATGTAATAAACATTGTGTTTTGTTTAGGCGCCCATTCAAATATTGAAGGTTTTGAGTGTATATACAGTGCATATTGCATTATGGATGAAGTATATACTGGCTATTCCCATGCTCAATTATGCCTCATAAGTTGCTGAAGCAGTTTTTGGATTGATTTGTTACACAGATTTGGCGCAGGATTTGACATTTGAGATTCTGTATAGAGTTAGAGCATTGATTGAAGGGTGAGCACCTCTCCTGGAGATTACCCAGAAATTCCTTTATTGTCAATATATGTAGGGAAGCAATACACCCTCTGAATGCCCTGGTTTGTAGTTAGTGGTTGTAGGTCAAGGTCAAGGTCAGGTTTCAATGAAATCGTTACTAAAATGGCTACTATGGAGACTAACATTATCACACATGAATACAAGTGGCCTCTTCGCTTTCCGGTCATAGCCAATTTATGCAATTCCAATAGTGTTTAGGGACCCCAGTCTGCATAAATATTCAAATACACTAGGTGGAAATAACACATTTTTACTGCATGCAAAAAACTGCATGTTTTTGCCCAAAGCTGAATGTGATTAGCATAAAGTGTGCATGTCTGAATGGGGAGACCCATAGAAGCCATTTTCATTCAGATATATTGAGGTGAGAGGTCAAGAGACCCCTATGAAAACGGCCATGCCAGTTTTTACATTGCCAGAATGTAGCTTAGCACCCTTCCTGACAAGCTAGCATGACATGGTACCAACGGATACCTTGGTTATAGTTTCAAATGATCTTCACTAGCTGTCAATCTCAGCTTGTTACAGTCTCTGAAAGACAGCGATGTCAGCCTGGGAAGTCACGAGTCTCTCTTTATCACATTAATGTAAACATATGTGATGCTGCCATTCGTTCTGGGTGTACAGACTAGCTGGATTATGCATGCCTTGTTTTCCTTTGATCATTTGTGCATGCGAGCCCAGCGCAAGAATGGCAGACTGCACCACTAATCATGAAAACTCCCACATATAGAGGTAATTACTGAGTGTAAACACAATACATAGGTAATTTATGCTAAAAAAAAACAAAAAACACTCACTATAAATAGTATGAATGTTAAGACTTATAACTTCAATAAACCCAGAACTTACGTCTGCACAGAGTGTGACAATCTGCAGAGACAGCCTGATATCCTGCAAGAAATCATTGTCGTACGCCATTTTCCAGTGTCATGATCATACATCTGCAAAAACTGACTGAGAGCTCAAACAGTGCAGACAGCTATTCAAGGAGACGTAAGTGTTAAAACCCTAAGAAATGCTTCACAGAGAGGGCATTCAACCATCTTGCCTTTTTCCTGGCAGTCACTACAGCAAACCTCACATCAGCATGAATGAAGGAACAGCGGTGTAGAAAAAAGTGACATGCTGTGCTGTCTGGAGAGAGATGTCCTTCATGGGCTACAATAGAGCAAATGGTGTTATTATCTATGGCCACTGTGTTCTTCCTGTCTCACCTCTTTCTTTGTTGTGCTCGCTCTCTGATGAGGAAAGAGCCATATTTCACCTTGTTATTTACATATAGCTGTAATAATCCTCTGTGTTCTTTCCCCTTCACTTTCATTTTGATATTCTACACTATTTACGATGACGGGCTTTGCGGCGCGTACCCAATACGAACGGCGGAGGGTAATGAATAAATTAAGCATTAGAGTGAAGGCGAAGTCCTACTGCGAGGTCACATGCATTTTGCTGCCATTTTAAAACAGGCAGATCACTGAGGAATACGGCAGAAGAATACGTCCAGTCAGATGCAAGTGAGCGACTGTAAATGGGCGGCCATCGGGGAGCACCTGAATAATTTAATAGCTCTGCTTGTTGTGCTGCACAATCAGGGGAGGTTTATTTCAAACAAAGGGAACATGATGTCTGTTATGAATTTCTGTTATTCTTTGTCTCACCCTGTCATGTTTGTACTCTACATTTTCATCCACATTATTTTATTTGATCTATCAAACTGCTCACACGCAGTTGTAATTGATGCAGCTGTTTTTTTTTTTGCTTCCTGAGGCGTTTATAAAATAATAATAATAATAAAAAACATAATAACTAGGGGTGTCGAATGGCTCAGTTGTTAGAGCATCCGCCCCATGTGCGAAGGCTCAGCAGCAGCCCAGGGTTCGAGTCCGACCTGCCGCCCTTTGCTGCGTGTCGTTCCCCATCTCTCTCTCTCTCCCCACATTCCTGTCACTCTTCAGCTGTCTCTGTCAGAAATAAAGCTTGAAAAAGGCCAAAAATCTTTTTAAAGAAAGACATAATAACTAAAAGAAACAGTTGTGGGTGTTCGAATCATAGAGCAGAAAGCTGCGTTTCAGCATGGTATTAATCTGGCAACTCTCATCTTCTTGCAGCCTGGGACGTCCCGCTACGTCTGTCTCCAGAGATGCCAGGTCTCATTGACACAATTCTCCAGAGATTCTCACAGCGTGAAGCCTTAAACATGGCACTTTTGTAAAGCGCCATACTGAGAGGCTGTTTGCCTTTTTCGTACCAAAACTCTACCGGCACATTTATTAGATTATTATTATCTTCTGCAGTGGCTCCAACATGCAACAAAACATATATACAATTTGAAGTATATAAATAAAGGTAAACATACGGCATGTAAACAGCACCTTGAACTGTGTACGGCATCATATTATATTTCACTGTGGTTATGATCTTAATCTAAGATCCTGTGTCAGTGGCTGTAAGCTCAAATTACTATCTGAGTTGTCCTTGTTGAGCAGTAAAGTGAAAGAATGATAGAAACAGAGATGAAGTAGCTATTAGCACTGATAAAAACAACATTGGGCAACCTTCAAGTGCCTTTTTGTATCATTATTGTAACTGCCATGTCACTCACAAAAGACTATTCTGTAAGAGTTTGTGATGTTGAGCCGAGTCATTTGTTGTAACAGTCTGATGCTTGTATGTGTCTGTTCTGTAATGTTTGAACTTGGGTCCTTCAGTATGTGCTTTGATGCTGTTTCGTCTGTGTCTTCTTTGTTCCTTCTAAGATATACTGTAACATGAACCTCTGTAAGTTATGCCTCCTTCTTTCTCCTACAATACAACTAACAGAGACAACCAATACCAGGCAGCATTTAAGTAACGTTACTAATTCCTTACAAGCAGTGATATCATGTGTACTGTAAAAGTGGCTACAAGCTTAATAACTACTTGAAATGTAAATACCCACTCAACATCACTCGACAAACCTTAAAATGTAGCCCCAGAGGAACAAGGACAAGAGGTCGCCCCAGCTGGAGAAGAGGCAAAATGTCTCAGAGTGGATTCAACTGGGGAGATCTTGAAAGAAGCGGCAACAACTGAGTGAGGGAGAGTTTGTTAATGGCCTCTGCTCCCTAGAGGGGCAAAGGGCTTAAGTAAGTAAGTCAGTGGAAATGTAAGTGAAAATGAATACATTATTCAGATATGGACAGAAAATGAACTCAGAACTAAAGCCGGACTGATGAATCAGCCGATATTAGCTCGATGCAGATATATCGATATCAGTTTATATGTGCAACTAGATTTGAGGTTATTTAATCAAAACGGATATCTGCGGTATCTGCCTCGAAAATCCAGTAGCAGTTGTGCTGTATTATACAGATGTGCAGTAATATTCAACTTTTGCCACGAGAAAATGAGAAAGAGCAACAGAGACTGAATGATGATAATCCTTCTCCCATTTTTTAAAATGTTTCCCAATTTTTGTGGAAAACTGAATACCTCTTTAGGGCTCTGAAAATCCTTCAAATTAAACAATTTATGAGGCAAAAAAATCCATACAGAGAACTGTAAAACCCCCAAAAGGAATGAATATATAGATACATTCAAACAGATAGCTTAATGAAATGGATTCAGATAGTAGCTTTGCAATAAGAAATTTTAAACTATAAATGTTCAAATATTCATTGTTTCCAAACACGCTCAGCAGTCAGTCTCAGCAGCAATTATACCAATGTCAGTTTTATTACACTAAAACTCTGCGTGATATCTCACCTGAACGCTGTTGTCAGTAAGGTTTCCAATTTTGGAGACACCTCCCACAACTAAAATTGAGCTAAAACAGGCTTGCAGTTGATATCAGTTGGGGGTGAGCTCTCAAGTCACAAAAACTCTGGGAATTTTTATGTCAGATTTTCACGTCGCATTATAACAGGGAGTGTAAAAGAGGCTGCTGATCCTCTGATCATAAAACAAATATTAAATATTAAAGAAAGCTCGTCTTTGTAATGTAAATGTTTGTGCATCGCCTATAAATACTATATATGATACCAAACAACATGTAAACAATAACTATATGTAAATACAATAAAGTGATAAGCATATTGTTTGATCTTTTTTTTTTTTAGAAACACAGATCTTTCACACACTTCTCTATATTAATTAAAAACTGAAAAGAGGGATTTACATTTCACTGTGGTTCTCAACAAAGATCCAAGAGGATTACATCCCATTTGCAGCTTGTCTTTGGGATCAGACAGCAATTTGCTGCTGTGTGAGACGGCAGGTCGTGCTGTACTGCACATGTGGGCAGTGAACGAGAGGAAAGTTTGCTCACCTCTCCATCATAATCTGTTCTTCATCAAAGAGATCTATTTTCTGCCCCCTTTGTACCTTTTCAGTGGACTGCAAACTCTGACAAAGTGGCCGAGTCGGTGCTCTTTAATGATGATATATGAGTGTCATCCTGAGGATGTTGTCAGATCAGGGGCTGTGCCGTGGGTGTAAACCTGGGCGGTGACACGTGGAAAGTAAATAAAAAATATGGTATTTTCTTTCATAAATCAAAAAGATTATTTATATTTTGATATTTTGATGGAGTGTTGCTCTCGGAAATGCCAGGAAATAATTGAGAGAAGCTCAAGATGCTTTAACTATGTTAAACTGAACTTAACACTGACTATTAACCCCCATTTTCGGATGTGTTTATTATAATTTGGTGTGTCACGACTTAAGCAATTACCTGCAGAAGGGATCAAAGCAGTTCAATAAGTTTTTCAGCTGCAGAGTAACAAATAATGTGTACTCATATATTCAGGCCGCTGTGTATGAGCATTGTCTGTGATAAATACAAAATGTGGTGCTATGCTGTTGAGCACATTTTCCAGTTTTGGAGTTTTGGTGCATTTTTGAGACTTCTACACCGAAGCAGTAATGAAGATTAATTCACAAATCCTCACATACACACAGCACTGAAAAAAGGATTCCATTGTGTGTGAAATCTAGCTGTTGTTCAACTTGTATTGCTTTGACACAGTGCGTTTCTGCAACAGCCATTTCTCAAACTGACACAGAATAAAGAAGGGTTGTGGCCTCCTCCTGTTTAATTATAGCGCCCTGAGAAAAGCAGCAGATGCCAACAAAAGACATCAAAACAGCTATTTGCATGAAGAGAGTCTAATTTCAAAATGAGTCAAAAATCTATACTTTGGCGTGCTGATATTTTCGGCACGCTTCTCACGGTGGAAAATGGTTAATCCAAGAGCTCTGCAGTTTCACAAGATATTAGACTGTGAATATGAATTGGTTGAGCTTTTTCTTGCTGTATGATAACACGAGGAAAACATCAGCTGCAAAAACCTGCAGGGACTGAAATATCACACACTTTAATAAAGAGTAATAAATGCTGAAGTGATACTCATAGATAGATACAAAAGCTTATCCTCTGTATTTCTGCGTATAATCAATCATTTATGAAATACCTTGCTTAGGGCTGGCTCATTATTATTAAGCATTATGGTATTTATTTTATTCTATACAGAAAAGGTAGTTTTATAACCTGAGGTAATGCTTATGGAAGCTTTATCCAACTTGAGGGAAGGAGAACTGTTAAATAAGCATTTTAACAAGATCCCAAAGTATCAGCACTAATTAAATTATATGATATTTAATTATTTACTTGCTTATTTATGTTTGGCGTTTTCAATTAAATCATTTTAACTTGCTGTTTACTGTGTTCCTATTGTGGCAGTTTGAGACAGTGTCACTGACTGAAGGTCCAGTTTGTTGTATCTACAGAAAATGGCAGAAATCTAATATAATATTCATACCTATGTTTTCATTAGTGTATATAGTGTATGTTTTTGTTACCTTTGAATGAGACTTTTATTTCTACAGACAGTGCAGGTCCTCTTTCATGGAGTCCGCCATGTTTCTACAGTAGCCCAGAATGGACAAACTAAACACTGGTTATAGAAAGCCATAGATTGCACTTTTCCTTCCCACAACACTTTCCCTTGACCTTGATTAAAAATGTCATGAGTCAAGAAAAGATGTGAAGGGGCATTCATAAGGATTGCATATGTAACTTTATATGTAACTTACAGAACATAGGTAGATAAGTAAATTCATAATGCCTGTTCTTAAAATCATGCAGGGATTTCTACAAAGTTTGGATTGTGTCACAAGCATAAAATAGGTTCTCTGTTGCTTCTACATTTACACAGGTCTGCTGCGGGGAATCGGTACGTTGCTTTAAAGGTTGCTGCCTTTCCTTTGATAAAGGATTGTCCAGTGTATCCTGAGCTAAAGGAGATAAGAAAGGAAGCACTGAAGCACCTTAGCATTTAGAGAATTCTCCATTTAAATACTTCTGGCTCATATCATGCTGTTTGAAAAAAACATTATTAAAATGCAGGTGAGGAGATTAGCAACTACACGACTAGATGCCATTAAATCCTACACACTGGGCCTTTAAGGGTCATACAGATAAATCAGATTTGTTACTGAAATGACAAACAAATCTCTTCATTCTTCATGTTTGTAACTGGAGCAGCAGGAAATCTAATCAAAATGCGTGTCAACGTGATTATCAGTGCATCTTTGAGGACTCACTTTTATCTTCCTTCAGCCTTTTTTTTTTTTAATTCTAATTTTACATTTTATTTTCTAAATCAATTTCTGAATCACTATCCTCCATTGGTCTCCTATTTGAACAGTATTCAAAGAGCCGTGGTTAATCTTCGTGGTAGCAAAGTGTCTCCATAAAGTCAACATATTTGCACTAACAAGGATATATGACAATAACAAATGCATGAACCAAATTAGAGTTATGAATCTGTATTAACTCTGTGTTAAACTCTGTTCAGTCTTTCTATATAAAACATCATGAAAGTATTGTCGCGTATGTCAAAAGTGTCACAAAAAGAGACCACAATCACCATCTCAAAGAATATGATAATTAATAATCTCATGACCACATTAACTTGGGCTATGTGGACTAATGTGCTAAAAGCTTCATCAAAAAGATCAAAATATCTGTTTCAAAGAATCTTAAAAACCAGATATTCAGCCCAATTGGTCCTGACTGATAATACTCTGCTCATTTCATTAAACTATAAGGAGCTTTCAACCCCCTTTTATGTATTTCTAGATGAAAAAAAATGGCTAATGCAATGGTTTTGCCTTTTAAAAG
The DNA here is from genome assembly GCA_946959425.1 of Argyrosomus regius. Taxonomy (NCBI): domain Eukaryota; kingdom Metazoa; phylum Chordata; class Actinopteri; family Sciaenidae; genus Argyrosomus; species Argyrosomus regius. Next base: position 9,145,719 of record OX336889.1, read on the forward strand.
TTCTGTATTGCTCAAACTGTGGACTACTAACTTTCTTTTTCTATCCAATTGCCAAATGAGCTGATAGAGCTAATTTCTGCTTCCCCATGCTGAAGCCAGACACTTCCCTTGTGCAGAAAAGCATCCTGCAGGACTGCCAGTTCAAAACAAGAAAAATCAATGTCCTCTCACAGTGTCACATTATGTAAACCCCAGCCACCTGAAAAAGATCAGGTTCAATATCAACGTTTAGCAGCCATGCCTGCCGTGTCTCATACATACTTTGATATAGTGTCTGTGCAGTACTCTGACTTGTTTCTACTCCTGCACAAGCTACACATACATGTAAGATCGATTTTTATTGTGCACTTTGTGCGTTTGCTATAACTAAAATATAAAATGTCTCTAAGTGTTTTACAGAAAAGGATGTTTAAAGTAACATCCATCAAGGAACCGTAAACTCTTACTAGCAGAGAAGATGTTGAAACTTTAATGATTGTAATAAATTACTCTTGGCGCGTTAGACCAGAGATAAGATAGCATTACTATCAGTAGGTGCAGTCCCACCTGGTGATTACTGTAAAACACAAGAAATCCAATTTAGCCAGGATATATGAAGTTACATAACTTCTTTGTGCTCACATAATAACTTTTACTTTGGAGCCTGGGAAAGTTGACATACAATTACCACTGTAGTGGCTTTCCGTGACATTGATGAAGCTGTTAGTAAAGGGCTGGAAAAGCCACAGTCACAGCCACAAGTCAAATCCTTCGGTTCCATCACAGACTTCAACTTCTCAACGGATGGAGCAAGAAAAGACATTTCGCAGGTTGTCAAAAATAAAGCAAATGGCAAAACCATAGGCGAAAAACTCCCAAAGTGACATCACAGTACGAAGCTTGGAAGGCATTTATGAAAACATGTCATTAATGATAACCAGCTACTCTATTCTCCGAGAGGTGATAATGTGTTCTCCCAAGACTTTCAACTAACGGAGCATACATGTGGCACCGGTTCACGCTGAGTTTATGTCACGTGAGAGTACAGCAGTTGAAGAGCTGCTTTTATCTATCTGCAAACACAGAGACAACTGGGTTTGTCCTAGACCGTGAGGTACACAACAGCAGCAGCACATTATAGGCATTTATCTAGGGATCCTGTTCAAGGGTTGATTGATAGCAGAGCTATAAATAATTTCTTCAGCACTGGATTAACGGTGAAGAGAACTTCTCTTCCGTGAATCATTATTTACAGTAAAAAGCATATTCCCTTGAATATCTATGACCAACCACAAATTCCAATGAGGGATATCAGTGCTGTGCCCCTTCGTAAGTTTATCATTCAATCTATTTCTCAATCCGTGTTCACAGCAGCCCGGGGTGTTTTCTGCTGTTCATCAGAGGGGCTGTTTTCCCTATTGAGATAAGAAATTAAATCTGCAGGAGCAGAGGATGCTGGGTTTGCTGCAGGGTGGCGAAGCAGTAGCTCTGATAATGGAGCCGACTCCCATTGCGCAGGCTATGAGGCAAACAGCCGTGGCGCCAGCCCAACCCTGCCTATGTGAGAGGATAGCTAACAGTGTCACTCTGCAGAAGCTCTCTCTCTCTCTCTGTCTCTCTCCCTATATGTGAACATGTGGTTAAATACGCATGTGACAGAGAAGGGAAGAAAAGAACGAGATGCTGTATTATTGCATTTCTCCGTGAAACTCCATTTGAGTTAAGATACGTGGGAGGAAAAGGAAAGAATGTGTAAAACTGAAGGGTTTGGCTTTGTGTTTAATGTAGTGAGAGTATGCATGCATGGTGAGTCAAACGTACTGACCCTGTGGAGTAAAAACTGAGAGATCAATAGTCAAAGGAAGGATATATCTTCTTTTTAGTCATAGTGTTAACTAAACATTTCCCTTCTGTCCCTTTGCCACATCCCTTCTTTCACATATTCACAGTCTGGATGGGTTATGTGTGGTGGTATATTATGTAAATGTGAAGAGGTTTTTAATTTCAATTTGGGAACTCACCAGAATATTGTGTCGTTCTGGATCCTCCTCACAGGGCTCACTTCAAAGCAGTCTGCAGAGAGAAATAAACGGTCACACCTTAATGTGCAAGCACAAATAACATTGGGGGCCATACGGCACCAGTTGTAATAGTGTCACAATCATGAAAAGGTTCAATTTATAGTTCAATCTTTGATTTCATCCCGGACTCAATACAAATAATTTGATATTTCTGTAGCAGTGGAACAATCATTTTCTGCCCAAAGCCTCTCTGCCAGATGAAATTTAAAACAGGAGAAATCCAAGCAGAAAATATAATTTACCTTCCTTCTTCTTTTGATTGATGAAGATAATTTCCTGCTTTATACGCAGCTAATATTTGTCTTTAGCCTCTAAAATAAATTAACTTTGGATTGTGCACAGGAAGACTTTCACAGCTGTTGGTTGTAAATGAATGAATTCTTTTGATTGGCAAGTCATTCTCACTGAGCCTGTCCATCCTAACAGACCAACAAACTGTAAAACTAGGCAGTGTCCATCAAACACGAACCAAGATTCTGTTACTGCATTGCGGATTTCTGCCCCCGAATGTTTTCAAAAACATATTTTAGCATACTGTTTGCCTGTAATACGAGAAAGTATGTGGGCAGGCAGGTCGCTATTTTTTCCTGCTTGAAAGCGGACTCAAAATCAACTCAGTGTACGTCACCCACCAGCTACACACTCTTGTTCAGGTATGGTCATTTCTGGCTCTGCAAAACCAATATGGTGACGTCCAACTGTTAAACAGCCTTTAAAACGGTTGTTCACAAATCAATGGGTGATGTCACGGTAGGTTTACACTTGAACGTAATTAAATGAGAGCCAGTCAATCCTCAAACAGTCTTAAAGTCTGTTACAGTCTGTTTCTATTGCACATTTTACTTTTACAGTATACACCAACATTTCTTCCTTTCATCCTTTGTTGACATGTAGTGTAACATTGTGTCATTACATAAGTCTCTTACATTTATCTGAAAGTTTAATAAAGCCAACTTTGTGTGGCATATGAATCATAAATGTTTGAAATGCTATCCATCTATTTTCCATAACCGCTTATCCTCATCAGGGCCGCAAGGGACTGGAGCCGATCCCAGCTGACATTGGGCGGGTTACACCCTGGACAAATCAGCAATACATCACAGGGAACATCACACCTACGGGTAATTTAGAGTCACCAATTAACCTATTAAGTCCATGTCTTTGGACTGTGGGAGGAACCCAGAGTACCTGGTGAGAACCCACGCAGACATGGGGGAGATCATGCAAACTCCACACAGAAACGCTCCAGCAGGCTGCGGGGTTCGAACCAGAAAACCATCCATCTGTAAGGCGACTGAGTATTTTTTTTAGTTTGGAGAGGCATGAAAAAAAAAAACCCTCCAAACTCATTAAATGTGAAGTATCACTCACCCTTTAAAACTATTTTCGGGCAAACAGAAAAATCAAGTTTATTCCAGGTTTTGACTTCAGAAAATCAGCCTGCACTTAACTGCATTTACAGTTTTCACCTATCTGTTCTGGTGATTTTATCAGCTGAGAGCACACAAATACTCTACTCCCTGGTATAGTGCTTTCATGTACACCTTAGTTTCTCTCATGCACAAAATTCTGCAGGACTTGGATGAACCAAACGAAACAGTTGAGGGGTATATATTTTTAGAGTACACAAAGAAACTTCTTAGAACTCATTTAAACTGCTGCAGTACTGTATATAGGCTAAAACAATTCAAGGCAGGCACGATTTCTTCTCTCTCTCTCCCCAATGCACAACTAAAGGTGCACATGGAGCTATCACAGTTAATAGAAGCTTTTTTAGATGAAGAAAAAGGGACCACTTTCTCACCCCCCTTTTCCAAGAACAACAACAGAAGAATAGCTCTGATTCTCCACTGTCAGATTTAATTGCCAAAGCAGCAATCTTGATTAGGATCTCAACGGTCCTTTTTATCAGCCCAAGCCAAAGAAACACAGCGTGTTTGTCCAAGCAAGACATATTTACCAAGCCGAACTCTCACTTCGACTAAGTGTAAACACGGTAGGGCTCCACAAAAGACCCTGACGTTGAGAGCAACCTTCAAATCTGCCATCTATTAACACCCAAAAGAGATGTCAATTCTTCTTCTTTAGTGTCATGTTTGCAACCCACTCCCTTCCTACAAGAGCTAACATTTGATATATTGACAGCTGGATCTAAAATCTTCCTAGTGTTACTAAGGAATCACTGATTTATCATTCAGCGGGGTGAGTTTTTAATAAAACTTAAATACTTTACTTGCAAAATGCCATTACATAACGGCCAGCTTTCCGACTGACCTAAGACAGTGATGTGAGAAGTACAATTTCACGCATGCCGCACTTCACTGAGATGTCCATCTTATGTTCATGCTCCCTGAAGCATCCAACACTAAGGAATTGATTATCACACGCACACACACGCACACACACTAGAACTGCAAATATCACCAGAGCTGTTCATGGTGCTTTAGCTGTAATATTACATATTGTGACTGCATGCTAACTGCACCTCCATCTATTCATCAAACTCCCACGCAGACACAACAAACACATGCGCCGCACGCACATATACTTCAGTTCAGTGAGACGGCAATTAGGCTTGTGAGAGAGAGAAAATTTTCTACTCTACATTTTAGTTATTGTTCCTCCTCTAATTAAAAACACTGGTAGTGAGATGTCTAATTTGTAGAGGAGAGGGGAAAGGCTGCACACTCAAAAGCAAAAGCAATTTTGCTTCAAAACATCATTCAAAGATCAGATGTTATTAGGCTCATACGCTGCCTCCAGCCATATCTTCACTTGTGTAAATGCTGCAGGATTCTCATCACAGAGGACGTGTAGCTTTTAAAGCATAACTGGTACAGTGGGGAAAAAATACTGCACAGGGCTGCAACTATTATTTTCATTTTCAATCTGCCATTCTGCCAGTCATTTTCTTGATTAATAAATTCTCCCGAAGATGAAATGTTCAGATTTCTTGTTTTATCTGTCCTAAATTCAAAGATATTACAAAATATATGATGAAGCTGTGACAGAGAAATGCATCAAATTCTCACATTTGGAAACGCAGAAATCAGAAAATATGACAATTCTGCTGGCAGAAATGGCTTTAACAATTAATATGTTATCAAGTCAATTATCAGTTTCACCTCTATGACAATATCACAGCTTTAAATTTACACACATGCAGTTTTATATACAATTAGCATAGATATAAGTCTGATGATACATGGTTGATGATTCATCAGATACTGAAACTGCAGCTGTCAAGGGGGTGGTTTGCTTTTTCCTCCTGTTTTTATAAAGCCAGTATAGCAACCCTGCCTTCTCATTTCAGGCCATCCTCAAGGACAAACAGCTATTTGTTCAGTGTTTCAGGACCTCAGAGCTTCAGGCAGGCGTTCGGATAACTGTAAGCTTGGATTATGTCTCCACATAGTGACAAAATGGCTGTTTCATCTGACATTTTTCCACTGACATGGCAGTATTTTTTGCAGATGGGCATCCAACAGACACTAAAAACATTTTCATACTGGAAACAGAAACGTGCCTGTGTTTTGCAGCACCTGTTAGTCTTTGGTGTGTGACTATGGAGACCAGCGATGTCCACAGAAACATTATCGCCTCTCGGTCGAAACACCCTCTAGAATTCTTAATGAAGAGTGAAAAGGAACCTGCTCCAGGGCCTTTCTATGGCTATGTCTAAACCATGTGTGAAAATGCGAGGCACATAGCACATTCACATTACTCTGCCTGACTTACCACAAGGCTAAAATAAACATTTCAAGGCCGGGACCCACATTGCTATTATAAAACCTCCAATAAAAAACAAATAAAGAAACACATATTTGATCTTAGGCCATGCTTGGTGAAGTTAATCAGTTGAATAGCAAATAGTGGGTCTATGGAGCCTGAGTGAGGCTTTTTTTATTCTGCCTGTTGAAAACAAGAAGTGACATGGCGAGAAGGGAAAGGAAGCGAGAAAAACCTGCCCTAATCAACTGTGTGTTTAACTGATGGCTTGACTGGAGTGCTTGCCTCCGTTGTGCAAGTTAAGCATGTTGTCATTTTGATCAGATATCAAACAGCCATGTTGCACTGCTCCCTCCACTGAGTGTGACTTAACAGACAGCATATGGTTCTCTTAGACTGCCCACACAGTTGGCACAGTGACCATTACCAGTACCTCCAGGGCAGCCAATGTGACCTCCAGAGATGAGAGCGCTCCAGACAAAGGCATACAACCCAAGGCAAAGTAAAGGCCTTGCGCTGTGAGCTGCACTGCAGAGAGCTGGAACACATGAGTACGTAGAGATAATGGCGGTGGCGGAAGTGTAAAATGATGAGGAGAAAATTCTGCTGATGTTTTACAACATATACCATGACAAGGATTTTGTGACTCCTTTGTTAGGAAATAAATCTTGCCGTGGCGCAGACAGTGACCGCGGTGACACTGAGCAATAATACAAGTTGCCTGAGAGAATCACATCAAATAATATACGCTCTAATAATTGCTCTGGTTTATGCAGCTATTTTTAATAAAAAAACACATACTTAGGCCTACATCTGCAAGTCTCTGTTATCCTAAACCATGTCCTACATACATATAAGCCAGTGAACCAAGGGGAACACGGTAATTGAATAATATACTCAGTCATCTTATATGAATAATTATGAAATAAGCACAATACAAAGCTGTGCACCAGTAGCCACACAGGTCATCAGGGTTACCCATGAGCTTCCAACATGCAGACTACGAGCATGCGAGGGATCAGAGTTCCCCTTCGCTGTTGATGAGTCAGGGAGGATCGTCTCTGCTGCTCATGATCTGATGCTCTGGTAGTAAGCTCTTTCCCCTCCCCTTTCCCCCCTTGTGAGCTGAAGCCTCTGATGATGTCCGTACAGCTATTTATACACTTAGCCATGCTCAGCACATTTACCAGTAGCACATAAATAATCAGTAGGTATGAAAGACAGTGTGCAAGGAGGGCTGGTTTGCTTTAACACAGCTAATTCTGGCTTCTTACTTTCAGAGGGCAATGTATGAATGTTTGCAGCCTCGCGGCCCTTACTCCGTTTATCTCATCACTTGTCATGATTTATGAGGTGAATCCATGATTAATAAGCTACTACGGAATATATTTACCACCAAAGACTTGCACATTTCTTTTTGCTGTTCTCTTAAATACTAAATCTGTGTTTTAACATGCATGTCACAACACACTCTTTTAATGGTTAATGGCAAAAATGTGTAAATACCCCTAACTAACAAGGCGATACCTGCTCAGATAAAGCTTTAGAGGACCACAAAGTGCCTGCATGTGTGCCCAGTGTTTTATTTTTCTTATACTGTAGCTCCTATAGACGCTTGTATCGACATTCAAAACTTGAAATCACATAATATGGGGTTTTATTTCAGTAAACTGAATGCAAATGAAAGCATGATTGCAAACAAAAGGTGCAATCAGACATGGGTGTGTCCAACAAATTGAAAATTCTGCCGTACAGCCTTTCTTCCAGATTGTCTTGCACCAGTGTCTGGTCGCTGATACTGCACAGCCCCAACCCTAATTTACGTATTTCGCTCATGTTTGCACGCCGTCTCACAAAATAACAGATGAAGAAATATAGAGCAGGTTGGGGTTGGGATAAGCTTCTGTAATGGCAGATCATGTCAGCTGCATTCATTCCCTTTTAAAAGCAGCAGACTGTTTCCTAATGGGCTGTAAGGAGAATCCAGTCTGGCTTCTCCTTTGAGTAAACTGTTCCTGTGCATGAGGTGCCAAGGCCCAAAGCACAAATATACAGAAACCCAAATACGATTATACAGCACTGCAAATATTCTTCCACGGGTACATCATGTCCCTATTTAAATTTGTGACACTTGAGAGGCACTGAAATTTAGCATTCTTTCTCTGCGTATGTGCATGTAGTTATTTACCAAACAATGAAACCTGTGCTGTTAGGTTATAAATACGGTAATCAACGTGACTATAACTATGAATAAAATGTTTGCTGATTATTTTTATCTGTTGCCTGATTCAATGTTGCATTCAATTACTCATACAGGAGACGGGTATGTTTAGATGCTAATTTTACCATTTAAAAATGTTCTGAGATCTCTGATGGAGCTCAGGACACTCTCTAAAATGCGTACTTTGTTTTCATCTGATTTTTTTAACGCTGTGCATATGCCTGTGTGTATCTAAATGATGCTGGAACTTGCACACTTTGCCATAAATGGATGCAGAGATGCCCTTAAACAACCATTTGCATAATGACACTTGTGTCCACCACTCATCACAGCCATGGAGGATCAAGAATGAAAACAGCAAAGAAGAACATGCAATTTCTCCAAGTGTCGCATCGGCAAGGTGCTCCAACAGCACCAGAACAGTCATTACGCAGAACCATTACGCTCAGCTGTGGCTATTTATAGCGCTCGTACTACTTATTTATCACTAGATTCGCAACGGTATGAGATTTTCACGGTATGATAACTGTCACGGAAAATGTCAGTTTCACAGTATAGCAGCATACGGTATTACACAATTATCTCCAGTTACAATCACCCATAAAGGAATTATTATAATTTGAATAAATTATGAAGTATTAGAATTTCATAAAATATTATGTCTTATAATTTTTAATAACACATATATGATGAATTTCTGTAGATGATAGAGATAGACGGTAATATGACTGATGACCAGTATACAACCCTATTTATCACATGTACCAGTAAAACATCATTGCCTCATATCTTAATCACCATTATTACATGTCACATGGAAGATCAATGATTGAATTATAGAGCAGAACAGACTTTAGTCACAAGACGGGACTTTAAAATACAGGTTCAAATGTAAATAAAGGAAATAAAATCAAGTTTAAGTTTAAAATTAAGTTTATAAATGGACCTCTGATGACATTTTATTCCACATTTGACTGTGTAGACTTCATTGTTTTACTACAGGCTTACATCGCTCACCATATATTTCATCAAATCACCTGCAGCTAGCTTTAAAACTATGCATACGTCAGGTCTGATGCACAAGTTGCACACATTCTTCTTTTATGTGTGGGAAATGGTGTATGCATGTTTTTCATGTGTACGTATCATTTACACATCTGGCCACTAATGAAGAAGTCCTTGTACTTCCTGGCGCCACATCATGTGATTAAATGAATGTTCACATTAAATGTATATATTCTGCTGAGTTGTGTACTTACATTATCTCAAATGATATCCCCTTTACTGCCTCTTTTGCTATAATGTCTGAGGAATCACAGAATATGTCAGACAGTGAAGAAGGAAGTCAGCAAATGTGACTTAATATAACGTAAATGATATTTAATACATTAACTCGTCCGTGAACATGATTTCTGCCTGAGTCACATCAGATAGATTTTCATTCATAATGGTGGCTGTTTAACAATAAAGACAGCAACTCCCATGATCCCACACTACTTCACAACATCATCAACCTATGCCTTTTATTATTGTTTTAATGTGAGAAAACTGTTTTGGCAGAAATTAAGTACTGTGTGTTTAAGGGTTAGTTTAAAAACATGGAGCACATCCTTCATAGTAATGCCTCATTCCAGCTGCTGTATGATGGCTACAGTTATTTAATCAACTGAAAGAGAAGACTCTCATACATCCTACAGGACATTATGGGGGGAAAAAACATCAGCCATTAATTAAACACATCATAATAACCAATTATACATTTAATGTAATCACATTAAACTTTGGGTGAACATCTTTAATGAACTTAAGATGTTAATTTTAATGTACTAGATGAAAAATGTTTTTAAAACTCAAATGAGGAAAGTAACCATTCATGAAAGGGACTTTCACATGATTTGGAGATGTCTCTGTCTGTGTGCCTTCACCAACTAAAACTATGAAATATTCTAATGACATTTACTATTAAACTTAGACGTGGTTTAAAGAAGTGCCCCCAGTATTTGATGCCAAAATGGGTAATAATAGGCTGCACCCTGTGATCTGTATAGATACATCCCCAGCTTGCATGTTGCACCTTTTAAGAGATTTTCTCCTTGGCACCAACGAGTCCAGACAGCTGTTTGGGGAGACTGTTGTCCCTTCACCTAACTTGGCCCAAATCAGGCTTGATCTGCACCACCACCTGCACGGAGATAGAGCAGCATGTCTTTTGTTACTGACAAGGTTTCAATACATAGAGAGCAACTGCTTCGCCCTTGTTGCTACTGAGGAGATGAGATAAAAAACTCAAGTATAAACCAGGCTTGATACAGGCAGCCACTGCAGTGATCAAACTAGCTATTTATTGTTAGATGTAGCCATTCAGTGAAATAGAAAGAAAGACTCAGGTCGGGAATGGGAGTCTGATGAGAGATAGCTTATAGCACTGTCAGAACTGAAAATGGAAAGTGAAGAGATTTCCTTTTAAGTATGCTGGAGAGGCAAAGTTAAAGGCATTTTGAGGATAATTCTAAACCCAAATGTGTCATTTATGGGCCCACTGCTTATTACCACCTAATAATGTGAAAGATGATATAGTGCTTCAATTTTCAAAAAATATGAAACACAGCAAACCATGTCCAAATAGCAAACTATTATCAAATGGGTAGAATGAAACTATAACACATCTCTTCATATCAAAGCATGAAGACATCGCCCGCAAGGAAGTTTTCTGCAATAGCTTGATTACAACTGTATTTTCTATTATCATCCATTAGTAGAGGAGCACATCTGATTCACTCACATAAGAGCTTTTTAATTTCAGCTGATGAAATTATAGAAAATTCTACAGAAATCTACAGTGACTCCTTTAATTACGGTGGATTTTCAGTGTACTGCTTCTAACTAAATTAAAGCTCAATAATTCAACTAATTCAACTGATATTCAGACATTTTGAATCGAAGCCAACCCTCTCGATCAGGGTGTTTTGTACCGCGTGTGTACTGATACAGATTCAGGAATAAGCAAGTACATAAAATGGACTGAGAAACGGATAAACATGCATGACTCTCACATTCAAATGATCCATGTTATCAAACGAAAATCGACTGAAAAATTTAAAAGCCTTCAGCCGATCGATGAAATCTTTATAAATGTACAGATTCCACAGCAGAATGCAAAGTCCATGGTAAGGTAAGATGAGATGAGAGGCAATGAAACTTTAATGAGCTCCATGAAGAAACTGGGCAGCCGCTGCAGCAAATATTGATAGGATATAATAAGAACATCCTGAAATATGCTGCATTCAACACCAAATGGCACTTCCAATATGTTAAGTGCAGGCTTTCGAAAGCTTGGCAGTAGGATAAAGAAGCAAAAAAAACAATGTCATTTTCAATATTTAGCTTCATCTGAATGTGTAGCATCAACAATTTGCCTGAAACCGCCTGTTTTGAAAAGAGATTGTTTTCATAGCTCTCTCTCTCTCTCAGACACTCATGGTCAGCTGGACTCGGACAACCTTGCTTAGTCACGCTGACAGAACAGTGCTTCCACAAAACACCAGAAAAGCCCTGTTATGATCCACAGTTACAGGCTCATTTGAACTCGGGCACCAAATGTGCAGAGAGTGCCATTGTTTGTTTAGCCCCTGAGATGTGCTCCAATGTTAGCATTGTGTGTCCAATTATTTACTTCAATATCTGCAGGGCCCATAAAAGACACAACATCGGGGTGCAAAGAATAAAAAACACAGCCTGCATGGGATCCCCCTGACAATGTTTTATTTGACAGGGCAGCATCTCACCAAAGGTTTAAATATGTTTTGTCATCATAGTGTCAGTGGATCTACAGTAACATTTATATCACTGCAGTGGCTAATAATAGAAACCTGCCAGCTACCACTGCAAACGCTGTGATCGGGAAAACAACAGTAAGCCTGCAAAACTGATGTATCCTATCCATTCATGTCGGCGTATTGACATCCTCTCTGATATTGAAAAGGATTATGTGACTTAAGTCTGCATGTTTTGCATGCCTGAAGAAGTGTTCTACTTGGATGGAAGCTGATCTTGCCGTGCCAGTCATGCTCTGACTGAATACTGACTTCCTCCTTCGCAGATAATCCCATGAAAAAGACAACTCTTTAATGCCTAACATCCTTAACACAGCTCTTTCAATTCCTTGAATCAGAATTAGCCACCATGGACGCCCAATCCATTTTGTGTCTCACCGTGGACCTTTTTCACATGTCACTGACGTCGTGCCATGAGCATGAATCAGATTGGGAGTGATGGGATAAAAAGGCTTCCCTGATAAGGAATGTGTTGATGGGCATACAAGGGACACACACACACACACACACAGGCTCTGTTTGTTGCATGTACGATATTAAAGCATCTTCTCTCCTCTCTACTGTATGGATGTGTGTACAATCTAATTTCTCTGCTCTTCATCTTGTGCTGGATTCAATATGCAGCTCAAGCCTCTCCTGGTGTTCACTGCAAAAATGATTTCCATTAAGATAAACTGGGAAATGCTATGATGGAAAGGCCACAAAAAAAACTCAGTTTACTGCAGGGTTTTGTGAAAAGACAATAACCAATTTGTTTTTTTGACAGTAATCCTGTTTCTAAAGTACTATGTGTATAGACAGACCTCCAGTTGTGTTTGCTTTGAGGGGTCAGTACTAAGGATGGGGGAGAAAAATCGATAACAAAAGCGCTTAGTCTCTTAACTCGATGCTAACACATAATGGGAATTACCATTAATGCGCTAAACAATCAATTTTACCTCATATACTTAACATAAAACAACATTAAAACTCTTACAGCTACCATGTTTGTAACTGGAAAACATTTATAAGAAATGACACGCACCCATGTATAAAACCTATTATCATGTAAATACATATACAATATTTATGTGACAAATTCACAGAAATTAGCATCGCAATTGCGATGATTTCATCTTAAATGATCCATCCAACGTCACATTGCTAACTCAATCTACTACTCTGCTGCTTCAACCAGCTCCAGCAACCTCAAGGAGTTAAAACTCAAACTCAAAATTCCCAATGGTACCATATGAGTACAACTCAACTTCTTCCCATGGTCTTGCTTTAAAAAAAGCAAAAATGTGAATAAATCACAATCCTGAATCACGTTACACATTTGTAACCTCCCAAATTCTTCTGTTACATCATGATTTTGTGCAGGGCAAAAACACAGATCCTGCTTTATATTTTAAGTCCTCCATAAAATGTAAAGATGGGTCCAGTTCAGGACATGATAACACAAGGTGTGCCTGATAGAAATGAAGAGAGGCTGAGGGAGAAGGAAGAGAAATATGAGCATGCGTCTGCATGAGTAAATGACATTACTGGCCAAATGCTCTCAACGCCATCCACCAGATTCTGAGGGAGAGGCAGCAAAAGGCAGAGAGGCCACGATGAAATAGGACTGCAGTCAAACAGACTGTTTGCTAAGAAATTGCTAAGAAATGTCAATCAAACTGTTATGCCCTCGAGTGCAGGTGGAGTCAGCTCGCCTGCACAGAGCGCTCACTTATAGAATGAAGAGAAAGTCTGAAATAAATACAGTTTATAGGGACCAGTTTCTAATTCGTCACCCTTTATAAAGTGCAACTAATGAGTTTATTGATTCATTGGGTAATGAATAATTTACTGGTGCTTTATAGATCAGTTAGAGGCCATTATTGAGAACAACTTTTGGGATGCCAGGTTGTCACATATCTCTTGTAGCTGCAGGGGCGACAATCCATGTATTAACTAATCATTAACATTCAAAGCTACAGAATTGCATTGTAAAACGCCTTGATCAACGACTTGTTAACATTTATGAATGCTGTTGGTGATGGCTTGTTAGAAAGTGAGAAACTCATGTCCCTTCATCAACAATTTACTTTCACATTCATAACTGCAGAATTGATGGTTTATTACCATTTATTAATGACTTGCATACATTAATCTGGCAACCCAAAAGTTGCTCTAATTGATGATTTATAACTGATCTATCAAGCATGAGTAAATGATTTATTAACCACTAATAAAGCCATTAATTACAACGTTACAATGCCTCTATAAATGGTGCTTTTTAAAGAAGGTGATTTGATTACAGCAAAGGACATTTTTACGCTCGCTAAGTGCTAAGAAAGTACTTTGGTCTATTAGCATGTATTGTCTTAATTTGCGGTGCTTCGAGCTCTCTCAACCACTGTAAACACGACCCTTTTACATGAGAACACATGATTGCACACATTAATACTACACCAAAGAGCATTACATCTTGATAATATATTCCATACAGCTCTGTGATGAAGGACTTGTAAAGCCATGACTGAACCATATGTTCTCTACGCTTAACCAAAAGGCGCTCCTACCTGTATTCCAAATAACAGAGGCATGTTAACAGTGCCTCTCTATAGAGCCCTATACTTTGAATTTTCTTTCAAGCAGTTGTGTCTCCATGTTAAATGGCTGCATATGTAAAATGATCATATACTGTGCATATACTTTGCCCTTTACAAAGCTCTTCTTCTTTTGTACCATGTCACAATGTAAGATAAGACTGACGTATACTTGAAATGAATAATGACTCAATTTAACGACACTGTTGACATCTTTAGTGCTGGTTCGTGCAACGTTTTATTATTTCTATGCAAATTTTGTGTGAGCGTAAAAAGGAATGGTGACTACAATTAAATCACAATATGAATGTGTTCTATCAGTCAGATCAAGTCCAGTCGAGCATTAGAATTCATTGTCATTTATGGCCAGCACAATATGTGTCTGTCAGGCAACAATGCAGATTTTTTAAATCCATATGCATATGGAGTGCAGCGCCTTCTAAGAAAGAAAGAAAAAAAGCATCTCATGAAAAACCTTAAGGCACATTCACATAAATGAGGTCAAATGTGGTTACTAACAGTTCATTGGATCCCCACATTAACCAGGAGGCGTGCACTTTTCTGCATGTTTTAGTTATATAGATCCAAAACAGACGGCCTTGTGTTATGCTGCCTTTGACCACTGAGAACAAGAGATGAGGGTGTTGAGAAATAAAAAAACAAAAAAACAATTATTGTTGATTGTTAATGGCTCAGGGAGCAATGAGAGACAGAGCAATGAAACAGCTTTCTAATGTCTTGTTGCACCATGAGAATGAGGCAGAGAGGAATGAAAAGGTTTTTTGTTCTGCCAAGGTCAATTGTTCCACGTTGATTTTATTATGAAGTGGAAAAGAGCTTGATAATAAGCTTGCTTAATAGCTGTGTTTCAAAAGTTATTGGTGGGTTCAGCGATAATAACTGAGAGCGTATTGTGTTCTAAATGTAGGCGTGGAGTAAACCTATTTGATCTTTATACCCAAAATAAGTAATATCTAGACAAAGCATAATTTGCTGCACGCACTCAAAGTTGTTGAGGCAGTGTTAGGATCCAATGAATTTGAGCTCTGCTTGACAGCATCCATTATTTATGACAGCGCCCTCTACATATTCTAACAGACACATTAATTAACATGGTTTGTCAGTTATTTTTTATGTTGCTGGAGGCATCTTGACCGGGCTGGCAGAAAACAAGAAGAGCATACACCAAGCTATTTATCATTAATTTGTCATAATTTACATTTAGGTTGGAGAGAGTAATCTAATTACGTAACCTAAGCCAAGTTTTATCCCTTATGGGAATAACCAGCGAAATAAGACTCACCCTGCAGAGTTTAAAGCGAGATTTCAGATTGGTGTCACTGGAGTTAATCCAATTATGGGGGCAAATAGGAGCCGGGGTGAAAGAACGGATATGTATAAAGGGAAAATGGGATCAGTGTTGAGATTCAGCCAACCAAGCTATCTAGGGGTGAACTCGTGGTTTAATGGATTAAACCCAGTCAAGCCGCGATGATTAACTTGACCCCATTGTTGGAGAATTGCCACTTTACACCTCAAAGCTTGGGGAATTTGGGTCTGTTTTCAATCTGGATCACATGAGGTTTGAATCTAAAATGTCCTGCAATCGTGGCCACCAGACACGGCCTTTGGACACCCTGCAGATCCATCTGTGAAAGGCAGATGACGGGGGAGTTTGACTTGTACAAGACACCATGCCATGACTCACAGATGGGAGCCAGCTCAGGCAGGATTTGTCACCATAATAGGAACGGTGTCTGTATATGTGCACTGCATGTGTGCGCATGTGCTTGTGTGCATGCACGTCTTGTAATGGTGTCTGTGAGCATGTAAATATATGTGTGGTGAGACTGTGGTGTTGACTTTCAGCGGAAAGGGGGTGGGTGGAGGAGAGGCGCTTTGACAAGTGTGTGATGCATGCTCCTGTGACGGCAGCAGCAATCAGAGAGCAGTGGGTTGTCATAGATGGACAACCCAGACGGGTGGAGTTTACCATGACCCCTGTCACGGTGCCTAATCCACAGTTCAGTAAGACCCTTGATACATAACCTTGTAAATGCACACTGGAGAATGATACTGGCTATAGGGATTTGTTAAGAAGCAGACTGAAGACCTTTATTGGAAACTACAACTTTAGAGCTAAACTTCAAATATAATAATATAATAATAATGTACCAACATAGTGTTTAGTGTGTAGTTTCAGCTCCCACTATCAGTACAAATATGACCAACAAGTAAATCGATGTTACAGCTACGTCTTCTCAACATGTTGAAGAAAGTTGAAAAATTATAAAACTCTAAACAGATGGACTTTGTTTTGGATGGGTAGAGTTGTGCTAACAATTATCATGGTACCATGACCAGTGATGGATAATTAGTGAGTGAGAACAGGCTTTCCATAAAGGTCCATTCCTTCATTATTTTGCACGATTTTTCTCAGATCCAGTCTTTGCACAAAGAACTAAAGTATCCACATTTAAAACATGATGAAGGAACAGTAGTTCAGTGATAAATATTACTATAAAGTTTCATAGTTGGGCTCTATAGGTGACTTTGTGACTTTGTTCAGGTCGATGTTCTCAGTTGTTTTCCTGTCAATGAAGGAGAAAGAGCAAGCTCCTCTATTCATTGACTTACTTCTCCAGAGACACCATGCACTTATATTCAAGTACAAAAACGCTTCGATGCTTTCAGCCGACTAAAACGGTGCTCTGTGCTCATGGGAATAGTCAGGTAAAACCTTTATATTATCAGGTTTATCATAACAAAAATGGAATACTAAATCTTGGAAAGCTCCAAACATTATGCTCTGTAAATAAAGTTTTATGAGTGTATATTACATATTTACATTATGATTCACAGTAGATAATGCATTTTATGACTCCCATGCAACAGAACATTCCACCTGTGGTTTGAATTTAGTAGTTTTTCTAAATACGTACTTACAAATTGTGAATTCTCAGCACGTTGGTACTGCTTCAATAACTTGAAACTGCTGCTGCTTTTCACAAGATATAATTAAAAGTACAAATTATTAACAGGTACGGATGTAATGATAGGACTGTTTTCATTTACAAGATATTTGGCAGCCACCACTCAAGTCTCAGATTGGGTTTCAAACAAGCACAGGGCAAGGAGATTTTTGGAATCAACCTATTCTTTCATTAACCATCCAGTGATACTGCGGCTGACAAAAATTGAACAGTGAACATGACGTTCAAGCGAAGGATTACCAATTTCAAGAAAGCTTGAAGCATCTGTTCATTTATATTACACTTTGAAAGAAATGAAACATACTCGCACTTGGTTGGAAAACCAAATGGTTGGCAGTAATGCAGAGTAAATGTGATGTATAGTAAATGAAATAAAACATGCAGAAATGGCAATCTGGTCGTTTAAATGCTCAATTAGTCAAACGTTGCTACAGTTTGTGCAGGGCAGTAAGAGATGCCTGAACAAGCTTTAAACTGCCTGACCTGAGCATTAGAGTTAAAATAATTAACAGAGACATCAGCTAAGCCCTGAAGCATACTACACTTAACATGAACATGTGGAGTTCAGCGATGGCTTGAAAACCCTACAGTTACTCTCTTGATATCCTAACATATACAGCTGCTCACGAGCACAGCTGTTTAGCAATTAAAGCAATTACATATACTTTATTCAGGCAAATCTACAGAACACAACCCTGGGCATTTTTTGAATTCTGGGCTGCTATTAATGGTAATAAATTAGGATTAAACAATGCCTACTATTACAATATTACTTTTTCTTTTGTAGACGTAAAAGAAGAGCACAATGAGGCAGGTTTTAAAGCACACAAGTTGGATTTGTTCATATTACTGTATCCTCAGAACCAGACATGGAAGCAGTAAAGGTCATTTCATGATTGTGTCACAGACTTCACTACACTAAGTGACAGTGAAAGGACTCGTACGAATGACGGTTCAACATAATCATATGAACATTACTAAATATAGACTCTAGACGCACAATGGTGTGAAAAAGGAATTGAGGGTCGGGGCTCTTTTCCTCAGTCTCAATGTCACCCATGTCAAATTATTGTGTATCTTCACCTGTAATTTCTCATTGTAGATGGAAGATAGATTATGTCAACCTCATGGCTGCCTCGTGGCATTATATGATGATATGAGATAGTGGTGAAGCACCATCATTTCAGCATGGCTTGGAGGAGGAGAGCACTTTAACATATGTAGCTCACCATTTACAAGCATGACAGGATCACTTTGGCTCAATTCTTGAATGAGGATTGTTTTTCTCAGAACAATTAGATCAAATCTCTGAACAATGGACTGGATGCATAACAGGCATTTTGATATGTCATAGCAGAAAGCTCACAGATGTATAAATGATAGCTGCTTTCCACTTAGGCGAGGTCCTGCCTATTGTGGGTCTTTACTGTTATTAAGTCCATGTGTGTTTTTCCGGATTTCAGTTTCTCATTCAAGAAAATTGCACACGTTTTGGCACCTACATGCAATTTGCGCTTGCACATGGCTCGCTGAAAACAAAACTGCTTTCTGTTTTGATTCTCAGTGGCATTGTTAGACTCTTCTAATTCTCAGTCATTGTTTGAGCCATCACATTCAAAATAATGAATGAAAATCAAAATCTGTCCGTCTGGACATGCTTATTGCATAAGTGCCTGATGCAGAATGTTTGTCATGTCCTGCCAGGTGACAGTAATGAACTATGAATCACAATCAGTGTGCTGTGAGGAGGTACAATTTGTTGTCTTTTACTAAAATATCTCAGAGGTGTTCTTTTTTGGTGTTGTTCACTGTATATGACTTAACGCGAAAGGTCAAAGGTGAACAGTACATGTAACACACTGCTACACAAATAAATTTACTGTGTACAAGTATGCATATTCTTTTTTTGTGTGTGTACTGTACGATAGAGCAAACTGATACTGGATTTTTGGAGCTGCTGTTGTAAGGCTCACACTACTACTACATGTGCAATGAAGTTGTGATGTCCCATGAAACAGTTGTGACAATTGTGCTTACAGCATAGAGCTTGTTACGACAAAGCAAATATAAGACAGACACTGTCTATTTGTTCAAAATACAGTGAAAATATGGTTCTTTGGTACTCGGATTATGCTGCATGAGTGATTCAAGGAATATGACAAGACTAAGACACTTTGTTAGTTATTTCCACGGTGAAACTTGATATTGGAATCCATTGTAACTACTGTCAGACTGCAGTCTCTGTGAAGAGTCGAACAACAAACTACAAAGCTACTTTTCAAGTCTACAGAAGGTGTTTCATAACAACATATTGTTGGTGTTGCTGAGGAGAAGTTGATTCAAAACGTATGAGAAATGCATCTTATCTAATTATAACGTTTTGTATATGAGATACCTGTAAATACTTATTTTCTCCTGAATCTTTACATACAATCATGTCTGAAAATGAGTTTATGCATGGGGTAAACTTTATATAAATCTAAAATTACAACAGCTCCAGACAAGCAAGCTTTGAGTAACTGAATAGCTTGTGTCAGATCATTAATAATCAAATCGAGGCCTTAGTAACCTGCAGACAAACGAGCGAGTCCAGGAAAATGTCGACATAAATTCAAACATAGCAACTGAAAATGCATAGAAATACTTTTCATCTTCAAATTAAAGCGTGTGGCAGTCTGTAATCATAATGTCAAAGAGTCTAAATCAATATCAAAACAAATCTCACTGACATTAGTGACAAATTATTAAGGTCAAATACATTTGAGAGAGATTTACTGCAAAAAAAAAAAAACAGACAGACAGATTTATTAATTCAGTCTTCTTCAAAACGTCAACTTTAGGCTTTTAATCCATGTTTTCTTAATTCACTGAATCTGTCTGACTGGTAGCTCACCTCAGCCTACTCGAGCAAAAACAACTAATGCCAAAAAAAAGTCCTCCGAGTTCAATTTATAAATTATGATGGCAGCCTGGTGAACTAATTCCCAAGTATCTCGAGAGTATTTTAGGCAAAGAATTCACCCTGAAATTTGAAAACCTTTTTACATGAAACTGCCATGTGTAGGACTGAGAGTAAAATAAAATATGCGAGGAATTCAAAGCTCTCAAACCATAGTATTGTCTGACCTGTGAGATGACCTGTACAGCATACTGAGTGAATTTGTTGTTTTATTTACTTCATAGCTGGGCTGCCGCTGCTGCCGCTGCTGCTGCTGCTGCGGCAGTAAGTTTTCATGCCTGATAAATTACTCTGTAGTTTGAATGGACTCAATACTTAATAATAAATCTTAAGCATTCCCTTGAAATCTGAGTGGTTTCACCAGACCATAAACATCTTTTCACACAATGCCCTCCAAACTTCGGGAGAATGGCCAGCTTTCAGTGTATTGTGTGTTTTGTTTGATGATTTTAATGCTCAACCTGAGGGCAAACATCCCCACCCACAACAACATTGCACCTACACAGCAAGAAAGAATGCCTAACGCTCCTAACACAGCTTCTGTGTGAAATGTAGCTGAACATATAAGAAGTCCTCACGCTTATTAAAATCAATTAAAACACTTAGGAAAACCCAGACAGATCACTTTTCATAAAATAATAAGTGAAGCCTCATTAAGTAGAAAGAAAACGTCAATCCTGATATAAACCCATAGAAATGATCATAAAGTGCACATGTGGCTTGGATGTTCTGCTGGTCAAATCCCCATGAGATTGGCTTTCAGGCTGAGTTTGAATTTATGTTCTCAGCCAATATAGCGTCTCACTGAAGGGAACTATAAAGGGATGAAAGTTGGCATCTGTCTGCCACACATTCAAGAATCTTTGCCGCCGCAGTCAGTCAGTGCTGCTAAAAATGCCCGGGACGACGAGGAATCAAACAATCATCTTTGTCAATTTCTTCTGCAGATTCCACAAGAGCTGCTTCATATGCAAACAACTGCAGAAGCCATAAATGATACACCTTGTACGTCTGAGAAAAGAGCAGTGTGGGTGTAGTACTAATGGAGCACTCCTCTGACAGGGAGTTCTTTCAGTTGTCTTATGAAAGCAAACTGCCTGCTCGGCAGAGGTGAATACAGCGGCGTGTTTGCAGGAACATGAAAAGATTGAAGACTTTTATTCCAAGAATCCAGTTTGTTTTAAGGTTGCCCACGTACAGTACAACATGTCTGGTCTGGTGTAGCTCTTGCACTCCACTTTCATTTTATCCCCCAATAACAAAACAGATAAATGTTGGAATAATCCACATATTTCAGCAGTAGCCACTCAACCGCTTTCCTTCTTGTGGCTTCGCCATCCCTTGTCTAACACCACACACTGTCACAGTCAGATACTGCTCATTTCAGCATACTAAGTCACACTTCCCATAAGCTTAGTGGCTGCAACCCCAGTGATGACTGTGTGTGTTGAATGCAGCTTAAATAATGACCACAACAAGGCAAATTAGTCTCTTAATCATCACTAAATAGAGCCATTTTGTTATCCAGCAGATGTAGTCATGTTGTCAAAGAGTCAAACTGAAAGAACAGGGGTATGTTGTGGCATGTTGGCTCTCGTCACTGACAGAGAAAGGCAGTTTCCCGAACGAGAAGAGACGAGCCGAAAAAAACAGCCCGATGGGAAAATTAGTCTGCATATTTCTGAGAGAGAGCTTTGAGTTGAAATTCGCTACATGCTTTTAATTAATGACAGGGAAGAAGTGGATGAGGAGAGGAGAGCAGCTACAGACAATCAACAAATATCCAACAACGGGGTCTGAAGGGAACATAGCAACAGGCATTAGACTACCAGCCAAGGGTCTGATTAATGACAGCTCCGTAGTCTGGAGATGGTTTTATTCGCAGTCATACGGCTCTCCCCTCGGCCCCGAGCGCATCCAAAGTAGATTACTCCTCTGCAAATTCACTCATTATAAATCAAACAGGAGACATTCAGGAATATTCTTGCTTTATCTAAAAGTCAGATGTAAAAACGGGGAAAAACGGTTCTGTGCAACGTTCTGTGAAAAATATGTTAAACTGTATGTAGGACAAACATGATTGGTATGTTTGCCTCTCTGCATATATTCAGTGGTGTCAGATCTTCTACCTTGCAATACTGCAATGAAAAATACAAGTAGAGGTATAGTCGTAGCTGGTAGTAGCTGTAGCTGGAGTATAGCGTAGTACAAAATGGAGCTACTAGTCTAAAGTACATGTACCCAAATGCAGTTATACTTTATTACATCAGACCACGGGATACAATGCACAAAAGCATAGAGTTACTGTGCAGGGATAAGAAGTATAAACATAAATAATCGTAAAAGAGAAGGCAGAATGTACAGTACATATAAATGAGCCAAAAATCAGCAAGTGCCGTCTGTCATGTACGCTGAAACGGCACGTACATCTCGAGACAATAAATTGCACAAGATGGAAAAGGCTGCTGTGACAGAATCTTGGACGACAGGCTACATTTTTAATCTCGGAAACTGTTGTCTGTAATATAATATTAATCTCGAATGAGTGCTGGAATTGTAAAGACCGTTAAATGACCACACTCCCAGGCTATACATCAGCATGAGATGAAATTTGTATCACAGTCATTTGTTTTGCAACTGTGCAGCTGTCTGTGTTGACGCTATGTGTTTGTGATTAAATTTGAAAGGACATTTTTGAAATTTGGTTGTGACGCAGTAAAAGAAAAGACAATGAATAAACAATTCATGAATGCATTCATGCCCTTGGTTCACTTGTTCTAACAACACCAGTGTTGGCAAAGGTTTTTCAACATTTGTTATCATTTTTCACACTTTGTCCTTTGGCTGTAGTTAGAACAATATTTCCTATAAAACTGTTTGGTCTTTCATACTGAAAAATGTGCTCCTATTCTGCAGAATAGACACAAACATTTGGAAGAAGGTAGTTCACTTTCGGTTTAGTTGTTTGAGTCAAAATGAAATTAATTAAATCATGGTAGCATAAGCATTCACAAGTTAATCTTTTGGGGGTGACTGTTAATTATGTAACCACAGGATTTTATTTTTAAAAAAAAATCCATTTAATTTAACAATTATTGTGAAGCAGATATCATCGCTGCAAAGCATGATTGATAATAATTGAAAAAATAGATTTTATGCATGTAAACAGAGCTGCTGTAAACACCTGCTGAGTAGCTTCAGTTAGATTTTAACATTGTACCAGACACAGCTCGAAATGTAGGATTATTGGTATTATGTGCAGATATAGATCATACAAACAGCGCTGGGCTGCTGTGAGCAGCAGAGAACAGAGCCCCACCATCTAAATGGCCACGGGACATCTAACATCACTTGCACGGTTCTGTTTTATTCCTCTTTTAGCTCACAAACCAAAGTCAAAACTCCTGCAGCTGCTAAAACGTCATCATTGCTCTTAAGATAACATCAGTCCTTATTGTGTTCTGATCCACTTTTGCTTTGTCAGAGACGTAATTGTCTCATTTCAACATCAGCAAACCTCGGTGGCATTGTTCTGAGGTGACTTCACCATAAAAGCCTCCCGCTGCCATCTAACAAATCCATTGTGAAGCACATGCAGGAAATGTTAAGCTGGTATCGAGAGAGCAGAAAACAGGAAACAATGTCATTGACTTTGCCATTTGTGTGACAGAATGACTTCTGGCAAATAATGATAAATGCAGCAAAATTACACACAGAGGACCGGTGGATCATTGAAAATTCAGGCGTGGCGCACTGCCATGAGTCAATGAATGTAGCAGAAAAACTACATCAACATCATGTCAGCAGGAAACAACCATTCTGAAAGGAAAACATAATTCTGCACAATTTCCTGTGGCATTAATATGTTCATTATGTGTACTACTTCTAATTCAATAAAAATGTTACTTGATGTTGGTCTCTGACAGAAAAAACTGATTGCTTTTGGAAAATCAACTGAAGCAAAAATAAAGAACAAAAAGTCAACGGGGGCGAATATATTTTTATATGCAACACACTGCTGTGCTCACAACCCCGTCTTTAACGTAGCTCTCAAAGACACTGACGATAGTAAACTTTCTGTTTATTGTGAGGCAGACGAAAATATCAGGCACTGTGAATGGTTGGTTTTCCTAAAGCAAAACAAGTGTCTCTAACATTTCCTCTCCATTAACATTTTGTTCCATGTGTATGTACATCAGAGGGGTTGTTGGCTCATTTCTCTCCGCATACCTCCATTTTGCATTATTCATAGAACATTTCACATTTTCTGACTGTGTCTGTGTTTTTGCATTTATGGGGCAGAACCCTTAATTCAACCATTAATTCACATAATTAATTTGCTGCTCAAATTAGGGAACAAAATAAATACTAGGATGAGAACTGCAGTGCAGTGCAGCTGTATGTTATGTATAACAAAAAGGCTCAAAGAGGTTATGATGAAATCCTTAAAGAAAACTGGTAAATAACTAAAGTATTACTCAAGGTAAAGGTGAGAGCTAACTCAGCTTATATGCACACATATTGTACTGAATATATTCCTATGGGTAGTTTATTTAATGTTTAATTAATGATTGTCTTTTCAAATAGTTAACAGCAGTGCGCCTGTGACAGGTGGAGGACTGTAGAGGTTCACTTGAACCTGAAATGAGTCGCTAGAAGCAAAGTGTAGGCAGTGAAATGCTGTCACACTTCAAAACAGATGCAGACCTTCCCGCGTCGTACCTTCACTCCAGCCTCATTTAAATACTACATCCCAGAGTGCTCCTGCTTTGAACTTTCTCTTCTTGTTTTCTCATATCTTGCTGTCACCTGGCACCAATATGTGTTTGTGCTTTGAAACAAACGGATTTTGTTCCAAGTTTCTCATGAGCAGCAGGTCGATACAATATTAAATGGGAACTGCTGTGTGCGGTGGTTTGGGCTTGGAAAATATGAAACATCTGGCCAGATGTTCTGCACATCATCCATTAATGTAGGACTAAATTATTTTTGAAAGAGACCCAATTGCTTTCATGAGCTGGACTGTACAGGTGGCTGTTATTTCTGCCCGTCACATGTTGCCATGAGGTCAGCTGCAGGGGGACCACGGTTCATTGATCTTTCACTCCTTTAACTCCAGACAAAGACCTTTCCCAACCAACCCCCCCTGTAGCTTCCCTCCTTGTTTGATGGACCCCAGTCCCTGTCTTTCCTCCTTAGCTGCCCTTCTCTGATTCTTCTGTGATGCCTTTTGTTGGAGCTTCAGCCCGGTACATCCCTTTACGTGGTCGTGGTCTTGATGTGTTGATAAATCTCTGACAGCCTACTTCTGCTGGGTAGACCATGTTGGTCAAACCTGCCACCCTGCGCCCAGCTGCCAGCTCTGAATATTTCAACATCTTATGCTTGTGGTGATGAGAAGACCGGTTTTGGCAGCAGTACCAAGGTTGACCTTCATGTTTTATTCCCTGCCTGGAGAAAGAGGTCTTGATAAGCTTTCTGAA
Source organism: Argyrosomus regius (assembly GCA_946959425.1). Classification (NCBI taxonomy): domain Eukaryota; kingdom Metazoa; phylum Chordata; class Actinopteri; family Sciaenidae; genus Argyrosomus; species Argyrosomus regius. The sequence goes on from OX336889.1 coordinate 9,171,570, forward strand.
ATGGTGTATCTGGTGCTCTCTCCAGGCCTGATGAACTCAATGTGGTGTTTGTCAGCTGTGGGGTGATTGTTGTATATTTCAGCCAGCTTCCTCAGGACCTGGTCAAGCTGCCATGTGTAGTGCCCCAGGGTACAGGATGTTGGAGGCCATCGTTGGTAGTGCTGCAAGAGGGGAAGCCCTCTTTTTTGCTGATCCATTTTTTTTGTGTGCTTCATGAAAAGACTGTAAAACGCAACACATCAGCGACAAAAACTCAGTCCTCCACAACCAAGCATCAGTCACTGATAAGAAAAACATGCTCACAGTATTTTTTTTTCATTTAAATGAAGGCAGGCTTAATTAAAGGGTATTGGTACTAAAATCAAGGTCAGATTTACTAAATTGTGAGTGAATTATTATGTAATTCAAAAACAAACATACACTACTGAGAACATATAGTACTATAAAGATGTAATGTACTAATGGCAATATAGTTTCAACAAACTCCAATGACCATTAACTCAAAACTGACAGATACATTTCTTCAAACAATAGTTTGGCTTTAGTCTGACTCCATGTTTGTAAAAAAGTATTACACAAATATGCATTTGTATTTGAGTTTTGAGGGGTTAAGACTATGTTAAAGTAAAATTCTGATTAAGGTCAGGCCATGTTATTTTGGTGAATGTTGGGATAAAAATAATTCATGCCCTTGTTGGGCCCAGAAATGATCATATAACAAGGGACAGAGTCAGATACAATCATTAAAAAGTTTGTAATTGAGTCTCCATACATCATAGTAATAATCTAGCACCTGATTAATTACTTGAATGCACCTCAAATGTCCTTATAGATCACATTAAGTGAGTGTACATAAATTGCAGATTCATGCCCAACTAATAACACCCTAAATGTAATTCTGTCTGAAGTTACTTTTAGTTACCACTCACTGAAGTTTGTCATATGTCATTATTAAAAGTCTTGCCCATCAACATAGCAGACCCTTATGTAGCATGCAAGCACTGGTCAAAATGAACTCATTCTAATTCTTCACATGCTGACAACATCAAAGTTTTCAGCCATTTGTTCACAACAGCAAACACCAGAAACAATGCTGACTTGAAAGGAAAGAAGTTAACTGAAGTCTGTTACATCTTCAGCTGCTATACATTTGATTGTATACGCCTTCTGTCAGCAACAACTGTTTCTGAAACAAAGTAATGAATTCATGACATGATCCCCTCTCAAGCTCTGAAAGATTTTGTTTGACGGTGATGGGAGATGTTGCCCCACTTTCTGCTTAGGCCCCCTTGGGAACGGTCCTCACTCTTCCATCCTCGCCTGGTTGAAAACAGAGAGCCGGGCGCAGTGAAACAACTGCACTAAATACAGCCCTGCAGTTACCATAGAAACCAGCGCTGGTGCATCCCTGACTAGTCTTACTGTATTTCATTTTGCACTTGACCCAGAAAAACACTGGGAGGTTGATGTTTAGTTTCTTCCCAGTTAAACTTTTTCAGAGTATAGGTGATATAACAGGCACGAACAAAGGGCTACAAAATGAATGAGAAATAAGGGAAAAAACATGGCGCCTTCTAAAAAGCACAAAAAAGGAAAAGATGGAGGGAGTGTGAAAAAAAGATGGAGAGGTAAAAATGTGCACGCAGAGTGATGAAGCCAAAAGCGCTTCAGGCTGAGTGAATTTACAGTGACAACAAAATCGAGTACTGCTGGAAGGCTGGCCATAGCTACACTGGACTGGACAGCACATGATCGCGTTTGAAATATATCGAGTCTTACTTGTGCTGACACCTTTCCTAAGATAAAGGACGATGCGACACTCATTTTTTTTTTGAGGGGGGGGAGTAGTGTAGCAATGCCGTTATTAAAGTTATATAATGCAAGGTGCTGCATTGCATCAAAAACATAGTTTTAAACACAGCGCTGCCCATCTATCTTTAAAAATTCAGCCACTGATTACATTAAATTCAATGTGATCGCCCAAGTGCCTACGAAAATGATGTAGGTGTCTTCGAGAAGATGACTTAAGAGCCACAAGTCAATTATCAGAGAGCTCAGTTCTCAGCTTGACTTACTATGCTCCCTCCTTCTATAGGCCCCCATAATGTCCAGACATTTCATCATGTTAAGTCATTTTATACTGTACTCTCAGTTCCACTGGGACATCATTATAGTGTCCAAATAGGTCAGGAGCAGCGCATTATACTGCAGCCAGGCTTTATTCTACTGAACATGATAGAGCTTTTATATCATTAACACCCTTTTAACAACACCAGATTATTCCCGCAAGTCTCTTCAACGTGATGATATATCAAACGTACGTGATTCACAAAGTCATTTGACCTGAATGACATTATAATGGCACTGAAGTCTTAATAACCAAGAGAGTAGACATAACCTGAGAGCTACAGTATGTGAGGTTTGTGTACGATTGCAATAAATGATGCAACTATATCAAACACTAAACGACAGTTACATTTGGGCCGTGGGCCCCCTAAACATGTACGGGCTCCCACATCTATCAAGCCAACAAGTCACAAATGATCTCTAAAGTCTTCACACTAGAAAGGAATTACTGCTGCTACAATCCAATTTTGTGGCTTGCGGTTGGACTATATTCTGCGTTTAGAGGGGAAAAAATGATATCAGTAAAGGCTTTCTATACAAGGAAGAAGTTTTGCAGTCAGCAGATACAATAAAAAGAACATTTCAATAAGGCAATCAGAGAAGACAAATGGGGGACTGCTGAATGCATTTTCCTTGATAAATCTTTAAAAGGGACAAGCGTTGGGTATTTGTGAGAACAATGACTGTATTTTATATTACACCAAGTCAGTAAGGCCTCTATTTTATATACTATATACTGTGGTGCATGTGTGGTACTAGAGATTGCAATGTCTTTCCAGAATCTATTGTTCAGGGAGAAGTTTGCCATGCTTGCAGGATATGCTCTTTTTCTGCAATGCCACGTTGCAAAGACATTTTCTCACTCTGTATACTGTCTGTCTGTAATACTAACTTCCATCAAAAAGAACATGATATACATTACAACGCCTTCGAATCTAAATAAATGAAAATAAAATACAAATATCTGTGAGTGCAGTAATGTCAAAAACCTAAATCCTTATTGAGTTAGTAGTGATCTGTGAGCTGTTGCACAACTACAGTAAACAAAAAGATACAAATGACACGAATAACATCATAGATTTAGGGCTAATGATAATTTTCTATTTCATTAATCTGCAGATTATTTTCTTGATTACTTGATTATTCATTTGGACACTTTCAACCCTCATAATTAAGAGGCCAGAACTAAGTTGTGTTTGCTTTAAAAATTAGTTAAATGTTTATCCGATTGTCTAAATATTTGCCAGATTTAATGTTTTGTATTTTGTGATTAATAAACAAGTTTTATTTCATCATAGCTCTATGGAGATATTCTATTTTCTCTTGTTCGTCTCTTTTGTAAGGAGAACAAAGCAGCGGCTATACAAAAGCGCCCTTGTAGCTGATACATATTCAGTGTCAGTGGTCTTTTCATTGCACTGTGCCGCCCGGCCGCCATTCTTGGTAACCTTCAGTAGCTGCTGAGGAAGAAAAGACTCTTCATTCAATCACATGTTCGCAGACAGTGTGGAGATTTGATCCTCTGGTGCTCTAACCTTTAGTCTACCATCATCTTGTTATCCTTTGAGTGGAAAAAAAGCAAATTATCCTATACATAACAGCCTGCCTCACAGGTTGTTGCACTCAGTTTATTTCGTTGGTAAAACCTTCCAAATGGTCTACTCCTCTATTGCAACAGCCAATCAGGCATTCAGCAGCATTAGCAGGCAGGTCAAATAATATAATTATTGAACAAATGCAGTGGCAAATTGGACTAATTTTCTGATTTTTTTGTTTAGCATTGAGCTGCGGTGCTCCATATTGACTGTCTGACATTGGATAAACACCAGGGATGAACACTCCTGTGTTTGTCTTTAATCTGAATGCCACTGGCATATAAGCTTGCAATGCTGGACGGGTCTGAGCCAGTCCTCTGCAGTTAGGGCCTGGCAGCATCATATTACACTGCTGGAAATCTTCTATTAACTGTGAGCAGTACGGCATGAGACAACTGCGGTCTTTCTAAGTGGTCTTTGTGAGTGCTGTTAAAAGGAGAAGCACACGAGTCAGAGATGTTACGACTAAAGAGTGTTTCACAATGTGGGAGGGAGGGTTCAAAGAAACAAACTAGTGTACTTACACAATGGATGGATTGTCAAAAGCCACTTTGAAAAAAAATCACCACCTGTCACCTAAATGCCACAGAAAACCTGAACACAACCAAAGACCTTTTGAGTATGTCAGCTGGGTGAATGAAAACATGACTACAAATGGGTTGTGCCTTAAAGCAGAGTGATGTAGAGGGATGTATGTGTGTGTGTGTGTTGTATATACACACAGAAAATATGTCAATATACATATTTTGTATTGTAAAGTTAGACACAAAGATATTCAGTCAGTATAATATATTACATGTCCTCTCATCTCAAGGCTTGATTCAGTTAAAATCCTCCGCTGATCGCTGAATAACAGAGCAGACAAGAAGAAGATTAAATTAAGGTTGATATGACCCCTGTAATGGCAGGCCTTGAGAGATGATTAATGGTAATTGTATGAGTCGATCAGATAGTTAAAAGGAATTCAAATAAGACTTTGTGTTTGGGCTCAAAAGGGACAAGGAGGATGCAAGGAGTTTTTATATTTTATAGAGACACACTGTGGAATCCCTTTGAAATGACTTTGCAGAAATCCAATAGAAAGTAAAGGATTCCTCAGTGTGACAGTAAATCTTCATAACCTGGAATCAATTACAATCTGTGATATGAGTATATCTGCCAGTGTTTTCAGAACAAATGTTAGAAACTTTTAAATACACGATCTAATTTAATATTTCATCTTTCACTGTAAAGAACAACAGACAAAAGAATATATAAAGATGTAAAGTTGTTTTGAATGACTCTAAAACGAGGCACTCTGTTACTGTCAAAGTAAATTTACTAGTACTAATCAGACCGTGAAGACGGTTGTTGCTGTGGAGGAGCTTTGTCAAGTCAAGAGAAAATTAAGTCTTCAATTCTCGTCATCTTTGGCTCGGAAATTACAAAACTGAGCTGTGGAATTTAAAAGATGTGGGCAGTCCAATGACGGAGAAAAAACGTTATTGGTTGCATGATAGGAAGTGTGAACCATCAGGGAAGTTGAAGTTTTGGAAAAGGGCAAGTACATTAAAGAAACCGTCTAGAATGGGCGAACTTCAACCAATCACACCAACAAACCATAAAGCGTGGTCAAACTCTTACTGAGGTAAGTTAAAAGAAGAGCGTGTTGTTCTTTGCTCTTAGTAAAGAAATGCTCTCCAGTTCTGACATAACTGATGCTAGCAGAATCTACGCCAACGTCTTCAGCGGCTGTCATTGTTGTTTTCAAGCTCACAGTCACTTCTCACATACGTCGCCACACACATAGCATGATGTAGCTGCCAGCAGCTCCTCAACTGACGCCACTTGGCAAGTGACCACTGTACTGGATGATGGCTTGATGGATCATGATATTGTGATTTTGTGATCTTGCGAGTCCAGCTGCTTTGCAAGGTTAGGCAAATGTTCGATCTAATGGTTTTAGAAATGCAAACTTATCCCGTGTTGGGGACAAAATGCTTGCATATCTTCCGATGATTGATTTGATTATGATTTTTAAGACCCTCCCATCTTTATGAAAGTATTATATGCATTTTATATTTTTTCTGAAAGGAAATACAAACAAAGAAATAACATTAACTATTCTACATGATCCAGGAACATTGAAGGATATAACAGAGCTTCTTTACCTTACAAATAGCTAAATAATGTCCATTTAGTAGCCATTCTTCCAGTGTTATATTCAGGCGTTTTAAGAATATTATCACATCTTCTCAGGCAAATATGCAGCTCATCAATGAGCAGTAACATACCTGGACTGACAACAAACATACCACGGTTATACAGTACACATGGCTTAGATGAAAGCTGTTCATTGTTGGCCTCTGATGAACAGCATATGGACTCGCAGCAGACATCATTAGCATGGGTGATTAACTGGCCAGGTTAAGTGTCTTGCACTTTGAGGGCCTAACGATACAATCCACCTCTAGGGACCAGGTTGCCTGTATAGCAAATCATGTTATTTCTAAAATCAGTGCAGCAGCAGGATGCCAGCTCCGATGTTGGTGACACATCATACGTATTTAGTTGACTGTGTTTGTGGTTACACAACAGAATGTGAGAAACAATGAGGACAAGGGCCAACGTCACCAGGGGAGTACAACGGGGGGAAATGTGTCACAACAGAGCGACTGAGGGATGCTGTGATGATTCCTCCTGAACTGAAACACGCCCATCTCACATTCAAATTTAATGAGAGCATGTTGGGAAAAAGTCATAGAGCGATCGGGCGGGTGGTAATAGGGCCCCAACCCATTAAAGCAACTTATAGAGAATCTATTTTGAATCTCAAAGACGTCTCTGTCAGTGGTTGACTGTGAGCTGGCACTGGGGATCTCTCTCTCTTTGCATTGCACATTCTTCTTTGAGTTTTCGAGACACAGAACACACATCAGGTGACAGATGGTAGTTTCCTCTAGCTACCACGCAGTGTTTGTTAGATTATCTTTAGACTAATGACGTGTAATGAGCTGTATTTTTGAATCTTCTCCTCCCAAACTGTGCCAAAAAAACAGATAAGTCCTTCGTGCACAGTGAGATCCTAAAACTCTTTAAACCACCAGAGTCGACAAAGTGCACACCATTCATTTACGGGTGAAAGGTCACAGTACCGCTCAAATCTGTTTCCAATCTCTGTGGGCACAGTAGAGGTTTGGCAGAGTTATTACAGGCAGAAAAAAAGGATGCTTCCACCATTAGATGGTGTTGTTCTTGTGCAATTCCTTTAGGGTCCATTGCTAACTCTAAGTGCCACAATAGGTTTTGAGGAGAGTGAAGTTCCACTGGAAAGGGAACTTCAGATTGACTACGTTCAACTCCCCAAATCCCTTTTTGCCTGCCAGTCAATTGACTCCTCGTTTTAACTCAGAGGCGGCCATGTCACACTGCTGTTGATGGAAAAGTGGCACAATTTCAAGCTCTGCTCTGAGAAGTTGCATGACCGTTTCCCACTCACTAGTGTTGTTCACCCACTGATACACTGAAAGTGTAGACGGCAGCAAAGCGATGAATCCCTCTGTATCCAAATCCAAACTGTTCTCAGAAACAGCAGGGGGATGAATATATTACAGCATGACGATTCATTAACTGAATGTCAGCCACTAAGTGTGCACTGACAAGGCCTTGCCTTTCAACCAGTTTGCTACATGAAAGAAGACCTTTAGTTAGACTGAATCATCCACACAATACTTTAATAACTTATCATCACAGCTTTCTGTATTTTAATAACGAATTTTCACAGAATCTTTATCTGTGAACCTTTGCCCCCTATAAAGAGATTTTTTTTCACTGTGATCGAAGCTTTTCATTTTCTTCTCTGAATATGAGTATGAGCTTATCAGCAGCCAACCTCTCATATTAGCAGCTCCAGGAATCCATAGACACCACGGACATCGCAAATAAAAAATCATTAGCAAGAAGTGTCGATTGCAACCAGGAAAATATGATTCAACAGAAAATACAATGCAACAAATGAAAATTACTCAGGTCTGTTGACCATGTAACCTCAAGGTCCGTTTGGTAGTTTTCAATCATCATCATTTAAATCATATCATATGTTAATATTTGAAGTCCTTCCAGTTCAAACTAGTGATTAACTTAATCAGACTCAATGCCTCAGTCAGCTAAGACTCAAGCAATGAGTAAATAAGATCAATCGTCTAGATAAACGGGAAGTCACAGTCACAAACCAAACAATATTTTGAAACACAGCTGCTTAACTGCTAACTAATTAAAGAACATTGTTTTTTTATTAATAGTATCCCTGCTGTTTAAGATGCGTCAGTTAGCCAGGTAGCAGCTCTACAGTGACACCTGCAAGTTGCTGGGCGTAAATATTTCAAGACAACTAATCTCTACTACTACTGCAACCCATTTTAATTCACTGATGCGTAAAATCTCTATATGGTACTTAAGGGATCCAAATGGAGGATTTAGTGTGCATCTAGTGATTGCAGATTGCAAACAACTGAAAAACCCTTGTTTCAACCAAGCACAAAGGAGAAACTATGGTGGCCACCAAATGCAAAAGGCTCTATCTAGAGCCAGTGTTTGGTTTGTTTGTTCTGGGTTAATGTAGAAACATGGCAGTTCAAAATGGACTCCATAGAAGAGGCCCCCCAGTGTCTGTAGATATAAAAGGCTCATTCTGAGGTCACAAAGACATGATGATTCATATTTGAACTTGAACAGCTGGTGCAACTGGCTCCTTATCTTGCCCTGTTGTCATGAAATTGTAGATGCAGGAACTTCTAGAATATCTCATTCATGTTGGATCAAAAGAATTAAACACATTAAAAGGTCAATAAAAAAGAAGAATCTACAATTCCAACTAAGCAAACTCAATCTGCTGAAAGGTCCAGAACAACTAAACACATGATGAGGTGAGATTGTTTTGTTGATTCCTGTTTTCGAGCCTCGACTTACTGTGCTGAAATAGTCCTGCCAGCATTAGCTGTTCTTCATAATCTGAATGAAAACTTAAATCAAATTTAATTCTTAAGAAGATTTGCTCTGTATGATTATGACAAAACTGCTTATATATTGTAAAGAAGGAGTTCAGAGAGTTTTTTGCAGAGGCCAAATCAGAGGGTAAGATAAGGAGATGAAGGTAAAAATATTAATGTTAAAGCAATATTTATCTGTCATGCTCAGAGAACTTCACTGCAAACACTGTAAAGCCTGAAATCGTCTAGCTTAGTCCCCATGGCCATTTTGTGCAGCAGAAAGATATGACCCCAGCATACAGAAAGAAAGGCCAGAATTCTGTTTTTAATACTTAATTTTGAAGTCACTGCTGGTAAGTGATCTTCCCGCTCTCTGCATACTAATTTGCACAGACGTCGTCCTTGAGAACCGTGTGATTAATAATGGATACAGTGTGACTATATGCCAATAGCTCGGGCGAGCTGTAGAGCAGTGAGCTGCAACGCTGGGTTTGAAAATGTGCCTCATTCCAGCTCCACATCTCAAATGTTGCGTGTTTAAATTAACCGAGACAATTAAGAGTTAAAATTTGCCACATTAAATTGACCCCTTCCGTGGTTTTGCAGTAACAGGATGCAGGAAATCAGTGACATCTGATCATGTATTCGGAGCCTGCCCTATAGCTACACACCTGCATCACAGCTGTCTGCAGCATTTCTGCCTATAAAAAGTTTATGAAAATATGAGCAGAAATGTCTTCTATAAATGAATGACATTCTCCTGACTGTTTCAGATATTCCCCTGGCAAATTCATCAGGAACAGTGATAGATTTTGAGAGTGCCAAAACACAGCAAAGGATTTCTCAAGATATTATCAACCTGTTGTGAACTGAAAAAGCTGTCAAATTAGAATCTTAGATGGGAGATTCAGTCCTACCTCTTCTTTTTCTCTGTGTTTCTAAATTGATATTACATGGCCCTGCTCCAAATTTAGATACATGTAAAAAAGAAGCCTGCTGACAGCAACATCTGCGTCATTCCACCTTTAGATGAATCTTCATTTTCAGGTGAGACATTGTGCTAAAAAAGTGCTTTTAAATAAGTGTGATCTGAGAGAAGCCGAGCCTGCAGATCAACCTTAGTTGACATGTAAATATTGTATACTGTGCACACCATATGTAAATGGTAAATGGACTGTACTTATATAGCGCCTTTCTAGTCTTCCGACCACTCAAAGCGCTTTACAGTACGTATCTCATTCACCCATTCACACGTATTCATACACTGATGGCATTGGCTGCCATGCAAGGTGCCAACTGCTCATCAGTTTGAGGAGCTAACCATTCATACACATTCACACACCGATGGCACTGGGTTCTGTATCTTGCCCAAGGACACTTCGACACGCAGACTGGAGAGGATCGAACCAGGGATCGAACCGCCGATCTTCTGATTAGTGGCCTCCAAGCCACAGCCGCCCCAAATGTAGAACAAATACATTAGCCAGCTGTGGACTCATTTGCTAGGGGCCATTTCTATGTATCTTAGTAAAACAGAAAGCAAACCATTATTATTATTATCCATAATTAACAGAATTTAAACACTTTCTTAACATTTAGCAAAAATGATACTGTATCTGGGCCAAAGAAGACACTAGAGTGCTTGTTAGCCAACATTTTGGGGCTGATGAGTGCTCACTGCACATTAAAATGTAAGTTGCTTAATAAAGTTAGAGTGTTAAATTAATACTAGTGTGCTGTGTCTTTGTGAAATGACCCAGAGATCCTATTCTTTGCAGTACTGTGTACTGTGAAGTGTCTAAAGCACAAAAAAAGGAAAAACAACTTCATATTTGCTTCAAATCTCCTCCTGTTCTGTCATTAAAAGTAGGCTCGAGTGTTTTTCCTGCAGTATGAACTACTTACAAAATGGACGCACAGATGGAGCTTTATTGTAATTCTAAAAAAAGATCTCAAGGGGAAATGGTGGATGAAGAAATCTCCGCCTGAGTTTCAGAGGGGTACATTTATTGGCACTTAGCTGGTTACTATATGCAGTACATTGTAGTGATATGCACCATTTGCTCTAATGGTGGCAAAGTCTTTAATTCTCTACATTCACTGGAAATAGAAATGTTTACTATTCTTGTCCTCTTTAATGGAAATCCGTGCGCTGAATTACTTTTAGGATCACGCTAGGAATTCAAAATGTGCCACATTATTGCAGAGGTTTTCACAGATAGAAACTGCAGCACCTTCCAGGTTTGTGACAGTCCTGGTAACCATTGGAAACAGTCTACTATGCAGAGGACAAAGGCAAACCTGAAGGATGGGACCTGCCAATGATTCTCCCTTGTGTGCAGCCACAAGACTCACAGGCCATGTTGATTTACTGACAAAAACAAGGTCCCCTTCTCTGTGAGTCAATGCCGGTGTGAAACAGTGCTCAAACAGGATATTTCGCTCTTTACTGGTGCTCATCTCTCAAAGGTAATGGCTTGGAAAATCTGGATGTCTTTAAAAGGCAACAGGGACTACAAGGCCATTATACATTTCTTATCCTACTGACAGTGCCATCACAGCTTAGACAGGCTGACATAGAGGGTCACTAGCTTATTACTTTCTCATAAGTGGTGCAGTCCAAACCAACAAGCCATCATAAAGACTTCATTTAGTGATCGTTGCCGGTGTAACCTGCGCATGGGAGCTTGATTCAATGTCAATCTCAACCATTACGCCTATCATAATCATTTCAAGCATTTACAGGATTGGAGTCTTCGCAGTAGCAGAAGGTGACAGCTCAGTCCTTCGTACGCTGTAATATTTCCGGTGCCACCTTTACGTCTTTATGATTTCAGGTTCAGAAAACACCGTAATCCGATAGATGATCAGGCTTCAGCGAACCAGCTATTAAAACGGTTCTGAAAATATATCTGTGCACAGAGAGAACATGTGGTCAATAGTTGGTGTACAAGACTTACCTCGCTAAGCCGGCTTATACTTTAGCTCATAGCACTTCTAAGCTTCTTAACGAGTAAGCTCAAACTGAGCTAATTATTCATGGACAGCCTCCGTCTCAGGGAACACAGCCAGGGATGAGTACCTAAAATCACTTGCACTGTAACATATGGAAATGGTATAATTACCCATTTCAGGAACATCTATCCTTGCTTTATACCCTACAAAGTAACACTGTTCTTGTCTATGCTCATTACGCTGAATGGTAGTCTTACATCAGGCCTTCATGTCATGCACAGTCCTTTGCTTCTGGCTTGGCTTGGTAAGCTCAAACTGTGCTGCAGATTTCGTGATATTCTAAATTAGTCAGTCGGTAAGTCAGCTGGGGCAGTAATTTCTCTCATGTTTTCTAATTCAAGGCGAGGTTTTATCCCCAGAGACTTAAAAGCTGACTCATACTGTTAATTGTTATTCATCTTAATATGGGTTTCCCATGTGCCTTTGTCATTTTAATTTCACTACTTCAAAGTCAAAAGTCTCTTTCATGGTGCCTTTCTTGTTATGTTGCTCCCCGTCACAAGAAATTGGAACATTTTGAGCATCAGGTCTGGAGTTCGTCAAGATTTAAAACTAATTATCCATTTCCTGACTATATTACATTAGCAGTCCACTGTAGTTCACTATAAAGAGCAAACACTGTATAGTTGTGAATATATTTCATGCAAAACATGAAGTCAATGTTATTTTTCCTAACATTTTCATATTAGTCTTTTTTAGAATGAAAATAGATGGAAACTGTGTACAGCTCAGCTGAAATTCATTTGCAGGTTTTATATTTGCATACCATTAGCGGCAATGCTTCATTACATTTACACAATTTACAATATCTAAATGCTTAACCCCCCCCTTTTTCCCAGGCACGTCTACATTGATTTCCACATGTATGTAAATTGCTTTATGAGGCACTGTATCACCCCACTGACAACTTTATAACTCCATTCTGGTTATCAGCATATTACCTAAAAACTCATTTATGAGAGGCAATTGGATCACCTGTGAGGATCACTGTTGCGCAAAGTAAACATAATTGTCCATGTTAGATTCTGCAGTAATCTGATCCAACATGATTAACAGAGGGTTCCTAACAATGACAAACTCCAAGTCAAACATATTACTGTGAAAATAATTACTTATTTGAATAATATTAGTAGAGGCTTTTGTATGGGCAACATAATGAAATTATAATGGGGTAGGCAGGAAACTGGTGAAATCTGTGCATCTGTGCAAAATCTTTTTTTATAAACAATTCCCAAATTAAATAGCAACAAGGTAGTGGTTTGTATGAATACATGCTGTGTTAGATTATGATGTTATCAGGCAAATTAAATGCAAATAGCATGAGAATAATGTGTCTGTGCATCAGGACAGGGCATACATAATGCAAAAAGCTACAGTCAACTCATGAAAGCAGCTGAGGGTAATAACGCATGCATGAATTGACTTAAACACAATACTGAAACTTTCACAGCCAACATATGCCTTTAAATGAGGTCTTAACTACAACCTTGTATGTGTGATTTCAGCATGAACATCAGGGTGTGTACGGAAGTGACAAGTGGATTCCTCACATCACAATATGGAGATGATTGCTTGAAGAAGAATGATAAAATCATCATTTGTCACTCATTAATAACTTCAAATGAAGTTTCTAAGTGATGACTAGTCACAGCACAATGAAACTGGCAAACAACCTGAACAAAAAATGTCTGTCTGAATCTGACTTTTCATCCATCACCCCCAGCGGCTCAAAGCTCTCACCTATCCAGTGAAATATCTCAACATCTGCTGCATGCACTGGCACAAAGTTTTACACATACAAATTTGGTTCCAAGATTTTAGTAAAATATCTTGACAACCTTTGGATGAACTCCCATCATATCATTCCTACTAACTTTGGTGACAGTGATATACATCATATCTGCTTCATGTGAGCACATTTGCACGCCTCAAAGAGCCACCAGCATGACTGTACGCTCTCTTATGTCGTTTAGCTTTTTACACACAGAGACGAGCAAACGCTGTAGACTTTTAATCCAACTTTGAAGCAAGCAAAAGACAAAAATGACGTGAAACAGTGGTCAAACTATCTCATTTAACAAGTCAAATACAATTATAGATCGCAAAAAAACATTTGCTGAGCCCTAATTCAACATTAGCCAAAAACTATCCACAGCCTTCAAATTTCAGTTGCAGTCTCAGAAGGCGTTTTCTTTAAATGTCATGTTACATGGTTGAAACAACCTTTTAACTTGTATTAAATATCAAATTACCTCAATAAACAGTCGGATCTAAATGTTCACCAACTCCTGAATTACAGTTTAAATGAAGAAGACGTCTTAGAGATGTTAGGTAAGCCATAAAAATCTTTAATTTTGTACTCTAATGCTGAATGGGATTCGAGAAAAGGCTGAAACCAAAGACCGCCGCAACTACTGTTCTGTTTCTGTGTGCATCCAGTAAACTACAGTACATGGACATAGACCCTTCTCTATCATGCAAAAAGTACTTCACCTGGAGCCAAATCATTTGGAGTCTATTAAGTGTGCCTGGACCAGAATGATAGAGCTGTAGGCTCATCAGCCATATGTTAGGCCACCGATTAGACTAGAGCCATGCTGAGAGAAACACTACCCCTCAAGTCAAACACGTAGGTGCATCTGTTTTGGAGAAGGCTCGTTTTACATCTTCAGGTCTCTTTATTGCACAGCTAATTGAAAGGGACAGTTGATTTAAAGTTTCACTGCTTGCCAAAGCATAAGTTTGAAGCTGAAATTCAGTACAATGACTTCCAGCGACGTCTTTCTAAACAAACATTTATGACTTTCTGCTTTAGGTTAGCAGAGTGAATCAGAGCATCTTATTCAAAATGCCTCTTTCCTTCCATATTTTGTTTGACAGGAGAACTGTCTTTCACTGTTTTAAAGGTTATTTTTATGGTAAAATACAGTGCAGGAAGATGGAAAAGGTTGGCCAAATAGAAAAGAGTGACATGTAACAGAGTGTCCCTGCTGAACTCAAACACAGCAGAATCAAGATTACATGGCACACGCTTTATCCAGCTGAGCCACCAGGACGCCACAAACGCCTAAATATGTTTGGGGGTTTTGCTGCCATGGCAACGCAGCAAATAACATTGATGTCTTATCAACAAGACAACAAAGGGAAGCAAATCAAAGAGCTCGAGTCACAATGCCACGCACGAGTGAAATTCAACTAACGCCACTGTCAATAGACTCAAAAGTGATCTCAGGAAGGAAGTTTTCTCAATGCTCTATCATTTCACATTATTCCAGTAAAACAGAATTTTGTAGCAAAGTGAATACAACTGAGACAAAATATCTCTCTTTCTTTTCCCTAAATATTGTCAGTGACTTTGGTCTCTATGCGTTTCACAAAGCTTTAGCAGGCACAGGATAATATTAGCATTTTAATCCCAATGATTTCTTTTAATGTATGATTTAAAATTGAATTTCTTCTGGCTATGTGTAATGATCACAGGAGAGCTCACAGAAGAACATAAAATGCACAACGGATTTCACTGTCTAATATGATGAAGTCTCTTCCCCAAAGCTATTCAATGACAGCCAGCTGCCAAGTGTCAGCTGTCTAATCTAAAAAATTACTGACATGTCAAAAATCAAAGGTTTTTGCAGCTATAAAGACCGGGAGTGTAACAGTACACAAAATTCATGGTTTAGTATTTAACTCAGTTTTGGGGTCGTGGTTTGGTATGTTTTCGGTACAGCAGAGAAAACAAAAGAAATGCAGAAAATCTGATTTTTATTGATTTTGAAAACACGTAAATGCTTCATCATAAGATTCTGATCTGCATACTCGTAACGTATAAAATTAATAAAACAAAAAATGTCCATCAAAACGAGTGCAGCATACTTGTATTTAACTTAAAAATATAAGTAAAGTTCAGTTTTACTCTTCTATTTTCAGGTTTGTTATCAGAAAGTTTGTCCACATTGTCTGGAGACAGGACAGATCTGCTGGCATTAACAATGTCCCCAGCCGTTAAAGAAACACCTTCTCACTGGGGACAGAGTTAGCTGGTACAGCAAGGTAGCATTTTGTTAACATTGCAAGATAAGAATATTTTGACTCATGAGTCTTACACCACACCGCAAGTGGGTTGCAATCCAGGGAAATACTTTCCTTTGCCATGTATGATGCCACTTCTTCATTCCCAAGCTGTCGCAGAGCGGTATTCTCTGTGGCTCCGTCCTGCAGTGTGAAATAACAACAAACAGAGGGAAATTTAAAGACACAGTTACATCTCATATATGTATTTTAACAGAGAAAGCCCTTTACTGCTTTAAAAAATAATAACCTTGAGACAAAATGAAAATGAAATACCTGCTCTACACTGGACACAATCACTGAAGGGAGGTGGTCGTAGAGGGCAGGTACAATCCATCCATGAATAAGGAGGTTTTGAAGTTCAGGGTCAGAGTATCTTTCTTGCAGGTATCCTCATTTGGTTCCATGGATTTCAGGATCATGGTTTTGAGACATAAAAACGTAGAAGGTATTGTTTCGAGCTCATCTTTGCCACATCTTCTTCTGCTGTGCTCACATCACAGGCGGGCAGACGAACGATGTGTTTTCTCTTGAGTGCTTTTTCTGGCGACACCAAATCGCGCGCTGACAAAACTTTGGTTTCGAGGGGGCGTCCTGGTAGCTCGCCTGATAGAGCATGTGCCTCATGTACAAAGCCTCAGTCCTTGCTGCGGGGGCCCAGGGATTGATTCTGACTTGTGGCTCTTTGCTGCATGTCATTCCCCTTCTCTTTCTGTTACTCTTAAGATCAACAACCCCCCAAAAAACTTTGGTTGGGATTCACGCTTTTGAATTTCTCTTTCGCAAGTGTGAGTATGTAGACATCAACAGACTACTACGGTACCGAGTCAAGGAAGTCGCAGTCTGAACGTCTAGTATGGAAGGGTACACCATTAATAAAGACATTCATGAGGAATTAAGGACACTTCAGGCTGTAATGTACTCCATATCCTAGATGAACACGTCCCCCCAGTCTCTTCTTGTTAATGATAATACATGTGATTCAGGCTTAAAGCACTTTCTAACCATATTTAAAATACTATCAGGGTGGTGGCATTGATAGTACAGAAACATATGCATGTTGTAATTCAATTTAAAACCCCTACTTAAATAGTAGTCTTATTAAAATGGCTGTGTAGTCTAAATACAGTCAAGTCGAGATACAATTGAAGCGCCTAACTGCTGAATGTCTTATCACAGTCACTCAATCGACTTCTCCTCCCCAACTGTGGATCAAAGGGGTATCCATCTGCTATTACTGAGCTAATGCTATGCGCTCTTTCAGTTAGAGGATTTCTAAGACGTTATCTCCTTTTCATCCTGAACCAGAGCTTTATTTCCTCTGAGACACGCACTCAGAAAACAGCACCCAATCATCCAGCAAAACAAACAAAGTGTGAGACAAGCACAAAGGGTAATTGTTTTAAGTTTTGTATCTCGCTGTTTGTCGCATCAACATGCAATATTTTACCAATTAGAGAATGTATTAAGGTAATTTATGGATGCTTTATTAGAAAAATGTAAGGTGACAGCGGCCAAGCTGAATCAATAATTGTTTATGAGATTTAAATCTTACCTCACAGCGAGAGTTCAAGCATGGAAATCCTGACAAATCTAAGTTGCCTTCGGTTAGAGGGATTAATAATTAGAGACACTGACAGTAATATGTTCCCTAAATTAATGTCACATCGTCTCTGCAGTATGATCTTGGACACTTTCGGTGAGATTTGCGTATGAATAAGATTCTCCTCAAGCTGTGAAAACTAGAGAGGCAGTTCTCTAATCTTTGGAATGACGCATTCTGAAATTGCTTGTTATAAATAATTTTTTTGAAGACTCTGGACTCATTGATTATAAATACAACAGTGGTATCTGCCTTTATACCTATAAAGTACACACATATTTACATGCATAATACAATATATGCTTATATAATACTATACAAAGCCCATCATACATTTTGCTCTGTTTCACTATCCATCCATTATCTGTAACCTCTTACCCTCATCGGGGTCATGGTGAGGCTGGAGTCTATCCCAGCTGACTTAGGGTGAGAGGCAGGTCACCAGCTCATCGCAGGGCACATAGAGACAAACAACCATTCACACTCACATTCACACCTACGGGCAATTTAGAGCCACCAATTAACCTATTAAGTGCATGTCTTTGGACTGCGAGAGGAAGACGGAGTACACAGAGAGAACCCATGCAGACAAGGGGAGAACATGCAAACTCAAGGGAACGTTGCTAACCACTGCACCACCATGCTTCCTCTGTTTCACTAGTAGAGTTGATATTTAAGTGTAGAATTTAAAGACACAGTTGATTAACTAATAAGTGGATCAATAAGACATTAATCATTTAAGTCATTTTATAGCAAATATGCCAAATATCCCCTCACGGCTTCTCAATTTTTTAAGATTTTCTTATGTGACAGTAAACTGAATTTTGATGATAACAATTAGCGAGTCTTTTTTTTATCAAATTTTTAAATTCCCCATATGAATTATTGGTTGCTGCCTTAGTGGTGATGTGAAAATACTCCATCAGTAGGAAACCAATGTGTATCAATTTATCTATTTCAGGAAAAGTACGTTAAAAGCAGTAAAATGTACTGAAGCAGCATAACTAAAAGCACTCTAGAGGCTGGAAATCTCTCAAATGTCCTTATTTAAGTGTGTCCATTTTAAAGGTTCGTAGCAACAATAGATATCAGATAAGTGTAGTCCAGCAAATAGTTGAAAACTACCTTTGAAATATAGTTAAAATACAGTCCATCCATGCAGAATGATAAACCTGAGGTCGAGTACCAATACCTTTCCAGTAAACCAGTAACCATAATTTACACCTCTGCTATGTTAAATGATACATGAAGCTCTGCAGGATAAGCTTGACATCTTCAACCATCCATCCATCCAAACATCCAGGAGGAAGCTGACACCCTTTATTAATGTCCTGCACGTCCAATCTTGGCCACCATGAATGAGATCCTTTAAGTCAATAGACACCCAGATCACAATGACTACATCCAGTCATCATCTATCAAGACTCTCGATAGGGAAAGTAGTTTGTCAGACCAATCTAATGAAGCTGAAGCTCGTCAAAGTGCGACATCAATAACTGTAAGCCTGGATGGCTCCGAAAGGCCAAAAGCATGCAGCTATTGCCTGATGGTAGATAATCACTCTTTAACGAGATTATCACTTTACAGTGCTGGGCTGGTTTGTTTGCTAGTTTGCTGCAAAGTGTATTGATGTTGGTATCAAACCATAAAGCTTTCAGATCGTTTCACATCTCAGCTCTGCTCATATCAACATGATATACAGCTGACCTTCTACTGGGCACTGTTTTCTCTGACACGAGTTTGGTTGTCATGTTTCAATGCATCTTGACAGACAGGTTTGCTGAGGGCTGAGACTGTTAAGTCACTGCTGTTTTCCTTTCAGAGCTTGAGATGGTGTAGCTTTTGTTTTGCCAGTTAATATCTCGTGCAAGCCAGCGTCACCCACCTGCCCTCGGTGTGGGCTCTTCCAGATCATTCCCCACATCACAAAAGATTCAGTCGAAAGACTGGCAGGCTAAACCACTTGTCCTTCGGCTGACTTGTCTTATATAAGCATGCTAGTTTAGAAACTGGCAGTTTAAAAAAAACAGTAGATTAATTGGGCTGGGGAGAGAGATTTCCAATTTTATGATCGCAGGTTGATTGAGCAGAGTATTACTCTTGGAATGGCCAGTGCTTGCATATGTTAAGTGGAGGAAAATTCACTTTAAAAAAAAATAAAAATGGCAAACAGACTTATCCAGAGAAACTTGTAGCATTGCTCAGTTTTTATAATTAAGCCAACAGCTTTGAATCAACTGAAGACATTTGGCAGCTTCCTGATCATCCCAATTTTCAGCTGACCATAAGTGTCCTACAGAGAGTAAACTGGTGCACTGCACTAACAAGCTTCAAATCATTCCCTTGAACAGATTTATGCTTATGTAGGACACAATAGGCAGACACATTTCACTTACTGTAATATAAGATACTGTCTTCATTGTAGAGAACACTGGACTTTGTGCTCGCATTGTCGGCATGGCGGCTTCTTTGCACTTTTTCCCGTTGCATTGCTCCCTATTTTAAAAACACATGCCTCAAGCTTTAAGCTCATTTAAGGTGCGGAGACCGTACCATTACCATATACAGTACTATAGCATATATCTGGCTGAAGCTGCTGAAGCTGCATTGTGACTTGACAGCCTCTGCACAAAGCATAGCGTGCACTAGATCCCCTTCACACGAGGCTCTGTTCCAGAAAGATTTTTTGGATACTGTCAGTGCCCCACTACAGGAAGGAAGCATCCTCAAAGAGGGTTTGACAGAAATCCTCTTCAAGGCACTTTTGTTTGTTTTTTTTCTCTTTCTGTTTTAAACAATGTTACCCTTCGCTGTCTGGAACATGTTGTAACAACTGGGTTTAATCACAGCACATTGCAGTGTTGAACACAATTATACGCCCAATGTATTGCCATTTAACATTTGTCTTTTAGATGTTTTTGCGTCAAGTTTCTCGTCGGCTTATCCCATCACTGGTTAAATCAGGCTGTTAATATGTACAAATTGGCTAAAAAGCCCAGAAAACACACAAAGAGTAGGACTAAGTAACACCAAGGACACAAACACATTTGGAGGAGTTATGAGGCACAATCAAAAAAACTATTAAATACTTAAAAGGACAAAAAAGATGGGTGTCCCTGTTAGAGCGCATAATGTTTTCACACTGGGAATGTAACAAAATTAAGCAAATTCAAAAGTCACTAAAGAAATTTTTGAGTGTGCTGCTGGAGTGTTATTCTCCCACAATGCAATGCACAGAGGAGATGGAGGAGCTGCTCAAAGCTGCACAAAATTAAAATAAATTGAGGTCTGTGATGAAACAGATCCAGAAATATCTCGCAAAC
Organism: Argyrosomus regius; assembly: GCA_946959425.1. NCBI lineage: Eukaryota > Metazoa > Chordata > Actinopteri > Sciaenidae > Argyrosomus > Argyrosomus regius. Next base: position 9,192,268 of record OX336889.1, read on the forward strand.
AAAACAAGAAAATACATTATTAGAACAATATTTTGCTTTGTCATTGTAAAGTCCAATGCCCAATGACGCAAGTATTGTATCCTGTTAATGTTGGTTTCTTGTATACTAAATGTAAAATCAGTACACGGGTTTTGTATATATTTTATGTTATGAAATTAGAACCCAGCATAAGTCTTTAATTTTGGAGGGCCCATCTGGTGGCTAAAGGGCTTTAAATCGTTGCTGGATGGTTGGATGCACACAGTCGATGTACAGATGGAACAACAGACCTTTTACTTTACATTGGTGCATGCTTTGAAAGCAAATGGGTGCTGACTCACGATGAAAACAATCTATAACTATACCATGTAGCTCATATTATGCTAATATATGCTGTGCACACTGTGGTTACCCAGTGAATGCATGCAACACATGAAAATTTCATGTTCTGCAGGATTCATGCTGCCTACAAAACAGCAAGTCAGCGTGCAGACACACAGGAGTTACTGGGCCCATTCCAGGGATACAAAAATCAATCGCAAGAAAACAAGTCCATAAATATCACCAAAATGAAGTATTACTGAAATTAACTCACTGTTGGAAACAGTACATCAACTACAGCTTCTGAAATTAATAGCTAAACATTAGTGAACAATTTGGAAACAAGGATAGAAATATCCAATAGATGTTGATTTGAGGGAAGGATTTTCTGAGCCAGCTCTGTGTCAGCAAGAAATCCACCCTGTTTAAGCATCCTCCTGCTCATGTATGTGTAATAATGTGCTGATCAATGTGTTATACTGCTTACTCAAGAAAAGTGCAGCCAAATAAATAGACCACACAAAGTCTTTATTAAGTATGGTATCAGTAGAAAAGCTTCTTAATTTCAGATTAGAGAATTATTGGAGAAGAAAATCAAACAGAAAATCAAATATTGTTCATTCAACCACACCAATTTTAACTGCAATGACCATAAGTAAGATATTCCCCATCCATTACTCTCAGGAAACATTGATCAACAACTATTTCTGCTACATTTCTTCAGAAACTGTTCTCAGCTGTACCTTAACTCTACTCTGAGGAGAGGCTGCTCTGTATTTCAGTGTTATTATGCTCACAAAGGTGTCAAAATAATCTGTAGCTGTACACTAATACAGTGCACCACTCCAAGAGATAAACCTGCTAGGTTGCTTTTGTTTCAAAAAACCCCCATGGCAGCAAAATTATCAGTTTGTGCCTTGTGTGCATATTAGATAAATATCAAATAAAAGTAGAACTTATTTCATGGATTCCAGCCAAGTGCGTGGAGATTTTGCTGCCCCTGGTCTCTTTGTGGCCCCTTAAGCTGTGATTTTTTTTTTGTGATGATCAAGCCTAGTTAGACTATTATCAGTGCAGCAATGGTCCTTTGTGTGGCACAAAAGAAATGCTCCTAACAGACACGGGGAAACTATGGGGAGAGATTTAATCAAAGCGAGCTGAATTTTTCCACTATTGTTTTTCAGCTCAAAAAGCAATAAGCTCTCAAGATACTCTTTGATTAAGTATTAAAATATTAGAGTTTTGTCGAAATATTAAAGCATAGACAGAAATAACAATGTTCTCACAATAAGTTTCCCCTATATAAAGAAAAATAAAAGTATATCCAGTTCCCACAACTTTCCTGGAACAAGATGCATAGATACTTTGAAAAGACATCCACATAAAAATATGGTCAGTGACAAGATATTATTCACAGACTTTTTGTTTTTGCGCTGGAGGTGCTAGATTATGCATGCGTCTCTATTAACGCCAGACATTCAACGAAACAGAGAAAACAGAATGTGAAGGTTGAGGCTCTTAACCGTTCACTTCACTGGAATAGTTAATGCTTCTGCGGTCTTCCAACCTTTAATAGGCCGAGCCAAGTTAGACATCTCCAATGAGGCTGGTGCAGTCTGATGAAGAGCACGCCACATGACTTTCTGACAAACAAATCAATATGTAAGGACAGAATGATCTCTCATCCAGTAGGAGTAATTCATAGGGGCATCATCTTTTTCCTAATGCCTGAGTCAAGAATGAACAGTGGATTAAATGCACTACAGTTTGTCCGATGTTTCTTAGTTCAGAGAAGAAAGTCTTAATAGGACTAGTAAGAGCTGTGGTAGTAAGCGCTGCACAATAATATATTGTTCTTATGCATTATTTAATGGGGCTGTAGGGAAGATAGTGTTTCTGTGCATTTCAAATTCTGTATGAGAGCATGTAGCTCTCTTAATTGGCTTTCTCAAGAGAACCAAAGGGAAATGCTGTTCTGGTAGCAGATATTGATCAATATGACCAGACGCAGCTACTGAAAGCATGATCTGAATCAATGTCACCTTCAGGTAAACAGCAGATGACTAGAAGCTAAAGGCAAAGGCAATTTAGGTTGGGTTTTTTTTTACACATAGACCTTATTAAGTTTTGAATTTGGTCCAGTATGGAGTGAAAGTTGACTGCTGTGGCAATCACACACAATCAAAATATGTCCAAAGTGCTTGTTTATGTCACTGACCAGCTCGCAAATGTCAGACAACACAACCCTACAGAAAAATCGAACGTTTTCTGTACCTTTCGCTTGATCCACTGTGTGCCTAATCAAATCTTGCTCCATTGGAAGTCTCATTCTGAAATCTCAGGAGACGTTAGGTGACTTGTTGCAAGAAGACAACGATGGAAACGTGAGCGTAGCTATGCCAGAAGTTTGCCGTGTTGGAGTAAAGAAAGTGCAGCTTAGTGATGTGAAAAAGACTTTTGATGTCATGGCTGAGGCCTTTGAATTCCCGTGTTTATCTGAGACTGAGGGTATGGATGGAGAGTTCCCACAATAACAGACGAGGAAAGAGAGAGAGAGAGAGAGAGAGACGGGCAACAGGCAGAGGAGGGCGAACCAGCTGCTGTAACGCTGCAAAGCTCAAGAGACTGGTGTTCCTATGGGTGCTGTGATCGTATGCCTGCAGAGGAGATTTCACAGACCGGATCAAGCAAAGGGTCCAGAAAACATTTAGTTGCTCCGTAGGGTCCTTTCCCTAATATTGTTATACACTTATAATAACAATCTGAACCAGTCAGTGGCAAAAAGAAGCACTTTTAATGGATGGATTTTGACGTTGCGTAATTGCCCACAAGGATTACGTTGTAGCCTGTTTCATGGCCGCCGGCTGCAGTGCTCTCAGTCATTACTGGACCAAATTCAAAACTCGTTGTCCCCATTAGTCACTTTGACACAAAAACATGGAGAAATAACGTTGAGGTTGGAAGACTACCAAAATTACCCTTTAAGAAATGACTGGAAGTTTGCTATTATGCTACGCTCAGCCAGAGTTTCTTGTTTACATATTAGTATCATATCACTTTATTTAAATGGCCACATAAAGGCTCTGACACACAGTGTCAGGAACAACAATATGACGCTGCCACAGTGGCAGGATGACACAACAGTGGTTCTTGAGGGAGACAGATGCCACCAATAATATTCTTATCCCAGTCAGCAGAAGGAATGGGCGACTGGCTGGTTCCAAGCAGTAGATCTCATGGGTATAAAATGCGATGCTCCTCTGCAGTTTAAATGCCATATGCTATACAGCAGGTGACATGTTTTTCCCAAAAGAATATTTGTGTCAGAACGGTAGCTGCTTTCGACAGCTTGAGTATGCTATGTTTGGCATATAATGGCTGCTTACCACTGGACTGGACCACGGCTGCTCAATATACCACATCCTGCACAGTATTCCTGAAAGAATTATCTCTGTGACCTCCGTATAGATCTTTATGTGAATCTATATCCCTGCTTTCAGACAGCCAGTCGCTGGAAATGACCGCTTCCTTCCTTCCGACACCAAGCTCCTATTCTACATTCTCGTCACACCCTATTACTCCATTTTACATGAGACACTCATCGTGTGGCAGCGAGCAGGTCAGTCTTTAAGCACCAGCGCTTCTTGTGCTCACCTGTTTTATCAGGCGTTGTCAGAAACAAACAACGGTGACTTAGCCACGGTTAACAGGCACACTCAAGGCGCACGTTCATGCTCCGTGACAATAAATGACAGTTTTCCTTATTCAGATGTACTGTTCAGATGTGAGGTGCTAAATGTCTCCAAGATACAAGGAGCCATGCAGCAATCATTACTTTCAAAGGTTACCAAGTCGGAATATCAATGTTCTCTAGATGTCCCCAGACAAAACCATCACCAAGTGCTGTCTAGCTACTCTGGTTTATGCACAGTTCTGGAAAGTTTTTCTGCAGTTGAAGACTTGTGATATTATCATGATATTATTTCCATTTCTTTCACATAGTATGTGGCGGTAATGTACCTTAACGCAGAAAAAAGGCAAAGACAGGAGCTAGAAAGCTAGCTACTACCACATCCCAGTCTGCATGAAGTATCAGTAACAGTAACAGTTAGCACAAACGCAGGCAATACCACCAACTTGACAATCCATTTTGGATTTTCTAGCTAGTACGTTTGTTTGACTGTTACATATCTCTAGCGACATAAACAACAGTACAAGTCAATTATGGCAAATAATGTAGCTCATTCATCCGTTTTCATCACTGCTTGTCCTGTGTAGTCGCAGAGGACGGCAGCCTATCCCAGCATGCAATGGGCAAGAGGCGAGGCGAGGTACACTCTGGACAGGTCACAAGTCTAACACAGAGCTAATAAAGTCACATTCACCTTCAAGCGGGCAAAATAAAGTTTCCCATCCACCTAACATGCTTTTCTTTGGACTGTGCGTGAGCTTATTATACTCTAGTTCTCTCTCTCTCTCTCTCACATGCTCGCAGTCTGATCTAACGAATGCACTAAAACCAGGACATCATGATCAACATGCTGTACAAAAATATTTACCAAAATCTCAGCCACTGTCAAATAATGAATTCCTTACTGATGAGTAAATTGCTTGAACGGGGTAATCTATACATGCTGTATCAAATACGTCACATAAGTGATCATTAGCTCTGTTTACGACTTGTAAAATATCGCTGCAGTAACCTTTTAGTGTAATATTTTAGTGCTCTTGCCTTTTGCTCCTATTGAAATTCATGATGCAGCAAAGTTGGAAAGTGTTTTAATCCTCTTGAGGCCTGTATGTTATTTACCTGTGTTTCCTCCAGTGCTCAATGCTTGGAGTGCACCACTGCTATTTTCTGTCACTTTGTTACGCTAAACATAAAAAATAAACTCCAAGGGTAGTTCTGGTGTAATTGCCTCAAAGCTTTGGTGGCTACCTCTTTGATCTTTCTAGCTAGTTGTAGTTATGCTATTACTCAAATTTCCTTATGCATCTTGAGTACTAAAATAGCTTGACTTGCCATGGGAGCAACAACTATCTCATTCTGTCGACTGATAACAGCTTGATTGGTACTTATTTGCTCCTTTCTTTGCTGGTTCTGTGTGCAGTCCAGAATTCAAAAAATGAAGGAATTCATATTCACTGACATCACTTCTGCTGAAGTCAGTCACTGTTTGCATCATAATATCCTTTGATTCTTTGTTGGTTATTTGCAGGCAGTGTATGAATGCAAAGGGAGCCTGGGTTTTGAAAGTGAAAATGAAAATTCATTCACATAACGGCACCACTGACCCTATTCACTTTCAACAAAAAAGTTTTCCTTAATGCTGACATCAGACTCTATCTCTGCACTTCCAAACTAGCACACATTGCTGTATGGTACTGTGATATAAAACATAAATGCATCATGCATGCTAAAAATCACTTACTTCATATGGTTCTGACATTTTGATTCCCTCACAATTATAGCTTAGAGTAGCTTGAGAAAAAAAAGTCATCTTTGGATCAAATATGTACACTTTGCAAGTGTCGGTCTGTGAGGATGACTCACTGTAAATGGCTATTTAAATCTGCCTTTTATAAAAAAAAATATAGAAAAACAACAATACAAAACAGTCTGTTATGAAGTCTTTTATACTCCCAAAGACAGATCAATAGCTTGTGCCTGCTGTTATTCTCTCATTCCTGCAGTGGCTGATAACCCTCTACTGGTCCCCTGATTTCATAATGCTAACACATGACACCAGCACCACGAGCAGCTGCTGTAACACAATGCAACAGAATGGCAAGGAAGAGAGACCCCCATTAATCTCACCCCACGGTCCGTATACAGCAACCTAGAAAGCAGACACCACCGCACACATGCCGTTGTCACTTTCTTTTTATGCATTACCTGCTGAGACATGATTTTGTGCTGCAGTCATTTCCTGCCTGCAATAGAACGGCTACACATGGAAGTGTTGGCAATAATGCATGATAATGATAATGACCATCCTGCCTGATTTCAGTAGGCAAACACATGACAGCAAGTGCTCTGAGCTTCTGCTGTAACATCCTGCAACACATTGACAAGCCAAAGACCTGATAATCACCACTTGCAACACACACAGCTAGTAAAAAAAAAGACATCTAAAAACATAAGAGCACTGCTGCACGCACTGCTAATTCAAATAACAAATCCAATAAGGCTCAAGGGTATCAACCCTCCTAAGAAAAAAAAGAAAAAGAACTCATTAACCTCAAGTTCCTTACGTTAAAACCTGTATGATTCACAGCTTTTAACCAAACATACTTTCAATTTGCTCTTTTCACAAAGTAGGCCACAAACACAGGGTTCAGTCTTTACTGAAACACTTCACAATAATAGTTAGCCAAGCCCCTGAGTTAGCTGCTGGTGCTTTGGGTTTTTTTTTATTAGCATAAAAGCCTAATATGATGTATACAGTATGTTTTTTTTTATTGCTCTTAGACATAACAGGCGTCTATCAGAATATGGAACGATGCCAAAACCTTGTGACAACTCTCATTTTTCAGTTTACTGTGTAATTCCAGTAGACAGCTGTAAAGAGGCCGTGCTCGGCCATGTAGGAACATACAGTCCTAAGGCTCACAAAGAGTAAAGGAGGGTGTATACAGTAGATGCAGCTGGTAGTCACTGCTTTTCAATAGCACTGGAAGCTGCAGTAACACTCACTGCACGCCCTGATGTAGCAACAAGGCTGCCCAATACCAACATCTCCCCAGGGGATGTCTTGGAAGGTATTATGCGGATAAAGCAGAGCTATATGAGGGATGTTCACTTGACTTCACTGTAAGCATATTGACATCTAACCCCCACCTCAATCTAATAGATTTACAACCTTGATACCTCCACGCAGGCATCCTGGACTCTAACTTCTCCCATCTGTTGTTGCCAATGTCCTCCGCGTGATGAACAGATATTTCCAAAGACCAGACACTGACCTCTCTGGCCCTGCATGCCAAAATTAGAATAGCTGGAGTGTAACAAACTTCCTACAAATGCTGAGCTGATTCAGAGGAGGCTGAGCTTATTAAGTAACTGGAAAACGATGAGAGGGGCTAAAAAAATCCAGCTGTAAATGTAATTGCCAGTATTCACACACAGCGCCCATGAGATCATTATCATGCTGCATCAGTGTTTCTGTATCCCTTCATCATCTCTAAACCTGCTTAGCTGATTGTCAGAAACAATGGTGATGTGCAGTAACTCACACACACACACGGTGCACACACGCTGCTGAGGCCTCCACTCACCTTCAAAGAAAATAATCACGTTGCCACATATGCTCTTAAACTCGACACACACAAAAAAGGGGACATTAACAAGTTAACACTGAAGCTCTGACTCCTCAGCACTGTTCAGTCTCTCGGGAATCACTGCCATCTTGGCCTGATGGGAGGCTGCTAATTTATGAAAAGTCTTGGGTTTCTGCATCGTGCTGATGCAGACACGCCCGGGCCACTTTCCACATGCACTTCAGTCTCTGGGAATTCAACTCATGTGTCACCGATTAACCATCTTTATTGCACAGTTTTGGGAGCCACTGCACAGCTATCATATGATGGAGGAGGAGGAGGAGGAGGAGGGGAAGGAAGGAGGAGGGCTGATTTTTTTTTTTTTTTTTTTTTTTTTTGGTGGGGACCCGTCGGACTCCGTCTAACAGACTGTATAACAGCACTAAACACCATCAGCAACTGCTCCACCACACCACGTGAGGACTGAATATCTCAGTCTGAGCCTGAACACATCTCTCTGCTATACAGAAATCATGCAATCCAGCAGACTACTGTGAATAGCAGCCTGTAAAGTGGAGCAAAGATTTGCACATTATGCAAGATAGATAGATAGATAGATAGATAGATAGATAGATAGATAGAGAGATAGATAATAGTGCAGGCCTGTTATTCTACATTTAGTAGTTTACACAATCAATGCACCACAGCAGGCAGAGAGGCACAAATCCATCCACACGTATGTCAGAGTAAAGTCCATTGCACATTTCTACTGAGTCTACTGAGTGACTTACCAAAAGTGGGACTAATAACGCAGATGCCGAAAGGTTGATCCTCCTGCACATGATACACCGTCCACACACACACACACACACACACACACACACACTGGATAGATTCACAATGAATCTCAGTTGGTTTTACGGGAGTTCATTTATTCCAAATGCACGCGTAAAAACCCTTCTCATTAGGCTCGTGCTGGAAAATCCAACGGACGTGATGAGCGACAATGTGCCGCTGAAGTGTCATCAACAAGAGACAGCGGGGTATCTCCCAGTTACCTGCGTCGGGATAAAACCCCACCTTAAATCCCAGTACGATCCGATGTGAGGCGTTTAAGGCAGAAAATGTAAAGCCGATAAAAATAAAAATAAAAAAATCCAACAACAACAACAAAAAAAATAAAAGCTCAGGAAGAGTCCGAGGCTTGCGTCCGAGCCGTGTTCAAAAGGGGTTAAAACGTCAGTACGTGGTCGTATTCAAGTCCCACGCGTATGGGTTTGTAACGCAGGGATACGGTGGATTAAATTCCCAATAAACCCCAACGCTTCTTGGTATGAATTGCAGTACAGACGGTGTCAGGATGGGAAAACTGCAGTCCGGGGCTCTTTTCGAAGCGGTGGGTTGCGCTCTTGGATCAAAAAAAAAAAAAAAAGAAGAAGAAGAAGAAGAAGGGAAAAAAGCCTCTGACGGTTGAAGGTTGGCGTCAAATTCAGGCTTAAAAAAAAAATCACGAAGGTCGAAAACTCACCAGTTTCCCCCCAGTAATCACGCCTGTTTCACATGCAGTTGTTTGCCATTACCGGAGCTATTTGTTGTCATAACTTCCACCCCTGTCTTAAAAGCGCAATGAAGGAATCCCACCCATGCACCGATAACCGATGTTTCTCTCTCCTCTATGCGTACCCATGCGAGCAATTAGTTTTCATACATGACTTGATCCTTCCACAAAGCAATGCGGTCGATTTCTCCGGGCGGGATGTGGCAGGAGGATCTTGCTGTGTCCTGGAGAACAGTCAGCCTTTTGAGAATGCGCCTCTACTGCCCCTCATGCAGGCGTCCACCTGCGTAATAAGAGCCCAGATATAAATGAATACATGTTGTCACGCCATGATGTCTGGAGCACAGCAGAGCGAGGTGGCCAGTGGACAAATTCTTGGTTATCAGAGGAAACGACTGACACCTTTCACGGACAGTGCAGCACTGCAGCAATGTGATGTCATTTGGGCTGCATTTAAGGCATATACACGACAAACTGAGAGTTTCTTTTCTTTTTTTTCTTTGGGGGGGGGGGGGATGAGAAAGAAAATGTTCGGTGTACAGAGAGGAGGCGCTATGAGGTGTTTTGTGATAACTCCGGGATGGGCTGGGAGCTCATGGTCCAGCACGAGATGCTGCAAAGGTTGGGAGGGAGGGAGGTGGGGGTGTTGGGTCATTGCTGCAACCCCCAGGCGTACCGACGTGTTTACTGCTTAGTGTTCAGCCTGTGATGAATTCGCTTTGATTTTCTTTCTTATCCTGCCCAATCTTGAACGTCCGTCATGATAAAGCTGAAGCACAAATAACTTGGCCACCCGGATGTATCAGACAGCACCTCATGCTTTACTTTGCTGTGGGACAAGATGCACTCCTCTCGGCTCAGATCAGTGGGCACATAGAAATATATACTCCCACCTAAAAAAAAACAATAATGTGTAATCCTCGCTGTAGAATAAAGCCAGAGACAGTCCATCCTTCATCATAATGTATAAGATGCCTCTAAGAAGAGGATAACATGCCTTTTTTGTTCTTTTTTTGGTGCATATTCATCCCCAAGTGTGGGCTTAAATCCAACTGATTTGACTGCAGGAGCATCATACATATTGCAAAGGCTTGCACTGTATTGTATATGAAATATTAGAGAACTGAGGCATAAAGTGGAAAGTCTGAATCCACCTTTAAAGTTGATTTAAAGGTATAAGTCTGCTGTGAGCTGAACTAATTAACTGTAAAAAGTGCCTCATCATATGTGAGAATTTAAGATACAATGAAAATATCACACGTAACAGGTTCCAAATATAAGACTATAATAACTTTGGAATATTAAGAAATAAAAAGTACCATAAATAACAAGTTTAGTGCTCATTATAGAGCACCACAGGCACACTTCATGTCCATGTGAAGGAAAATTATAGGAATAGTAAATCTATACAGGAATATTCCTTTTTCCTGATATATTGTTTTATAATAATTACATCCTCACTGTAGCTGTAAGTTTCCCATCTTCTGTGTTTCCTTGCTGCAACATGACAGGTGTCACAATTATCTGATGTGCAACTCATTGTACAATGGCAGCAGCCTGTTGTAATTAAAGGGCAGTTCATAATGGGTGGAGGACCTCCAGGGCATTTTAAATGGATCCGTGAGATGTGACACAAACTCATTTGGGACGGCTCATGCGCTTGCAAAGCACGCTTCCTGTTTTGAAGGGCAATATTTCTATCAAAACTTGCAACTCAACAAATACTCACAAAATAGCTATCTTTAGATTTAGTTTGGTAGATTTTGTGCATCCTGAACAGATGCAGATCCTCCAAAAAAAAAAAAAAAAAGGACGTGCTGCAGAGTTTAAGTTTCATCATGTGACTGCTCTGAGGCCCGAACTGAAAGAGCATGTGTGTTCATGAGGTGGTTGAGAGCATAGGACGCATGCGGCAAATACTGATTGAAATTGAAAAAGAGCCACGAAGGAAGCCAATCTGCTATTTATATCAGGCTGCACTCCATGGGGCAAAGCTCCCTCTCACAGTAATGCACTGTAAAAGTGATTGATTAGTGCGATATTGAGAGATTGTCCGTTTTAACCGTCTTCACTCGCCAAAGTGATGAAATTACTGCACACTAGTCTTTGAAAGCATAATAGCAGATTAGGTCAGTGTGATCCATCCACTCTAATAAGGAAACGTGCCATTCCCTAAAGTGCAAAACATAAGAGGGAGGTCTGCACTGACCCAGTACACACCACCCAGCCACTAATACCCTCAGAAGGTAAGCTTAATGACCTGGAACATATCACATACTGAGGTTGCTCAATTTAGGTCCAGGTGTGGACAGTCTTTGTATGTGTGCACCCCTAAACAATGCCATTTTTGACACAACACAGTTGCCCTTGTCGCTGTTTTAACAAATAGCTCAGATCAATTTCTATTAAGGACAGCGAAATTCCCAATTTCTTCCCCCCTGGTCGAGCCCAAAGGACCTATAATGTGATGCTCCATCAATTCGTGTCAGTGAGCAGTCTCATGTGTGTATGTACTTTGAATTGGGATTAGAATTAGTGCAGTGACAGAGACAATAAAATGCTGTTTTCAGGAAGAGCAACATCATTACAGTGTATACTGTGCTCTATAGTGGATTACAGCAGTCTTGTTTATACCATTGAATCACCCGGTACATTAGCGCTCTCTCTCTCTCTCTCTCTCTCACAGTGCAAAAAGTTCCTCTTAATGTGCTTTAAACTCTGCCGCTTACCATCAAATGTGGAAACACCGTAGATGTGATTTCCACTACGAGGATCTCTAATTGACTTACAAGTGGTGCTTTTTTTTTTTTTTTTTAACTGATAGGAAGCTGAATGTTTCAGCATAGGTCAGCCTATGTGGAGTTCACGCAGCATTACATGTATGACCTGCTGCTTTGAATCAAGCAGGTTTGTCCTAATCAAAAGTGTTCCTCCAGTGGATTACGATAAAACTACATATTATAAAGAGCGATGTGTGCGGCAAACCACAGGGATCTCCTTCAATCGCTGTTGGCGAAATATGAACCATGGGTCACCCTAATGGCACCTGTGTGTTCTTCCACTTCTGCCATTTACTCATAGTGGGTATAGCCATGCTTTCATGTTTCATATGTACTGTATCTCATCCTTGGCTTGCTCTATGCCAAAGAAAACAAGTGCTACTTAGCAGCTTTAAGGGCTCTTCAGCGTGTCCTTGTATGGGAAATCTTAAAGATAGACATGGGCCATCTGGGAACGTGTGAGGTACAGCTCACTCACAAGAGATCGTCTGAGTTTGTCTTTATGCCTGAAGTTATGAAAAGACTCCTGCTGCTCTTTAGAAACAAAAGCTTTGTGTGTGCAGACCAGCATGTTTTAGCTGCAAAAGCTTTCATGAGTGTTAGAAGATAACATATCCAAATGAAGGTCACATATTGTAGAAAGTGAGTTATTTTCATGTCTTTTATGATTATAGAGCACGTGTAGGCGCTGTATAAATAATGTAAAAGCATCAAAACGCACATCCCGTGTTCAGAAACATGTCTTTCTGTAAGGTTGTGAAGTCACAATTATACAGTCACCGCCCTCAGCATGGCCCACCTAGACCCACCATCCAACGTTTTTTTTTTTTTTTTGTCGTTTTAACTTTAAAGGGACGGTTCGAGTTTTTGAAGTGGGATTGTATGAAGTACTTATGCATAGTTAGTGTGTTTTGTACCGTAGCGCTCCCAGGTTTGAGATGCAGAAGTCCCGGGATGAAGTTTAGTAAAGCAACGCTATGGAAACGGTCAGCAGAAAAAATTGTTTTACCCACATAAAAAAAAAAATCCATATCCACTCAAGTGTACGCTACAGTGAGCATATTGTCACTGCTTTACCTTGCAGTGTTAATATGCCGTGCACAGCACAATTGAGCTTACATGTAGGGATACATAAGTTCTATGGTTGAGACAATATAGCACCAAGAGAAGCCTGGTCTCACGGCAAGGTAAAGCGCTGAGAACATGGCCACTATAGCGTACACTTAAACGAATCAGTCAATAAAGCTGTGTTTTTGTACAGTAATCGATGAAGCCCGGCCCACAGAAACACTTCGCTCAGGTGGTCTTCATCGGCAGGATTGTGGTAGTTGGCCAGTCAGAAGCAAGTGGGCTTTTTAGGAGGGCGGCCTTACAAAGACAGGAACTAAAACAGCTTGTTTGAGACAGAGGATGAACTGAGAGGCTGCATAAAGAGCTAGTACAACATAATTAATAATTCTTTTATCTGTGAATCACGCAAAGAATAAAAATAAAGAGCTCGCAATGAGTATAATATAATATAATATGCCCCCTTTAATTCTAAGGAGCAGCTAAAATAGCCACTTAGATTCAAGTATTTTAAAAAATTAAAAATTATATCACCAAGTCTAATTAAGGATCCGACATTGTACCACATTAAAACAGCTACGGGATATGTTTAATTATCAGATACCCCAATTATTCATCTTGGGTGTAGACTTTAAAAAAGGAAAGATCCAAAAAGGTCTCATCTCTTCTTTTTTAATTAAATTTAAATGACCTCTGAGGGAATTTTTCAATTCCAGCACGTCACATTGGGGGTTAGACAGGGTCAAGCATATGCCTGGAGGTCAAGGTAGGGACAGTGTTAAATCTTTGTGTGAGACGCTGCCTTCTTCTTCTCCTTACGATACAGAGCGGTTGTTTGTTTGTGTTTAGGAAAGCAGGCGCCATTGTGATCATTACTATGATAATCAAGGTTAGAGGATAGAGCTGTTGCACTCCCTCGACACAACAGATAGGTAAATAACATAAAAGCCTCTACAGAGTCAGATAACAATGTCGGACTGCTAAAAGTGTAAACAGATTTTCTTGTTTGTAGACTAACAATGCATCTACAGTCTAAGCTATTTGCCAGTTGGTTGAGTATGATCATTTAAGGACATAGAGTAATTGTGGCACTATTCTGAGGGTATATAGACGAGCGAGAGAGGACATTTTCTTCAGAACTGAGAGTGTATTGATAAATACAGCTTCGATAAACAGAGACATCTTGGACTCCTGTGTACTTTCTATCTTATAAAATTCTCCACATCAACCTCTTCCTGGACAAAAAGACACCTTCTCAATGGCAATGAAAGAAAAAAGCAGACATGGGATGTCTGGCCTCTGTAAAGTGGCTTTCTACATGATTTTTGACATTCCCTCTCTCTTAATGGAGCTCCTGCAGTAATTCAGTATTTCAAAGAGCACTCTGTTTCACTTTCCACGGGGGCATGAAATCATCCATCACATCTGTTGTTTTACAGTTAATGAATCCTTGCATGCCTTCGGTCTTAGAAAAGTATTCTGAATTTCTTCAATGTGGTCAATTAAAGCTGGAGGCATCTTGGATATTGCTAAATATCTTTACTGTTGACTGCAAATTACCATGCAATCCAGATGAAGGCTGAGAGTGAAGGTTTTTGACATCAAAGCAGTGTCTGTTGTTCTTCAAGAGCAGCTGTAAGGTTGAGACAGATGCGTTTTTATCCTTTGAACATAAAGATACTAGCATGTGACTGTTGACAGCAGGCATACATGAAAGTATACTCATCTATCAGATATATGTATATAAAATATAAGTAAAATAAAGTTGTTATGACAAATTGTGACAGCTTTCATTCTTCTTATTTGGTTATGGGTTGCCAGCCAGGTCTCTCTCTCTCTCTCTCTCTCTCTCTCTCTCTCTCTCTCTCTCTCTCTCTCCTGGCATTTGGTCAGATTTAGTTTGTTGTTTTGTTGTAAGTCTTTAAATTAAACCTTGCAAGAATGCACACAATTAAAATGAGTATTGAACGATCATGTATTATATAATAAACCAAACAATGACAACAAAACTCACATGGGCAGTTCCAGTCTGTTTACCAAAAGGATGAGTAAACTATTAGTACGGGATTAAAAGAACCATATTTTAGTTTGTGTACCAAATGACTGAGCGTTGCTGTGGTAACAGTGTGAACTCATTTTTACTCTCCTGCTCTGCTCAAACTGAATGAATGATAAATAAAAGTGGATTGAATTGCGACACGGTCCGGAAACTAATCAGAATTGTATACAAGTGATGAAATCCAGCTTGTCACAAAATGCGCTGAGTATTTACACTTATCTAGGTGACAAATACGTTCTCCTTTTTGTCCTTTTAGTCTCAACAAACTCTGAAATATCTGATCTTTTAGCTGCTCAATACTTTGCTATGTTCACAGGCTTGTTGCTAACTTTCTGTCTGCCACTTGATGCTGTGCAGGTAGCACACAGAGAGATTATTAAAGCGCTTTCACTAAAAACAGATGCCCACTGTGGCTGATGAGAAGAAGAGTGTGAATGAACCAAAAGAGCAAAGTTGCCTGAAACCAAAACAATGAGCTCAAAGACACTAAACCAGGGGACACTGCCATCAGGACAAGGAACGCTTTTCACATTGCACATGGTCATTCGAACAATTGTGAGTGCAAAAATATAGTTTAGTGCAACTTTAAACACTATTTTTGACTCCAGGTATTAATTGAGAACTAGTTTGTCCTTAGTCAAAACAAATGGGTCAGTATTTTTCAAATATGAATCAGTGAACTCTTGATGGATCAGACAGTATATCTGACTACCTGCACTTCTGAGAAAAGTATTCAGGGAGAAGGATTAGAAAGTTCAGCTGAGCATTTCTATATAAAACCTGTAATGTTTGTTGTATATATAGAAGTTACACTCAAAGATCTATGTGCATGCTGTGGGTGACCGTGATTTCAACCACTTTCTCTGATGGAGTCTCCACAGTCCTGCCGGGAGCTATTTCGAACTATACTATTTCTCGAGTGTTTGTGTATGCATTCAAACAGGATGAATTCAACAAAAGTCCAGCAGAAGGTGCACGGCAGAACATTACTTCTTTTATTATTCTCTCATGTGTATGTGTTCTCCCCCCCCCCCCCAACAATCTATTTTTACATTATGTACTAATTTGGTCTCAGATTGATCCAAAGTGGTTTTGTCTGTGAGGTAAGCAGACAGAAAAATGAGAATTGCTATCTCAGGAAGAAAAAAGAAAAAAAGAAAATCACAGCCGCAGATTTTTCAAGGTACCATGGCAACAGAACATTCAAAAGAATTTTGATGAGAACAGCAGGCAAAGAGGGGCTGATTACAAGGGAGACAATTTGTTACTCCAATTGCAAGAGCAACAGAGTCTGATTGCACACACGTATACAAGCATAGAGCTGTATTCTTAATCTGGACCACTGTGCAAAAACACTGTTCTTTTCTGTCCTATCACGGCCCTCCAGTCAGAGGATGAGCGAGAGCGGCTGAAGCATCTCGTTGTCGAGATGAAGGGCTCAGTCTGGGTTGCTGTTGCAACAAGGCTAGTTTAGCAGCTAGCGTTGGCATAGTGATGCGAGGTGGATACATCTTTGATTGGCAGTGCAGCAGGATGAGCACCAGACATGCGGTGGGCGTAGACTTTCTATTTTTTTTTTTTTTAAACCTGAGAAACTCCATTTAAAATCACACAAGAGGAAGTGGCAATCACCACAGCGCTGCAGCTGTCTATCTTGGGTGGCTGTTCTCACTCCCCCAATCTCACTTTCCAGTGCTCAGCAAACAGACCACTGTCCTGACAAACATAATCACTCACAGCACAGATTCAGAGAGCATCTGTCAGAGAGAGAGAAAAAAGTCTGCACACACACTCAGTTAAACACCTTTTTGCACTGAATAAACAACTCTCATCAGCACATTATTCAGGGACGATTGTTCCGTAAGAAGGCCCTGTCATCGGGATCAGTGACAGAAAGCACTGCGTAGCACTTTGCCAATGCTCATTTGCAAAGAAACTCAAAGAGAATCATTGATGCCATATGGGTGGAATGAATATTTATATCCGGTGTGTCACATGAAAAATGAAGACTTCTTAAGAAGTCTTATGTCACATAAATTTTGACTGTTAATTGAAACTCATTACAGTCAGATCCTGAAGCTTATATTGCTGTTGCCAAATGTACCAGTTCAATTGTGTTTTCTCTCTTAACAAGAAGCATCTTTATTGGCATTTATTTGGCTTATATTATCCCATACTTATCCGTAGTGCTGTCATTGCTACTAAGAAGTGCTGTCCATCACTATCTCAGGTAGGATTGGGCGATACGTTCAAATTTTCCAAGCAGCCACCGTCAGCCCAAAAACCAGCAATTGCTGATATTTATGTCCCAGAGTTTCAGCTAGGAGATGTGCAAGTGGTGAGTTTCCCCACATTCCAAGAAATAAACAAAATAAAATGTCCTTTCTGAATTTCGGTTTCTTTTACCTAACTAAGACTAGCGTAATTGCCATGTTAACTCATCGGAAAACACACCTCACTCAAACTCGATAGACAGAAACTCCCCAAAAGCATCTTGGTTAGACCGTTTCAACAAATCACCAACTGTGGTTTGGATGAAATACACCATCAATCTACTGAGTTAGATGTCAAAATACTCTGGCTTTACTCTCTTAGACTTAGCAGGTCTTAGAGACTGTTGCTGAGCACCAAAATAAAATGATAAAAGTTGGCCAAAAAGAACAAATGAAAACAAAAAACAAACAAACAAAAACCCAACAGGTAATAGTTTATATATTTGTCAAATCAACCAACCTTAGTCTCAAGCAGAGTACAACAAGGTCTGTAACACAAAACTTTTTTTTCCTGTTGTTTTGCTCAACTAGAGAAAGTAATTACTAAAGAAATTAGTCACTCAAAGTCCCTTTGTTGCTAGTTACAGCTGATGTGGATGTACACAGAAAATCTGAAGTAGTCAAGCATTCATGTATGATTTAATCCAATCAAAATGTCGGCATGCAATCACAGTGAATTCCCCCCCGCAGATTTAAGTGAATTGAGCTTAAGAGTCGCTGAAAAGACATCTGGCTAGATGGATCTAGAGGCTGCCATTGTGTGAGTTCATGTAGGTGAGTTTCAAGGTTCCACGCCATGGTTTTGTGCCGTAGAATAGATGAGTGTTAAGGTTCAGTGGGTGTATGGAATAGAGGACACCAAGGCTGAGATAAAAGGAGGATGCCAGCTAACACACAGTGAATGGGTGGCAGTGACTAAAGGCCCTACCTGAGCACAGCAGTGCCACAGAGCAACCCTCATCTCCTCTTCTCAGACTGACTCTGATAGAGTGTGTTATCAGTGCAGACAGGCAGGCTAAATCACTGGTTGAGTAAAGGTTAGAGTTACTGGTCTGTTACTTCGTCCATGAGGGCAGGCGGGGGGAATGTCAAAGCAGTTTGAATCACAGGGGAACACTCTGGGGCAGAGGGTGAGTCAGCCCTGAGGGCAGACGCTGATTTATGCATTACTTGTGTTCAATGGTGCAACACCATATTCATATGCGCAGTGCACTGATGAGCAATATGTGATCTACATAGATCGCCTGGTATGATCTCATGCTTTTCTTGGATATGGTTGAGGGTGTTCAAGCAGAAGCCTAAGCACTAACACAGAACGCACCATATAATCCGAACAAGTAGGTGAAGTAAGGTAACCAGGAGGCAAACGAACGCTGCCAAATTCATCTTTACCACTTCTCGCCTATTGCTGTGGGCCTGTCTGTGCTTGCGGGCAAGATAATAGCTTCCTTGCAAGCAAACATTGTGTAGAGTAAATGAGCCCAACCGGTGATGGGAGCTGCAAATTAGCTTCAGCCTTATATACATTTGTTGCACTGCTTATCTGCATATAACAATTTGTATCTGTGCAACCTACAACTCTCCATCTTTTAACTCTGTGCCATTCGGCACTTCATTTTTGTTTGTATTTGTGATCTTGGAGGGAAAACAAACCCTTCTTAATAAACTTCTTTATCCACAGCCCATAGAAAATGACTAGAGGAACTTCATGTTGCGCTGCCCTCCGTGGGTCTTCATCCTTACATAGAAAACAATGTGTGCTGATGTTCTAACAACACAGGTGGCGTTGCCCTTAGGAAGCCAATGAAATTCTCCTTTGCTGTACACATTTCTTAGCTCACTGTGTGCTCAGTAGTCACAAACACTACCTACAAATTCATAGTGTATGCATAAGATTGTGTTCTAACAATCATTTGACTTGATTTTAATATATATTTTTTGCTCTCCCATGGCACACTACACATCTTTAGGCTCCACACGTATTTCTGCTTTTGTGATTTCTTGTTAGGTGTCAGCAGAGAAATCAAATTGTAAATACACAATGTCTTGTTTCCACCTGGCACTTAGAGTTGATGTGGGACTTGGCTATAATTGAGACTATGCAGGTTTCCATTAGTACAGCTGTCCAACTGGGAGGCAGCCTGTTCAGGCTTCTTTGTGTACAGTATCCAACTTTTAAAAAGCCCTTCAACACTGGAAACCTTCTTTAATATTATTGGTTTTTAAGCTCTCTCTACTTTCTCACAGGGCATGCTTTTGTTTGTGGATCTGCAAGATATGCAAAATGTAAGTTTTCGAGCAGCTGCTTGGTCGCCGTACTTGTCATTTTATATTGGATTAGCGAGTGTGGTGTATTCACAGGCACACTGCGACGATTCTCTCCCTGCTCTACATTGACAGTCCTTTATCCGTAAATCCCTCAGTTGGACAATAGTGCTTCGGGTTAAACAGCTGTTGTTGCTCTTTCCGCACAGGAGTCAAGTGTATACACAGGAAGAGAGAGGGAGGTGGAGTCCAGCCACGGGCACCTGCAGCTCTGCAACTTCAATAGATAACACTAAGTATGCTCAGCGTTTTGGCTCACGGCTCCTTTTTTTCCCCCTCCTTTACTGCCACTGTCATTTTAACCAGACTTGTGATAGAGCCTGTTTGCTGTGATACCCCATTAATTTCCCTCGGGGCTGATCATTCAATATTCAATAGCTACTGTTATGCAGCACCAACTGTGGATAAAGCTAGTGAAGCTGCTCTCCCTGACCAATATCACGAGAGCTCAGAACAATCTCTACGACAGGATCAGAAGATCTGGCAGAGAGGGGAAAAACAACCTTGTTTTGAAAATTTCTCTCTTCCTGCTGTCAGTTTGGCTGGAGCTGGCGTTACATGCAAAATATTGTTTGCCCTACATTAATATACAAGAGAGGAGAAATGTAAAGTGCCTGCATTACTGGGTAAAATATAGACAGGCTGTAACACATTTTAATGGGCTGATCTTTATCCAATGCATATGTTTAGCAATGTGACATCTTTATGATGCACTAAACGCTTTTTTGTTGTTGTTTTTTTTTCCAAAATGCTCCTTATGCCACAGGAAACACAGGCACACATGAATGTATTCATCACTTCTTAAGTCCATATTTTGTTACGTGTTATAAAAAAGGCTGTAGGTGTTAGAATAGTCCACGCACAGTTGCTACTGTTACCACTTTTTTTTAAAGAAGTGCTGAGTTTCAGTTATTCCTGACAGATTCATTTCTTATTGGGCGGCGTTCAGGAAAAAAAATACCAGCCAAACTCTGCAGCTCTGTAAAAGAGAGTGTGAATAGCGGTAAGGAGTCATGCTTGTTAGAGCCTTCACAGTATACATTCACTGGTAAAGGATGTCAGTGTAAAGCATGAGGGGGAAGATCAATTGGTATTTAATCCTGTTTTTTAACTGCATAGGCACTCTTTTGAGTAATTAACTCTGCCAATGACAGTTGAGACAGCATGAAATCTCTTTACACGCCATGACAGTGTTGGGAACTGTTGTCCAGATGTTCAGAAATGCACAATGGAAGCTACATATGATATGAAAGCCCTAAACATATAAATGACTTGAAGAAGGGCGACGTGCCAGAAACAAGCCTGTCTCCGAGATATCAAGTGTTCTTGCGCCTATAGAAAGCCCTCAAAAAATCCTCACAACGGGCAATGTCTGGAACAATGTGTCACATTTTATGGTTTTCAAAAATTACAGCTGTTCACCTCCACATCTGTCAGCAAGGACAGAAAATGACTCATAAGTATGGCTGGGTATTGTTGAAGTTTTATCCCTATGTTTGAATCTTTTGGTGGCATCTGAACTGCCAGCTCTCCCAAATACACTGCGCTCTACTCCACCACCACCACCACCATCACCATCACATACTGTATGTAGCTGCTAGCTGTAGCTGCAGTAGTCGGCCAATCACATGCCGCATTAAATAGGAATGATGATGATTGGCTGCGAGCAAAACCAGCACAAGGAGTACAACACGTATCAAATGCAGTTATCATATGACTGAAGAAGTTTCAATACCACATGGTACTGGGTTGACCTTACAGACAGTACTCAAACTTACTCATAAGTGTCATGTTGTGCTGTGTGTATATTATAGAGCAGAGAGTGAGTGAGTGAATGAGTAAGTGACACAGCCTTGGACTTTAACTGATTGTTTCCCTCTTGACAGTCAACATTGGTATCTTTTAACCATAAACATGATCATTCTCTAACTTTACCACACTGTGCTTGCTTTTTCATTCATTACACAACTATTTCTGTCACTTTTCATTTGAACATTGAGTGCAACACTATGAATGCCCTCCAGGTACGGCTGTACTCAACTCAAATTTTTTCAGTTAAATCGGGTTTGGCTGTTCATTACAAATATTCAACTATTCACTCTTTCTTTTTCACATATATCAAGCAACACTATTGAACTATAAGAAGGATTTAGGGTAAGGAAAGGACGTTTAGGGTAATAGTGACCTAGCAAAGTTAGCCCTCTGATCTAATTTATGCTAATAATACTAACAACAATTGGGAATGTGCAAGATATCAAACAAAAATCAGAGATTATAAAGTATTAAGTTGCTGTGAGCAGTAAAATCACCACTTCTAAGCAGAAGGCAGAAGATAACGTCATGACAGAGCCTGACTGGGCAAGGCCTCTTTTCCTCTGAGCAGCTGCCTCCATTTTATTCAGACTCACCCTGGGTCCAGGTCCACAGCTGCCTGACCCCACAGGAAAGGGACTGGACAACTTATGGAACGTAATGGAATGATTTCGCCCTGAAGAGCAGCATTAAAGCAAGGAGGGTTCACTCTGCAGCTACTACTAAAAGTCCAGAAGAAGACTGCACACTGACTGACAAGAAAACCAACAAAAAGACAACAGGAATGCTTGACTTGAAGAATCTCAGCTGACTATGCAGTCACCAACAGATTCTTCAAATTTCAGACTTTCACGGGGCCGCCGTATTTCCAAAAGAAACCATTTAAAAATGCATTATTTTAATATTATGTCTCCTTCCCTATCTATGACAGTCAGCTTTAAACCTCACGTCTTTGAAAAACTATCAACACTTTTGATTTTTGACATTCAGACAACTGGTCCTGCATATCTGTTCATCCCAAGGACAACCTGGCTCTAACCAATTAGTTTTAATGGCTTAACTTAACCAAACCTTAACCATAGAGGTGTTCTATCATAAAACAGAACAGTAATTTGTACGGTCGTGAAAGCACTTGACAAATGATGCCGTCAAATCAAGAAATGCATCGTTCTAGAGAGCACTCACAAACCATATTTTGTTGTTTTATAATTTGGTTGCATTATGTTTCTTTCTAAATGTATTTGCTTTGCTTGCTAAACATTTTCTAGGAGACTATTTTAGCTGTTTTAAACGTAAACAGCACTGTAGTACTCTTTGAATTGAGTCATTTAAAATCTTGTCACAGTGCTTTATCTGCTTAAAGAGCTTTGAATTATGGATATTTTGGGTAAAAGTCCTCAGCGTTGAGCACAGGTTTATTTAATGAGAAATTCATCAGTGGAGCGTTAGATTTCTGTCACAGTGAAACTACACACGGTCACACTTTGTTCTCTTTATGCTGTCAGACTATTGATGTTGCTCCCTGACCACAGATCTGCAGGGGAGAGCTTCTTACTGTATGCAGCAAAATTACTGGCTCAAGGTCTGGCTCATGTGGCGCGATCATCAATTCCACATCTTATCTTGAAGAAGGAGAAGACGAAGAATAATCTAAGGGATGCTTTCTGAACTCTTAGCATGGGTGGAATATTGCTGGCACAAAAGGTGTTTACTTCAAGCTACAAAAGAGAGACCTCGTAGGCTGAAATGAGAAAATCGAGAGGGGAAACAGAAGATACAGGCTGTCAAATATTCCCGTGACGGAGTCAGAGAGGAATGAACAAAGAGTTTAACTGCTCTAACCTCCCTTGTATAAACTATAAATATAACATAACCTCAGCAGCATCTTGACAGGTTCAAATGAAACCAAGTTTTCTTGACAATTTTCTCCTTACATCAATGACGCTCATTAATGTGATGAGATCATTAAAATGCTGAGTGATGTTGCTTCATTTAAGCACAAAATACTGCGTGACTATTAACAGTCTTCAATCAAGCTAACAGACAGCGGGAACCTTCAGCTGATTTATTTCTAAGCAGTGTTATCTGTGCTAATTTTCCTGAACAAACCTATTAGGTAAAACAAGAATTTGTAAAATAATGTGTGACCCAGTGGGACTCACTTGTTAGTTTTTGATTCACTTTGAGGAATTCAGTCACAGTGTATCAGTCATGTCTGAGTCAGGCAACTTTTTTATCTGATTCTGCAACAATTACAAACTCATCCCCTCGCTAACCAATTTGTTCAGACGTTCTTAGAAATGTGGAAGGCTCCTGGCAGCAACCACTTCCACTTCAGGCGCTCGGCACCGAGCAAGTCAGGGAGTTGCAGAGTTAGTGAGTGATTAGGACCAGTTGCTGGAGAGCAGCCAGGATTGGAGTCATTGGAAAGGCAGGTTGGATATAAATTGTCTTTGTTCAATTCAGACTTCTCATCATTCTCAACCCCTTGAGTTAAGTGATTTCTCAATTTGTTCAGTAGCTTAGCTCAGTGTGAATGAAACAATGTCAGATCCAATACAAGATTTAAATGGCTTTCTCATTTAGTCACTGACCAATCTGTGCTCACAGTGCTTCAGTGATTCAGCAAAAATTGTATGACAGGACGAGAAGCTGAGAAAATTTATGACCAGGAGTTGTATAGCATATGGTTAAAGCTGCAGCGAATTCAAAAGCAGCCATCTTTGGGAATTAATCTACTTTTTAAAAATATATATTGCATATGCAGGTAATGTTGATGAACTGCCCAACGCCATAAATCAAGTAATAACTGTATGTTTTGTTTTTAAACTGGGCTAGAATAATTAAATTTTATTCACTTATTCACTGTCATGCCAAGAGTTAGATGAGATGAATGATACCACCATTAAATTTAAAGCTACAGCTAGGAGACAGCTAGTTTAAATCGGCATAAAGTCCGGAAAACAGGGTGCACCACCAGTTTTGGACAGAGCTAGACTAGCTGGTTCTCTCTGTTTTCAGTATTTATGTTAAGCTAACCATCTCCCCACTGTTGTTTCATACAGACATGAGAGTGTTGTTGATCTTCTCATCTAACTCTTGTCAAGAAAGTGAATAAACCCAAATGTCAAACTCTTCCTCTAAGGTATTGCACAGAGTCTTGCATCCTGCAGCAGAGCCTGACAATCAGACAGAGAGAAAGGTTGAAATTTGTATGAGAAATTCTTCACCACAACATTCAAATTCCTAGCAATGACTTTGTCTTAAAAAAAGAAAAAAAGAAAAAGAAGGATGTCTAGTGTTTACCGGTCATATTCCCAGTTGAATCTGAATGTGAGGTTTGCTGCAGTTGAATCAGAGAGACGATGCTGAGCAGCTGAGCCTCCTCCACCTTACAGCTGCAAACAGGTGCTTTGACAGCTTGTTTTTCTAAATCGATATGAGATGGAAAGATGGAGATTTTATGTGAGGCCACAGGGAGGCAAAAAAAAGGATTTGAATAAACAATAGTTACCATATTTCAGCAATGTAAAAGTGGGATAAAATAGCTATCCCTTCCTACTCTATAAGAGGGAAATGACAGTTCTTGACCAAAAGGTAAATTATTTTTAACTAAGCACTTTAATAGTCTGTCAAAACAGAAAAAAACTGCTTCATTCTAGCTTGCGATGAGGCCCTGCAGACACACTTGGTGAAATTTGTGCGTGAAACTATATTTACTTCAGCTTTCAAGCAAATGAGTCAAGAGAGTCGGATGTGATGGTGGCTTGTGATGAGGCCGTGCAGATAAATCTGGTGACATTTGTGAGTGAAACTATATTTACTTCAGCTGTCAAACAAATGAGTCAAAACAGTTGGATTTGATCGTGGCCAAATAAACACAATGGGAACCTTTTAGCAGGGTAGGATGATAGGAAGAAAATTAATTCTTCATGTGCCTCCTCGTGAATCCTGCTTTGTAGGAAGTAAATGACAGCCAAGGAAACAAATGCCAACATGTGGGTTCAAAAAATATCTGCTTATTCAGATGCTTAATGTGGAAACATGGTGTAAAAAATACTGTATAATCAACAATACACTCTTTGTGAGGGTGAAAAACATTCTTCCGGCACAATTATGACAAAAAGTGAAACTTAAATGTGCCTTTTTTTATTTCTAAACATCAGAGGGTTACACGGAAAAAGATGAATGGACAAAAAGCGAATGCCTGCAACCTTGTTTTTTTCCCAGAAGTATGCAAACAGACGCACTTTTTTAGGTGCTTTGATCCAATTAAAGAAAATCCTAATACTACAGGGCACAGTGTTTTGTTTTTTTTTAGCGTGCTTCCAAATTTGTTTTGGGAAAACCTTTTTCTGTTTCAACAAGATAATGCCCCCAAGCACAAAAAAAGGTTCATAAAGTAGCGGTGGTCCAAGTTTCTCCACAGCAATGTGGAGAAACTTTAGCTCCATCCAACACCTTCAAGGTGAACTAGAACGCCAACTGCTAGCCAGACCTCATCTGCCCAACATCAATGTCAGACCTTGCTAACGCTCTTTGTGGTTGAACGGATGCCAAGCCAGGTTCCCAAATCCTGTGGAAAGCTTTCACAGACTGGAAGCTGTTATAGATTGGTTTTGGAATAAAAGAAAAAAGTCCACATCCTTTTGGCTCTGTTCCAGAAAGGTAGGTTTTTGCATGGGGAAAGCAGATGTCTCAAATATTCATTAGAAATCTGAAAATATGCGACACAAAGTTGCTGTTTAATTAGCTTCCTAAAACAGAATCCATTTTAATGCCAAATCTATCACAAACTTCCCATTAGACACAAGAGTATTCATTAGTTCCAGTCACTTAATACCTGTGTCGTTACAAAAAAAGTTCAGAACCTTCATTTGGATGATCCAGACTAAGCTCTGTGTGAATCCAAATCTGAGCAACTGTAATTTAGTCAAGGTTATTAATTTGGTGGATTCTGATTCGGTGGTAAATTGGCAGTGTCTCTTGTATACAGATATTTTCTGCATCAGCACTGCCAAGACTCTTAGAAATATGGCTTCACAGCACACTATCAATGGATTTCATGCAACGGCAAGCCAAAAATCCCTAAGAGTTGCTTTATGTGATTCTCCAGTATCACCTTAACTACTGTTTTCATGTCAGCCAAACTGCAGCATGAGAGCAGGGTGTCTTCATTGAATACAATGTTTCATATTAGTTAGTTATTTGAATTATATAAACAAATCTGAAAATAAAATGTTCTGTCTCACGATGTTATTCAAACATTTTAGCTCGTGAGAGTCTTCAGAGAGGTGATTCTGTGGTAAGTGGAGCATAATTACTTCCAATTATCAGCTTACGGTTTTATGAACTGAGCATGATTCAGATGAGTATGCAGTGAGCTCTCACACTGCACTGCTCTCTGCTAGCATCACTTTTGCAGATTTCAGAATAAAACCATTAAAAAAAGAAAGAGAAGAAAGGGACTTATTTTTTTTTTCAAAATAATGACAGTCAATCCAATTTATCCATAATAATTTTAACCTTTTTGGTTTGTAATGAGATCTATTTCAAGAAGAGAGACATAATAAATTACTTTTAACCTGAAATATTTGTACGCACATGTAGGCATAAAAAATAAGATCATTTATTTGACTATTTAAAGACCGTTCTGTGAGTCAAATTTGATATTTGAAGTTCTGCAGTGAAGATTGCTCTTCAGCTCATTACCCTAATAAAATGCGAGTTTTACAAGAACAAAAAGACAAAACTTTCACTATGGATGCAACTGTCAACGCACAACCACAGCACCAAAGATGGGAGGGTTTTCTTGATGTCTCTAAATGTCCTTAAAATATTTAGGATTTCACTGACATTAGAACATGTTCATCAGAATTTAAAGAAAAGAGGGATCAATGAAACTCTAGAGCTGAAAGGGAATTATTTATGCATTACAGATTATCACAGGCTCCCCTATGAAAGTACTTCATAGATTTGCATATAAATTTACATTACAACCAAGTTTTATATTTAGTTTCGACTGAATGTTTTGATGTGACCTGATGCCAAACATGTGAGTTTATATATAGTTTTACATTGACATTTATCAGCTGTCATAAAAACAGAGCAGAGGACAGATGCATATAATGTAGATTCATGAATAAAACCTAATGTATGCACAAAGACAGAAATATGAATGTACAAATGACATTTTGTCACATTCATAAAGCCATGCATATGCATGGTTCTGCTTTTTTAAATCTCTCTCAGTCATCATGGAACTGGGCGCACAATTTCCACCCCCACAGTAAGCCATGAAGGGATGGCATGTCTGTACTCGTGCCTGCTCCAACCATTTATGAGACCTATCAATGAAACAAACGGCAAAGAAGAAACGCAACGGTTGTGCCACATTGGTGAAGATCTGCGGCTGTTTGCACGATTAATTCACCAGTAGTAATTTAAAGGTGGGAAATAGTATATGCATGGTTTCTGTGCTTACGAGTGCAGTATACCTTTCAAATAAAATATACAACTGCCTCTAAAACACAGAGCTTGTAACAAAATATTTCTCAGCCAGATTACACTTGACCACAGAGTGGACGTGAGAGTTGCTACTTGAAACAAGTAGCATTAAATTAGGTATGTTACATAAAAACAAGAGGCTTAGGTGTGCAGATTTGACAGCCCTCCCCTGAAACTCTGCAGCCAACGCGCTGCAGAAAGGGAAAAAGAAAAATGTCAAGCCATAGATCTTTGGTTTAACTGACTATCCAGTTGAAGTCTTCAGAGAATGGCACACTGACATTTGTTAGCTGCCTTACTGTAAAACTGGCTCTGCCTTGCAGGTGACCTTCCAAGATCTATTTTTGTCAGGTAATGACTGTCATTATGAATGCCTCTGCTTTACATTACTTCTACAGTCTCGCTCAGATAGAGAAATTTTAGACAACAACAACAACAGCCGATCACAGTCAACCTGAACAGTACCCATGGAATAGCTGATGAATTGTCAGGTTTCCCACATCCTTGTTCAGAGAAGAGGTGGAGGTGCCGCCCTATCAGAGTGTGCTTCAGCGCCTCCAGCTCCCTCTTGATTGCCTGACATTCTTTACCAACAGTCAGGTAATTCAGTTCCCTTGGCAACAGTTTCCTGCTGATACAAAGAATCAGGTATCACCTTGAAAGTTTAAGAGTGTGGTTGGGAGCCTCGGTGTTTTCATTTGCGTGCAGCTGCACCTTCATTTTCAGGAGGAAACGAGGGTTCTCGTTGTCAGGTTTAAGCTTTTATTTTCACCCCCCCTCCCTGCATTGTCCTACATTCAGGTCATGACATTTTTCTATTTATTCCTCTCTCCACCTTTGATCGGTCACTGCAGCGCTACAGAGCTTCTGTACAAGGTTTTACCGTAGAGCTATATCTGTTCTCTTTCAGAGGAAGGTCTCAATCTCAATTACTCTGTAAGTACAGGTTATAATGTAACTGTAATTTAATTTACATTTGACGCTATATAACTAAGGTGACTTTGAGATTCTCAAGTGTCCTGGGTGTAAGATCTCAGTAACTGCTCTTTTTAGGGATTGTGATGGGGGATCACAAAATGTCATTCAAATGATGCTACTAACTCCCCAGCCAGCTCTGACATGCATCAGCTCTGAATTAAATGGAACAATATCATATTAACTTGAGCAGCTCATCATCAGCACAATGTTGATTTCCTGCAATATTTCATCCCACTGCTAGAAGAAAGACAATTATCTGGCAATCATATGTGACATTTGGCCTAATGCAGAAAGCAATACATGAACAAATTTCCTCTTATTTTTATTCATATCCGCAATTTGTTCTTATTTGGTTTGTACCCATTAATTTCTAGAATTCACCAATGTTTTCTTGTTTTTGCTGTTTTCTGAGGGAAGAGAAAACTTTATGAGTGGTTATCTTTTTCACAGTCTACAAATTGTTTGTACGACACAAGAAAACATAAGTTTTAAATTTGAGGTCCATAAAAAAAACACACGAATATAATTTAAACACATTTAGATTGTTTTATGATTTAGAGTAAGTATAAAGTTGTGGACTAAAGAAATACTCCTGGCTCCACTGAATCCCAATTAAGAGAAAAAACCCTCATGATGATACTGTGTGCATTCATTTCACATCCTGCTCTTAGATGCTTCGGTCATCCAGTCCCCATGCAGAGGACACATGTTCAGAGACAGACACAGATCTGTTTGCTGAGCCGTGCAAGTGCTTTTAGATTTGTGCAATCCTCTGGAGTCTCAGCTTAAAAACACGTCAGTCAAATCCTGTACCTCCACACCTGCAAGTCCCACAGTTATACAGCGCGTCCCTCTGCTGACACGACATTCACAGCGTGAACATGTCGCACATGTTTTATCACGTCTGTGCTGTTTTCTGTGACATTACACTACAGTGCTAATGCTCTGGAAACTGTTTATTTAACAGTACATCAATTTTATTGTAGCTTAAGTTCTTCTTCTTCTTGATTCATTTGTTATTTGGTGTGTTTATTTCCCTACAGATATATATGTATACTGTATGTTTGCTCTCTTCTAGTGGTATACGTGTATTTACAGTTCCTGTGCAATGCCTGGATAACATGCCGCTGTACACACAAACTAATTTCACAAGTTGACTTGAATCAACTTTCTTTTGATTGACTAATGTATGTTTTGCTGAAAGCTTTCTCATGGCTTCTCAGTAAAAACTGCAATTTGGTATGTTTTAACATCCGGCTCTTTTTTTTTTTTAAGCATATAATTAGACGGCTTTTGAAGCATGAATATGGAGGCAATTACAGGAATGTGTGTGAATACATTTTAATGTAGCATATTGTCGATGACTCTCACAGATTGGATAATTGAGAATATAAAATGTATCATTGCGAACAGGGGCTTCAGTTAGATGCATTTAAAACACAAGTTTGTGTAAAAACATTTATATCAGTGTTAAGTTGTGTACACAAACTAAATATCTGAACTGCTAGATAACATACTGCTGTGCTGCATTTGACAGGACCTGAAAAACAATAGTTTTGCCATTCTTAGTCCCTTCCTATATATTTTCATCTGCCATCTGGGTGTCTCTCATGTCAAAGGTTAGCATGTGCCAAATATTATAGGGGAAGGCAAACTTGTCAACGGAAAGAAAAGATTTGAACATCAAAACTGGCTCACATGGCTGGCTGACCAGCATGGGTCAAAGGTTTTATAACAGCTGCACTCAGGTGCATTCGTGCAGAGTGAACAGTGAAGAGTCTGTAATAACTGTCAAAATATAGGAAATGTGAAGAGACACAGGCGTATTTTTAGGTCTGTGGACTTTTGAAAATGGCACAGGCTGTGGCAGGATGTTTATGTATATTCAAAAAAAAAAACCCAACTGATTTACAAATAACTCCCCCATAAATGCATCCTCATTGTAAACTATTCTAAATGACTGGACGACGACTGTCAGCTACAACGACAGCAATTTGGACCGCTGTTTCTCCAAAAGCAACTCACTGACATGGTGGTTTTCTTGTCAGTGTTGGTGAGATAAATGGTGTTCATATATATTTGGATTGCTCTGGAGTGAAAAGCAGATTTAAGATCTGATACATTAACACATTTATACATGGATGGCTTGTTCCTGATTGAACTGTCCAATAAGCAAAGGCTGTTATCGAGTTCTTCGGCTGCCTACTGGACTGAAGGAGAAAAGAGGGGGCACAGTTACAGACATTAAAAACTTTTGTCTTATTAACTTTTGGAAACTTCCTAAACTGTTTACATACTTTATATAAGTTGTATTGTACACTTGCCTGTAGTCAGATTTTACATCTTTGTATGCTAAGCTGATTTGTAATGTACTGACTATTTAACTCTGGTAATTAGATGAAATTCATTCATCTGAAGTGAACAATTTGTCTAATTTATTTTTCTAGAACTAGCACAAAGGAACACAAACATACTGTCAACATCATTTTGTAGTTATTTCCAAATTAAACTGTTCTTTCCAGGACACGCTGCTACTGAAAGTGGG
This sequence comes from Argyrosomus regius, assembly GCA_946959425.1. NCBI lineage: Eukaryota > Metazoa > Chordata > Actinopteri > Sciaenidae > Argyrosomus > Argyrosomus regius. Next base: position 9,223,733 of record OX336889.1, read on the forward strand.
CACTGAACTAGTTATTTGCATCCCTCGTCCTCTACCACACTAACTGGCAGCGTGTCGGTCTCACACGTTTTGGCACAACAACTGGGTGATGACCTTGGAAGCGATGAGCGCCACGCTTCCTCCCCTCGGTAAGCAGCATCGTGTTCCTCCGCTGCGAGCTATCCTCGGACATGGCAGCCAGGTGGTTGTTCCTAATGTGGTACAGCGTAGTGCTAGTACTGCTACAGTTTACATTTGCCTTTGTTGACTTTCTGAAGGAAACAGTGCCGCTCCGAGCTTCATTTAGCACGTTTCATTTTTGACCTCAAACTGCTAGCTAGCGAACCCATTAGTGGAATGTGTATGCAAATTAACCTATAGACCAACACGTGTAACTGCTCAATTATATTCTCAATTAACGGATTAACGGTTAACTGTTGATGTTTTTTTCTGCAACTTATTAGAAAATTATGGACAATGAACGGTATTGTACATCATTGTGTTAAGTGCTTTCTTTGTTGGACACTTCAATGTTAAATTCAACCCTAATATCACCCTTTTATGAATGTATATAGACAATATATATTAGATTAGTAAAATGTGTGACAGATGGAGTCGGTGAGGAGTTACGTGACATCCTCGGGTCAGTCTGTGAATACAGAGTGGATCGTGTGTGTCATGTGATGTGATAAGGTTATAAATGTGAGCTGGAGCTGGGTCACTGTGAGGGTGAGCAAATGCCCTTCAAGAGCTTGAAAATATGATTCCCATTCTGGGGGAGATTTGTCAAGGCAGCATTAATTGGGGCTGTGGTAGGAAGGGTGACATGCACAAACATGCTGAAACAAGCATCTTCTCAGCCCAGAGAAGCAATACCAATATTTCATCCTGATCTCTTTCCAATAGGTAGCCGTAACCACAAACATGGACACACCTGATTTACTGCTGCTTAAAAATGTAATTGTAAGTCTTGACGTGCAAAATCTCTCATTTTTTCATTTGGTGGGTGAGTGTGTTATGGATAAAGATCCCTCATGGATGCTGTGAATTTAAATTTTTCATTTTCTCTTTTTTCATATTTAGGAAGTCTCATTGATTATTGCGGATGTAATCAGCAGTCTTGGCAGCGTGATTAGTAAAGACAAACCTCAATGCTTATGCTGCAGCGCAGTCTTCACTGTTTCTGTGTGCCGCGGAGGAGACCCCATAAACAAAACCAGTCTGTGCACAGAGTTGTAGTAATGATGCAGTTTAGTTTATCAAACGATGTCACTGTGGTTATTATCGCAGTTATAGCCCCAGTGGATACTTGAAATAAGCCAGCGCTCCTTGCCAAACGCTTCCTCATGAGCCATGTTGTATTTCTTATGTAGTCAAGAGCCTCACACACATTTGGGTATGAGAACCCTGCATATGACAGGTTAGTTTTTAATGACTTTGCACCATGCAAACAAAGGATACAAATAAGGTGTGTACAGGTTTATTTTCATGGCATGGTGAAAAAGTAAGTTGAACACAGTATCCCTGTCCTGCTTAAGGATTTCTGTGTGAATGTGTTTAGTTAGGGTAGTTTGTGTCAGGCGTCTATTTCACTGAATGTCTATCCAGATAATTCTAAATATTGTTAAATATGTTTTCTTTCTCAGTTGGAAAGTGAATTCCTTATTATGGGAAATACTTTGCAATGCCACCACCGTCAATTTATACAAGGCTCAAGTGACATTTACCATTTGTAAACATACTCTTTTTCTTAGACCCAATGGATTGATATGCATGAGCGAGGCAATTAAATAGGAATATGTGGACGATTAAATTAAACGGCACTAATTGCTTCAATCATCAGTTCACCACTGTTTTTTTTTTTCTTCTTTTAAACACAGCACCACCGCCATGAATGTATTCCGCTTCTGTTAAGGGTCCACCGGCAGCATAAAATTTCCATTAGCAGTGTCTCTGAGCCACAAAATCTGTATTTTCAATGCTGACTGTTTGCTTTTCTTTCTCTGTGCAGGCTTAGCTGTTTTTTCCTGTGTCTGCCAAATATGAAGTTAATGTTCATGCTAGGATCCCACCACTAATGCATAAATAAAAAATAATAAAGTTTAGACTTTTAAAAAGTTGTTTCTGCAATCCACTATACTATCTACACTTTTTTTTCAGGATTTCCCTCAAGAAAGTGTCCAGCCACTCAAATCCTGCAGCACCGTGTCTTGTGACAGTTTAGTTAAGATCCTAATAAATACATGAAATAGTGTGTTTGCCTGGAGGCGTTCATTCACTTACTGAAGGTGGTCTTTACAACACACTGCAGGAAATCCTGCAAGCCACACGTAATGGAGATATCACGTATGCTTACATCACCCGTAAACCATTAGCCATCGTTTACCGTAGCCATCATAGTGATTCATCACTCATGGCCGCTATCACATTCATCTCGGTGAGTTATGTGAAAAGGTCAGATAGTCATCACTGACATCTAAAAGGCAGCGGGTGTTTTACTTTATGAGACCATGACATCTATGTTGCATCACAAATTCAGAGGTCAAAGAGAACAAGCATGACACCAGCCCGCACAAGAGGCTAGCTTCAAAAGTTCCTCATAACACCTCTGGAGTGGTGAAAACTGGTTACCAGTACCATGCACATTACTACTGCAATAACCTGCAAACAGCTTGGAAGTTATTCATCTGAGAGAAGATAGAAATGTGTCAACCTACCCCCGTACACAGCAAATTCACAAGAGAGAATTTTTGGTGTTGGAGCCAAAGTAGAGTTAATTATACTCAGATAGAGACAAATTCATTATATTTCACTGTAACTTGATAAGTAGTTGGTGTCAAAACCAAGTGCAAAAACAAAGCGTCACTAAATCAAACCTGTAAGTGTAATTGTACCTGGTTGTTTTGCAATGGTGAGCCACTGTAATTTTAACTTATGTTGTTGCTGGCCACTGTAACTGTAAGGAGTTGTTTGCTAACATGCTGCAGTTTGATTGCTGTGAGCTAAAAAAAAAAAAAAAAAGCCCTGTAGGCCTGTTAGAGAATGTTTTGTTAGTATGTCTGTGTCTCTTTTGTGTTTTCCAGGTTTTATGCGGCAATACTCTAATTAGAGTGAGGGAGGACACAGTGTAGCTTGTTGGAGTAGGTAGGCGGAGATTTCCCAGCATGCCATGAGACACTGTGTTATGGACAAAGTGTTACAGATGTTGTTTGTTTATGGTTATTAGTGTTACTGTTCTAATTCTACAAAGTTCTAGTAGTTTAAAGTTGCTGTTATAAAACAATTTTATACAACAAAACACAAATGATTAATAACCCTCCTCAGTGGATTAACAGTGGAACTGTTAATTTGGGTATGCTGATTTTACTGTGTAACCTTGCCAGTCTTTGGCTTTATTAGAAACTGGGTAACTCTCACACTGAACATTTAATACAAGTGGTGGTGGTGAAAGAAATTATTTTACCTCCTGTAGTCCAGTCAGAGTGTTCCTGTTGCTTTGCCAGAAGGTTTGACGGTAGCTTCACAGGAGTAATTAAGATGTAGGATGGAGTCGGAGAATTCTCTCAAACCGGCAAACTGTGAATTTTTGTTTTCTTGCCAAGGGTTGTCAAGCTAATCGATGATCACTCTCAGAGTGGACTCGACCGCTTCCTCTAAAGAGTAGATGCGCCAGTTTTGTATCTATCGGCATAGATAGATCCCTGAGTTGACTTGTAGGTGTGATGCAGTGCTGTGTGTGCAGCAATCACCAGTTTGTACTGTGGTAGCTCTCCCTTTAGCATCTTTAGAGGTCTCAGGCTATAGTAGGTAATGTTACAAACCAATGAGCAGCTCAGTAAACTTTGTGGTTTTATTGGGTTTTTATGATAATTTTGATAACTTTTATTGATCGGGTATTTAAAATTGTTGGATTATCCGAAAACAGACATTCCTGTCCGATCTTAAATGTGCCCCATTTGAAGTCACCTCTACATTAAAACCATGCTGTCCCTCTCTGTCTTTGACAGGTTGATTTCTCGACTACACTCTTATTTCCTTTATTGAATTTGGGGCATCTTATGTTATCAGTACACTGTCTTTAACTGCACTATATTTCTGGTCTTTAATTTTATAACCTAACAACCTTTTTAATGGTTGTCTTAATGCATTTATTTTGCTTATACTAAGCACACTGAATCACCGCTGTGTTTGAAAGATGCTATACAAATAACCTTGACCTGGTAATTTAATAAAGTATACTGTATATAGGTCACAGTATAAAGGTCTATAAATATCGCGGTACAATTACACATACAATAAGAGTTTTTTATACCTGTTATTGGAGTAATGAAGCATTAATGTTATTCAACATTGAATCAGGGGCCATATTTATGTGGTGTTGTAAACATGTATGGTAGATTTCCACTGTAAACTCCAGTGAACGCAGTCAACAAATGTGGAGAATTCCAGCACCACGGAGAGTGAGCGACACAAACGGCACGCTCACGACGGTCGAGGATGACAACTTAATGAAACCCACCTGGTGGTGATGAGGGCGGCCTGACCCCGTCTTTGATGAATCAAGTGCCTCAGCTTTTGCAGAGAGGACAAGGTTAGCATTCCTTCCACTCTCCAATTTTGCACTTGACAGACACGGTCAGCATTTAAAAATTTGAGTGAGAGTGTTTTGGGGCATTTTTCCATTATCCTTGTCCTTTAATTTATCATTCATTTGATTTACTTATTTTCCTTTTATTTCATCCCTAAAATATAAATGAAACGCTTTGCAAGGGTGTCATGGTTCAGCAGTCCTGTGGATTGCAACTCCAAGTCCAGCGGCACATCCTGTCGGTTATCACAGCAGACATTAATCCCCTGAAATTCCGAGTCTCAAACCTCGCCTTGGACAAATGAAAGAATAGATGATAAGGATGTCCTGAGAGAATCCTGTTCACTCGGGAGTCCTGCTTCACTTGCTGCCATTTTAACTTCACTAAATCAAATGTTGTCCTGAATTGGCTGGGAAGAAATGGTCGTCTGTGTTATCATTCTGGGCTACCCTTGTCAGTCAACTATAGCCTAAAGATGAAAAACGACAAGGGATTGCAGGCGAAGAAAATGAGTATTACATCTGTACATACAAAACGCTACGCGACTGACTGAAATATAAAAGTGTTTAAATACTTGACTAATCAGGCAAATATACCAAATATCTGGTTCTTTTCTTTGTCTTATTTTGCTGCTTTTCTTCATTTTATATGAATGTAAATCAAACATATTTTGGTTTTGGGCTGTTGGGTGGACAAATTCCAAATCTTGAGAGGCATTTTTCATTATTTTCTGATATTAGATAGACCAAACCTTTGGTCTCCAATGTACAAAATGGTTTTTGATCCCCACAAGGGGTTTGCAAGATAAGTCTGAGGGGTTGACATATTATTAACATCAAAGGAACCAGAAAAATAGATATCTCTGCTGCAGAAGTGTTTATTTTTTCAGGTGAGGGATGAGATCACAAGCTGACATTGCAGCTCTAATTTTGTCTTTATAATATCTTCTAATCATGACTTGAGTTGTTTGCTATGTGTTTGCTATAGTGCTCCTCCTACTGTAGATAACGTATATCACTATCTGCATGTCAAGACGCACTGTGGTGAGGAGCATAAACCTGTGTGAAGTCTTATGGCAGTAAAGTAGTCCTTCAAGTGTTTTGTTCAGCTCTCTACCCACGCACGGTAAAATTCAGAGAAATGCACTGTTTTCTGGCAGAAAATAGGTTAGAGTTGAAAATTCATACACTGGCAGTTCCCAACAATAATGTGATGTAACTGTTTGAAAATTTTAGCAGCCAAGTAATGATGTAATGTGAAATCAATGAATCGCACATAATTGTGTTTAGCATTTAGGTCTGTCTGGCAATTAGGATAAGAGAAGGTAACAGAAACAAACAGAAAACTCTATTGCTTCCTTCTCTGGATAGAGCATTGCTATTGTTTCAGAGACAGGTTTGTGCTTCAGTGTTGACTGACTGTTTTGTTCATGATAAATGAATAAAAACAACATCAACAGGTGTCTAAGGCAGTTTACGGTAGTCTGTAATTTACAGAAACAAGGTTACTTTTCCATTGCATATCTGCAGAAGTAAAGTACCTGTAATGATGCTAAATACTATAATAATGCTGTCTTCTTTTTGGCTTGCCAACCCAATATCCTCCAAAGCCTGTGGCTCGCTGATAGCACTATTTTAGATCACAGAGCAGCTGGAAATCAGAGCAGGTGTGTGTATGTGTGGTGACAGGGAGTATTTAATGTGAGAATTATTCCAGTATTGTGGGAAATGGGGAACTGTGTCCCAAAAGGAAAGACTGCTTAAAATGATTGTATGAAAACATGAAAGTAACAGTGTGTAACTGTAAGCATAAAATAACAGACACTGACGTCTAATCAGGTGAATGGTGTCTGTCACTCTGTGCGCTGTACCGCTGTTCTTGCACTATGTAACTTTGTGCTCCGGGTATGATCTCCCATGTGAAGTATGTGACGCTTTACGGCACTAAGTCACACACCACCAACTAGTTCACTGATTTTGGTGAAACTGGATCATATTTATGGAGAAAATCTTTTTCTTCGGTTTCCCTCTGATGTCCTTCTTCTCAACTCTTTGAGTTTCCTGAAGAACAGGAAAGTAAACTGCAGCTGCTAGCTAATGTTAGCTCAGTTTATTAGGCGAGGTGGCTTGACTGTGAGCACAGAGCACCGGGGAATCGTTAGTGTTTGTACCACGAGCAAACTCCAGGAAGGAGGTTGTTTTCAGGCCTGGTGCAGGAGGGAATGCAGACAGACAGACAGTGTGCCAGTGTTGTGCCAGAACCTGAGCTGGGCAAGAGGGCAATATAACCGGGTTCAGCAGCCTCTATGGACATTAAGTCTCAGGCGAAGAGGACATAGACAGAAGAAACTTAAAAGAGAAAATGAGAGAGTGACCAAGCAAGAAGTCGCCAGACAAGAGTAAATGTGGGATTGACTTTTAGTCGTTGGTGAGAACTTCGTGAAATAAAAGTCTGAAAGGTCAAGCTGGGCTTCCTGCTGTTGGACTTGGACTATGTCTTAGGTTGTTGTACTTGTTTGATGCTTGGTGTTGTCGTCTTGCTGGTTTTTGCTCATTTGGACAGTAATATAATCATAACTATTACACATGTACAAGCTGTCCATATTTACACTGTAGATCAGCAATGTTGCCGTTTTACAGTTCAGTTTTCTGCATTTTTGCTGAAAGCACAGATGAATGGGTTAATTACAGTCCGCAACTGCCTCCTCCAACATATTAAATTAGCCTATGGGAATGTGAAAGTTATTTAGTTTCAATACACTAGTGTGACTTTACTTATAATTTAGGCTTTGGGAAAAAATAACACTGACACTTTTGCCCAACCTCCACAGTCAGGATATGAAAGTGGTAAACCCCGTCACATTACTTCCTAGCAGCCGACAGCTTTCTTGCATTGTATATTTGAAGAAGTTTGACCTGGGATTTCTGCCTCTATGCATGTATAAAATTACAAATAATGGATGTTCGCACACTGACTGGGTCTTTGTCTTAGTATCACAGAGAATAATGAGAAATTGGCCATCTGCCAGTGATTTCAAGCTCCACACAAAATCAATATTACAGGCCTAAAATGCAATTTGACACAAGAACATAACACCATGAAAATAATCTTGGCCCGATGATCACCAGCATCACCATTACTACCAATAAAACAATGTTTATAGCAAAACACTGCTCACGAAGGAGAGCAGGAACACATCGCTCACATTATGGCTTTTAATAATAATTTGCTGGAAAAATGTTGATGTCCATTATTGAAAAGTGGTCCTTCATGTGTTTAATCTGATAGCCCATGGATGAATGTATTTTCCATTAATGACATTGTAGCCTTTTCTGCCCCATGATGCTTCATGAACTCATTTCTTTTGTCTGGCTATAGCTCGATGGCAGTGAGGGGAAACGATGAAGGCTTTGTTATTAAGTTAGATGTTTTTTTTCCCCTCACCAGCAGTGGGATGAGTGTGTATAAACAGATGTGGGTGCACAGTGTCAAATCCCCTGAAAGAAGAATCTTTTGCCCCCAGCAAAAGTGCTCCACCACCCCTGCTCCTTTTATCATCAACGCCCCTCATTTTATATTTTTTCTAAAAAAAAATTTTTATTCCCAGCTGTCGGCACCTAGAACCATCACAACTTTTCACACTACCAGAGGTAACACCACACTGTCAGGCCCCACAGGCTCAATCTGTGTGTGTGTGTGCAGACTAGTTTCCTTAATATAACCACCCACTTAAAGATGAAGGACCAGCCCTCCCATCACAGCTCACACAGGAGCGACATGCAAGCAGCTCCCACCACACACACACACACACACACACACACACACACGTACACTTGTCTGCGTGAACATATTAAAGCTGTGTAATTTTGTTCATAAAAGAGACAAATTTTAAATGGTCAAATAAAGCTGAGCTTACTAATATTCACTTTTATTCAGCTATTATGTTTAATCTTGTAGGTTTTTCTGCTGTACCACCCAGTGTGCCCCCACCTGTTTCTAATTGAATATCACAGCTGTACCCAGGTAAAAAAAAAAGAAAGAAAGAGAACTCCATTTTGGCAAAGAGGGCAAATCTTGATTAACGGGAATTGCAGTGAGAATGTGATTTTGTTCATGCCTGCATGAAGTTCTCTTTTTTCTCCTGCAGGGTCAGGGTTTAATTTTCTTGCTCAAGGAGACTTCAGCAAGCAGATGCTCCCCAGCACTACCAGGGTCTTAAACATCTTGAAAATTGAAGGACAGTCTTCTCACTGTATTACCAAGCTGCCCATGAGGCATTATGTGTCACACACTGGCTGCACTGGCTATAATTACTGTACGCGCACATGGTTTCGGATGCTACTCACAATGAGCTATCTTGGCTGATTACCATAGTGTCGTGTGTGTCAGTTAAAAGTTGGCTGCCCTAGACCTCCCATTCTTTGGCAGGGTCCTGATGTCAATTTGTGGAAAAACTCTGGCAGGTCTGGAAGAGCTCCTTGACTCACAACGATCCTAATCCAGGGCCTGGAGGGAGGCAGGGCAGGGATGAAGCGTGGAGAGAGGGGACATGCTGAATGGACGCTAGAGTGGACTTCAGTGTGAGGTCACCAAAACGTTTAACAGTCCAGGCACTTGGTTCGCTGCAGTATGTCATAGTTCTATACCCACCACTGCAATTTTATTTCCCAGTGGCCTCAATTTGTCAAAAGGGATTCTGTGCATCTCAGGACTTCCCCTCATAACTAAGGACAGTCGAGTTATGAGAGAGAGAGAGAGAGAGAGAGAGAGAGAGAGAGAGAGAGAGAGAGAGAGAGGTCTAAACAGCTGCAGTGAAACTGTTCTAATACTAACACCCCTCTACTTAAGACAGAATAATCACTGTCAAACAACTGCGTTTCCTCTACCCCCTCCCTCTCCCACTCGCCAAGTTGCTTCAGGGGGTTGGTGTGTCATGCCCAGCATAAATAGAAAACAGCATTTCCATCTGCCTGGTAAACAAGCTGGCTAAGCTGCCACCTCAGTTCACCCATTTTGGATATCTACCATAGATGAGGAGATTCAGATGCTTTATGCTGCACGACATTTATCAAATCAAGCTGCAGCGTTAATTTCGTAGAAAAACAACGGATGTGTTATAATGGAACAGAGCACGGTGAAGTGTAGTTACAAAGGGCCAGACAGTGTTCATTTTATTTGAATGGAAAAAAAAAAAAAGGAATCTTTTATCTTTGACAGAAATAAAAGTTCAAACAATGTGAAGACTCGCAGTCAGCAAATTCACTTTTATGTGTTGCTTGTTTATTGCATCTTGAAAGGCTTTGGCTGTCTTTTGTTGGATTTGCGCTGCTCATATGTGAGTGAAGAGGTGATAGAGTTCAACATGATTGGCGTGAATTGGGATAATAATGATAATAACTGATGCAACGTTTACAGTTTTTGAGAATTATGAGCATCATTTCAGTTGAACTCCTCAAACAACTCTTTCATGGCTGAAAAAAACTAAAAACAGCCTGAAATTCTGCAAATAAAACTTAAAAGTCCAACACTGCATAACTAAATATCTCCCAAAAACACTTCCACTAATAAATCAAGCTTATATATTGTTTCCAATATACACATGCACAGATGATTTAGGGTATTTACTTTCCAGTTAAAATACAAACAGCAGATAGTTCTCACCAATGAATTTGATTGCATAAGAGGCATTTGATGAGTGCTGATATAAAGCATAACGGCACTGGGACTTTTAACTACATGTATCACTCATGTACTAACATTAACGTTACATTAAATCATAGATTGTAACATATTTGTACTACAAAGATGAACATATTTCTATCTACTATGTTTTACACACAAGGAGGAGGTGATTACTTGTGTTGGATAGCTAATAATTAATCTCTATGAACAAATATCTGAAAGTCCTCGTCAGACGATAGCCAATGGGTTCGATATTGCCTGATAATTAGCCGGATCAGCCACTGTCAGTAATCAATACACACATTATTAAAACATTAATCAAACCAATAAATAACAGCAGTCAACGTCAGACAACCGTATCATACTTTAGCAGTTACATTTTCTGTAGAGGTGACAAAACATTTACAAAATAAAAGCATATGAATGATTACATTTAATTAAACTAAAACTCCCTTTAAGAAATATAACTCTAGAAAGATAAAGAACATCATATGTCAACAGTCTTGTCAATCTGGCATTGATCTGATCCATAAAGATAAACTGTGCTCGTGTACAAACTTTACTATCGCTTCAAAAACTGACGACCAACTCGCTGCACTTTTTTAGCAGGAGGAGACCGTAGGAATGAGAAGTGAACCATTTAAAATACTAAGATTAAGATTAAGAAGAAAGATGGTGGATCAGATACACCCAAAGCAACTTTCCAGTTTCCTGTTTGGTGCTGAAGAGAGTGCACCTACATTTCTGATATTAAACAGATTTTTTTATCAGAACGCCAAGATGAGAAAAGTTGATAGCTGACTGATATTTTCATCAATGCTTGGCGGTCAGGCTCATTTCACTGGTTGCATCATGTGCATTTATCTGCATGTTTCCATTTAGTGTGCAAAGTATAGCTGGCGGTAACGTGAAGACCTACACCAAGTAGGCAACAAGCTAGTGCTATAAGGAAAATATTCTGTGTTGCCAGGCAACAGTGCACTCCCAGTCCAGTTAAGGGACCATTTGTGTTGGCGGAGCCAAATAAATGTTTAAATAGACAAACAAATCATCCGTTGTCACTTATTACTGTTAATTAATAAATGGCGCTTGTAGAACTGTTAAAAGTAATATCACAAGGTTGTCCTGTCGTACTGCGGCCTCGAGCCTACGGCCAAATCACAGCCGTGCTGATATTTAGGACAGCACTCCCTCTCGTGTGATATTGCTTTAATAACACATATTCTCATTATACAATGTACTACTGCAGGAACACATCTTTGAAACACACACACACACACACACACACACATAGTCAAAGGTTCATTACAACTTGAATTACTCTAATTTATGTGGCCACATTTTCTCAGCATCATTGTACCTTTTGTTCCGTTTTAAAATTGAAAGTTATTCAACACCTGAGTAGATTTCCAGCTGAGATGGAAGTCAGTTATGATTGGACTATTTATGCAACTTCATCCAGTAATCTCTCTGCATAATTGTGTGAATAATTTTTCAATAAATAACCTTTGAATTATGAATGTTGTTACCCATTATTAAAAGAAGAAGTCCTGTTAATGCTATGTATGTAACAACTGATTAAATGTGCATACAGAGCAACCATAAAATCATGGCCATCCCTGTATTAATTTGAGACTTTCTTACCATATTATTATTCATAGATAATACTCTTTCATTGAAGAAATTGTCAGTAGTTGCAGCCTGTTGTCGTCTGCACGCTTTGCTAATTTAAAACAGTTAGCAGATACTGCAGCGGTTCCAAAAACTAAATACCTAATTGGACCAAAACCTGGTGTCAATTCTGTGATTAACAATGGGTATTTAATCCTGTGATCCTACAACCAGTCACTGTGACACTCATATATAATTCAGCACACTGCTTGCGCACACACACACACACACACACGCACAAAGACAGACAGACACACACCTCTTGCCTCCTGTCAAATCATTTTACAGCTTCATAAACAAGGCGCAAATAAGCACTGATACCAGCAGCAAGAGCTGCAAAAGCTGACAGCTGTGTTGATGTCTCCATCAGGAGGGGTGGAGATGAGTCTACTGCAGATATGGCACTTTTGTCTTTACGCAACATATTAGCCAATGTAATCACTTAACAATGGTGCAGGTAATCAGTGCAGACAGATTTCAGATATCGTCTGCTGGGATATGACCTGAATTTTAAAACTAACGCCATCAATGCAAAACAAAAACAAAACAACACAAGTGTTTGCTTTCAGGGTACCAATTGTGTAAAGCAAAGAGGAACTGATTTAATTTTGTTTGTTGGGGGGAAAAAGCAGCATGTTGCGTGAGCATTTCCTCTCGACACCAAAGTAATTTTTTCCATGTGAAATCAAATCTATTTCTCATTACAGAGGCAGTGTTTGAAAGGCGCAATGTTGCATATCCATGGGACAACACTGGACTGTTTTGAATAAAAGTCATTGTCTGATATTTGCTTTCCGAGATCAAAAACTAACTATACCAAAAACGAACTTTTTGGATACAAAGCTATGCACAGCCTCCGTGTAAGGACCCCATTTTTTCTTGGGTTAAATAGTGGGACTAAACAAATATACGAGTTAAAGACTTTGGATTCGTCATTTCAGTTCACGCCTCAAATGCCAACATAACATCAGTTTACTATAACTTCATCATTATCAGCGTGAAGACATCAGAAATTCTCCCCACTGGACTTGATTCATGTTGCGATTGATTCGGGATTTAAAATGGGTCAGGGGAATATTGGTATCCTATCTTTCCTCTCCTTTTTGATCAAAGATGTTATATCCAGTCTAGACAGGAAAGACATTCTCAAATGTCTCATGCTGAACAGCGAGGAAGGAAACCTTTGCAAAAAGAGCCTTCCATTCCTCCCAAAATAGAAGACTTGTGGTTGCTGCAGATTAAGGTGTCACCCACTGAAAACAACGCACTCAATTTTGTTTCCATGGTGGCCTTATATATCTTCTGATAGAAACAATTTAGAGCCACTTCTGTTAACATCACATTTATTTGACCTTTCTCGAAGCAAGGGCGACTTTTTGAGAGTAACTTTTGCTCTTGCAGCACTAAATGTTTCCAGATACTGTATTATCTAGTAGTAAATGCTTAATGCGGACATCCTATCAGCTCAAGCATAAAATGAAACCCATGGCCTTATTAGTGTCAATACTTACTCCAGTATCAAATAGCAAACCCATCTGTATTTGTATTTTTCGTTTCCAGACTGCAAATAGCCTTTAGGTCATTTTACTCTGAATGCAGAATGAGATGACTGAATTCATGAAGCGATGTTGCTTTGATCTTGTTGTGTTGTCCTCATTTTTTTAAAAAAAAACAGGAAACACCTGCCTCAAACACATTTAGAGAGATTAGGAGTGAGCTTGTTATCTTTCCGCTCCACGTTTGTGTCTTTTACAGGACTGGAATTTCAATGCAGGACCAGGACACTGTGAAACTGTGTTTCCACAACCGGCAGAACACAGACGTTGTTCACTTGTTCCTGAAATGTTGTTCAGCCCGATCAAGGACCTGCTCACATTGATGAATCTTAGACGTGTTGTTGCGGTGAGGTAAAGTGATACTGGATCTTTAAAAACCAAACAGGTCAGCAGCAGTTGGAGGGCAATTAGAAAGCTCTGTTCGACAACAACAACAACAATTTGGATGTATTAAACGTTTAAGGTATGCTTTGAATGTAATTTTATAAAGTGTATTTTTAAAATCCAGCAGCACTTTGTTGTTCTGATGCACAAATATAAGAAATCACAAACAATCCTCATTTTCATCTTCAAGAAATTCCTTGAACGCTCAAATGCATCTGGAGAGACTTTTCTCGTTGAAAGAGAGCATCACTCCCTCACAATCATAAAGTGTGCGCTGAATAAATACTTGGAGCTTGCAACATTGTCTTATTGAATATACACGGGTAGGCGGAAAATCCCAAACCAAATTTCAGCGAGAGGGATTGTGATCTCATCATCGTGGAAAGGCGATGGCTGAGATTGATTGTGCTGCGTCTTTTACACACAAAAAAAGTATTTTCTTGGCAGCCCACATTGTGGATTTCTCATAGGAAAACCACTGTTTGCTCTGAAAATAATACATCTGTGGCGGTGAACATTTGCTCCAGGCTACTGTGTGTCAGCCAACACACAAAGTGTATGGCGATGTTTTATAGTGATAGTTTGACAGTGATGTAGTTAAACTTACTGCCAAACTTGCTGACCTACAAAGCGCATTGCCTGTTTGTTAATGTTATTTGTTACCACTGCCACCGTCTTCATGTAAAATTTACACACACACACGCCTCTTAGTGTCACCCTGCAGAGTGTGGGCAAGTTGGAAAAGAGAAAATAAAAAGGACAAAGTATCGGAAGGGTTATAAACAATCAGCTATCTCATGTCTGCAGCCTATCTGTCAGTCTTATCTGTCTCTTCCCACTACAACGACATTAATGATATCTCACTGGACCCTGCCAATAGTTAAAGCACATCAGCCGAACTAGGCCCGTGCTTTGTAGATCTCATTTGATTTTCACTGCTGATAGTGGATGCGGCAATTTATGCCAGTGCTCATTCAAGTAGATGAAGATCAAAGAAGCTCGTCCCGGCCCTCCCCTCACTCCCATCTCTGGTTTCATCAGATCTGCAACAGGACTCCTCGCAGAGGCTTCCTGATTCACCCACTGAATCACCAGGGTCAAAATCCGTTCCTGCAGAGCAAATGTGTACTGAAAATCTCAAGTTCAACAAAGGCGCTTGAGAAATTAGCATATATTTACATGTTTATCAAGCGTGGAGGAATGAGTTCTTCCAATCTTTTCCTGATCAGGCTCAATTGTATTAACAGAAAAATGCAGTGTGATGTGTTATTTTCCTCTCCAAAACTCCAAAAAAAAAAAAGGAACAGACTGAGCGATGGTTATTATATTCAGGTGTTGCCGAGTTGTATGAATGATTGCATCACTTCGACACATACTTGGTGTTAACTATGGACAAGGTTATTACGCTTTAAGTATCTGTTTAGGCCAACATCATTGCAAATCACCAAAGTGAAAACGAGAACAGTTTGAAATGATTTTTTGTCTTCACACTTCATTTGTGAGTAACATTAGTCTACGATGGATTATACACAACTTGGTATACCTTATAAAATATCAGCCAATTCATTTTGCATTATCCCTGACAGCCTAGCCTATTCATTATCGCCGTTTTTGTTTTATCACTCCTGCTGCACTGTAAGAAAATAAAAATATTACCACAAACAGCCTCCAAACAATTCAGTCAGTGCGACTCTTCCTGCATACTAATACTCCTTTGACAACAATGGGATGCTAGCACTTTGTGAATGTTTGTGGCTGGCCACCAGATTTTGTGACATTTGAAAATAGGTGTACTGTAGCAGGGCGTCGTCGTCGATGGTTTGAATCTTTTTGGCTTGTGACAGGTTGTATGTGGCTATGATCAGTTGACGAACGAGTCTGAACTTTAAGGTTAAGTTAAATAATATCTTGAGGACGGAGGAGATAAAACAGTATTTAACGCAGAACAAATGAACATTGTGTCTAGCAGATGTGTGATTTTTCTCCTTCTCCTATCATGTTACGCCCCCACAGCAGATTTCTCTTGCAGCCCATTGGTCCTGTCGACCAAGTTGAGAGCCGCTGTTCTGTATCTTACATCTATATGCAACTGCTGTCATGTCAGCTTGATTAATACACGAGGCAGAAGTTAATTTTGGGCTTATTTTTCTTGGTAAGAGAAGTGAAATGCTTCTCAGAGTCTGGCAGCCTTGCTGTGTCATTTTAACAAGAGCTCATTACAGCCTCACCATGACAAACCTGATTCTCCGAAGAAAGGAAATAAGGCACACCAAAAAGCAGCAAGGAGCTTGTTTCCATGAGACCAGCTTACACAAAACTGACAATTTACTACAGTTGTGTGTTGCACCCAATGCAAGTCCACAACTATAAATGTACTGGATTGTTTTCATCTTAACCTTTATTAACCTTGAAGCTAATTAATAAATTGTACACTGATAGATTAACAGTAGTGTCCTTGCACTTTTAATACGAGCATTTTATGCAGCCAAGAAACAAAACAAATGGTCATCTATGACATTCATTGGGGGATCATTAAATCCACGTCCGCATTAACAAAACAAGGCCAAAGACACAGAAAAAGGCTGTTCAACATTAGCCTAATTACTGAAAGTAATGCTTATGGTGACTGTTGCTGTAATTTATTAATAACTGTAAAAATATTCAGATGAATATTCATTTATGTCTTTGTGATGAAACACTAATAACATCTGTTAAATCTTTTACAGTCAGGCTCAGTTCAGGCTCTTTAGAACAGATGCTCAAGTTTGACAACAACAAAAAAAAAAAACAGAAGCCAAATTTTCAATCTGATATTCAATCGGGGGAACTCAGAGATCTCAGACAATGAGCCGCAGCCAAAGAGTCTCACCGGACACCGGTAAAGCTTCTGCGAAACTACCGTGCACTGAGGTAATTCGCAGGGAAGTGATGAAGACGAGGCACCATGATTTAGCTTCCCATTAGCACACATATGCACACACCCACGCCTCTGCACACGAACACGCTCACACACAGCTATTGTTCAGCATTACTCTGTTGGAAAAATTGCAGCCTGAGCACACAGTACAAAGCGTGCACTTTTTGATCTCGGTAAATGTGGCTGTTTATAGCAGGTAATAGCATTGTTATTCAACTCCTTGCCGACATTAAATGGAGTACCTCTATCAAAATGTCCTTGATTTGTAAAAGAAAAAAAAAGATATATAATGTTCCTGTATAAAAGGAAATCAAATTCAGTAAAATGATAACCTTACCTTTGTGCTTATGCCTGATATAGTCGCAGTATGAAGCTACTGTTTTCCAATTTCCTTCACACTTATTTTTTTCCATCTCGAAAAAGATAGAAGATAAAACTTACTTTAAGCTCAGCGGCATGATGAAGACAACCCAAGATTTTCTGTTTGTAACATTTAAAGTGTAAAGAAAATCCAGTATTTGACTTTCAGGTCTTCCTCTTAACTTGTTCTGAGGTGTCATCTACGGCTCAACCTTTTCAAATGTCAGGTGTATCCTGCAGGCCACAGTAAAATAAGAATTCAGCGGCAGTGCTGTTTTTCTCCTACACAATGAGTTTTTTTTTTTGCCTCTGGTTCATCTTGAATACATTATGGGTTCTTGTAATTAAAGTTGCATACAAAGTTGAAAATTATTTTTATGAGGACACTGCACGCTGATCAACATTACCCATGCCAGTGTTAGCTTCCTGCTAATTTCATCGGTAGTCCCTGAGCAAGAGACTGCAAAAAGAGTAAAAGCGTACACAAACAGGTAGCAGGGACATTTTCAGATCTATTAAAGGGGGGGTTTAATTGGTTTTCTTTAACTGTTGGATGTGAGATTTTATTTCTGAAGCACTAGACACATCCTGATGTGTTTACATTTTCTACATGTAACCAAACCACAACCTTAACCAAACCAAAAGTCTCTCCTTAAAGTTTTTTTTTCTGTAGCCTTAATCTAACCACATGAGGGGAGGCAGGATGAAAACCACAGAATCCTTTTTATTTATTATGTATCTGCTTTGGAGCCCCCCTCGGTAGACGAATTGTTGCAGCGAAAGCCATGTAACCGCAACCAATTCACCAATTCTATTCCATACCTTTGTTACATGCCTTATCCTCATCTCTTTCCCCAGGTTTCCTGTGTGCATGCTTCACTGTCCAGGAAAGGTGAAAATGCCCCCCTCCCAAAAAAAGACATCATAAAAAGTTATGTTTTGTACACCCAGTATTGACCCGGAGCACCCTCCTCCAATGACAGAGTAGTACAAGAAGGTAGCACTTCTTTTAAAAGGTATTGCCACTGAACATAACAAAAGAGGAAATTCAGTTGGTGTTTTTTTTAAATCTAGTATATGAATGAGAAATGAGACAAGAAAAAAAAAATGCAACAAAGCCAGAATTTTAATTTGATTTATCTCATGAAGTTTGCTTTTCAATGCCACCCACTAGGAAAAGATGCTAACAATGTTATCGGTCAATCTTAGCATCACTCAAAATGCACTACCTGCACAGTTTTCATGCTCCAGATTCCACAAACTGGTTATTTGTATATTTCCCTTACACAGTCCAGTGTCATGTCAACAGATTAGCCTTTAAAAATCCTGTCTTACACTGTACCTTCGTCACACCTGCCAGAGTACATGTTGCAGTTGCAGAGCAGAGAGACTCTGACTGCGTGGCACATTTTAACCCAGCATACAAAGCAGCTGAATGAAGTGGGAGGTCTGCGGTCTTACTGTCAAGGTGCGATGACCCGTAGAACATGTATCAAAACTGATGTTCTTTCTTTATCCTTTCCTGAAAGCTGTAAATGATGTACGGGCCAGAGCTTATCCGGACACACATCTAGGAGCAGGCCACTGCAACTGGGCTTATGGAGATAGTCAAGGGTCTTGATTCACTAACACCACCTAGACTAAGCTTATCAGGCTCTGCAGATGCTGCTACCAAAAGCTATAATTCTTCCTTTGGTTCTGTATCCATAGCAGCTTTTAAAGGCCAATGTTGTAATGAGAAACATGACTGGAAATGTTTATTTTACAGCCCAGCTTACACTGGTTAAAAAGAATCAGCATACTCAGGCTAACCTGAATGATTTCATGGTAGGCACAAGAATTGCGTTTTAAATAATGCATCGCGTGTGGTTTCTAAAAGAAGCAATCGTTTTTATAGATTATAGACGTCGCACTTTAAAATACAGCAACATCCACAATTCTATTTTATAGCCTACCTGTATTATAACATGCAGTAACTATAGTAATATAAGTGACTATTCAATTAACTACATCTGACGCGTTGCATCCTTTCAGACTCAAATGCGCAATTAAAAGCAGAATTCCTAATGTATGTATACATTTATCTAAATCACCCTGTCAGCTGGCTTTCCACGTGGGACTCAGACTGTGTGGATAATTAATGGACATTCATAATTCCCTTTGCTAATGTCTACACTGCTAATAATTCAACAGCAATTACAGTGAAATGGATTCATGCGTCCTAAAAAAAGAAAAAATTGGTTTTGACATCGACAGTAATGAGCCTCCTGCACTTATGTAAAAGAATTGATAATAGTTGTTTTTGCAAAATGTTCAGAGGCAAAAAAGGTACAAAGACATTTTAAGTGATTATGGTGCAGCATAATTCAACTAATAAAACTCGCTGCTTTGAATAATTTTTGTTAATGCAAGAGCCAAAGGCCATTCTTTACCATGAATTCACTCACAGCCCATTAGCGTCCAGTCAAACACAGCTTTGTTGTTTGTTAGCCGTGATGCTTTAATCACTTTGTTGTGACTCTACACAGAAAAGGGAATACACATTGAATTACAGCACTAAAGTTCTACCTGTGGGTCAGATTATCTGGCAGCTGTCTTCCTGTCCTCCGGTTGTGAAGTGATTGGCGTCAAAGTAAAAGGCATGGTGTGCATGTGGACTGGCAACATATTAGTCAACACGGTGCTTACATTATATTACTTTTTAACTATGAAAAGACTTTAGTGTTTGAAGAAAAGTGGCTCCCAAAGGTATACTTTACATCCCTTTTAGATTCCTTTGATTCTGTACGGTTGCTGCTCATTAATGGCCAGGTTTCACTATTGGAAAATAAATCTGGTGCTGCTGTACGATGCCAGTCTGAGAAAATCTGTTTTAATTAGTTCTCTTATTAATTAAAAAAAAAAAACTTTGCATAAGGAACCTAATTACTAAATGTGAAAATCTAAATAAAAAATAAAAAATCTGAATACTGTTGGCTGAACTTTAATTTTTAGGATAGAAGCACACAAACACAGTAGGCTAAGTAAAAAAAATAAAAAATAAAAGTCCTGCCAAGTAGAATTACACACTCGTAACATCACACATGCAAGGAGGAGAAGTTCAAGAAGAAGAGAAGTTCAAAACTAATGTGATTATAGCGCCCTAAAACTGAGAGAAGTGGTGATTATTAAAAAGAGCTTCAGTGTCTCAGAACTTCCTTGCCGACTGGACTGGCCTCAAATCATAACGCAGTATTTGATCTTCCAGCTGAGAATTTGTTGTGGACATTAGCAGTCGGCTGTGATGTGAAAGTCTAGAGAGAGAGGTTGTAGATGAGCACCACAGAGCCATAACTGCAGTATTGTTTTACTACTTAAGCACAACTGAAGCGTGATGAATCGTTTGTTCTATCTCAGGATGGTGGTGTCCTCATGAAAAGGAGTATCTCCCGAATTCTGTCCATTTATCTTTATCACACCAAAGGTTACCATCACCCAGCTAATTTCCCAGAGGCAGCCAGTTAAATTCTCTACAACAATGACACAAATTTTATAAAGGGTTCTGTGTATAATCACTTTAATGAAAATATTAAATGGGAATGACATGAGGTCTCTGACTGGAGGCTCTGAATGCCTCTGACTCACCGATGTAGACCAGGGCTGTGACTCCCTGCAGCTGTTTGGGTTCTCTCAAAGTACAAAGTTTGGGAATCAAACACTCTTTTTATCTTTAGGTTTTTACACCGTGAATGCACATTTACATTGGAGAAAGTTTTTAGTTTAAATTATGTAAAATAAACATGCTATATTTGGTTCCTTTTCATACAACAATTTACTCTGGTTAGCAAACTATGAATCACTGCCCACTTCTTAGATTGCGTCCCTGTGCCATCAAAAAAAAAACATTTGAAAATTCCTTCCAGAACACAAAAAAACAAAAGCATTTCTATTTTTGCCAAAGAGGGCAAACCAATACAAGACAGAACTATGTCATCTGTTGACAAAGAGATGTCATCCTTGTGCTGTGAGCAGCGTTTGGTCTCATACAAGTTCTGTGTTGCTAGTAGCGCATTTATGCTACTCTCGCTCAACCTAGTTAAATTTCATATTCTTCATTACAGCCAGTAATTACCACCTATAAATTAAATTGATACTAGTTCTGCTGAAGCACTCATATGGCTCTTCTTCCCTCCCACAGCTGTTTACACTCAATTCAGTTCTGCAGTTTAGCTTAGCAGCTAACAATGGCTTCTCGTTACATCTAGCTACTCCTCTGCCTCCTTTAGTGATATGGTACGTGTAATAAATGGACTTTATTTGCTGTGCAATTCGAAGCGCCGCTCCGCGCTCAGTAGCGGATGTAGCTCCTGTTATGATTTGGCACTATTGACTTATTTCCAAATGGGGCTGTTCGGATTGCTTGGGAGTGCAAATCACTCTCTCTCTCTGTGGCTTGTGAACTCTTTGCGATCATTAGCAAACGAGTGTTGAAGAATTATTTTCTTGTTTCAGGTTGCACTTATACCTACATTTCATTTTAAGGACCATGCAAGAAGTTGTGAGAGAGAGACAGCAGCGGCAGTGCTGCTTTTTTGTTTTTACTGAATATAAATCAGAGTATTAATCTCCACGATTTGATATCTTTCTTTTAATAATACGAATATGTAATTGAAACAATAACTAACAATGACATGAAACCAAATGAAAATTCAGTCTAGCAGCAATTGATATATAAATATAAAACCTGCAAACTCAAATATCTATAATGACCAGCATGTTATTAATGAGCACAATGAGAGCTCATGTGGGGGAAATTATTTCAGAACTCGGCTAGACAGGATCAGAAGTATCTGTGTTACATGTTGACATTCAGGTAATACTTTAATTCACACACAGAATTGGCTCATCACTTCAGAGTGCCTGTGGGATATTTAGTCAGGTGATAATTATTTCAGCAGTCACGAAGTGACATGTGCACAAATAAAAAAAAAAAATCATAAATTTGTAGTCTGTAGTTCTGAGCTGGTGTCAGGTGCTTTATTCGAGCACAGAGTAGTTATGAATTTAAATACTATGAATATTCACTTCTGGAGAAAAGTAATCACTGCAAACACTGATTCTGCGGGATTAGCAGCACACCATCATGAGTTAGTTCCCACTGACAGCAAGCTGATCAAAGCAGAGAAAACATGAATATTAAGAACACAACATGTTTTTTTGTGGTTTTGCACTGAGATGGGGCAGATTCTTGAGCCATATAGAAAAATATGATGATCACTTCAAGACGCCATGCACATATTCTGAGCAATATGAACTACATTCATAAAACCCCTGCAGGTAACTGCAGTATATGCATGCAACATACTGTATGTTACTCTAATCTGACAGAGAATTTAAAAGGAAAGTCCAAAATGCCTTCTAGATATTTTTTTTTTCCACACAATGACTTCACAGAATCAATATGCTAACTGAGATAAGGCTTGACCTTGCACTGTAGGAGATGACTGGACCAAATTTATGCCAGGAAAAAGCATGCCGTGGGAAACTGTTATGCAAGTCTTTCCAATATTGTGCTACACTGCATGTGTGCTATGTTGTATATGGGCAGCACAAAACCTAATTTTAGTTAAAGTTTGTGCTCAGATTGCTGTGATTTCACCTCTTCTCTGCACAAAACAGCACAACGGAAATGCTGAGACAAGGATGAATGACCTAATCTTATTTCATTTTAAAAGGTTAGCCTTTTCTCCATCTCTTGAGCCCCTGGCCAGCTCTCGACCACCAGGTGTCCCATCTCCTCTTTTAAAGACAGGCAATGTGCCCTATTTTACAAGACATTTAGAAATGTCACAGTCATTAACAGTCGAAAATCTAACCTAACCGATCTTCTGCAGGGAGAGAAAAAGAGAGGCTAGCACACAAGTGATGGATTTTACAGTACATTATGCAACACCCCCTCTTAATCCAGAATCTTCTAATTCATCTGTAACAGCCATTATTAGCCATCTTTACACGGCATTAGCCATATCAAATCCAGCTTGGATAACATTGTAATTTGGCACAAGCAAGATTTACTTAGTGTTCTGGCAGAGGGCCAGCTTAAACCTATTTTTTTTGCTGAAGAATTCAATTTGGCATTGTGCCACATTTAAGCACTGCCCCGTGATTTATGCTGTCCTTCCCTGGGGCGCATGTATGAGCAAAATTATTTACACCTGCAAATGGTTTTCTGGTGACTCATTTCTGACCATGAATTTGTGCCACAATGCCGTTATCTCATCCTGAGCTTTTATAAAAGGAAAGCAAAACAAACAAACAAAAGAAAGACAACCACTATTCATTTTCTCTGGGTAGTAAAGTTGCAATTTAGGAAGCTCCCCCATCACCAGTGCAACTCCTCCACACTAAAACTATCAAATATAAAATGTTACAGTGCCTTACTTAAAAAGGGGTGGGAATATAATTTCATGCTAGAGGATACAGGACTAATATGTGGTGTGATATAAATTCTGGTTCCAGCCACGAAAAAACATAGAGAGAAGTGACATATCTATTATGTCTGTCTGAGGTAGAGAAGTGACCTTTGAAACCAATTCTGTTCCTGCACACAGATTAGAACGGGGGAGCACAAATTCCTCCTTTTATCAATCAGCTGTCCTCAATGTTTGTGAGGTTTCACTCACCTGAATAACTGGACACGATTAAGGATCTAATGAAACGCCTAAAGAAAACAAATCTTTGGTAAAAATCTATAACACGCACCTAAAATGACTCATTTTGTCAGCAAACGTTGGAGAGCTAAAATCATATTGTGTCCTGGGGAATGTGAGGGGCAGATACAGACACAATGTGCATAACAGAAAGAATAATACAGATCAAAGTGAAAGAGTCAAACCCCTGCATGAGGCTGCAGAGAGGATATGCTAACTCGAGTGAGCTCTTGCCCTAAAAAGAGTTTACCTTCAAATGTCTTTCAAATTTCCATTTAAGTCTGAAAGTTTCAAGATACAGTAATATCCCCGGTGAGGTTGAATACAGTGCATATTAATTAAAACGGAATACTAAAGTCATACTTGGAGTGTGAGCTCTGAGGTTTCACCAACTAAAGAGAGAATCAGCCAGAGCAGGGATTTGCTGTGTTGAATCAGCTGACTTGAAGGGCTGGTTGTTTTGAGTCGCAGCGGCAAGGCCAAGAGGTAATTTGACTAGACAGACATAGACACATGCATGCTAATGACTGTCTGCACTTAATTATGCCAGCCTGGGACTGTGCTGTTTATAACTGAACAGATCTTTCTATCATCCCACCTTTTGTATGACTCCCTCCTGCATCAACTTTCTCTTGGGTTTGGTGCATAATATTGTTTTTATATCTGACTGAGAATGCCATTGCAATGTCATTACTACTGCCTTCCCACTTCATTTACCAAGCCCTGACTCGACAGTGATACGTCGGAATGAGAGTCCCTGCTGCTGAGGAGATGGAGATAACAGGATGATTCATGGTCTTTCAAAAGAGGTCACAGCTTCCTGTGCTTTTTACGACTGGAATTTGGGATTCCCTCGGTGCACGCAGTGAAGGGCAGCAAGCCAAGCGTCCCAGTTGGCATACAAAATTAGCTGTGGTGTGGATAAGGAGCAAACACCTCACAACTCATTATCCTCAATTGCAAAGTCTTTTTCGATAAGCACAAGTGGAATAAGTCTAATTTTAGAAAGCGCCTGTAATATTAGGAAATGTAATTATTGTCAGAACAGCAAAAAAAATAGCAAATAAATTATGACAGCAAATGTATTTTTATGTTTATAAAGGAGGACCTTGACCACATCAGGAAAATTGCACAAAGCAAGACACAAGTTGTGCAGGAGGATTACCGAAATAGGATGTGGATATGCACTTCTAATAAAACAAGGGGATGTGAAGGTTAAATGCAAACGCTTCCCTCCATCCTCCCTGTTTCTAATTACTGGGCAAGAGCGTGAGAGAGCTGTGCTCCTGATTGCAGCTGCCTGGTGACTGCAGCAGCAACCAAATCTTCTCTGCTGTCTATTATAATGAAAGTGACCAGATCCTCAGGCACTCTGACAGTATTTCTGTAGGGAGAATTGGACTCTGTGACAGCTTTCTAAGTTTAACCTACCCTTCCCGATGAATTAAACACTGTCTTGATATCTAGATCATAACCAAAGATAGCCATTAGGGTGTATTGTCATGTTGACAATGTGTGAATGAGCAGGGGTTGCACTCATCCACATCATGACACTTGTGATAAATAGACAAGATCATTAATTAAAGCTCCATTTTAATGAGACTGTCACTGCCTTCTAGCTAACAGCCTACGCAATGATGTACTGCATAATGGCTACATACAATTATCATTGGAAACTGTTGACCAATGAAATGTAATGCTTCTGGTTTGTCACAACAGAGTGTGGTGTCTAATTCATAAATTGCTGGTTACTTGTTACTTTAATTTACTCCAACAATTTTCTGCTTTGTAGCACAATAGCAGCCGTCCAGTGGGGAATTGTTTGGATTAATGCAGGGCTTGATATGAGAAATATGCACATATAAAACGTCTTTACGTATTTCATTTCACCCATAACACAATGCACTGTCACAGCATCACAGCAGAGCAGGCAAACACAGCAGCTTTATATATATTTTTTGTCCTGAATGATGCAAATATTGTTATTAAAGGATGGGTTTCAAATGCAGATGTAAATCAGAAGCTCGCAGATACAGAAATGAAAATGCTGTGTTAAAATGTAATCTTATCAGATGAAGTGCTGGGTTCATGAATCACAAAGTTTTTCAGTAGATGTAATCAGTTTGCAACTCTTCAAATTGTCATCACACGAAGGCAAGTTGAAGAAGTTGGGGTATTGACACACACAATTATTTCAAACATGACACCATTGGGAGTTTCCTTTTGTGCTTGGATTGTTATTTGAAGTTAGTTTCACTCTTTTTCTGTATATTTTTATTTATTTAATGTTAATTGAAACTATTTTATAATGTATGCAGCACTATTAAAGACATTTTTACAGCTCAGGTTCATTTCTCCTACTTCCTATCAAGCATAAACCATTCAAATCAACAGTCAAATCAAAGCAAGGTGCTTCCACCGGCATTAATAGACTTTAGTGTAAAATTGAGCTTGACAAATAACTGAATACATAATGTTTAGATGTTTGTGTCAAATTAGATGATAATGTGATAAAAAAAAAGGAGGATATTTCACAAAATGATAATGCAGAAAATGTATCTAAGCTGGTGTGAAACAGTAAAAGATATGCAAGAACTGAGCCCAAATTTAAGCCTGAGGTGTCATTTCTCTTCCAGCTTAATTATTCCCTCACTAAAACCAAGCATATGTTGGATAAAAGGCCTGCGAGAGACATGGCAGGTCCAACCTTGTCACTGAAACATAACAGATAATCATTCAAACATTTATATCTATAGAGCACTTCTAATCCAATCCACCAGATAACAGTGTTGTTGGGATACTACAACATGCAAATTCCACACAAAAGAGGTCAGAGATAAGCACCAAACCTGCCCTGAGGCTGCTAAATATTGAGTCACACTGCCACAATCCCATTAACTGTTACCGTTTATCTGAAAACACCCTGCCCCCGTAATTATCTGTAGTTTGGAGCTCAAACAGAAACAGAACAGCATCAGTGTTAACTCACTTGGACAGTCAGTTTGTATGATCTCTATAGACACACAGTACATGTATACTGTATATTATATTTAAGATGCACTACGCAGTATTTTCTATTTTAACACTGAATCTAGTAAGTGAGAAGTAGTTATGTGAAAAGGTTGCTAGTCCTGAGCACACCACTGAGAATACATTTTGGTGTGACTACTTTATTAGGTACACCTGTACAATCCAATAATCTGCCACAAAGTCTACTTTTATGACACTTTAAATGAGCAATTTTTGGACACCGTCCTAGAGGTGTGAATTCTATTATACGTTTTAGCATTAAAGTTAGTTAGTAAGGGTGTACTGGACTGCATATAAATGTAAATGAGAGGGATTTAAATTAAAAATCTCTGTTTTACGTGTATCCAGTGCAACTCCACCTTTAAATATAAACTCAGTAATAAACATATTGAATTCATACATTTTGGACAATGTTGCCAAAATCAAGCATATATGAGCTCCGGAAAGATAGATGATATAACAGAGATGTTGTATTGCATTGCATCAGATTGTACAGGTGTACCTAATAAAAACACTGTACACCCCACTTTGCAGCTCTATGCAGCTTTCAGCCTTTTTAAGCATACTTTTAGTATTCTGGACAGACAAAACCAAAATAATGCCACCTGGTACAAAACTATGCGGCACAGCGGGGGGTCAGACGAGCTAATTGTGTGCCAACTTTAAACAGACTCATTTAGTTAGCCCTCTGTTGCTCAAAAAATGTTTCAAATTTTGTAGATGCAAAAACACATTTCAGCACTGGATCACAACTAAAGGAGGATCCAACAAGGGTGCTTTTAACAAACTCTTCACTCTCTGTCCAAGTTAGGCGAATCATGCAGGAAGGTCTGCTACTCTTTTTGCAATAGACAGGCACATTATCTGTCACTCTTATCTCATGAATCAAGATCAAAGAATAAACTAAGGCTCCGATATCCTACATAATTCCACATGACTTGTTTAATTCAGCCAACAACTGTCTTTCAGCTTTGATATAGCAAAGTGAACAAATACCTCTCTTTCTACAGCTATCTCTCTCACATACAAAAAAAAGAAGACTGAGGAAGGTGTCCATCAGCTTGCCACTGATGCCACATGCACTGAAACGTATGAAAATATCACATAAAATAAGTAGTCTTCAAAGAAATGTTCTCTTGATGTTCAGTGCAATGAACCGTGTTGCACTGTAATGTATTACATTAGAGAAAAATCTCTTCATCCTCGTCTCTTATTTCCTGTCAGACATGTCTATATTTCATTATTATATACAATGTCTCCCCCACGTCTCCATCAGCACTCACACTGACACACTGCACACACAACTGTGTCTTCCCAACTTACACAAGCCCTATTCTTTGTTGCCTTAGCAAAGTCTGAACATACAGTACCAGTCAAAGTTTACACAAAGTTTCTCATTCAATGTTCTCCCTTTATTTTTTTTATTCTTTTCTTCTCTTTTATCTTCTCTTCTACTTTGTAAATTAACAGTGAAGGCATAACAGCTATGAAATATATTATATATCAATTATAGTATAAACAAAGCAAATATGTTTTATCTTTTAGATTCTTCAAAGTAGCCACCTTTTGCTTTGATGACAGCTTTGCACACTCTTCTCTCAATCAGCTTCATGAGGTAGTCACCTGGAATGGTTTTAAATTAACAGCTGTGTCTTGTCAAAAGTTAATTTGAAGTAGGTACTGTTGGCATACATTAAATTCCCCTATGGGACTACTGTAGAAATCCATATTATGGCAAGAACTTTGAAACTGGCTTTCACGAGGCCCAGAAAAGAAGACCAAAGTACAGATTTTGACTGGTCTAATGTGTCCAGATTTGAGATTTTTGCCCAGAACATGAACAAATGGCATCTGCATGTGTGGTTCCCACTTCTAAGCATGGAGGAGGAGGTATGATGGTATGGGGGTTCTTTGCTGGTGACACTGTTGGTTATTTATCAAGGCATGGCTACCATAGCATTCTTCAGTGGTATATTTGATCAAGAAGGAGAATGATGATGAGTGCTGCATCAGACCCGGCCTCCACAATCACCTGATCTAAACACAACTGAGATTGATTGGGTTGACTTGAATCGCAGAGTGAAGGAAAAGCAGCCAAGTATTCATTAAATATGAGAACTGCTTCAAGACAAGTTGGAAAAGAAGAAGTTGGCTGTTTTGAAAAATATAAAATATAAAACATTTTGCTTTTACCACATATTTCCATATGCATCATTTCATAGTTTTTTTGTCTTCAGTGTTAATCTACAATATAGAAAGTTGTCGAAGAGAAGGTGTGTCCAAACTTCTGATTGGCCCTGTACATTTTTCAGATGTACATTTAAACGATGACAGATGATATTAACAATAAGCCAACATTTGTAAGTAGTATCTGTATTTTTGCCCTTCATTCAAAGATTACTGTCCTTATTTGCAGCATTGATTTGATATTAAACAATACAAATGTAGGTCTTTTGGCTTCCTTGTCAAACATGAGAAAAACGGGGTTCAGCACATCATTTCTTGGCAGTTGTTTGTAGATACTAGCGAGACACAAAATGTGCTGACTTTGCTTTAATTCCTGGCTCGGGGGCAGGATGCCCAACATACCGTGTGCAGCAGTGTGTGATGCAGACTTTCAGGAGGGAGTCTCGCTATGGTTTGGTAGAACATGCAAATGAAGTTCCAGGTCTCTTAGGATTAAGAATTTCTCAGACTGGCTTGTGTTTAAAATCATATCTTTCAATATGGATTTTTAATAAGTAGACTACTACAGGTAACACCTTCTTCATTCTTTCTCCCCGTTCTGTCTTCTTATTTCTGTCAGAACTGTGCTGTTAAATGAACTCACTTTTAATACTCAAGTTTATATTTATTGGTTATATTTTAGCACATTTGATTAATTTCTCTCTCTCTTTGACCCCAAAAAAAGAGACTGCTAAGCACGCTGTCCTACATTCGGGTGCAGCTGATTGCCGTAAGGAAAACTCTTTGGGCGCAGTTGTGTTGCTTTTATTAGAAAGGCAATTCAACATGCAAAAATAATTACAGTGATAAAGTCTTGCACGGTTGCATGTAACACATAACAAAGCACCCCATGTTCATAAAATAAACATAGTCCTATATTTTTCATGTACATCTCACAGGGACATATCAATAGAAACTGAATGGACATGGACCGTCATTGATCCGACGTGGGACAGTCATTGGCTCACTGAGTCAGGTCAAGGTGAGCTACAACTTAACAGGACTTCTGGCAAATAACTGAGCCAGTGGCAGTCTAACAGAGGTTTTTATAAGTAGGTTTTTGAAGTCAAATACATAATGTTTACTGAACATAAAGAGGTGAAGACTCAAACTTGAATACTTTTACTGTAAGAAGGGACAATTTGCAGTTTATACTTGAATACCCATTTCTTGGTGAAACCTCTTAGTCGGGCTTAGTAGGCTTTAGAGGATAAGTTATTTATAGTAAAATGTGATAGAAATATTCCCTTTACCTCAACAAACACTGAATGACAAACACTACAGGCTACAGCACAGGTGCACTGTGGGGATGCAACAAAACACCTTCTACAAACAGCTGACGTTAACTCCACATACTAACATTCCTTATGCAGGATAAAATCTGGATTTCAACTTATTGCTGATAAATGTTAAAGAATATACGAACCAGAATTTTTAAGTGGATAGTGTTACCATTTAAATGACAAATGAGATTTAATGTTTAGAGGCTGTATGGTAGTTTGCTTATGAGCCAGATGATAGTCTGACTAATGTGGAAGCTGGATAAATGAGATGGATTTGATAGTGATATGTTTGACAAATAGCCTCTAAACAATCTCACAATATAAACCGTAAGGCACACTGTGGTGGCGTGTTCCTGGTGCTAAGGGAAATTTATGAAAGATATTCACACTGCTAATATTGATCACTTTGAAAGTGGTTGGGCTGTTTTTGTACTTGGCTCCTATATAAAAAAACAACAACTCATAACTCTGCTGCAGGATTAATTTTCTGAACTGAAAATAAAAAGCAGAGCTCTGATAGCCTTGCTACACCACACTTAGTCAAATCCATAATAGCCTACATAATTGCACAATTCACTTCTTTGTTCACCTAAGAGGTAAAATACAATAGTACATCCGTTGGGAACATTTGTTGCCACTGGTCCTGCCTGACCACAAGAGCAAAAAACTGGCTGCTGGACTGCACACAGCATGCCAGAGATGTGTCATGCCAAGCCATAATATGATCAAATGGGCCTTTCTTTGCTTTGCTACACCTACACTGCAATAGCCGCTGTCCAATTTATTTGTCTACACTCCTCTTGGCATTGCCCAATGTGCAGTTCCCAAATGTTTTTTTATGCCAAGGAATCACAAATTGCTGCATTGCAGCCACGGCCCCCCACAAATAAATCATTAGCTATTTTCCAGTCAGAACAGAGCTCAATCTAATATAGAAAACTTGTATTAAACAACAAAGATTTAGTCGATTTTCTTATTATGCTGTGTTCTATTTATTGCTTTTATTATATTTTATTCTTGTTAAAAATTTAGTTTCCTCAAGAGAAATATGCACTAGTCCAGTCCAGCTTTTATCTACATTTCTGTAACTACATTTAATATTGTATTCTTCTCCAAATGCTCAGCATTCATTGTAGTTACTTTATTTCTCTAAAAAGGTCATTACTGTGATTTTACCTCATGGCCAAAAATGGTCCCAAAATCCCCTCTAATTGAGAAACCGAGTTTAAACAAGCCATTATGTAGCAGTGGCCAAGTCTGCACTGAAACCTATTGTTTTGATTTGGAAGCACAGGACACCAATAAAACCAAAGCAGAGGAGGCAGTAAAACATCTGTAAAACATCTGCTCTATCTACAAGCAAACAGCCTGCTTAGTTATTGTGCTCTGACATTTAACTGTTAATTGATGCCATACTATGAAGACATAAGAAAAGACATATAAAGGAAAGATGCCAGGGTGTCACAACTAGATTTATATTACCTACTATTTCTTAAATGCAGATTTTTTTATTATTATTTGAAGTACTGAAAAGAAATGGCTGCATTTCTGTCCTTATTGTATCCAAATGTCATCCTGGTGGCTGATCTGACCCGTCACTATACGCGTTAGATTTAATTGGAAAAAAACAACTTCTACAGCAACCTCTGGACCTCTTTGGAAATTCAACAACTCTAAACCTCATTTAGATTTTATTGCCATGTTCTCTGGTGTCAGTGAATCATCAAAAGTGTGCAATTTGGTTAAAACATGGCTGACAGGCTCGAGACTAGACACTAGAATCGATCAAATTGATTAAATTAACTGAATCCTCCTTCTAATTAAATATTGCACTGAATGCGAATACATCTGAACTATAAATCATAGCATGGCTTTGCCTAGACATACATACTGTGAACGATATGCTGCACCCTTACAAGCCTGCATGTTCTCTAAGGTCCCATATTATTGATCCATATGGAACTACGAGATTAACAGAGAGAAGAAAAAGGTCTCTAACGGCACGTCCTTCTGTGAAGTTTTGTGTGACATTTTTATGTTATTCTCCAGTTTCTGTCCTGAATATTATGATGCAGTCTTCGTGTGGCCACAGTGTCTCCCCCAACACACACATATACACACGACCATATACACACACCGTAATGTTTTGTCTGGGCTCTATGTTGTGTTTTATTTAATCTATGATTAATTTAGTCTCTTACTCATGTCTTTAATTGATTTTTTAATACATTGTTGGTGTTTTGGTGCTCAATTCGTGACAAGTTTTTATTATATTTATATTCACACATCGCTTCTATGTAAGTGTGATGAAATCCAGGCTGAGCTGAAAAATGCACCTGCTGCAGTGTATTTTTTTGCATAGTGCGTTTCTTTCACTGACCTTTCTAACAAGTTTTAACATGATTCAGAGGTATATTGAAGGTTAATTGGGTACTGCTGTACTTGCTAGTAAAATTTGAGCACTATGCAATATTATCAGAGATATAAATGATCATTTTTACGGCATTTAACATCTCCCTGCCCCCGGCCTTACACACCCACTAGACTTCTCTCTAGGACTGTGTGGTCATGTGCAGACTGATTGATTGACATCTTCCTCACACTTGTACTGAGTTTGATCCCGTTAGGGTGGGACAACTTATGCCGTTATAGTTATTAGTCTACACAGTGTGCTGACAACTTCTACCTGACTAGACGTCTAATTAGCCAGGGTAATTAAAAGTGTGCTATAACTTCAGTTGACAGTAATAGCTAGACTTACCTTACAATAGACTTTTGTCACAGCAGATGTTGTCGCTGCAGAAAAAGCACAGGTGTTATTTATAACATGAAGTTTTGCTGTTAGCCAACACTGTGACAGCACGCACAATCACAGAACCCTGAAACCACAGCAGATAAATGGAATCCAGCCATCGTTTGTTTTATTATTTTCACCCGTGTTTTTCCTACTGTGACATGTCAAAATGTTGACAGTGAACAAGGCCAATACAGACCCAAAAGCCCCAGAATCATATTCACTTTTCACAAAGATGGATTAGTAATTTAGAAGTGGGTTCCTAGCGCTTTTTGTCTGTGACACCGCAGTAGCACAAGACTCTTCCCGTAATTACCAAGCTAAGTGACTGCCCACCTTTGTCCTTTTTAATATTTACTTTCTGCCGTCTGATTTAAGTGTCTGAATTCTCTGTGTGAAGTAAGTGCACTGCATGGGTCGCCTAGAAACTTCAACAATGGAACAGAACAACCAAGTACTGTCCATGGCACAGTTGTTTCTATGCTATGTTTATTTTAGATTAAAAAAAAGTAGAGCTTCGCCTTTGATAGATGTGAAAACCACCTATGAGACGCTACACCTGTCAGAAATGATGGAACATGATGATGATGAGTGTTTGAAATCTTCAATTACTGCTCACTATAAACTATTGAGTGTATGTCGGTTGCAGAGAATGAGCGATTTCAGACAATGCCAGATTCCTGCTGGTTTTCATTGTAGTCAATTAAGAGACTATTTCACACCTGCTCTGCCCAGTCAATGTAATTAATTGAAAATACTCTGATCTATATTTATGCTGCCAAATTTAGAGGAGAAATCTGTTTGGCATGGCTTTGTTGTTGTGGTTTGTAAACATAGTCGAGCCATTTTAGTGTGGAAGAAAAAAAATGTCAGTATAGGACCATCTGGAATGCGTCTGCAAAGTTTACCGAGCTACACTGCACCTTTGTGTCTGTGGACTTTTTCACTTTAGTGACAATGAAAATAGTCGAGTCTGCAAATTTGTGTCTTAAATCAGTTTACTCAGCGTGCTGGGACGTTGTACTGCATTTTCCTGGTTTGATTGAGTAAGCTTCAGAAATATCAACTGGAACACAGAGGTGTAAGAAACATGCGACTGAGTGACATGTGATACACAAATGCATCAATCACTGAAAGAAAAAAACAACGTGACATACAAGACACGTCAGCTAGTCGGCTGCAATATGCTTCAAGCTACTGTACAACGCTAAGGCAGGAAGTGCATTAAATCAATATTTATAATAATAATAATAATAGACCCTCTGTCTCCCCTGTATTTGGTCAAACTCATTCACTGACATGAGTCACTCATGCATCACTCAAAACAATGGTACCTACTACACCTATGGCTACCACAGACACTGAAGAGGCAGACATTTACATGAAGAAATCTGCATGTGAGTTTCTAATTTGCATATTTGGATGGCAGTTCAGCTCTGAATATGATGGGAGACTTTTAAACAAGTCTACTATACTGTACTCGACTGTAGTAAAACTAATTACGCACAAACTGTAAGCTAAAATAACTTGCTGGCAGGCACACACAGCTCAAGTATAAAAGGTAGATAATACTGTCAACAACTAAAACTATATCCAAGCAACAATCCATAACCCAGACAAACAAGATGTGACCACCTTCAACAATCAATAACCACAGCCATTATGCTGATCAACAAACTAAACAGCTGCAAATGCCACACACACAGTATACCTAATAATAAAAAAAAGAGAAGAACAACAACATACCGCCACGCTGATGTTCAGAGCAGTAATGCAGGATATCATTATATAAAAGGAATACTTACTTCATCCTTTGAATTCTCCACAGAGATTGCCAGAGTTCAGTTCTGTTCATCTCATCATATAACTAGCACACCTTTTCAGTAGCTCATTATATAAATTGTCCATTATGTGCTGTGCAGCTTTGAGAGGCATTAGTGTTGCTTTCTTGTGTTCTCCATGGTGCATGGCTATGTGGCATTTCACTCATCCTCTTTGGCTAGCAACAAGGATTCAGGTATGTTTCCTGTTGCTGCCCGTGTCCTTTAAAAGAAGTCAGACACATGCTTGGTTGGTGGGTTGTTAATAGCTCACTCTGTGCATCTCTCTCTCTCTCTCTCTCTCATGTAGCTAACTAGCCTTAATCATCACTTTACATGTAATACCACATTACTAATTAGCAGATAGCTGAAGACACAGAGCAACCTAGACTTTAAAAACCCCAGCAGAGTGTTTAACAACACCTACTGTACGTACCGCCCAGTAAAAGCACCTCAAATGGTTCCTCGATGAGTTTGTACAAAATCCCTGGGATGAATAATAAAGAAAGTTTTTAACCTGTTTAGCCAAAGATGGCAGCTGGTAGTAATGCATCTCAAGATATGAGATCCTTGCTCATTTGTACCATGCACCATACCTAAGCTCATTTTTATTTATTTATTTTCTGTTGTATTAGTGTTCAATAACTAATTAACCTAGTCTGCTTATTATTTTGATTATTCATATAAAATAATGTCTTAATATTCCCTTTTGGGTGTATAGGAAAGCCAAAAAACTTCCTCATAACAGTGTTATCAATGAACTGTGTTTTGCTTTTCAAAGTTCTGTATGTCACATGCAGTTCAAGAAATGAATCCAAATGCAGACGTGAGGGAAAGTGAACAAAAGGTAACTGTAATAGCTTACTTAGGAGGCAGGTAAGCACCAAATAACAAGAAGGTGGCTGAGAGGTGCAGTCCAAAAAAAGTCCAACAGTTCAAGTTAAGTCCAACCAAACCAAAATCCAGAATTAAGAAGCCAAGGAGCAGGAGCACGGGGAGAAGGATAGAGTTCAAACAATGCAAAACAGCTACAGCACTGCTACAGCAAACTGGTGTCAAGGATGAATAAGACCTGTCATGATGATAATTTGTTTTTGACATCTGTGGTCTTTGTAATATGTAGATTTTTTTGGAGGTATGTTAGATTGTCATATGACAATCCAAACCAATCAAATATTACAGATCATACAATGTCATAAATGACATTTTGTCCTAAAAACAGTCTGACCAAAGGCCAATTTGTCGGTCAGAAATACTAAATAAGGCAATAAATATTATAGATAAATATGCAACTACTCTCATGGGGGGAAAAAAGCCTACACTTCAATGACAAATTGGCCTTTAGTTATCATTTCCTTAAGAAAGAATGAGTATTAATGTATGTAAATTTAGATTTTTCTGTTCCATCAACCCTGTCACTATTTGTTATTGTGATATATTTGGATTATTTCACATCCATACAGTCTATTGTCTCAACTAATGGGATGTAACCAATGGATAAAGAGAGAAGTAATGTATGACTGCAATAATGACACTCACACAAAAAAAAAACACATCTCAACAGGTTAGTAAAAGAATGCAGTCACTTAATTGTAGTAAAAAAAATTTGTCTTATCAAACAAATATTCTTTTATAGCATAACACGGCAGAGAAAGGTCGATTATTTTGCAAGATGTGCGCGATAATAACAGCCGATGTAAGTCATGGTTTGTGTGATTTGTCCAGACAATTTAAGTGTTGCACTCCACCAACATGTTTGCCTGCCAATTAAAGTCTGTCAGTAACAGAATGTTAAAAGGATGGAAAATGAATGCCTGAAAATATCACTGGGTCCAAAAGGTGCCCATTTGAAGAATGACTCTTCCAGTAACTAGCTGGCAAGGTCTACACATTCCTTTCTCATTTGTACTTTTTCATTGTAACACAATGGTCAATGCAACAACAATTAGTCACACAGAGAAGGAGTTATGCAAATGAATTAATCGTTTATGCAATTATACACATTTCCCTACCTTTTATCAGCGATGCATTGGCCTTTTTAGTCGTCATTGTGAAGGCTTATTATAATTAACCATTCTTCTCAAAACAAACAATGCATATCTGTAATTATATCCTTTTTATCTGTAGCTCCATTACAGTCTGTTTGTGCAGCCACATTACGCTACACATTACAACATTTTGATGTCAAATTACCGTACAGGATATTTAATATGTGATATGTTTATGTGCAAGGACTTCATATACAACCAAACATCATCATCTGTCCACAGTATATCCTTGCATTATTTCCAGGCTGTTGGTTAATTACTTTATGGGCTAAAGCCGAGGATATGGGCTGTTGTGTGTCATTTACACTGCAAGCCCATCAATCTGCGTTGTAGCCATTGGCTTAGTTGTAGCATGCCCAACACCCCCATTATTCCATCAACAACCTGTCAGTGCAGAGGAGAGTGAAAAACAGAGGCAGCAAGAGATTGCACAGGAAAAACGCAAGCAGCTTCAAATTAAAATACTGATGTTTTTTCAGAGGCAAAGGCCTCATATGAGTTCCTACATGCCGAAGAGAACAGGAATGCGTTTGGATTTTAAATAGGAGGGAAAAGGAAATATTGTGTTGTCAAAGGGTTGCTTCCAGGGAAACAAACATCAAACGTAAGCGTGTCACTGTGTGACAATGTACCTCCTGGGGGGGGAATTGTGAGACTTTTAAGAACTGAAAGTTTAATAACTCGGGAATTACTTACTTGGTTTTGACAAGAAGTGCCCTGTTTGAAAAGGTGTGATTTGAAATAGGCAAGAATGCTCCGATTCATGTTCAAGGTTGAAATACAGCTGGATTCATTTACTGACCAAAAATAACTCTCTCTCTCTCTCTCTCTCTGCGTGTGTGTGTGTGTGTCTCGCTCTCTCAGCTGCAGTGTTTCCTCTGTCACAGAAATGTATTCCTCCTCTCTGGTTGGATAAGAAGAATCATGTCTAGGCTGTATGCATCTCGCAAGAATTTGAAATCAGTTTGATACGCCCTCCCCTGAATTAATGGCCTAGATACATCCCGCATCTCACATCACAGCAGTTGAGTTTACGATCTTTATGGGTTTACATACGGCAGCCCAAAGCATAGATCGACTGTTCACCTTTTCAGTCTCAAATAAGCCAGGCGTGTTCCAAGTCAAGCCCTTTTGGGGTGTTTGTTAGATTATAACCGGCAGATTATTTGGGAAAGTAATTGTCCCCAGGTGTTTATAAAAAAATTCCAAGCTCATTCTCCACCCCCATGATGCTCAACTGAGAGATTAGGCTCAGAGGGAAAATCTCTTCCCTCAATGGAAGGAAAAGAGGAAAAAAAAAAAAGAGGTCCAAACAGGCGCAAACACACTAAGTATGTGTAGCCAATCAGCTTTCTCCTGTGCCTGAACATGCTGTCCCTCTGGGCCCGATGATCCAGGCAAAGAAAAGTCCCTTTTTCTTCCCCCCCCCAGGACCTGTAATACCTGCATGATGAGCGCCACAATGGTGCTGCCAGCTGTAGCAGCCACACTCAATCCCACCATCTCAACACACCACACACAGAGAACACACAGGCCTGAGAGCAGCCACTGTAAAACACACTGAAGCTCTTTACAGCCACCTGCTGTGCTTGATGTAATACAGCATTTTGCACTGAAAGAAACACAGAGTTACATGAAATGAATCCGTACGCCCTGTTTTGTACAAAATTAATAGCTAATGCCCATAATTAAGTGTCTATAGAATTGTGGAGTTAATTAGTAGCACTTTATTTCACAAGTCTAATTTTCTAAGAATGTCTTTGGAAATTTTCTGTGAAGAGAATTATGATTTAATACTAGGTATAAGGAAAACATCTGAGAGTTTAGGTAATTGTGTTGAGTTTATGAGCAGTTTGTAGAGGAACTTCCTGGAAG
This sequence comes from Argyrosomus regius, assembly GCA_946959425.1. Lineage (NCBI taxonomy): Eukaryota > Metazoa > Chordata > Actinopteri > Sciaenidae > Argyrosomus > Argyrosomus regius. The sequence continues at coordinate 9,262,636 of OX336889.1, forward strand.
AACCCACTCTATTTAAACACAACGAAATATTCATTCATTAATGACTGATAATTGGACTGTATATGTTGAGTTTTACACATTTTTGGCATGTTCAGCTGACCTACTGTGCTCTAAGACGCTCTATGTTGCACTAACAATTGATTTGACTGATTGATTAAAAGTGTAACCAATGATTAGTAACCAAATTATATGAATTATAGATGGATATTAGCTATTTTTTTAGGAAATGATGGGAAACTTTAGGACCTGTAAATGTGTTACAAGTCTTAAAATATGGTCCAGATACAAAAATGCATTATTGCTGGAGCTTATCTACCAGGGACACCAGATTGCAGAACATTGTACTGTGCTGCGAAATACAAGGCAATAGCCTTGAGCTGTCAGAAGGCTGAAATTACTTGAGTAGAGGGTTCACAGTGTTGCCCACACTTGTTGTATGCATGACAGGTAAAATGTCCTCCAACACACTAAATCATATTTTATTGTTTAGTTTTCATAGCGGCTTAATGAGGTATACAAAGGTCAAAGGTCCTGACTTTGCATTTTGAATGCAGACTTTGATGCTGCCTTGGAACTGCTCTTCAAATTATAGCAGCTTCATTAGTGGATGAGTGCTTGTCACGGATGATTTGCATCCTGCATATCAAATCGGCCATCTCAAGGAGAAAACAGAATCGCGGTGGTTCGGGGGATGATCTGGGATCCATTCGCCATGCTTCCCCATTAACACTGGGACGGTTGTCTTTTGTGATTATTACTTAGTGCATACAACAATTAGCAGTGTGTTCTCTCTCGTGTGTTTTCATGAATACAAAATGCTGTTCACACACGGCAGAAAATGACTCCACCACATAGGTAAATTTTGCAATTAATTTTTGAATAACTCCTAGATAATCAGATAAATATAAATCTGTCTAGCATGAAATGCATTTTACTCTCTTTGTGTCATTACGGGAACTTTGTGACACATTCGTTTCAGATTTCAGATTTGTACATTCAAGTAGAGGTTCCTTGTATTACTTAGAAGAGATTTAAAGCACTTTAGCAAACTTGCCCCATTCAGAATATCAAGAGAAAACCTTACGTACATTTTGGTCTTTTAATACAAAATAAAATGTGTATTTTATCCCTCTACTTGTTCATCATGACACATATGGCCCAAGAATTTGCCATCTGTTGGTGAGACAGTGAACTGTGAGTCTGCACCTTAGTCGATTTTTTTATATTTTGTTGATTTACTGCTGAACTTCAAGCATTTCCCTGTTGACTTAGGAGCAAGTCTCCGCTTACGACTGATTCCTCTTTGCAGAGCTTTTCACAGCTTGCAGACTTTTATCTCTGTACCTGACTTAATGTCAGGCTCCAACACATTCCTTGTCCCGTTATTCTTTTTAATTATTAAGATTAATCTGTGTTAATTCACTGTGGTAATTTTGTCATTGAACTGCTTGAATGGAAGATTAGCGGTGTAGAAGCCCCACCTCTTTCAAATATGCAAAGCGGGAAGTATAGCAACAGAATCTGGGTCTACACGCCAAAATTAGATGACAGGGAAGTGAAAATCAAACCTCTGGACTAAGAAAGACTAAATTTAGAGTTGGACAGCAGAAGAGTCAGCTGTAGAGTAAAATAAATGCCTGAGATTCTTCATTTGCATTATGATAATACAGCTGCTTCACCTGCTGCTGTCAAGTTCACGAAGGCCACATTTGATCCTTTACTTCAAAACTAATGATGACTGCTGGCGCTGGCTGCATGCATGTTAATCTCAGAGGAGAAACCACAGATGGTTGTGATATGATGTAAGCTGAAAACAAAGCAGCTGATTGATGTAGACTTTAAGCATTAAACATTAATCTACTACTAGCTGTGCATCATAACTCTTCTCAACTGAACCAAACTATTGGGAGTACGTAGTGATCATTTCAATATGTGAATAATATCTATTCTAGAGTGCACCTTCTCCTTTTTTTAATAACATCAGGTAGCATATGCACCCACCACTCACTCCATATAATCAGACCAGGGCTCAACGCAGGTAACAATGATTAATACAGCAGACGTGCTGCACTTTCACACCTCTGTAACAAGTAGGAAACCTTGTCAGTATGTGTCCCACCTTCGCAGCATGTGACTGATGAACAGCTCTATTATAATCATCTCAAATCACACTAGGACACTAACCCCGATCGTCAGATAATTAAGCTGATTTAGTCGCACGTGAAAACACGGATGATGTGTGAGGGTAGTTTACTCGACACCACAGATCTAAATAAGTTTTGTTTATTCTGAGCATAAAGAACTTTGAGTGTACAAGGTCAGTGAGATTACATGTTGTCTCATCAGTGTGGTTTAGCAGGATTGTTAAGACATGTACAGCAGGAATAAAATAAATAAGTACAGTGTAGTGAAGGTTAATACAGCCAGGAAGAGTGTACAACATTGTTCAGTTCAGTTTGCGTGTAAAAATGTAAATATTAATTTCTAATTTTTAGTTGTTCTTCATTCCCACCAGGTGTCCATTCGCCGTACACGTACTCTTTGTTTATAGTGATATTCTTTCAGGTGCTTTTTCAAAGCATTTGGAATGGGAAGCATGTTAATGCCGTCGTAGGTGGTGCAGCTGCTTATGGCCGCTCTGCAGAGGTGTTGCAGGGTGAAGGGCTGTGTGCGGTGGATGGGGTTCGACAGCAGGGGCTCGAAGAACATGCAGGAGTTAGGGTCCTTGTAGTGCTCCAGCAATCCTGTGACGGTTGGAGCGTGGAAGACGCTGGGGTCGTGCACGTCGAAGCTAAAGTTGTGGTTCCACTGTTCAATGCGTGCGTGTAGTGAGCGGCCGTAGCGGCGGAAGCTGACGGAGAAGAGGTAGTCTTCCTGGGCGGAGTCGCGCAGGAGGAAGGTGCCTTCAGGCTTTCCCTCCAGCAGGGTTTCTGCCTCGTAGCGGTCCATGACCCCCCAGTAACACGGGAGGTTGGTGATCTGCAGCAGGTCTGGAACTAAACAGTGAATGTAATCAATCTGAGTGTGAATGCGGTAGCCGTCGTGAGATGTGGGATGCTCAGTCTGAGGAAGTATGGCCCTAGAGGGCATGCTGGTCACTGTAACCTCTGGGTCAACTGGAGGGGTGGAAATGGTATCACAGGTGTGGACAGAGGCTGAAGCCGAGGCAGAGGCTGAAGCAGAGGCAGAGGCAGAGGCAGAGGAAGAGGCAGAGGCAGAAGCAGAGGCTGAGGCCACCACCTCATCTAAAGTATCCAAACAGCTCTGTAGCAGGAGCTGATGCTGCTGCTGTCTTTGGAGAAGAAGCTGCTGTTGCTGATGAGCAGAGGCTCTGTCGGCCCCGGCCAACTCATTCATACCATGAGCCAGCTTAGGTCCGTGCTTGTAAAGAGGGTTAATTTGTGCCGTCACCTCAAACGTGTGGATCTCTGCGTTGGGCGGTGGCTCGACACCTTGTTCGATGCTGATGCGCCTGCGCTCTCGCAACCTGTCATCTACGTCCTCTACCACAGTAGCCATGGCTGAAGTAGGCGCGCTGCACACTACAGCAGAATCGAGCACGGGAGGCTGGGTAATGGGGGCCGTGTGCTGCTTAATGAGATACCACTTCTGAGCCAGCTCTGATCCTACAGGGAAAGGGCAGTCGTCCAACATCAACTCACTGAGATGGATTTTGCGCCTGGAGGAGGCACAGGCAGCTGATGATGCAAGAGCCTGTGGACTTGGGGCTGGTGCCGCCGCAGTGAGAGTCTTTATTGGGAAACATTGCCCCATTGCATCTTGGATTTTTTGGCGCAGAGTGCGACTGCTGCTGGACCCTCTGCCCTCACCTTCACTGGGTGCAGACAGCTCTGTAATAGAGCTAACTGTTCCCAGTCCTGGCTTGGCTGTTACCCGTTCTTGTCCTAGTAATGAGGCAGCGACTTCCAAACCCTGCCATCTCCAATTCTCCCTCACTGGAGAGGAGGAAGATTGGTCCCTGGTTTCTAGGTCACTCAGCAGCTCCCCGTACTCAAATCCATCGCTGACCGGCCTCTCAGCTGCCGGTTCATGGGAGGCAAGGCCTTTTTTCTTCCCCTTTCCACCTTTCCGCCCACTGCCTGCATCTCGTCTCTCCTCTGACCGGCTCTGTCTCACCTTGGGACGGGCCCCTCTCTCTCGATCTTTCCCTCGGTTCCCCGACTCCTTTGGTAATGACATGATGGACTGTGTGGTGAAAGAGCAATGGTTGCGGCACTCCGGGGAGTGCTGAGGGATGACTTGTAATTGCAGTTAACTTTTGGAAGCAGGAAGTTTTCCATCCAAACCCCTTGTTTGGGACGCCATTATTGTTGTCCATGCATCGCGGCCCGCCAAGAGTTAAAAACAAACTGCGAAAACAAACAGAAAGTTCTGCTTAGAGCCTGCAAGCAACTTTTTGGGATGACATATTGTTATATTGCAATGACACATACTCGTGTTTATTGGATACACCTGTCTAAAAGTGACCAACTAACACAACAGTTCAGCTCAAAATTCGACGTTCATGAAGGTCATACGTTTTTGTTTACAATGTTTTAGAGAGGAGCAGTAACTGATGATTATTCTCAATTAATCTGCCAATTATTAGTATAGTTTAATACATTTTAGGTGTCCATGCCCATCACGATTTCCCAAAGCCTAAGTTGCCATCCATAACTTAAAAGCTACATATATTATCGGTAACCGCTTATCCTCACTAGGATGGCGGGAACTTAAAGATATCCCGTTTAAAATGTTCATAATTTTGTCAGTTTTGCTTAAAAACAGTTGCAAATTAACTTTTTATTCTACGACTCCTTGTCTAATCATTTCAGCTCTACTTGATTCACCTTAACAGTCATTTAGGGGGGGCTGATTGTGGCGTTGTTGAATTATACGGACAAGTGTTTCTAATGTTAAGTCATTTAAAGTGTCACTAAGATGAGAGGAGTGCATGCGCATGAGTGTACCTTGAATTCAAGACATATTAGAGGAACTAAAAGGCAGTGCAGGCCCAACTTCCAGCTTGATTAATCATGTCACTGTGTTGGTTCTGTGGCCTTCAACTCTTACACAGAGATGACCCCCCTTTCATATAAAGTTATAACAGCCTGCATAATAGCTTGTTTTAGCTTTCAGCAGAGTTGTCACTGGTTTATAAACGTGGTACATATCCTGCACATCAAACAGGAGGTGTGACTTGTGGTCAAATCATCCACTTCCTCCTTGAAGCAGCATTAAGCTGTGATGCTCCTCGCTCTGATTTCCTTCAATAAACTTTAATGCAAGTTATAAAATTGTGTTTATAAATGTAGTTAATGGCCACAGGATCCACCACGAAGCATTGTGGTCAGCTAGCAGAGTTGACAGAGGACTGCAGCTCTCATCAGACTAACTTTTTTTTTACTATTTTAACCCAGTTGTCATGCCTACCTAACTTCATCTTTTTGTCTTCATCGTGACGGCTTTAGTATGAATGATGGAGGCTGTCTGTCTTCTCTCAAATCACACCAACTGTTATCGGGACAAAGTGGACGGTCGATCATAAAGAGACATTTTTTAACTTTTTCCCCCGCCACTGTAATTATAAGCCAACGTTAAATACTTGTTTGGTTTCAAACCTTTCAAGGCAAACCGACGTCTCGGTTACACGTTTAGAGTTCAACTTGTATCAAGCGATAACATTAACGTTAGCTCGCGAGCTAAAACCGTTAGCAGGGCAGCTGTTTATGGTCGGGCAGGGCTAAGAGCTAAGCTACATGCTAACTTGGCTACTCTTTACTCTCGGAGGACAAAAAAAGGTTGTGACAACTTCCATGTAGCTTCCCCGATCGTAACACAAAATGCGAACATACCTTTAGCAGTTGTTGGCAACTTTCCCCGACGAAATATCTTCAGTTTTTTTTGTCTTAGAAAAACTAATGACGGTAACAAAAAAAAAAAAAGAAAAAAAGGCGGCTCGCTCGCATTAGCTTTGACAAATGAACTGCTGTAACCCGGAAGCGAAAAGTAATTGGGAGTAACATAAAAAAAAAATAAAAAAAAAAGGACGTCTGTAACACGACAATAAAAAGATAACTGACGCTGACAGGTGAAGTCAGTGTTTGAAATAAGTAAAACAGACACAAGCACAGACCACGAGTGAAGTTGCAAAAGAACTGAACCTCTTTATTTGGACTGTCAATGATCCGACGGATGCTGCACTTCAGACCATTCACACATTATGAGTGACAGTAAAAAAGTAGAGTAAGCATGGGATGCCAAAAAAGGTTCATTAAAATATTAGAAAATGTCCGGGGGGGAGGGAGGGGGAGTCATCAGAATTAAATATAAATTGTACAAGACAATATATATATATATATGCAATGTAGCCTACAGCTGGCTGTATTAATTCAATTATTAAGCCTGGCAGGGACATCAACAATGATCTCTGGACCACTTGGTATATAAAGTCTCCGTATGACACAGGCTCTGTACCTCCTAGTGGATGCTTGGTGTGTGAAAATACACAAGGCTGAACTTATGAAGTGCATTGCCCAACTCATTTCACGCATCACTGGAATGTAAACATGGAGTAAACATATTCCTTGGCCTGTTATTAGTGTTCAGTTTACTCATAATCACATAATCTGTGGCTCAGATAAGCGTCGTCATCCCCTGCTGCATCCTCACTATGCACAGACACTTGCAGAAAATCTGCTGCATTGTACCTCTGTGTCTATTCGCAGTAATACGTAGGCTGTCCAAAGCTAGAGGCTATGAAAAGGATAATCTGAGCCATGTGTAACATAACACAATTATTGATATACAATATAGTGAATGGTTAAAAATAAGAGAGCCAAGTCTTAAAGGTGTCAGCATTGTTAACTCACAGAAGTCCTTTGCGGGCATGAGTGTGATGCTTTTTTTTTCTTTTAGTAAGTCAGATCTATCCGAGAGCCCGCTCTGAAGAAATCCATGACTAGAATACTACTCAAGACCATTAAATTCAACATACTGAGGATGCTGGAGCTGTGCATTTTCAGGCACCACATGAACAGTTTATCAGGACATGACAGCTAACAGTTCAATCACAAGGCCAGGAAAGCTATTCTCTCTTGTCACCGCATGACCAGAAAAGCAGGCGTTACATGCCTCATACAGATATCACTTGGAAAAATCTACTCAGACTCACGGGGGAGTCTATGGATTGGGAGGAGGGTAGAAGGCTTTTGTTATCAGGCTCTACCCGGGCCACCTCATGTGCGAGAAGGCGTCAGTTCTTTAATGTGTTACATAGTGAGACAATGGAGTATTCATGACATCACATAACATGAATCGGGAATTATCCCAGAGAGATGTAAACAGTGACATTTAGGCGATATAAACATACAACATTAGTTGCAAGATTTCTGCTCTCTAGCTGTTGGTGACACTGGACACCATCAACCATCATGTCCTCTATCTACAACAGTGCTGTATTAGTGTGGCAAAACATGCGATTATAGAAAATAAGCATAAGTTATCAATATCAAGGGAGAGTAAAAAATACAATTGGAAAAAGATATCTGTAAATAACCATCTTTACTAGAGAGACCTCCTATGGCTCTGCTGAAATAAAATGTGAATGGTTATCCCTGCCTCATGATGCAACCAAAAGTGATCCAAAAGTTAAGACCATATTACACATACATGCACCTCCGCTCTGCCACATTCAAAGACAGAGGCTGTATAAGACAGTTTTTGATTCAACACTGATACCACATGATAATGTTAGGGTTCGGAGACTGAAACACATTGAGACACAAACAGAAAATATGGACATCGTCAAGCACCTTGAAAAGTATGATTCATCAAATCGTCACGTTGGCCATTTGAGGAAAGAGGGCACTGCGAGGGTGAGGCGCCGCGCTCCGGAGCATTTATTACAAGATCAAGCTTCATTTTCCAGAGCCAATCATAAGGGGGCCAGAGGGTCGAGACGGGTTTCATTTAGTTTTCTCACCCAGCATTAGAGTGTAAATTGAAAACACTCTAGCCTCCTCGCTTTTATCAATTCAATATCAAATCAGCTCTCGCACAGTACAAACCTCACCAGCCCTTATTCACCCCTCTGGGGATTCCTCGGCACAAAATGAGATTCATCATCATTTATGTAGTAGGGCATAAAATAACAGACAAATTGCAGCTGGCATAAATTCTTCGAACTGCTGTTCTTTTTTTCTTTTTCTTTTTTAAAAAGTATACCATTCTGTTGCACTTCACTACAAATATCCTTCTCAAATTAACAATCGCACAACCCTTCTCTTTGGCTTTGTAGACGTTTAGAGGAGGACAGTCACTTTCTACTTTGATTATGTGTTCAGAGAAAACAACCGAGACAAAGGGGATGCCTGCGGTTGAATTACAAGCTTTTCCTCAATTCTTTTGCTCCTCGATTTCTTGCCTTTGCAACAAAAACATATTCTTTAGAGAGGACACAAAGAACCAAGGAAAGCTGTCTAAGTTTTTAGCCAACACAAGCCCTCACTAGCACTAGTTATAGAACAATCAAGGTGGCTAGGAAGCGTTTGGTATCTGTGTATCAACACCTGTCTGCAAGTGGGACCTCTGTGAATGTATTCATGGGCCAATTTCAGTTTAGTGGCTAATATCAGAGATAATTTCGTCAAAGTGTCTTACTTCTGGCTGGAAATTTTCTGAATCTACACGATAAGTGGTGCAGGGGCTGTGGCTGTCAGTGTGTTCTGGAAGGAAGCCTTGCTCCAAGGCAGGCGGAAAAAACAAAGAGTAACTCATAGGGCAGAACCCCTTTAAGACAGCACCAATCCACCGTTTTTCTCTCAGACCACGGCAAACTGAGCCTCTGCACGTCATGTCACAGTCCTGCAGGTGACACGGAGCAGTTTGCTTTTTTTTCTTTTTTTTTTTTCCTCTGTCCTGCAATATAATAATCATCTGTATTCCATTTTTAATAAACTTAGTTGTATATAATAAAGTACAAAAATATTAGAGAACATATACACAGTTTTTTTGTCATTTTGTAGTGACTGCTTTGCCTGGTTTTCTTAAGCATACGTATATCTTTGTGCTGGGTGATGAGGAACTTAACAGGCCTCAACTGAAGTGTATTTTTCCTTTCTTCTTTTCATATTGTTGACGTCCGGTCTGTTCCATCTGAGGAGGAGATTGGAAATAAATATGGTTCAAGACATTTACAATCGTAAAATATACTGCAGCATTCACATTTCATCCTCAGTTCACTGTGGGAGACTTCTACTCCCTTTTCCTCCTTTCCCCCAGGGGCATAAAAAGTTACTGATGCCTTTTTAAAATGTGTCCATAAATTCTGGCATTCATTTCAGGCCTTTCATGCACTTATATAGTATGCATTATATAATAGGCAATGAACTTAGCATATGCTGTATTTATTAGATGGATTTCTAGATGTAGCTCCCTCTACAAGTCGGGAAAATACACTTCATCGCTGACTCAAAGTGCATACAATATCCTCACAATTACTTTGGAAGTACTTTCTTCAAAACATGCAGCTGCCATAGCTGTGGTTGTAGAAAGAGAGCTGAACTTGGCTAAACTCACTGTTAAATATGTTTTCAGACTGTACACGCAAACAAAAAGACATCAGTGTCGGTCTCTGAGAAAGAGCAGGAAAGCTAAATTCCATGTGACACACAAAATAATTCATGCAGCTGAGACACCTTTCAGTCACAGAACACACAGGATACAGTGAAAATAACACAGAGCTACTGAGACTTCAGTTTGTTTGATGCGAATACAGCATCTGATGCTCAGAGGTAGTCTGTGTCTCCCTCTCTCCGCAGCCCGACTGTGAGTTGACTAATGATATTGTATAATTTAGATGCAATTAAATATTAATACACAAATAACACAAATGAAAAATGAATTCTAAAAGTCAACAGACTTCTTCATCTTCATTTGCATAGAGGGAAGTTGTGTGTGAACAACTCCCTGATGTAAGCAAACAGTTCACAAAATCCTTTCCTCTCGTCGCATAGTTATAATATAAATAAGGAAATGTTTAGTAGTTGTGTGAGGTTTGCCAGCCACTGGCCTCTTTAGTACCAGGCTGCTGAGGACACTTACCCCCTAAGGCATGCTCTGTCATACTGAGGCACAGTGACTCCAGCGTGGGGTTGATCTCCAGGTCAGCACCTGGAACTTGGCATTCTAAAAGAAAGAGTAAAATAAATCTCAGTTCGGGGGAAGATTAAGGTTTATATTACCGCCAGGATCGCCATGAAGTTTGTCTTCATACTCTAAAGTTAGAAAAGCAATTCTATTTTTTTCCAAAGATGAATACTTTGCCAGTTTTGCCACTTGGAAAAGAACAATTGCCACCATCAGGACACAAGTGTGCTTTACATAAGAGACAAATACCCAGTTCACGTGTGCTGAAGAATTACAGTCATTATGTTATAGATAATTCTTTATAATATAAGAATAATCTAAGAACCAGGTGACTGATACTAAATGCATTAAGTAGTTCTGTTGTTAGCCAAACAAACACGACAAGATTCAACATGTTGAATCTGCCGTTAATCCAACTGAAGCCTGCTGACACGCTGCAAAAACTACAGCCTATAGCCTGTACACACTTTGTACAGTTACGTTTAACCATCATTGGTGGAATGTTTTTATTCAGACTGTCTGTTGTTGATGTCTATTAGAGTTTGACCTCAACTTGATGAGTTTTACAATAGATTTGATCATTAAAATGAACTTGAATGAACCTTTAAGGGATGTTTGTGTTCACTTGAATTAAATAAAATGGGTGAAGGTGGAATTATTTTGAAATGCTTTCATCATCTGGTCACTTGATGCAACAAGATGATGCAATCTGGCGTAAATGTAGTCCGACTGAACACACTGGTGAGGTGAGGTACCTCAGTGAGAGGAGGAACGCCTCTACGATCCTCTGTTCTGTTTGTTTGTGTTCACAGCTTACGTTTCACTTGCTTATAATCAAGATTGTGATTTGTTTTGAGGTGTAAACTGCAATCTGTCTCAACAGGACAGGATGCTGACATGATGTTTGAGAATACTGATCTGGGGAACACGGTGTGAATGAGCTTGAAAGAACACAGGCCAGTGATGTTTGAGTTATCCCAAAAAGTATACCGTTTAATAGCTTTGTTTTGTCTCTAAATTGAGGAACACATCTTTGAATGCATGTAAACTTACAGTATCTTAGCTATTTTTGGTCCACTTTTATGTCCCCTTCTATACTTGTACATATGTTTGATTCCTTGGTTTACTTTGATCTGTTACAGTAGACTTAGAAAATGTAGAGAATGATGGCCCTACGATGGTTTTACAGCTGAGGACCTGTGTTGCAAGTCATACCCTACTCTCTCTACCAGTGTTTGCTGTCTGCTTCTATACTGCCGTAATAAAACGAACACCTAGATGACATAACATACATGGTGTGGCATGTGGGTGCCAGACATGTCAGGTCTACTAACTGGTTCATGTAGAAGACGCAATGAAGCAGTCGTGGGGTTAGAATATAACACTGCTTCTCCACCGTTAGCTGTCACTGCATTAATAACAGCTGAACATATTGTTCACACACTGTAATGCACAGTGATTTAAGAAATATAATAAGTCTTGTGACAGTCTCAAGGTTTAAGTTTGAAATGAAAAAAGTATAATACATGATGTCTATAAAGTCTTTTGGTCTACAGAAATACTGTTACTCATGTTTTTTGGTTTTCTATACTGTATTTCAGAATGTATCAACAGTAACAGAGCAATAATGTCGCTGGGTTCATACATCTGTTTAAGTTATAAGCGTTTGGCTTTCACACACAACGCTCCGTTATGGAAACGTCTCATGATGACTCCGTTGAAAAATGGCAGGATCGTTACAGATGAATTTGCAATGCCTGTGTGTGGCATCTGGCACGCGCAACAAGGCAACCAAAAGGTTATGTATATTGTACGAGGTGACAGATTGTTTACTGCAACATGCAGCTAAGCTGTCTTGTTATTTTGTCCTTGGCACAGAGAGAGAGAACAGCTCTCTGTGTTGGCATCTGACCAAACAGGTAATTCTTTTTTTTTTTTTTTTTTTACATAAATTGTGTAGCTTGTGTTGCTCACAGTCAAATCTGCCACTTTTAAATAATCTCCATTCATCCACTCCACATTAAACATTTTAATTTTAGCTTGAAAATCAATCATTTGACTTTAAAAAGGAGTTCTACAGAATCGTGATAAAAATGTAAATATGAGATTAAGCGAGGCAAGATCGGCAGGTATAGTAACATTTTGAATTTGAAATTCAGCGAATCAAAAAAGGTAAACAAGGACAGGGACAGACTGTGGCTGAGTGCAGACACCAGTGGCAATGAAGAATAAAAGAGGCTTAACCTCATACAATACCTTGCTGCTGGAACATGAGCATGGTTTGTGGGGAAGTGTGGACAGGGAGTGAGTGGGTCCGCTGCACGGAGCTGCGACTCTGACTTGGCATGCTGTTACTGCCCCCAGGGTTGGCAAACCACAGGTTCTACGGAGGGAAAACATAAATTGTCATTATGGAAATGCCACTCATCCTGGGAGGCTGACATGGTTTGCTTATCTTTCAGCTAAGTGATTCAACAGAATCCCCTTCGAGCTATGATCATGATCAATTCATATCAAAACGCCATGCCCCCTAACCCTTTGTGCTGTCTTGTGTGTATTGATTAAATTGCTAAACTCTCCTGTTTTTTTCACTCGTTCTCCTGTTGGGACAAATGTTTACTAAAATCAATTATGATTCTGTCAGCACATCATCATGCGGGTCAATACTTTCAGACACAGTAAATGGAGACTGAAGACAAACTGACAACACAAACTTGTGCTGAAAATTCTTGAGGCTAAAAATATGAAGTCAGGTTAATTTATTCGGAATAATTACTTCAGGCTGTGTCAGTCAAACCGTTCTTCTTTAACTCACAAAAAACGTCCAATTTCAGCCAAGCTACATGGCACTCAAATGCTCATCCAATGACTAAGGAATACTGACTTGTCTACCCTGGCCTGCCAGCGCAGGACTAGTGAGTGTGTGGCGTGGAGATGCTCCCCCGATCCCGCTGGGACTGAGAAGACCCATGCGCCCGGCTGGGAGTCCACGGGGGGTCATCTGGAACTGCCTTTGGCCCCGCCGCGCTACACCTCCACTCACAGATCCTGCTGTGGGGAGGGAGTTGGACCCATAGGTCCAGCTGGAGTAAAAAGAAAACAACAAACACACAAAAACGAACATATATCACTCAGAGTCAAGAGTAAACTGTGTGTTTAACTGCTGAAGCTGCTTCACATGAAATGATCCTTGTGATTTAAATGAGGAAGAGAGAGTGAGAGAGAGAGAAAAGGGAAGGGAGCGAAGAGAGAATCAAAGTAAAAGTAACAGTAGGGAAGAGTGCAGGAGGAATGTAACACTCAGCTGGTGTGACATCTCCCCTGCTAAAGAGGGAGATCAAAGGTAAAAGAGGGCTTGCAGAGTCTCACCCTTTCTGTCGGTACACAGGCATGTCCAGCATAGCTTTCCGAGGGAACAGGCGGAGCAGTTTCAGGACCTGCTGCTTCCAGGAGACCAGCCTTTTCTTGTGAGTTTCTGAGAAAGCCTGACACATAGAAAGAGAAAAAAAGGTGGCAGATTTCCAGAGAGCATTAACAGTTTTGTTCTTTATTTCAAGATAATATTAATATTTTTGTGTGTGTGTGTGTGTGTGTGTGTGTGTGTGTGTGTGTGTGCTGTAAAACCAGCATTAGGCGTGTTTACAAAAACACACAAATGCATGCATACTAATGACTTTAATATGTTTAAATGGAGGTTCACCTCGTGTGTCAGACACTTCTCAATGAGCTGAAGGTAACAGCTGATATTCTCCTCATCTGGTCTTGACACAAGCAGCTGGGTGCACACTGAAAGAAACACAACAAGCCAGCGTTTATAGATTTATGCCTATTGAGTATATCTGGAACTATCTGAGGGATATCTGTGGATCTGTGGACATCTCACTCTTACCTTTGCCCATGACGCGGGTGAACTGTCCAGCAATGTCGCCGTCTGAGATGGGTGTGGCTGGGGAGTCTCCATCACAGGGAGGTGGGTTGTGGGACTGGAAGCTCTCTGAGCCCGGCTCTTTGTCTGCTCCTGTTTTTGTAGCTTCAGAAGAGGAGGTGCCTGTTTCCGGAGCGGTGGCTGTGTCCGGGGCAGTCTGCGCTGCACTGGGTGGGCTGTAGGCCTTGATGGGTGTGATGATGATCTGTTGCAGCTCTTGGAGGGCGTTACGCAGGTTTCCCCCTTCCAAAATATCCTGCCATGAGATGACAAAATCAGCTATAGAGATGTGGATTTAAGCCTCAGGGAAAGCAAACCTTAGCCTTATTGAAATATCTTAGCGGAAGACACAAAATCCCCACTGGCCCTCGTCTGTGTCTGTTTTTGAGCCAACAAGCAGAACAGGAATTTCTCAAATAAACTAAATCAAGTGTCACATGACAACGCGCACATACTCAAGCACATTTTGGATCAGCACAAGTGAAAATTCGTGAAGACAAAATACTTTTGAGCCGCCTTTTTTAGCATAAGAAGAACATCATCATCCCGTTTTGAATTACCTTTTCTAAAGACTTGAGCACACTCTGCCTCTCTCGCAGTTTCTGGATACTCAAAGCAATCTTATGCCGTGCTCCTTTGGTGACGTTCTAAAGAGGAGAGGGAGAAAAGAAGAAGATGGTATGACAAGCAGGCGAGTCATTTCTTGTGGGAACACTGGGTATTGTATACAGTTACTAAATAACAAACCTAATCACCATTTGTTTCATTAAAGCCAAGGGGCAGAGGCAAAATCGCACCATTTGTATGTGTGACTGCTTCGATATAACTGTGGGGTGCGATGCTTAATTTCATGCCTCATTGAGAGTTGATGTATCATCAGGTTTGAGGACAGTAATGTTCACAATTGATAAGGAGGGTGGAATAATCAAAGCCCGGTCGTAGCGTATGTATAAGGGAAGCTTAAAAACCTGCGACTCCAGGTGCTGCTCTGTAAGAATCATCATCTCCTCGTAGGTCATCTGGGAGAAAAGTGATGCATATTTATGAAGGCGGAGACTCTTCAACCATGCGGGAACATCTAAAGCAAATACACACCAAAGGACAAAAAAAAAGTATTGTTAGATTTCGGCTTATATCTCCACAGCTGTTGGCTGTGTATGGCTTTTATCAGAGCCAAATGCCGAGGGCGCCCTTGGCTCATTTCGGTAATGAACTCTGACCTTTCATGCCACTGCCATCCTCCTGGAACGTGTTGCGGCTGCCCTGTTCTTCTGTCTGCTCGCTGCCTGAGGAGGCTACGCTGCTCTGGGGTGAAAGGGGTGCGTGATCTGTTGAAATGAAGTTCTGTCTGCCCCCTGCGTCATCCTGGCTAATCCACTCAGAGCCACATGCCTGGGGACTGGAAGGTATAACGGACATGGACTTCTTCAGAGGGCTCGGCTGCATCTGTCCAGCCAGACCTGGAAAGAGAAGCAATTAATATATGAGGAACGATAGAAATTGTTAGGAATTCCTGTGAAAGAAATTAAACAAAATGTTAACAATGCTGGTCTCATATGACCCTCCCACACACATTACCTGTGTTATTGCTGTTGATCGGAGAAGACATCCCGCCTGGGAAAGGCATGTGTCCGTTCTGGCCTGCTGGAGACGTGCTAGATGAAGGGGACTTGTCGTGCCAGGCGTGGCCAGGGTCCAGAGCCTCAGCAGAGCTGGGCCATTCATCTGACCCCTGGCGCGGGTGGTAAGGGCTAGATGGGGCCCTGGGTGCATAGCCACTAGATAGGTGTTCCTCCAGGTGGTTTAGCCACATTGCCAGAGAGGTGCGGTCATCCAGTGTGGTGGCAGGGTGGATGAGAGCGTAGGATAGCAGCTGTCTGCTTTCTTCCACAAACAGGCTACTCTCAATAGTGTGACTCAACACCTTCTGAAGCAGCTTCATGTACTCACATTTGGCCTCGCTGTTCCGCGGCTGCAGCAGAGGCAGATGGGACAGCAGCAAGGACACAACCTTTTCCTTTGGCTCCTGATGCCACTGGCTGACAATTGCTAATGACAAAGGACAAACAGAGAATTGCACCAGCAATTAATCTTTAATTACCGGTTTCATATACGCCCTATTTCATCTTAGGAAGAGCTGGAACTAAAAGTGTTTGATAAACAGAGATAATCATATGAGAAAACACTCAACAAACTCTCAGCTACCTGCATTGTTGGCCTCAGCTTCTAGGATGTGGATCTCTGTGCAGTCTGCCAGCCAGTGTTCAAGGCAGATGTGTAAGAAGCGAGCTTGGGTGCGGGACACCCTCTTCAAGAGGGACAACAGTGCCACCGTCTGTTCACACTCATTCCAGCCCTTGAACCAATCTGTGAGGATACCTACCTGGTCTCGGAACATCATGGCGTGTCTCCTCTGTAAGGAGAACAGGAATGTGTGTGGATGGGGAGAGGAGGGGGGGGGTACTGAAAAGAGACTGTTCTCTCAGACACAGACAGGATCAGTCTCACCCCGCACAGCGGGGTCGTATTTGCGACAGTCCTGGGATCCCCTCAGACTGGACCGAGGGGCCCTCACATGGTTCAGGTGCAGAAGGTACTGCAGACGGGGATGCCGTGTGGATTACTGGGAAGATGTCTTATGAAGTGAGGCTGAAAGTGCGTCTCAGTTGTAGTTGGTAACGACACAAACCGGTAAAGCTTTTTTTTCACTCTGGCATGTTCAGGATCACATCATCCGTGCCCTATTGAATCAACAAGACAAAGAAAAATCTTAGATGACATAAATTCACCGTAACATCAACCATACTTTCATATTTAAACAAGTGAATGACAGATTATGTCCATCTATTCATCCCACAGACGTAGTACAGTCAATCAACAATCAAGATTTTCACGAAGTAGATGGCTCACCAGCTTCAGAGAAGTGCAGGTAAGCAGGATAATATATATAAGATATCATTGGCACACAAAGGACAAGCATGCATTTTATGATATGCAAATAACTGCTGAAGTGATAAAAAATATGACATCAAATTGGACTTTTACAACTTCTCCACAGTTACAAAATGGACTACATGTGTATATTTCAGCACAAGATCATAAGAAATATCTCAACAAATGTTGCAAACGTATTCCTGAAAAAAAACTCTACTGTAAGGGTGTCATTCGAGGTAAGCTTTTAATAATAAACTTAATCACATCATAGGGACTCGTATCAATCTTGCTCATGCTACTTGAGTCATTTCATATTGATAAAGGCGCAAGTGACTCTTACAAGGCGTGCCAAACAAGATAAGAGTCCAGGTCAGTAATGCTGGATTATTATTTAATACATAACACTGAAATAAGCTCCTGTGCAAAGAACAGTGGCTGTCACTGCTGCTCTGCGTTTAATAGTTATGATAAACTAAGTGTCATGCTTGCTGCATGCTAAAACTACTAACCACCTGTAACACCATGAGCTATATATTTCTGAATCAAGAGCAAACCTGTGTGTGTGTGTGTGTGTGTGTGTGTGTGGCTATAAGCTCCAGTCAGCAGACTGTTGTTGTGATAATCCCTGCTGGCTTTATTAAGTTGAAACAGGGCTGACATTACACCCGGCACCAGCCTGGCATTAGATAGCGGTTGTATCAGTGAGGTCAGACTACAAGACACATTGTGGACACTTCAGAGTGGAAGTATCACAACAAGATGTGTCGATGCCTCGCTTTTAGTTCACCAGATATCACGTGACTAACCCCCCCCCCCCCCCCCCCCCAAAAAAAAAACAAAACAGGCCTCATCAGAGAGGTTTAGATATGCATACATGATATTCTTGTCAGCCTGCTTCAGTATTTAGCTGTGTGGTCTATTCTTATAATACAAGCAAATAACACCAACCAAAGCTATAAAAACCACTTGTGTCATGACTGTCTCATCATGGTCTCAGATTAAAACCCATCAATACCAAACACCTAACCAGCAGATGTCGCCGTTTCGGGCTGTATCAAATGCTTCGAAACAACCATTTTCAACACAATTGCTTCATAGTGATTCAGTGCTTTAGAAAGCTTCGTTCCCCCCCATCATCACTGGCTTTGTTAGGCCTGGTCAGTGATGAGGGGATTCAGGATTTATAACATTATTGTTGTTCGTCTAAGCTGTTGCTGCTGCTGCTTCTGCTGCCCCCCTTTCACGGTTTCTCGTAGCAAAAATCTTAGCGGTGCAAACAGGGAGGTTAAAACGCAGTTTTAATCGACAGCAGGCTGTAGTTGACTAGATAAAGTTATGTGAGTTTACAAGAAGTGGACTCAAACGGGCTTGTTGTTTACCTTTGTCAGTTGTCACTGGTTAGCGAGCTAGGCTAAAGTGCTAATACACAGCTAGCTCGACGGCTAGCAGGAATGCTACCGCTAGCTTCGTAGCTAGCAAGTTTTTCGCTAATAGATGCAGTAAGGTTAGCTTAGCTGGGCAGAGGCGTAGATTTCGATCCCGTACGAGGTGTTTCCTTAAAGATACTCCTTCACAGCGGCGAGCTCCCGCGGTTTCAAACACACCATGTTAAAGAATGTATGTACAAAATGTTTTAATGCAGAAAATAAAGAAGTGTACGCCTGGAGAGAAATCTACTTCGATTTTGAGTTGACGTAAGACGTGCGTGCAACGTCACCACACGTCTGGACGGCACGTAAGTGTTTTGTCACCCGCCCACAGTCTGGTAAATAAAAAAAAGGCTCCCACCCTTACGTCTTTTTGTGTTGTTACCATGGACACAGTCACATGTAATAAATATGAAACACGATCATCAGAAGGCTTTTGTTTATATTATTATATGTCTCTCATATCATTTTTTTTGCGGTGAGTAACAGTTTTTTTTATGATTATTTAATAATTTGTTGATTTTTTTTCCTAATGATAATAATTAATTTATCAATTTTTTCTGTCAGAAAATACTGAAAAATCTCAATGCCAGTCAATTTATGACTTAGACTTGGACTTAGACAGACTTTAGTGTCATTCAACTGCACAATCACAATGTACATTTGAGTGAGATTTCGTTGCAAGGCTCCAAATAAAAACAGAAGACAAGGTAATAACAGTATAAATATATGGTATATGAAAAAACAGAAGACAAGGTAATAACAGTATAAATATAAGGTATATGAAAAAACAGAAGACAAGGTAATAACAGTATAAATATAAGGTATATGAAAAAACAGAAGACAAGGTAATAACAGTATAAATATAAGGTATATGAAATATAAAATAGAATAAAATATAAAAAGAAACAGAATTTTAAAAAAAGACTTATTTACAGAAATGTAGCAGCTAAAAGAAGATTATATGTAGCAGCAGGATGTATTGTAACAGTGAAATAGACAATAGACAATATTTATTATTTATATCTTTTAGATTTGCCGTATTTTTCTTAGATATCTTTTAACTTGTATGTATTTTTTATATTTTATATTTCATGTATATTGTCGTTTGCACCAGGGATATGAGGGAAACACTATTTCAATTCTCTGTATGTCCTGTACATATGGCAGCATTGACAATAAAGTTGACTTGACTTGACTTGAAGTCCAAGAGGATGTCCTCAAATTACTAAAAGTTACAATGATATTAAAGCAACAACCGAACCTCACTTTTTAGAAGATAGAAGAATTAAAGATGATTGGACCCCCAAGTCTGTTTTAATGGTCAACCACTGAAGCCACTCCACTTGTATATTTGTGTTAATTCATTTTCTGGTGATCTAATAATTCATTAAATAAGTAGGCAGTGTAAAATTTATTAATAGTGAATGAGAGTGTAATTACAAACATAGCCTTAGTTTGAAACTATAAATGAACAAAAACATTTTAGGATTATGGATTTTTTTGGTCTGATAGGGTTGAGAGAATAATATGTTCTGGCCACAATCAGTTGTCACAGCAGGTGTTTGCTTTCACCTCTCAGCAAAGGCAAAACACAGCTCAGCACAGAGAAATGTTGTGTTTCCACTGCACTTGACTTTTGGTCCATTTTCCACTGCACTACACCCTCAGTGTAGGCAGAATGTAGGCAGGACTCTTTAACTGTCTGACATCATCTTCAACACGACAACACAATAACCCCCTTCACCTCAGCAGTTGGGAAACAACACACAGGAGCTATACTTTGGTGTTGACAAGCTACAGCCTTTATTCACTGACAAACTGCCACCTACACTGTACATACTGCTAAACTGACAACTCACAATTAACCAATTAAATCAAAAGTATCAATACTTTCAAAACTTTTTTTGATACAACATGCTTAAAACAATAATATTTTAAAATCTTATCATTCGATTGCATGCCAAGTATTAAAGATAACAGATCTACAACCAGATATTCAACCCAAGGTTTAGTATTAGTCACTAATGGCTCTGTTTTTTTGGATTCAAGGACCTTCTCGAGCTCCGAAAGTTCCCATTTGATGGCCATCATCACATTGCAAGTGATAACAACAGACAACCTATTGTAAAAGTGATGTTCTTCAACTTTAAACAGTGGAAACATGGATCTCTTCAAGTTAAACACAGTCTCTATCATTCTAAGATTCATAGGTTTGTTTTCCTCCTTGCGTAACATACGCCTTCAAAGATGGTCAGGGAGTTTTAAACCACATTTGGCTGAGTTTGCAGACTGTAGTCATGTGTATTTGAAAACAGGAAACAGAACTGCAAGCTGGAGCTGTGTGTGTGCCTTCCCCTTAGCATCTTAGGAGGATCGTGTCTATCAATAGTTGTCAGCCAAACCGTTAACCAAAGCAGAGTCACCCGGAAGACAGAAAAAGATCCTTTGACAATGGTAGGTGATGCACTTGCTTGTTGAAAGATTTTTCTGTTGAACTTTACAAGATTTGATGAAATGTCGTTCATACGTATTTGTGTAAATATATTTTTTAGTTTGCCATTGCGACACAAGTCAAC
The DNA here is from genome assembly GCA_946959425.1 of Argyrosomus regius. Lineage (NCBI taxonomy): Eukaryota > Metazoa > Chordata > Actinopteri > Sciaenidae > Argyrosomus > Argyrosomus regius. The sequence continues at coordinate 9,283,650 of OX336889.1, forward strand.
CACCCCCCGCGCTCATACAGGAAACTAAATTCTTGCATCTTGTGGCAAAAACATTTCCTGCTTTAAATATATCAGAAAAGTGTTTGTTTGCAGGTTCTCACACATTTTCATCAAAATTTCAAAACTTTTGCATGACATTTCAAGGAAAGAAATATTTCCATGACCATTTATAACACCAAGAAGTACACTGACAGAACTGTGTGTACATACTGTAGTTCCTGCATTTCCCTCGAGGCACCAAGATTAAAAGATGGGTGTGTGTGCAGACGTGAAAAAAGGTTGCAAGAAATGAAACTAAAATCTGGTGTGGTAGTTCGAGGGTCCCCTGGAAGATTTTTTTTTGTGATTTTAATACACGTATGAAATATTTTGGAGCATTTTGAAAGTCAGAATACAACAAGGAAACCCAAAGTACATTTAAAGTCCCCAAAAGTAAAAGTACTTATTATGCAGGATGGCATATTTTAATATAATACATATTATATGTAAATTAGTGTTGCATTTTTGTGTTTATCACTTTAATATTGCAGCCAGTTCATGTAGAGCTAATTTAAATTAAGTTGTATATATTACTTTATATACTGCTGGGTAGCTTGTGAATAAAAACTAAAGCAGTATTGGTTTTATGACAAAATGTATTTATTGATTATATTTTGTATAGTTAGGCTGTGGTCACACATGCACGAATGCAGAAGAGCTACCATCGTCTGCAGAGGCAATATGTGGGCAGTGCAGGATGTGGCACACACTGAAATCAGCAGGCTAGTTTGTAGTCAGTTTTAGGTCAATTACGTATACACATTTGTAATTGTAACAGAGAAGACTAATACTGTGTGACCATGGCCTCAATCTGAATCTGCAAAGTTACTAAAACTGTCAAAAAATTGAAGTGGAGTAAAAAGTACAATATTTGCCTCTGAGATGTAGCGGAGTACTATAAAGTAGAAAAATAGAAATACTCAAGTACAAGTGTCTCAAATTTGTATATAAGTACAGTACTTTATAAATCCACTTAGTTACATACTACCTCTAGTAACTGAGTTAGAAAAGTTAGCTAATGCTAGCTAGTTCAGCTAACATTACACACTTTAAACACTCCTGGGCATAAACATTGTGTTGTTCTGTAAGGCACTGTCTAATGTGCCGCTACCAGTGCTTTGTTTGCTAAGGATTTGGTTAATCCTGGTAAATTGGTAAATTCAGATTTGGTCTTAATACCGCCTTAGCCTGAGCAAATAAAGTGCCACATTGTGCTGTACCTCCAAACATGACGAGTCTAAACATGACAAGAGTAATTATAGCTGCTGCTCAGCAATTGAGGCTGGGCAATCTGAGGAGAGGAAGAAGAAGAAGTCAGGATGAAGAGGTACCAAATTTACCATTAAACCTTGAAGTCACGTATCTATATTTCACAACATAACACCTGAGTAATAAAAGATGATATTCTGCATCACTTGAGTCCTGAATTCTCTACCTTTACCAACAATGGCCCATCATCATCATGCTGAGCTACCCAGAGAAACAGGACTTACAATAACAGATGTCCATGTATGTAAAGGTAGAAGTAGTGCCAAAAATTCAGTTATCAAGACTTTGATATTTTTTGTCACGATATATATACATTAACATATACGCATTTGCAAGGTGCACTGGCCAGCTCCCAAAGCACATCAAATACATTTCTGAAATTGACAACACTACATCATAATTTAAAAATCTGGCTGGGTTTTGTTTGTTTTGATGAACTGGAAAGCAGATGTCACAAGAGTTTTTAAATTCCATGAGCTTTCCAAGTTTTAATGCATCCATGCAGGGTGGACAGATCACAGACTCTCTTTGTTTCCATTTCTTTCCTGTAGACCAATCCTCTTAACTTTTTCAGAAGCACAGCAGCACAAAGAGATATTTTAATATTTGTTTGTTTGACATAATTTCAGTGGTATTTTTTTTTCCTTTACATCATTTTGCAGTCAAGCTCTCTGGTCGTGTGTGAAGTGGAAGAAAGCCTGAAAGATAAACTGAAAAAGTTTAGATTTCGTAAAGAGACCAACAATGCTGCCATACTGAGTAAGTAACACACACTCATGATCACACAAAACGCATTTGTAACCTGATAAAACACAGATTCAAATCCCATTAGTCAACAAATATAAAGAAGCGTAAATATATTATTTTTATTTCTTAGTGAAAATAGATATGGAGAAACAGCTTGTTATCCTTGAGGAGGAATATGAGGCAAGTACAATTTTGTAATTGTTTCTTTGGTTCATTGTTGTTTCGAAGTCACTTAGGCTCAACTTTGTCTTTTAGGACATCTCACTGGATGACTTGAGAGATGAACTTCCAGAGCGGCAACCCAGATATCCTATCAAAGTATATTTCCAAAATCCTGCTTGATATGGTCAAAATCAGTGTCTTAACTTCCTTGACGGTGCGCACATTCATTGTCTACAGCTACAAATATGTCCACGCTGATGGGAGGGTGTCTTACCCTCTGTGTTTCATATTCTCCAGTCCAATGGGTATGTAGCTACAGTAAATAATCTTAAATTCACCTCCAAATTGACAGGTATCTCCTGCCTGAAATCCAAATGTATTACAGGAGTGGATTTGTAGGGGTATGTTTGATTGGTCACTTATAGAATCTTTTAGCAAAATGTGAATTTCATTTGAACAGGATGTAAGCCAGAGCAACAGATGATGTATGCAGGCAGCAAGAATCAGCTGGTTCAAACTGCAGAGCTCACAAAGGTAATTCTCCTGTCGTTTTCTAATCTTATTTTATTTATCATCAAGACTTAGAAATATGGTATACCGTACACCTTAGATGTCCTATCTATGAATACGATAAGGTTAAGACACAGTTATAACCTTAGAATGAGGTTTTATATTGTACTGCTGTACAAGAATGATGATTATACACCTATTACACTTTTTGTATAACTGATCTTGATTATGTCTCTCTCAGTTGGTTTTCCCTGATTACTTAAAAATTAGTATCTAGCTAATAATCTCAATATCATGACCTATAGTTTATCATATATTGTGCTCAGTCTCACATCCAGATACTGATTGGCTAGTTGCCTTCATTGGAATATCAGAGAAAGCCAATCAGGAGCAGAATTGGGGGGTCTTACCTTTGCCTTCCTTAGTGAACAGAATTTGAGATTCACACTTTGGTGTGCAGTCTTAGATATTAAAAAGTGATGCATTTATATTGTTATTATATAGTGTAGATTAAATTCCTCCCTCCTGTGTAGCTTTGTAGCCTTGCACTGCACATTGAATCTCAAACAGTGACAATAAAGGTATTTGTGTAACTTTAGCGGTTATGTTGAAGAATTATCACAAGAAAAACGTCATCTCTAGGTTAAGGATGTACCTTAAATGGTAAATATTCCAACTGCATACAAATGCTTGTTGCAAATCTCAGATTTATTTGATATCTGGACCCTAATGATTATTTTTCACTTTTAGACTTTAGCAAGGCATTCATACTTTTAGAACTTTTTTTATTATTGTACCCCACACTTTATTAGCAAGGAGCTTGAGTATTGATGAGTTCATCTCTGAGCTTTTTTTAAAACTTGATGTGTTTTTGAATGTGACGTTCTCTGCTTTCCTCTGGAGGTGTTCGAAACAAGAAACGCCGATGACTTGACAGAGGAATGGCTGAAGAACCAGCTGGCATTTTTCCGCTGAATGTGCATCTCCCATATATTTTTCTTTGTGAAACACTCTTCAGTTTTAATTTTCACTTGTTGTGCATGTTACTGCTAATAAATGACTTACTGAATGAAAATCAAGCTTTTTTTTGTCAGTTATGTAATGAAATCAATCATTTCAGACATGAACAATCCTCCCCCTAAATAAATCAAATATTTAATCATTTTAAAATGTCCTGTACTTCTTAAGGTGATTGTAAAATATGCTGTATCATTTATGGGATTTAGGTTCCTTAAATCTGTTTAAGAAGCAAATACAACAACAACATTTGAGTTTCTTACAAAACGTCACCTGCATTTTATTATCCGTTTCAAAGCTGTAACACAATGACATGTCAGAAGCTGAGTACTGTATTTTACTGAATGTCTGACAGAAGAATAGTATACAAATAGCTACTGATGCACAAGTTAAATCAACAAATAAAAACTGGATTGAAGAAAGATGTCCCCAGTCCAAAACCAACGAGCATCTCGCACACAAAATTTAAATTCATATTTGCAATCATCAAGACACTACAGCCCCAGACTGAGCTAAGATCAGAGTCAGTGCCGGGGTAACTCCTCCATGTTTGAACATACAGATGAGATAGTTGGCCATCACCTTGCTGTCCAGACCAGATTTTATTCACTGTCACTGCCATCGCTGGAATCTGAGCCTCTCTCACTTCCACTTCCACTCTGAGCCCTCTCCGAGTGGTCGCTGCTGCGGTCGCTGCGTGCTGGAGACGCACTGCGACTCCTGCTGCCTCCTCTGTTTCCTCCTTCATCCTCGCTTCCGCTGCCCTCCTCCCCGCTGCTCCTTCCCGAGTTCTTGGGCTCGTTGTCGTCGTTGTCGTCGCTGTCGTCGTCGCTGCCGAAGATCTCTTCCTCGTCTCGCATTTCTCTGGTCCTCTCCTCGCCGCTCTCGCTCCCGCTGCCGCTCGCCTTCCTCCTCCGCTTCCCTCTGTCCTCGTCGTCTTCGTCTTCTTCTGGCCTTTGTTCCCGGTCTTCATCTTCCCTCTCAGATTCACTGCCAGAGTTCTCTGCCTCACTGCCGCTGCCCTTCTCTTTATCATCACCTGGAGAAAACGATTCAAATTCAAATTACAGACAGAAACAGAAACTGACAGATATCAGTAAATATTAAGAATTGAGAATTGCAGTGGGAGAGAATGAAAGAAAACTGACCTGAGTCCTGTATGTCCTTATCCATGTCCAGGTCTTCCTCTTCATCTTCTGGCTCATGGTTCTCCAGCTGAGCTTTACGCGCTTCCTGAGAACCACAATGAAAGGGAATAAGTCGTCTGTACACTGCTACTGTCCAAGAATCCACATTTATAGATAACACTAGAACGTGGGTGGAAGGTATTGCTGAAAGCTCTATTTTTTTAAGAAATATGATGAGGTATTGAAATACACAGCATCCTTCTACAGGAGAAAATATTGATAATTCAGTCGATAATCCTAAATCAGTCTGATAAGTGGTACAAATCCCTAAAAAAAAAAAGAGTATAAAAAGAACACTGACCTGGGCTTCAAGCTCCTTCTCGTTCATATCTCTGTGCTTACACACCAGCACAGCGTTTGTGGTCGACTGTGCTCCGGCCTTGGCTCTCCTCTTGCTCAGACGCACTCTGCAGGACAGAAGAAAAGCCGTCACCAAACTTTCCAAAGTGTAACAATCTAAAATACACCAGCAGCAGTTATTCCTATGAAAATCTCTAGTCCCTCCTCTGATCCATGACTTACCTGGTCTCGAGCTCGTTATAGTAAACACCATCTCCATCTCTGAAGATAAAGAAGTAGTTCTCCTCGTAACCCTTGCTGGCTTTGTTCTTGACATTCCAGTTGTACTCCCTGGCGATCTTGTAATCATAACTGAAACACAGAAAATAAAAAATAAACATTATTATTTCCTGGCATACAACTTAAAAGAAGCAAAGTAATTCTTAAAAGATCCGTGACTTTCGTCATTTTACTTACAGATCCTCAGGCATGTAATCCATCCCCTCATCGCAGTCTCTCTTGCGCTTGCGAAGTGTTTCTTCATGTGGCAAGAAGTAGGCCACAAACTGATTTCCTTCCTCATCCATCATTCCTCTGTTATGAGGAAGAGAGCCACGGAACATAAATTAGTATTTATGCAAAAATGTTAGAACACACATACACACAAACACACAAACGATATTTTGAAGGTACCTGATCATGGCCTGAGACATCATTTCCACTCCCGCTGGTCCTGATATGTCTTTAGGTGCAGGATCAGAGTCAAAGATGACCTGAGCACATGGGTTGATCCACATCTGGGGAAAGAGAAAGGGGACAAAATATGATTATCACAATCCATGAAATGCCAGTTTGTCAAAGTCACTGCACTCCTCTTAGTCACGTGTCCACAGTAAGTCAATAAACGGAGTTATAGCTCACCTTGAAATCGGGGAACACAGGAAGTACCTCCACAGGAGTAACTCTGGGTTTACTGTAGTGCTGTGTAATCTGAAGAGAAATAACAACATGTTTACAAACCAGACTTCATTTTTCAATACCAAACCATGCACACTGACCAAGAAAATGACTCACCGATTTCTGTGCATCCTCAAATGTCTTCTCAATAGCAGAGATCTGGCTGTCTCTGTCCTTGTAGATTTCTTCTTCTGTGAACTGCTGTTTGACAGACACACCGATCCTAAACACAAAACATGTCTATGTTATATACACACACAAACAAAAATCATACACCTATCTACCGTTAGGCCATTTCAAAGTGATCACAACTTACTTGACTTCCACTTTCTCGTTGGAAACGCCGTATCTGTTGAACTCTGTCGAAATGTACTCTGTCTTTCTCATCCATGGCACCACTTTAGCATGCTGCTGCGACCTTTTGGGGAGGAAGAAATACATTCAAACAAAATAATCTCCACATGAATCCACAACAGCATAAAGCTGCCTGTTTTGCAGCCCTACCTCTTCGAACTGGATGGAGCCTGGATGTCCTCCTCCAACAGCTTTTCATCAGCAGGATCCAACAGAACTGACAATTTAAAAAGATTTTATTCAGCCTCTACAGATATTTAATAAAGCGTGACAGTCAGATAGGGTGTGACATGTAACTACTGGAGACTTACTATTGGGATCTATGCGGTAGGTGTCTGGGTTGATGAGATCAATGGTGACCCCGAGGTCTGGTTCAGTCAGGAGCTCATGCTTGTGTTGCTTCTCTAGAGAAGTGGCTTTATACTGTACAAACCTGCCACGACAGAGAAACAAACGTCAAGCTGTGTGCATGTTCACCAGTGTGCACTCTGCGGATGGAGAAGCTGGATGTTTACCTGTGCTGGTCGAATGGATATGTGATGAATTTGGGGTCAAAAGGGATGTCAGGGAGGCTGTTGCAGTACTTCACCCGACACACCACGCCTGACCTGTACACGACACAGTTTGGGTTATCAGACACATTTTCATACCTTACCACTACTTTTAAAAGTAGTAGTAGTACTACACATTATATACTTAATAGCACTAAATCTACTTACCTCTCTGGAACAGTTCTGTGTGAGGACGGCCTGCTAAAAGAGAGAGAGACTTGTTGTTAGCATCTCTCATAAACTATCACTAGACTGTGACATACATCTGTACAATACACTGTGTGCTGCTCTTTTTAACATTCTCCTGTATCATGTTTGGATGGATACACGGATGTTGTTTACATTTTTATACACAGAATCACTGGGGGGAAATATTATTTGCCTTAGTCTTCTTTCTGGCTGGAAGATTTGGCTTTTTTGGTTGACATAACGAAGCATTTGAACCTCTAAGGACATAACTGCTGGTGTTATATAGCTGTAGATGTGACACAAAATATTACTTTGAGTGATTTTGTGAAAGAGAAGAGAGCAAGAGTGATACGTTTTTAAACTTAAATGCAACTTTTATTGGCATTTTTCATTTTCAAAATGTTAGTATTGGCCCCCACGGGCATCGTCACATTATCAAATCTTTAAAAAGAAGTTTGGACATCCCTGAAATAAACCCTAAAAGCTGAGGGAGATGCCTCACCTACCAGATAACTAAAGTAAAAACAGGTTTACCGTGCAGAAACCCTGTCAAGTCTCTACATGCTTCTCATTATCTCATCTTTAGCTTACAAGTCTTTTAAAAGTGCTTACATGTCGTCACCACTGAGTTTAAAACGTTATTTATCATTTGTCAAAGTGATTTGCCAGGTAACGCCTGTAGCTTTACCGACTTACAATGTGATGCTAGCCGGTTACAACTGTAACCAACGTTACTGCGTTACTACGTTACTGTTAGCTCACTGGCTAACATTTAGCACAATGTTGCCATTTGATTTGCTCTATTTTAAGTTGCTACAGCTGACCGGGCAGACCCAATGTAGCCTTCTAAGTCGGTGAACCGATAAATAATAAGGTTAGCACGCTAAATTAGCTTAGCATAAGCTTGTTTGTTTGTGCTGCTAACTAATAGCGCCGTTAGCTAACGCTGTACACAACTGACAAGCGAGCAGCCAAAACTAGCTCACGTTGACCACTTAACGTTAACTTGATGACTTTAACGTCAACACAAGACTCAGACTACATCACTGAACGTGTAAAAATCATTTATTACAACTTACCTGTGGCCGTCTTCTCGTTGAGCTTGTGTCTGAATCGTTGGAGCCATGTTTGTGACAAACTGCTCACAACGACCGGAGGCACCGTGCTTTGTTCGCACCGATAATCAACACAAATACACCCGATGATAACCACAAACCACTGAGCAGTGGCTAAACTACATACAACTATTAAGTGTAACTTCAATCAGATGTACGGCATTTTTATTTTTACCCGGCAGGATAGGCTGATGACCCGGTAACGACTCTCAGCTCTGAGGCGCTGCAGTTTATTGTGAGCGACCCCTGCTGTCCTGGTATGTGAAGTACATGGACGATAGATAGATAGATAGATAGATAGATAGATAGATAGATAGATAGATAGATAGATAGATAGATAGATAGATAGATAGATAGATAGAAGACGTGCACTTAAAAAATACTTTTTAAAAGTTTTTATTTAGCATTTTGATACAAAACAACATTGACATTCTTTGTCTCACTTACAAAAGGAGACCAAAAACTATCTGCTGGTTTTGTTCAAAAGTAAACCCTTTAATTGATGGAGGAAATACAAAAATGTCTGAGCAGTAAGCTCACAAGCTTGCAAAGAGTTAGATATTTTGAAAGTATAATCTCGTGTAGTGGATATAACATGAACATAATGTGTTTGAAAGAGGATATACGGCTCCTTTCTGAAACAAATCTCTTATTAACACAAGGTCCACTTCCAGCCTGTCAGCTCTATCTTGTGATCTCCATCGGCAGATGGAGCTTTTGCAGTCATCACGTGTCCTCAATTGTCATGTAATAACAGGTGGTCTTATATCGGGATCAAAATATATGACAACTGTGCAAATCCACTCACAGATAAAGGCCACAAGATGTGTCTGAAAGCTCAAGAAAATTCCCAGTAAGTGGACTCTTTCTAACATCAATACTGAACCTTTAAGCTCAAGTAGTGTTGCCAGTTTTTCTCCTGTAGGTGAGGGTGTTAGTGTGGAAAATATAAACTCCATGAACAATGTATGAAATCTAAATCATCTATGCATTGTGTTCAGACTTATATCTAAACCGATAATAGTACATCCAATATTCAAAATTAGTTCCTTGTTAAGAATTGTGGCATCAAACATGGACCAAAACGGTACTTGTTAATAACAATCATACACTTAAATTAGAACTGATTTTGTGTAATCTGATTTTTAAAAACAGAAATATAGCTGCAGACAGCGACAACTGTAATTGCATAGAACAGCAATATGATCAAAACACCATCTTAGTGCAAGTCTGAAAATGGAGTTTAAAGTAATAAAAGTCTGAACTCATCCTTTGTGAACAGAGCCGTTTCTGTAAGATAGAAATGTTACATTGGTATGTGGTGATACACTTTGGTCATTGAGGACCTCCCTCTACGTCTTAGTTGCGCCATGCACCTTGCATGCTGCAACTTTCCACCACCTGTTATTTAAAGTGGGACTACATTTACCTATGTTAACAAGGGCTGTGAAGAACAGTGTGTGTGTGAAGCAGGCAGTGCGAAGGAAAAACAGCTACTGCTTTTTGGCGTACGGTCCTTCAGTCACATTACTGCGACAGCCCTGTATTGAGAGTCCTTTCAGCTGAGTTCTTCTGTTCCTGTCTCAGGTCTGCATCTCTGTCTGCATATGGGTATCGACTCTGTGGAGAGACATGACAGATTAAAACCATGCGCACAAATATACTCATATTTCAAATAGTTGTAAACTCAATAAATCAGGGTGAAAGCAAAGTTCTTACCTGCTCAACATGTATATCATCTGTCCAGGATCATCTGTAAATACCCTGCAACATGAAAAGAGTGGCTAGATTAAACAAAATCATGCCCACTAGCCCATGAACCAAGTGCGTACAACACTGATTCCCTAATGGACATTGCCCATTAGGCCTTAAGTGTTTTTCCATTCATCGGTTCACAAGAGGCTTGAGGACTCTTCAGGTCTAAGTTTGGATCCTACCAAGAAAATGGAGACGGTGTTTTATTCTACCTTCTCTTCTCTTCTCCACCTCTGCTTCCAAGTTAGTTGACAAATAAGTGCTGGTGGAGAAAACATCATCGATCTGAGGCCTTCACCACAAAGCTAGTTCAACTTAATCTGGCTCTTTTCACCTGGCTTCACTGAGCTTAACATTGGTAATCCTGGACAACCGGTATCACAAAGCTGGACATCAACTGGGTCAGTTACAGGTAACCTGGTTTTATGATCCAGCTTGTTACATGTAACATTGTCAGAACCATGAATGAAGTGCTTTGAAAATATGATGATTAGATGAAACAGTAATGTAGAGAATAGAACAGAAGAAGAAGCTAGAAATAGTTTCCAAATTTTGAAAGTAAGGGAAGAAATAACTGTGAGAATTCCTATATGTCTCAAGTCTGATGATGAAGAACCTATCATGAACATATGATGCACATAAAAGCGTCTCTTACCCATCTCCCCAGTGGTAAAACGCCCGGTCCTGGTAGAACATGGACAGAAACAGCCAGATACTTATTGTCTCGACCCAGAAGATAACAAACAGGAACCATAGTGATGACAGCAGGACTTCACACAACATCCTGGAGGATCTGTGAGGACACGAGACACACGGCAGAGAGGATGAAGTCTGAAATTATGATCCTACGTATACTGTGACCATGAAAAGTTATCACCTGTCCTCTGGTTTTTATCATGTATTATTATTCTACTTTAATTTAGGGTTAGGGTCTCTGCTGTCAGAGAGTTTGCTGTACCATTTATAAAGTTTAATGTCTCTGGTTGCATTAAACCATTTGGGGGAAATTGTGCAAATCATGCTGGGTTAATCATTACTGTTTTCAGTAAACATGCTGCTGACAGTGTGTTCAACTTCATTACTCCTCTTTGCATTAGACAAATTGTTATAGACACATATAATACAGGACAGACTGTAAACAATATCTAGTCTTGTATGCACTGCACATATGTCAACATATAATGACTATTTGGTGTTTTTTCCCACATTATTCACTTGAACAGTAGGCATTTAATTCATCATTACTCTTATACTGTTTAGTTTTATTTATTTTGCACAGTTAAAATTATATAGAAATAATGTAAAGTGCAGGGAGAGGCAGAAAACAACAGATGGGCTTATTTAAAGAACTCCACCTATAGTTGAAATTTCACAGTTATAAAGAACAGAAAATTTACATACAGAGAATAATACTTATAATAATAATAAAACTAAAGTACATATACATAAAGTAATGACAAACTGATAATAGAAATAAACATATAAGTAATAGATTTATGTTAATCAGCCCCACATATGTTTGTATAAGAAATCTGCAGTATACCATATCAAAATACTACTATTAGTAAATAAATAAGTAGTATTTGGATAACCTAAGTACAATTATTGTGCTGTATTTAAGTACATAACATCATGTTGGGCACAATAATGCAAGCAAGCGGCAAGTATTTTGTTTGTTTTTGTAGCACAGACATTGTAATAGATATTTACCATAGATATTTGATAAGTCGGCTGTCTTATGAATGTGAACCTGGTGTTTGAGCCAAGACATTAATGCTGCCCGACTCATTTCTGTGTTTTCATTTGGTTGTTACAGATAAAGTCAGTGAATCAGCGTCCAAACATTTCAGCTAATGTCAGTTAAATGTCGACATAGCTAGGGTTAGCTTTACAGACAACGACGTTCACGCTGTTTAAGTTCGTGTAACGTCAAAATTATTAACAGAAACTAGTTGGTGAATATCTTCAGAGCAGGGGAAATAGTTTATGTCGGTGTTACAGAGATAATAATGTTTATTTTTTACCCAGCTAAATTGGAGCTACAAGTAGCAGTGCCCAGTCAGTTAGCGAGCTAACAGCTGGCTACTTGTTTTTACCCGTGGCTGCATAGCTCTAGTTTGTTGGTGTAAGCTCATTAAACTCATCGTTACACTTTGATTTTAACATTAACTAGCTGATAATTGTATTCAAACGTAATTAATGCGTCGCCAGTGCAAACATTTCAAACGTAAAAACTAGTTACAGCAGTTAGCAAACTGGAGTTTCGCAGCTAACTTTAAACGCGACGTTACATTTGTCACACTTACATAGACATAAAAAGGTAAGTACACAATGTTTAGGATTGTTTACTCACTCAATCCAAAGGCTGTGGAGACTGCATTCCTTTCCCAGTCCGGTTAAACATTCACCCTTTGTTTACAATGCTCGTCACAGATCACGTTGCACGTACTTCCGCCGCTGGGAGCAGTTGTTGCATTGTTGCATTGATCCACAGGCATTTTCTGCAGCCTCATGGAGGCAGCGTCAGTATTATATCCCGTGTGGCACAATAATCTCATGCTATAGTTGCACACTTGAGGTAGAATAATAATAAAAAATAAAAAAAACACAAGACAAGTTATACTAAAATTACTTTATTACAGCTGATTTCTGTTCAATATCCCTCTGCCAACACAATGGTAAATATAATACAAACAAAATAGTAAATTTGATCCTATTTTATTCTGTTTTTACACAATTTAAATCCACTTTTAGTACTTTACCATCTCTTATGTAGTATCTTCATAATCTCTCTGACATTCAAACAACAAAGTTCCACCATCTATACAGTTTAATACAGGTTATGAGTTGTAGTGGTAATGTGCCAAAGAAGAATACTGACATCTTCAAAGAAATGCAATCTCTTTTCATAATTTGCCTGTCTCTTTCTTTTTTTTTTGTTTGTTTTTTTTTGTTTTTTAAACTTTGGCCACTAGACCAGAACCAACTTGTTTCATACATTTCATGCCGTCAGCCCGATTATCGGTCAAACCATGGAGATGAGACAATGCAGTGGTATCTGGGCTTGGCAACTCAGGTATGGCACAGTGTTTGACCATAGAAAGGATCACCATTTTCTGTTGCCGATTCTCATTCTCGGTATCCCACATGCTTTCAGTCAGTAGGACAAAAATTTTGACATCAAAGTTAAAAGTGAAAATAAAAATAAAAAATAAAATCCAGGTTGGTGGAAAGGTCTTAGGACTGACAATGATTGACAACAACATCCAGACTCCCTTGCGCACACGACATTGACGTAAAAGTGAACAGAAATTGTGCATACAAACTTAAGGTTGGCATGTGTGTGAGGTTTGATTGGCCTGACATTCAAACTCTTGGCGTTGGCTTTTTGAATTAAGGTAATATTCTGATCATGATAAATACATTCCCCCTTTTATTGACCAAATATCAATAAACCAGAAAAGAAATTATTACTGTGTTACAGTAGCTGGAACGAGTAGCGTACGAACCATATGTAACATGATATGATGCATACTTTCTAGGTAGGATTACACACACACACACACGCACACACACACGAACACAAAAACACATACACACGTGGAAATTTTTTTAAAAATCCCACCTCTTTAAGGAAAAAAAAAAAAAAAGACCCCAGCATTTTTGTGTCCTCAAATGTGATATGAATAATATCACAGTACGGCGTTCAGAAAAGAGCCAGCGTATGTAAAGGTGGCTCTGAATCAGAGTGGAATGGGGACAAATGGTCAAAACGTGTGCAGTAAAGGGGAGAACGAACCCTGCAGCGAGTCCATCGAGAGGTGGCCAGCTGACTAAATAAGTGGCGTTTTTTAAAATAAAAAAAAAAAAAAGGAGATGACAGCAAATACATGCATATGTGGCATTCTGTCTGTGTACACAAAACCAAGAATATCTTCCAATGAGCTACGTCCAGACAACTCAACACCACTTTCACTCTGAGAGTGAAAGGTTTGGTTACATCAGTGTGGTCCATCAGTTTAAAAAAAAAAAAAAGAAGTTAGTTTTAGAAATGATTTTCTTAAAATGTGAGTTTAGTCTTTAAATGTTTTCTTTAATAAAATATACACATATGAACATTTAACTCCAGCTTTGTGATTCAGGGGAGTATACATGTATATATATATAGACATGTATATGTATATATATATACATATATATGTATATATCCGTATTATCTCTGGATCATTATCCTTAAAGGCCTTTTTCGACAAAGTGTTTTAAATTCTGTGCATGGAAAGAAAAATGTGAACAGGGAGGCTGTTAAAACATTTCCAAAGATATTTCAACCACAAACCAGAGAGAAGGGAGCGAACAGAAACAGATATTATTAGAGGAGCTGCTAGAGTTATCAAAAGGAATTCCTAAGTGCTTTTTTTTTTTTCTTTCTTTATTTTGCCACATTTATTTTGTATTTGGCTGTATTTCACAGAGTGTGCGTTGACGCAGTTTTACATTTACACGTATTATGCTACAATGCCATCGTGCGAGCGTGTGCTTCATTCAGTCACCCTCGTTTCCTGGGTTCTGATGAGATGGTGTAACATTTAGAAACTTAGCACCGTTTTTTTTTTTTTTTTTTTTTAACTTTTAGTGTTACTTAACTGGACCCCAACATTTTTAAAACAGTGTTGTAGTTTTCTTAGTTAGTGCCAAGCCTGCTGTCATGGTCATGACAATGATCCTAAGCTATCTCGTCTGCACGTACGCTAATGGACTCGTTTCAGGTAACTCGGTTTGTGTTTTATAGAAACTGTAAAAAGACTGCAGCATCCTCACATCCTCTACTCAATCAAAATTCAGCACAAGCACACAGAGGAGACGACCAACGACAGCTACAGTTTCAAAAGCTGCAGGAAGAGGGGGGAAAAAAGCTTTCACTCGCATACTGTATGTCGACATACACTTGGCCTTTTCTGTACTTGGGGGGGGGAAATGGCTCCTTAAAAAATAAAAATAAAATCACAGCACGGGTTAGCTCGACTCCTCAACTCCCCTACATGCGTACCGACAAAACACTCACCCACCAGGTGCTTCGTGAGAAAGAAGTCATATTAATCTTACACATATTTAGCTGTATAAAGTGCTTTTAAAAAGGCAGCAGTTTTAAAAAGGCACTAATAAAAGTCAACAGATCAATACTAGGATTGTTTTCGAAGGCAAACGTCTCTTTTTTTTTTTTTTTTTTTTTTAAACTCACAATTCCTCCTGTGAATGTGTACGACATTCTCTGTAACAGAGGGGTTCACCCCCCTCGAGTACCACCACTCTAAAGCCCTAAAAATATAGTTACTGATATACACAAGTCATTTTTCTATACCTCACCATTCATAAGACTTAAACCAACTTTACTGTATACACAGTGAATATAATAATGTGAGAAAAAAGTATTTGGGAACTAAAACAGACTGAACTGGGGCGGCGGCGTTTAGCTCAGTTGGTAGAGCAGCCGCCCCATGTGCGAAGGCTCAGTCCATTCCCGCATGTCATTCCCCGTCTCTCTCTCCCCGCATTCCTGTCACTCTTCAGCTGTCTCTATCAGAAATAAAGCTTGAAAAAGGCCCAAAAAAATAATCTTTAAAATAGACTGAACTAAACATACACTGGCACAGATTATAAACTGATGATCAAATTTAAAATATCAAACTATAAACATCTGAGATCTTCTATAACCAAAGGTTCAAAAAGGCACTGTAGTAGTGTTGTAGCATAAGCCTGTTAGGATTAGTTTATTTGGCTCCGATTTTTGAAGTCTCATTTTGGCTGATGACGAGGAAATCGAAAAAACGACTGAATAAAAAAAAAACGAAGCATCTAATTTATCACAATGACCATCACAGCAGGCTCGTATCACAACAGCAAAGCATCTCTAGTTAGGTCTGCTGCATTTTAAAACCACCGTCAGAGAATCGACCAGTGTATAACTGAATATGAAGGAGGGGGGAGGGGGGCTAAATAAGATTCAATTTACTGTGATTGTTTGATACCACATTTCTAAAGGGACATAATTAACACGTGTCAAAGGCTTTTTAACAGTGTTTCATGTGCAAAATGAGAGCAATGGCTGTAAATAGCATGAAACATATATTTTTTTTAAATTCCATAGGAGAGAGCTGTAAATAAAAACAAATGGGAGTATTATGTTGACACTCAAATTGCTTATGTAACATAAATTTAAGGATCTGTATGTGTGCCGATAAACTGCCGTGAGGACGGGCTGCGTATCTTCCAGCCCTTTTGACCTGAGCAACATTTATTTCATCACACATCCACATCTGTACACGGGAGAACCGGAGGAAGTGTTGCAGACAGACACAGAGCAGCAGACCTCAGCCGATACTCTGTCCTGCTGTGTTTGTTGGATTCTACATTTCCCCCCCGCGCGCTCAACCTCTGACTCCGTGGCTGACGGAGGATCTATGTGTAGGAGAGGTGTGACCCGTTAGATATCTGAGAGGTGACACTGGTACTCCTGCTCATGCCCTGCTCACTGCGCCCTCCTGGGGGTGTCCTTCCCATTGCTTGGGGGCTGTTCTGTAGACCTACACTGCTGCGGGAGACCGCTGACGAGTGGCCCCACGGTGATGGAGCCCCACCTCCCTGCATGCCTTGCCCCCAGCCTTGCTGCATAGATGACCCTCCCGGACTGGAGTGATAGTGGTGATGGCTGCCTTGGTGGCTCGACCCCGCGCCCAGGCTGCCGCTGCCCCAGCGTGGCCCTTGAGCGCTCCCAGGTGGATGCTGTTGCTGATGGTGACTCCAACTTCCTGGAGCTCCGGGAAAGCTATTGCTGAGGCCTTCCGGGGAGATGTTGGCTAGCACCATGTTGCTGAAGCCAAGGCGCATGCTCTCGGAGTCAAAAGCCTCAACTTCTCGGGCTTGGCGTTCCAGCAGGCTCCGGGTTCGTTCCATGCGTTCATTCTGCAAGGACAACATCTCCTCCTCGATCTATGGAAGAATTAAAAACGCTAGTAAAAAACAATGTTCATATATGCTTCACAAGCTAGGGTAGGTAATACATTAAGAGCATTTTTGTTATATTTGTTAAAATTCTCTTTACATCATGACAGCAAATAATAAATCAAATGCATAGAGGCTTTGGAGGGAGGCCTAAAACGGGAGGAGAGTGGCAAGTTTTCGGCCGGACACTTTCAAAATCTTGCTGTTTTCCCAACATTACCCACTCAAGTACTCTATACTGTGTTCTGCTGGCATCCATCCATTGATAGTGCACATAGAAACCATAACATAACAGGTACAAAACCAGATTTTTTGAATATAAGGGCCCCTTATATGCCCATGGGTGGACGTGACCTAGTATCAGACATTGGTGCTATAGGCAAAGTGTTTCCTAAATGGACTACAGATGATTAACTCACTCATTAAACTCACATCTACTGTAAATCTGTTCACTCTTCAGGAAATGCAATGCAATGATGCTGGCTGATCGTGGCATTGTTCATGCTTTCACGCCGTCATGTCTAAGTGAGTCATTGTTGTGTTATTAGTAACACCTGTGCTGTTTGCGGTTACTCTTAAAGGTGCAGCACACCCATGGTACACATCCACAGGTGTTATTTTCCCTAATTAAACCAGTCCAGGGCTGAGCTGATGTGTACAGGCTGTGTCTGTTCTGTTCGTTTTGTTGCACGAGAAATGACGCCTACATCATTTTTATTGGTACGCAGAGTCTGCTGATCTCACCCACCTTCAACCAGAGCAGGTCCTATGGAAACCTATTTTAATGTTCTTGGCTTTTAGTACCTCTAAAACTCAATAATCATGGAGTCAGACCAATGTAAATCTGCACATGAGAATAATGAATAGTGGAAAACCTTCTGTTCCAGCAGGGCCCTTCGGAGTGACACCCTCTGCTCCAGGTCCTTTCTCTCGCGTTCGTGCTGGGCATCTGTCTGCATCTTGATCTTGCTCTGGTAGGCGTTGAGAAGCTCCAGCTCCTGCTGTAGCTGCATTCGTAGACCTAGGCACTGAGCCTCCTGAGTCTCATCCAGACGTAGCTAAAGGACAGAGACAAGATCGTGGAACGAGGAAAAAAATAAATCGACAACTCTAACTGATTTGGACAAATCTGCTAAAAGTGGAAAAATGTACAACTGGGTGGTGCCTTCATGGTCTCACTTCACAGCTTTAGGATTTGAAATTCCTGGCATTGCCAGACTCACCGCCTGAGTGGAAAGCATCTCATTGATGGAGTGGTCATACTGCTCTGCCAAGATGGCAAGTTTGCGGTGCTGCTCCTGCTTCAGCCGTTTAAGGACAGCCTTGTGCTCTGACTTTGGTGTGGTCTCCAACAGATGGTTCCTCAGTGCTTTGTACTGCCTGGTCTGGATCTTACATGTGTCCTGGAACTGCTTCTTGATCTGTAGCTCTTTGGACTGGAGAAACATATTAAATTATGTATTTCTTTACACTCGAAAAGCAACAGGATTATCTACGTTGAGTCTGCACAAGCACAACATTTTTTGGCTCAACAAGAAACATGGCTCAGCTTCTATTCTTAATGCTATAAAAACAGTTTGTCTAACCAAAGGGGAGGTAAAAGCCACACAACCATAACTCTAATGTAGCCTTTTTACTCTACAGTTTATGTTTCATCTGAGCTTATTCAAGGTTAAGAAATGGTCTACGACTAATGGTATTATTGCATATTAGGCAGATCCTACAAGTATCTAGAGCAACATTTTATTATTGAAATTAGGGATGGGAACTGAGAAAAGGTTCCAGCTGAGAATCAGTTCCAAATTGTCTTGGAGCTTATCGATTCCTTTTATTAATGCTGGCACGGTTTTCTGACAGTTGCACATTGCAAAAACAATGACTTCAAAGTCATGCGTCTGCGCCGCTGGAAACTTGCAACGAGGAGTAGTCATGACAGAGAGGATAAGAAACGGAAAGTGTGGCCTCATTTCACAAAGAAAGATGACAACAGTGCTCGTCGTAAGGTCTGTAAAATGATCATTTTGAGCAAAGGGTGTAAACACCAGCTGTCGCTGCAGCTATCTCTCAGGCTAACCAGTTCCAAATCAAACACTGGACAAACAATAGTGCTTTTAGAAACCTGTGTAGCCCATTTTCCCCCCACACAAAATCACAAAGAAGAAGAATCAATTAGGGAATTAACAAAGAATTTGACCGATAAGCAGAACTGATAATGGTATTGGTACCAATAATATCTTATTAATCAAGATCACAAGGCCCTGCAAGGAGTGATTTATTTAGCTGAATGTATGATAGGTGATACTCTACTCTACCTACAAGACATTTATACTAAATGCTGCAAAAATAAGGCTAGGAGAGTCTTTAAAGGATCCACACCATCCAGTCTTTACTACAAACCAGCACTGACAGACTCGGGAAGAACTTCTACCCTCAGGCCATTAAAATGCTAAATGTGGACACTGCATAAGACTATTTATTCCCTCATTACTATTATTGCTATCATTGCCATCACAATCATCATTATTATTATTTATTAACTGAGAGTAGAGTAGTTCACAGAACTACATTTGTCTATAATCGTTCTTTTGTATGATTAAATGTGAGAAATATTAAATTGACTTCCCTTTCTTTATTGAAATTAAAGTGTCGTGACTGAATATTCAGTGTACATGCATGCTCACTGGCCGAGCTCTCACCTTGAGGCTCTTGGGTTGCTGGCGAACCTCCATAACGTGTTTGCGTCGAAGTTCCCTCTCCCTCCTCTTGTTGTACTCCTGCTGATTGGTGAGCTCCGTCTGGTGCTGCAGGCGGATCAGCTCGGCCCTCGTCTTTTGGATGGTGTTGAGCTGGCGGAACTCCAGCTCTTGCATGGATTCGTGGTGCCGGAGAAGCATGGCATGTTCCAAGTCCTTCTGGGTCTGACGCTTGTTCAGCTCCTAATTATGTGCACACGGGGAGGCACACAACAGAGAGATGAGACTGACAGGCAGCAAAGAAAACTCACTTTTAGACTGTTAATTCCATTTGCGACGCTGCAGTAAAACGTAGGAAACAGAGTGCTGACCTCACGCACTAAATCCTGTTCAATATTGTGACGAGCGATCAAGATCCTCCGTTTGAACCTGCGGCACTCCAGCTCCAGATACTGCCTCTGTCTGCGCTGTAAGTTGGCCTCCTCCTCTGCTTGGTAGTTTTGGAAGTTTTCCTTCTGCTTGGACAGCCACTCCTGCTTTTCTTTCTTGGGTGTTGACTGATTTTCATTCAACTCCTAAATCGAAGAAAGATTCCAGGTCACCGGTAGAATAGACTTTATACCACTGATTGATGTCCATTTGCTGAAAAGCAAATTTGAAGACTGTGTACAGGGCAAGAACTTCCTGGATCCCCTTACCTCTTTGAGCTGTTCCTTGCGAAGTTTGTACTCGCGCTTCTGGGATTCTAGGAAGCTGTTGAGCTCTTTCTTCTGCTGACTCTGAATGTGTTGCTGGAACTTCTTTTCATCGTTGCTAAATGTTTTTGCCTAATGGAAAAAATAGACATCATTAACAGTTAGGTCTAGGAAAAAAAAATAGCCAGTGAAAACACACAAATGAGTTTAAATCATACATCTTTCTCCATGGACGCCTGGTGCTTCTTGATCAGTTTCTCCATCTCTTGGGCAAAGCTATTCCTCTGGTTTTCCAGCTCCTTGTCCAGGCGGAGTCTGTGCTCATCCATCTCAGCCTTCAGCTTGTTTTCCAGAGCCATCAGCTGTTTCTGGTGCTGCCGCCTCATGCGCTTGTAGCCCAATATCTGCTCCCTTAACTCCGAATCCTGCTCGTGCTCCTTAATCTGGCGAGTGAGCTGGCAAACACGGGACACAGATTGTCTTTATATTGTTGTGGGTGGAATGAACAAGTTTCTGAGAGAGAGATACATACGCGAGGCTGCCATATGTGTCACATAAAAGTGAGGTATTTAAGACTTTAAAGTGCATTTCCACATGCATAAATGTTTCAAGCTGGATCGTGGCTCTGCTTTTGATTAGATTAAAAAAAAAAAATTACTACTTTCTAGCCTTATAGCGAAAGCATTCAATGATCACGAGGACAATCTGCCAAAAGATTTTTGCTTTGCAACAACTCATGGATGTGGGAAATGTCCGGCA
This sequence comes from Argyrosomus regius, assembly GCA_946959425.1. Lineage (NCBI taxonomy): Eukaryota > Metazoa > Chordata > Actinopteri > Sciaenidae > Argyrosomus > Argyrosomus regius. Next base: position 9,304,927 of record OX336889.1, read on the forward strand.
GATATACGAGCAGTTATCTTCTTATTTGATATATACAATAACTGTGTTATTACCACTGAGGCTGTGCGTATAGTCGCAAAGTGCTCGCGGTTCCGTTTTGGCCGTGGAGTGTGTGCAGGCGGGGACTGTTGCTCAGTTGGCCGGGTGTGAGGTTCTGACTCTTCGTTATACGCCTGTTCCTCCTGAAAGGTAGACAAAACATGTAAAACAAGACACTGCAAATATTTATGTCTCTTGAAGTCTCTCTTTAAACGTATGAATAGACTTCTTACAGGTTTGAGGTGTATCACAGAGCTGTTGGACATGACTGTGTGGTCTCCCTCAATGTCCACCTCACTCTTGTCGTCGCCTGCATCTGTTAGACTGTTGACAGAGCTGCTCTGGGAACTGGCACTGATTGACATACTGGGTATGGACTGGTTGCTCCCCACGCTGTTCACTGTACCCGTCCTGCCCACACTGTGTTCTGGCTCCTAAAAATAACACACGTGGCAGGCAAACAGTAGCAAGGTCACAACAATGCTCTCTAATAACATGGGATGACACGACACTATAAAATATAACCTCGCTAATCTGGAGGTGACAGAAAATCGAGAAAGAGACAAATGCAGTATAGAAGCGGTTCAAACAGTCACATGACAGACCTCCTCTTCGTCTTGTGCCTCAGCTGTGGGGCCATTGTGGGCTTCTTGAAACAAGATCTTCTTCATTTTACGATACTGCAGATTGTCCAGCTCCCGCACTGCATCCTTAGTCCGACTGATCAGGTCTATTAGAACTGATTCTGGTCGCTCACGCTGGACAAATGCATGCTGGAGGAAAAACACAGAAAGGACTTCTTGTATTAAAAATCCTGGTTACGGGTGGTTATGTCATAACTGTTTTTTGATTCTTACCTTTAAAAGCTCCTCAGAGTTTGGCCTATCCTGGGGAAATTTCTGAAGGCAAGAATCAACAAAGTTTCGGAAATAATCCGTCCTAAAGAGAGGATGGAAAAAGGACAGAATTGGACTATTAAAAGGACTCTGTTTGTTTAGGAAACAACACACCAGCTCTTAGAAGTTTAATTCTCGACTTACCATTCACTAGACTGCAGCATTGGGCTCTCATTCTGTGCTATGTGGTATAAGGCACTCATTGCATTCATGTTGAACAGTGGAGGCTTCCTCTCAGCTACAGAGCAAGTAGCGGGTTACATCAAGGAGGCAGGATGTTGAAGAAAAATGAAATTAAGGAGGAAGAAAGAGCAACATTATTCAGTTATTGACTGACTAAATGAGCAAAATGAATGCTGGCTATGAGATGTTTGTAAAAGTGTAAAAAGAGACTGATGTGGCTTCAAGCAATGCAACAACAAACGAGGTTTAATCTTAGATGTGATTCAGGTTGAAGAAGACAGTGACCGTACCTAATTCGATGCAGGTTATTCCCAAAGACCAAATGTCCACCTTTCCATCATACTGACCCTCATCCATAGCTAAAATTACTTCTGGGGCCATCCTGAGAAAACAAAAAACATTCAGCACAATAAAAACATCGATGGAAATTTAATGAAAAATCCGAAAAGGTGCTATGATAGGAACCTTTAAAGTGCATGTTTTGTCACGTACCAATATGGAGTCCCAACGAAGGAGTTGGCAGGACAGGCAATGGAGGCAGAACCAAAATCTGCTAGTTTTACCTGCCCTGGCTCTGTCAGTAAGACGTTTCCTGCTTTGATATCTCTGTCAAACACATAAGTGGAAACGATTACGGCTATATACACACACACACACACACACACACAGGACAGCACACCTGAGAGCACGAGCACTCGATGCCCAGCATGCTACCAAACACTTGAAACACTCACCGGTGAATCATGTTGTGGGAGTGAAGATAAGCCAACCCTTGAAGAGCACCATGGGTGATTGCAGCTATTTCAACTTCTTGCAGAGGTTTCTTGTGAACTGGAGGGGATAAATTCACCCACAGCGATGTAAACAAATATAAATTTGACACGGGTGAGCTTGTAGTCATGCAGCCTCATGCAAAGACGAGGAGTTCAAAGGATTAACAACTCACCTTCTAACAAATCTGAAGCAGAGCCTAGACAATACTCCATTACCAGCTGCAATCAAATAAAGAGTGTGTTGTGTGAGTTTGGTTTCCCCCCCCCCTCTTTATCAATCATAGTGGATAATATCATACAGCATCATCAGCTCACCCAGGCAGTGTGCTCTCGTAGGTAACATCCTTTGTACTCTATGCTGTTTGGGTGTTGTATTCTCTGTAGGAATTTCACCTCCTTTATTATGTCTTGCCATTTCTGTGAAAAGAGCAAGAATCAGAAGACTGTGAGAACAAACAAACAAACAAAACCATGTTCTTAAATGTGGAAACCATACATAAATATAGATCAATGCATACCTCAGTGGACTGCTTTCCACTATAAGACATCTTCTTGATGGCCACCACCTCATTTGTCCGCACATCCCGTGCCTGAACGACAAGCACATTGCATACTGGTTGTCATCTTCACTTCACTTTTAGTTTGGTGACTTAGACTACATGTGCTGCAGTAGAATTTGTCTGTTTGTCTGCATTATAAAACTTAACTTATGTCTATTTGCATTGTTAAACTGATCATCACTGTATGCGACCTCTTTTCCTCCCCCAACCATCATGACAACACTATCTATATTAGAGACTCAACTACATGATCCACATTATCGAATGGCAGGATGGTAATGTATAACAACAACAAACTGGGACTCTTTGTAGGCTGACTGACATAAACAGAGTGCTTCTGACTGCATTACGAGCATTACATTCACATTACAGAGACTATATAATCCATCCAAGATGTTAAGACAGAAATACACCATCACAATCGTAAAATATCACAATAATTGATTTTTATAGTAAAGTCTGATGGCTCAATAATTTGCTGGAAGTCGAGGCTGACACACAGACAGTGTCACCAAGAACAGTCTGTATTTTTAGAATCAATCTGAAATGTTTAAAAGGCCACTGTGATTCATAAAACAATGCTCTCATGTTGGCGAATACTAAAACAAAAAGTGCTACAAAGCCCCAATCTTCAGTCATATTTTGTATAGATGCAACAGGCTGAAACACTCACACTGAACTTTTTTGTGCAACTGTTAGACAAGAAGACTTTTTTCCAATTTTCAGGGAAGTTCCTCATGGCAGCAGTCATTTTATCCTCATTAACAATGATCGCCATTCATGTTGTGTATAAATGTGCACTTAAAAAGTATTTGATTAATTGAGCAAGGCTGAGCTTTTCTGCCCCGACAACCATTTGTGTTGTGCGTCCCCGTGTGTCAACACAGTGGCCACAATGAAATGAATGCGTGGGATGAATGCAGTTCTGATGTCATGGCCTCAGGCTCGGATCATAGCATTATATCGTGAAGTACTCACAAAATATACAGCACCAAAGCTGCCATGTCCGATCTCACGCAGATCTGCAAAGAGCTTTTCTGGGTCCTCCTTGAAGAAGAGATCAGCAATTTCGGGGTCCTTCAGGCTCCCCGCCCGACTGCTGTTGGGCATAGTGGGATTGTGGGGGGGCAATGCCGCTGCCGCCAGGAACTATCTGGGTCTGCGACAGCGACTTGGAAGCCCCCACCGATGGCTCATCTGCAGGACAGCGGTCTCATATGTGGTCAGAGCTGAAAGCAGGAAAAACAAGAATGAGTACACTGAGAGAAAAACACACAACAGGCAGCAGAGTGGTACAACCTAATGAATATGGGCTTAATTACTAACACTGAATGGACAGCAGAGGAGTACAATATGATCCAAGAGTGGTTTAAAGACGTTTATCTGGACACTTTGGGGTGAGATTCAAATCTTCACATCTGTCCACATGTGCTACACACCAGAGGCTGTTAACCTGAACAAGAGAAGGCTACGCAAAACATGAACTGAACCATGATGTCAGGTGCAAATGTGGGGAATGGCCAGTCGGAAATCCTGAGGTAAGCGAGTGATAGGTCTCTTGTTTCCATAGTAACAGCACCTACAGTAAGCAAATCAGTGGGCTGTGTCCTGACAACCTCCCCTCACGCCTTCAGTGACTGGTATGTAGACAGACAGATGTGTGGAAAGGTACAAAGAAATGTCTTGCAGGCGACAACCTCCAGCTCGAAAACAAAGAAGCCGAGGTAACAACGCGCTGCTTCGCTGTGAGACAGATGCCTGAACTGAAACAAAGCATTCCAGTGATGGGACTACTTGTTAAACCTGTAAGTACTTGGTAAACACATGTTCTCAAACATACTGAGCATTGTCTATATTGCTGTTCCACGAGCGATTAAAAGGGTCGGTTCGCCAAAATCACAGAGAGGAAAAAAAAAATCATCAATAGTGGTTTCTAGCCATGAAGCTAGGTCTAGTTGTGAGACATCCACGGCCACAATAAGTCCAGTACAATACAGATTTGTGTGCGGTGCTCGCTGAATTGAAAGATGACATTTGAAAAACTTAAAAGCAGTGAGCTTTTTCCAAAAGTAATGTCCTGGGTTAGGACATCCATCTGCAATCCGCATGACTAGATACCACAAAGGATATGGAGTTAAATGTGGGTTTCTTTTGAATTTTAGGTGAACTCCTCCTTTAAATTAAACAGATTATAGCACAGGTCCACAACTCCACCGTCAGGCTTAAACGTTTAACTATTTGTTGGCTATTAAATAGTTTATTATACAGCCGAAACTGCTGTAATACAGATGTAGACTGTAAAAGATCACTGAGCAAAGTTTACTGAGTCCATGCAGGCTCAGATGATCAGCTGCAAACAGATGCAGAGCTGACGCTAGAGTCACAAGACTTCTTTCCCCAGCCTGGGAGAAACAGCCCCCAGTTCAAGCAGACATCTTTTGTCTCACAACAACACTGAACAACTCACTATTCCACACAGATGCAGCCACGGCCACTGAAATAAAGCCTCATTACCATGTGGGACTGTGTGCCTCTTTATTGCCATTGTCCTTTACTACATTGTTGCTCATGAATGAGCCTTGTTGTCATATCTCATGATGGCATTTTTTTCAACTGTGGAGACACATGAGCACAGAAGTGAGTGATGATAACTGACACCTTCATAAAACACCATTGCGTTCCAACTAACACACTCACACACACACACACACATATGCACAAGAATGCAGCAGGACAGGACAACAAAGCTGGAGGGCTGGAATTCCCGATGTATGTCCTCACTGCGCTGCATTTCTCAGCATTTCCTGTTCGCACAGCTATAGGGAGGTAGGAAGGGGGGCCCTGGTGAGCATTTTGACTAGTGATTATCTGTCTGTCTTGACACAACAGGTTTCAGACACAGCGAAAGAGAGTTTTCAGATATTTTATCTTCTTTTTACAAACTTATCAGTTGAGTCTTTTTTTTTCTGTCGGCGGTCCAATCCATGGCAAAAACAAACACATAATCAAACAGTGTCGACCACTAGTGTTCCTTTAATCTTCACCACCCAGGTCAAAGAATAATATCCAAAGATTACAATCTTTGTAATCCAGTGTTTGTTTACGTACAGGCCTACGTCACAGTACATTAATTGAGTATGAGGGGGCCTAATCAGAGTTTTACAGTGAGGATAAACACAGTACTGTTATTGCTGTGGGATTATATGACCTTACAGTGAAACCCAAGTATCATTTTCTGGTGTAAACTAGCAGCCCAGCCTTTACCTGTTGTTGTTGTTGTTGTTGTTGTTGTTGTGTTGTTACCTGTGGCTATGTTAACACCTCTCACTGGAGTGGACTTAGAGAAAGCACTTAATGGGACTTTCTAAAATAAAAGCTGCTCCAGCTGTCACGCAAATGCTTTAAAAAAAAAAAAACTAACAGAGAGCCAACACACACCAAGCAACGTTGACTGTAATGTTAGCCACACACCAAACTTAACGCTAAGCTAAGTTACGTGTCATACGATTAAACGAACCGACGGCTTGTTTTTACAACCCGAACAGCCGAGTAACTACACGACTAACGCGGACTTGAGCCAACTTTAGTAGTCGTTGGACATGAAATTGCTAAATTAGCAGGCTAACCTGTGTGTGTGTGTCTGTGTGTGTGTGTGTGTGTGTGTGTGTGTGTGTTAGCTGAAACTCACCCTCTCTCCCTGACAGGCCAGCTTTCAGCTCTGTGGAGACTCTGTCGTGTATTTCAACACAGTTTGGGATTATTAAAGTATCCTTCCTGTTTCATCCCCGACGCGGTGTTTAAGTACACCAAATCCTCGTGGTTTCAAACGCTGTCAGTCGATTCTAACATACAGATTTGTGTGTTATTACAGCTTAAAAAAAAAAAAAAAAAAAAAGATCCCCACCCTCGAAGTAACCGGGGGTGCCAGAAGAGTCGGATCCCACTCCCAGGCAGGTCCAAAGATGGCTGCCGAGTGCGCAACTGCCGCCTCTCCCTTCTTGAAAATACGTCGTGGAGAATGTGAGGGAAGTTCAAACACCTCCTGAAAAACACACAGAAACAAGCCGAGAGACTGCCCGCGATGTTGTTAGAAAAACTGGGGGGTTCAACCCACTGGCACTGTTAACAACTTGGCTTAGTTTGGTTAAGCTGCTCCAGTTCTTCCTTCGACATACTGCAAACTGCAGTTCCGCCCTGCCTGCCTGCCTGCCTGCCTGCCTGCCTGTCTGTCTGCCTGCCTGCCTGCTGTATTTGCAGTAAACTCTCTCTGACCCAAAAACATCCAGAGGCGGAGACATAATTAAAAAACACTCGGTCTATAATATATATAGGAGAGAAAATACTGAACTCTTGCAAAAACATTCACTTTTGTGGTAAAGTATAAGTAATATTAGCTCTCAATGGAAAATGCTTTTCTGAAAGTTTTCATAGTTAGAAACCAACTTTGCCTGTATTTATCCCCTCTGATCCCCAGAGAGTCTGCCAATTTAATCATTTTATGTCATTTTATTATCTATTTAAAGACAATTAAAACATAATACTTCACCATCAAATATTTTATTGTTCAAGCAGATTTATTTAACCTAATGTAAACTTCATGGGATTACCAAAATCTTGAGCAGTGTGGACCAAATTTATGTCAGACTGGCCAGTAGTTGTGTTGAGGAAAAAAAAAAAAAACATAGAAGGGTACATGTGCAGTTTCAAATGAGCTCTTTCTCTTTTAAGTAGTGCCATGTATGTTATATGCTGTAATTGTGCTCCTTTATAGGAATTTAGAAAAGCTCTTACAAAACATTTAACAACATACTTGTTTTCAAGTATACAGGGATAGTAACACAAAGTAATAGCTATAAATTATAATATTACCTCTCAATGGAAAATTCCTTTCTGGAAAGTAGAATTGATTTTGATTATTGTAAAGTATTCATAGCTTGAAACCCATTGTAGTGAGTCTGTTTCATTTTTTCCAATTTTGCCATTTGTTTTTATTGGCTGTTTATTTCTTATTTACAAGTGGAAAGTTATTGATGATAGCACCTGAGAAAAAGGTAAAAACATAACAATTAATTATCTGGGTGCCACAAATATCAAATATTTATTGTTTGAGCAGATTTATTTAAACTAAGATTAACTAAAATCAAACTTCATGGGATTACCATAAGTCTTTAGAAAAGTGGGCTGAACACAAATTTAATGTCAGACTGGCCAGTCTCTCTCTTTTAAGTAGTGCCATGCGTGTCATATGCTATAACTGTGCTTCTGTAAGTAGTGTATGTAGTACTTATTATTTCAGGCCTTTATGATTATGAAACACAAATTCACTTGCAGTGAATATGCTTTGCAGTATATTAGTTTACCTACACTACCTCAGCAAAAAATAATAATAATAATCCAAAAGCACACACATTTACACAAATATAGGATAATACTTTAATGGTCCACACCAAGGAATAAACCAATGAAAACAAAAGTATTCTACTGCTGCAGCTTCATTGGAGGTATGTGTTATGTGCCTTTTCCTCCGGATCCTCTGCAGTAGGCCTGTTGTTCAGTGCATCATAAGGCCTTCCACTGCACCAGTCCTGAGGATTTAATCTGGATATACTGCAAACACCTCAAACCACTAGCTGATCTAAGATAGAGAAATATTTGAAGTAAATTCTTGATTGTTTAATTTCTGAAACGTTTATGGCAATTAGAATAAATGTAATAGAATTTCCATTTTCAGGGATGACTGGGTGCATAGATTGTACTTACATCATACTTAAAGAATCCTTCATCAGCAGACCAACAGTATGCAGTTTTTTCCTTCAGGCAGAGCATGAGAGTCAGCTATTGTTTACTAATGCATTCTCTGCATTTGGTGGGCTTGTGCATGATGTAACAGTGTACAGAGGAAACCCCTGTAGCCCCTTCTTCAAGTTCAAACTCTCTCTCTCTAACCACATGGTAACTCAGCCTGTACAATAACTTGACTGTTGCAAAGCCAACAAATGGCAAAGTTCTGCTCAAGTTGGCTCTTAGAGGGCTTTTGGATCTGCTTGAATGCAAGTGGAGGGGGCTGCGATACTTTGACATGTTTCCTCTTCAGAGGGACTTGTGACTGGTGCTGCATGTGTGTTGTACAACTTGGAGCTTCTTCAAGAAGAGAGGAAATAAAGGTGACGGCGGTAATGTAGGCACCCACTTCGGTTTTATTTAGTTTGTGATTGTCTTTCATGTAGCCTTGTTTCATAGCAACCAACACCCACACTCACTGACATAAAACTGTATGGTTTGTTTAAATTCAGTTGTATTTAATAAATTATTTTTGGATCACTTAAATGTTTGCTGTGTAGTCCATCCTTGTTGCTATGCTCTTCAACAAGCGGGCATAACAAGATAAATGCTAATAATGTTGATGGTGACAGTTGAAGAAGACGTCATGTTTCCTCATACTCGTCCTCATCTATCAGCAATGTACTGTAATTGTACATTACTCTCCCCGTCCTCTCTTCTTCCCTAATGCATCTTCTTCGGGGCAAAGCATTCTTCAGATACATAATGATATATGATGATGGTTTTGTGTTGTTGGATGCAGAGAAAAACAGCCATGTAATGGCCATTCAGTACACATTATACAACAGTAATTGCATCACATACTTAACCTAGTCTATGTTTAGCTAACTGCCACTTGCAGTAACTTTAAAATTAGTGAATTAGAGTTATTTTTTCTCTAGAACTGTGATGCCATACGCTGATTGATGGTATGATAGACTTACAGGTGGTAGTTGACAGGTGTAGTAGCTGATAGACAGGTAGAGGTGTTGGGGCTAGTAGCCATGGCAATGATGTTGATGAATTTTGTCATGTTAGAGAAAGTTCTCAGGCTTAGTTATACTGCATGAGGGTAAAACACAGAGATCCAGTAACTTAAGGATGTCGTATTGGCAGGAATGTGTTCTCTGAATGAACAGCTGTATTTTGGCCAAGGTCATTGCATCAGAGGCTCTGTAATTTTTTTATTTTTGCCTCTCTCCTCCTGCTACTCTTGTGAACTCTTAAACTAGATAATTGGAAAGAGGATGAGACATTATATAATGATGAGAAATATGACTAAGTATCAGAGAACGATGAAAGAGAAGATTGTTCTTTTCAGAGGTGGGTTTGAGTGTGGATATAAACATACAACGCTCACACACAGGGAACACAATTAGCACCAAAGTAGCTGGAAGAGCATTGATAATCTATTGAATGACTGTTAAAATTTGAACATTTCATAGTCATTTGCCCAGCGGACAAAAAAGTCTGAACCCTGCTCACACATCTTATACAATATTATTGACACGCATGTAGAAGACCTCCTCCCAGAGTCAGCTGGGATAGGCTCCAGGCCCCTGTGACACTGATAAGGATAAGCTGTTACAGATAATGGCTGTATGTTTGCATGTAGAAGAATAACTTGTTTTCATTTGATGCTGTAGCAGGATGCTTTCTGTAAGATATTCCAATCTAATGTGGCTTACAATTCCTGCACAGCTGCACTGCTATTTTTATTTTAAAACATATTGTGTAAATATATGTATATTGTTTATACTTTTAATGCTTAATTTTCTTTATCTTTCTTATATTTTAGAGAATGTTTGTCATGCTCCAATGACACCAAAACAAATTCCTTGTATGTAAAAAAAATTATATGATTCTCATATGTAAAATATGTGATTTTACTTGGCTTTCTTCTCTAAAAAAATGGCATTCATCAGGGTTCTTTGGCTTAAACCGTATGCAGTAAATACATGCAATAGCATGTAATGCAAATGGATGTGGAAAAAAACAAAAACACCCCACACTCCTAGACTTTTATTTTGAAGGATGAAACCTCTCCGGAAAGTGTGACGACACGCCTCTGTCATGACGTGCGGAAGTAAATCGCCTGCCTTTCCCACATGGTGAAAATGGCTGCTAATGGGGAAAAACAACAGGGCCACAGAGCCGGCGTATACAAACAGAAAAACAAAGGGCACAAACATGGCAAGCACCGGACGAAAGGTGAAATTGAGAGAGAAAACAAAGGTAAGCCGTGTCCAGGTGTGAAGCGTTACTGAACAGCTGCTGTGTTGTGTTATAGCTCGTGGCTGTGGCCACGGCTCTGCAAACACACGTGTTGAGTTTTCTAGTGAATTTTAAGCGTAGTATCTATATTCAAACACAGTTTTCAAGTCTTTTTACACATTTACTTTTAAGATGTGTGTGTGTGTGTCTCGCTTGACGTTTATTGGTGTAACCTGTTTAGTCGTCGCGTGGCCATTTAAAGCATGGAGTAACCAATCAGGACTTAAAGATAACTGAGTGAGTCTGCTGACAAAATGTTTATTGGACATATTCAAACATCACACATCATTTTTAAAATAATTTTATCATCATATGATCAAATGAAATCGTTGTAAACTATAAACACAACACAATCCAGCACATCAGCACTGCAACTAGTACTGCCCTTTAATTTCATGTGACACTCTCATAAAACATCATATTCACATATTCAGTATAGAAGCCACTGTGAAGTTATAGCTCAAATGAATATTTCATAAATGTTGACATGAGGTGGTTTCAGTTACACAGCAGAAATACATGGACAAACTACAGATCTTATGTACAGATGATCCCACCAGAGTCTGTCTGAAAAATGAACAGAAATAAATCAGACAAATTACCAATATTTAAGTTCCACTAAAGATGTACAGAGGTCAGTAAAGAGAATCATATAGAGACTCACATTTTTAATGCAATCTATTATAGAAATGGCAAAACAAACTATGGCCCCAAAGAGTATTATTTGAATCGGTACACAACAACAACAACAACAACATTAACAATAATGATGATAATAATAATAGTAATATAATAAAATGAAATATTAGAAACTTCACAGTGTAAAGACAGTCTTTGTTGCAGGGCTGCTGTATTGGATTCCTCTGAACTCTACAGGTGTTTTTGATATATTGTCCACCCAACTTGTGTTTTTAAAGCAGCCAAGACATCAGTCATAACTTCAAAAGCCGAATACCAAAAGCCATGTAAATACTTTGTTCACACCCTGTTCACATACCTACTGCAGATTTATTGACAGCTTTGTGTATTACCTCATAGACCTCAAATATTGAATTATTAAAACTGATTATAATGGGTTTTCAGTAGCTGACACAAGAACAACACCTGTGTTTACCTGCATGCATTAACATGTTGCAGCAGGGTGGTGCAGGCCGACAGAATATATATTTTTTAAGTTGTATGGTTGTCATTTGTTTGTAAGTAGGCCTGTCACAATAACTACTTTTGTTGGACAGTATATTGTCCCAGAAATGATTGTGAGTAATGTTATCATTGCCATTGTAAGACCATTTTATGCCACAGATGACGAGATAATAGCATAATAATGCAATTACACCTTTACAAGGAACAATGAACTTTTAATTCTTGAGAATATTTAGACATCATAATTGGAATGTGAAAAGAATTGCCACTGAGACTTAGTCAGACTTTGTCTTCCAATTTTTCTGGCTGCAATTATGCTTCTTTGTTGGTGAGGTTATTACGTAAACAAAAATGCGTCTAACAGCAGGCAATGTTGTACAATATTGGACAAGACCTTGATAATTTTTGCAGAACTTGATTACCTAATTATTGCAACAGGACTAGTTGCAAGGCTGTCTTACAACACAATTGTAACCTAAAGTGTTAAATGGAACCCTCATATTTTTACTGCTTCACTTAGGGTCTTACACAACATACTAATATATCGTTGTGTTGAACTGTCTCTCAGGTAGAGTATCAGTGACGGCCCTTACCAAAAAACAGAGGAAGGAGCACAAGAAGATGGACAGAAGGCACAAAGCAAACCAGCTCCGCAGGAATAAGAAAGACATGGTGACATTTTTATTTCACATGAAGAATAGTCGTCTTTGAATTTCTGGTTGGTGCTTCAGAGTTTCAATGTTTTTCTTGTCTTTTTAAGGTTCTGACAGAAAAGCGTCGCCTAGGCAGCAGGGACGGTCCACCTCATTTGGTCGCTGTGGTGTCCCTCCATGCCGGAGTCGACGCTGGTGCTGTTACCAAGCTGCTACGTGGGGAGGGTGCTGGGGGCGTCGTACATCAGGAGCGGTGCATCAGCGGCATCAGTGACAGTTTTGGGCTGATTCTGCCTCGTTTTAAACAAAGATTCACCTTTCTAACCCAGAGCACGGGTAAGTATTGAGCGATAGGGAACAGTTGTTGCTTAAAAAAACTCAAGTGAAATTAAATGAATTTAAATGCAGTTAATTCTTGCATGACCGCAGTGATGTGACTAAACCTCCCCTCACCCCTTAAATACACTGTGGAATTAGACAAGAACATCAAGACAAAAAGAGCCCAAAATCCTCTCAGAGGCAGTATGTTTCTCTCTGAATTAGTTTTTCAAGAGCAAAGCAAAGTGATACTTCATTTAGCCAACAAAAAGATGACATTAGTCTTTCAAGTTACTTCTATTATATTAGTTTAAAGATATATACTCCAGGTGATGCAGGAAATTATATTATACACTGATGACATAAGATGGAATATCCCCAAACTTGAACTATGTTATAGTTGTATTGTTTTGTTTTTGTTGTAAGCATTGTGTTGTCCCATTCTGAAGTTTCTCTTGGTTTCTCTGGACAGCTGACATACACTCCCTGCTGGATGTGGCAAAGATTGCAGACAGCCTTGTATTCGTGCTGGACTCTACTGAAGGTTGGGACAGCTATGGCGACTACTGTCTCTCCTGCCTCTTTGCCCAGGGCCTCCCCAGCCATGGTGGGTATAAAACTGAACACACTGCTGGAGCTTTTATACTCCTGCATTGATAATGGGATATACTTGTGTTGCAGTAGATTTTATATATAATTTCTGATTTTTTGTGATTTATTTCTTGTTGTATATTTTCTAAGCACTTGTCTCTCTGTCCCTAAATTCACCCCATGTAGCACTGGTGTGTCAGGGAGTGACCGATCTTCCTGTGAAGAAGAGGGTCGAGTCAAGGAGAGCTCTGTCAAAAATCACTGAGATCCGTTTTCCTGATGCCCGTCTCTTCCCTCTGGATTTGGAACAGGATGGCCACTCTCCTTCTCAGACACCTGGGCTCCCAGAGACAGAGAAAACTCGGTTTCCGCTCTAGACGTCCCCATCTTGTGGCTCAGCATGTCACTTTCACACCCAACAGCCCTGCTGAGGGGACAGGTGGTGGGCCAACTGGCTTGGGCACGCTCTGTGTGTCTGGGTATGTCCGTGGTCGTCCTCTACGGGTTGACAGGCTCATGCACATCAGTGGACATGGAGACTTTCAGCTCAGTCAGATTGATGCTCCATCAGACCCTCTGCCCCTCAACTCAGCAACAGCTAGACCAGCAAAGTCTGGCAAGGGAGGAGATATTGACATGCTGGTAGGTCAAAGTTATTGATGAGACTTTATTTATCAAATTTCTTAAAATGCAAAACGCTCATGCTTCCTAGAATTAAAAGGTCCACACGGTTTAAAAAGAAAATTGAAGGGACTTAAATCATCACAGTGAATGTCACGACAGCCTCTGTTTTTGTCATCATACAACTCTTCAAGAAATGTACAACCATTAAAGCACTCATGACATAGATTATAATAACCTAAACGAGGTACCTGAGGATGTCTCATTATCTGATGTTCATATTTTAGTTTAATGAATGAAAAGAGTGTCTGTCTGGAAGATGGAACAAGAATGTAATCATGTCTTTTCCCGCAGGACGGAGGTGAAGATGAGGCTGCAGTGCGGGTTCTCATGAAAGCCGATCCATCCTGCAGGGAGAGTCTGCAGACAGAGGCTGAGGTTGACCCCATGGAGGGGGAGCAGACGTGGCCAACGGAGTCAGAGCTGCTGGAAGCTGAAGGTGCAGTTTTTATACATAATAGCATTTTGAGAGGATACAGTTGGTAAGATGAGGATGAGATGTTTCTCAATGTGGAGACCTTTCACCTGAACAATCCTGTTGGACTGGGAGTAAACATCCCAAGTCACCTTGGTATACACCTTGTATTTCGGAAGAAACAAAGCTGTCATGTCCTCTTCAGTTGGCTCAAAGCACAGTTTAAAAATCGTCTGGCAACCTACAATGCTTTTCCTGAATAAACATGTTTTATTTTAATTGTCTATAAATGCAGTTAAACCACAAGAAGACAGGAAATTAAATATTTCTATGATGTTTTTTTTTCATGCTGTTTAGAGAACAGGAAGAACAAACGTGTGATGAAAGTCCCCAAAGGAACATCAGATTACCAGGCCAGCTGGATCGTTGATGAAGATGATGAGGAAGAGAACGGAGATCTGGATGAAGAAAGTAGTGATGACGATGACGACGACATGTTGGACGAGGCAATGGACGGAGAGGATGAGGAGATTAACTCTCAGGTACACACTGACAGTATATTAAGACTGTATTACAGACAGGACGCACAGGTACACGACACATTACACATTACATGTAGATTAACACTGAAGACATCAAAACTAGGAAATAAAACATATGGAATTATGTGAATTCTCTCTCAATCGGTGTGTTTTGTCAAAAGTTAATTAGTGGAATTTCTTGCCTTTTTAATGTGTTTGAGACCGTCAGTTGTGTTGTTTAGAGGTAGTGTTAGTATACAGTAAATAGTCCTATTTAAACCAGAACCACAGTGGCAAAAACCGCTTAACTAAGTAAAGAGAAAGGACAATCAGTCTTTACTTTAAGACATTCAAAGTCCTGGAAATTTTTCGGATTGAATGACTTTCATAAGTAGCAGTCAATTCAAAATTGATCCATAAATGTAAGGACAGAAACATTTACTCTACATAGCATTTGGGAATGTTATGAATTAGATGTTTAAACTCCTCACCTTGTAGAAGCTTAGTCAATTTTCAGATTGTTGTTAATTGATTTAAATCTTTCTTAATTGATTTATCAATTAATGGTGTCAGAATTCAGCCTGAGCACACCTTTTTTTAAGGGGTTAGTTTGTTCAGCTGCTCCTTGTTGTCATGGCAACAGTCATGGCTGCAGTCAGACAGTGTAATCTTATCGGAGGACGATGAAGACAGTAATCTGTGGAGAAGCTCTGCAGTCTGAGTGTCTGTGGTTTCCGGGGCGGGGAGCGGTGCATACGTGACCCACGGTCAGTGCACCTCGTAACTGAGAGGCACTGTTTGTTTTCTCAGTGTCTGTCTCTGGCCTGTAGTGCCAGGCTGCTCACCACAACAATAGTGTTTGGAGCAGGAGTCCCGAGAGAAGCCTCCTGTCTTCCTGTCCTGTGAACAGAACTTCCTGTCTGGACGGAGGGAGTGGTTGACCATTTATTTATTTCCAGCTCTGCATGAAAAGAAATCAGGGGAAACTCTCTTCATGCAACGGGTTCATTACGATCTGTAATTGTTATTAGCATGTGTTTGATGTCAAGGTTAGCACACAGGAATACGTATTTAGAGGAGGGTAACAATAGGGAAAAGGGTACTTCAAATGATAATGATTATTATTATTCCAGCGAGGATGTTGGAAAGGTTGTGAATCAGCCCCATGCTGAGTGTTTTTCCTTCATCTGTCTGGCTGGCTGTAATTTGCCAGTCGAGGGAGCACTGTACAGCATGTCGTCTTTGATGACTCATTTCCTCATACAAATATATTGCCCGTGGAAGTTGAATTCTTAGAAATAAGAGCGAATGTCTGGAAACACTTCCACGTGTGGTTGTGGTGAAGAGACACTGGGAAAGGCACAAAATTTAAATGTAAAGCAAATGAAGGATTCCCGTAGTTTTGAACCCTGCCAACTCCTTTCACACATTAAAGACGCAAATACTGCCATGCACAGTCTGTTCTTATTATGGCTGGGCTGGTCTTGTTTATGTTTGGCTATTATACAATTACAATGTCTATACTTAGAATCTCTTTGACTGCTCTCGTGTTCCCGACATGTACGTCTGGTCATTGTTTGTATTGTGGCTGCAATCTAGAAAACGGGGAGGCAAAAATGTGCCTTGTGAATTAGAAAAGAAGTTGTGTGCGGATGTATAAAATTGCTTTGTACAGAGGAGGGCATCAACAGCATTACCTACAGAGCAACAAGAAAGTAACAGACCCCTGTTCAATCTTCACTTATCAATTTTTTACAAGGGTATAGGTCGGTGATTTTCTCTGTTTAGGCCTCTAATCATTGGTGCAAATTGTACTGTATTGTGTCTCCTCAGGAATCAGGTTCAGCCTGTGCCTCAGAGGATGAAGAAGAGGAGGAAGAGGAAGAGGTGTGCTCCACAGAGCGAACGGGAGCAGACCAGCGCTATGACGAGCACATAGACGAAGCTGCAGAGGAAGAAGGCCTAAAACGCTACCGCGAGGCTCGAGCCAACGAAATGTTTCCCGACGAGGTGGACACGCCGCTTGACGTGGCAGCCAGAATCAGGTCAGCTGGATGAGGAATAAATATGCATAATTATTGTGAATTTAGGTTGGAAGGACGACAGTTTTGATCCTGGTGCCTGTCCTCTGTGTTTAGGTTCCAGCGCTATAGAGGTCTAAAAAGTTTCCGCTCCTCACCATGGGACCCCATGGAGAACTTGCCTCTCAACTACTCGCGCATCTTCCAGTTCCAGAGCTTTGAACGCACTCGCCACCGCATACTGGCTGAGGCTGCAGCTGAGGAAGAGGGAGCCATGGTAAAATCAAATAAATAAAAATAATAAAGTGCACCTTTGTTAGATTTGTGCCTTCTCTGACTCTGATTCTGTTTCAGGTTGGCTGGTATGTTACGCTCCACATTCAAGATGTGCCTTTTTCTGTGATGGAGAGTGTGCAGTCGGGCAGACCTCTGATTTTAGTGTCTCTATTGCCCCACGAACAGAAGGTATGACATCCGACAGCATTTGTGACTGAATGTATAGCTGTCACACTGGCAGTATTATTGGTATTGACTTCTCTGGCCTCATTTTTCACTCCGTGCACAGATGTCAGTGATGCACGTCTTGGTGAGGAGACACCCGAGCAACACAGAGCCGATCAAATCTAAAGAGGAGCTGGTGTTTCACTGTGGATTTCGGAGGTTCCGGGCCTCTCCCATCTTCTCTCAGCACACCTCAGGTAGTTAATTGAGCAAACTCCCACCTATGAACACCCTTAAGTCAACCATAATCTCGTATTAAGGACACAGTTATAGTTAAAATATCCCCAATACATGCATCAGAGTAACTGAGAGCTACCATCTACAGAGAGATAATAAACAAGGACTGACTACTGCACATTAAAGCTCACTCACATTCACAAGTTAACAAAATCAATTGAATTTGTGGATTTGCTGACAAAGGCAAAGTACACGTGCACAGTGCCTTTGCATAAAGTCCAAATTTGGTGAACTTTGACACGAGAATTTGCACCATTGATCAGTCTGACAAAGCTGATCTATAGACCTTAGCAAGAACCAACGGTAGCCACTGTGCAACCATTCAGTATTCACTATGTAACCAAGCACCTGTTGTGAAAAAAACACATCACACATTAATTAATTAAGTACAGTCACTTAGAAGGCAGTGGGTTCAGTGTCTTGCTTGGTTTTCTTCAGTAGAAGCAATTATTCGTCATTTGATAGCGTTGTGGATTTACTGTTGCTTCTTTCCCAAAAATATATTAGCACGATGATTGTAGGAGCAAGTGCTCTGAAGCAGATTTGGCTCCTGGATACACAGTCATGAATGAATTATTGAGCTTGAACTGCTCTATTCTTCTCCAGCTGACAAACACAAGATGGAGCGGTTCCTCAGGCCAGATGCCCCCACTGTGGTGTCGGTATACGCTCCCATCACCTTCCCCCCTGCGGGAGTCCTGCTCTTCAAA
Organism: Argyrosomus regius; assembly: GCA_946959425.1. Lineage (NCBI taxonomy): Eukaryota > Metazoa > Chordata > Actinopteri > Sciaenidae > Argyrosomus > Argyrosomus regius. Next base: position 9,323,263 of record OX336889.1, read on the forward strand.
CAAAGGAGTGATGGTGAGATGAAAAGTCTTCTTTGTACTTGAAAATGAGTAGATTTCATTAGTGGTCTGGCTGCCTTGATTTTAAACTTTTGACCGTCCTTTCTGTTGTTCGTTTGATTGCTTTATTTAATTATCCACTTAAGCTAGTTTTGTTCTGGTATGTGAGATTGTGTTCTTGTTACTGTGTCTGTCTAGGCATCCAGGACCTTGTGGCTACAGGCAGTCTGCTTAGCTGTGACCCTCGGCGTGTCGTCCTGAAGAGGATTGTAGTGAGCGGACACCCGTTCAAAATCAACCGGCGCTCTGCGGTTGTTCGTTACATGTTCTTTAACAGAGGTGAGTGGGTGATCTCGCACGGTTTTTTTTTGAGTGTGGCCACAGAATATTACATAAAGTTCTCTGTGGCTTCATGGTTTACTGTTCCTTTGTGTCTGTCTGTGTCAGATGATATAATGTGGTTCAAGCCAGTGGAGCTGCGAACAAAGTGGGGTCGGAGAGGTCACATCAAGGAGGCGCTAGGTGAGAACTTTTAACATTTAACATTGTCCACAGATTCCTTAAGCAATGTCTGCTGTCTCCTGTGAATCCTGACTGCCACGTTTGATTTTTTTCAGGAACACACGGTCACATGAAGTGCGTATTTGATAATCAGCTGCGCTCTCAAGACACAGTCATGATGAATTTGTACAAGAGAGTGTATCCCCGCTGGACATACGACCCCCATGTGCCCTTGTCTTTACCCTGGGTCAAGAGAGAGGGCACCGTGGAGATGGACGACTCGGACATGGAATAGTGGAGGAAGAACATGACAATGCAAGAAAGACAGAGGACATGTATCATCAAACGTACATCAGTGTGATCACATGACAATTTCAAAGAGTGTAATGTGTATTAATTAAAACTATTTTGATCCAAACTCTCTTCTTTTTAATTATTGTTCATCTTAAATCATCTTGTTTTACGTTTACATGACGCCTCCAACTTACTGCAGAGTCTAAAGTGGCCACTAGATGGCAGCGATGAATAAGCATTCATAAAGTTTCCTTCCTACTTTGTCCCAGAGCTCTCAACTTTGATTAAAATGGGTCAAAAAGGTTTTGAGTGACGACCAACAGGCAAATAACTGTATATTTGTTGAACACTTTGATTAAAAAGATACTGTCCGCTGTTACAACAGAAACTGGCAGGTCAGTAGTAGTTTTTACATTAGTCATCATGCGTCGCGTCCATTACACTGGGAACTCTTTGAAGTCATGCAATGTGGCTTAAAGCCACATTAAAATGTCCTAACTGGGACAAAATCATTATATAGATAATGTTTGAGATATTTGAGGAACTTTAATCATGGAAAAAAGAACTCCCAAGTTGTACTTCTCAATGAATGACTTGTGGCCTTTAAGATTTTGACAAATAGCAGCTGTCAGGTTCATTTATTTATATTAATTATCACAAACACGCCTCAGTGGACTTTAGAAAAAAAAGGGGGCTACCAAGACCGAATTAATCAGCAGTCTTGGAATGAATTTAATACCGTATGAAACAACATCAAACTCCAAATACAAGACTTCTTAACCCGTTTAAGTTATTTTAAGCTCAGCTGCATTGCGCCAACATTATATCAGTGTGAGGGCGAGAGAGCAAGTAACAGCTTTAAAAACAATTATTCTCCAAACACATACTTGTTACACTGTCCGTACCGTACTCTCTGATATAATTTACAAGTGGTGTGTCTAAAATTGTATGAACATTGAAGAGTAGAAGTATTTATAGCACTTTGCTTACTACCAGCAGTATACACCCCTCCACACACACACACCCTGCTCTCTCTCTCTCTCCATGGTGGTCTTGCCCTAACCTTAAACCAGCTCTAGTCAACACACACACACACAGACTCAGATCATGACCCTCTCTGTCGCTCTCAAACTCAAGCTGAAATGCTCTACAGCTTTGCGTCCTTCCCTGACCCAATGCTCTCTCTCTCTTAGGAAAACACTGATTTATGAATTGCAATATTTATCATAAAACTAAGCTCTTGCATGCTTGCAGCAACATGATTCATCCTAGGGCTGTGTTAGGACTGCACCACAGAGGCATGCCAATATGTCTGGGAAACCAGAAGGTGAAGACTTTGGGATGGAGAGGAGAACATGATCCAAGAAACGAAGGGGAGCAAAAGTTCACTGTGCGCATTTTTATTTGATTACAGTGGAAAAAGTTGAAGTAAAAAGATAATACAATCGAGAAAGACTAATGTCTCTATTGCCCATGGGGGGCAAGCTGGGAGCTCTGGACAGTTTTGTGGTAACACTCAATTTATTTTTTTTTACATGTACTAAGACAAGGGCACAGCAACAGTGATGTGTTGAACACATCTTGTTAAGACTGAGGGGAGGGGTGTTGTGTGTTCTGCTGGCCAACAGTTCATGGCGAGGGGAGGGGGAATTCAATACCCCCTTGATGGAGAATGCTCTTAAAGTAACACATGTACAAAAATGGTACTGAGTTTAGATGCGTACACTACATTTTTCCCTGACACTATCAATTTGAAACAGATAAACATTTAGCTGTTTGGGGACCAACTGCGACGTGGTAAAGCTGAATCCAGCCCATAAGTGAAGTGTGTGTTTGGCACAGGCCACTGTCAGAAGACGTGAACGCTGGTGACTTAGTGCTGTTTGGATCAGGAATGTCTTGTGGTTCCCAGTTCACTGCCACCACACTTAGTTGGCTTCCACTGAAGATATAATGGGTGAGAGATTTTTCCGTTGGATGTGGATAAAGAAACGGAAGGAGAGAAAAGGGGCAGCGAGGGAGTGAGAGATAAGGGAAGAGCCAGTTGATGTTCGGCATGAATAAAACCAGAAGTGGTGGGAGGAAGCAGTCAAAGGAATGCAAAAAGGGGGATGCATAGAATTTGGAAATTAAAATAAAAAGTTAGTGGGTGAGAGAGAGAGAGAGAGGGAGAGAGTGAAATGGAGGAGTGTGAGAGTCTGAGGCGGTGTGGGCGAGGGAGTAGGAGAGCGAGAGTGGCTGGCGTTTATGGATTGCAGATGTGGCGCTATGGGGTTTTGGCAGGGGCCATGCGCGCCTGAATCCTGCACCGGCTGGGTGGCACCGGGGTGAGAGGGAGGTCAGTGCACCGCAGCACACAGCCCATAAAACACTGAGAGTAGTGGGGGAGAAGAGAGAGAGAGAGAGAGAGAGAGAGAGAGAGAGAGAGAATAGGTCTCAAATACACACTAACCCAAGACTGCAGGCCAGTGGGGGTGAGCAGATTTGGGTTCAAGCACGCACAAGCATACCCAAACATCCTGCATATGCTTGAGGCAGGCTACCAATAAAGACATGGGTTAATACATAACAGTTAGGATGAAGTGGAAAGCTGATAAGCTTATCTCAAATTTAGGATGAGCCCTCCACAGGAACCTTTCCAGAAGCATGAAAAATCACACTTTTTTACTGTTTAAAAGGAAATTTTCCACCTCTGTACACATTAATGCTGAATTTATTACTAGTGCTTTTGACAAGATCACAAAAGAGAAGCAAACTAGCCACGTGTAGAGCAAAAGTGTCCATCTACTGTCTGTTCTCTTAGGTTCATCCACCCACTTGCCTATAAATTCTGAATTTTCTCTTTCCACCCTCATCATTCTTCGTCTTCCTCGGGAAGTAACAGTGGATTGTGGATAAAGTTACCAGAGCTGGTCTTGGCAAACTTACAGATGAAAAGTACGCGAAACGCAAACAGTTTCTTTTTGTTGCTCTTCTTAGGAAATCACTTTCCTTCCTAGTACAACTGCAGTGGTCTGCTTTAGGAGGATGAACAATTCTTAAGAAATTCGCAATCAACTGCTCAGAGGTCAGTAAGTGTTTGATTGGTGACAGAGCTGAGGGTACTGTTTGCTCCCTCTGTATCCAAAGGGACTTGAACAATCAATGTTCTGCTTACAACTGCATTTTTTACACATAAGGCACCAATGATGCTGGCCTACATCTTTAGCACATTAAGATCCACAATTTGGCATTATATATTTAAACTGAACAGGATAATCTCTTTAATATTTATGTCTATTTTACTGCAAATTCGTCTTTACTTAAAGTAAGATTCTAAATTCACCAGCTACTATCATGCTTTCACAGGGAGAGAAAAATGCCGCTACAACACAAGTTGCACAATTGACTACACATTGACAAAAAGTTCTTTCTTACAGCCTGCTGAAGGCTCAAAAGAAGAAAAGCAACATGAAGCGATACTGTCTACGCGCTAAGGGGCTGTGAAACATCAAAAAGCACATGGCTTTCTGAAAGAAACATGTCATAAAATCTTAATATTTTCACAAATCTGTCAACAGACAACCAGAATGTCTTTCAAAACCACCATGATTTCCTGTTGTCTATATACACTCAGCCACCTGTTGATGAGGAGGCTAAAATATCAAGCAATGCATAGCTGCAGTGCCGACAATTTAAACCTGCAGATGTGTACGTGCTCCAAATACACCGTTTACAAGGAAAGAAAGTTACAATTTGAAACTTGTGCCACCTGCAGGCAATCAGTGTTAACTGTTGTCAGCTGAAATCTGCAAAGTGTAGACCGACAGAGCTCACACCACTCTTTAGGGCCAATTCAGACCAAATCAGGAGCTGTGGCGTTCATTTGAACGGAAGTAGTGCGTTTAGGCTGTAACAGTGGGAGGACAAAAAACAACAACAACAAAAAAAAAGCAGCGACCAGCGGAGGAGAAGTTGAACCAGAATCAACTTTTGGAAAAAACGCAACCCAACGTTGTGCTGAGTGGCCAATCCGGCAATCAGACCGGTCAAGCTGTAGTTTTTGGCACTGTCATGTTGGCTACACTTCACAGTCACGGAGGTTGCTGTTTGGTCCACATCTGCACATTTTAACTTCTGCTGTTATGACTTATCTTTCAGTGACTGTCCTACATGTGGTACGTATTGGCATGTACTCATAGAGCTAGTACTTGTCCGACAATGACTAAACAGCTCCCCGTGTGGAGAATCTGCATGAGTTTCATTACGTTCCATACGGTCATACGGTTGTTTTTAGGTGGCCGTTAAGAAAGGCATGAGTAAATGTAGTTTTTTAAACTCCAAGAGCATTTTTTCTGAAGGATAAAACCAAATGACAGCACCAGTATCAAATAGTAAAACAAACTTCAAGAGGCTTAAGTGTTTTTGGAATTATGATCAGTTTTGCCTGTAAAAACCTTTGAGGAACATCTCATCCACTCCTCTGTTTATGTAGGTGCTGCCTGACAATACTTTTGTATTAGGTCAGCTCTGTTTTTCTCTTTCTTTTGTGATATCCTTCCTTCCCTCTCTTGTTCCCCTTTTTATCCCCCTTAGCCTGGTCCTGACTCCCTGGTTCCTGGGGCCTGGCCAAGGCGTGTGTCCCTGGAGGAGCCAGAGAGGAGATGGAGAGGGGGCAGCAAGGGGGTGCAGAGACCGAATCCAAAACCACAGCTGCAGCAGCCTCTCCTCTCCTCTCCTCTCCTCTCCTCTCCTCTCCTCTCCTCTCCTCTCCTCTCCTCTCCTCTAATGCCTTCCCTCCTCTCCTCCCCTCTAATGCCTTCCCTCCTTGCCTGGCACCCTCCCCAGCTCTGCCATTAATCAGAGAGGAAGGGTATTTTAGTGCATGTGTGTGTGTTTGCGTGCATAAAGAAGAGAGATGCTGACTGTGTAAGTGTTTATGTGTATCTGTGTGTGTGTGTGTGTGCTGATAGAGAGCTGGATGGGTCGGCAGCGATGGTATGGAGACCAGGATCTCACAACAAAGCTGGAGAGTTCACCCAGAGAACAAAAGCGGGAGGGAGGGTGGTTGTCAGACATAAAGCCTGGTGAACAGATTGGGACTGCCAGCAACTAAAAGGAAGAGGTAGTTAGATGATCCGCAAAAGTTTTTAGCATCACAGGGACAATCTGAATGAAATTCTTATGTCATTTTTGGAGAAAGGTGTTGCACAGCACCTGCACACAAATGTAAATTAGGGAGTTTACAGTTCATGACCTGACATGTTAACAAATCGCATCAAAGTTCCCTTCAAGGTACACGCTGCCTCTCTACTTGCCCTCCTTCAGCCCCTGATTATCCAGGTGGGAGTGAAATCTCAAAAAAAAAGATAAAATTTCCAACCTGCTCTGCTCTCACCCCCCCAACGGGCCTCCCAGAGTGCTTTTCTGCTGACATCACTGCACAGAGACCTGGCAAGCCAGTCTCTCTCCTACTCTACCATTCCCCTCTCCCTGCTTCCTGCCCTGATGATGTCACACACCATATGGTTTTCAGCAGTATCAAGCCGGAAAAGAGATTTAGTCAGTGGAGAGGAGAAGGAGAGAGAAGGAGGTGGGCTGGAACGGGGCGCAGGTCGGACACAGAAAACAAAAGGTTCGCTCTTCCCCTTGTGTGTGCCTGTGAGTGGAAGGTAGAGAGGGAGAGGAGAGGGGAGGAGGTGAGGGGGCGAGAGGGGAACGGCTGCACTGTGTGAGGCTAATGAGGAGAGACCAGGGAGCAGAGACCATGTATCGGACAGCCATGTGCTGCACAGACGCCCAATGGACTGGCCTACACACAAACACATATTTGCTAAGATACAACTGAGTCATTTTACCACACTGTGGAGCAAGAGTAGGCAGAGCTAAGCTAACACAACCATGCTGGTAAAAAAGGTTGACGTGTGCATTGTTTGACCCTGTCTGATTCAAAATTAAGAAAATATTTTATGAGGTAAAGAGTTAGTTTGTTGTCTCACATGTTATTGCAGGTATTTGGCGTACAGTCCATAGCTACTTGTATGTGAAATAGCTCACTGGTAGTAATAAACTCACTGAGAATTATCACCTGACTCTGCAGGTCTTCAGTTTTAAGAAGCGTTTTAGCATCTTTCAGCTCATTGTTTTGGTTTTTGAACACAGTAAGCAGCTGTTCTCAGCTAAAAAGTTCTACAAACCAGCTGCATGCTACCTGCTACAACAAACAGTTGGCAGACAAAGTTGCTGACTAGCTTGTGGAGTATTAAGCTGCTAAACAGCCAGATATTTTTCTCAGGAGAAGATGAAGATCAAACCACAGCGAAAAGGAGACGGATATTGGACTCAACATTCATCAGGTGCCCAGAAACAAAACTGTGGACCACTGCTATGAATGAAATACCTTTGCTATGGATGCAATTCTGACCATAGACTCTGATGGATCACAGTGGATGTAATAGGATCATTTTAAAATTAACAAAATCATTTTAAAATCAATAATTTGACACCAAATATTAATTTCTGTAGTTATTAGCTGTGTGTTATGCAGGATAATGTACAAGCAAGTGGGTCATTATTGCCAAATACTGTTTTGCAACAAATGGCTACACTGTTGGCTAATAGTCAAGGTTCATTATTGACCTTAGAAACAGCAGTTTCTACACAACAACCTCAACACAAGGTCAATTTAGTGGTTGTTATAGCACACAAACTTCCTCAATTCTTAATTTCCTTAACTTCTTTAAAGTGCCAAGAGAAATTGATTTCATGGCAACTGGGCAAACTCATCAGCTCATCATCAACATCAGCTGTGATACGATGGAAAGCTCCCTGACAGCTGCTTGAGCTTTGTAAGATTACTTTATCAGCTTCTTGTTGTCTTTTGGATATGTGTGGTAAGTCTTTATTATGTTATATCATTTTTCTTTTAACTATTGTTTTCAGTTATTACCTTCATCAGTATATGAGTAGATTACATCTGTTGTACCTGTTGCTGGTTTAAAGGAGTAGAGAAAGCTTATTTGCTTTTTTGCTGAAGGTTATATAAGAAGATCCACTTTACCACTTTAATGTTCGAAAGGCAACTATGAAGCTAGAGCCAGCAAGCCATTAGCTTAGCTTAGCTTAGCATAAAGACTGGAAGCAGGCGGAAACACCTAGCCTAGATCTGGCTAATTAGTGAGCTTTAGAGGTGCAGGTTGGAGCCAGGCTAGCTGTTTCCTCCTGTTTCCAGTCATTATGCTAAGCTAAGCTATTTGCCTGCTAGCCGTAGCTTTTTCACCATACAGACATGAGAGTGTAACTGATCTTCTCGTCAAACTCTTGGCAAAGAATTGAAAATGAATATGCATGAAATAAGTCAGAATGTAGAGCTATTAACGGTAGGGTACGTGATTCTAGGTAATATGATTTTATTCGAATACGCCTTTTTCTTCAAATTTAGCAAATATCTCCATGTGATCTGCTGGCTTTCTGCTCTGTGTGTGTGTGTGTGTGCTGAAAAGAAAAACTGTGGTTGTCCACAGGCCTGACTCTGTAAATGGGAAACAACCAAAGTGGCTCCGACTGAGCCACACAAAACTAACTTGTTACTCCAGCCAGGATTTGTGTCAGGTAATGTTAAATTACTTGCCCATGGACATCGAGCTCACTTTCTAATTTGCTGAGATATGTTGTTATGGTTATATTAGCTTCAGTAGCAGGAGCAGGAGCTGCTCCTTGCCTCATGTTAGAGTAACTTTAGTGACCGTTTGCTAATGTTAGTTATATTACTTGCTGTATTGCTCTCACTGTATCATGTATTTGTCATGTAATTGAGTTCTCTGGCCGCGTTACCACACCTCTAAGATTGTGTATTTTTTCTTTTGTAAAAATTGTTGTCATATGTTTAAAAGTGTTTTTCTGTTAGATTGTATTGTGAATTTATATTTCTCTGGTAAATTCACGTGGTTTGTTAATGAGCTGCCTACACTGAAACTGGAAACAACCTCATATACCACCCTGATGAAGGCAAGATAGCCAAAACTATTTGGGGAATAAAACATGGTATGATATGTGTGTTCTCAAAACCAAAAACTATTTTGCATTCATACATGTTTCCCTTTGTGGAAAAAAAAAAAAAGATTTCTGATCTGGCTCTAATCATGGCATGGATAATCGTCCATCACCAGCAGATGGGCAAACTAGAATAGCGACCAAACGCACACAACAGCTCAGCTCATTCAAATGACATGCCTTGCACGCCTATGCTCTAAAGCTGTCGCAAAACTGCTCATTAGGATGAATTAAGAGAGGCCTGTGTGTAAATGTTGAGCCTACCGTTCAATTTTTGGTGGTGAAGGGAATCTGGAGCTGGAGGGGGGTGTGTCTGGTATGGTGAGGCGGTCACAGCAAGCATCTGGAGATATGTGTGGCCATGTCCACTGGAAAGAAAGAAGGAAAGGAGAGAGGGATGATTGATGAGAATGAAAGAAAGAAGAGAAAGAGAGGAAAAGGCCTTGTGTGAATGGCTGAGAAAAGTGTGGGACATTACACTCCGATGGTCTGCTTCAAGGTGTTAGGATTACTTTTAGACTGTCCTGTATATTGTCCAGTCTTGCTCTATCCCTGAGCTGGCAGCCAGAAACGGAGCAATAATGTGATTGCAATATTCCTCTAAATTGGAACGAGGTGGTTCGGGCCTTAGAGACACGGTGACCCTGCAACATATCTGCTCACAGATGTCTGAAAAAGTTGGCTACACTCATTCAGAGTACTCAACCCCTCACTGTGTTTCCATATCCAACCCACAAAGCTTCTGCAAGATATATGTCACATGTAAAAACCTGCAATGCTCACACTTGGAGAAATGGTGGGAAAGGTGTGTGATTTAGAGGGTGATAGCAGACTGTTAAGGGATTTAGCTGTCCAGTCTGCCTTATCTCCAGCACCGGTTCCTCACTGAGTGTTGGTCTTTGGGGAAGTAGACATTCACAGTCTTTGGGATGGGCTCTCTGGGCTTGTGTTTTGGGGCTCCGCTCTCACAGCTTTAATTGAATCATTGCTTACAACCAACAATTTGGAGGCTTTTTCAGTTCATTAAAAGTTCAGCGTTTCAGGTTTGCTATGTTCTAGATTACGGTACGTTAGATTGTATTTTGACAGGCTGAAGTTGAATGTCCAGCGCGAGTCTCCGGAGGCTGATTGATTAGTGAGATAAAGTTTGTCTGGGAAGACAACAGCTGTACCCATAGAAACTGAACTCAAGCGGCATTAGTATCTATAGTATCATGCGCTTTCATTTCATTTTATTTTGCTTTTGACTCCCTTCTATCGGAGTTGCTATCAGACAACATATCTGATAATATGTCTGGCTCTAACGCCTCCTTTCATGATTTATGGAGGTCCAAGCAACATGTGGCATACAAAGTTTATTTATTGGTTATGATTTTACCAATCTAGGCTTTGACACTTGGCCCCTATGAAGTCCTAAATTAGGTAAATGTTTGTTGCTGCACTTAATCAACTATTGCCTGTGTCATTTATTAGTTATGAGAATATTGTAGCCACATCTTTACTGCCAATTACACCAAAAACTTCACTGATTTCACTGATTCAGAGTCATAATAAAAAGCATTTTGTAACAGAAAATGTCTAGCCTGCACATGTGTAAACCATCATATATCTGGAAAGCAATTATTCACGTGAAATATTTCTTCATAACCCTGATTGTCTTGAAAAATAAATTCTGCAATACATCAATATTTGAAGCCAGTACAATAGATAGATAGATTTAACACTCAGACAAAAATGCAGTTCAGGGTGTGGTTCAAATAACCCCAGCAGCTGTAATTATAGTGTTTTAATTAAAACTGAAAGAAATCAAACTTTGTAGAAGACACGACCTACCTGACAAGCAGCATGTGACATCACTGCGTGTTTTACTGGGTGGAAAAAAAACTATTTTGAACCATGAATTGAAACACGCTGTCACATCCTTGATACAACATATCTATTCTCCTGCACAGCTCTTTCTACCTCTGTCAGTGAGGTTATCAACAGTTCATCAAGGGAACATGGAAGTGAGAGACAATACCTTCATCCACTCCACCAGACTCTTGGGGTGGCTCGGATCACTTCAATGAAACCCCAGCACCTTGGACTCGGGTGATTTAAAGAGGAAGAGACCCTGCATGCTTCATGAGATTGTCAGCTGCTGTTGTGATCAAAACATAAATAGGCCTCAGTCTGGTGTGTGTGTGTGTGTTTGTGTGTGTGTGTGTGTGTATATGTGTGTGTTTTACTGGATCACATCGGCTGTCTATTAAAAACCTCAGTGATGATAAAATAATTACTTTCATCAATTTCAATCTGCGGTCTTTCAAACACCTCGAGATCACTGTGGAAAGAGGTGTCTCTGACATGATCCGCACAAATACAGTAGATTAAATATGCATCAGAATTAATGTTTATGGAAAGTTAACGACTCCCCGCTAACTACAGTGTACAGAAAGAATCAAAATGTGCTTTTTAAGAGATACTGAAGCCAATTAGCAGCAATATAATGACTCAACGTGTTTTCTTAACTCCTTTTATCGCATACTTTGAAATAATCCAGTTTTAAATTATGTCTATAGCCAAAAATAACCACACAAAGAACTAGCAAAAAATCTTTCTGACAGGGTGGACTGCAGTTGATTTATAGACACTCCTTTTTTATCAGGCTTCAACATTATTAGACTATTTCAGTAGTTGAAAGTACTCTAACCAAGTACATTTAATCAAATACTGTACTATTTGATCCTACTTTTTACTTCTCCTCCATTACATTTCTGGGGGAAATTGTACATTGTGCATTTAACTACAGATACTTTAAAATGACCAATTTACACACAAAGCATACAACTAGCCTACAAAATATGATGCATTGTTATAGACTAAACTATGAGGCAGTAGAGTAGTTAAAATTAGCTGACAGTACATCTTACATTTACATAATGATCCAAAAATATATTATAACATTCATGTGGGTAAAAGTACTAAAAGTAAAAGCACTTTTAGTACTTAAAGTACATTTTGTTGCTTTTTAAATACAGAAATTTTACTTGTGAGTATTTTTATCGTGTACTTCTACTTTTACTTAACCAAAATATCACAATACTTCTTTCCACATTGGACATTTTACTATTAATATAAAGAATATTCATGACTCAGGGCTAACTCACCAGAATTCACATTACTTCCCTTTAAATTGCAAAAAAAATGACCAACTTTTTATGCTGACATAAGTCGTCATGAGCCCGATTTAAACATAACCACCTGATCAATAACTTACATGTTGCTGTGTGTTTTCCATGTGTTGCTTACAGGTAGAGGTCATAGCTTTTCCTACCTTTTTAATTTCCCCACCACTTCACAGCTCCAATGGGACTCGCTGCCGCCGAGTGCACCATTGGGTGTCGCTGTACGCGTAAAGTCTCTTGCCGGCAAGTTTTGGTCCGACCGGACCCCAACACAGTCTGAAGTGTCAGATAGTCTTGTTAACACGTGAGAAATGTCGGTGTATGGAAGAGGGTGAAAGAAGGGGAAAACCGGGAGAGAGAGCGAGTGAGAGGGGTCTACTAAAAATACGCGGAAGAGAAGTTTGGAGAGAGAACTGGACTTGGAGGAAACAGCGGAGATCCTAATGAGGGAATGCCGAAAAGGAGAGCAGATATTCGGCCAGAGCACCAGACATGAGTCCGAGGTAAGATTGAGATAGAGAGATAGGCGCGGATGACATCCACGCAGCCGTGTGATCATACAGTGTGCCATGATGAGCAGCTTTTAGTGTACCACCATGATGAGTTTCTTCAGGCTTTAACGCGTCTTTTCGTTCCGAGCCGATGGTCCTGATGTAGCCTTCAGTCCAGACAAAGCTTGAGCATCTGGATCAGATGTGCACGTCCGGCCTAAAGCTCATCTGACAGACAGTACCTTCAGCTATAAAAGACATATTTTATTCCTCAATTTGAATCTTAATACATGCGTAATTAAATCATCCAACACTCTGGGGGTTATGTGCAGATGGTTCTCAGTATGAAATGTAGACGTAAGTAAGAATTAAACGTAACATTTAATTAAAAAAAACACACAAAATAAAATGTTTTAATTATTTGTTTTAATAGTGAATAGGATGAGTGCAGACGTGTGCTCCAGAAAAGTGGAAATATTTAAAAGATCTTTGGTTAGCAGTCATTTTAAAGACAAAACAGTGTCCACAGCAGGCTGTCTGCCTCTCTATCTTTATCACATATAATACGAATATTTTGACATCAATCCAGTAGTGGAAAACAAAACCTTTACAAGTTTTTAAGTGGGTTGGCTCGTTATTTAAACATCAAAATAGGCCCTAATGTCCTTTTGTGTGACTTGTATCTGCCCATTCACAATCCACAGTGAGCAATGCTGTCAGCTTTAATGTCCAGGTGATGTGATGGCTCAAGGTGTTTTGTTTTTTTTAAGTCACAGCAGGTGTTTTATCTGAGAGTGAGAGAGAGAGAGAGAGAGAGAGGGAGAGGGAGAGAGATGAGTGTTAAAGTGGTTTGTCAAACCTCCCTTTAGTTTCCACTTAACTAATTGTGCTCTTTAAGTGAAGCCAGGGGGGCTGTTAAGGCTCCAAATGTCCTCAGGGGAGGTCTGTTGTGGTGAAGGTGAGAGACACCTTCATCTATATAACTCATATTGGCTTTACTTCTTTTTTAAAAAACCACACACCACAAGTTGTGAATTTACTCCTTCAAATTACACGAAAGAAGCAAATTGTGATTGAAGTTTGGCCTCAAGGATAAATTAAGATTAAAGATGGTGGATTTTTTTTTTTTTTTTTTTTTTTGATGGGGGGGTGGGGGGAGTCTAATTCCTTGAAGGTCCTTGACAGGAAAAACCTGAACGCCTCTTGATGCAAGCAGTTATTTCCAACATTAAAACTCATCTGTAAGGTTTAAGTGATCATAAATATGCAACATATATGCGTATGTATACAACAGCTGCCTGTCTCTTTAAGACGATGTGTTGAGAAGTTCAAGTCGGGGTCACTTGAAGTTCCTGCCCTCAATTTTACCTTTTAGTTTTATTATAGACTGACATCACACGGGGCGCTAAAACACTTAAGGCGCATAGAGGCTCCATTATCATCCCGGTGCGCGTTATTGCTCCGACTCAAAAATAGCTAAGGAAATTACTAAAAAAAAAAAATAGGAGGAAACTGATGCTGGTCTAAGCACGTATTTTTTATAGGAGGGGATGAGAAAGAGGGGAGAGGAGGGGCAGAGACACAGAGAGAAAGAGGGAGAGGGAGGAAAGTGGGTGGGAGGACGGACCTAAGGAGCGACAAGAAATTCATATCAATTAATAATCATAAAAAAAGAGCTGGCAGACGCGCTCGGAAAACTGGCATGGTTTTTTGGAGGCTGGCAGTTCAAAGCTGAAACGTCAGATATGACTCCTAGAGACTGCTGAGATGATCATTAAGGGAGACTTAGATCGGATGGCAGAAGACATCGGGCATGCAGGTAAGAGCTGATATGCTTTGCGCACAGGCACCCAAACAAGAACAGGGGGAAGGATGACATTTAGGTTTTTATTCATTAAACTGTACAGTGTATGCAGCCAGAGGAGGAAATATGTTTTTAATCAATCGTTGAAATGTTTGTAGAATTAGTTTAGCTTCGTTTCTATCCCAGGATCACTTTGATATGCGCTGCGCTCAGTCTGTTTTTACGCATTTAATTCGAGTCGGTTGAAAGGTTTATTTCAAATAATTAATTACACACAGAGAAGGTGAGTCAGAATAAAATCTTTAGAAACAGTTTGATATATCGACGAATTTAGATTTTACTTCAAAAATCTGCAAAATGATCTGAAAACTAACAAAATAAGACATTTGTCCCAAAAAAATCTAATTTTTGATCTGAGTTAATTTTTTAAAACTCATATTTAATGTAAAAGTTAAATGGATCATCGTGCTCTGTTAAAAGGGAACTTCAACTTCTTCCCTAATCCCGTAATAAATTTAAGAAAAAGCAAAAATCATGCAGGCCTGTCACTGTTTGCAGTTAAGTCAGGACTGAACACAGACACACGGAAAATTATTATTATAGGAATATTTGGGAGGATTTTTAGTGCACGAATTCCTTTTTTTCCCCGAGATTTTATATCCATGTAAGAAAGAGATGCATCTCAGTGCTGTTGACAGGTCTGAAGAAGAACCATCTGTGTGATGCTCCTCAAAGTAATGAGCTGAAAACGGTCTGTTTCTGGAGGTGATTTAGGGCTCTTTCTGGCGGTGATAAGGTGAAGGTTTTAAAGGATGGGGCGCTGCAGCTCAGAGACATGAGGTTCACTCGTGATTCGGTTTTGCTGTACAGTAAGTGAAGAGTAAAACAGGTTTAGAGACGCAGAGAGAGGAACGGCGTCCTCACGGCGACACACACACACACACACACACACACACACACACACACGCACAGAGAGTCAGCATGCTGCGCTTGCAGAACGCGACGTGAAGTGTTCACATGTGAGGCACGAAAACGAGCCCTGAAATTGTTTATGGAGCGTGACTTCAGGAAAATAAAACTTGCACACAATAAATTTGGTTTAATTTTCAAATAAATGCAGTTTATAGATCATCAGAACTTAGGAGAAGAAATTAGAAAAAGGATGCAGATAGTTTTATCTGCTGAAAAACCTGCACGATGTTAGATGATTGCAATCCAAATAAAGTGACAATTTACTCTGTTAATACTTAAATATAAATGCTGATTATTCCAATATCATTAATATGATTATACGCTTAAATAAACTCGTTTCCCATCAAGATTAAGCAGCTGTGTTACTCTAATGCCTCCGGCACTGTTTTGTAAGTCTGTGATGATTTCTTTTTTAGATGCGCGATTACAACATTCACACAGGAAACTGACTCCTAACTTCCATGATGTTCGATGACCTGACTAAACTCAAAACTGAACTTTTCTCACCCTTCGTGGGGTCTACTACGCGATCTACGCTTCAGGATGTAGTTTTTCTAACTGAGATGTAAAACGCAGTGTGTTATTTAATGCATGTAAAGCTTCTCCAGCCTGTTTGCCTCTTGTGAGTTACAAAAATAACAGATAAAAATGTAATTATTAATTGGATTAAAGGGTAGAAAAAAAAACTACATATCAAAAACTACAGTAAAGTATCTTTTTTTGCAGATTTATACTCACTTTGTACTGCTGTGTTTCCTCATAAATTGGGCATGGACTGCATGTGAACGTGGTCAAATGGCTTCTAAAATAAACAAGGCGACATGAGCATGGTGCAGAAAATTGAAATGAAAGAAAAATAAAATGTCAACACAACGTTTTAAGCAGATGTCTGAAGTGTTTATGTGACTGAGGCTGCATGTAGAGGTAGGAAATGTAGTCTCCCGCTTCACCCCAAACCACCAAAGTGACAAAACAGACAAAACACAGGGACAATGAATATTAATCTAATGCAAATAACTGAATGCCATCGCCATTAGGTACGTCTCTGTCAGCTAAGCTTCCTCAGCATGTTGACGGGTCATTAAAAAGAAGGATATCAGATGAAAACAGCCATGCATCCCAGAGGGACTCGAGACACCTTCTCTCAGGCGACTGTACTGTTTGTGCAACCAAGAAAAATGATTTAATTTAGCCTGTTTTAAAAATAACAAACTGTAGTGCAGGCTTTAAATCTTTTTACAACATTACATGTAGCGGGCTTGCTTTAAGTCGTGCTGCCTGTCTAAATATCTTTACAATCATAGATGGCTTCCTAACAGGATGCAGTGGGCTTAAACATGCCTTCCAGCTCAAGAGTTTTATAAAACATGTTTTACTCTTCACTTTCTGTCATCAAACAGTGAGCTCTGATATTTTAAAAAGGCAAGTCTTAGCCTCTAAAAAGACCCATTCACATGACAGCGAGAGAAAAGAGATCCTTATTGTTTTGACGAGAAACCCACAGCTCCTTTGACTGTTGTTACCACAAGACGTTACCAGAAATACTTTCTTGTATGCAAAGCACGTTGCAGGTGCACAGGAATATGGCTTTGTGCATGAGATGGTTTTTTTTTTTCATATATCACGTAGTATTTTATAGAATTTGCAAGGATATACTAAACGTGGATTTAAATGTCTGTATTTAAAAAAACTGTCGTCATAAATCAGGAGATAAAGAAGCCTTAATTTTATGTCATGCTTTGTGATGCAGTTGAACTGTGTCACATAATACGGCGCTGTAGACCGCATACAGACGAGAACGTACACTGATCATGTGTGTGTGAGTACACAACGTGTCACCATGCTACGCACAGTAACCAGCAACAGTAAGCTCAACACCCCTTATTGCTGTGGAGACCATGCAAAAGTTCAGCAACTTGTGGAAAGTACTTGGCCTATTTCTCATATCACATTCATTTCTAAACACGTTTGATCTGGCCGACGCTGAAATTTATAGTAAAATATGACTGTTGAGTAATCAAAGCCAGACGAAAACCAGAAGTGGAAACACTTTAGATGACAACTGGGGACATGATGGAGCGTAAACCCATCTAAACCTGCCATACCCACCTTTTTATTCATAGTCTTTCTTTATTTTAGATATTTATGACCAGATAATAAGTGATGAATAGCATACAAGCCACACGTGTCGATAAGGAGAGCATGTAAAAATAAAAATACTTTTTATGGAAGCTATTGCATTAGATTTTTCTTTCATACTGACATGACCACTAGCTCGATGCCATTCTTATTCTGTCATTTCATTTTCCATTTTTTCAGTGATGACATTTCCTTCTGATGCTATAGGCCTGATACTGAACATGACTTGCACAAAATAACGTCAAAATCGCACTGAGGGGTGACATGGGTTTTAAAGAATACGGTGTTAGCCGCAGCGCATTGTGAGAAGAAAAATTGCTTAGGATTCCCCAGAATTACTTAGTAACTCATTCGTCAAGCTCTTTTGAATTTAGATTCACACTTCCCTTTTCACGTTCCGAGCGCGCACACTGAATGAAATAAACAAGAAGTGAATGAGCTGGTGTCAGGAAGAGCATGATCAGACAGATGACATGATATTTATTTAGTTGCTTGTTTCCCATCAGTGGGACTAAGCCCTTTGGGACAGTTTGAGACGTTTAATCTCATATGTAAACTATCCTCAGATGCCACTGGTTGAACAATACATGGTGTTTCATGCATGCAGCTGATATAGTTTATTTTAGGCTCGATGGAACAATTAGTGTTGATCTTTGAGCGTGTATGAATGTGTGTGTGTGCGTGCGTACGTGTGTGTGCGTGCGTACGTGTGTGTGCATTAGATCCCTGGAGCTCATCTCAACGAATGGTATTGAACCATGTAATGCTGATTTACATCCCGTGCGCACAGTGTTCCTTATATGACTGGGCAGAAAGGGGAGCCGAAAGACCTATCTTTTTTTGGATGTGTTCTTCCCCCCACAGGTTTATACCTGCTGTTCATCATACTTGTGAAACATTCATCCCTTGCTTTGTTTAAAACTCTGCACACCGCTTCTGGAATACTTTATCAGGAAGCCAGCAGTTACAAAATATATATCTGCGGTTCTCTGAATTTTGCTCTTTCTCTCTTTTTTCTCGCTGCAGAGGAAGTGAATGCGTATACTTGAATTTCTGATAATGAGAAAACCACTGCAACTGTTCACCTTTAGCAAAAGTTCACGTTTTCTGAGTGGCCTTCATGTTCACAACCCACACATAAGTTCTGCACACTCTGCATGTTCCATCAAGTGGAATCTATGAATTAAAGATGATTATTTAAATACTTATGGCAGGAATTACAAATTAATTTGAAAGGCAACAAAGTCAATTAAGACTGTAACTTTAATAATGAGTTTGCATAAGGATACAATTAAATTAAGTTTTTAAATTAACTCTTCAAAAGAAAATATGTTATTAAATAACCAATCTATATTAATCCTCATAAATGTATCCATATGCAAAGGATATTTTTCTTTCCATATTACAGCTGCAGTGTTCTTTCAAGACTTTTTCTTTTATTTTGGCAATCAAGCTTTTTGGTACTCAAACGTCATTTCAACACAGTCTGGTGTCTAAATCCAAATTTTTCATGTAATACTTTTATAAAATGCATCAATATTCATTCTTGTGGTGCAGAAAATTATACATTAATTGTGTTTTTGTGTATCGAAATGCTGACTGCCGCATGACTTTTTACAGATATCTGTTGTTTCAGGTGGCGGACTGAAGACGATGCTGGGTGCCATGGAAGTTCCAAGTCATGCTAGGGATCTCCTCCTGCAGCTCAACAGCCAGCGAACCAAGGGCTTCCTGTGTGATGTTATCATTGTGGTGCAGAACGCCCTCTTCAGAGCTCACAAGAACATTCTGGCTGCCAGCAGCCTCTACTTGAAATCATTGGTGGTCCATGACAATCTCATCAACCTCGACCACGAGATGGTGAGTCCAGGGGTCTTCAGGGTCATTCTGGACTACATCTACACAGGCCGTCTTACTGACGGAGACCCCACCTCTCCAACTGAACCCAATCTAGGGGCTGTCTTGGCAGCAGCCAGCTACCTTCAGCTGCTTGACTTAGTGGCTTTGTGCAAAAAGAAGCTGAAAAGAAATGGCAAATATCCTCCCCGCCCAGGTCCTGCATTTCTGCCCTACCCAAAGATGGGGCCCAATAGTATGGGTTTAGGGAGTGGTGGCAGGTATAGGGTTTCCACTCCTGTCATTCAGTCCTGCCCTCCAGGAGGAATTTTGAATAGCCACGCAACCCGGGCACCACCACTAGAGGAGCTAGTTCCCCATCGACTAGCCCTTCATGCTGGGGAGCTGTATGCCCCCACCTCCACCCAGGGCTCTCAGGTGTTCCCGTCCCTGCAGTCAGCTCTGCCTGCCCAGCTTGGGCGTTCAGCTCACCCTGATAGGAACTGCTCCCCCAACTACGGCCTTGATCTCTCCAAGAAAAGCCCCAACTCTCAGTCTCAGCACACACCCTCTCACTCCCATCTGGCAAACACTCACAATGATGAGGAGCGAGACGGAACTCTGAGTGGCCACACCAGTCCCATGCAGGGGACGAACGGGAGAGCCTTCCCTTCAGAAAAAATGGAGTCGACCGACCAGGCAAGCTCTCTCACTCCTCCTCCCATCCCATTCTCCCATCACAACCAGCCTCTTGGCCCACACCTCCCCCATCTGCATCGCTCTGGCTCCCAGGGCACAGATCGCTACCCATGCCCCCCAAGCCCTGATACCCCCATAGAAGGTGCAGAAGCAGGCAGAGAAATGGGCAACATCTACCGCTGGGTGAAACATGAGCCACTGTCATACACAGCTGAAGATGAAGATGAAGATGAGGATGAGGAAGAGGGTGGTGAAAATGGAGAACAGCATCACAACCACCACAAGGCTGGGGAGGAGAGTGAAGGAGCAGACGACAAGAGTGGGTCTGGCACAGAGGAGACAGGCAGCAGTGAAGGCCGTCCGTCCCCGCCTGGATCGATGGGGAGGTTCCACATGCCGTATGAGCCAGAAAGCTTCGGGGACAATCTGTACGTCTGCATTCCCTGTGACAAAGGCTTCCCGAGCTCAGAGCAGCTTAATGCACATGTGGAGACACACACAGAGGAAGAGCTGTACGGCAACTCTGGTGGTGAGATGGGAAACAGCAATAACAGCAGCACCAAAAACATGACCAATAATACAAATGGTTATGGGAGCCTGAACAGCAGCAACAGTTTGAACAGTCTGTCCCACTTGGAGACCAAGTCCAGCCAGGGTCTGGGTTCAGGGGGCATCGGAGAGATGATTCGACCCTACCGCTGTAACTCCTGTGAGAAGTCCTACAAAGATCCAGCCACTCTGCGCCAGCATGAGAAGACCCACTGGCTGACCCGGCCTTACCCCTGCAGCATCTGTGGCAAGAAATTCACGCAACGTGGCACCATGACCCGCCACATGCGTAGCCACCTGGGCCTTAAACCTTTCGCCTGCGACTCCTGTGGCATGCGCTTCACCAGACAGTATCGCCTCACCGAGCACATGCGCATCCACTCAGGGGAGAAGCCCTATGAATGTCAGGTGTGTGGAGGAAAGTTCGCTCAGCAGCGCAACCTCATCAGCCACATGAAGATGCACAGCAGTGGAGGGGCTGGAGGGGGCCTGACCACAGATGGGAAACTGAAGCTGGACTTTGCTGAGGGCATCTATCCTCTGAGTAAATACGCAGCAGAGCATCTGGGGCTGAAGCAGGAGAAGGCTAATGAGCTTCTCATCCAAGCCCAGCAACAAATGGTAGCTGATGCAAAGGCCATGGAAAGCCTCTACCCACTGTCCAAACTGGCCTCGGAGCACCTGGGCCTCTCCCACGATAAGATGGATGTCCTGGGCCAACCCCTCCCCCCTCCCCCACAGGCCCTCTCTGAAGCCCGCACCATTGACCGCTACTCACCCAGCTAAGACCACATGACCTGTGTAAATGGCAATCACCAGAAGGTCTATGTGCACACACACAACTTGCAGTATTCAAAAGCCATTCACCTCAACTCAGTTTCTCCTCTGCACCTCAGACTCAGGCCAAAAGGAATTGGTCTGTTGATGCACACCAAAATGTGTAGACTGTAAGTGCCTTTCTATGCATCTAATGTATCTTAAAGTCCTCCTTCATAAAGGAGCGCTGTGCTATTCCGTGACCAAGAGGGACACTCACTCAAAGAAGTGCAGTATTTATGTACCGTGTATGCAAACAAACAATGAAAAAAAAAAAATTACAGCCATTGAGCCAAAGTGACAAATTGAACACCAAAAATTGTTTTATTTATTTTTGTATTATGGTGAAATCCAAAGAGAAACTGTTGCAAGGAAACGTTGCAATCTGACCCTAAACCTGTGTACAAAAGGTTGTGTACAAAAAAACAACAACAAAAAAAGCACATAAGGACAAGATTCAGGGTTTCGGTCCAGACCTGAGCGGAACTTTTACCAAATGAATAAGCCAACTCTTCTGGACTTTAAAGTAATGGGAGGATATATATTTTTTTTCTCTTTTTTTTCTGTTTTTGGGGTACTGGACAATTTATGTATCTCACTCTCCAGCTTTTCCAAATCATGTTCCTTCTCCCCACGACGCAAGGAAATGACTGAACGATAAGAGCACTTGCTGCAGCATTTTGGTAAAGTCTCCTCTGCTTTATTTTCTCCACATTTTTTTTTTTTTTTTTAAAGTAACCCACTCCCCCGCATATTCGTCGGGGGAAAGGCTCATACTATGTGACAGTAATGGTAGCTTAATCAGCCTTACAGTCAGTGTGTAACCCTTCTTGAGCTGAAACTTCCTTTGCATTTTTACTAACATCCCTTAGCTTTCAGTTGTTATTGAGATGCAGTACAGCCCTGTGATCTCATAACTGGGACATGATTGCACATACCCAACTGTTGACACACTAATCCCTGTTCATGATGAGTGTAGCTTCATCTCACAGAGTAGACGAAGCATGGGTGTTGCCTCTGACCTTTTGTAATATTTACAATTGTGGATGCGGCTGAGAAGTGAGGCATGGACCAGGTCAGGATTAATGAGTCAGAAATCTGTCATTTACTGTCAAGAGAAATTACTTAATTCACAGCAGCTTGATGATTAATTGGGTTGTGACAGTAGTCAGATACTGCATTGCCACTCCATTGACCCTTTATTTGACCTCCCTCCCCTGTAGCCTGTTGCCTGGGAGCTCTGCTACTGTTGACAGGCCAAAGTGAGTACTGTACTCAGCCCTTTGCCTTAAAAGCACTCCACACACCACACGCATATATGCCCCCCCCCCCCTCTCCACACACACATAGCGAGCTGCTAATCTGTCCGCGATATGAACATAAGAAGGGGTTTGCGGGTCTTCCCTGGAAGCCAGCAGATGAACAGCACAACCCAGCTGCTGTGCCTCAGTAATCCCTGTGAAATCTCACTTTCTCCTGGACAATTCGCACTGCTCGCCAGGCATGATGTCCCATTTCATGCCTGCCATCTTACCCCTCTGATCCACTTATTAACATCACATCCGACCCGAGCAAATGTCTCCTGGTCTCGCCTCCCTTCCATGCTGGTATCATATGCGGAAACAAAGAATGACATATTTCTGTGTTGGCTGACCAGCAGCTCCTCCAGCTTGAAAACAAAAGAGCACTTAAAGGTTGCGGGTAGACGGCACATTTTTGTCTTTCAATGTTTATTCCAAAAAACATGCTGGCTTTTTCTTCCCTTTTTTTTTTTTTCTTTTTCCACTTTTACTGGTCCTTTATTCAGATTAGAAATGTCTGACCACTATAGTGCCAATGCCAACCTCAGTGGGTGAATGTGAAGACTAAAGCCATAAATACACTGTGATAGACGTAGTGAATCTTAAAGGCTTAAAAAAAAACAAAAAAACAACAATGTGCCTGACTTTTGGGATTGTTTTTTTTTTTTTTGTGTAACAATAATTTAAGGGCTTCTTCTCTGTAGCATATGATCATATCAAACATGTTGTTTTCTGTCACTTACTTTTCTTTATTTTGATTTTAACTGAAAGCAGCGCACGTGAAACTGGTGCTTACCTCAGGACTGAACCCAGCATGGGGACGCTAAGCTTTACTAAACCTTCGTATAACAATGTCAACACACACACACACACACACACACACACACACACACACACACACACACACACACACACACACACACACACGTTTTTTATTTTCTTATTAACAGGACAGTTGTCCTGTGTTAAACCTGTGGTTATTTCTGTGTTTTATACATTTCTTGTTACAGTTTTATGGTGGAGAGATAACATGTGATATTAACATTTTTTTTTGTTTGTTTGTTTTTATTTTTACTATGCGGTATACATTTTCTATTGTGTAGTCCTCAAAGAGGCTTGTGTCGGTCTGACCAATTCCATTGTTGTAACATAAGGCAAAGTCATTTTGGTAGTATCTTAACTGGCTGTTTGTGAATATCTGAACCACACTTTAGCGAGTAAGGTGGCTTTTATCTTTGGTTTCAGTAAAGTGTTTTTGAAATGCTTCCACAAGACGTGATGCATCATACTTACCTAAACAGACGAGCAGCGGCCTCGCTGAAAAAAACAGCCTCGTATTGTTTGACCCCTTTTCTCCAGAGGTTAGTGAACTTTAGATGTGAGTCAGGCTGAGGCCGTACATGCACACAAACACACAGGAAGCCAGCTTGTTTTGGATGGTGCTTCGAGTTTTGGGACTCTTGTCTGTTTAGCTCTGCAACAAATAGAAAAAATAAATAAATAAAAGAAACATTTTTAACAGTAAGATCATGTGCATACGTGTTAAAAAACAGGCGGATGTCAGACGTGGGAATTTCAGTCCACTCACTCCCTCTCATTCACGAGTTTAAATGAAAATCTGTCTCCTCCTTTTCCCTGCCTTACACCATTAAAATAACACAAAGTGTTCCCACTGTCACTTCAAATCTGTGCAGGAGGGAAGAGCAAGATAATGCCTGAACATTTCTGTAGGATGTGCACCGCCTGAAATGTGCTTAATTGCATTAATGCGTATGACAGACAAGAGGAGGAGGTTTGTGTATCTATAGAGAGGGGAAGCGCTCACTTGTCTGTTTGTATGTCCCCATGCTATTTGAACATATGAACGGCCTATTAATGCATGTCCTGGGAATAGAGTTGGTGTGAAGGAGAAGAGCTGAGGAGCAGGAAGTGAACTTTTGGCTGGTGTGTTGTGTTGAGCAGGATGTGCCGTGTGTTTCTGCTCAGAGGCAGATAGAGAGACGGAGAATGGGGAGGGAGAGGAGCAGGGAGAACGCAGCAGGGTGGACGCGAGCCATTGTCTCAGTATGAAAGCCTGTTCGTACTTCTAAAACTCTCCATTCAGAAAACAAGTAGACTGTATCTTCTCTTTTCCTTCCCCTTTTTGCTCTTTGGGAATAAACCTCTGCTCAGTATCACAGTGATACGACATCGCGGGCTTTCAAGGGCTGCGCGGTGAGGAAGCCATTCAGACATTTTGTTACAATTCGAGGATGTTGTGGATAAAATTTTTTTGGCATCCTTTTGGTCAGAGGAATTCATTAAAATATTTTCTCCATATGTCTATATTTTGAACATTTCTGAAAAATCGGGGCATGGCTGATCAATATGAAGGGCCTGGAAACTGTAATGCACATCATAATTAAAAAAGGCAGTATTTCTTTTGCTCTGTGGTTGATTCAATTAGTAAAATAAAATTACAAGAGTCTTGTTTCAATTAACTGATGTAGCCACTCACCCCAAGGGGGTTTATGCCATATGCCTTTGTTAATTTTATTTATATAACACACCAACCCAGAAAACCTCTCACTGCCACCAAAGTGGTTTAGATGAAGATGTTTTGAAAGTAGTAAAATTAGGCATTGAAAGCAATTTATTAGTTACATTAATTGATTTAATGAAAATGAATGAATGCAAATGAGCTATCACGTGGGTTGATCTTTTCTTTTTTCTTTTTTTTTATATTGTTTTTTTAGCCCATTTCATTCCTTTCTAATGTTGTTATGGCAACCATCCCAGGCCCGTAACTTTTATAACACTAACAATATAGAAGTAAAAAATGATCTGGACGTGTTCCAGAGGCCCTGTGTAGACCAAAAATGGTTTAATGTAAAAAAATGCAAAGTATGCCTTTAAGCTTTCTACCAGCGGCTGCAGGCTGGGGTCACCTATATGACTCTGACAGGCCGAATAGTCCTGATCTGCAATCATACCGCTGTTTGACATTTATTGTATTTCACGATGTGTGCCAAAAGGACTGAAGCACTTAGCAGACATCGCAGATGCTCAAAACAAAACTCAGCGACAATCTTTGTAGTTTCCATGCGTTGCATTGTTGAGCTAAGCTTCTGACCAACTTTGACTTTGCCTTGTTATGAAAGCCATTATCTGTGTGGTTAATCATGAGAGCACAGTTGCAGACATGCCACTATTGTCCAGTGTACATATTTCTTTTTATGAGGACTCATTTAAATGTAAGCTAGAGCCAAATAATATCAATAATCAAGTCTTATTTTGGTGTTGAAACCAAAAACCGCATCTTAAGACGACCAATACAAATGTGCCTTCAGTATAATACGCATCGACGGTTCTGCAATAACTTGTATGCATGTGTGTGTGTGTGAGTGTGTAGGTGTTCTGACGTGACCACAATAGTGCACCTGTCCATTTACATGTCTGAGCGCCTTTCCCACAATGTAGAAGGGTGAAGTACAAGGGAGAGATTTGACACTTTCAAGAGTCTTTATTACAAGCAGCTGCTTTAGATTTATTTCCCCCGAACTGCACTTTTCTGGAAAAATCATTGTATTGTGATTTTTTTATTACTCTCATGATCCCCTAGAAGTCCCACAATTGCCTTTCCTCTGGCACTTTGCTTCCTTCGCTTTCCTCCTCTTCCTCCCTCCAGTGCAGAGCTTGGCCACGCTTGTTCACCGCCCTTGTTACCTCAAAGCACAGCTTCCCTCCTCACCTCTCTCTGTCCCTTCTCTCTTCTTACACTCAACACAAACCGCTGACCCACAGCGCCCGCTGCCTCCCTCCTCTCCCATGATCCACTTACTTCCAGCTGTTTTTCATGCTGAAGAAGACAGTTGTCTAAATGTTTATGTGAAGAGCTACTTTCTTTTTCTTTAAGCCCTGATCAATTTCCAAAATGAACTTTGTGGCATGTGTTAAAATACAGCAGATGATGGGCCAAATAAAAAAGGTCTGACATCGTTATTGTATTCTGATCCTCAGGCCAAGAAACGGCTTACAAAGGGAGATTAAAGACAGCATATCGTTGTAGAGGAAATGCAGAATAATGTGAGGGGAAATGTTCGGGGGAAAATATGCTCAGAAAGATGCCAGTAAAGTAAACATGTATGAAATTGCACAATTGAGCCGGGCCTCGGCTGCACCAGCCAAGTCATGCGCTGAGATGGAGAGAACAAGTAAGAGAGAAGAGCTGAGAGGAGAAGAAACAGAAACAGAGAGAGAAAATGACTTGTGCTTGATAGTCATAACTTTCAGTAAACAACAAAGAAAAGCTGGTTTGCTTTGTGTGTCTCCTTTTTCCCCCCACCTCGTTCTCGGAGTTTACTCTGTTTCATTTCCCTCTCGTAGGAAATAATCTGGTGAGGAAATGAAGTTTTTTTTTTTTTTTTTTTGCCTTTTCATTGTTGATTGCTGCGGGTCATTGTCAAGGATTTATAATTCTAACGTTCATGTCAGCGTACCCTCAGAGATGTCATCCTTTTTCCAGACCTAACAATTATCACCCAATCAGCAGATGACCCGCAGTAGGCTCTTTGTAGTCGAACGGGGCAGAGGGTTCTGGCGGCTCATAGTGTCCTCCATCTGTTTGGCTTGGATCTCTGTTTCTGTTACTACCTTGAACACATACAACACAGAATAAGTGGGCTTTGAATCTTTTTTTTTTTTTTCGTTTACAGTGTACAACTTCTGCTCCAGAGGTTTAAATGGAAAGACAAACAAAGAGTAAGGACAAAACAAGCAGGAATTTGAAAGAGGGAAAGTTGTTCGGGGTGAAGATTTGATTGTATATCTCACACATACACACAGACACTCACACACATATAACAGATGCACACACACACACACACACACACACACACACACACACACAGCTGGATGGCAGACCGCTGCTCCAGATTAGATCAGATTTAATTAGGCTGCCCTGCTCCGTTTGGAGTGTCGCTTCTTGTAGAAAAAGCCATTATTAAAAGAAAAGGTGATTCCACTGACGGCTTCCACCCAACACACTCTAAAACCTGTGCCAAAATGTTACAGAGCCTCAGGGTCCTCACACACAGATACACACATACGTACACAAAGACACACACGCACAAAACATGTATTCTGGTTTTGGAAAAAAAAAAGGTTATGTGTATAGAAATGATGGATTATGATTTAATGAAGATCACTGTGATGTTTTGAGGTGGTTGTACCCGGCTGGTTGTGGTTCACGGATAAGAAAGTTCAGCAGCAGTAACACAGACTGCCACGCAGACAGTAGTCGCTGTGGATAGACGGAAAAAAGAAATACATGACAGAATACATACATCACAAATTTACAATGGAAATTAGATTTTTCAGTAGGAAGACAGGATCTTATTTCATGAAGCAGACGTCCATGAAACATCCAATAATGTGTTTCATTTCAAAGTGTTTCATTTTGTGGTTTATACCATGAAAACAATTAAAAGCAATACATTAAACCAAACAGTATTTTTGCATTTTCTGCATTTCATTGTCAATATTGATCTTACTTTGCTTTAGTGAAATGAATGTATTTATTGCATGTCAAAATGTTTTATAGTTAATTTTTTTTTTTTTTTTTTTTTTTTTGTGTAAATTTCAATTGTGGGTTTTTATAATAATTTCATTTAATTATGGTGTCTTGATAAAATCATGTTGATAAGGCTTTTATTTTTTTAAAAGCCAATGTGAATTATGTCATGTTTTTTTTGTTTGTTACTATACTCAAAATCAACTTGGCAATAAAGTGAATTGCATAACGGATTTACAAGAAAATGTGTCGGATTATTTCATTTATTCACACATATAATTCAAATGCAAATAATTCTACTTAATAATATACATTTCTATTACACAAGCATGCCGTTAAGCTATTTTTGGATGTAATTAAATCGACATTTTCTTACATTTCTTTACACTAGATTAACCCCATTTAAAAATCTTCAAAACCAGAACTTTAAGTATTCGACCAGTACGGCAACCATTTGAGTTTTTGACACATTTATTGTGCATGATATGGGTTTCGCATTAAAAAGAAAAATATGAGACAAAAGACCACGATCAAGACCATTTCACAGCAATGATGACCACAAAAATGAGCAACTTCTGTTCATTTTCCTATAATACATTCGCCTTCGAGTCTATATTCACCCATATGGAGACATGTGAGTGCCTCATTTGAGACAGAGAATTTCAAATGAATCTCATACATCACACACAGTCCACATGCAACAATGAACAGATCCATTACTCTGTCAGCAGGAGCAAAACCAGCCAGGCAGGCACACACACTCACACACACACTCACATCCTTTTCCACTGTGTGAAAATCACCTTATTATCACTAGCACATAAGAAATCATAGTGCCTTCCAGATGTTTGATATGAATCAAGCAACTTGCCACAAATTACCTCCTGACATTAAACAAATTAGCATTTCTCCTCTCAGGTGCTGTAAATCATCAACATTCATGAACTCGAGGTGCTTCCTGAGATCATATTCACCAGGTGTAATGAAAGACATCATCCGCTTTATGCTGTTTGAACAGTAGGTGAAAATAAAAGAAACAGCATGACATTCATCACATGTCTCAGTTCATTCTCTTTCCTAAACCTGGAACGCAGGCAAAGTTTTCTCTGCGTTAAAGGAAAATTCCAGTTTATTACATGTGGGCTTTATTTTCATAGTTGTGGCCTTCACTGTATCTATTATTAACAAAAAAATCTCAACTCAAAGTCCACTTACTAACTTTTTCCAAAGCTTTCAAACTAGTGAATGTTTCCAAGGTCAGGAATGACCTTGTCATGATTATTTCTATCACTGTACTCGCTAAATTTATTGCTGAGATGTAGGAACATGGTGACATCACTGCAGTGAAGTTCAGGATGAGACAGAGTGCGAACAATCCAAAAGTTTAGTCAGATTATGTAAACCACTTTATTTGTGGGTAAGTGTGCAGAACGAAAATGGGGGGGGGGGGGGGGATTTTGCTTCAGGTGCTGGTGTGACATGAAATTCGACCCAGGAAGTCCAGTTTGAGTGACAGATTCATGCATTTAGAGGCTTATCAGACAGCTGTTTATACGTTGAGACAGGATTTTACAACTCTGGAAAGGCAATTGTTCTACCTTTCAATTGTGAGGTATAACAGTTGAAATAGTGTTCACGATACAAAGTATGTATGTATTTGATTTTTTTGGCTAATGCAGCTGAAGTTGAGCCTGCATCATTGGTGGCCTGAACACAGCCTAAAATTTAAAGTTGCTAATGCTGGTTACAATGCCTTACTGCGCAAGAACAACTGTATGTGTGCACTAGTCAGTATGTACATAAAATATGTTTGGCTACGCTGGCAGTTTGTGATTGCTCATGATTTTCGCTTTGTCAGACTTTGTAGCAACTTTAAAATCGAGTTAGTGCCCACTGCTCATACTCAGAGACCAGGAGACCTTCTGGCAGCATTTCTGCTCCCTTGCCTCTCTGCCATTTGGAGGCACCACATATTAAATGGCAAAGGTCTGAGGTGTCTGGTGTCGGGCAGTAGGTGCCCTGATTCAGCCTGGTAATGCCAAGAAAGGGGACACTGGGTAGGTGCCAGATCTCAGTCACTTCACCGTCCCACAGAGCCTTCACTCCCCTCTCTAAGTTAGAAATGTCCACTTTTCTGTGTGAGTTTACATGTTCTGCTTGTGTTTGTGTAGGCTCTCCCCCCACGTGTCTGTCAGATGAAAACATCCACAGTTATGAATGTGTGTGAGTGATGTGCAAAGTACAAATTACATAATGACAATCCATAACATCAGCTCAGGGGGTACGTACCACATAACAACTCACCAACAAAGATTTCTTGAGTAAAACTTCCAGCAAGTCAGGCCCACGCACACGCAATAATAGCAGGCCATCATTTCCGCTCATACACAGACCCACACAATGCTGTACCAGAATCAAAAACACTATCAACATGCCAAAGAGGTAGACAGATGTGTTAGTACCATACAGCATCTACGCCTGCGCCTGACTAACATTAAAGGCATCTAGACCACCCAATCATCTGACTGTGTCAGCTGTTTTCTTACTTTGAAAATAGTGTAATAGAAAAAATAAATCAGCATTCCACATCATCTCGTTCATCATTACACACTGTAGATCCTGTATAGGGGCCTCATTACAGAAAGTTCCCAAGACATTCACTGAATTTCTTTCTTTCTTTCTTTCTTTCTTTCTTTCTTTCTTTCTTTCTTTCTTTCTTTCTTTCTTTCTTTCTTTCAGATCCGTTAACTTGATGTTCGACAGCCTGATAAGAATCACCCGTAATACAATCCTTTTCTCAGTGGAACAAACTAATAGCTGCTGACTCAAACAGCATACTATAGCAAGCTAGCTTGCCAGTGATGACGAGTAAAAGTCGACAGGTTGCACATCCTAAACACAGATACAGACATGGCAGGATGACTGCTGATTAAACAATCAAGTTTACAGTCCTAGTCAGAATTTCTTAAGTTGAGATAAGATCGAACACAGTCATGAGTTTATGAAATGCTGCTGTAGGCCAATATAATTTTTCCTATCTTTGAAAGTTAAGTTAAGTTAGGACAATCAGCTGGGAAATCTTTCCTAATACCAAAATGAATGGATAGTACTCAAATTAAAGGCTCCCACACCTAGAGTGACTTTTCCATTAATTCAAAAGTGACGAACATCTGGCTCCTGTGGAAAAAAGATCCTGTATAATATGGTTTTATTGTTTCTATTAGACTATTTTTATGGTCAAAAAAAGTGGACAGTTTGATTTTTCTGGGGTAAAATGAACTACAAACTAGCTAATGTTACCATTCATCCATAGAGACATGACAGAATCTAATTCAGAATCTCTAAAGGTAAGAAAGCTATTAAACTAGCTAGATAGCTACATGAACCTACAGCATCTCCATTGGCTTGTGCAGTGCACACGAGCACCGACTTCGATGTGAGGCATTGCAATGATGGGAGACGTTCAGCTAACATCAGTGTTAAGAATTGGTCTACTTTAGGAGTGTCTGAAGTCATATTGCAAGTTTCTTCCAGGCACGAATACTGGAAATATATTGTAATATTTATGATTACAGGTAAAAAGGAAATATAAATGTTTCAAACCTCGACCTGTTGTTTTTTTATTTCTTTTGGTGGCGTCCAACTCTTAATCAGAATCATCAAACCTCCCCAATCCCCACCGCATTTTGAACCCTGGTGATGTCTGTCTGTGTTTGCTCAGCGATGTGGTAATGAACTTTTCAGGAAGTGAGCAATGTATGCTGGGAGAGGCTCCAAACCTTTTAGGGATAATGGCGTAAAACATGAATAGATGAGCTGGATAATGAGTCGGTCTCCAGCGGAGTGGATGTTTGCGTAACCTGGTGCTTCAGATGTAGTAGAGTAGATGGGACATGAGAAGGGCAAAGGTGTTGAATGCAGAGTCATTTAAACTCTGAGCACACACAGACACACTGCAGGGCCTCTGCTGTCAGCACTATGAAGAGAGATTAGGAAGTGTGTGCTTGTATCTGTGTTTGTGACTGACAGTGACTGAAATAACAAGTGTTTCAATGTCATTAAAGAGCAATTCTAGCAACCTTCAAGTTTATTCCTATTTCTGGACTTTTGGGACTTCAATTCCAGGAAAAGATCTCTGCAGACTCCTGATGCCACTTTCAGTATTGCACTGCCATTGTTAATGCTTCATGAAGTTGCTTTAAAGATGTTAGAATGTCACAACCTTTGACATTTATAAAGAAGTTTCAGTTTTTGCTTCACATTAATGCACAGTTGTTCATTCAGCAACCAGCAAGTGAGATAAGGAGTCTTAATTTCCTGCTTTTCTGATACCAACTTCAACTAATAGTTTGTGTTCTTGTAGGCTATCTTTTATGTTAGTATGGCTGGATTTCACACAAGTAACTTGTTAACTGTACTTGTCTGAGCAACAAACTGTGCCTTTGAATAAAAGAAGTAATGTTAGAGCATAAAAAAAACATCCAAAAAGTAGAAGAAAATCTAT
The DNA here is from genome assembly GCA_946959425.1 of Argyrosomus regius. Classification (NCBI taxonomy): domain Eukaryota; kingdom Metazoa; phylum Chordata; class Actinopteri; family Sciaenidae; genus Argyrosomus; species Argyrosomus regius. The sequence goes on from OX336889.1 coordinate 9,355,915, forward strand.
TTAAACTTTAGCCATGACAAAACAGGGAAAATCAGTATGATGGTGAAAAAGTTGTACAGAGTGTGCACTGGGTGTAAAAAAAGATTTTAGGTTATCAGTAGAAGCATACACTATATACATGCATCTAAAAGCAGCTGTCATTCCTTTAAAGGGAGTGTGTCTTGGTGTGATAAGTGCAATGAATTAGTTCATTTAGTTTGTGTGAGAAAGAGGCAAACAAAGAGAGAAAGAAGGGAGACACACAGACACACCAGTCCACTTAAATGGCCATCATCATGACCCCTACATGTTGTGTCTCACGCCATGTTTTACAGTCTCCTTCCTCCTCCTCCTCCTCCTCCTCCTTCTCTCTGCCTGTCTATCCCACCCCTGCTACATTTCACTGCTTGGACTCCCACTGAATGGAAAACAGCTGGGTCAGGGACTGCCCAGAGCACATTATGCCCAATTCTTCAATGAATTCCCATCTACCTCTCCCCTCTCCTCCTCTGTCCAGTGAGCTCCCTTGCTCCCTGTCCTCATTTAAGGTGGGGCTGTGCAGCTGAAACAAAAGAAAAACAGCCTGTATGAGAACATGTTTCTCACCCACATATGGTACTCTCTCTCCCTCTCCTCTTTTCTGTGAATTCGTTTCCCAACCTTACTCCCTGGTGATACTCTGGTGTTATGGCTAGTTCTACTTTTGACAAGTTGAAAAATGCGAAGATATAATGCAGCTGAGCTGTACGGCCAAGTATGCATATGTTAAGTAATGTGTCAGAGTTATTACTTTGCCCTGATACCCAATGTAGTTCACCTGCTGTGGTAGATGGGGGCCGATGTGAAGACAAAAACAGCCATAAAAACTCTTCTTGTGTTTCTTAGAACAATAAGATCTTAGGAGGTGAAAACAGGACTGTAGAATTAAGGTGCTTACATGTGGCAGCTGTCTTGTTTAGTGCACTTTTTGGATCCTTTCTACAAATTACAATCTTGTTCTTCTACACCCACATAATGTCAAGCCTTCCTTTTATAAATTAAAAGTTTAAAGCTGAATAATTAAAAATTTTGGATACTTACAAGCAGTGTAACAAGCCAAAAAACACAATTATCACCATATTAAGTTATATTGAATATGTTGGGAGGCATCCTGCGGATACAGAGCAACATTAGCCTTCATTCGGAGTCATGTTTCTGGCTAATACTCTGTCTGCTCTTTGGTGCTGGACAGATAACATCCAGTGAATTCATCAGAGTTTTGTTTTAGCTGAAAACACTTGGCTTCTGTGGCTGGAAAGGGAGATTTATGAGAGCAGAGTTACAAGCTGGAAAACCAAAACAATGAGCTGAAAGGTACTGAAATGTTAGCGTTTATTTTACTAAAGAGTTTTGCTGCTATGTCCTCAGTTGTTCTAGTATGACCAGCAGCTTATGGTGGCTAATGATAGCTGACATTAACAAACAAACAAACTTTAGAAAGACGCTGCAGTGTAACTTACAGATAGCAGATCTTATTAATCACTGCTATTTGTGTTTCTGTAACATGCAACATTTTTGCATCATCACAGTCAATGATGTCTTTAAAGCAGGTGACTCAAGTGAATCTTGTGAAATCAAGGGAAATAACAGTAAATGTGTCATCATCCGGGCATTGAACAGTGACCAAGTAAACGTACAGAAGTCTCACTTGAGCTAAAATAGAAACTTTGTCATGCCTTAAGTAATTAAGGTTACATGAATACAACATGACATGGCCTTGACTGGAAGGAGTGTTGGTCTACCTTTACTGGCAGCCAAAACTTCATAAACCTTAAGTCATCATCATAAGTCATATATGTAATTGGCTTGTACATTTTTTTATTTGATAATAAACATTTGGAAGAAAGAGCGGATGTGGAGCTTAAACATGGTGACTTAATGTGTTGTGAGTGATTAAGAGGGATTAAGATGGTGCTGGGTGGTTTGGCTGCATCACAAAGATGAACTCAAGTTTCAAGAGTGCTGAAGACAGTGTTAGAAGCAAAGCAGGGTCAAGAGAAGTACAAGGAGGAAGTATTGCTTTAGCTGCTGAGAGGGCCCAAGTGACAAATAGGGTGTATATTGTGGGCAATGTGTGTTTATGTGTATATGCCAGTGCAATATCCTGCTTGCGGATTGACTAACATGTGGGCACCTGCCCTGACAAATCCACCCATCCTGTTTCTCTCAGCTCGCACAATGCATGTACTCTGTGCTGCAGCACATACTTTATCAGGCAAGAAACATGCAAATGAAATAATAAAGAAACATGCATAAAAGTGTGAAAACAGTGCAGTCTTTTGTGCATCAAAATCCCCAAAACACCTAAATGGTGACCTCAATCATGAGCTAAACTTTCCAGAAACTTGGTGTTTCATACCAGCCCACATGCTGATAATAGAAACTGGTATTAGAGGCTGATGAATTTGTCATTCACAGATGCTGGAAGCAACAAGGAGAAGCACACGCAGTAAACCAAACAGGGACTTTGCATCATAAATTTTGCACATCCAGCACAGATGAGTGCAGCGGCCAGACAAGCCTGGACAAAGCTGCTTGGCCTTGGGGGAGAGGGGCTGACGGCCAGCCTGGCTGGATGACACACACACACACACACACACACACACACACACACACATATATATATGAATAGAGGCAGCCCAAACATTAGAAGTAATAATGAGATCTTTATCTATTAGGAATGAGGTAGAGAGAGCCTTTATGCTGCAAGCCTGGAGGGGAAAAAGTTTAACGAACTAATGAGCTGGCATGCAAACAACTGCAGTTCAAAAGGTGATCGCCTTTCGAGACACATAGGCGCTGTTTGTCAGGCCTATAGATGTTGTGTGACCTTTAATTTAATGAGAGTGAGATTCATGTGAAAGCGTTGGCAGTGAGATGTGCTCTACATATGACACAAGGTGTGAAGGTGAGACTGCCGGATCTGTTGCTGAGACTTTGACACGTTTGTGTTTGGTGACGTGTTGTTAGGCAAAGACTGAGCCTGGGCACAAATATATGTGTGTGTGTGTGTGTGTGTGTGTGTGTGTGCGTGCGTGTGTGTGTGTGTGTGTGTATGTATTTCCTGCTGTCACAGAACAGAGAAAGTCACTGAGCTGTTAAGAACAGGGTGTCCATTACCTTCCCAGCATGGAGTTACACACTTAAAAGCAGTCCATTAGTATTCTGTTCAGTTTGACAAGCCTAATAAATTACCAAGTGCTTTATCACTTTCAATTTGTGTATATGAGTGTAGCATATGTGTGTGCGTTTGTGCAGGGTGGATAGGTGCCTACGCTGCTAGTGTACTGTAAAGGTGAGAAAAAAGGGTGTGGTTTCTGTATGTTTGTGCATGTCTCCGTCTCTCTCTTGGTGAGTGTCTGCTTGTGTGTATATGTTCCTTCATGTGTTAACATGAACGTGAAATAATTTTTTACAAAACAAGCAACCGACAGAAGGAAGTGGTAGCTCTGGTGGTTGGCAGAGAGGGTTGTCTATTAATTGTCGGCAGTGTAATCTCTGGCTCTTTCAGCTCACATGTGGGTAATATGCTTGAACTCCATATTGCTTCCCACGACGGTGAAAAAAAAGTAAGTGGAAAATATCGTCTGCCAAGTGAATGTAATGTAAATAAAATAAAAAAAACGACAGAAAAAGATGTTGTTTACACGTACTCCAACGGCATTACATGCAGTAAAATGTACGAGAAGTAAATTTCTAGAAGAGTGAGAGAGTGTTGTAAATGCACATGTGGCACGGAGAGGTTACTGGTCTGTTTGGGAAGCTCAGAAGACGACATGTGTGTGTCATCCAGCTGTAGATTAGAACCCCATTAGCCTCAGTGGCTGGTCTGCTGTTTAGACTGAGTGTAAACACAGAGAGAGGGATGGTCCGACGTCTTCTGTCTCCATCTTCAACCTCCCGATAACATTCGCAAAAACATACACACTTACACGCATGCAGACACACAACAACATGTCTGGACAGCGGTAGCTTCATTATGCCACGTGTGTGTGTGTGTGTGTGTGTGGACTGAGCTCTGGTGACTCCTGTGAGAACGCTCTGTTGATTACTCTCATGCCCTTCACTGGCATCATCCTCACTTCCTGTACCAGCTGCAGCTTGTCTCCCCTCCTGCTTTGCTCTCTTCAGGCAAATCGTGTTCTTCTTTCATTCCCACGATCACATTAAAAACAAGTGTCTCTCGGCTGAGTCATGAGCACCATGCCTATATCAGCTACAAATATTGTTAGTAGTAATAAAGTGGAGAAACTTTGGTCATTAAGTAGCACTGAAAGCAGTGGGATTTGGTTAGAGTTGGTGCATGTTGTTGTCCAGTGAAGGAGATCTACTATATTGATTCCCCATGGGGAAATTATTTTTTTAAATACATAAAAACATAAAATATAAATAGATATATGGTGAAATATAAACTTCCCTGCACAAAATAAAGGAAATCAACAACCTTTAGGCTTAAAATAGTGTTGGGTCATCACAAGCCTGCAAAACAGTTTCATTGTGTCTCATTTCCTGTCTTTATGCTAAGCTAAAATAAACGTCTAGATTAATATTTAATGAACATGTGTCGGAAAGAAAGCGAATAGGTGTATATTTCCCACAGTGTTGACCTATTTCCTTAATGTGTCACCCATCTGTACATGGGATGGCAGAAGCAACGACGACCAAATCTGAATCGACGTAAACCACATCTCTGTCTGGGTCGTGGTGCTTGGTTGCGTATATGTCACAGTTAGACTTGTACATGGACACCACAGCGAGAGAATCTTCAGCCAGTTCTGCCCCAGTTTGCTGGCAGCGGCCCCACTGTCTGTGCTAAAAGTCACGTCGCGAGGAGAGAGAGAAGCCCAGAGAAGCGGGGTAGGAAGGAGGAGGGGTTTGTAGGGGGCACAAGGAGCAGGACACAGGAAGTGGAGAAAGATGAAGAGCCGGGAGACAATGTGATGCACAGGGGTGCTGAACCGGAGGGTGGAGGGGGGGAGTAGGAAAAGCAAGCAGTGGAGAGAGAGGAGGCAGAGGAGGAATGTTGGAAGAGGAGGAGGAGAGAGCAAAAGAGGGAGAGTGCAGGGTGTGTGCATCTGGCACTAGGAGGCAGGGAAAGATAGCGTGGGCCAGGCTGGCCGGACGTGTGTGTTTGTGTTTGATTGAAGAGGGATGTGAGACAGAGACCCCTCACTGGCTCAGTTTTACTGGAATGCTGCCACGGCGAGATGGACACTGACACACATGCTTTGGACTCACACACACATTTGTACAGTGAGTGGAGAACATGGAGAGAGAGGAAGTTACTGGAGAGTTTAAGGCGAGTGGGAATAAGAGACACAAGAAGGATGATTATAGAGGAGAGCATCCTTTATTAAAAAACAGTAGCTTCCTGCAGAGTTCGTCATTACACACATGGTGAACAAACATACAGAACTTTATTTTAAAATTAAGTGGAGATCCTAAATCCAAGATACCAAATATAAGAATGTATCTAAAATAATGCACATCCAAAATACTTACATTGATGGGATGGTGCAGCCATAAAAACATGCAGGATTGGATTTAAATATTTCAGCTGGAACAAGCCAAAACAGAATATATACTGTGTATATTGTCATAATAAGCAACAGTTTGAGATTTATCTGCTTTCTTGCAGAGAGCTAAAAGACTGATACCATCCTCTTGTTTGTACATAAACATGAAGCTGCAGCAGCTGGTTAGCCTAGCTTAGCATAAAAACTGGAAACAGGGGGAAACATCTAGCCTGGCTTTTTCCAAAGGTACCAAAATCTGTCTGCCAACACTTCTACAGATCACTTATTAACAAGTTGTGTCTTGTTACTCTGATCTGTACAAAACACAGAAGTGTAAAAGAGTCAATTTGGGAGGTTATGTGCCGAATTATCTCTTGACTGGGAGCAGTTGGCAGGCAATCAGTGAAGACTCTGAGAAGTTACATGTCCTGTAAAACAGTGAGTTGTCATTTTTACTCTTGTTTTTTTGTACGGACTAAACAAACATGATATATTGTGTTAATTAGTGAGCTTGAGAAGTGCTGGTAAGTAAGATCCAGGCTAGCTATTGTCCCTATTTACAGTTTTTGTGCTAAGCCTAGCTGAGACAGTCTGAGAGTGGTATCAATCTTCTCATCTTACTTTCTACAAGACAGAAAAATAGCACAATGTCAAACTGTTTCTTTTTAAGGGGAAAAACAAAAGGGCTGCAATATCAGCTGTGAGGCGAAAAGAGAAGAAGAACAGAGGAGTGGAGACGAGAAAGCAGGAAAAGTGAGGATGAACTAATGAGCTGCCAGCGAGGCTTCCTCACAATCCTTGATGATAACAACCATCTGTTTTTACCAAGACACTCCAGGAAAATGACATGTTTCAAGGTTGCAGTCGCGCACCAAAACAGGATGAACCTTAGATCACCCCATCAACTCCTGTTTGTGTGCTACTGTAGACAAACGTGCCCTTCCAGAGTGGCAGCAGGATGAAGACACACAGATAGGCACACAAAGCCGATGCATTGTGCCTTTGGATATTCAGAGCACTGCTTACATAACCTGATGAGTTAATAGGTCAATCAGAGTTGGACAAGACTGATGTAAACGTGTCTGCTGACAGGCAGCGATATCCTGTCCAAAAATGTCGTACGCTCGCCTCAGCCTCTAATGGCATATTTTTGCCCCCATAACGTCAGTCAGGGCCCGCCGTCTGAGAATTCCTTCACCCCCAAGAGTGACTTCCTGTCCACAGAGGCAGCGTGTCCCTATCGCCACGGAAACAACATTGCAAAGTGAGTACAGGAGCCGCTAAACATTCTGCTCTTCCTTATGGGACTCCAGAGGCCAGATGGACTCCAAACACACACACATACACATACGCACACCTAAATAGGGAGAGGTAGCACATCCAATAATGGCACAGGGAGTGTGTGTGTGTGTGTTGGGTGGGGGAGGATGGGGGAGGGACATAGGGGGTCCATTGTTTCAGACTGGAAGGCAGAAGTGTTGGGAGGGGGCGAGGGAAAGTCAAGGGGAAGCTAAATTTAGAGCACCTCCACTCAAGTATTCCAAATATTCTTACGTGTATTTGGATGCTCACGTATACAGTTTGTTACTTCATCCATTTCCAAGAATTACATCACTACGCGTGTACGATGAGATTATGATCGATTTGAACCGTCAACTTTCAATAAATCCATACTTTGCCCCCAAAACTCTCTACTTTTTACATTCTCAATCACTAAAAATGTACTTTAATGCTTACTTTCAATAATTTTACAGACACAAACAGACTGGTTTATATCTAAATTTAAATCTCTGTTGACAGCAGATGTGATGATAGTTACTGTCCAAATAAGAACCCCGGATGAGACGATGACATGGTACACATGGGGTTAAGTCTTCATGTGCATGTTCTGGGTCATTTCCTGCTGGCTCTACAGCCCTGACCTGCTGGTGTGGACCTGGCCACACAGACAGACAGACATGCACACACACAAACACACGTCCAACGCTGACCTACGCTTCCTGTCAGACAGCGACACCCCCTCGGAGAGAGAGCTTGATCTGTCTCCACTACGTCCCCCTGCAGAATCCTCTCATCCAACTCTGTCCACCTCATTGTTCTTTTCACACTTGAGCGTGATCACTGGGGACCGCGGCTGAGCGGACGGCAGCCTCCCGAACAGGTGCTTTGTTAGATAAAAGACACACATTCTTTGTCACAGAGACACCAGCAACAACAGACCTGGATGATCTTATATTGAAGATTTACTGACAGGAGCTCAGAGGGTGTGTGTTTCAGGCTGAAATATATGAAAAAAACTGCTAAAACAATGGAAAAAATTGAAGACTTATGACCTGCTTCTTGAAAACTTTAAATATTCCACATTATCTGTACTGAAAATATCAATAAAATGACTTTGTGACAGTATAAAAGTTAAAACATTGCATATTATTATTAGTATTGGTGACCAATAAAGGTGCTCTCAGGTCTATCTCCCCTAAATCTTAAATCTTCCTTCCCCTACCTGTACTGATATTAATATTGATGCAAATACTATAAATAAATATATTGAAAAAAGCAATTAAATATATAGATTTTTTAAATCTACAAATACACATAAAACATTAAAAAGATGACATTTTTTGAAAACTTTATTTACATACACGTGGTATGGGAAAAAAAACAAAACATGACCAGAGTGTTTGTTTTCCTTTGTTCTCTTTACTTGATTAATTCTGATCAAATTCTGTCCTCCCCCTTCTTCCGCCATGTTCAGCAGGGCCATAACTGTGATTTATTGTCTGTATTGTATATGCACATAATGTGTGTCTGGTATGTGAGGGTGTGTTTGTCTATGTGTGCATCTGGTTTACCCATCAGAGCTTCAGCGTCATGTCCCTGACCTGGTGAGGGGCACAGCGCGGCGAAGCTACGTGTGTAAAGTGTTTCCACCCATTGCTGGAGTCTGATGTCACTCGGGGTGAGGTGTTGTGGAGGGAGCCACAAGACCGGAAGTGTCTTTGAGGGGGGTTGTGGGGTGGGGGCGACTGTCTGAGACTCTGGCAGCAAGGTGAAAGCACCGAGAAGGCGACATCACAACCTGAGTCAGGATCGAGTGCATCCACAGGTCACCCTGGAGGGAGACAGTGTATTCATAACGGCAGGGGTGCTCGGCAACAGATTTTTAACAAGGTTTTAATGACATGCTGCAAATGACGCATGATCTAGAACACAAAGAAGACTTTAGTGGATCAAACGCACCCTGCGAGGGTTGTCATACGTTGGTCAGCTGTTAAAATCAACATTTGGTGTTGTAAATTAGCCTTTGCGCCCCCTTACGCTCACTCATTTCTACCTTTAACACATGCATCTCCTCATCTCGTTGCGGTCAAAGCGACCACATGCTGCGGTCTGTGATTACAGCCGAGTGTTTACAGTCCTCTCATATTAACACTTGTGTTAAACAGCATGGGGTACCATCCTGTAGCAGGTTTTTCTTTTTTTTTTGGAAAACACACAAAATTAGGTGTCAGGTTGACACCACTGCCTCGATGGCACCTTCTGAACTATGTGCCCATCTGAAGCAGCAAAGGTAGAATTTAAATGGGGAAGAGAGGCCAATACTTTATTTCATTGCTTTTACTGGAGACAACACAGAGCAAATAGAAAAGACAAAGTAAACGGAGAAGCATGATAAGTTCAAAATGTATTTGAACTTTGGGACTTTAGAGGGGGAGGAGAGCACTGTTTATGCTCAATCAGGAATGCAGTCAAATATGCATCATAAATATTATTAGAAAAGTGTGTTGCATTCTTTAATAATAGTCATACTCTATTTTTTTCTTTTGCCTTTCCACTTCTTCATTTTACTGTTGCTCCATTTATCCAGTGCTACAGAACAACTGCCAATGCCCAGTTTCGCAATACACAGGTAAATTAGGAATGGCACTACATGTTTGAGATTGCACAAGTCTGCATCTGCATCTTTGTGTGTGTGTGTGTGTGTGTGCTCAAGTGTGAGTGGTGTTCTGGGTGTGTGCATGTACATGTGTGTAATGAGAACCAAATGGTGGGATGTGTGAGTGCATGGTTTCTCTCCCCCATCTCTAATCAGACAGCCCCCAGGAGTACGGTGTGAGCGCGGACTCGAGGCTTAGAGCGTTGAGCTGCTACATAAATCAGCTCTGCCCATGGAGAAGCCTGGATACATGCAGACTCCACTAACCTGCCGACTGAGCTCTACGAAATGTTGTGTACACTTATGTTTCGGTCACTTTTTAAAGGGTGTTGTTCTTATTTTGGTCTTCAGTGATGATTCAAGGTGTGAAAAGAGGTGTGAAGCTGCAGAGGTAAGGAATTCAGCCGTATTGGTCACATGATGACTGATCACACTGGGGCCTGGTGTTGCCTGGTAGGTGGTCTTTAATGACAAGCCCAGGTACTGTCTAAAGAGGCATAATTTATGCTATATCCTTGCTCTCTCACATTTGATTACCAGCTATGTTATTCCATCTTTCCCATTCTCTATATCTGTTCTGTTCTCTCTGCAACGTACCCTCTCCCTCCTTTTCTCCATCCCCTTCTTCTCCACTCTCTCTCTGTTTCAGTCCTCATTCCCCCAGGAGGTGGCCTCTCCCTGTCCTCCATCTCTCCTTCTCCTCCCTTTCTTTCTTTCTCATTCACATCTGGTCAGGCAGCTGTGGCTGGCCAGGGTTCAGTAGGGTGGGAAGGTGTGGAGGGAAGAAGAAGAGGAGAAGGAGTAGGAGAGTGGTGGTCGTGGTTGAGTTTTGAGGAGGCTATCAATTGCAAAGCCCAGGGCACAGTAAAAGAAAAAAAAAAAAAAAAAAAGGTTTGACACAAAACGTGCACTGTGAAAAAAAAAAAAAAAAGTTTGAACCAAATCTCCTCAGTTTCTCTCAGTCTATCTATCACACTGTCTCCCTGTGCACTATTAAACTCTATTAAAGAGAGCAGCAGTGTAGGGAGAAGGGGGGTAAGGGAGGCTGGGGGTTTAGGGAGAAGCAAGGGAGGAAGGGGGAGGATGGTGAGGGCAAAGATTTCAATATCTGATTTCCACATCTTAAATACATTAATTTATCTTACCCCGGGGCTCTTTTAAACTCGGGAGAAAGGAGAGGAAGGGATGGGAGGGAGGGAGAGGAAAAGGGGCGAGGGTACTTATGACATTTTCATTGTGGAATCTCATTTCTATTGTTTCTGTGGTCAACATATTGCCCAAAAGATTCCACATGCCATCATGGCCACACAGGCTCCGAGCTGCTAAACGGTCACAGATGGTATTACACACTTTGCGCGCATGCAGATGACTTGATTCCTGTCAGGCTTAGGTGCTTTTTTTTTTCTGCAATATGCCAATGTCAGCAAATGATTTACTGCTCACGAGTGCGTCATTGTGTTCCACATTCCAGGATGTGATCCATGTTACCTTTATGCCAACTAGTCTTTGTCAGTCTCCACCCTTAGTGCCAGTTCCTCTCTGCTGCAGCTGAAGTTCACGACCCCTCAGAGTTCACGTTGGGACGAGGGCCCTTCTGAGGGAGTGTGAACTCTTCCACGAGGTCTCACGTGACTCTGAGCATATGGTAAGTCACCCCCGAGAGTGGAAAAAGCTTCACTTTCAGTTGCTTGCAGTTCCTTCCAACTTATTTTATGGCCAGTTTCAGAGCACGAGGAGCCAAACAAACAGAGAGCGATACATGGTCAAGGCGTGGGGGCAGAAACAGAGACGCAGAGATGGGCCTACAGTATTCAGTGTGTAGGAAGACAGGGGTGGGAGGGAGCCAATAATATTGAAGGGAAGTGGGCAGGTGTGTGTGCATGTGAGCACCCTACTCGTGTGTGTTATGTTTTCTGAAAGTGTGCATGCATGTGTCTCTGTGTGTATATGTGTGTGTGGTGCAGGGGTACTTGGGAAGGTGAACTCATGCTCCTCCCGGTACAGGAAGCCCCTGATTAGTGCTAACGAGAATTGCAGACCGTATTAATGCAACCACACACCTCTCCCTCCCCCTCTCCCTCCTTTTCTCTCTCACTCCTGCCATCTGCACTCTCTACACTCTCTGCCAGACATCATAAACCCACTGCAGAGCCTTGAGACACACACCAGAACACTGAGGGGGGCAGGCAAAAAGGGGCTGCCACGCACTCAGGCCCCCTCTTGCACATTCGAACCCCACAGTAACACGTCTCTGAAACAAACACATGTGGTGGAACATACATAGTATGCACACTGGGGGGATCTTACAACATATGACAGTTAGTAGAGTTCATTGCGCAAACATTTACACACCTAAACAAACACAGAAAGTACGGTGTAAAGCGAAACATTACACAGACAAACATTCTCGACTGCAGCGAAACACACTTTTTTTTTTCTCAGTTTCCATCAAACTTAATTTGCATAGAAAGAATCAGAGCTTGGAGATCAAAGATAACGAGAGCACGAGGCTGGAGAGATGGAGAGAGAGAGAGAGAGAGAGAGGGAGAGGATGGAAAAAAGGTCTGCTGGTGTGCAAGTCTTATTAAATGTTCCTGCAGATGGACAGACAGGGCGTTTTCATATTGAGACATGGATACCCTCTCCTCTATTCTCTTGACTCCCACCCACACATTAACATGTGTTTCACATTCAAAGCAGAGATGTGCAAACCAACGGCCAACCACTCAGTGTGACTGGCAGCCTGCTCACTCACACTCGCTCTGTGTAGTCATAGAAATGAACTTACAGAACAGTATTATGTATGTCACTGTGTGTGTGAGTGTGTGTGTGAAAGTGTGTGTGTGTATGTGTGTGAGTGTTTGACTTCTTGATTAAAAATGAAATCAATCTGCATACTGCTGTTCCAAAATGAACAGCGTTATTGATGTTGTTTTGTTCAGTTACGTTCAAATATCGATATACACACTGACTGTGTAGTTTGTCATGTTTTTACACTAACCGACTGCAGCTCCATTCAAACACACACACATCACTATAAACACCACTAAGTGACCACATCATTGTTCATAACACTATGACATAAAGAACAAGAGTCTAAGAGATGATAAATATGAACCAGTTACTGCTTTGTGGTTTTTTATTTGGCTACTGTTGTCTGTTAGGTAGCTTTTAACCAAGAGGTGACATACTGCATCGCAGCTTCACTGCAAAAACATTCAGGTTCACTCTGACACTGACGGTTTAGTGCACTCAATTCAACTTGAGGTGTCAGGGTAAAGAGATTTGTTTGTTCAACTACTGAACATTTGTAATACGAACATACATTTAGGTTAAACTGGGGCAAAAACACACTAAAAGATTAAATCTAAAACTTTTATTATCATCCTCATTCTTTGCATCTTGAAACTTCTTTCTTTTTTGTTGTCATTTAAATATAGCACCCTGAAAACACGTTGTTACAATAACAAACATTTGGAACAGTGTCACCAACATCTATCAGTGGTTATAATCAAACATGTGATAACCCCTCCAGTATGAAAATTCACAAAAAAAATGGTTAAAGCACCTTGAAAATGTAATGTTACAATCTCAAAGTTTGGAACAATGTTCTCAAAATAACCCAGACCACTTTATTTGGTGGCCTCCTGGTGGCTTAAGGGTCCTAACCAGGTGCTAAGCACCCCGTGGGAGTCTACTCTGTCCTTAGAAAGAAAAGGGCAAACTCCTCATGTATAAACACATGTACTGTATATGTGTGTCTAGGTGTAAGCCAGTGGGGGGTCTGTTTGATCACGTTCAACGGAGATACGGGGTCAGAGTGAGCGGATGAGGAGCAGACACACACAAAGACATAAATACACACACACACACACACATAAAAGAGAGAGTTAGATAAAGAGGAGACTGCATGAGGAAACACATGGCATTATAAGTGTGTGTTAGAGAGGGCAGGTAGTGTCTGTGCACATAAAGGCTTGAAGAAAGGGCGGTGGGCTGCAGACAAAGGCTGGAGATGGAAGGGTGAGTGGGATGGAGGGGTGAGTGGGATGGATGGGGGGTCTCTCTCTCTCTCTGTCTAGTTTACCCAGCTGGAGGACCAAGAGACCCAGACAGAGCCCTGATGTCACCTACTGTACCCTCCCAACTCCCTTACTTCCTGTCCCCGCTGGAGTGATGTCACAGGCCAGCTGGGGATGTCACGTCCACACCCCCTCCCCATCCCCTGCATCTGTCCCCTCTCTCAACTCGGCTTCAATCACTGGCGTCCCACTGTGGCCTGGGACAGTCAATGGAGCACGTACCAAACACAGACCGAAAGGCAACCATGCGAGTCTGTTGTGCCTTAAACATAAATCATTTAAATGATGTAATAAAGGCAAAGCAATTAAATGCTAATAAATACAACAACATAACCAAGTGTGTGATCCCGTAACGCCTTGTAATTGGTTTATTGTTTTATGGAACTCACTCGTTTCCGCATGGTTTATACGAGAGAAAAAAGGAAATAACCTGAGGAGAGCAGCGAGCAAACACTGTAACACGACTCGATGCATTGCACCGGATCCAGTGACCTCACCAACCTTTGCTCTGAAAACATCTCAAAGTGAACACATGATCTCAACCAGTCACGACTTTCTGATTTGATTATGATCGCTCGCAATAACAGGTGTAGAGCAAGTGAACCAAGGTGGGAAAGTAAAGCCGTGTCTGCCACTTATCACTCCTTTTTGCCTCATAAACCACTGATTTTCTTCCAAGCTTAAAAACTCACATTTCTGCCAGCAAGATCTGTATTATGAACAGCATTCAATACTGTCTTAAAAGCAGCATCACTTCTACTGGGAGGAAGCAAGTGACAGATTTATGGCCAAATGTGACCATAAAGAGCCCTCAAGCATGTGCAGCTTCTCTGGGCCACCTCAAACTAATGAAATGGCATCAAGTTCCTGATAAAATGAAAACGAAAGGACTGCGTCTGTCATATTCAGTAAAACTGCAGTGTTTATTAACCTGATATTGATAGTATGTGTCGTTCCCATACTGTTTATTCTGCCTGGTCTGCTCTCAGAGTGGAGAGTTATTAAAGCTGGCAGGTTTTTTAAACTCATCAGTGGGGAGTGGTGGTGTTTGACCTGTGGACATTCACTAATGTAACACACCTAAAAGAAGAGGAAGAAGAGGTCTAATCATGTCCTTGAAGGAATTTTGTATTATTCTTAAAGGGAAGCCAAGTACATGATCAAGGCTGCAACACTCATTTCACCATGGATAACTGCAAGTTGATGATCCACCTCCTGTTTTTAAACTATGAAGAATTATTACAAGGTGTATGCATAATTTCAGACTAATTTCAGGGACGATATACAATATAATTTTAGCCTTAAAACATTAGAAATTCTGTCACAATTAATCAAAACAAGAAGAAAAAGAGAAAAAGAAAAAAAGAGGTAAAAAAAATGAACTTTAAGTCTCAACAAAGATGGAAAATAAGCCCCTAAACCGCTCATAAAAATTTAAATTTCAACATCTACGAGACAGTAGCCGGACAAACTCCACCTGCTAAGGAAGATTGATATGACCAAAAGCTCTAGAAGTGCTACTAAATGAACCTTGTGACGAGATTGTTTTGTCAACGATTATTTCCAAGGTCAAGGATGAAAATTCAGTCTCAGTATAAGTTGGATTTAATATAGAGACTGGCATTAACAGGATATTAAATCTCCATCAATCACGTCATAAAATATGATTTTGAACACAGGCTGCTAGTATAAGGACGAGAAGTTTTGATCAGTTTAATGGGCAGAAAGTTAGTTAAACCATTTGGCCACAGATTAAACGATATTTTCACAATCAGTATGACACTGAATGACTTATGATGAATGCGTTGACACTGAATGACTTATGATGAATGCGTTGACACTGAATGACTTATGATGAATGCGTTTTCAAAAGAAAAAAAAAAATTCCCATGTGATGGAAAACCAAAAGTGAATGTAGGTCAGAGACATGATTGGATTTGTCAGCTGAATCATTTCTTTTGGCGTTTTTAACATGCTATAAATGATTGACCAGGACTTTTATTATTAAACTTTAATGTTTACAGGAACAAGCCAATAGAAATTTTTCAGCCTTGTTCATTCTTGCCTCTCATTCCCTTCAAAAGCCATTCAAAAATACCATTAGAGGGAAATTTCCCTCATTCATTCCCCGCTCATTTACAGTGAAACACAACAGAGAGAGAGAGAGAGAGAGAGAGAGAGAGAGAGAGAGAGAGAGAGAGAGAGAGAGAGGGTGGAGGGGTGGTGTAGGGGAGGTCCATGCCCCCCACCCACACACACACACAGTGTGTTACGTGCAGGCCGACAGGACCCCCCTTGTGGAAACTGAACACCACAATCTTCCTCCCTTTAGGCATCCCCTCTCCCCTGCCCTGAACCCACCCTGTCCCCTGCTGGCCACTGTCCTTAACCAAACACACAACACACAAACGCATGCACACACACATACACCCACACACACACACACACACACAGACACACACACACACACACACACACAGTACCCGACTTTCTCACACACCCACACTAACCCACACACACTGTCCAAACACTCTCTGAACTTTAATATCGGATTATGTTTCAGCGATGCACATGCGCGTGCGACATGCAGACATACACACACACGTCCTTCTGAAAACACACACATCCTTTCACTTTCTTTGATGGATGAGGAAATGCTCACACAAACATATAAACAAAACCTCCATCCCAATCCCCATTACATCTGTATGCTTTTCCTAGAGCTTCAGTTGACTCTTTCAGGACCTGACGTATCTAGCAGCTCCGCCTCCCCTCCTATCCTCTCTTTCTCTCTCCCGGCTCAGGCCCTACCTGATTGTCTGCTTGTTTTCCCTGGCGGCTCCCAGCTTCCGTTCCCAGGCTGGGAGGTGGGAGGTGGGAGCGCAGCCTACGACACATACTTTCCACCCTTGAAGGCTGAGGGCCAGCAGCGGTTCCTCCTGTCCACAGGCCCTACAGGAAACACTTAAGCCCTGCTGCTGCCCACCAGATCCAAACTACTCTTCTGGCTCGGGCTTTGGGTTGAAGGAGGGATGAGATGGGATAAGTTGATGAGGAATGAATGAGAAAAGTCCATAAGGGTGAGGATGCAGAATGAGAACATGTCCTCTAACTCATCTGTCTCCTCTGTGATCACTCATTTTAAGTCAATCTAGTTCAGCTGTCGACATTAACCTGTATCAGTCTACAACACTGCTAGTGACTCTAAATATGCTGATGAAGCATGAAGTTTAACAAGTTCATCATCTTAGTTTTAGCATGTTAGCATACTGATATTAGCTAACTAGCACAAATTAGCAGTTACAATTCCTCCGAGGGGGACATGAATGAGCTTATAAATGCCAATCATAGGATGCATCATCTGGAAACCATGAACGTAGGTACTGAATTTATCCCAATCAATTCAGTAGATGTTGAGATATTTGTCTGATGAAGTGAAAACTGGTGGGATCCCCAGTCATTAGGATTAATCCTCTTGTCACCATGGATATCTGTGCCAGAAACCATGGCGAATGCGTCCAATAGTTGTCAAGACATTGAGTAAAAAAACCAAGTGTATTGAGTCTGGATGGTTGCCATCCTTAGATGAAAACAGTTAAAGTAATCACAGGGAGCCGGAGGGACCGATGACCCAGCAAAATAACCTGTCACCATCTCTCCAGCTTATCATCATCAGATGTTAGTAATTATTCTTGAGTCTGAGAGATTCAGTAAACCAGAGAAGTTCAAACATTTAGCGAGGAACAATGGAGTAAATGGGCTAAACAAGAGCAGCAGAGAGTCCCATCAGTGGGAAGGGTAACAATTGTGTCAAAGGTGTGCTGGAGTTCTTTTTCTGCTTTTATGGTGCACCTGCAGATCTCTACTCTCCACCTTTTCCCAGTGGGACTTCCAGCTTCTATAGAGGCTCTTCTCAGAGTCAGCGTGGCCCCTGTGATTAGTACAAATGACTCTCATTATGTGGTAATGCTGTAATTACATGACCCAAAGTGCTGCCCCGCTGTAGTGCGCTGCAACTTCTATCACTGCAAGTGACAGCACTCGCACACCCACCAGTCTGTGAAACTTGTTACTCATTTGTAAAGAGATTATTTTCCCGCCAGTTGTTTGCCTCTGGGCTTTTTCATGCTAGAGTTCGTGTTTTTTTCTGAGCTTGGGGCTGAGCCATTCTGTCACTATCGGGCGTTTGATGTAGTCAGACATGGAGGTGAACCCAAACAATGACTGCGAGGCTCTCATGTTAGATTAGTTCTGTTTTATATGAACTGAGTGCTACGGTAATCCACCCAGATCACATAATGGTAATTTGGTACCCATTTCCTCGTTCGACAAGCTTTTATGTAGGCCCAGTAATCATCTGCAGAGAACTTGAACTGTACGTTATACCACTAAAGCTCAAAACCAGCTGCACAGGCCAATAAAAAGACAAGTAAGGATGTGTTATTAGACATTAGGACTTCTTTACCATGCGCTGGGTACAAGCGCTGCACTGAAAAAGCAGATTTCTCCAAAATGTGACTGCCGGTTTGCTTCAGAGCTTGGATCTGTTTTAAGTGGTGAGTGTGGAGGAAACACAGACACTTACTGTTTCTTGCAGACACTGCTTAAAAGAAAGAGTGGTTTTTGTAAAACATGGGTCAGTAACAACACACTTCAGAGCTGAATGATATCATTTGGCACTAGATCTGAAATTCTGAGTAGCAAATCAACTAAAAAACGCTTCTGGAAACTGCTGCTTTATTTTCAGTAGAACTGAGTGACTAACAGCAGATAGATGTAAAGTATAATTTGATGGCAAGAGGAAAAATGATTGTCATAAGCTTATGACTATGTGATCTGATAAACACCTATTACGGTTAGCCAGATAAAATACCACTCATCACATGACATAGCCATACTGATAGAGGAATGAGGTGCAGCAGATCAGCTGTGACACTTCTGCTCTGAGCTGTTTCCTTAGTGATAACAAACATGCCCACAGAGTGGATGTGATCAGTGAGTTGGGTGGTATCATGAGATACGGTACACCATAAGATGACTGATAAGAGATTTGTCAACCAGGAGAGATTTTGCTCTTTCTCAGGAAGCTATGCTTTTGTATCGCTCATTAATGTGTGAAAAACATCAGCATTTCTGGTATTTGAGTCGCTGATTAGCCAAAAACAGACACTCATCTGTTTTATGTTTTGCTGTCTTGACACTTGACACAGGTGTCAAGACAGTGGTGGAAATCTTTGAAAGGTTTGATGCAACACTTGAAAGCCAGAATCTATGCTGAAAAAGTGGAGTTTTGTTTAAAAAAATATCATGACGTAGCTGAAAAAGTAAGCAAACCTTGGGAAAGTTCAACAAAAGCAATTTAAAGCTGAAGTAAAACCAACAAGTGAAACCCATAGCCTCACATGGTGCGGGGAATACCACAAAATGTGGTTTTGATTATGCCAGGGTTAAAATCATTGGTATCGAGCCTCATCCAGATACCACTTCTTTTTATTATCAAAGGCTGCTTTTCTGTAGTAATATTAAGTGAGGACAGCCACGTGTCATGATTTTACTGTTCTCTGCTTATCACTTAATCACATGTAGTGTTTACTGGAAAACAGCAAATGTTTAATGTGAACTATTGACGTGATTGTTACATGCATGCACTAAGTGCTGTAAGAAGTATTTACAGTACAGTGCGTGAGTAAATGTACGTATATGGCCGTATCTAATTTCAGATATATCGCATTTTTTTGGTATCTTAGTAACCTTGTATCTGTATAGTGATAATTTGGTATCAGTGTGATAAGCTGCGCTCTTATCCTCAGATCTGACACAGCGACACTGAGTTAAATGGACTTAAAGTACCTCGTAGACTGCACCAATTTAAACTGGGATTGCCTCATTTTTCTTCCAACACTCCTTTAACTAAGTACTTTTAATTGCCTAAACATACTGTAGTTGCCATGCATGGATATTGTCACGCCATAAATGAAAAAACACTGGCACTGAACGTTTAAAAATGTCATCTCTGAACATAATCCAGGGTTTTGCAGAATAGTCCTATACGATGATATGTTTAGTCTGGACTGTGGTTTCTTTGACATTTGGGGCTCATCCAAAGTGCTGCAGCCCATCTAGCCCTCACCTCTCTAAATTCTCCCATGAACCCCAACTATTATCAAACACTGGATTTAACCTAAAGGGCGACCAAGGACACCCCCACACCCTTATGATTTAAATGTACACTCTGGCGTGAGCATTACATTCATCTACGATAGTTTGTTTGTCCCTCCTTTGACTGTGACTTCCAGTCTGACCAGTCTGGACTTTCAATCAGTTGTTGAATCATCTTCCTTCCAGTTTCAGTGGAACTGCAGAGTTTCTCTCTCCACATCCTCATTCAGATTAAGAAAGCTATCTCTTCTGACTCCACCTCTGGCTCTGACCTCAACCCCTCCAACCTTCCCCTGACCTCTTAGCCTTGAACGTTCATATCCTGCATATCCTCAAACACACACAAATCAGGCGATTGTGTTGTTATTGTCTGATTGGCCTTTTTTTTTTTTTTTTTTTTTTTTTACATTTCTGTTACAACATTCATTGTGGAGAAATGAAGGAGTCTGAATTGTATGCTTTTTTTTAAGAGTCATACGGGAGGTGTCACTGTCACAACCGCTACTGTCATAACTTACGAATGAAAACTGAAGATGAGATTTTAAAAAACACAAGTTCACAACAGTGTGAGAGACTGAATGAATGAATGATTGAATGCATATAATTTCAGCTATTTCAGAACATGAAACTAATAATAAGAAAACAGTATCTGATACAGAGCTGGTCAGTGAGGCCCATTCTTACTCAGCTCGTTTAAGTGTTACATAATACAACTGAGGTTGAGATACTCATAATTCATATCAAACATCTACCTGTGTTTTTTAAATATTTGTTCCTAATTTCCACACTTTTCTAAGATAAGTGATCATTTTAATATAGATATGAGGCTCCTTATTTTTAGATTATATTTGTCAGAATACATAAATAATGAATACATCAGATAAAAAAATGTATTGCAGTAAAAAGTGTACTTTTTAAAGGTATTTTGAGGGCCTCAGTCTGATCAGAATAATTAGCAGCTCATTTGCATTTCCATTTTTTTTTTTCGGTTTCTATTCCTGGAAGTATTTTCTGAGCTGTGCTCACCACAAGAGGACCTAGTTTACTGTAAATGCTAATAGAGCAGTGTCTTCTGAAGAAAACAAGTCTGGTTATAAAATCAGGTTGAGGAGATACTGATTTAAAGCTCAGTCGGGCCTCCTCTCTTTCACTATTATTAGAGGGCGTAAGTGAGTGGACTAATCCTGATTGAATTACATAGTAAACTCACTAGCTGGGTAAGACAGTGTCCTCTGTGTACCCTCCATTCAGAACAGGAAGCTGCCAGCCTTTCTGAGATTAGGCCTGTTTCCTCTCTCTCTGCAGTGCACTCCAAGCGACCCCGTGGCCCTACGACCCCGTAACCTTCCTCCCAGTACGTATGGCATACACACCATCAGCTGAGGAGTGTGCCAGCTGGCATGTGACACACACACACACACACACACACACACACACACACACACACACACACACCACTAAATCATTCCTCAGAAAATGACACTTGAGTTCAACTCAAAAACAATATGGCCTTTCCTGGCACAGGATCGGAATGCTGAAGCGTTCAGCAGACACAACACAGTCACGTATGTCAATACTGTATCCATATACAGCACCACTCCAGTGCCCCCGCGCACCCTCCGTCCCCCCCCAATACCTCCCCCCTTTCCTTTCTAACAAATTGTGGCAGTAATTTTTCCCTCTCGCTGAGTTTTACGAGCCTTAATGTGAAGCACCTGTAGCCACAGAGAGGCCAGATGAGGGCTGCAGGAGTTTCTCTGTGACCCAACTTTGGCCTGGCAGGACACACAGATACTTTCACAACTTATGTTTCATAGGGTATCTTTCCTTAGCTGATGATCCTGAAGCTAGTTAGTGTATAATTTTCTTTAATGTTGAGAGTACAAGTCTCAGATTATATCCACACATAAGCCATTGTTGATGCCATGACACCATCATCAGTTTTGTCTAATACTTTGGTTTATCTGCCTAACTGTTTGTTTTACAGCCTCATTATAATGACAGTATGAAGAATGGACAGAGCATGAATGACATCATCCATAGGTTTCCAAAGTGCCGTTTTGAAGCTGAAATATGCGGCTGTGGCCATCGCCATGTTTACTAATATAAATATCACCAAAGATGTGGATCATTGGTGGATCTAAGGCAAGGCTGAATGATGCCTGGGTGCTCAAATAAGCCATCTGTAACGACACCCATTTGTCAATCAAAGGAGCCACGCTGTTAATTATGTATAACTTTAAGCCTTAATATAATTTGAATGGGTGAGTCCTATAGAAATTCACCCTCAGTACAGTTGTCATGAACGGGGAAATTAGCTATAGAGACCAAAACTGTTTTTTGTACCAGGCTGTAAACGACTCATTTCTGGAGCTAGCCTCAAGTGGACGTTCGAGGAATTGCAGTTTTTGGCACTTTTGCATTGGCGTCATTTCCCAGCCACAGAAGTTAACACTTGCCTCATCACAGCCTCACAGAGCCGTTAGCATGGCTGACATCTCTCGGGCTTGTTATTATAGAATATTAGTATTTGTGCAAACCTCTCAGTGTATGTGACCAAAGATTATCAAGTTGAAATCAATGCTCACTTTGACTGATAAATCCAACATTCATAGAAATACAAGCTCACAGTATCAGTAACCACTAACTGGAATATAAGAGATAAAAAAGAGCGAGGAGGTGGTGAAACACTTCCTCTGGTGTGGTACATGCAGAATTGAAGAAAATATGCTTTATAGAAATGACATATCAGTGTATTTGTGTCACATCTGACAGCAGTACAGGATTCTGCACCTAAAAATACTAATGACTGTGAACATCGTGCATCAACTCACAACGACTGCAGACAACTGAGGTCACATTTAACACTTTCCAAAGTTCACAGCACTTGTTGTTAAACTAAGATTCCTTTCATCTGACCACGTACGTGTGTGTGTGTGTGTGTGTGTGTGTGTGTGTGTGCGTGCATGCGCACAAATGTGCTCTATTGAGGCCACATGTAACACCCAGGCACTCAACTTGCTATGAAAACAAGAGGTCATTAGTTAGAGCACCAGGCTGTAACCTGCAGTCCTCTGAGGTTTCAGGTCAGCTGCTTTCTATTACCTCAGGGGGTTGACTTGGTGCGGACTGAAAGCCTGTTAACCCTGGCCGAGTCACTAAGTTTAGATGCAAACACTGATGCTATTGATGGCCTCTTCCTTTTAGTCACTCAAGAGAAAACCGTCAGACGAGAGGCTATGTTTGAGTGTGTCTGAACATGCATAACAAGCTAACCCTTTGACCCGGTCACTGCTGCGGTATCCACATCCATAAAAACGACTTAAATCTTAATTATTTTTAGCCATGCATGTAGTAGGCTTATGCATGCGGTTTTTGGACACATCGCCTTTAATTATAAGTAAGCAGTCATGAGCAGAGTGAGCACAAACTCCTATTTAATTTGGCTAATTAAAGCACGTCTGTCAATTGGCTTGATTGCAGCAAGGGTATAATTGTCATAAGAAGCCTGTCACCAGTCGTACCGCAGACGATACACAAAACAGGCAGCAGTGTGTGTTATGACTCTGTTGCAAAGTATACAGAGGTGTGTGTCAGTTTGTGTATGTCCTGTGTGCTGCTTTTAAATGCAGCCTGCTTGGAATACTTTCTTTTTTAAATCTTTGGAAATTCTCCCGCATGACACCAGTCTCCCTGTGTGAGTAAAAACCACCCATCTATATATATATATATATATATATATATATATATCAGACTGCACCCTGTTAACCACAAATGTCATCAAGATTGAAGAAAGACATGAATGATGCTATATGAAAGCAAGTAAAGGGACTAAACGTGTGCATTAATCATTAATTAATTAAAAAAGGGAATAATGTAATGTATAGATATTATCAGAATTAGCAATAGATATCTCCTACCATGTATTAAAACTATGTTTCAAGGTGAATATACATATATAATTGGGGAGGGCTTGGAGAAAATAACTTCTGTATGTGCTAGAGGGAATAGTTATATTACTGACATTTTAAACTGACTGATATTTAGAGTATCTTTGTGTTTTTATATGTTTTTTTTTGTACAGTCGGCAGCAGTATTGAAAGTTAGTACTTGAGGGCTCCACTAGGGGGCGCACATAGCGTTGGCGTAGCTAAAACTGCTACTAGCGAGCTAATGTGCTAGCATGTTTACTGCAGGCCGTGCTGTTGTGTTATTGTGTTTTTTTATGTTCCGTATTTATTTTAGTAGGAATTGATATTTGAAATTTGAAGTTTGTAGTCTTTCTTTTTTAGCATTGCTAACACTCAGCTGTGCACTCCTCTATTATCTGATATTTGTTCTAGCCAGGCATTCTGAGGAAAGCTGGTGGAGGTCTTTTGCAGCGCGACAGACAAAAATGTGATTATAAGTTATGTCTGTATATTTCGGAAGAAGTTAATAGTCATTGGGCTACTTGTTTTTACATTTGCACATGGATTATCTACATTGGAATTAGTGAAAACTAAATAGAGGTAGAATATCAAAGGATAGCAGCAAGTTGATTTTCAAGCTGTACCGTGTTTCTCCTTTGTTGTAGAGATTTTTAGTGCAAGTATGCAAGCTACCATGACTATACAGAATTAGCCTAATGATGACTTCGAGTGTCTTCATTGTTCACGAACCCTAAAGTCGTTGAGTCATCATGGACATCTGAGAAAAGTTTATGTCAATGTTTCAGGTGTGAACGTGTTTTTATTGTGTTTTTGCCATTGGCATGCTTTATGTTTCAACATGTTTGCATATGGTGAAGTAAAGTGATTTGCCTACAACATGTTGAAGCCAGCTAGCCTTTTCGATTATTAACTGCACTTTCAGCCTGGAGATAAGTAGTAACTTCAGAGTTTATCGTTTGAAGCTCACAGTTCAATCACATTGGGCACGGTAGCGCCGTGGCCACTGGTGCTGATTCTAGACAGCGTTTGAAATTTCGCCAGAAGTGCTGCTAGAGAGGCTCTTCTATTTTTGACGGATGCCGCAATCAGCCTTGTCAAGCAGTACAGAGCATGGAGAATTCGGTCAATTTTCAAAATGAAACACTATGTGCATGTTTCCGATCAGAAACTATGCAACTACGTTGTCTACTTACTCGTGGTAGAAGCACATAGAACAAGGAGTTAACAAAGTCTGGTGAGCAAAACACTCCTACAAACCTGTGGAAAACAAAACCAACGAAACAAACAAGCAGCGGCGTTGCGGCTATGTGACATCCACTACCAAGGTGCACTATATCAGGCAAGTTTAAAAAGATCGTACTGTTACCTAAGCGTGCTCAGTTTGTATTCATTACCATATGTATATGATTTACAATAAGGCTCAGTTGATTTAGAAGGAAGCTGATTAATATTTGATGAACTGTTTAATTGTTTCCTGTTATTTTATGCTTCTGTATCTGACTCATTGTCATAAAGAAATGTAAACCTATGTGCTACGTGTGTTACATAGGTGATTTTTCCACTGACGTACCTTTCACTTACACTTACACTCACATTTTTCCTTTCCTGCTTTAGTTTTTCTTCACCTCTGCAACCCACACTGTTACACTTGTGCACGCTCACACACCTCCTAACCTTTCCCTCTCAACACCTGGTCCCAACCTTTTGTCTGTGGTTTCTTTGGCCCTCAGTAGCTGAGGTCCTGAGCCTTGGATGGTGTTAATCAAAGACTTGTTTTGATCCAGGTCCAGTTTACTGAGCGAGGAACATGTTCAGTCAATGAAGATAAGGCTGGAGGGCAACGCAGCTTGTTTGAAATGGAAATGAGCGCAGCTTCTTCCTCTTCTAGCTACCACCAGGACTCACAATGGTAATTCCCCTTCTAATTTATCAGTGTGAATCAATTCCAAATGAATAGATTATTTCTTTTTTTTTTTTTTTTTTTTTTTTTTTGCGGAAGGATGCCATCTGTGATGGATCAGAGAGACTTGTGAGGAGCTGCAGAAAGTGTGTTGCAGTACAAGTTTGAGTGTAAACCTGGGCTCAGTAGAAACACTTAAAGCCTTTGATAAACATTCTTATCTAGAGGTGAGATGTTGAAATATGATCTGCAAAGACAGAGCAGAGAGCCAAAGCCTGTGGGGTGTGTGTGTGTGTGTGTGTGTGTGTGTGTGTGTGTGCATGTGTGTCTATTAGTTTAAATGGGTTGTCCCCACATTGCCTCTCTTTCCCTTCATCTGCAGCACTGTGGGCCTGTTTTTATCAGCTCCATCTCCGGAGCTGACAGTAATGTGTGCCCACCCATGTAGTCAGCGCTCTCTGTGTGTTGGTGTGCTTACCCTGTGTGTGTCTGCATATATATATATAAATATGTGTGTGAGTGTGTGTGTGTGTGTGTGTGTGTGTGTGTGTGTGTGTGTGCCAGCCAGCAGGCCAGGACGATGCTCAAACTATTTTGGTTGATTTATAGAGTCTCCTCAGGCTTTGGAGAGATCCCCTTTATGACTAAAGACAGCGAGGGGTCTGTGTAGGGACAGCCAAGCTTAATGACTAAGCGGGTGCCAACTCAAGCCTACACACATGTGCGATGGTATATGTGCTAAGGAGACACACGCACAAGCACACAGTCAAAAATCCACATTTATGTGGATTCACAGGACGAAATCAAAGCAAAGCAACACCTCAGCTCAATGAATAGACAATGAATAGATAACCAGAATCTGACGTATTTAAGAGGAACATTTTATCCTTTTGGCACTCAAGGCCGCACACACTGAACCGCAAATTTTGGCTGCCTTATTCGTGGTTACGCTTACTCAGTTTTTATTTCAAAAACCTTGTCTAATTTCTATTTTTAAGAGCACACACAGTGAGATGCAGACCAGTGTGAGCATACGGCGTAAGCACTGCAAGTCCATCAAAATCAAATTCATGAGCAGGTCCTCTCCAATAAACCAATAAGGTGGTGGTTTATTGACTTTGAAAGAGCTTGTCTGCTAAGTCTTTGTACATAAATGGTACAATAAGTCTTTCCATTCAAAACAAACAATGTGAGAGGTTTCAAAAAGGCAAAACATATTTTGATTTGACACTACTATGCTTGAATAGAGAGTTCTTTTGTTTACCTCCCACGGCTGGAATTCTCAGTTCTGCAGTGATGTAGAAGTGTACCAATGGCGTGGTCAAAGAAATAACACTTACTCATCTTGAAGTTTCTTTCTAAGTCATTTTTTGTGTGCGTGCATAATGACACAACATATTTTGGGAAGAAGAAATAAAAATTTTTTGAAGTCAGACACCGTGTCAACACTAGCCACATTTCAGTAGCATTCTTTGTCATCTGTCTCTGCGCCTCAGGTTTTAATCAATACTACAGTGACACAACGCACTGGTTTATTGTTGTATTTATAATTAGGCTCTGATTCACAGAATATGACAAAAAATAACATAGTGTATACATCATTGCCCATAAAATATTTTTACCTCTTCTCATGAAATGATTGCGACACTGTGATTTATTCTTGATAGATAACGTGTATCTTCTCAAAACAACGGTGTAAAATGCGTAATTATGCTTTGGTTTGAGTATAAACACCTGAAAATATGATTTGTTAAATTTTTCCTCCATGTTTCTACAGTAGCCCAGAATGAACAAACCAAACGCTGGCTTTAGATAGGGCGTTTTTGTGGACGCCACAATCTCTCCTTCATACTTGCAACTGGATGGGGCGGTGCGGTCGTTGCAAATCACAAGCTGCACTGCTAGATGCCACCAAAAATCCAACACACTGGTCCCTGAAGAAAACATAAAATCTTTCACCAATTTGGCAACACTTGGAAAAAAAATGCTGCAAAGTGAGAAAACACAATGAAATACAGAAACATGCTGCAAAAACAGAAAACACGACGAGTAGCTCAGATGACAATGGAAACTGTTTCCAGGGGACACTAAAAAGTAAGAGGTACCAGTAGACAATGAAATATGAACCAGGAGGTCCAGTTTGAGTAACAGATAAATGAATTTAAAAGCTTGAGTGAACACTGCCAAAAAACTGCACAATGGTTTATAATGCTCAGACAGGATTTTACAACTCTGGAAAGTTATCACCACGGCAATCATTTTATCTTTCGTTGCGATGATCATGAGTTAGACAGTAGAAATACATCACCGGTGTTACAAAATAATCACTAGGAATGTGTCCTTCCATGTAGGTGCAGCAAAAGTTCAACTGTTTCTTCGGAAGGAACCTGCGTTGGCAGCATCCGCGTATCACTGGACTGGCCTCGTTCAAATTGAAGGGAGGCGCTTTTCTTACACGAGGCTAGGCAAACTAAACGCGGCCTTACTCTTTCTGGAGGACACTCACTATCTTTTTCTGAGCTCTCAACAACATGTCACATCAATTCGTTGATTTAAAGCTGAAAAAAAATCAGTGAGTGTGTACGAAAGCATGATAGTTGCTAGGTGACACGGACGAATAGAAAAAAATAACTTTGTGGTTAAAGGGTTTGCGTCGTAACAAACTGGGATTATCTTGTCAAACACACTGATCCCAAAGTCAAGAATGAGCCTCCACACTCAGTCAATGTTGTCACAACTGCAAAAAGTTATCAGGAAAACGAAGGCTGTTTTGAAGCTGGCAGTCTCATATAAAGCTTTATGTTATTATGATTTGAAGGATACCCAGCCTGTGATCTCAGCTCATGTTCCAGTTGACTGTTCATGGCCAGTTGAATTTTTCATCTATCAGTGAATTCTTATCAGAGCTTAAAATCAGGCCATTTATGTCCCACCCAGGCGTTTAGCGAGTTGCCAACAGGGACTTGCATGATTCACAGACAGGAGGGTTTGCTATAGAAATTCATCCATGGAGATAATCTGCCTCCTGAGGCCACCAGCTCCCCTTATGTGGTGTTTTACTGGAGCCACGTCGGTTCTTGAGAAGGGAAGTCTACCCAGCCAGATATGAGAGCACCATGACCAGGACACAGGGGTGACGAGAGGCCGGCTGAGGGCTGGATGAATGGAGGGAGGTAAGAGGAAGGGGGGGGGGTGTTTGAAGTGGAAAGAGATCCTAGAACCATTTTATAGCTTTTTCTTATGCCCTTCTGCAAGGGGAAAGCAAAGGGGTGTCGTTTTTTTCAAACACATAAAGTTTGAGATTTTGATGATTTATAGAGAAAGGAAGAGAGAGAGAGAAGGAGAGAGGGAGAGAGGGAGGGGTGGTGGCAGGGGGGTTTAAACATGATGCAAACCATTTGGAGTGGGGAGCGGAGGTTGCCAGCACAGCCTGCTCTGTTTAAACTGGAGAGGAAGTGACCGTATATACAGCATGCCAGCAAACTCCCTCTCCCTCACTGTCTTTTTCTATCTCTTCTTTCTCTTTAGCTCTCCTTCTCTCTCACACACACACTCACACACACACACAAATCTGAGTTTCAGAAGCTCGAGAGCGAGCGTGCGCATATGTACGCACATGTACGTACACACTCACATCCACAGGGGTCAAATGATGGCCATTGGTTAGAGAGTGTGTTTGTTATTCTAATATTATGTTTCTTTACATCACCGTCACCAGGCCCATCACCGTTATTATCATTATTACTATTATTACAATCTGGAAGGCTGGGGGGTACACGGGAGAGCGAGAATAAAGGAGCGCCGAGGGGAGAAAAGAGCCAAGAAAGAGAGACTGAAAAATGAAAGACAGAGCAAAAGGGAGGAGAAGAGGTCAGCGTTTTCCCTCAACAGCCGTCCATGACTTAATCTTATTCCACTCTATTGAGACCTTCCCAGGAATGAGGATTTGTTGTAAGAAGTGACAGACGCAAGGAGAGAAAAAGATGAACAGTGAGAAGGATGATGGAGAGGAGGGTGATGAGGAGGTGAAGGAGAAGAGGAGAAAAAGAAAGAATGAGTACATGATCTACAGGGGAGCTTGTTGGAGATTACCCAACCTCACCTTAAAGGATAATTCTGGTTTACTTCGACTTGGGTCTTCACAGTTTTGAGCATAACTCCTGTTGGTTTTGGTAACGTTATATTCGCCAAGTCTGAGGATAAGTCTGGCGATATTCTATATTTTTGTTATTGTCAACAAATCCCATGAAAAGAACAAAATCACCAGTTGCATTAGTTCATCTTTCAGTCCATCCTGACTCCCCCACTATGTCTGTGGCTCTCAGCCCCGGGCCCATTCTTTCCGACTGAAGACGTAAAACTTTTAACAGTTCACAAAAATATAGTGTCATTCTTAAAAAAAAAAAAGCCTTTTGTCAGATTGCAGCGGGCTGTTTTCAGCTGCAGATTTAGTGCGATTATTTACGACAGCATGACCGTATGTGGGATCAACTCAAAATAAGTTTCTGTGTTCATACACAACGTATTCTAATGAAGGAAAGGTGCAGATCGATGTGTCTTTAATAGTTTTTGTGCAACAGTAGACCGTTTGCATGCACAGGAAATACTTAGTAGTTAGTAGGATCAATTCATTGTTAGTTTTGGTCTTTTCATGGGATTTGTTGAAAGCATTAAAAATATAAAATATTATCAGACCTCTCCCTTGATTGCAGAAGTCTGGAAACATTGTGACATCACTACAACAAGTCTGACAGGGCAAGAACACAAGGCAGTCATACAAATTTTAACCAAAGCCCCATGTAAAAAGTTATTTAGATGGAAAAACAACAGCTAAATTAGGATGGATGATTACTGACATTTCGGGTGCACACACTTTCCGTTTTACCTCCAAATAAAGGTTTATAGATAATCTGTCTGATCTTCTGACCACGTGTGTTTTTTTGCTAGCCTGATTCCAGATCTCTGATTTGTCACACATAGCTCAAATTTGTCCAGCAATTGAAATAATTCTGGTACTGATTTCCACCAGTTGGAGCAAGTAGGTCAGCGGGTCAAAGAGAGCTTAGTCGGCAGAATTAAGAATATGAATATGAAAAGTTTATTGACCACAATGTGGAAATCTGTCTTTAATTTTACCATCAGACAACAAAACATAATTTAAAATCAGACAAGTCAGGCGCACCACTTTGTATCCTATTCTTCCAGACCTTAGTTTCATTTATCACCTTCAGAGCACATGGGATAAAAGATTTCTTGCAGATATTTCTATTAGCAATCGGTAATCTATAATGTCTCCCTGAAGGTAGAAGTTCAAATTCATCGTACAGTGGGTGAGAGAGGTCATTAATATTAGGGGCTTGCTATATATCTAGCTAGCACCTGGCTACATTCATGACAAATAACAACATAAAAATGGCAACAAGCATAGATGATCAACTCAGAGAACTCTTGAATAGACATACAAATTACTCCATGCCACCGCTACAACAGTTTCTGTGCCAACTGAAAATGATGGCAGCTAACATGAACACCATGGTGAAACAAAACGGCAATTCAAATTAATTATCAGGTTTGTTTCTTGCACCCATGGATGTTTTATTAACAATGTTGCTGTGGTCTTGGATCTAGGCCAATCACTTTGTTGCTATTATGACAATAATATAATAATAAAATACAAAAATAACAATAACATGCTAAAAAAAATAGTGCCCAAGTTGTAGGCCTAATAAATCGCAATTATCCTTTAAGTGAAAGTGCCTGCTTCCCACATGCATTTGCCGTTACATTGTTTCAACCATCTGTACTGTAATGGTTCTCAATGAAGCGTGAATCAAACTAAAATAGAACTAATAGTCCCTACACTCTTGTTTTGGGGTTTTTTACAGACACACAGGCCACCTATTTCTGTGGTGTCTGCCTCAGCTGTGGCGAGCCAGTCTAGACCTCACTAAACTCTGCACTGTGGTCTGGTGATGTCATCCTAAAAAAACACTGTACAACTAATTGGTTTATGATCACCTCCAAATTGTCTCCCAGTGGACTTTATCAAACTGAGAGGCTAACATGAGTGGAAAGGTTACTTGGCAGTTCAGAGGTTTGACAAGCTGCCCTGCTCTTCCATTTTTAGTTCAGACAGAAAGGAAAATCAAGCGTTAATACACTGAGTGCTCTTTTTTTTTTTCACTTGTACTGTTTCTTATTTCCAAATGAATTCTTATAAAGAGAGTCATAAAATTAGACCCAATAAATGGCAACAGGCAGGATCTGTAATCCATGAGTATATTAAGTACAGTAACAGCAAAGTGAAAGGAAGATTTCCCTGCACTGACATCCCTTAACCAAACCAAACTGATGCTGAACATAGTATATAGTGTTTCTTAAAGACTCATTCATGATTCAGGACTTTATTGCCATTTCAACGTGGTTGATAGGAATTTGCTTTATTGAGCTAAAATAAAGCAAAACAAAAACCTCAAGACATCACATAACCACAGTGGAGACATAAAACAAGTGGTAAAAAATGACTATTTTATGCAAAAATGCTTTGCTGTGCTCTATGTCCTGACGCGGAGGTAACGTTTAATTACCACATGTTCATTCCTCCATTAAAGTTCTCAACGAAAGGATGCACAACACAAGCTGTAAATGCTCAAGAGTATGCAAACACACGCCCACACGTGTGTGTGTGCGCCTGTGCGTTTGAGTGTGTCTGTGCGCGCGCACCGTGCCGTTGTGTTGCTGGTGGCTCGGCTTCAGGATTGTGTCGAGGCTGTCTGTAATAAATGTGCCCAGGCGAGTGGGCCCAAAAAGATATATCACAAACAGGAGGGGAGGCAGAGTGCACAGGGGAAGGAAGAGGATGGAGCAAGTGGGGGCGAGAGGGGAGCGGAGTGGGAAAAGAAATGAAGAAGAGGAGAAAGGAGATGGGGTAGAAAGGGGGAGGATCGATTGGTAAGGAAAAAGAGAAAGGGGGGCAGGGGCTGCTTTCTCCTGGGTCCTGCTATGTTTCCCATTATGTAAGCCCTGGTCACCGGCAGCATGCCAGCAGGCAAAATAAAAGAGTCTCTCTGGCTTGGCACGGCTCGTATTTTCCTATCCTCGGCACGGGGTCAGGGAGGGGTCAGGCAGCTGGATGGGGCGCTGGGGGGATTGTGGGGTCTGGGCTGGCCTCCAAAACCCAAAAGGCCCAGGGTTCAAGTACCAGCTGAAAGCAATCAGGGGGAAATCTGGGAGTGCCACAGCTGCTCGCAGCAGCGTTGTTCTGTGGCTCAACTTCTCTCTCCCTCTTTCTCTGACTCTCTCTTGTCCCACTTTTCCCTTCTCCGTTTCTCCCCCTCCCCTTACTTTTTTTTTTTGACACACACACACACACACACACAAACTGCATACTTTAAACATGAAGCCAGAAGTTCATGTATGCTGGTATGTGTATGTGTGTGTGTGTGTGTGCATGCATGTGTGTGGGCGCATGCACCGGGGTTGTGTTTGTGTGTAGGCTCATGTGTTTGCATGTGTGCGCTGGCATGTGTTTGCGAGTGTGAGCGTGTGTGTAAAGGAGGGGGTCACCGAAAAGACAAAAGGGATAAAAACAATAGTAGCGGTCCAGTCTGCTTAGACCACAGCAAATCTTACACTGCGACATTGTATGTGTGTTTGACCGCAGAGCCTGAACATCTTTGTGAATGTGCATGTCTGGTGCTGCTGTATTTTACATCAGTGTGTGTGTATTTTGAAATCAGTTCACTCGACATAAAAATGTAATGGTGCTGTAAAAGATGCCTAGCTCGAATGTTTTTGTATCATGGCATTTCACTTAAAATCTACCCCATTGTATGCCGACAATACTCTTCAAGTGCCAGCGTAAAATGAAGAATAAAAGGTATATTGAAAGCAGGTGGGAAGAATTTTCCTGCTCTGGTTTTGCTCTAATCTTCCCCTCAGAGGGCACTATAAATGCCAACAAATACAATACCATTCTCAGTGATTACTTCCATCCTTTGGAAAGTTTCAAACTAGTCTAGTTTTTTTTCCTCTAAGATGACAGAGTCTGTATCCACAGGGCACAAGAGGTCACTGAACAGTATGATGAGCCTGAAAACAGTGTAAACTGTACACTGGAGCTAGCTCAGCAACAAGATATAAAAAGTATGACTGACTTGGAAGGTACGTTTCCAGCCACCTGTTGTTACGTGCTGTTTGAATTTGTGTAGACAACTAAATGGAAAAAGAAATATTGCAAAAATGTTATTTTTTACGCTTGGTCGAAAAGGAAAAAATGGCATAATGAAATAAAGATGCAATAAAGTCTGATAGAAACAGACTTTGAATATCCCTTACCATTGTGGTACTGTACCTGATTCTGGCTCTTCTACTGTTTGCAAAACATTCATGTCAACCTGCCTCTCTTCATTATATACTTCCACGCGACCAGCCAGCATTCCTCCTCCCAAAAATAAATTATAAAAAGAGTGGACGCCAACTATTTATGTAACCACAACATCCCAGATTTATGTTCATGCCATCCTGAACCTGGAACATGTTTCTCTGTCCACGTGTAAGCAAATGAGCACAGATGATGTTCAGACACATTTGAGCGGCTGTTAATACTTTAACGGATTTGGGGTATAATGTTAATGCCAACTATACCAAACTAATGGTTGCCTGTAACACCTGAGATCAATGGCGACTTTTGCATATATCGGAAGTATCATAGGGTAGCAACAATAACCTGGAAACAATTACTAGTGCTAATTCTTTCATCTTGCACATACTCTTGTATAGTACTTTGAGGAGATCCTGAAGCCCACCCATTAGGTGGCCGGGCTCAGCCTTAGAGATTTAGAGGGTTAGGAGCTTGGATATCCGGAGGGAGTAGAGCTGCTTCAAGTCAAAAGGAGCCAGCTGAGGTGGTTCGGGCGTCTGATTAGGATACCCCCTTGGGCACCTTCCTTTGGAGGTGTTCTGGGCATGTCCAAATGGTAGGAGACCCCAGGGCAGACCCAGAACCTGCTGGAGGGACTATGTGGCCCATCTGGCCTGGGAACGCCTCAGGATCCCCCAGTGGGGAGCTAGAAAGTTTTGCTAGGGAGAGGTACGTCTGGAATGCCCTGCTAAACCTGCTGCTAAACCTGACCTCGGATAAGTGTAAGAAAATGGATGAATGAATCCTCTTATAAATAATATATTTGAGGTAGATGATGGAAACACATTTCAGAAATTTGTCTAAAACTTGAAAACCAAACTACTGATACACTCACTGCTACTAGTGAAGTGCTGCTAGCTGCAAAATATCTACGGCAAAACGAGAACACAGGTCATTAAAGAAAGACAAAACAAAACTCAATGATGATACCAGCAGTGTTGACCATGTTGCCAATCCTGTCAAGATGCTGGACTTGAGACAGCATTTTCCTGCATAAGTAAAATCAATAAATCAATAAAACACAGAGTCACTATAATTCTTGCAGAATAGTAACATTGCATGCTTCTTAAAGTGTTACAAATGGTCCCCAAATGTGCAATGAAGCTGTATTGGCAAAATTGCAGATGCTAGACAGACCATTAAGACCCCTTGTGCTTACCCTAGCACTTACCTCTAAGAGCTTACTTATTAACACCGTCTTATGAGAAACACTTGCCATGAAACCTCTCATCAACGGAGATTAGTGGCTACACAACCATTAAACTTACTCCAGGGCCATTTCATCTCATTATGGGCCAGAGATAGTGCAGAGCATTCAGCAGGGCCATTAAGCTTTGCATAATGTTTATGATGGGTCATGGATCTCAGTTATGTCTTTCTTAATGTGCAGAGCAGTTTGTCTGTTGGCCTGCTGTATATCCACCGAGCTGGCACCGCTACTCCTGCCAAAGCAAGAACCCTCCTCGCAGACGAGCCAGGCCTGCAACCTCTGTTATCATCTGTGTTCCCTTGTGCTGGTCTCTGGACTCCCTCAACTCATGCCCCCCATCCAGACACCTGGGAGGAGGGAGGGAGGGAGGGAGGGAGGAATGGAGGGGGAGGCAGACGGATAGAGCAGCAGTGTGATTGAGAGTGGCAAAAACAGAGGAAGTGATAGAGACAGAAAGCCAGCCAGCTGAGCAAGACCCCAGACACAAAGGGCTGAGATGACACACACACATATGCATGCAACACACAAACACAAATGCACGCACGCACACACACACGGACATATGCTCACTTATGGTCCAAGAGAAGGGGGGGACTGACAGATAAGACTTGTGCCTGGGGCATGTGCTGGAGGAGACACCCACACTCGCTCGTCGATTCGTTCTCTCACTCGAAGTGACGGAAGGAGCTGGGCTGGCTGTCGTCAGCCTGGCCCAGAGCAGGAAGTGTGCTGGGGATAAGGCGGCCATGTGGCAGGATGTTATGGATTTCTAATTAGAGCAATTCATCTGTCAGCAAGGGCGCGCTTTCACTGGAGCTTTCTCTGGCCCTGCTCTCGCCGGACCTTCATACTTCACACTCCCAACTTCACCCACACTTTGCACACAAATTCTTCACCCATGGCGAACATATGTCCCCGGAGACTTCACAGTCATTGCTTGTCCAACATACTTCACCTCGGACTGACTACACCAGAACAAATCATTCAATCACCACTGCTCACATCAACCAAACAGCCCAAAATGGGCTGAGGAGGCTGAGGAGATCCCCTGAGAGAGCTCATTCTTCAACAGTGTAAAACCATGACTGAGATAAGGGCTCGCCAGAGCAGAAGGTGGAGAGGGTGGGAATGAAACCAGTTGTCTGCACACATAAATGTCCAATGATGCAGTATTTTCTGCTCGCCTGAAGGCAAGTGTTGCAGAGAGTGCGCTGTTCCCTGGACAAAAGCGATAATGCTAAGCTGGATGCTCCAGTGGTCTTACAGCACAGAGCAGAGGGAGCTCCCCAGGGAACAGACCCTGCTATTGTGTTACACCAGATATCCTGCTGCTGCTCTTTTGGACAGGAGCTGATAATCATACAAATAAACAAACAAGGGGGAGGTGTGTTATATGTCCGATGTGTGTGTGTGTGTGTGGGCCTGTGTGTGTGAAACAGAGAGCGATACTGTAATCAACTTATAATGACATAATAATGACAGTGACCAATCTGTACATCTGAGTTTTTATGTGATTACGTGATTTGTTGGTCTCTTGGACAGTCAACAACAATTGCCACAACAGTTTGTCATAGTCCTAAGAGGACGGGATCCTCTGACTTTTCATCTAGCGCCACCAGCAGGTCAAATTTATCACTCAGTCAAATTAAATAAATGTATATCTGCTTGATGGATAGGCACAAATTAGATACAGACTTCTGGTTTGATGGGAAACTGTCACAAAATACTGGATGGATTGACATCAATTCCCCAAGATGAATCACAGTGGCTGTTAAAAGTCCAAAGTTTTGCAACCATTATAGTTTCTCCTTCATGCTTAAAAGGGGAGGGTGAGGCCAGGGGGTATTCCACTAGATGCCACTAAATCATACACACTGGACCTTTAATTTCCCACATAGCGATAATCAAATTTCAATGTATGCAATATTTTGGTTGATGAATGAGCAAATGTTTGCATGCTAAAATGCGAAAGTAAGATAAGTATACATTACACCTGCATCTGTAATGTGCATCTGTATTAGGATGCATCATGTTAACTATAGAGGTGCTACTTTCTGAGGATATATGTTTAGTTCACTTTTTGCTTTATTTTCTTGCATGCAGCATGGCATAAACAGCCAAAATAGCATAAAAAATAAGAGAAAAACAAACAATTAAATTAATTAAAAATAAATTAGGATAAAGTAACACATAGCGCAGCAGCAATAATAAGTAAGAGCAACAAGTATAAACAAGTAAAAACAACTCAGTAGATATAAAGATGTTAAAAAAACAGCAACAAGTTTTTCTTTAACAATACAGGAAGTGTGCTTCGAAGAATTCCTTCTTTACCCACTGTATCCTGCTTTTTCTCTCTTCTACATCAAGACGAAGTCAAGGGTGAAAGTGCAAGAGAAACCGAATCATGAGAAAAAGCAGCAATGGAAGAAAGAGCATGACGAGAAAGATGAAGCAGGAGGAGAAGAAGGAAGACAGAGTGTGCAAGAAAAGTGGAAGAGAAAGAGAGGGTCAGAGAGAAAAAGGAAAAGATGGACAGCCAGAAAGGATGACGAGTGGACCCGCAGTGAAGGAGTGATAAAGCATAAAGAGGGTGTGAGAGAGAGCAGAGTGAGCCGGGTGGGGATAAGGCGGGTGGAATAGGAGGAGGAGGGGGGAGGCTGTGCAAGGCCGGGAACACAGAGCAGCGGCCGGGGGGATGTTTAGATAGGTGCAGGCTGCCACTAGGAAGTCCACGCTCCAGTATAAACAGGCCGCCACACAACCCAGCACTCCCAACTGTGGGAGAAATCTGCCCTGAGACGCACGGAGTGGCGCTGGCCAACAGAGCGAAGGGGGGAGGGAGGGAACGAGGGAGTGGGTGGTGGGAGGCAGGGGAGGATGGGTACACGGCCACTTTCAGATCCCCGCAGAATATATACACAGCTGAGTCTGGCCTCTGGGCCCATTTCCTCTTGCTTCCCTCGCCGAGGTCCACGCAGGACTCCTGAGGCCATTTTTACTGTTCTTATCTCCACGTAATCTCCGTCTCATATAGCCCCCCCAATACACACACACACACATGCACACACACTTGCATGTGAGCTTGAAAGCACACATTCAGAAGTGCACACACACACAGATATGTTTGTATTAATATACTTGGGAGGTCTTTTATCACACTACATTTTATTACACAAAATGTATTATTAGACAAAACCTCTTCACTTTATACCAAACATTTAACGTTACTGCCTAAGCCTTAGAGGACTGGTGTGTAGTTTAGTGGCATTTAGTGGTGCAGTTAGTGATCTAGTGATCATTGCCTCACCGTTTCCTTCCTAGCATGAAGGAGAAACTACAGTGGTTGCAGAATGAGCGAAAAACGCTATCTTAGATCCGGTGTTTAGTTTGTCTATTGTGAGCTACTGTAGAAACATGGCAGACTTCGTGTAAGAGTGTTTGTAGATATAAAAGGCTCATTCTAAGGTAACAAAAATATTATTATTATATTATTATTATTATTATTATTATTATATTATTAACATATTTTTTTGCAGGTGATCATAGACTATTATCAACATACTCGCTTGCTTACATGCTTATTATATTCAATTTCTGCCGTATACTGTAAATAGAGTACCCTACATTTTACACACTGGAGCTTTAAAGCAGCTCTAATCAGTAATTTTGTGTAAAAAAATGTTTAGAATTACTATATGTAATGTAAAACAGGGTTGCTCATAGTAACACTCACAGAAAGTGATCACCTCTCAACTCTGTGGTGCTTTTTTCATCTTTCGGCTTATTTTTTTTTTGGTTTGCCACAACTTTATTGCTTTGGTTCACTCACACCGCTCTCATCGGTGCCATTTCCTGCAGGACCAGGTGGCTGCCTTCAGATAAACCCGCTGTAAAACCCACTGTACACTTCCTGCTCATAACCAAACAGCAGGGAGTCAGAGTTAGCAGTTAGCTGGTGCAAAAAGGGAGTTGGTGGAGACACAAACAGAGACAAAATCAGAGAGAATATTGGATATTTACAATTACCAGATGTCCAGAAACACCAAACTCCATATCTGCTGGATGTGTGCATAGCCAACTATCTGCTCACATGTTTGACACCTTGGGTCATACTGTTGTAGTTTTGTCCATTTGTTCTATTGGTTTTGATAATATTGTACTCACCCACACCTCTCACAAGTATTTGCTAAGAACACAGGTTGTAAACAAGGCAACGGTGTAGCCAGTTTACCAAAAACATTTTATTTGTAATTTTATTTGAAATTGAAAATGATCTAAGCTGAAATGTTTATAATAATCCCACAAGTATGGTAAATAGAGTAGATCAAAGCTGAACCGAGAGGTCGGTCTCTAAACAGTAATGGATGTTTACAACAAGATATTTTTAATGTTTGTCCTCACTTTCTCTTCCACATAAGTTTGGCTAACCTTGTGTGTTTGTTTAAAAGAGTATGATTGTGTTTCTTTTCCCATTAGATTTCTTTTTAGTGATGTTGCTGTGTGCCCAGATCTCTGCAATTAAATCGTTCAG
The DNA here is from genome assembly GCA_946959425.1 of Argyrosomus regius. NCBI lineage: Eukaryota > Metazoa > Chordata > Actinopteri > Sciaenidae > Argyrosomus > Argyrosomus regius. Next base: position 9,395,622 of record OX336889.1, read on the forward strand.
AACAATCTTGTCATAACTGATAAATAGTGGCAAAAACTGTGGTAATAAGATCCATTGGACTTATATTTTATAACCTGTACTTTAGCATTTCCAATTAGGTCTGACGAAAGCTTTAACTTTAAAACTAGAGGAACAGAAAAAGCCTTTATTGTGAAGGAATTTCCTCTTTTCTTTGTCCCGATGAGGACATTTGGTATAGAAATACAAAAACACCCCCACATATACACTTGTGAATGACCACTTACCCATTTAAACACACTAGAAGTCTCTCAACCACACATACACATACAAGTCTTGTGGCTTTGGAGCAATGCAGAAGGTTTTCAGGGGAAATTCCTTTGAACATGAAACCAAGTGAAAACACAGAGGATAACTGAAGAGAAACATTCCCCGAGAACCATCACAACGGCAAACCCCTCCGTCACATCGGAACCTCTGACTTCAAACTGACATCATGTCCTGTTAGCTATCGTGTTCCCCTTCACATCACCTGGAGGAGAGGCACCCGCAGTCATGCTCATGTACACACACTGCACCATTCGAGGGACTCCATCTGCACCTGGCCCAGACACCTCTGAGCTTAGTGAGGAGAAAGGCCAGTCTCACCATGTTTAGTCTGTTCTTCTGGCCTTTCAGCGTGTGACAAGACCCATGAGGGGCTGAGGAGTAACTGAGGGGACTTACAGTGTCATGATAGATTCACAACTCTTCTCCTGCAGGCATATATTCAGTGGAATATTTACTCAGTCTCTGTCACTGTGATATACTGTAGGCAGAATTAGGCCTGGAAAAAGAACAAGTTTGTAGCTTCACATTTTTAGATTTTATACCTACAAGTACATTATCTGCTGTTAGGGCTTTGTAAAAGTCCTGCATTGAAAATGTTACTATGTACTCATCTACTTAATGCAGATATATGGCCCTTGTGGCTGTTATCCTATTACATATTACACCATTAGATTATTATTGATCATATATTAATGTAAATGCAGGATTTTAACATTATAGCTGGTTGAAGTGGAGCTCATTACTGCAAGTAATGATTATTTCAATTATGGATTAATTGTTCTACTTTCCTGATTAATTTATTGATTGTTTGGTTTGTACATTTTCGAGAGTGATACCTTCACGTTGCTTGCTTTGCCCCGCCAAGCACATAATTCAAATTCTTAAAAGGAAAATCCACACATTTGTGAAACTGGAACTGTGAATCTATTTCTGACTTTCAAATAATAAATAATTGTAGTAACTGGTAGCTAAGGCTGTCAGATATATGCAGTGAAGTAAAAAACTTTCAATATTTTCCTCCTAAATGTTGTGGAGTAGTAGTATCAAGTGGTATGAAAAGAAAGGACTAAAGTAAGTGCCTCAAAAATGTACTTACATTCCACCACTGGCAGAATCTCATTAACTTTGTGAATTGTCCTCTCTGACCGGTACAGTCAGCAGAAATTCATGCTTTCAAACAACTATTCAAACCCAAGAAAACTTTATTTCAAAGTAGTGGACATATCAAACTTTCCAAACATACCACATATGTCAAGCTGAATTTTTGGGAGGTTGGAAATATTGAGCAGAGAATAGATAAATACAAAGTCCTAATTTTTGCCCAGTACTTCCATTCAATCATTTTAAGGGATGACTTGTTTGTTTTTCTGTGTACACTTATACTCACATTTCAAATAGTATGTTCTGAAAATGTTTTAGTAGCAAAGGATTTGTATATTGCAAATTCACATTAAACATAACATATATACTCAATTGACAGCTCATCAGATAACTAATACAGACTAATTCAATAAACTACAATAAATCTCACCTTCATACGATCATAACAGTCAGTTTTATTTAAACAGTTTTACAGTGTTGATTCAACCGCATGATCATTTTGAAGGATGTAGTTTGGGGTGCCATTGAAGTGTATTACATTCACCAAAGTTAAATCAGCTCCTCTTTAAAACATCTTCAACAAAAACGGAACATTATAACCTTCATGGAGGCAGGATTTATCGCAGGACTGTCGTATTAGAGCACATTCGTTTGAGCTGGGTGCACCTAATGAACTGGCAAATGAGTAAATATTTGCATCTGTACATATTTTGTTAATATCTCTTTCTGTTAGTAAGAAAGTCTCCATTCAAACAAATTAGACTAAATAAGCACATATCACAGTGTTGTGTCATACTTCTGAATAAATCTAAAATGTTTTTTTCTAATATTTGGGATAATCTTGTGTAAGAGCAACCCTGGTAAGGGAGACAGTTTAAATCTTTTGCTGGTGAGCGTCGACTGTGCTGACGTGTCCTTGAGCAAGACATTGTATCCCTCTCAGCTTCATGTATGTTATATAGATGACTCCACATTTTAACCTTGCTGTTGTGGGCCACAAGTAAAAAGGCTTTTCAATAAAGTATCATCTAATCTACAACTAGGTATTATGCTGTGCTGTGCTGCCACTTTTCTAACCCCAATTATCAGATATAATCACACTACAGCCTTGAATGTTCTGTAAGTGTGTGTCATGGCTAAGTGCCACCGGTTAATTTTGTTGCGAATTTCAGAGGAAGACCAGAGGAGTGTGAGGGCAGCTAAGGAGGAGGAGAGCACTAGTGGCCTAACAAGAGTGAACCAACACCCAGCCTAACACATTGAGGCAAAGATACACACACATAGACACACAAGCTGGCTGCCAGTAAACACTAACAAGTCCAGCAGCTCTTCCTGGAACAGGACCATGAAGCAGCTGTGAGTCCCAGCAGAGCCTGACTCTCCCACTCACTGGGCCTCTTACAGGCAAACACACACCCATGCCCTCACACACTGATATACATACCACACACTCTCATACAAAACCTCACATGCACTATTTTCATGTTGCTGATGGGGTTTTCTACTGGTTCCAGTTATGATTAAAGAAAAAATACAACTTTTTTCCACCCTTAAAATTCATTTGTTTCAGTTTGAAAGATTGCATAATCACACACACACACACACACACACACACACACACACAAAAAACTCAGATGTACAGATTGACCAATTGTAAACCAGCATTTCTGACCTGATTAAAAGGATTTTTAAGATGAGGAAAGCTAAGATAAAACTAAGGTGCGTAGCTGATCAAATTCCAAATCATGACAAAGTTTCCACTCCGTTGTAAAGTTTATGAACCCAACACTAACTCCGAAGCCAGAACACTGCTCAGCCAGCCGGCCATACCCAGAGAGTCACGTGATAGTTTAAACCATTCCTAACCCAACAATCACACCTAACCATAACCATCCAAGGAGCCTATCATCATGACTCCTGGACCTGCTGTTATCCCTGAACTTAACCAAGTTTTTATTTGCCGCCTTGCCTTAACCATAACTTTACAATACTTTGGTTTTGATGACCACAATCGTTCTCCAACATCAACCATCTCAACCCCGGTTGCATCATTTGCTTTTAAAGGGATAGTTCTGGGGTTTTTTTAAATGGGGTTGTATGAGTTACTCACTGTATGTATAGTCAGTGTGTTACCTACAGTAGACAGAACTTCAATTAGGAGAAGCAGGTGGAAGTAGAGAAAGCACTGTTATGGACAGGGTCAGCAGAAAAACAAGTTTTAGCCACCTAAAGCCCACGTAAGAAAATCTGTATCTGTAGCATATCCTAATCACTTTATTACTTTTTAGATTTTTTTAGTAGGACCTTTTTTCACATGGCTAAAACCTATTTTTCTGCTAACCCTATCCTCAGCAGCGCTTTGCTCTACTTCCAAGTCAGAACTTTCTGGTCTGCTTCTCTAAATTAAGGGCATGCTGACCACCATCTACTGTAGGTAACACATTGAGTACCTCATACAACCCCACTTAAAAAAACAACTTAACTATCCCTTTAACCTCTTGAGCAGCAGCTAATCCATAGCTCATCAAATCAAGCTGTATTTCACAGCATGGTTTAACCCTTTCCCCTCACTTCACTCTTGATAGATGCATGTCTCTGTGTTTGTGTTGGCCGTAGCCTTGCAAGTTGTTCATAACTGCAGATATGGCAGACAGTGCTCTGAAACTGATAAACAAATTTAATTTAAGTAACTTTCTTCAGTTTTATTTTACTTTATGTAGTTTTAACCAAGCCCTTATGTAACATGTTGCTTAATGCAACCTCTGGTGAGTGAAGTGCTGACTTGCTTTGTTTGCACAATATCCAATCTACACAACTTCTTTCCCACTTCCTCCGAGGTGCACACGAACACACAAAATACAAACAGAATTCATAAATATGCTGACCACACGTGATGCATGTAAACGTAAACACAGATACAAATAAAGTTCATCATTGCAAAGGTGGGAAAAAAAAAAGTGTGTTAAAAAAGTTAAAAAGTGTGCCCAGTGAAGTGTGAAAACACCTAAAACTCCTAGTTTCTGGCACCATCTCGGCAAAACAGATAACACACACACATTTACCAGATCTTGTGGTATTTCCAGATCCTTCCAGTTTCAGTGTTGACTCACAGTGATTTTTGACTTCCAAAGAAAACACCTCAGAGCTCTGCTCTTTGTCCCGTTACAGTAGCTTTCTTTTTTGAATTTTCACATCAGCTATACCAAAACATCCCCTCTGTCTAAGTCTATATAGGATTAACCCATGAACCATATCCTGTAAACTGTACGAAACCGTCCTTTATGACTCAATCAAAGGTTTTATCTGCGGACATTTACTCTCTCTTCTTTTGAAAGCTGGAAACTAATATTTATCCAGGGTTTATAGTTCATAGTTAGAATTATCTAACAAATCAAGCAATTATTGAGCTGCCTTAAATTCCAGTATTCCTGTGGTTACATCCTCCTGCTTTTAATAAAAAAGGCCAGAGTTGCATCATCCTGTGGGCAAGTTAGGGGATTTACTTGGATGAAAACAAATAACTATTGCTTCACTGAGTTACAAACAAGCATTATTATGCCTCCAGCACCAAATATATTGTGCACAAAAAATATCATGCTGTGGTTAATGTACAGTAAGTAAAAAGAAAAGTAAAAGATATGATCTGTTCAAATTCAGGGATCACTCTCTCACCACAAAACTTTGTAACTTGCTGATATAAATGTCCAAATGTTTCATTACAATGCACAAACAGACTTGAAGAAGATGTAAGATGCACTGCTGCACTTTCAGTGACACAGTTTCCCAGGCTTTTCTCCGGCGTGCGTCTTGCGTCACTACTTCTGGTCTCATGTGGTTTTTCTGTGGTTGCAACTGCTCCAGTTCACAGAGCGAGCACTAAGCTTCTAAAACAGCACTCATGATCACAGATCCATCCTCACATACTTACTCGTTGTAACACATTAGAAGAGCAGCGCTGGTACAGACAACCAATCAGAACAAAAACAACTTAGTGAGATGATTCCAGGCCCGACATACCGATCTGGGAAATCTCCTCCAGATTTCCCTGAATGAAGCCCCGAGCCTTGGACTCGGGCTCAGGCCCAGTGTGGATGACCTTAGCAGATGCTTCAGTAGGAATGCTGGAGTCACTGTGGTACTGTCTTGAGCTCCAACCTTCCTCTGTACTGATGTGAGCTGCAGCCATTTCATTACATTCCCCCACTGCCCTGTGGGACGGAGACCTAAGGAGCACAGTGAGTGATGAAACCTGCTACTTCCCCAGAGTCCCTGCTCTCTCTCTGGCCATACTGTGTGCGGATCCAGACCTACTGGGATAGTTAGTGATGAAACAATCTGTGGTTCTGTGGTTCAGGACAGAAGACAAATGGCAATGCATACTGTAAGCCTGCAGGGTATAAAAACAAAATTAGCACATTAAATAAATTAGATTTGGGGCGTGTGGTAGCAAACAGTTGCTTATTCACATATAAAGCAGACATGGAGCCAGTGCACCTAGCACATGCAAGTCTCCACCAACTCTTTGTCTGTCGGGGCAGGTAGTGTAGCATCAGTTTATGATGTCTTTTTTTGCTGAGACCATGCTGATGAGAGCAATAAGACAGAGCCAAACAAAGCTGAAGCCAAAACACTGAGTGGAGAGACGCTAAAATGCAAACAGAGAGTATAGAGTTGGGTGCTAATACCTTGCAGGTTCATCACCAGAGAGTGAAACCTGTCACACCACACATAGTCATTTGACACATTGTTAACACATCGAATGTGGGACATATTGTGCAAACACTCTACTTGAGGCAGGCTAAACGACAATGTTACTGTTCATGCACATGCCTAGAATCAAGAGCCACCTGCGCTGACAGCAAAGCACCCATCCAGGATTAACTGTAAACTGTTCACTTGATGTGATCTCAGCAATACCTATGTGTGCATGTACACACACTTCATGATGAACCAAGAGTAAACACAATAAAAGGTGCACCTCTGTCTTTTGTAAACAGCTCCTCTAACCTGGGCGCCCATTCCGACGGGGAAGTCAGCCAGGATGAGCTATAACTCCGCTGAATGAGCCCATCCACCAACCCATGTGTCTGTCCCGAGCAGTAAAGAGAGCGGTGAGACTACCCAGTGACCGCTGGTTTATAATCAGTCAAACACAAGCGTGTCAGCCCTGCGCCCTGCGACACTGTGCTATGCACACTACACAGAGCTTGCGGCCCAGAGAAAGCCTGGCCAGCTCTGACATTCTGCCTTGTCTTTTGCTAAATTGAGTCAATTCATTCTCATGACCCATGGCAAATCAACGTGACCCATTTACAAGACTGTCTCAGCCTTTTCTGTCAGCGCAGGACATCAGGCAGAGATACGAGTCGTGTAAGAGATGACAGTGTGGAATTTAAACATTTCAAACCATGGAAAGTGTAATATTCATTTTTCTCGTAACTTGGGCCATATGGGATTTGGCACATTCATCACAGGGACAGTAGAGGAGAACTAATGCAGCAGTGGCACGGCGCTTATCACACTTTGGATTATTATTGGATCCTGAGACAAAACTCTGGATTATATCTTAGTCCTCTCTGTGCTTGTAATGTAAAACTTGGATTGGGTGTTGCAAACAATGGCCATCTTCTTACGGTGTAGATCTTCTGACTCAGACACCTGCAGGCACAGATATAAGGATGATCGGGTTACATTCTCTGCAGGCTGTAAATGGTAAAACTGACCTTACTTGACAGTTTAGGGCTGAGTTTATCCATCAGTGCCTGCAAAAGGGGTGAGAGGTAGAGAAAGCAGAAAGTGAATGTGAAAAGGAGTGTAAAAGATAAACAGGCTTAATGGGATAGAGCAGAGAGGGATGAGAATAGGGAAAGCAAACAGAACAGAGAATGGCCACTGAGAGAAAAGAGGTAATTTATGATGGAAAATCCCGTTTCGTCTCCCAGGTTGATTGTCTGATGTGCTGGAGGGCAGATTCATATGCGTCTCTCATGTCAGAGGTAGCTGCTAAACTTGTATGTGTGTCTGTTTGAATGACGGGTTATCTGCTTGAATGGAGGGAATTATTTAAAAGGAAAAACTGAAAAAAAAAAAAAAAAGTAGCATGTAGCCTGGCTCTGATGTGCTGATAAAAACTATACACGTGTACAACTCCACATCTTGGAATAGAGTTAAGAGCCTCTCAAGAGGACACAGCGTACACTGTACACACACACATAATGCGTGAGTTTTGTCTGACTGATTGAGAGAATTGCTTTTCGTGTGTGTATGTTGTACATTCGTGTGTGTGTGTGTGTGTGTGAATATGTGTGATTAAGGGGGGGAAGATTTTGCAGGTGGCTTGCTCCGGTGTTCTGCCAAGAAAGCAGAATACCCTGGGGTGGGGTGGAATAAATGAGAGTGGGAGAGGTGAGGGAGTGGAGGAGGAGTGCAACAGGGGAGGAAAGGAGAGTGGAGGGGATTTGATTTAGATGGTGGTTATCATAATCGATTAAAAGTTGTTTTCTCTTCAGTCTCAGCGCCCTGTGTCTCTCGCCGGGGCTCGGGTGGGGCTTCTAGAGAAGGGCCAGGCCAGATGACTTCATTGCCATATGGTATCTAACCTCTCAGTCACACTCATTTACAACAATACAGTGCATACCCATTCTCCAAACACTCCCTTTGTTATGCAGCACTCAGTTATTCTGATAAAGCCATGCCCATACACACCAATTAGTCAGCCTTGGTGGAACCCAAAGTAAGTGGCCTCTAACCACAGTCAGCCTCCCTCATGTAGAACAATTACCTCCTATGACTGATTCACACAAGTTTCTCATCGATCAGTTGCCTAGTGCTTTTGCAATCTGTTGTGTCTGAAACCACAATGTTAGAGGCCTGCTTAATTTGAAAAATTTGCTGATAGTCTGAAATTTTTGTGTAAAGCCATGTCCGGAATAGTGAGTTCCAGAGCCTTAGGGCGAATGTTTGCTGTTGGGATCGTCCAAGTTCCTATTAGAGCACATGCCTTCACAGGGTTTCATTATGTGCCCGGACACCCAGAAACCAACCATAATAATGCTACCTGGCGCCCCGCTTCAGACAGTTAGATAAGAAGATAGTTACCACTCATAATTGTCGGTTCAATAAGGTGCAACTGTAAGACAGTTAGCTTACTAAACGAGGAAACAACTAGCCTGGCTATGTGCAGAAACTGAAGTTTGAAAAATCTGACGTTGTGGTTAGAGACGTGTTGTTGGTAGGCAGATTTTGTTAGCTTTGGCTAGCCTTCCAGTGCTTATGATAAGCTAAGGTAACCTTATCCTGGCTGTACTATACACTAGATTCAAATTTAACATACAAATATGAGTCTTTCCAATAATAGTTCACTATTTCTTTTACCGGTGCAAATTCTCTTAAAACTATTGTGATATTAATCAAATTTCTCAAAGCCAGCTGACACTGAACTTGGGGCTTTTGTTGATTCTGGTGTTGCTGCCCTATTTGTCTGGTTCATAGTCCAGCCTTGTGTAGAGTGCAGGCTGGGATAAAAAGTCAAAAGTCAATCTTGTTCGCAGCACATTTGGTGATTTAGTGTCTCTGTTTATTCTTTCAGGGCCTCTACCATCAGGCTGGCTGCTGGCATCTGCTCAACAGCCGCTCCAACAGTGTTATCTTCATGATACAAGACTGTTTACACCAAAACAAATAAAACCACATAATTGCACAGCACAAAGTATACCTGAATATGACCAAGCACATGGCCACATATCCAATCCAAATTCCAGCAACGGCCTCAAACTTGCAGTCATAACCCCAAACCAAAGGATCCCAGTGTGACTGAGTGTGCAGTTAAAGCATCACATACTTCTGTAATTACTATGTGTTTTAAAGAAAATGTTGCCTCTATAGAAGTCAATAGAATTAGGGGTTACAGTGTGTATTGACAAGGCTATAGAAAGAGGGAAGAGAAAAGACGCTTTGAAATGCCAGTGAACTCTCGCTGGTGACGGCACAAAATATGGAATGCATTACGGAAGTGACAGAGTTGAGGACGAAGACACAAACAAACACATAAATCCGCCATAGACAGACACATAGACGATTGCGGAGACAGACAGGCACCCTCTGCCATTGCTATCTTTCTACATCTGCTCTGTCTCTCCTTTTCTCTCTGCCTCTATCACACCATCTTGTAACCTTAACCCTGACTTCTTTGGCATTGCTCTGTCTCGCCTTTGCGACCCAAATCATCTATCTTTGGTTTCCGTCTCCAGTGCCCAGGGTGGACCGGGTCCCACTCCCCCAGTCCATCTTCCTCCTCTTGTTTTCCAGCCTGAGGCCCAGAGAGAAAGTATTTGCCCTGTCTCTCCTCTCTCTGGCTGTGTCTTGGCTGCTCTATAAAGGTTAGTGAGAGCATGGTGTGGGTGTTGGTGTCTCAGGGTGAGTTATGGGTACTACAGCCAGGGGACCCCAGAAAGAACCGAATGAGTGTACTGTTGGGAGAAGGATGAAAGAGAAAAAATAGGAGGGAGGAATGGAGGGAGGGCAATTTAAGGGTTCAGAATGCCAAGTGCTGATGTGTTTGTTTTCCATCACTGCTGTTCCGGGCAATGACAGAGAGAGAAAACAAACGGCAACACTGATATATTACATACAGACTTTCAACTCTATTCTCAAAGCAATAAGTCTACGATGAAAGTGTCTTACTTATCGCCAAGCCTCGGTTATCTCTTCATATCAAATGTTCACACGTGGAAACTTGGAGAGACATAACCGACTTCAAAACGCTGTTCATTAGTTTTGCTCACAGGAAGAAATAAAGAAACCTAAACAACGTTTAAGTTTGAGCCTGTAACTGTGGGTGTGTCCTCACAGCAGATTCATCTTCTGTAAACTCACCGTGCAGCTGCTTGGATGAACATGAACAGAAAGGCTGGTTACATTAGCCATCACTATGACTTGACCAGAGCACACATAGTCACGGCATGGCGCCTGTTCAAAACGATGACTTTTACTGTATCATTTCAATGGTGTCTGTCAACTTTTACACTGTGCAGTAGGGCTTTATGCTAAGTGTGAATACCTGTCTTTATAAGGTAGTGTGTTGCTCCTGTTGCGTGCAGAGACAACTCCAGACACGCTGGATTGTCTAGCTCCGACGCTGTAAGGTAACGTATGGGACAGATCGGAGGGCGGAGGAAGAGGTGGAGGAAACAGTGGAGCAACAGAGAGAAGACGGTGGCTTGGCTCCGTCGGTCCCTAACAAGCATGTGGATGGAGAGACGTGAACTGTGCAGTTGGATGTGAGGAGAAGGATGGAAGGAATAGGAAGGGTAAAGAGGAAGAAAGAAACAAGTAGTGTAGTATATCTAGTGATCTGCCGCTGGCTCATTACAACTCATGCCAAACATTGTTCAAACCCACATGACTTTATTTCAAATTGTAGCGGAGATCCTGAAGTTTCCAAGGATACCAAATATTACAGGCTTAATTTTGGGGAAACATGCAAAAAATGATACACAAGGTTTTAGGTTTGAATAAACATTATATAGCTTCAATGATGAGCTGGAACAATCCGATGCAGAATATACATGATTGTGTCAGACAGAGTGAAATAAAATGATTTCAAAGCTTAAATCTGCTTAATGGGAAGTGAAAAGGGGGACAGGGTGGAAGAGAAGAAAGAGCAGAATAAAAAGTCAATGTGACAAGGAGACAGAGGAAGGGGAAGACCCCCAGCAGCACACACAGACCCAACCTGTGTGCTGTCTGACCTGCAGCATTTCTTATGAATGGAAGGAAATTGTCTCTTGAAAAAAGCCTATTTAAAAACCATGAGTAATAATAATAGAATCAAGCCAGCTTCTGAGAGCAGGACAACACTGTACAGGACACAATACAGTGGACAAGAAGGAGGGAAAGAGAAAAAGGACAAGAGATAGAAAGGTGAAAATGACAACAAGAGAAGTTTGTTTTATTAGCCTTTAATAAATATCTGACAGATTTCCTGAGGAAATATCGCAGATCACATGTAAAATAGTTTAAGACTGATGTCAACTGCAGCAACATATGAAATCTATTAGCGAGGAGCCACAGCAGACACAGGGTGAGAGGGAGTGAGAGAGCAACAGAGGAACAGAGAGTGAGAGAAAGAGAGAGAGAGAGAGAGAGAGAGAGAGAGAGAGAGAGAGAGAGAGAGAGGGAGCACTGCTGAAAGTCATGCAGGAGAAAAAATCTCACAGCCTTTCCAAATTCTTCGAGAGGTAAAAAAGTCAGCCAAGACGCAAAATCAGAAAAAGGAGGAAAAAAAAAAGAAGAACAGAAGCACATGCCCGCGCTCATGCATGCACGCACACACACACACACACACCTACATACACACACATACACCCACACACACACACGCACTTAAGCACTGATCTCCACATCCTGCTGGGTTCAGGGCCAGCAGTGAAACGAGTGCCCAGACACCGCTGCCAGCCCCAGGGAGGGATGGAGAATGGAGACACACACACACACACACACACACACACACACACACATACACACACACATACACACACATAGAAAAACAGAGAGAAGAAGAAGAAGAAAAAAAGAGAAAGAAGGGTTGGCAGGAGGAACAGCCTGCCAAGAGTGCTACCATCTGTAAAATAACATGACTTCAGGGCAACTTCTTGAAACTTACCTCTTCATTCAGGGTAACCTCTTCACCTACTATTGTTTACCTGGAAATCAGAGCTCACTGTCATCAAACCAAAAGTTTGGAGCTGATGCATGCCTGTGTTTGTAATTCTGAATGAAATAACATATTTTTTAATTAAAGTGCAGAATCCATGACAAGCAGAGCTCACTGTACAAGACAGAGGAAGCTGTTTTTCACCACCCACCCCTGCACATGCCTGTGAAATTCTACATGCAAAACATATGTAATTATATCTGTGAGAAAGCTCATCAGTTTAACAGAGATACTGAAAGCCACACAGGCAATCTCATGATGGTTAACACACACACATAAGCACAACCTCCCACCCACACACACACACAGAGTGGTGGTTCCATATTTTGGAAAGAGGAACTTGTACTGGCTCACTGGTGCCAGTATGTCTGTGGCAGTGTGGCAGCCATGGTGTTCCGCCACCCTCACCCTCGCTCTCCACCAAGACCCAAACCACAAGCCAATACCCACAAGCCAGAGAGGCCTGGATGAATATACCCACCACACACACACATGCACACACACACACACACACACACACACACACACACACATACACACCTCTCACACACACACACACAGTCAACCAACCACACATACCAAGTAAAGAGGTAGAGTTCTGGAAAATGAGAATGAGTGAGGTTTCTGTCTTTCTCTGTCTTCTCTTCCCCCCTTTTAATCATCCGGGCCTGAAAGGGCACACAGAGTTCAGCAGGGACAAGGAGGCTTGTAGGCGGGGAGGTGCTGCTACAGAGATGAGCAACAGCCTTACTATATACTACACAGCCTAGCCTGGGAAACAGAGGTGATGACTGGTCTGAAATATGTCTGTCACAGTACACGAGGGGTGAGTGTGTGTGTGTGTGTGTGTGTGTGTCTGCTCAGTTGGACCTTTTTTTTTTAAAAAAAATTGAGGAAGTTCATATATACATATAGTAAAAGTACCAATACTCTATTTGAAGTAGAAACTGATACGATCTCTGTTGGTTTCAGCCCATTTATCTCAGTGCCTCATAGTGGGGAGGTGGCTTTTCGAACGTGCATTGCTTGTCAACGCCCAATCTTTTTTGATACATCCACAAGGGGGTGCCAAAGTCAGAAATATTCACAAATATTTCGAAAACAAATTCTGGCACACATTAGAAATATACCTTCACAGGTAATATAAAAAGTATTCGTTACAAGAAGTACTCATTATGAAAAATGATCACTTTCACTGTCTTTGAGACTATTACTTATTCTTAAATGTGTAAATAGAAATTTAATGTTCAAGTTAGTCCAGATGGTGTGAAATCTGCTGTGCTTTTTATAATGTTGGATTGTCAAATTCATCATATTTCATTATCTTATCATTTGTTTCATATGTAAAATCTTGTTGTATGTGCAAAGTTACCCCTTACATATTTTCCTCTGAAATGTAGTACAGTAGAATTAAAATGTCTCTTTGATACACCTGAACTCTAAGCAGTAAAATGTAAAAGTAGTGATTACAAAAAAAGAAAAAGTGACCTATTTTAGGGCATTTCAAAGAATTTTATTGTTTATAAGTTAAAGTCTGAAAAGAATGTTGAAACTGAACAAGGTTGATTGATTATATTTCATGAGCTTATCATATATTTTATAGGCTAAATCTTTATGCAAAGAAACTAGTAAAATGAAAAAAAGAAGAAGTGTAGGGCAGTAAAAAGTACAATATTTTATTCTGAAATGCAGAAATACACTACAAAATCGTACTTTAGTGAACTCCTTAAGTGAACTTGGTTCGTTTCTTTTCACCTCTGCCTCTTGTTTGAATGTGTTTATAAAGACCAGAGCAGAATGAGCCCCACCTGCAACAAAGCATCATTTAATTCTTGAGTGGAACACAGTGTACGCTACCCAAGGTGTCCGTTTAAATCTTACACCCAGAACTCCACATCTCACCATGCAGTGTGTATGTGGGTGTGAGTGTGTATACTAAGTGTTGAAGGTTAGGGTTCCTGTATGTGTTCCCCCAGTTGTGTAATGGCCCAGTGGAGTAGAAAGTGATGAGAAGCCGGTGTTAGAGCCCAAAGCAGGCCCTTATATGGAGCGCTGGAGCTGTTTTCTCTCCTCTGCGCTGTCTTGCTTCTCTCCAAAAGTGCTACAAGGTCGGAAGAGAAGAGGACATCCTTCCAAGTCAACATATTTACATATTTTCAGCGATGTGGGGATATTCAGCCGAGTGTTGGCAGGCAAGCCAGTGGTCAACCAGGACAGCTGAAAGTGGACATCTGGGCCTGGGCCTTGGCTGCGGCTCACTCCCTCACCCTTATCGCTGTATCTCTTACAGACGAAACATTATACATTTGACAGCTTTGTACAACTCACTGGACATCTTAAGATTTTATCTTCTGCGAAAACTTAGAATGAACTTACACATATAGAATCAGGCGTAATATATGATTATCATCCATAACATACTGTGAAGCTATAGAGGGCATATTTTATGTGTAATCCCAAATGCTGTAATGTAGCAGGTTTTTCTCTCATGATCAACACACTAGGTCATGTCATGCCTTGTTATATCTTATACATCTTTTGGCAACGGCCCCTGGAAGTGCCCTAGGGAACCCCGCGTCTTTGCTTCAACCCCCACAACCACCACACACACACACACACACACACACACACACACACACACACCTTCTTTCCTCTCTCTTTCTCTCTTTTGCCCCTTCCCTCCTCTCTCATCCCATAGCTCTTGCAAGGAACACAGCGCCATGTTTCTCTTGGCAGAACTCTGCAGGCTGTCCCTGCGTGCCTGAAAAACCAGCGTTCTCCCCCTCGTCCCTGCAGCCAACGCGCACATTTCTCACATTTTCTGCCTGCTCTCTGTGAACAGTTCACTTCAGCCTCTTCACATCATCCAGGCTCCCAGGCAAATGCAGGACAGGGTGGGACAAATACGTCCTCTCACTTACATTACATCCACATCCTCCCTGTCTCTCTTTTGTCTCCATAGTCTCTCTATAATTCACTCTCACTCCATCCAAATCCCTCTCTCTGGTGGTTACTTGCCCTTTTCACTCTGTCTGAGTGAGCCAGCTGAACGCAGGTGTGTGAGTGCATGCGTTACTGTAGTTTGATGAGAGAAAGCTGCTAATATGAAAGTGTCTGAGCTAATAGGGAGGAAACCGGTTGTCTGGCAGGCACTGTCTCACAGACAAGTGTCAGTTTGGGGGCACACAGATGTCTCGGCCAGTTAAGAAACTGACTTTCACATTGCTCCAGCTGCACAGGTGCGAGATACGATACAAGTCAAATGCAGGAAGTGGCGTACCCACTGCTATAATGAGGGTAACCTTACAAGAGCAGAGAAGGGCAGGGTGAATGTGTGGTCGACTGCACATATGAACTGGGCTTGATTCAAACAGCTGGAACTGAATCCCTTTGCCTTCAACTACAGAGGATGGACGTTTAACCTCTATCCCACACACCGGGATGTTTGGCAGCAGATCACCATTTGTATTTATTATTTAATTTATTTCTTTTAAACTTTAATTTAAACTTTATTTCCTCTGTGAGTCTGGGGTCTGGGCATTGCTACATAAATGAACGTTCTCAGAAAACAGGGAGGTGGGGGGGAGAAGGAGGAGGAGAGGGGGGGGGAAGGGAAGGGGAAAAAAAAAAAAAAAGTGCAGCCTGTCTCTTGGGTGCCCTTTTTGCCATCCCATTTCCTATGCATCTGGTCTGTGTTTGTGCGGAGAGGGAGAGGGGGAGCAAAAGGGGGACGGCCGTCTGGGGCCGATTAATAACCAGTGATTTATAGGAACTTTTATAGAATAATACAATAAAAATGTGTGCGTACGTGTGTGCGAGCGCATGTGTGTGCATGTGTTTGTATGTGTGCTCGCCTTAGTGAAAGTGCACACAATGCTTTTCTAATTCTGGGGAATCAAAAACAAATTATCGGGAAAAAACACAGACCGTGCTCGGGATAAATTGGGCACAGATGGAGGCAGGAAATAAAAACGAGCGAGGAGAAGACACTGGAAGAAAAGAGCGTTAAGAGGAGGACAGGAGGACCATGAGGGAGTAAGGGGGTACCAGAGAGAGTGACAGAGCAAGGGCAGGACAGGGTGAGGATGTGATGGAGAGAGGTAAAACAGAGGGAAGAGAGAGGAATGGAGAGAGGGCGACAGGAGAGAGGGTGAGCAAGAGGACAGGGATGATGTGGAGGAAGAGAGGAGAGTGGGAGGAGGAGAGAGATCAGGGGAGTTCCCATGCCCTGTGCAAAGGAAATGGGCTTAAGAGAGGGGGTTAGCGTGTGTGTAATGCATGTGTGTGCATGTGTGCGAGCGGGCAATGAGATGAGCAGACCCCTCTCTGGCACAGAACTGTATTTCCATGCCAAAGTGCAATCTGCCCTCCCTCAAAATCCCTGTTCATCCCCATTTATTCTCATCACTCTGTGACACACACACACACACACACAGGACCTCAGTAAATGACTGCTGGTGAAGAGATGGGTCCGCTTGTCACACCCACATGGCTTTTACATTTAGCTCATTAGACTTGATGTTACACCACTAACAGCAGCAACAGCTCACTCATCCACATGCAGGTTTGGGGTTTGTCTTATGTTCACTTTGTTCTATTCCTGAAGTGCGTCAGAGAGAAAACAAAATAAAAACAGTTTCAGATGTAGCTCAGGTCATTCCTTTCATGCGATAGTTGTGTAATGAATCATTTTGCATGTTTGCTCAAGTAGATTACTTTTTTCATTGCCTTGTGGCATAACTTCGAATGCAGTCGAATACATTGTTGGGTATAATGATTCTCACTGGACGTTTGAACAAGACACTAATGTGTGAACTACAAAGCGAAAACTTACATAACTAGAGCGTGATTGAATGCATGGCCGATTCAAGCTTATGAGAGATATAATCGTGATAATGTATATGTTCGTAATTATAGTCACATTACAGATGCCAAAGATACTGTATGTTTGAGAAGAAACTACCAAAGGCAAGAGCAAAACAGTGTCAACCTTCTGTGCTTAAGCTGAAAAACCAGTATTGACAGATATATCATTATGTCATTTAATGTTGAGCTTTACCAAAAACCCATTACATGGACTCTAGAATGAGATAGTCAAAGTGTAGAGAAGCACTATAGCCTGAACATGATGCACTAGAAAGAAATGATTGCATGATGTAATCAGAAACACAGTGTTTATCTTGATGTATGTCACATTCAGGTGTCTTTTACTGGTCTGATGCATTGTGTGGGAGCTGTTTTCGTCAAAGGATTGTCCAAAGTTGGGTAACTATAAGCTGTGACTATTCTCTTGAGTGGACAGTGAGCCAGCGACAAGCACTTCCCAATATGAATGACTTCCTGTGCTGTGGGCCTGGACTGTGGCATCTGTCAGCCCTCCACCCCTCCCTGCTCCATCACTCCCTCCGCATCTCCCCTACTGTCTCTTTACAGTCCACAAGCCCTATCTCCACTCATGCTTTGTCCTCCCTCCTCTCCATCTCTTTGCCCTCTTGCCTACTCCCCCCCACTCCCCTGATTGGGGGCCTGAATCACACAATGTTTCACTCGATTTGCTGGTAAATCCTCCCTCTCCCAAGGCCTCTGGAGTGCCCTCCCACCTTCCTCTTCTTCCTCTCCATTCCTTCGACTATCCCTTGGCACTGCCACCCACGCACCAGTTCCTGTTAATCCCTCTGACCCTCTTGTTGCACCCCCCTGGGCCTAATTCTAGTTGCCCCCGGGTAGAGGTTAAAGCCAGGAAAGAGAGAGGGGTTGGTGGTTGTTGGCAGGGCAGCAGAAAACTGAGAGGACCTTCACTGGAAACTCCATCAGTGGCTGAATCACTCTCAGCTGTGCTTTACTGAGAAGTAAAAATCTGGCCATGCACTTTCAGTCCCTGAGTATTCGTCTTTCTGTCCAATTTTGATGTCTTTATCTTCATCCCAGTGACCAAATATGGCACAATGGGAAATCACTCATTGAGTCCTGACACTGGGGAGAATGACGCTGCTTTGGATTCTTGATCCATTTAAAGCGTGAAAACATTTGGGACGCTCTCCAATTGTTAATTATAAAAAGACTATTATGTGTAACACATTAGAGTGTTGTTTTGAGGTAAAATACATTGTCCATCCCTAGAGAGTGCTCATAATAATGAATGAATCCTAATTAATTAACAATTCCCCAAAAGGGACATACAACTTGTTATTTCTAACCTTTTTAAAAGGCAGGTAAATATCTTGGCACAATATTGCATTATGGACTCTGAAGTCTGTATGTGTAACATCGATGATGGCTTGAAATTTAATGATGTTTTATTTCTTTTTTTATTGGAATTCAAGGTTACTTTTTTTTTTTGGTAAAAACTGAAATTTCTCCTTTTTCAATCAACACTAATTACAGAACATAAGAAATAAATATCAATATAAAAACTAAATTGATTTATTTTCAATAAACTGGGCTGTTGAAAAAATGCAAAATGACAAAAAAAAAGGACATACAACAGACAACAGACAGTCTAAGTAGAGAAAAAAATTCCTCTAAATGCAATATCTGCATCTGTTATCAGATCAATTGAACTTCAGTTGACACTTGACAAATGAGTATCAAAACCAATCATCATCTCTTGTCTCCAAGAGACACGGGCAACAAACATTCATGCAAACGTTTTCAATCAACTGCCATATTGTATTGTAGGTTACGGTTTCATAATGAGGATGTCGTCTCTTTCGATACATGATGTGTGAAAAAACAGTTGCAATCAACAGTGTCTTTTTCCCACTGTCTTTGCTCTCACACTGATACAGGCCAGCGGACATCTCATGTTTCTCCCTGCAAACCACAAAGACACATGACAACTCTTGCTGAATATTAGGCATGTAAGAAAACCTTCTTTCGTTATCACATCCATCGACAGTAAATATGTCAGTATGTGAAATCAGACACACGTGCCTTCCCATGCAACGGTGGCTGTGTCGACAAAGGGGCAAAGGACAGTACGTGAGCAAATCAGTTTGAGTACGTGCCGACCTGCCCTCGAATGTATGAGAAAGTGTGAGCATATGACTTTTAGCCCCACTGTGACTACAAAAGTGTGCGTATATGTAACCGCAGTGTATGAACGTGAATGCCACAAAGAGAGAAAATGAGAGAGGATTGGAGAACAAAAAGAGAGGCAGGCGTCGGAGGTGCAGCAGTGTGCCGTCTGTACAAATGTGGGTATGAAAAGACACACGTATAGGCACATGTTTAGAAATACACACACAGCATGCTGACACAAAGCCACACACCCACAGGTTTCACTTCTGCCTGGTGTGGCAGCACTCTTGAAACACCAGTGCACCGAGATTAAAGTTCACGTACAGGTCAGGGCACACACACACACAAGTAAAAAAGACTTACCATAACTTAAATTCAATTACAGAGTTAGAGGTTATACAAAAATAACAATACAGTAGGTAAATGTTCATAAATACTGTACCTGCTGATCTGCATTTATTATCACAAGTGTTAAACTGTCGTGTCTGTAAAGTATGATTGAAGTACAGTCAGTGTCAAAGAAGAGGGTGAGAAGGCCTGCAGGGCACCAAAGGAGGCAGAGAAACCAAAAAGCCACACACACATGCACACACCCACGAAAAGACCAACAGAAAAGTGTGTCACTTAGCCAGTGTGTGCATGTCGCTCATTATTCAGCAGGAGAGAGCAAATCTGTCAGAATCTGAATTTGGGAAGCTGGCGAGAGTGCTAAGACATGCCCACAACGCTGCAGGGGGAAATAAGCACATGAGAAAATGTGTTTGTGATGACGATAGAGTTATACTCAGATGAGGAACTTGACCCTGGGAAACGAACAAGAGCTGTGTTTGCTTCATTTGCATGGTCACACTGTCAAACTATTTCTTAATCAACCAATGCTGTTTATCTGTGACCCTGTGACCCCTGGCTATAGAAATAAAGTCACTCCAAAAAATGTTTTTTTTACTGTAGACTGGAGGATTTTACACCAGGCTGATACATGTAAGTGTGTTTGTGTGTGTGCTTCTGTTTGTGTTCAGCGCATGTGACAGACTAAGTGTGTGTGTCGGAGCGTCGGCAGGGGTGAGAGCAGCGCTGGTTCGGGGGAGAGGTTGCGGTTGTTGGAGGATTGGACGAGTCTTTCTCATGGCCTCTGAGCCCTCTCTGGACCCTGTTCTTGTCTCGTGATTGGTTAACTCCCAGACACTGTCACTGAGACCAGACAGAGCACACACACACACACACACACACACACACACACACACACACACACACATATAACACATGAAAGAATAAGAAGAAGAAGAAGAGAGGAAAGAGGCTGTTAGGAAGTCAGACAGGCTGACACAAATGTATGAGCACAGACAGAGAGAAAGTGAGGCAACATGGTTTAAATGAAGGTGACACTGAATGTCATAGAGTCAACGTGTCAATCAGTGTCACACTTAATGCAGCAAGACAGCCAGCACTGCAAACATCACTGAAGATGGTCTTTTTCTCTGTCAAAGGAAGAGTCTGCCCTCTGCTGACAGCATTTTTCAACTACACGTATAAAACTCGTTTAATCTGCCTGATGTTGAATGTGAGACGAAGGGGGCCCTTTCTCATGAGTGAAGTAGCTGTAAGCAGAAGTAGCAAACACAGGAAGGACTTTGTATCTCTGATATCAAACTCCTTCAGAAAAACGCTCGCTTGACAGGACAGCTGGCCCAGCCTACTTTAAGATGAAGTGGAGCTGTGAGCATGACAAATTAGTATTTAACAATGTGACTGCAGTCATTTTTAATATACTTGTTTCTTTTTTAGCTGCTCTGGGAAGAAAAGACAAACCATACATTTATAACTAAGACACTTCAGGTACTGAGGAAATGTAATATTACTGACCTATTTCCTTATTATTATCAACACTATGACTACGACAAAAACAAACAATTAGTTGAAAGACCAAATTTGGTAAGACAGCAGCTTGACAACTGCTACATGGGAACATTTTTCTTCTTGCTGATTAAGCGCTGTTTGCTGTGTGTGTGGGGAGATAATACTGGTGAAATATGGTAAAATACCAGTAGTCACTCTTGCACAAACTCTCTTCTGTGGGGATGGAAACAAATACAAATACAGCTCTATCCGTCCAGTACATGTTTAAGAGGTTTTTAATACAAAATACTGTGGTAAAAACGTAAATAAATGATAATGCACCATGTGCACGTCTTTAGAATGAATATACTGTAAAGACAGATCCCTCTCAATTTAACATAAATCCTCCCAGAATGTCTTAAAACAAACTTGAAGTGTTTTTGTGCAACAGCTGAATCGTATAACTCTTGTATTTCCAAAATTAGATGAGCAAAACACTTAATGAGATACAAAAAAATGTCCTTCAGTGGAACAAGGAAACTAATTGGTAGAATATAGAGCACTACAGGCACCACAGTGTAATATAATGTTAGTAATGTGTCAGAAATACCCTCCCAGTAGACTGAACAACAAACAAGAGTGGCCCTCAGTGGTAATAGTGCACCTTTATGTGTCAGACACCGCTGAGCCAAAGCTGTGTCAGGAGACAGGAGTCTGTTTAAAGGTAGCCTCGGGCACGGAGAAACAGCCATTAGTCAAAAGCTAATGGCTGTCTTTAATATGCAGAGTCGTATAGACAGACATTAACAAAGCACTGACCCAGAGCAGGCAGGATTAAAACAATAGTTTATACAGTAGTCTCTGTCGAGCCGCCCATAAATCACCTTCAGTATCAACACACCATAAGAGTGTTTCTATAGATTATACACACTCACTTGTGGGTGTGTATACAGACACCCTCAAGCAGGTCTGGCACTTTAGTGTTAACACAAGTGGTGAGGTTGTTTATGCCACAGTCAGCTGGTAATCCCTCTGTTAGGCTAAGCGCTGCCCTTAGAAGTATGAGATGCACACGCGGCATGTGTGGGCACACACACACATAAAATAATGTGTTTAAAATACAGTGAGTGGGCCGTTATTCACTTCTAAAGGCCATTATGATTAACACAGGTTAAAGGATAAGGAGGTTTTTTTTATTGTCAACAAAGCCCATTGATTTGACTTTATCTACTCATCTGATACTAGTTAAGTCCAACGTCTTTAAAAACAGGTTACAAAGATATTCTTTAATTTTTAACCACATAAGTCACGTGTCTCTAAGGATAGCAATACCATATGGTTCGTTGGCCCACCACTTTTTTTGTGTATTGGACCAGTTTCCAGGAAATTTTGTACTTTCATTGTCTCTAGATGATGTATCCCAATGACTTTGGCAATGTCCACCATGAGGTTGATATTCAGAAGTTTCTATTACTATTAGATGGATTGCTTTAATCATGTCCATCTCAGAAATAATTGTAATAACTGTGATAATAAATTAAAGGTCCAGTGTGTATGAGTTACTGGCGTCTAGCAGGGCAGTTGTGTAGATGTAGTTGTGTAAATTATTCAACCTTCCATTCCAAGCATGAAGGAAAAACTATGGCGGTCATGAAACATGTAAAAAAAATAGGCAAAGCCCTATCTAGTGACATTGTTTGGTTTGTCCATTGTGGACTACTATAAAAACAGGATCTGTCTAAAGTAACAAAAACATAATGACTCTTTTTATTTTCAGATGATTGTACACAAATGAAAACAGAGTTAGTTACAGTATTCATATTCTGCAAATAGAGCCTGCTATGTCTTTAACTTTTATTCCAGTACCAGGGCAAAATTAGATGAAGCAATGCTGTGCCTATGGAGCTTCACAGAGCTGCTAGTGTGGCTGTAAACTCTTAGTCTTGTTAAAACAGTAATTTTACCCAACAGCTGGGCAATATAGTTTTAAGCAAACAATACTGAAATCTTATTGAGGAGTATATTGTATGCATTTGGCGCTTTAGTAATTACTGACACAGAAGAATAATAATAATACCTATCTTTGGCTATAAAGGAAATTATACAGCAAATACATGTTTGTAGGATAAATCTTTGGTTTTGGTCTTTTCATGCAGTTTGTTGACAATAAAGAAAATATAGCATTTCTCTAGCATTGTCTTTTAAGTGCTTGGCAGACAAAACAATAACCTCAAACCTCAACCACACAGGCCTCACCTGAACAAATAAACTCTACCATGAACATAATGTTATGGAACCGTAAACCTCATTTTGCAAAGGTGTCCTCATTACAAAGGTGTAAAACCCAAACAAGGTTTCACAAGAATATAAGTACAAAAGAGAAACAAAGAAAACGTACATGCATAGACATATCGTACCCCCACACACGAACATGCACAATACAGACACAGTCACAGTAAAGCACAACAAAAACTGTATGTTAACAATGTTTCAAGGGTTTTCCAGTGTCTACATTTTAAGAAGCGTGCTGGCCTTGCCTTTGTAAGAGCATCGCTCCTGTGTGCGTTTGCCAGTGCTGACGAGAGGCGGTAACCCTGGCAACAGCTGCCGAGGTACTGCTATCTCTTCTCCCTGCCCACTGATACCCATCAGTCGCTCTAACCCTCTCTCTTTCTCTCTCCTGTAGTGAGTCATGACGGTGTTCATAAACTTCCTGTGCAAACAGCTCACACTGATCCTCCAACGTGCAAAAAGGATAGCATTTGTGTTGTGTGTGTGAACACCTGAATACAGATTTAAATAATTAACTCAAAGCTTTTTGCTATAGTTGTTGCTTTGTCTGTTTTTATCATTAGTTAGTCTCTCTGTTTCATTTCAATTTTTTTTTAGGTTTTAACTGGAAAAAAAACTTGACCACAGACGTCTTCTTCGACATCGCGTCTTTTAATGTGGTCTGCACACTGTCTGACATGTCTCATTGGGTGACAAGTGATACGTGTCTAGAAGTCTTTATCTGTGTGTTCTGGCTCCCATGCAGGCCAACTCATGGTCATCACTGCAATAAAAATAGATCATGTCAAATCTTGATTTTTACTACTGAAGGTGTTGTAATACCAGTGGAAAAACTCACTTCTCGTTTGCACATCACAGCTAAACCTGACCCTGACACCAAGGGTAAAAACACGTGTGTCAGATTTAACACATAGTACATATATAGAAACATGTGAATGCATATTCTCACAGTTGCACATTTAAAAAGACCTGCACTATTTTAATGTTTTCTCTGCTTACCTTTCCAGGGTTTTCCCCCCTGAGTCCAGCTGTCCAAGTGTCTTTCCAATACATGTGTACAGGTGGAAGATTGTTATATTGCTATGAGCCAACGCTGTGCTGTGATCCAGGGGCTTCCAGCATCCGATATGCTGAGAAGATAATGTCTCTTTGAAAGGCTAGCCACTCTGGTTAGCCCAGACCCATTCATGGCCAACAACAGCTGGCTTGGCATACACACACCTTCATCTGTCTGATCTGGCCCCAGACTCTGACAGCAGATCATAATCACATCCATTCAAGATTCAATCACTGTGTCTGGAACCGTAAGAAGAGTGAATGAGAAATATGCATCTTAGCAGAAGCATATGTGTTTCATTGATGTTGAATGACTTTTTAGAGCAAAGTGTACTCTTTATTGGAGAGATACAAGGTTACAAATTAAAGTGTAGATCATAGGTATAAGTCTGTGACTGTGTGTATAAGTCTATAACTGTGTGCGTGTGTGCGTGTGTGTGGCCTATACTACCACGAATTGTGAGCAGAGTTCAGAATAAAAGCAAACCACACTGAGGCAGAAACAGGTCACCAAACATTGCCAAAGATAATGAACACATCGAACCAAATAGACATGCCAAAATGCAAAACTGCTTCCCTTTGCTCAGAGATAACAGAGTGCTTTGCATGCTCTGTGGCTGCAAATTCACACCATGTACTTTTCATTTATGTTTATTTATGTGCACAAATAATAAATGCAGGTGTTCGGCATGCTCTCAACTCTGTCATGATTCCCTTTAATGTCTTATTCCCGTCCCATACATGAAAATAAGATGTTTATTTCATGAGCTGCATTAGCTTGTTAGGACAGTTCTGACCCCTAACATGAGGCTTATTATTTCCAAAGTGAATAATTATATAAGCTGTTTCCAGGCATATTTTAGAACTGGTTGCCTCTTAAATATTGACAAATCATGTGTCTATTACTGACAAAGAGACTCTCTGATGGAAATTGACTGAGTTTGAGTACTTCTACCACCATTTCTTATTCTATACACCTCTCATTAGACAGCCACGTGACTTATTTTGGTAAATTAACCTCTTGAGTTTTCATCAGATCATCAAGCTCCATTAGCACTTGATATAAAACTAAAATATATAACATTTTTTAATAAAGAAAAATATATTTCTATACACCACCTGAGATGAACACATATCATACAAACAGACTTTCTCTTGGACACAAGCGTGACAGTCTTGCACTTGGAGTAGGAGAAAAGAGGAGGCCTTACTGCAGGCGAAGTGTAATTTATATTTTGGTCCACAGATAATGTGTTTAAAAGCTACTTAACATCATAATACATAGTGCAGTTTATCTTATCACTCTACTGCAGTGAATTCAAGATAGTTGCACATCAAGATTTTCTGCTAAAGTGCAAGATCTCCCTTTTAGATTGGAGATATGGAAGTGAGAAAATGTGCATGATATGTTCCTGTGTCGAAAAAACACAATCTTTACCGCATGTCTTGCAACATATTTATTCTTCAACATTTGATGGATTTGAGTCATTTCTGAAATAAGATTTTTAAACCATTATATGATCATTTACAAAAGAATATATGTAAAGTCAAAAAAGCATATCTCGGACACGTTTACACAGATTCAAATGTCCTGACTTCGTCCTGTGAAAAGAGAAAAAAAACACATCACCGAGAGATAGAAGGTACAAGAAGATGCTGCTGCTGATTTTAGATTATCTAATTTGGCTCATGACTGCAGGTTCATTTATCTTGTGAGAGAGGATTGTGACATTTATGGCAGGAAGAAGGCCTTCCAAGGGTTTGAGGGCATGGCAGAAGCACAGAGATGGAGACTGTAACTGAAGCCAGGACAACGCTGGAGTTGACTGGGTTTGGGACCTCTGGGAATTGGTGAAGCCCTGTGGAGCCAGTGGTGGCTTAGGTTTCTGCCCTGACACATTCACAAAAGCTACACAAACATACACACACACGTCTGTGTGTGTGTGTGTGTGTGTATGTTTGTGTAGGTTCCACGGTGTTGTATTTGCATACAAGCAAATAACATACACAGACACAGAGAAACAAACATATTCATTTGATATGCATGACACGCATGCATGCAAACACACACATATCAGGGCTCATGTCAATATGTCTAACTGTGAATATGTGGATGGGTACAGTGAAGTCTCGATTTAGCTTCTTCGCTTCATAGAAAATGAGACCTGTCAACAATGAGTTACACTTGTGGTGCAGTGTTCCATGGACTGTAATGATGCATAAAACATCCAACAACCACTGATTTACTTTTGCTTTTAATTATTGCTTGGCTCATACGGCAAGAGAAAGTGTGTGTGTGTGCGTGTCTGTGTGTGTGAAAGTGTGGGAGCGAGACCCACAGAGTGCACTGACAGGGCAGAGGTACTTCCACCCTCACTTGTGCATCGCAACATAACAGTAAACCACAAAGTCACTTCTGCTACCTCTACTGGAACAAAAGGTCAAATATGATCCGGAACTTACTTTCAGTCAAGTTCAGTTCCCTTTGACTACAGCTCTCGTCTTTTAAGATATGTGATTTCTCTTTTTTTGATTGATTGATTTATAAAATGATGTACTTGCTTCAGTAAATTACTTCAGCACAAACCTTGAATTAATTTACTAGAAAAATGCACCTTGTGCACCAAGTTAGTCACTTCAGTTTATTTGCACTGGTTTAATATTTCAAATTTAACTTCAAGATCATTTTATCATGTCTCTTCTACATATTCAGTAGCTGCTCACACTAATAGCACACTCGATACTGTGCTAATCTGTCATAATGCAACCTGTTGCAATAAGTGGCAAAGATTTAAAAAAAAAAAATGAAGCCACACATGAAGCCAATGAAGCCACACACTCTTTATTTATAATTTACAATATTTATAATGATTATATCAAGTGACATGAGCAAAAGCAGCTTGCATAATACTTCTATTCTTCTCTTTTCAGGTGAAGTGAAACTAGTCACAGAGACAGAACACCACAATGGCCAAAAGCTAAAGGTCCTGACCCCTGGGTCAGCTGAGCTACAGCATGTGTGGGACTGAAAAAAGCAGCAGTTGAGAGAAGCTCCTGACGCTGGCCGCTTGTGTGGCTTCCCCATCGGTCGCTGCTTCCCTGTCTGCAGGGGAAGCAGGACAGTGCCAGGGTGCAATGTTTTATGAGCTGGTCTCAACCAAACTCACCACATTCCCACAAGCATTGCGCTGAAGGACGTGACTCTGGCCATGCAACTGCTACAGCCAGACCGCAGGGAGCGTGCACTGTACATCATGACACATACACATTTATACATACATATATGGTCTGTGCACATTTGAGACACAGGAAGAAAGGTTGACTCACCAAACCTTCCATGAGAAATTGCACTACTTGTGTTTAATTAATAAGGAACAATGAATCATCAGGACTGTGAATGACTGGACTTACAACAAACTATGTGTGATTGATTATAAGAATCTCAAGATTCACACACTATCGTATTCCAGACCTTTCAACTATATGTTGCAGCCTTCTTCAGGAAATGGAAACTTTTTATCACATCTAAGTGACACCTTTTTAACCACAAGTTTGTGTTCTAAAGATTAAAAATGAAACCCAGTCCTCGTGTACTACATTATGGACTTTTGCATCAAGATTTTAACTATTTGTGGGTATAGTTTTTTGATTTCGATTCTCTAGCGTATGAGTCAACGCCCTGCATGTAACTCTGCTTGCTTCCCAGACTCTAACGATGGACTTGACTGACTCACTATTGACGTCAAAAAGTTTTTGGTCACTATGTTGGTTAATTATTGAATAGGTTCTGTGTCTTAAAGGTAGAGTTTCCCATCTTCATACACTTTACCATGAGCACAATCTTGACACAAGTGACGCACATTTATTCCTAAACTTGACCTAACCCTGAGAAAAGTCCTGAGACAAATCAGCTTATTAGACAGCCAGTTACAGGTCCATTCCGTAGGATTTAGTGGCATCTAAGGGTGAAGTGAATACCCCTCACCTATCTCTTGGTCCTAGCTAGAGCCAGCGTTTGGTTTGTCACTTCTGAGCCACTGCAGAAAGAAACATGGCAGTGCTGCTCCCTCTGTAGATCTAAAAGGCTTCTAAGGTAACAAAAAACACAATTATTCTTTTTCTTCCGGTCATTATACACTAATGAAAACATACTTATGAAATTTATATTAAATTGGAGTTGATACATTAAAAAAAGAATAGAGTTCCCCATTTTGCTCATAAACTCACAAGGATGCATGTGAGTGAGCACATAGACAGCACAATTCCCATCCTGCAGTCAGTTTGAAGGTATTGAACTCATCAACCGTTTATGGCAATAATGTGCCAGCAAATGTAGAAATGCTCCAGCAAAGGATGCAAGGAAACATGGATGTAAACAATGCTAAACACTAAATATTTAAAAGATCGGCTTTGCAAATATTTTAAGAAAGTAATGCACACAACACGTTGGTTAGACTTCAATATGTTTTGATGAGAAACACTGCATGTAAATATACCTTTTTTCTTTGTTTACAAGAAAACTCCACAGGGAAAATGTAAGCAAATATCTAAATAAAGTATGGTGCCTGTTTACTTTGTCTTTCTCTTGTTTCTTTGACCTTCTGTTGCTACCTAAACCTTGAGCTCCAGGCCTCGACTCTCTGGTTGAGAAGAAGACCTGGTATTAAGAAAATGTTGGCCCCTTCATCTGTACCCTAACTCTGGCCAAATAATGTTCCCTTCCAGCATAAACTAGTCTACAAATCTATGAAGGGTGGACATGTAGAATTCCAGTGGCCTTTCCAAATTGTCATATACTGCCATATCCTGCAATAAAATGAAGGCTTCCATGTTCAGCTCCAGCATGGTACTCGAAAACAGTGATAAATACTTGCTGCTGTGAAAAATCACGAACGCAAATCACCATAATGTAGCCCCCTCCCCTCCTGACTGAAACAGATTTTGAAAAGGAAGGCATTCAGTGGGTTTCAAGTGTGTGTTGGCATATCCTGTGTGAGGTTGACCAGAGATAGATTACACACCCAGAGTGTGTGGTGACCTCTGTTGCAGCCAACCAGCAGTGGTTTAGATTGTAACACTAAATCTTTTCATATCACAACCATATCTACTCTTCCCATGGCAGTTAGGAGCCGCAATCTTAACCCACACAGTCACTAGAGGAATGTACAATGAAACAAACTCGGTTTTCAACAAGTTAGCAGATTTAAACAATTCACAGACACAAACTCCAAATAGGAACTGACACAACAGCACGCCGTAGCAACATCCACCTGCAATATTAAATATAGATTAACAGGAAAGCTTTCCTCTGCGGGTGCTTAGAGCACAGAAGTTTTGCAAAATGCATCCATACGTCACGTTGCAGTTGTTCAGAGTGGAACATACAGTGTTACTGAATAATAGATGTGAGTCAGCAGAAGCCATGTTGTTTGGAAGAGATGAAAGCAGGAAGTGAACAGCCTCCATTTATTTAATCTTTATCTCCAAGAAGAAAGACTGACGCTTTCAAAGTCACGAAGAAGAAGCAAGACTTGTAGCTTGGGTCTTCTGAGGAGAGGGCTGAAAAGCTGAATAAATAAGTTTGATTCCTGTTCTCGGTATGCTTATTGCAAGGTTTTATTTTCCACTTAGATGTATTAAAACATACAGTACAGAAGGTATCTGAGCTGTTGGCGAAATGTTGTCAGACCAACACTGACATCTATTGGTCGCCTGAGGTCTAAACATGAAGGAAGAAAGAGGTTAAATCAATGCCTCTTGATAAACAACAAATCACATATATCTGGGTTTAGAACAATTTTAACCTCAAAAACAAAACACACAAGTTGATTATTACAAGGAAAATTATTCATTCAATGGATTTACGACCCCAAGGGTTTTTGAAACTTTCCATAGTAAACCGGAGATACAAGTGCCTCACTCTGTGTACTAAACTGCTTGATTGTCTGATAGAAATTTTGAATAACGAAATGTCACGTGAAAGACATAAATTAGCCGAGATGTCCTTTATTTTCTGGCTATTTGAATGACTAACACCTAATTCCACTCTGCCCAAATGATTGCTGGTTTTTGCAGTGCCATTAAAGGTCTGAATCATCTTACAAAAAGGTTAGATTTTTGAGGACACCGTGGTCTCTGTTGCTGAAATCATGGAACATTTGGCATTTGTCCTCTTTAATATATATATATATATATATATATAGGATGTAGCAATGGAAGTGTAAGTCATGCGTCAGTGGCAAGAAAAAAAAAAACACTTTCTAAAAGGACATATTGGTTTAATAAAGGGATTCACGCTGTGTCATATTAGCCCTTAGTCACAAAATATATTTGACAACATGAGCTATTTTTAAAGGGGTGATGTTTGCAGACACATTTATAAAAATGCAAATATTTTTGGGTCTGGTCCATAGGCCACTTATGTAAAGCACGGAGGTGGCAGAAAGCAGAAGATTTCCAGCAACGTCTTACAATACCAGCACCTTTCTGTGTTTCGCTGTCAAGGTTAGCCAGAGGAGATAATACAAAGATGTGTGAGCTTGTGCGTGTGTGTGTGTGTGGGGTGGGAGGAAGGGGGTGGGGTGGGGTTGAGTCATCTGGATGAGTCATGTGCGCTGTGTGTGGACAGCTCAGGAAAGGATGGATGAGGAGAGAAGGACTAGGGTGTGGAGGCCAGAATGGAATAGCTAAGGTGTCACGGTGCTCCGTGTGACTAAATCAAACTGTGGTTAGAAAGAACAGATTTGTTAAGTTGCTGTCTGACACCAATCCATCAGGATAAATGAGCATGCTGTATGTGTAAAACCTACTGTACACTCCACCTGATACATTTTTAATGTATTCTCGAGAGACAGAATGACGAATACAGTTTAATATCATTCATGTGAGCTCCAGCTTGCAGTGTATGTTTATAACCAGCAGGGGAACCCTAAATATGTAGATTCAAGGCACCATCTCAAAGGGAACTGTACAAAAGGGGATCTGAGAAAGTTTCACAAACAAAAAAAAACCAGCCAAATAAGAGAAATACGTTGTGTTGGCGTTAAGGACAAGCTGCTAAGCAGAATTTGAGTGCCTGGAAATTTTCATAGCAGTTTCATTGAGACTCATCATAAAGGGTTTCTGGGTCGAGCTCATCCTCTCACCCTCTCTTCCTCTTTTCTCCTTAGAGAATAGGTTCACATCAAAGACTGCTGTATTTCCCTGATGCCATGGTTCTCACTTCCCATCACACCCTTATAACCCACAGCATGGTACTTTGTACCACTCATTCACACAGCAGTCCAAAGACAGACCTAAAATATTTACATGAATGGAAGATGAGGGATTCAAATGAATGGCAGGCATCAAAGGGCAGCAGCTGTGCTGACTCTATGCCAAAGTGTGGCACAGTGTTAGTAACTATTCAGCTGTAAAAAAAAAAAAAAAAAAAAAATCGTGATTAGCTGAGTCAGACTGACGAGTTTGTCCAAATTTATCAAATGTATCCTCAGTGAGTCAGTGGAAGACTCCAGGTCTATACCCCAATCAAACAGCCCTCTATGCCTTCAAACGGGCAGTGACGAACAGACTGTATCCATGCGCACAAGGCAGGACGGCATCAACTTCACACGCAGCATCCGACTTAAAAGAAAATGAGGGAACATCAGACATTACGGTGCACTGGCTAGTAGGATGACACATTCAGGTAAACTACAAAGACATTTTTCTCCCTCTCTTCTACAGAGCCCACACCTGTACCGGTGAATGAACAGTCACGTCTGGTGGAATCAAACTGCCTTCAGGTGATCCTGTTTAATTAATTCTCACACTGGCTTTCCAATAGGGAAAGGGGGGTGAGGGAGAGCTGAGGAGGAGGAGGAGGAAGAGGAGGAGGGGGCTGTGATGAAAGATTCATGAGCAGTGGTGATGTTAGAATGAAGTAAGGGATTTTATGTCAATGTAAGTGAAAGGGATGCTGTAACCGAATGAGACCCCAAATAAATATGCATGAGGAGCAAATACATATGCATCGCTATACATATAGAGGGCTGGATGTACGTGAAACAGCAGATGCTGGGGTGAATGTCCTCATTGCTTTGATTTATTGTTGCACTGGGCAAGGGATAATTCTCTATTTTGACAATGTAGTGTAGCACCACTGTTGACATGGCTCCAGGCCCTCAGTTCTAACAAGCTGCAGATTGGAAACCAGGCCGAATCATTGTCAATGTTGCGCCTCAGTGCATGTAAAACTATGCAGCTGTGGTGGAATGAGGGACAGTGAGGGGGGAAGAAGGATGGAGAGGGGATGACTGAGTGGGAAGGAAAGAGGAAGAAAAAGGAGAGAGGGAGGAAGGAGCAGGAAGAGGAAGAGTGTTAAAGCAGAATACTGATTAGTGATGTGTATGTGTGAGAGAGAGAGGGGGGGAGATGAGGGGAGGTGGGGCAGGAGCAGCACTCTGCAGGTGAATGCTGAGCCTTGTTGGGTCCTCTCTTCCTTTCTTTCTACCTGCAAAAATGATGCTCATGTAAGCAGTGAAATGAACGGATAAATTATGTTTATACTATATCGGGATATCGCTTGCATTAGCAACCTAAAATGTGTGCATACATCCATGTGCAGAGACATTCTCTGGACATCAAAGTGGCATCCCCACAGTCCCACCCTCCTGCTTTTTCTCCAGCTATCTGTCTCTTTGTCTTTCCTACTCTCTGACACATGCAAGTGCTGCATTGGAGAGCCGATTTTTATTTCTATTTTTTCTTCTGGGGAAGAAGTTAAAGCAGGGAGTGGGTTGAGGTGGGGGAGCTGGAGATGATACTCCCATACAATGCAAAAAAAAAAAAAAAAAAAGAGGGAATCTGATGCGAAGAGTTGTGAAATAAAGCCTTAGGGTGAAAATGTGGGGCAGAAGTGTGTGAAATGAGCATAAGAACATGAGGTGCACTGAGATTTACACTCCCAGTGACGTAGTGCTTTTTCATACTTAATTCATGATACCTCAGTGAGAACATTGATGGCTGGTTCTGATATTTGTCTGAGTAAGAGTACTGACCCACACTATCTTTGATTCTGTATGACTTATTAATGTTTGGCTCATTAGTTCTCATCACATCTTCAGGTCTCTCCCTTCTAGAGATGACTTTCTGGACCTCATGGAGGGTAGCTGTGCTTCAGGATTTAATGAGTGTATAGGGAGGGAGATGCGTGGGTGAAGGGATGGCTTATAGAAATTTAAAATTAAATGATTAATATCAATAAATCATCAGTGGGATCTTTCATCACATTCACTAAACAAGTCTGTGAGTTTCTTTTCTTTTTTTCTTTTTTCTTTTTTGCTGTTTACCATAATGTTGCTGGGATACAGCAT
Source organism: Argyrosomus regius (assembly GCA_946959425.1). Taxonomy (NCBI): domain Eukaryota; kingdom Metazoa; phylum Chordata; class Actinopteri; family Sciaenidae; genus Argyrosomus; species Argyrosomus regius. The sequence goes on from OX336889.1 coordinate 9,429,282, forward strand.
GCCTTTGAAATACAGATTCAAAAAAAGGTCAAAAGTAAAAAATTCTGATTGTAAATAAATGATTTTGTGGACAGTTGTGTCAGTTTTAGTGGTGATACTGACCCGATTAAGAGAATTGGATATTAGGTATGACATCTATCCATCCATTTTTTGTAACCGCTTATCCTCATCAGTGTCATGGTAGGGTTGGAGCCTATCCCAGCTGACTTAGGGCGAGAGGCAGGGTACACACTGGACAAGTCGCCAGTGCATCACATGGCACAGCATGACCACATTAAATACAGTTTAAAAATTAGTGTTTCCACTACAAAGATCCATTCATTCAGTCATGACTTAGTCCGTTTTCATATTAAAAACCTCAATTACACAGTGTGGTATACAGGTTTTGAAGTTGGGGGAATCTGGGGTATTGGCAGAGTTGAAGTATTGATATTGGTGTCGGGGGAAACAAAAAGTTGGATCGGTGCATCCGTATTTGGCTCTGGGAACCAGTAAAGAGCAGCACTACAAAGTCTACAAATTCTTGTAGTAAATACATTTAAGTCAGCAAAATAACACCACAAGGAACACCACAGAGCATAGTGTAATGTAATACAATATTGTGCAACAACACCTGCAAATACTATACAACATTTATGGAGCTCATAATGTTCAATTTGCGACAGTGTCACTCCAAATTTTAGAGGCAGAGTTTGCTGTATTGGGTCTTTTGTTAGACTGTAAGGTGTTCTTGTTATTTTGTCTAGCCCATGGACATCCTGAACACAAGATAATCCATTTGACTCAGGTGAGAGACACCAGAGACAGCTACCCTAACACACTTTTCACATGTGTATCTAGAAGGTTAAGAGCAACATGAGATGAACTCATTGACTTCCTGTCAGTACACAGCACACGTGTCACGTGTGAAGCCCCTCTTTGACACAGTGTCTGTAGATAGTGTTTGTTCATCAGCCCATCCTTTGTGACTCTTTTTTTACCCGTGGATATTTACCTCCTCCTTGTCGCTCTCCTGCTTACACTAAACAAGTGAATCATCACTGTCCCTCCCTCCCTCTTCTGTTAACTGCAGTTTTCTCACTTGTACACTCATACGCAGCAGCCAATCAAAAAACACCACCTATGAGAAGGAGCGAAGTATGTGAGAGAAGCAGAAAAAGGAAGATATTGCTAAGATAGCAACATGTTGAGAGTGTATTTTCAGGGATCTTTATGTAATCATGTACACTTTTTTCTCATTTACAAGTGATTTTTTTGTATAGTGGATGCTTACCTTGTAGCTCCTGTACACCTCCTACGCACATCTACAGTGAAACAAGTTTAATGAAGTTCAGTTTGTGTTTAAATAGCTGTTATGGTGAAGACATGTTGATGAAACTGCTGTAACATTCACTTTAAACACAGGTTTCAAACACATTCTTAACTCAAGAAGGAAGAAATTAAATCATTTCAATGATTTAAATTAGTGCCTCCAATTATTTCTGGCTCGTGAAACCTTAAAATAATCATCACCAAGTTTAACAGCACATTTTCTTTTCCACAGATTGTGTTATTTGAATGATTTTTAGGAGGTTGAATAGGGGACTACACAGTTGAAAGACTGAGATATCTGGTGATCCCTACATTTTTTCCCTCAAAAACAAAATACACTTTTGTGTCAGAAGAAGTCTGGAATCACGCAGGTGAAAAAAAGTGTTAAAATTGGAGGAATTATTTGTTTGAGGTGGTGACGGTGACAGATTGGATTGGAGAAGGAAGATGGAGGTGACAGTCAGAGTGAACTGAGATTGAAAAAGTGAGAAAGCCGGGAAAGGTGTACCTCGAAATTTTTGTTCATGTATTTCTGTTTGCTGAATCATTATCCAAAATTGCCAGCTTCTGGCAGCACTGAGATTCTGCAACAGCATAAACTATTGAATTTGATGTTTCTGGTGAATTCCAGGTTCTGACTTAATAAGTTTGTTTCCTCTGCAAATAAAAGGTATGTGGAGACCCCAGACATTTCTCAAAGCAGACACTGGGACTCGTTACTCGTTAACACAGGTGTAACTGATAATGTTTTAAAGTAATTAACCAGCTGCTGACATGCAGTAGTGTACTGTGTGGAACAGCAACGACGTGATTAGTTACACTTGTGCTTTTTCTTGATATGGCAAGACAAAATGTCAGCTGTGACAAAGGTCTGTTGAGGACTAATTTGAAATTACCAAGAACTGTTTCGCCTATTTTGGAAAAGTCTTACAAAAATCTCCACTCAAGGTCCACTTGCATGCCTGTGCTTTCAGTCAGGTGATTAAATTGTAGATGGTAAAACTTTTCATTACTCTGAGCAGTTGTAGGAATACTCTAACCTTGGGAAGCAGCTCGACTCGCAAGATCACAAAATTACTCGAGAGTCTGCCATGCCAGGCTTCAAATTACACACTTGTGTCCGAACCACAGGGGGTTCAGGCAAACTACAGGCGGCTATGACATGAGCAACAGGCGTGGTTTGGTGCTGTTTGTGTGTAACAACAATGGCGGTTGCTACAGAGTTTAGTATAGATGCTGATAGCGTGAATTATATTAGAATTGGAGAGTATTTCTTCATTGAAAGAAGAGCAAAGAACAGCATTGAAGACTTTTTTTTGTGATGTTTTGCATTTCTGTTGACTGGTAGTTGAAGTTTCCAATGAAGACTTCCTCCATGATTCTGTACCAGGGCATAAATGTAGACAGTGCAGACAGAGCGGTTATACTGGGGCCCTTAGAGAGAACATGCCCTTCAACAATGTGCTGGGTGGAGAGCGGATTGTGAGTGATTCAGATTTTTAACTATACTACTACAACTGTAAAAAATATTAAATGAAATGAATCATTTCTTATTTTGTTTGGTATTTTTGTCACATACAGAAGTAATGACGATGGGTAATATGTATGTTGTCCAACGTCAGTGTCCCCATCATAATAACTTACACTGAGATCCATATTACCTTATGCCACTGGTTCTGTGTAACAAACCATCTGGTGCAGTCAGGTTAGGACTTCCCCTCTATTCTGGCTTCAAAGTTGGGCTTGACAGTTCAATCTTCGCCTTGGAAATAGAAGTTGACAAGAACAAAACAAAATGAGACAAAACTTAGGATCTACTTTTGGACTTTTTCTGGAGCTTCTTTACTTCAATTTCTGGAGCTCCACAGTATCTTCTAAATATCTGTCTAAAACATCTCCAAAGAGCATGAGAAAAAAGTTTTTTTGACTGATGTTGAACTGATCAACTGTCCGCCTCAAGGCAAAATCCATGCCCATTTGATTTAGTATTTTGTTCTCCACTGCTTCTCACATACATCAGAATTTTAAAGGGGCATCGCACTGAGTTTACACATGAAGATCAGTTAACTCGCAGCCCACTACTCAGCCTGGATTAACAGTTTTAAAATGTCCTCTGTGGATCAGGAGGAGCTTTAGATCACCCGAGAAGGTCAGAGACTTCAACATTATAACAGAATGGATGTGCGAGATCTAAAAGAGGGGGTCTAATAAAAGGTGCTATCAAGTTGCATTATGGGAAATGTAGGATTTAGGCAAGGCTAAATATCAGGTTATCTCTGTCATTGCTGTTTTAATTTTAACATTTTGTCATCAAAGTGTAATACTAAAGTGCTGGACTACTCCTTTAAAGGCAAGATGAAGCAGATACAGGGTGTCCCAGAGGCCCATGGTGCCTCCGAGAGATAATCCAAGAATGACAAAGATCTGTTTGATCCTTGTAGTTATTCCCTGATGAGGAGAGGATGGCACGTATTTCATGACAAGTTCAAGAAGGAAGTGAATTACTGAGCTTCTACTTGGCACAAACTGCTTGTACATACATATAATTTAATGAGCTAACAACAGGAGGGTCCAGTGACTAATTCTTCAGTTAACTTTTTCTTTCTCTGCTGGTGAGATTTCTTATTCCTCACTTTGGCACACCTCTAAAGCAATTTCCTGGGGGACAATTAATCCTCTGGTCTGAAGCGTGCTTGATATATACAAGCAGGACTAGGAGGTAGCCAATACAAATCCAAAGATTGTCCCCCATCACCCCCTACACACTCACACCCCCACCGACCGTCATACTTCCTTCTCCCTGTTATCCCCCCCTCCTCTCCTCTTCCTTCTTCCCCTCGCGGAACCCTGAGCGTCCTCCTGTTGACTAAATTTCCTCGATGACGTAAGTCCACGTACATAGTCCATGTAGGTGATGCTTCTGAATGAATGAGTGTCCCCTCCCATCTCCATTACTAGTACTACGGGATGTCTATAAGAGCAGATCACCGGGACAGCCCGCTGAATTTCATGAGATACCGAGATGCAAGAGCGAGAAGCGAGACTGAAAAGAAAAAAAAGAAATTAGAGATACTTTTACCGAAAATTACGCACCAGAGCTGGCGATGGGGTTAGATAGGATGTATGTAGGATCATATATGAGCAAATTTAGCGCCATAAAGTTATAATTTGACGAGGTGGAGAAGGTAAAACTATGCTTTCTTTATAGTTTGATCAAGTCGTGAACTGAAGAAACCTCACCAGGACTGATGAAAACCGAAAGGTAAGTTTTTCCTTTTCATTGTGCAAATTTCTTTGTCTTCTACATATTTGGGATGATTACAATGGCTGTGATCCACGTGCAGCAAGAAATTACAACAACAAAGAGCTTTGTTAAATCACTGTAAGCTCACTCTTTTCCACCCCCCTCTGTCACTGAATTTTCCCCTGCGTGCCATTTCGTGAATGTACGGTAGATTACAGAGTCTGGAAGTTACTGCAGTGTGAGTCACTTTGGCGCACATGGGCAGTGACAACTGAAAAAAAAGGAGAGAATGTCTTGTGGGGTGTAGGCTGCGCTGATTGCATGTTAACCAGGCTGCATCTTCTGCAGATAGTAACCGAATCACGACCTGCGGTTGATTTCTTTATTTTTCATGGGTATCATGGGTCAGCCTGTGTGGGACTAACAGGCTGCTTCTTAGACCTAACACAGCCGAGAATGGAGTGTGTATAGTCAGGACAACATCTGCTCATGTGTTGCTGGTTAGGACGGAACCAACATATAAACCATAGCACAACCAGAAGGTTTTAAACCAGTCGTTATAAAGATGCATTCACCCCGTGTGGAGATATAAACTGACCTATTATCCCTCACTTTGGCAGGCAGAGATCCTCTCCCTATAGCCCGGCTGTTTTTTTCCCCCATTTTTTTTCTAATGCTGAAATGACATCGTGACGCGTTATTGAGATGAAGTCAATTTTGCGTCATTCCTGCGCACATGCAGACGACTCCCAATCACATCACAGGGCTTTAAAGACACAGTGCGAGTCGCCTTCATACGTCTACAACCTGCATTGCGATGTGTCTCTGCTATACGTGGTAGAGAGATGAGAGAGGTGAGGGGGTGGGAAAGGCCTGGGGGTTTGATGAAAACTCCCCAGTGTAACTCCTGGAGGGGGGGCTATGACCAGAATTACAATGAGCATGGGTCAATAAATTCTCCCACTGTTTTTAGCCGTGATGTCCGGCTGCGCAGAGCATAATCCACACAGACTTTAGGCGGCCCGACAGAGGCACTCTTCTTTCCAAGATCTTTCAGAGAGCTGAAATAAAGGGCCGGCGCTGCGTGACTCTGTCCATGGTGCTAGACCTGGTCTGTTGGGTTGACCTGACAAACGATGAAGCAGCAGATTTCTGATGAATACTGTCAGCTTAGCTGATCTGTGTGCCTACAGCCAAACCGAAATGTCTCCATACGGACAACATATTATAGATATTTTGAACTGCTATAGACAATTTTATTAGTATGGCCTTATAGATTCTTGACTCTGTCCTCTGATGAGTTTTCATAGTTTAAAAACAGGAATATTGAAACTTTCTGACCTCTTCCTAACATGCGTGTGTGCCTCGGTTACAAATATAGAGGCGCATCTGTAGAGAAATTTACGGCTCACGCAGCAGCAGCAGCAGCACTAGAGGAAAGTCGGCCAGCAGTGTTTGTCAGTCAGCACCATGGACAGAGATACTTTGTCACAGAACAAATGGATCTACTTTTAATGAAAAAGATGGGATTTTTAAAAAAAATATATGTATTTCATATATGGCTTATAGCTTTACTTATTATTAATGTTTGTATTAATGGAAGTATCTGCTTGTGACACCTCTGGAGATACAGACACAGACAAAAAACATGACTCAGGAACAAGTCCAATTCAGTGTTAACCTCTGGTGACAATTTAGTGGTCACTTTTGGACTTTGCCCACACACAGCACTCCTTTTTTTTTTTTTTTTGTCTTCACCTTTCTAGATTCCTTCAGAATAAAAGAACACAAACCACTTTACATGGCCTCAAACAGCCCGTACATAAACATCAGATGAGTGCTTGTGATCACTCAAATTTCCTGACTGCTGACGTCAGTCCCAGTCCTTACTCAGTTGAGCTTGCATAAGCCACCAATACAGCCTGTGCTCCCGTCAGTCCATATCCTGTGGCTGAGTCATAGATAATCGGCATGGAAATCAATACTACAAACACAACAAGTGAGCTATGTAACCAGATGTCTGGCCACACATAGCCTAAGGCCTCTGGCAAGGAAAGGCTATGGTGTGTGCTACTTTGAGCACTGTGTCATAATATATGATCTGATTTGGCTAATGGCTGTGTAGTGAGCCACAGAGATATGCCAGGCGACTGTAAAGAGCACTAAAGAGCTCTCTTTCCTTTGCACTTCACACCTTGATTTGTTTATGTAATGCAATTATAGATGACATTTAATTGCCCAACAAAGGGCAGCATCATGGTGTCTCTCTCACTCTTCACAGCCCACCTTCCCTTTTGCATGTTGTTGCCAGCTTGTGTGCTTTCTTACTCTCTGCAGTTGGATTTAATTCTGTGCTACTACTCTGCTCTATCAGTCAGTGCATCAATACCTTGGCTCTAGACTGCTTACTGCTAAAACTCCTCCAAAGTACAGTAACAGTCTACAGTCATGGCTACTGACGTCTGGCAAACCTCTGCTCTGTGTGATAAAATTCACCTTTGTGACTGTAAGAGTTAAGCTGAGTGGGAAGATGCTGCTGTACTGTATGAAGTTTCCTCTCGGAGCCCAGCACTACTGAAGCCTGCATCACCAACATCATCAAACCACCGAGGACGTCAGTGGTTACCACAGCCAATCATATTTCTCCCACTGTCTCCATGGTGACCGTGGCATTAGATTGTTACTGTAGCAACAGCACCACTGGTAACAGTCTACAGCCATGGTCGCTAGGGGGCAAAACACACGTCTGAAGCAGAGTGGTGCAAAAGAGCTGTTGAGAAAGGCACACTAGATTCAGCAAGAGAGGGAAAGTGAGCAAAGAAGTGTTAAAATAACCAAAGCTGTGTTGTTTTATGTAATTGGCAAGAAGATATTTTACAGCACTTGATGTGGAGTGAATCATTTATGCTATTCAATTTATCCAGACAAAGAAAAGAAGACAAAAGACTGAACTGAATCCCAGTGGTAAGAAATATGTGATGTACAATCCAAAATAAGTAATGCAAACCAAAGAGCCTGGGTGCATACAACATATACTTTAAATATGTAATTAAATTCTGTAAATGAATCACATGAAAGTACAAATCCTTACATGTCAGAGATGTTATCCAAAAGATAACATATTTGAACATTGTTAAGAAAATATCTGCTGTATATTTGAGATGCAATATTGCAGTATACCCACATGCTGGAGGAGGGAAGCCTCCTTGACATGTAGATGAAAGTGTCGGACAGAAGCTGCCCGTCCAGTCTTGATTGAAACTGATCCACTCCTGCCAGGAAAATAGCTCAGGGAACGTCCTGAAACTGCTGTGAATCCTGATCAGCATTTATAGAGGCGTGTGAGGTTATCCAGGTTTACTTTCTTACAAAGGTTGTTGGTTTTAATACTTCCTGAACTACTTTTTCTTTTCAGTGGTATGCATGTTTGAATTATACCCATATGATGTATAATTTCCTTTCAATAAATGAATCAATCATGAGCACAGACTTCTCATCTTTGTCAGTAATAATGATTTGAACTGCTCTTTAAAAGTACTTTAAAAGTGAAAGCTGAGGGTCAGCCACCTAGCAGTGACCTTGGACTTCAGTGTCTTGCTCAAAAACACATGTACGTACTGGTTTAAGAATTTAATTAAATTAATCATCAGACATATTAAAACCTCACCCTCTGGACGAGGATCTTCTATAAATGAGTGGCACTTGTATCTGCACTGTAAGACTCTACATACTGAACGTCTTTCCAGCAGCACATAAACTCTTACTGCTCAGACACTCAGGTCATGAAACACCACTGTTGATTATAATGAACCTGATTGAGATATCCGCAATTAACACAAGATTGAAGAGGTAAATGCTGATTAAAAGTATTAAGATGCAGCAGAGGAAGTAACATGTGCTGCAAAGCCTATGTCTGTGTCCAAATGTTGAGAGACTGGACAAGATAGACATTCAGCGTCAGAACAGGAAGGACCTAATATCACAATGTGACTCAATTTATAAATATTTTTTGATGAATTGTTCTCAAGTGGCCGGATACACAGAAAATTTTGCACAATGGTAAGTGTTCCACTTGTCTTGAGGGAATACATATTTTTAGCCCAAGGATTTCATGGAACAAGAATTCTGTTAAGATAAGGAGGTCTACAGTTCAGAAAGAGAAAGAAGTATTTGGCAATTAAGCCAAAATAGCTATCATCTGTCCCTGGGAAAAATCATAAATATGGTTCATCTACTTCCTCTTTTTTGTGCAAATTGATTTTTTTTTATTTTTATTCTGAACACACTAAGATTTATTTTCATACAACATTCCTACCTCACAGTATGAACCTGTTTCCCTCAGAGGTAACATGCACCATATTTACATAAACAAACCTTATCCAGTCACAGTTGGTTTCCTTTTAACAATGTGTATTCAGTTGTTGGTGGGTATCCAAGTTTATTACAATAACAAAGAGAAAATCCTGAGGTGCTGAAGTTATGAGGTTCCTCTTCTCTTCTGTACCAGAGAACAGAGAGAGACGAGGAATGACATTAACTGTCACATTCAGTACTACTGGGACACAAACACTGTTTTTATTGTGTTTGTTAAACTGCTACACCGCTGTCACATCAAAAATCTTTAGTAACACCTTTAAAAAGAAATGTTAATACGTATTTAGCAATGAACTCATGGTGAATTCATGACTTCTTATTTAACACATAAATGAATATCAATTATTATCTTTGATTTACCAAATATACAGTAAAAATTTTATAACTGATTACATTAATAACAGATGGAAAGGTTTGCTTATATATTATATATTGAAACATTACCGACTGTAAAGCAGATCATAAACTCATAGCTTTTGTCATGGCAACAACTGTTTCACTAAACATGTTTAATAAAATATATGTTTAAGCATTTATCTCAGAATAAACAAGGGATTTCTTTGAGTACTTACTGAACTCACAAAGTAAGAAATCAGTCTAATAAATATCAAAATTAATGAATAATATAATAAAAGAGCCTACTAGATACTGTGCTAAATAATCAGTGCAGCCCTTTATTATACGTGAATCTGCACAGTGATCACTGTCTTACTGGATCTTCTTCTGATTAAATCAAGTGGTAAGGCCACGCAACACATATTAATCATACTAATCATTCTTAGAGTCATAGTAGTCTTACGAAGCATCAATAGCTCATGAATGACACAAGGCTGACTGCAGAAGTCAGTGAAAAAGAGAAACGAATTTAAATTCAAAGCACATTTACATTAATATTCACATCCTTGTGTCATGTTATGAGCTCACACAGTACAGTAGATGGTAAGCTGCCATGGTAATCTCCATTTTGTAGAGAGCGATGAACCATCACTCTCAAATGACTCATACTTCCTCCCTGATTTTACCAACTTTGTTTCTAACAGCTGCACAGTTATTCAGCTTTTTAACAATGAGTCAGAGGCTGCTGCTCCAAACTGAAAATGCTACAAAATGAATGCTATTAAATCTAATAATTTAGAAAGGGTCAGTATGCTCATCCACAGATATCCAGGACCTCATTATTAAATATTATTAGATACTGGCAGTATGACATATTCAGTTTACAGTATTTAGGAGCTGATGTTCACAGAGTTTGGGCTAAAATAAAGGGACAGGGGTGGCATTATGAAGAAATTCCAGTAAATACACAAAGTATAGCCACTCCTGCTGGTTTGAAAACATTTAATCAGGAAAACTGCAAACATCCCACTGCTAATGGGTCATTTGGGTAAAAGAGAGGAGACAGATACAGATTTCATTGTTACTTTATCATGAAATATTTGTTACCTTTACTTTTTTGTAACCTTTTTTTTTTTTAGTTTTTGTTCCACACGGTTTGCACGTGTACATCAGGCAGATAATAAAATATCCCCCTTTCCTTTTTTGAAGTTCTAGTTGCAATACAACCATACCATTATGACCGACAACTTTGATTACTCCTTCACCCTGACCTACCTACCCTTTCCCCATTATTATGTTATCTTAAAGAGCTGAACAAACAAATAATCACAAGAACTTATATATATATATACACACACACATATATATATATATATGTGTGTGTGTGTGTATATATATATATATATATTTATATCTGTGTGTGTGTGTGTGTGTGTGTGTGTGTATATATATATACACAATAATATATTATAATATATACAATCAATAATGACATTAGATTTTCCATTTGATGACTCACATTCCTATTAAAACATACAAAAACCTTCAAGTAAAGCAACGAATAGGTGATCGACTTATCCCCTTCCCTTTAGGCTGACCATGAAAGAGGCAAATTAATGAATAAGAACTGGCAGATCACAGCATGACAAAAAAACGCTGACAATCCACGACAGGACAGAGTGGGTTGAGGAAAAAGGTGACTTTGTGACAGCCCTGTGCTGGGGTGGCTGTTGGCCGGATGATCAGGGACAGGCTGACCTCCCACGCAGAATTAGTCATCTCTTTACACCACTTATTTTTTTTCCCACTAAAGACTCTTATTCACCCTTCTAGCAACCTTCCTTCACATTGCTGTTTGGCCGCCCAGGCTTCTTCTCTCCCACACACACACACAGAGTCAGCAGCCTTTAGACATAATCATTTATTGTTCAAATTTCCACAGGGAGGCAGATCAAGGGGTTGTTAAATACATAGCTGCTAATTTCCACTGTTATAGGAGTCCACTTAACCAAACTAAATTGAAGTTTTAACATTATTAAACAGACTTTTAACTGATTTGATCCTTTCATTACAGGAACCTGTTGGCTTTGTTTTGCAGTTTGTGTGTAACCTCTCATTTGCTTCTCTCCTTGTATTGCAGACTTGATGCAAAATATGGAACCAGGACACAACACGAGAGCTCCGTGGTACCTGAACGTCCAGTTCACTCAAGAACACACTGCTTTTATGCTGTGAAATATGAGCAATAGCTAACACATGCTTTCTGTTCATCTGTGTGCATGGCTCTTTAGAAATATCCAAATCATGCAGAAACAGTGTGTACACTGACAACATGCAGCTCTTTTTCCTAGACCCTTTGTCTGAAATTGAAATTGCACATGCACAGTCACATCAGACTCCACAGTGAAGCATTGATTCTTTTCCTCTTCATACTTAAATATCCCTAAACAGTTTCTTACCCACCTACAATGTCTTGACAGATGTAAAGACACTTGGCTTGAGTCAAATCGGTCGTTTCTTTTTCATCATTTCTGTTAAGCTCTAATGCAATCCAGGGGGGGACTGCTAAAAGAAACACATGTAACTACAGAAAAGGCACTGATATTCACTCAGTTTTGGGTCTTTTATACATGTCCTCTACTGCCACTCCTTCCCTAGCACAGCCCCAGTCACATGTGGCTTTCTGAAGCAGCACTGGTGGTGAGAATTAAAGCAAAAACAAACTTGCAAACCAAATCTCCTCCTCTTCTGTTTATTTTTGTTGTAGTACCATGAGTCATAAAAAGAAAAGTTCTGTCTCTTTTCCGCCCATGTCTGATTTCTCTTCTGGACAGAAAAAAACCCTCTAATAATAAGAAACACATGACAAGAAAATGTAGACTATGATAACAGCTTGTGATGATGTGGATTTACTTAGCGAAAGGGTAAATGTAAAGCAAGGTGAGGATGGCGAGGGACTGCTGTGACTCAGCCTTTCCCTGGTCAGAGAAAAAAACAACTAAATGCATCACGGGTACTGACACGCTTTATCTGCTTGCAGACAAAGCCACAGGAAGACATTGACAAAAGGCAAACAGTTCATATTTAGTAAAAAAATGTGTTATTTCAGTCAATTCCTCTGGATTTGTGGCTGTTGAGGGTGCAGTAACTGCTGTAGGCTATGCAAACAAATGGACACCAATGGCAACCAGCTGTCCACGCAGTCAGAGTATATTGATATCACTGTGAATAGTATGTGACCTGAGCACCTGTGTCAAACACAGGGCTCTGCAGAGTCCTATCACACATAATAATCATGTCACAAATTCTCTACAGCAAGCTGAGCCCCCTAGACAGGAAACTGGGAGAGGTGGAGGTGCAGGGGAGAAGGGAAAAGATGGGATGCCAAGGTGGATGAAAGAGCATGGAGTCAAATTCCTACCCCATCTGGAAAGAATTGCACACAGCGGTTACAGAAGCACACTGGGTACTTGCACTCTGCCAAGCACTCTCACTCTCGCGCTGTCGTGCCCAGCACAGCCTCTCCACAGTCAAATGTGTGTGACATGAATTGACTTAAAGGACTGCAAAATAAGATGTGCAAACAGTGCCACCTAGTGGGAAGTCAGCTGTCAGCAAAGCTGGTAATGAATCTGAGAGAACATGGCAGACTGACTTGAGTTTACTTTACTCACAAGGCCGTCTGTCTGCGACTGGCAGAGTTGAAACAGATCTGTGAATCAGAGCCTCATTACTTCTCCCTGATTTGTTTGCTTCCAAAAGTCACATTACTTAACCACAATATGCTTTGAAAAAGGTCCAACTACTCAGAAATTCACTTTTATTGAGTTTAGGAGGTTCAGTGCAGCTCCGCCATTTTGTTTTGTTCTCTATTTTACACAGGTAGAGTTAACTAGACCATTTTTCCCCCCGCTTACTGTGCAGAGGTAAAATGACTTAATTATTCATTATTAAAACAAGGACAAACTCTGCAGCGGGTTGATAAGAAGGTAAGGCTGGATCACATTAGACATCAGCGTCAGACTATGCAGTGAAAAACAAACAAAGACTTGGACCTTATATAAACATTCTTCACATCTCAGTGAAGAAACAACTAAAGAAGTTATTTTACTCTTGAAGATATGCCTGCAATATATATATATATATATATATATATATATATATATATATATATATATATATATATATATATACATATATTCTTTGACTTTCTTTGAATTATAGTTCAGTATTTGTTTTTCATATAAGTTTGATGTTTTGATGCAACTTTATCAGGGAGCAATGGTCATATTGTTACAAATGGTAGAGATTATTGGTATAACTGTATTATATACTGCATGTGGTGTAAGAGTAAACATTTGTTTGTTCCATTGTACATTTTTTATTTGTTGCCAAGCTGACATGGGGATCTAAATAAACAATAAGGAATAAGAATGAGAATATGATATTTACAAGCAAACACTGAATATATCTAATAAATATAATAATAAATATATTATAATATTATAATAAATATAATATCTGATCTTCATTACTTTAAAATGATTAAAGATCATCTACCAAAAAGAAATAAACCACAAATATATGTTAGAAGCTTTAATTCAGTTTCACACTTTTCCAGACACACTGACAAGAGTACATAATTAGTTTTGATCGTTCTGAAGTTGTAATGCATCAAAGTATCTTCTTTGTTCTCTAATATTGTTAATGTAATAAGGGCCCCATTTGACTTTAATTATGGTATTTACATACCCATTAGTTCCATTTAAAATGGTTTATATTCTCACACCAAAACTGTGGCTTGCCAGCAAGGACATTTTTTGAAAGACATCCCCTTTTACTGATGTTAAATTCAGTGAGTAATTAATATTTAAAGCAAAACAAATCTTTAGGCTGTGAGATTAAAAGCTGCACAATTTTCGACGGGAGCAAAAGAGGATTTATCAAACTTCTTCCCTCTTTTCCCTCCTGATAGAGTGCGCCAAAATATAAATCAAACATCAGTTGAGAGTGAGCTCTGCTGCCCAATAATTTATCTTAGACCACCGGGCTTCACACACTGTAATGTAACAAGTACTCAGCCACTAGTGGGACACGTTAGACACATCATGAGAAAGATGGACATCTGGCAGGACGGGCTGCACCAGACTGGCCTCTGTTGCCAGGGAGATATGATGGCGGAAAGCAGAGGAAGGATCTGAGTAGAGAAGCCTAATAGTTGTAGGCAAATAACAAAACTCATAACCGCCTGAGACAATGTGCAGCAACCTGGGGAAAGTTTACAGCTAGAGCCACGGTGTGCTGCTGTCAGTCAGTTTCTGCTGTGGCAACCAAATGGCAATATTGTGTTTATTTATTTATTTACTTATTGACAGACTCCTCCATCAATAAATAATGAGGATGGAGAGCAGTCGTGACTAGCACTGCACGCATCTGGAAACTCAAACCCCTCAGCCTTAAAAACAAACCCATCGCCTCAGCATGGAGCCGCGTTTATCAAAAACTCTCATAAAGAAGCAAGGTTCCATTTCTGATTTATTGTTTCGGATTTTGAGTAGAAAATGCGAGACAGAGAGAGAAGGTTACGTCGTAATGCATCACATTTTTTATTCTCCACATTGCAGCAGGATACTCCTGTGAAAAGTCACATACTGTACATCAAATAAAGTGCTTCATACAGTGTTGATGACTGTCTTTGAAACACAGCATGAGTGGAAACTCATTTTTAAGAGTCTGACAACATACACTGGCTTATCCAAGGACAAGTGGATTGCATTTGACTAAAGCCACCCACATTAAGACACTTTAATTCCATACAATGTGCTCAAGGTCATCTTTTGCTTACAAAAGCCGTGTCTTCATTATAGAAAAGCCCACACATCTCCCCTGAGCAGGAAGAATTCCTTTCTTTGTGCTGCATAGAGCAGCTCCTTCATGGGAATTTAACACGTGAGCGTGCATGAGCTCAAACACACACATGCTGTTCTCTCAGTTGCATGTATTTTGAGCTCAGAACACAAGCAGAGAATGTAAATGAGAGTAATGAATTTGGTTTGATCTGCTGTGCTGTAAAATGGCTGGTAATCCAGTTGAGGCGGGACTCGGGGCTCCTCTGGTTTTAGCTCTGCTCGCTGATAGACTGTCTGGACAAATACCCACTCTGCTTCCTCTGGTCTGACCTCCCTTCAGTTGTTAGCAGAGCTAGAGCGCGACTGGCAGGCGTGAAACCAGTCAGAGACAGCGCCGGTCACGACTCGTTATTCCCCTTGGCAGCCACAGGGGGCGCACTTGTTCTGCCCACACTGCTTGGTAGGGAGAGCTGTCTCTGGGCTTTGTTTCTGCAGGCAGACAGTGGGATAGCATTATAACACTAGTAACAGTACCTCAGACAGATTAGTGGTAATATCTGTTTGTAATAAATGACAAAATTTATGATGCACATCAAGGTCAAGGTCACAACAACGTCTTTTAGAGAGACATCCACGTACATGTCCTGCTATCATTACGCCACTGGGTGTCAGTGTGGTGATAAAAGTCTTCAAACACATGCTGAACACTGTGGATTCACTCTACCATCCTCCCACCTCTCTCTC
The DNA here is from genome assembly GCA_946959425.1 of Argyrosomus regius. NCBI lineage: Eukaryota > Metazoa > Chordata > Actinopteri > Sciaenidae > Argyrosomus > Argyrosomus regius. Next base: position 9,445,140 of record OX336889.1, read on the forward strand.
TCTCTTTTCTCTTTCCTCTGCCATTCATTCTTTTATCTCCCAACCCTGCTCACCTGTCTGCGAGTAGGCCGCACAGGTTGGTTGTCAGGGTGGTTGGGCGCCCATGGCCCCAGGCTCTGATTGGAGTAGAAGTCCATGGGGTAGACTTCCTTCCAGCCAACCTCCTGTAAAGCCACAGCTGCCTGAGAGATAGTGAGACAGATAATAATGGAAAAACAAATATGAACAAGAGGCTCGACAGCCTAAAAGTACAACACCAGCCAACACGTACGAGGTGATATGGTACACGATTCTACAGTTTTTTCCGCTCGTTATCGATAACTGTATTTGCAGTTTTTGGGAAGACCAGCTGCAGGAAACCAAAGAATGATGAGAAGACACAACAGACAAGACAGGTGTCATAATATTAAGCTTGGATAACAGGCAGAGTTGTCATGTTATCCCTATGCAGCTGCACTGCATGACACAACAGCTGTTAGAGGAGAGCAACAGCACTGGCATGAGTGTACTGTGACATAAGTGCAGACTGCTCCATATGGAAGAGAAGTGTCTGTGAATATTGATTATGAATGATGGAAAAAGCAGCCGAATGACTGAACAGATGAATAAACAAGCGCGCTGAATGAAAGAACAAATGATTTGATTGTTCTTTTATTAATTCGTCCAACTACTCATTCATCTTTCAGACTAGTTTAGATGCCAAAATTGAACTTCAGCATCATACAAATTGGAATCATTTAAAGAAATAACACAGAAATATGACGAGAAAACATGAATGATGAGAAAACCATGCTAATATCATACAACTCCAAACACGGTTATTTGATCCATTAGAGAATTCAGTTCAAAGGGAACATGAGAAATGCGTCTGGAAAGTGACGAAATCTCTCTCTGTTGCTGGGACATAATTCATCACTGTTACACAGCTTGTGTGTATTTTGTGTCCCAACACTGACAAGGTAGTGTTCTCTTACATACTGGGCTACATCTTTAAATAGAAAGAAGAAAACCAACACTTCCCTTAAACATGTTTTTTAAAATCTTCATATGAACTAGAAACAATAGAAGATAAAAGCAAAGCAGATAAATGTCTAATGGTTTCTATTTTTACGTGTTTAAAGTGTAACACAGGTACTATGCTGCACAATTTGTATTAATGTTTATATAAAAGATATATCTGATTTCTATTAACATGACTGTCTCCCTTTTTATACAGCTATTAAAAATAAAATATGTGGGTCACCTAAAGTCCACAGTGTTTCTTCCTAAACTAACTAACAAACTGTATACTTAGCAGACTCTTCCCCAAACATCCCTCTACTAGACTCTTCCTCATTTCCTCCTCTCCTCTGCCCTTATTCCACCCGCCTCTCTCATTTCTTTAGCTTTTACCCGCTGCTCTCCTCCTCCCTCACAAGCTGCCTCTCTCTCTGTGGAAGCTAGCTTCTCCTGCTAATCCCTGCTCTGACAGGAGAGCCAAGTGTGTCTTATTGACTATAAATATAACATGAGACACACTGAAAATAAATGCTGCTGCCCCCCCCCAACTCATCCTCTACCCTTCTCCTTGCTCACTCCTCCCTCCCATCTCATTCCTCTTCATCTTCAGTGTAAATGCCACAGTCAAAAGCACAGCGCACTGACACATATAACAGTCATAGGTATTAATTAGATGTGTGTGTGTGTGTGTGTGTGTGGGGGGGGTGAATTAAGACTTATCACAAACGCACACAAGAACACGTATAGACGGGGCTGCAAATTATTTAAATGCTCAGACATTGTTCCCAAATAGCTAGCGGGGAGAGCAAAGTGAGCACACACACACACACACACACACACACACACACACACACAAAAAAAAAGGGCTTAAGAAAACAGATTGCTGCTTTCCTCATTACAGCGGGGTGAATTTCAGACTCCACATGCCCCATTAAAGACCACAGTCTAAAACAATTCAAAATAATCATCACTTTTTCTTCTAAGGTGAACGCTATCATTATTCCTAATGGCCTCGTTCTAAAATGTATGTGCAGCACAAAGCGGCGCGCGAAGATGTGTAGTCGGAAGAAAAACAGCAACCATTTCAAATCACAATCCGATATTCAAGACAGCAATTCCCCTTGCAGCCATTTCGCAGGGATTCAAATCAGTAGCATATCTTTCAGTGAAATCACTGAATGAATTAATAGTCGACATCAAATGCTAAACAGCCGAGTCACATAATCACATGAAAACTGCCAAACCCATCACAAAGTTGCTACGCCAGCTGGAGAGGCACACAAACAAACACTTGCTTTGAAATGGATCTTTATGGGTTGCTGTCCGATCTATTTCTCTCTCCCTTTAGAAAAATAAGACAGCTGCAAGGGGTGGGACTGTGTGGTCCTGTAGCCAGTAGGGGGGGCTAGTCTTCTGCTGATCTTGTTTCATGTGTGTGTGTGTGTGTGTCTGCTGGTGTGTCTTATAACAGGGACAGAGGGAGAGAAAGATGGAGGGAGAGGAGGAGGAGGGGGAGTGGGCACACTACTCCATCTCCAGCACAAGCAGGCCTTGATGAGTCCTTTACAAATTCACACACAGACCTTCGTTCAATTGTGTGTGTGTGTGTGTGTGTGTGTGTGTGTGGTAAGTGAGTGACAGCTGTGCTCTTGCTTAGAGACTATAATGTGTGTGTTTACCTCATATGGGGACAACAGGGGTTTGGAGAAGGCTGTGCCCCAATCGATGGAAAGACGTGGACAAGCGATCTGGATCCACCTGTAGGAAAGAGAAGGTACACGTTTGTGCTCAAATGTACATCCATGAGCGAGTGCAAATGTGTGCGTAAAACTGAGGCAGTCAAAGAGGGCGAGAGACTAAGATCCTATTAGACAGGCAGGGCACATCTGCGGCTGCACGCTGCATGTGGATACGTGATGCAACGGGTTGTGCAGGGAGGCTCCCTCCACCTGATCTCCAGCATCTGTTGGAGAGATCTGTCCTGATTTTCAACCACTCTAAAGACAGCCACGCTACACTGTCTGAATACACAGCCAGCCAGTGAAAGAGGGAGGCTGAAAAGAGACGGGAGGAAGGTTTGTGGTGGAGGAGGAGGAGGAGGAGGAGGGCGGGACAGACTGGTTGCAGGAGGCATAAACAGAAAAACAGGGAGAGAAGTGAACAGAGGTGAAAAGAGAAGAAACGCAGTGGAAGAAAAGAGGGAGAGGTTAGGTGAGTGTGAATAAAAAACCTGCACCAGCCCGGTCTCCACGGAGGTAGCCTACATAGCTGGCAGACAGGGTGGTGGTGGAGAGGGGTGGGGTGCGGGTTGTGGGTGGGGGGCTGTGTATGCGAGAGATGGAGGGGAGGGTGGTGAGAAAAAAAAGTGCAAGAAGGACACAGATATACACAGATAGGGAGAAAAAGCAATGAAGACGAAAACAGAGGGGGGGGGGGGGGGGGGGGGGGTGGAGGAGAGACGAGGAGACACAGGCGAGAAGTGAAGAAATAGAAGAGAGGAGGAAGATTGGCAGGGAGAAAAGTGTTTACTCTGGAAAATGCATGAAAGAGGGATGAGGAGGGCGTGGATGTAAACAGCTGGAGGGAAAAAAAACGAACAATGGGAGAATGGAGATGGAGAGAGAAGCGGCCGGGGCTACGGGGGTTAGCTTTCACAGATCAATGCTATCCACAGCTCCATCTCTACTAAGGGAGCAGACCCTCCCTTGTCCTTAATCCTAACGATGGAGCTCCATCAGAGATATTGGCAAATATGAATTGAGCTGCAGTGCATAGAAAAGCCCTGGAGATAACGTCAGATCTACGTAAATGTCAATAAGTATACACCTGTTTGAGTTTTAAGCAAAGGAGTGTAGTCGAGTATGGAAGCATAGATAGAAAACACATGAAAGAAAAAAAAATAAAGGTCGCAACCACTTGAGTACGTTCACGTCTACGTTAATGCGTCAAAATCCCCATCTGCCTATTCTTCATTTTTCCAAGTCTCACACCAAATTTCTCAACTGCAGAACTGATTGCACCGTTGACTCTCGCTCCACTCTGCTTTCTGTCACAGAAATATTCCACCCCCTCCGGGCACACGCTTGGCATTTTCTCATTTTCAAATAACACTTTTTTTTTTAAATGTCTCCCCCCAAAGAGTGAATTCTTATTCATCCTCCTAATTTCCTGAGTCAGGGATATTCGCACCAAGCACCAATTTCCTCAGACGCAAGTTTGCCGAGTTAAGATGGAGATGTGGAGTCAGAAATATGACCTTTAAGTCCATCAGCTGCTATTCATAACTGGGGTCCTTTATGAAAACAGCCCTTAGCCCACACCGGAAGAAGGACTTTTTTTTTTTTTTTTGCATTTGTGTTTGCACGTGTATGTGAGTAGAAGTGTAAGATCTGCTTCTGCTGTACGTCAGTCTATGTGTATAATGAGCTGAAAGGAACCCTGGGAGTGGTTAAAAGAAGGAGGGTGATTAATAAGCAAACCCAGACTCCTCGACTAAATCCTTGGGGCTAGGCATTGAGAGAAGGGTCTGAGAGGAAAGTAAGACAGAAAGCATGAAAGGGAAAGCAGAGAGGATCCCTCCTAAGGAGCAGATAGCTGATTGGCACACAGAGCCAGAAGGGACTTTTCTAATATTAGCACAGAGACAAACTGAATGGTGCACAGTTCAGTAAAATGCATGCTGCCGTGCCAGGTATTGCCCCCAGAATGAGGCACAAATTGTATTTCCAGCCCTTATCTGGCCTTCAATCTAGCCTGCACAGTAGAGATCCCACATCATGCGGTGCAGTGAGACAAAGAGTGCTGGAGGTAAAAAAAAAAAAAAAAAAGAAGAAGAAGAGGTACAGAGACAGAGGAGAAATGTTGGCTTTTGTCTCAGGCTGTTGAGCCTTGCTCCTCAACTTATTCCCAAGCAAAGATTAACTGAAATAAACAATGTATGAACACGGGTTTCTCTTCAGTCCCTCACTAAAGGATCTGTTTGCATTAACACAAAAGGGTGAGAGGAGCAGGATGCAGGGCTGTAGGGCACTGTGCTGTGATATATAAAAGGTAAGGCTGCATGACATTTAGTACTTCCATGCGACGTGTTCTCCAGCCCTGGCCTTGCTGCATTACCTGCTGTGGACCATTACACCCTGACACTGTTAGGAGGACTTCCAACTGCATGGCTTCGTTTCAATTACACTCACAGTCTTGACCCGCCAAAAAAGCAGGGACAATTAACCTTTCAGCGCTGCAGGAAAATGAAAAGTGTTCACCTATAACGGCAGGACGTAATTGAATTAAAACAAACAGATTTTATTTCGGTGGAGTCAAAAATTTATATTCAAAAGATTAAAGAGTGGTGCTGGGTGGCATTTTCGGTCTACTTGAGATACGTGTGTGCCGTGTACAGATATCTGTACAATAGTCTAAAACCTGCCTGGGGACAGCCTAATCACACTTAGAAGCATATGCTAATGGTGTCTCTCTCTTTATATGAGTGAGTATGTGTGTATGTCTAATGACAGAGAAAGCCTGAAGGTGGGCTCTGTACAGTGTGTATGTTGACTAATGCTGGGCACTAAAGCGTCCTTTACCACCTCCCCACCATATATCTCACAATCTCCCTCTCCCTCTTTCTTTTATACCTCCTTCACAGCTTCAAACACTTGGTGGTTTATCTATCGTAGCCTCATGCAGGGTGACTGCACGCTTACAAACTATTCTGAGCTGTGAGAGAAGAGCAAAAATAACATGGTTGATAAATAAAGAAGCAGAAGAGATCCTCAATGTTGTACAATCCCACTCTGAATAAACATGACTAATGATGTAAACAATGCTGTCAGGAAAGTCAGATCTTCCAAAATGAACCTTCAATTATCACTTTCATCTCTTACTTAGACTCATTAAAGGACATTAAAAACAACTGTTTTCTTCAGCAGACAAATGCACAATTTTGATGAACTAATTGTTTCCAATAGAGGTGGAAACTGAACTTGGACTGAAAAGAGTCTGTATCAAAAACTGGCATCAACTGCTTAGTCAGAGCGTTTGATGAGTCAGTTTCTGATTTAACTAATAATTTTGTCAATTTTAGACTACCGTACTTTTTTGGACAAAGTCCTTGGATGGCTGCTTTGTGTTTAGACTGCTTTCAAGTAGTTTCTCTTCTTTTGTTAAATGAAGAAAAGAGTTTTTTAAAAAACATGCTTTTATTCCTCAAAGTAAGTTTTGGAAAAAAAAAAAAAGTACTTCTTTAGGGAAAAAAACCCATTGTGTGAAAACTACAAAACATTAAAAACACAAAATTATTGTTCCATTACATTCTTTTTATTATTTATTTATTTTTAAAGATTATTTTTTTGGCCTTTTTCAAGCTTTATTTCTGATAGAGACAGCTGAAGAGTGACAGGAATGTGGGGAGAGAGAGACGGGGAATGACATGCGGGAAAGAGCCACAGGTCGGATTCGAACCCTGGGCTTCCGCAGCAAGGACTGAGCCTTCGCACATGGAGTGGCTGCTCTGCCAACTGAGCTAAACGCCGCCCCTGTCCCATCACATTCTGATGTTTCCTCCGAGCTAAATGAGGACTGCTGATGAGGTGCTGATAGTATTTATATTATTAAGGACCGAGCAGGAACCTGCAAGGTCCTTATTGTATTTGTTATTATTATTATTATATTTTGTTTACCCCATTTGTAGAAATAAAGGTAGACGAAACATTAAAAACATCTCTCACTATATATGATTTATCACAGGGCAGTTAGCTAGGTGCACCTAATAAACTATGAAAACATACAGTGTATTCCTATTTGATATACATGCATAAATCACCCCGTTGATTTTGTATTCAAACACATTTGTTTTTGCCTTGTTGAAAGGCTTTTTGTCTGTAATGAGGGTTTGTTTTGGTTCGGTGAATCGTGCCTGACTTACATAATTTCGGAGTTGCACTCATACGTCAGTCTGAGGAGGAGAGCCAAAAAACAAAAGAAAAAAAAAAAAGGCTTTTACCGTGATCGCTCGCTTTCCAAACACAGCCCCCTCAACTACCTCTGCATCTCTCCATCTCTCTCCCTCTCTCTTCAACTCACTCTCAATCTCTCTCAGACCTTCTGTCCTTCTCTCACCCACTCCTCCCTCACACATCACACCTCTCATTACTCCAGAGTGAGAGGCAAGTACGAGGGAGTGTGAGGAGAATGTGTGTTTGTGCGTGCGTGATTGGAGCTGTTGCACATCAGTGTCTCACCAACCCCTTGTCCGTCTTCACCTCTGTTCTTCTCGTTGGAAGTCAGATAAATCGGAATAAACTGTACCTCGAAGCCCGAGCACTTCATATTTCATTGAATAAACTTGAAGAGTTTATTTTTTTTGAACACAGGAATGAGTGTTGCTGGGAAGGATAATGTATAAATAACAAGACCAATGTGTGTCAATGATGTCACGCTTCAGTACCTTTATAGTATGTGGAAGTTTCCTTGGGTTCAAGTAAGGCAACATATTTTAGACTCATGTAAAGATGATTAAAATCAAGGTTGGTGCCTAAGGGTAAAAAAAGCCTACCTTAGATGGGGGTACTACATATTTCTAGCTTGTTTTTTTTAATTCTCTGACCTTATCGAAAAGAACACATTGAAAAGTAAGTGCTTTAATTGATTATTCAAGTATAAAATCCCCATTTCTATGCCCCTTGTGTCAAAGCTGAGGAAATTGTACCAAGCATCCAAGTTCATTAAGCTGGACAATTTGTTTTTGCAACAAAGGCAAAACTATAGAACCACACCAAGACGTGAATGCCAATTTTGTTTATGAAGCTATACACTCTGGAGTACTGTTTGTCAGCTCCTTGTTATAGTCTACACTTGCAAATTATGCTGACTCCCCAGTCATGAGTGCAATGATGCTTACAGAATACATTTCCAATGTTGCAACTTTTTGAGGTGACTACTTGCTGTTGATAATAATAGGTCTGCTGGGGTCCATGATATGAAAGATAAATTACCCATTCTTTATGACAGAGAGACACAATGGTGATTAAGAAATTGCAAATGAAGAAAACAGCAAACCAAAGGAATAAGTGTTTAAGCTATGCGTGGAAGATGATGAAAGAAATCTCAACTGTAATGTTGCAAAAACTACCAAATACACGGTATAACAGGCTCTAGAAGTCTTTGCAGTAAAAATGTAATAAAATGGCAACCACTGTGTATGCGTTGTGGTATGGCTCAAAAACATTGGAGGTGTCGTCAAGGGGAATCAAACAAAATTACTTTGCAAGCGATTGGATCAGTGCTAAACCATGTAATGCCAGAAAAGGCGTTTGGTTTGTTCTTCTACTTTCATGTTCTGCAGAAAAAAAAGTGGCCTGGCTTCTACAAAGCCATGAAAATATGAGCCGTCTTTTTAATTCATCTGCCATGGCATGTGTCCTAATGTATGTGTACTGTATGTTCATCTTAATACTCACACATCGACGTCTGACATCAGATCCAGCTTGCTGGGGAAAATCTCAGACAGGAGCACTCGAGTGAAAGACTTGCCCAGTGTTTGAAGTCTCGACTCCAGGTGCTAGGAAGAGAAAGAAGTAAAATAAAAACGACCAATGGAAAGGTTTGCAATGCACACATCAAACACAATCCTCTCTAGGGTTGTGAAACTCCACTATATCAGATGATAAGTTAGAAATCCCATAGCCCATTACTTCCACCCACAAAGGCACAATCCTTTAAGCATTCCAATCTAAGGTCGTCCAAAAGTTTTTCCTCTACTGTTAACAATCTCAGCAGGAAGACGATTTTATCCAGTTCTCAGTCTCTGAAGCCTCATATCCATCCATCTTTTTTTTTCAGCTGCATACTCAAGTCTACAGGGTGGTGACAGCAAGTTAAGTAAGGTAGCAGACAGACTCTTCTCCTCAGGCAAGTCCTCCAGCTCCTCCTGGCATTCAGACTGAGCACTGTTCATGAATTTCCAGCATTACTGCTGACAATGAACCAATCCACCTGTCAAGCTCATTCTACATCTTACACTCATTAATAAACAAGACCGCTGTGATACTTGAACTCCTTCGTTTGGAGCAGCAATTCATTCCCAATCCTGAGGGGGGAATCCAGTGGTTTCATACCCAAAGAATGCTGATGCTTGCAATCAATTCAGACTCACCGGTAAACATCTCTAAAATGAGTAATGTAGGCCATGGCCTGATAAAGCCAACAGAACTACATCGTCAGCAAAGATGCAATCCTATGGTCACCAAACTGGTGTCTCTCCATTCCTTGGGTGCAAGGACCACAGAATTGGTAACAAAGCAAAAGCTAGCCACAGAGACTTGTTGCTGAAGACACATACATATCTCTCACTGGATTCTTGAAGTACCAGACACATCATCCTGAGGGGCACAACATAAACACAGGTGAACTTCAGGGAAAACCCATGAACGTTCCTGGAAAGTGAAAGGACTGGTGCATTGTTTGACAAACAGGAAGGAATGCGCTTTCTGAAACCGAAGTTCAAACACTGGCTGAGCCTCCACGACACACAGTCATATAGATGTGACTTTCTTTTTCTACAGGGAAAACTCCAACCCAGCAGTGCTCAGCATGGGAATTATATATATGTCCCCATAGCCATCTGGTATCTTTCACCTTAGACAACTCTGGAAAAGGCCCTCACATCAAAGAGCAAATCCAGGAGTTTGGCTCCAGAGTTGGATGCTGTGTGTAGAGGTGAATCCAACTATGTTTTTGTAAAAAAAAAAGTGTTCAGCACACCTTTGCCTTACATTTCACAATGCACCCTAGAGGCTAGTGCACCCACACAGAGCTTGCCCACTTTAGCTCCTCAGATGGAGCTGGATCGGGCCCCTGGGGTAGAAGCCCAGACACCAGGCTTCATATAACATATCAATAAATGAAACTGTTTAGCCAGTTCAAGGAACTCTGCTCCCTTGCTGATTCTGCCTTTGAAGTTTTGGGCATTGGTACTTGGACTGAGGTGTTATTCAGGGATGCAGAAGGCCAAACCAAGTGAAAAAAAAAATCCCATAAATGTTCCTTTGGTGAGATAAAGGTATGAGTGCTGCTGATATCCACTGTCCTTCGGAGTATCACGAGACATTTCAACGACTGTGTTCTTATCAGAGATAGTTCTGTATCCTTACTTGAGAGGTTATCTGACATGTACTTCTTAATCTCGACAGATCGCTCTGGGAGAGCTGGTGGGTCTTTTTATTCAAATCCTCTTTTTTAATCCATCCTCTCCTGCCACCCCTAAAATGAAACTTTTCACTACGGTTGACATTTTTGCATCAATGCCAACTTCATCTTTTCAGGTCTGGATATTTACAAACAGACGAGATGCACCAACATATAGTAACATATACTGACTGACCACACCTTAGCAATCAAATGTGGGTCCACACATTCTATCATGCTGCAATGTATAGAAATTACAGACATAATAAAGTCAACAAAGAAAAAGCTGGAATATAAAACATATAAAAGAAGAAAGAAATGAAGTAAGCAATATGGAAGGCGCATTGGAGGGGGAAGCAGCGGGAGGAGCAGCTGTGGGTTAGAAGTGACCAGAGAGGGCTTCTCGGTCGATCGATTAGTACCCCCCGAAAGACTTGTGTGCATGCTAATGCATAATAGCTTGTGCTTGAAAAGACTTGCAAAGTTTCTCACTTAAGTGTCTGCACCTAATGGACCAGCATGAGTGTGAACACGCACAGCATTTATGACTAAGCTTCCCAGGGATTATTTTGTTTTTAATCTTTTGAATTGTGTCTGGCAATTTGCTGAATAACAACATGAGTGGCAATAATTTAATTTACTGGTATTGTGTTGTGGAAAAAGCCACTGCCAATTGTTACAAAAAAAAAAAAAACTCATTGAGGAAAAGCAAACATTAGTAAGCTTTTCAATAATTATTTTTATCACGCCTCGTTTGCATTGCCAAGTCGACAAAATAACTTAAAATGTACATTCCTGGTTATAACATACAGTAAATACAGCCAACCTTGAAGCCAACAAGGATACAACTTTCTATAGCAGTTTGGCTGCATCATCCTAAATGTGAAATAACAAGCTCTCAGTGTCCTACATCAGTACTGCATGTCACCAAACCACTTGTCAGAGAAACTCACGCTGATAAATATTACAAGCCATTGCACAATTGGCCTCCGGACATGTAGAGAAATGAGGATACAGACTCTTACCTCCAGGACTTTGGGACTGCCCTGCCTGCCCAACGTGCCCAAGATCAGGCCCCATCTCTGGGCCAATCGAGCCTTGTCAATAGCCTGGAGCCTTAAGGCACGCATGGCCTTGTGGTCATAGTACTCCCTGGTGAACACCTTACTGTAGGGGTCATATCTATGAACAAACACACACAGTGAGAAAAAAAGGAAACATAAATACACCAACCATATTATACACATTACCACGTATTGTTCAGGTGTCAGAAATGCAAGAAAAGATGAAAAAATCCAATCATGAAAACTCATCAAGTATGACAGGAGTTAGTGTATCTTAGGAAAAATGGAGGTATTTCTGAGCATCTAATCTCCTTCTCTCCGGTACAAGGGGTTCACTTGAGATTAGAATCTTGTTTATGAGAGAGACCTGTGATCTGTGCGGCAGTGTGCGGCTATAACAACACAATTTCATTTTGCATACAAACAAGACCTCATCAAAATAGAACTTTATCCTCACAAAACGTTATCATGACACCGCATTAAGGGGAGTGATTATGACTGCAAGGGGGTCTTAAATTTGAATAATAACATTAGAAAATAACTTTTCTATGCATAAATAATTTTTTTCTGAGCACCTTTAAAGGAGATCAAGTATGTTTTAAGAATATATTTGGTAAAATTATTCCATTTACATGTTACTCTCAAATATGTGTAAAAACATTAGCGCTGTAATGCTAATTTACTACAATGGACATTTTGTAGATGATGTAAGTAAATGACAAATGTTGTTGTACAATACCTGTAGGCAGGGATATCTGGGTTTGCAATCATGATTGACTCCAGGTGAAATCTTCCATCTCCCAGATAACTACAGAAAAACACCAATCAATTCATTGTTAGGGGTAAAAAAAAAAAACTGGAGAAAACTAATTAGTGTGAAGGAAACACCCTCTAGTCAATCAAAATTCAGTGTGTAACAATAACTACTAATCTATTATTGTCTAATCCTCTCCACCAGCTTTCTTTCTTGCTCTCTTGCTTCTAAATCCATTCCTCTCTGCAGCCTTTTAATACTGGACACCAGGCAGAAGACCTGCGGCTGGGGTGGAGGGTCTGCCCGTCTTTCCTGTCCTGGAATGTGACCCCAACGATTGGATCATGTTGTTTACAGAGAATTCAAGCCCTTCCAATTAACCCAGGGTCTGGTGCTGGGGATTCACCAGAGCCCGAGCGGAGGGAGAGTTCACAAATGATAAGTACTTCAGAGACACGGAGGTGCCTGGAAACACAAGCTCAGGCAGAACAGCAGTCTTACGTAAACCCCCCTCTCAGGTTCAGGCTGAGAAGGATCCTGCTGTTAGTGTGAGGGGGCTCGGGTCAGAACCTCTACTCATTACTGTACAGTCTCGGTAGGCCTACTGAGACAGGACATGCAATTAAACCCTCTAATTGGCCAGCTTTTAAAGCAGCCTGGAACAGGATGTGGGTGTTTGCCATATAGGCTACCTGGAGACATGTCTAGCCAAGACTTTATTTATAAGTGTGTGTGTGTGTGTGTGTAAAAGCATAGATGCATGTGTCCATATGTCTATTTGTTTCACAAATGACACTGAACAACACAAAATGAACTCAAGCAGCACGCCTCTGTTTCACAACTTCTCTTTGCTTAGCAACATCCAAGGCTCTCATATAATTATGTTCCCAACAATGAGTCTGCTGCCCTTCAGCCGTGGTTGCGCTCTGTGGCTTTAAGTCTGGTGTGCTCGACTCTCCCTATGATCACAGTCCTGCCATCCATAATCTATTGTTCTCGGTAAATGCGCTCTCACTCTAATGGTAGTGCTATGCGTCTTTGCGTTATGCAACGCCGTATCTTTACATTCCTATCTTCATATTGCTCTATTACGAGTGAGAACTAGGGCAGAGGCAGCAGATAGAAATGGTCGACTGATCACTTCTTATTGCTCTTTTCAATGCGCTTTTCAGCTTTTAAGAATACCTTTCTTCATTATAGAAAAGGAAATAAGACAGACCAGGCCCTTTCTAAAGCTTCAAGATGGGCCTCAAGGACTAATAGACCACTACTCATTCTCCTAATGCTCAAGCAGCTCAAAGCTTAGGTACAATGCAATTACAAGTATCCCTTTTTGCAGCACTGACTCATTCCTAATTAATGTAAAATAACCCAGTGTTAAATATTAATTCATTGCACTATCAAAAGTGATGAACAAATCCATGCACTATTAAAAAGAGCTTGTTCTGTGCATATAGTGGATAATCAATACCTTAATAGTAAACTACTGAGGCAAAAGGAAGCTTGATAATAGAGGGAAACTATTACTCAGAAGATTTGGATACAGCTATCACAACAAAATAAATCATTTTTTTCCATTCAGGTGAAATTAGGGATGCTCCTGATGACTAATTTCAACATTGATTAACTGTCAACTAATCTAAGTCGAATCGAAGTCCCTGTAAACACACAAACTCCAGGATTCACAAGTTAGTCTGTTAAGTTAGTTACCCCAGTATATCCTGTTACAACATGCATCTGATGCTGTCTGGATTCACTTAAAGACTTGAACAACAAAATGTAGCTTAAAGATCAGGAAAGATAATGTGACCTTAGCTCACTGAACAGGTATTTTATAATGATAAAATTATAATTAATTATTATTTTATAATTGCTAATTAATGTCATTGTAACTGTCCTTTTCCCCCGGATAGTGTCACCTCAAACCAACTCGTTGTGTTAAGTTAAATGAGTAGAAATTGACGGAGAGATCTGAAAGCAGACCACTTATAAAGTATGACAAGGATGACATCTGGTGCAACCAGTGACGCCATTAGCATGGAGAGGGAGGACAGGCAGTTAACCAACAGGGTATATTAATAAAATCATTAATGATAAATTTAATCAACTCGTATTTCTGGTGTCAATTAGCAATGGTAGCAATGTTTAATCTCGCACATTCCTTATTAAAATTACATACAGTTTGGAGGAATGGGCTTTGCTATACCACAGAGGGAGGGAGATACAGACCGCTTTAGATCATGTCTGTGTGTTGTACATGTGTATTGGATGTGTGTGTGTGTGTGTGTGTGTGAGAGAGAGAGAGGCGTGTCAACTCTCAGGCAGCCTAATCGATTTTCCCCCATCACACCCTTACACACCCCAACTCACACATCAAAGACAAGGTGCATTGGATTAGTAGGTGAAGCACACCCTAACCCTTCCACTTTCACTTCTTTTACATGTACAAAGACACACACGCGCACACACACACACACAGCTTTCCCTCCCATAGGGCCCAGCTTATGCATATAGCAAAGCTTGTCCTTGTGTAGCCATTTTAATCCCATGCACTGGAAGGTTTTAATCACATGAACTAACACAAGATGTGTGCGGATCAGACATAGCGGGTGATGCACCTAGACATAATTATACTTGGGGAATTTCTTCAACTCACTGTGCGCCCGCGAAGCATAGAATTCTCTCTGCTGCAGAGCCACATGAGATGTATAGACACACAAAGTGGCTGCGGAGGTGTTTGTTGCCTGATCTGTTACTTTGCCAGAGCACTCTCCTCCCTGCAGCACAGGGAGGATAAGCATCACTTTGACAAGTCTCACACGCGCGGCGTTTATGCTGATGTAAAAACACTGAAGAGATACTGTTTTAGGACGCATGCAGCTACCTTCTGGATTCATCATCTTTTTCCCCCCATTTAGAGGAAATGAAGGAGAAAATAAGAACACAAGCTGAAACAAAAATGTAAAGACGAATGCTGTCATGTCGCACAGTTTAACAATTCCCACCATGAAAGTGCCACAGTGGGTGTCAGATTTCTTTTAAACATTGGCGAGCATTTGGATGTATTGTGGATGTTTTGAAAACAGCCGAAAGCGCCCGTGTCTGTCTGGTTTTGCACAATTCAATGCTTTGCACAGTGTGAATGTATTTTTAGCCTTGCCATTCTGGATCAGCATCTGGCTTTTTCTGCTGGATGTACCAGAGGCCTGATCGGTAGCACGTAGACAAACCTAGCTGTCACAGCTAGCTACATCTGGTGTGACTGGTGTGATGTCACACTGATTATTCCTCATGTAACAGGGCTGAGCATGGCGATGGCAGAGGTAATTATGGTTGCTTGTGAGAGGGAGGGGCGGTGTGTCTGAGTCAAGGCTGGATGTCTTTTGTTAGCTGAATATCTCTACTAATTTAGAGGAAGAAAATACAGGCTGAAACCATCAGGTGGGAGAAAAGAGGAAGAAGGTTTCTTACATGATGGCATTGACATTGCGCTCCAAGCGAGGAGAGGTACAGCCCAAAATTTCTCCCGGTGACAGAGGTCGACACTGTGGGACCAGCACATCATACTCTGGTTTGAGGGCTGCGCTCACAGCCTGCAGCATGAAGGGAAGGAGAAGGAAAGTTAGTTAGAGATTCACATGTTTTCACCAGCTCGCCCTTTACCCTTTTCTTGTTTTGGAGAAGCCTCAGCTTTGGAATCATTCTCCAAACTGGGAGCTATGAGGCAAAGTCTGAAACTAACTCTTGGATGTCCTTCGTGACTTGTACACATTATTAGAGGTTGATAGCAAAATAGAAACTGTGTGCTAAGACATGCAAAAAAATTAGAAGAAACAAGGGAAAGAGTAGAGAGCCACAGGAAACGGTGGAAAAGGCTTTCCAAACACATCAATGGTGATACAAATTAAAAAAGAGGGAAGCATCAAATACAGGAAAATTAAAAAAATAAATCTGCTAAATATGAGCACAAACACAGGCACTAAACGGCATGAAAAATCAGTTTAATGAGGAATTAGTTGTTTCGTCTAAACCACACATGTAACCTATTTGTAATATATTTGTATACAGTGTATTTTCACCTGCTCAGTCATTTCATATTCACACGTAATGATTGGATTATTAAGTGGGCTGCGTGGTGTTTCAGCATGACTTCCCTTGAAAATATTGTAAAATTGTTTTAATATGTCGTCATGTTGGCGGCTCACATGTAAAACACTCTTTATCAATAGTGAAAGCATCCCACTTTTGTATTTAAGATTTATGTTATGACTTATTTATGCTGTCGCTTCCTGCTTTTTCATAAACATTGTGATGCGCCAAGCTTGAAATGAATCCAGAGAAGCTGCTGATCCAAGCCATTTTTTTCATGTTTGTGCTGCCACTGAGTGCCTTTATTTGTGAGAAATGAAAAGAAAAAGCGAGAAATACTTCTATGCTAAATATGTGTATTTAAGGAGGCTCCCCTCATTTCTTCTTTGTATTAATGAATACATAACAGCAGAGACGGAAGGGCACAGAACAAGGAAGGAATTGAGACAAGATGTGGAATATGTATGCAGAGGGGGAAAAAAGGGGGAAGCAGTCATCAAAAGATGAAGGACCGTCAAAGAGCAATGACGCAAAGAATGAGAGAGGCCGGAAAAGATTACACTGAAAATGTGCCCCTAATGCCTCGGTCACACTTCATGACTTTCAAAGTTATCAGATCGCTGTTCGGTCCACACTACACAACTTTCTGTCTTGTAACTGGGAATCTTGAAGTCACTGTGGTGTGCACTACATGAGTGATCAGCCACAGGGGGGGGTCACAAATTACAAAGTTCTTCAGTAGAGGGGAATCCCTCACGAGTTTGGGCGATGAAAACACACACAAGAAGCGACATGGGAGAGGACGCAACAGCATGTGTCTGTGCACGAAGAATATGGGTAAGAAGATAAATTGGGATACATGCTTGTTTAGCCAATTTGCCTCTGATCGCGTGTCACGCATGAAACTGGTTCTTCTGTTGATTTAACTCCCAATGTGGATGGATTCAGGATTTTGCAAAGCGCTGAGCAGAAGTCGACCACATGGCACGCCATATTAAAAAATAATAACAATAAAAAAAAAATGTAGATAAGAAGAACATCAACACACTAACAAGGGAAATAAATATTTTCTGAAAAGAGGGCTCTGATACTCAAGAATAATCAACTCTTCCAAACACCTACACTCATTTGAGCAAAGTGATAAAATGAGAGAGCAAACAATTACAGCTTAAAAAAATAATAAATGAGCTACTCTGCCTGGAGGTGAGAGCGATAAATTGAACGATTTAAGGCTAATTTAAGAGACTCCACGGGGAATATGAGTGAACTCCGAGCTTCTCCCGCCCATACTGCGTGAACTCAACAATCCTACACATCTTAAGACGGAGGCGGAGGCACACATGCATACAATACACAATTACAGGCAAAGAGACATGGGCGCACATGTACACATAGATGCGTTCAAACACCCCGACATTAAATATGACCCACACGGGCAGAGCGTGGTTTAAAAATAACGGTGGTTACATTAGTGAAGAGTGGTGTTGGCCCAACACAGCAAATGAAAGCAGCAGAATGCATTATAGAACAGAGAGGCAGCTATCCTGAAAAAAAAAAAAAGGATGTTCAAGCTTTATACTATATAGCTGCTGCCACTGCTTATGTAAAGAGCAGAGATGAGCACGATGCTGAACCGAGAGGCCTTCCAAGTTCATTCCACCTTTCAAATCTAAAATAACTGCTGCCGGGTTTCTCAAACCCACACTTGAACTGAACTTAAGTGTGGACTGAGAGCTTGTTCATGAAAGCCAGGAGCCAGAAAAAGTACACTGTACGAATGCACAGGAGTATGTACTGTACAAACAAAAATACTTGAGTAGTAACAGAAAACACACAGCAGTGATTATTCAGGTAAAGATACAAAATCGCTCTGTGGTGCGTCAGCTCTCTCTCTGACACAAAAATGGACTCACCCACGTACACACAAAATCAGACAGACCCGGCGCTTAATCACCTGCAGTGCTGCAACAAACTGAATTGTGCTGACGAGTGCCAGAGATTGTCCAGGAGGGAAGTTGAACTTGACCGTGTCCAGGAAGTGTGCATTGTCCATCTGGATATCCACAAACACATACAGCATCTTAATGCCTGCTGTGGTGTCTACGGGGACTGCAGAGAGACAAAGACAAAAGAAAGACAGATGAATAATTTACTCTGTTATGTCAGGTAAGCCTGCAGTCTATACACTATTGATGGTGCCTCAAACATTAACACACAGTGCATGTTCAGCGATATAGCTATATGGAAACACAGTTCATCCACACACACACACACACACACACAGCTCGCAGTAGGCACCCGTGTGATATAACTGAAACTCACTCAGTGTGAATCTCTAGCACATTGCAGGAACTGATGCGAAGACCTCAATTATTTAGGGAAGGAGAGGGACACATGCGATTACTATTAATGCCATTAATTTCACAGGCCATTTACTACGCAGCCGGGCCTGGGAGAGGTAGCTCGAGACGTGCTGAGTTAGATGCTGAAAAAGTAGGCGAGAGTCCAAGCAAACAGGGGGTAAGGGCACGGGTAAGGAAGGAGAATTATCGTTTGCACTGATCATCATAATTATTCTTCCTCTTGTGTTACATTCAATTTTGCAGATCAAGACCAAGGGGAATTTTCTTTTCTTTTCTTTTTTTTTTGTTATGATTAAGCAAATGGCCCATTATGATGCAAATGTTTTATGAGTGAGTGCAGCTCACTTCATGGCCTAGATAAAAGGAATACTGAGAGAGAGAGGTAAGGCAGCACAAGCACGGTAAGCGGGGCATAAAACGGAGGGTGAACAGAGAAGAGTGGACTGGGAGAGGCCGAAGATCTGCGAGATACATATCTTTACAAAGGGCTGAAGGCAGATGGGATGGAAAACAGGAGTGAGGAATGAGAAATTCTTATGAAAGTCAGCTGGGAAACACTGGAATTCAATATGGGGGTGTGGGTACGTGATTTAATAATCTACTATATAAATTACAAGAGATGGGGCAGGGAAGAGAGGAATGGAAAAAAGTAATAGGATACTGTGAGTGTGTGTGTGTGTGAGTGTATGTATGTGGATGTGTGTTTGGGGTTTGGGGGGGGGGGGGGGGGTTGT
Organism: Argyrosomus regius; assembly: GCA_946959425.1. Taxonomy (NCBI): domain Eukaryota; kingdom Metazoa; phylum Chordata; class Actinopteri; family Sciaenidae; genus Argyrosomus; species Argyrosomus regius. The sequence goes on from OX336889.1 coordinate 9,464,323, forward strand.
CAATTAACTGGCAACACAAGTGATGAATGGGCTCACGTCTCAGCAGTGAGGGAAGGCAAGGAGATGGATAGGGATATAAAGAGGTGGGCTTTGCTCCAGGCCACATGTTGAGTGAGAAACCAAGGAGTTAAATATATCATGAGGTTAAAATGGGTTGGAGGAGTCGAGTAAAAAAAAAAAAAAGACTGAGGCTAACAGCAGTCTGCTGCTTGTTTATAGGCACTTCCAAAACATAAAGGGCAAAGAAAAGTGACATCGATCTGTGTTCACGTTAGCATGGTAGCCTCAGAGCACTTAGACGCTGCAATTAGAGACACAGTCAATGAGATGGACAGGACTCACTTGACCCATCAGTGGTTTTATTCATCTATGTGTTAAAGCAATAAGGTCACTCGGCACGGATGCTTATTAGCGCCCGTGTAAACAAATATGTACATTCATAAAAGCTGCAACTAAGAAAAGGTTGGACATAATGGCTACTGCTTTGTTTTCAAATCAATAGGTACTAACCGGTTCCATTCCATGTTGTGCACGCAGGACAGCATGCACCGTTATTTGGCACCTTTAATGCACACTGTGACTTTTACATCACTCTAATGCAACGTTAGATGAAAGTCTGAGTTGGTGCTTGAAAAAAAAACAGCAGTGGAGGACAGCGGTAATGGAGGTTCTGTGGATGAATCATCGTCATCTTCCATACAATTTTTAGATGTTTACGTCAGAGTACGTTGCACATTTTTTTGAATTTTTTATTCAATTTAAATTAATAAAAAGCAGAAACCAACACAGCCAACTCAAAAACAAAACAAAAGTTGGAGCAGGAGAGAGGACACTGGGACTGGGGATGGGAAATGAGCACCTGTTTATTGCAAGTCCTGAGCTAGAGTGAAGTAATATGATATTTTATGAATTCTGTCTTTGTGTGATCTCTAATTGTAAGGGTTAATTTTTTTCCACGTCCAGAGTTGTATCAATTGTTGATGACCATGAATTCAGATGTTTTCTCCGCCTCTTCCCAAAATGACATCACAATCTCGTTGTGAAAGAAACACACTCGCACACACGCTAAAGTTCACAAACAGAGCATTGAAACAAGTGTTGTCACATGTCAGTGTATCCTGATATAAGATGATTTGTTGCTGTTGTTTTTTATCATTGCTATACGATAACAGAAAGCAATTAGCGATGGTCGATGAACTGTGAATGCACTCCACCTGAATTTTAAAACAGGAGGAGGAGAGAAGAGCTGAACTTCATCTGTGCCCAATACATTCTGTGCAGATCTATCTTTAAATGTTAAAACCTGCAGAGATTCAATGTATCAAGAAAAAAATAAATCTTCATCAGATGGGCTATTAAACTTATTTTAGCAAATTTGCGACAGTTACATCACACCATGCAACAAGCACAATGTGTTCAGAGCGGAGCAGAAGGCGGTCTTAAAAAATAATAACAATCTGAGCAGTAAATTAGAAATGTGACTTGCAGGCTTGCAGTGTGAATGTCGCTACAGTGTTTTCATTGGGTGTAATGTGCATTCTGGGATAATAGAAGTAATAAATATCCAGTAAAACACATCTATGGATGGGAATTGTTAACTGGCCTGTTATTTAAACCCAAGTGTCATGCTGCCCCACATAAAGAAAACTAGCTCAAACTAGGCTTGGTGCCTTGGGTAGGTTTTTTGCTTTACAAAGCTCTTCTAAAATGAGTCATGCCACCAAAATAGTGAGAGCTTGCTTAAGATGTGAAGAAGGTCCAGTAATACTTTCGGCTGTGGCAGCTGGCCTGGCATTATCTGAGTGAGGCTGACATGTCTTGCCAGTTTTTTTTTTTTTTTTTACATTTTGGTAAATTGACCACAATGAAAGAAGTGGAAAATAAAAATAAGTAGAATTTTGTTTACTCTCTCACTCTCTCGCCCACTCCTTTTCCCTTTTCATCTTGCTGGTGTTCAAACTAGTGAGCTATTCAGCTACAGAAATGTTTAAACCTCGCCTCAAGATGAATAAAACCCCCATCTGTTATACCAGCGAACATTATTATAAGTTTAAACACACAAAAACATGGTTTTATTATGTTGCCCATAGTGTCCTGCTTTACAGTGACAAAAGATGAGGCGGCACCATTATTCAAAAGCAGATAAGGCAGATGAAATGAAAGGGGAATAAAGGAGCACAGGACAGACTGTTTCTGTATGAGTCAGTCAGACGCTGCGTTTTTTTAATCTCCCACAGATATCTGCCATCTTGAGATGATGTCCTCATGATTGAGTGATGTACGTGCTGCCGCCCTTATACTAAGACTCGTCCAATTTCTATGAAAATGTCTTCCGTCAATTAACATCTGATCTAACTTCACGACCCACAAACAATTGATCTTAGGTGTCTTTATCTTTGCTTTTTATTAGGTTCCTTGAAGCGTGAATGGGAACGTGTACACGCCTTATCCCTTCGGTAAACATACACGCGTGCACTCACATAATTGCTCTACGAATACCAAATACTGAATGTTCACACACGCACACACACATACCACGCACACAGACACAAAAAACACAAACCAACACAGGTAGAGCTTTTCTGTGTATTAAAATTCTGTTAGCTATTTCTGGTATTTGGAAGAGTTGAGGTTGTTCTGGCAGGGATATATCAAAACTATTGATTTAGCATTTCCTCCCATGTTCTGCAAGAGACAGCGGGCGTGAGGGTGAAGGTCCTCAGGAGCTGCATGAGGTTTTCAAAGGACGGCTCTAATGCATGTTCCCCATTGATCTGCTGGCTAAATGTGATGTCCAGGCTCCAAAGGTCTGATATGCCTTCCATGCTAGAGCTGGGCAGCCTGCACTAACTAGTTATGCTTTCCGCTGATCGATAGCTCCGTCTGTCGGCCTGTGCTCTGACTCTTTCATGCAGCACGTCCTGTTTAGGTGGAGTCCTTGATGCCTGCTCACTTCCTCTGAGTGGTATAATCTGTATGCAGAGTGACAAGGGAGACGTACAAACATGCACACAGACGAGACACTCACTGAGACAACTGTGGCCGTAGTGCACCATGAAATCGGCTCCCAGGGCTCGGGCGGTGAAGTCATCCACGCAGCAGGCCCCGTATGTCACGTCGCCCATCACTATGGTATCTGCCTCTGTGAACCTGTCATATACACACATAGAGACACTAATCAGCGCAGTCACAGACCATATGCACACCCTGTCAATCTTTACCGTCGTGATCGATACACAAAGTATGCCAGGCATGGTGTGATTATGTGAGAGCTAAATCAGATCAATCCCAGTTGCTAGCGACAGAGTACACTATATTGTATCTGACAGCAGTGTCAGTCAATGACTGAGTCTCGGCATATCAGGGTGACACACTGTTATTCTTTTGCTCCTCATGTCCAGCAGCAAAAGGCCCAACTGTGACGCAAGCTGTCTGGTAGTCAAAGCCCTGCCAGATGAGGGTTAATAGGTCATCAGTCAGCCTGGCCACAGACAGGAGGGTACACAAAGAGGAGAAGAAGTAGGAGATGAGGGCTAGGACTGGTACACATAAGCAGATTAGACTTTGAAGGGGCCTTGGCTAGACTATCTATGACCTGGATTTTACAGCACATCTGCCTGCAACAGGAGAAAAAGCCTTAGCAACAGTTCGTATTTACAGCAATGGAATAAACTATTCAAACTAGATGCTCGATGCGACAAGTAGGTTGCGAGAACATAGCACAGTGCACGTGGGCCTAACGTTCCACTTTAAAGTTGTAATAGAGAAAAAAAAAACATGGTCTTCTTGAGAGGAAAAGCGCCAAATTACACAGACATCTGTGAACCCAGATCTGTTAGAATGAATTGCTGAGCGCGCTACAGAAAACAAGCTCTTTCTTTTATCGCTCTTTATGGGCGAATAAAATGCTAAGTAAACCCATAAAGGCTAAGTAAAATGAATAAAGGGTGAGTAACAGGGAGGACGCCCCGAATCAACGGAAGCTTGAAGCATTGTCGGGGAGGAAGATGGGGGAGTGGTTGTAAATGGTAGTTGTTGCCAGGTATTTGTGGCTGTATTCTGACAGATTTAGGCTAGACAGAAGGGGTTGAATAGAGATGAGAGGGAGGGCTTGGGGAGAAGAGAGGAGTGATAAACAGACATGGCTGCACACCGAACAGCAACCAACAGACTCTTAGTAATGTGTCTCCTGCTGCCCAATCTTTCAACCCACATCCACTCTCTCTGTTTGTTCCTTGCTCTGCTCCTCGAGAGGGGCTTCAGACAAAGTTTCTATTTAGCCTTTCCTCCCTCATTTTCTCTGATGTAATCTCTGGTTTGCTCTCTCTCTGGGCTCCTCATCATCTTCCCCTAGTTTTCTATGTTGTTGTCTCCCTCTCTCTCGCTTCCTATTTCCCTGTCCCTTCTCCTCTAATGGTTGCTCTCGAGTGAAGGGCAGTGCAGGCCAGCTGAGCCCAGGAAAACACAGAGAGCGCAACTCATCTGGTAAATAAATATTTGCCTACGAAGATTTGAATCAATTACCCTGCCTCTTGTCAAGGTGTTGATTTTGTCGGTGTTCGTCTCTTTGTGTTGTCGCGCACGTACGGCCGACAGCAGGAAGGTAATTATGGGTTACTAAAAATCATATAATCACACGGACGGTTTGAGGTCTGTGGACTAGTTTGCTCATTCACTGCAGCCCATTGTTCTTTCATCGCAGTTCGTTGACTTTGTTTGGAGTTGCATAAACGTGCATCAACCTTTCGGCTAAAAATACACAGCCTGCCCACCAGAATAAAAAAAAAAAAGACACTATATCCTGCAGACCATGCAGACCATGCAGAGCAGTCTACAATACAAAAACAAAACACTGCAGAAGATTATTGTATCTTATCAGCCATCTATCTTCTAAAAATATCATTATCATGTTATCTCCATTGGCAGTGCAGTGCGTATCTAGTTATTTCCAGGGTATACACTGAAATTTCATGGTAATAAATGCTAAGGATCTGATTAAGAGGCCCATCAGAGACGGTGATGCTCCTGGGATATCGGCAGAGTAATTACTGGGCGACGTATAGTCCCACATCCCACTGGAAGAAGGGAAAAGAGGGAAGACAGAATGAAAGAAGTGAACGAGAGAACGACAGAGTGAAAAGAGTTTAATCAAATCCCATTTCTAACACACGATATCTCACACTGGACATGCTATATGACTGGCAGATACATATAAAGCACAAACGTCCCCCGATGCCTCCTCATTAACATTTATTTCTCTCCTCTCCTTCCTGCACGCACTCGTCTCCAGTATCAGTCGCTCTCCCGTTTCGGTCTGTATATCAGCACTGGTTTTGCCTCATCTTGGGGTACTCGGTTCAGCCATTCCAACTGAAATGTCATTAAGATCTAATTAAGATGTCAGAGAAGCTTCTGAAACTCCATAACAGCCCTTGTTAATTAGCTCTTTAGCATACGGCTCAATATGTGTGAGAAATTGCCAACTGATTTGAATCTTTGTTATAAAAACCACCGAGCTGGGGGGAGCTGAATGCAATATACATACGCATACAGAATGACTGCACATACTTAACGCGTGTGGATTTAGTGCCAGTTGATTGCATCAGTGTTTATCAACAGGTAAAGGAGCTGATATGTTTTATATAAATAGCATCTCCATTATTGTCCTAGTGTGGCAGCATAGGCATGAAAGCAGATTCATCTTCCTGCTCCTGTCCTCTGGAGATGATACACTTTTCTGACTTTGACAGGAATTTCTTCTGATGCCGGCATAAAAGAGGAACTTGTTGGCACCAGAGCCTTACAGCTCGGAGATGTTGCAGCAGACAAAGAGAATGGAGAAACTTCTGCTGTCTGCGCACAATCCCATTAGCACACGCGAAGCCTTTATGTCTCCGATTACACTCGTCTGTTGATGAAAATTACAAGACTGAATTTAACTAACTGGCTGAGGCTTTCACCATCTGTTTAAATAGCAGTTCATTTAAGTGTTTGGTGTTTTGAGATGTGAGAAGTTTCAGGTAATTTTCACTCTGACACTCAGCTCTACTCTTGGGTACGAAGGATAGATGATGCATTTTTACTGTATTTACATTTTCGCCTGAAATTTTCTGCAGGCAAATTTCTACTTGTGTGTTTGAAGGAGTGTTCAAAGGAGGGCTCTTTATTTATTCAGGGAAAGTGGACTGACTGGGTTTGGAGCAACAGTGCTTCACACATTCACATATTTCAAACATTCATACCTGGAGGGTGTCAAATACAATATCAGTCCTCAACTTCAACAGCTGCGTTTCAGATATTCCCGAGGTTACACAGACAGAGCCCCGTCAAAGTTTTGAAGCTTTACTCTGACGCAGGACAACTAAACATGTATACAAATCAATAATGCCATTCATAATAAAGTTGTAAAAAGCACTACATTTGATACTTTAAAGATATAGAGAATATGTAGAATAGCTAGTCATTGTTTGTTTCACTAAACTATCATTAAATCCAAACATTAGCTGTATAACTAGCTTCTATAATAACAAATGGGCCTTATGCTGATCAAAGCCACTCAAAACTCTTGCAATTTAACTGGCTGTCTAGCATTCTTTAATTATTCTATAGCTTGATTTTCCTCTAAATACCTGTCACTTCACTCTATGCTAATTTGTTTGAACAGTTAATCAGTCTACCTGCTTCGTTACGTCGTATCAGCAAATGCTGTTTTCTTAAACTTCAGCTCTAATTTAGATTAAAAGCTGTGGGGAAAACACAAACAACAAAAATTGTGTTCAAAACCCTGAAGCACATTAATATTAAAAGTACAGAGTCAAACATATTCCAATATTAATTTTTGATTTATTGAACAGCACTTCAGTGGCCATTATACTTCGGCTTAGATTCTCCAATTCTTATGTTTTCATATCTCCCACTCCATCTCCACTGGAGCAGAAAGGGGGTTAAGTGCCTCAAGTGCAACGCAGGATGGAAAACAAAAGGAAAACGCTCCTGCTTGACTTCGCAACCTCCATGTTTTCCTGCCACGCTGCTAATGTAAAGGAGGCAGTGGTAGAAACAAAACCTCTTATGACTGTTATGACGCTTCATTATCCTGATGTGTAGAGTGCAATCAGTCCCATTTAAGAAGAATAACGAGCACTCATGAGCTGCATTAGTGCTGCTTGTCATGGATTTATGCATTTGCTTAGCAAGTGTGTGGCTAGTCAACAAGCCTGAGAGACAAAGAAAAAAAAGGACTGAACGTTTCACAGTCATCTGCCATCGTCAGGTGGGCTAATCCTTTTTGCCAATTTGCATGTTTCCTTATTTCCCTACTGATGTGATTTAATTTGTTCAGCAGTAACTTTGCCAGTTCAACATGGGAGAGGAAATGATCAGAGCTTTTCCAGATCTGAAAGTTTTGCATCTGTTGGGGTGAACACTAAACATCACAGTACTTTTATTTAAATTTTTATGGTACCCAATGAGCATTTGAGCCATTAACATTATGCAAGTTATCACAGGGAATACCAGCAACCAAACACGTGTTACTCTGGCAGAAGAACCGGTTGTGTAGCAAAAAAAGAGCTCTGGTTTTAATCTTCAGCCAAAGCTCTTTCTTTATTTGAAGTTTGCCATGTAGTCCCGGTGGGTGTGTGGGTTTCCACCAGGGGCTCTCACTTTTCTCTCATACTCCAAACACATGCAAATGGTTTTGTGACTCTAAATTGCAGAGCAGGGTTGTGAATATTTTGACCCTGATAGATTGGAAATCTATCCAAACTGTTTCCCTGCATTTCACTTATGGCATGCTGGGGCCGACTATCTCAGCATCTTCAAGATTGAAATCTCACAATGCACCGTGTTACCATGTTTCTTTACATCACATCTTTACGTCAGGTCCAACTATGATCTTATTTGAATTCTGTGGTAGCTCCACTAAGATGTATTGATATACAGCAAATGACTGCAGGAGAGTACTCTGCAGAATAGAATTAGTTGTATATAAAGCACAGTATGGTCTGAGCTTTCATTTTACATGCTAACATATCGGTTTTCTGAACAATGGCGGGCTTACTATTCAATCTGAGCTTTAAGATTCTTTATAATTAATTATGAGCCGATACCAATCAGTGCCTAATTGATCGGATCATCTTTATAATTAATGTGATAGCTTCTCTGTTTTCTGATGAGTTGATGAACTAGTACAGTTTCATCTATTTATTTTTACTCTCTATTTGTCTAATTAATAACCGAATTTGTTGTTGCAATAGCTAAATATATAATGGGACTTCAGACAGCTTTAACTGATGTGTTATGGAGTACTTCTGCTTTCCCTCTTTGCCACATCATGGTATGAAGATGTAATCTCCTCAAATAAAGAGAATCTGATGTGCCAAACTTGTGTGGGCACAGTTAGATTATCCCTTTAGCTGCTCTTGCACCTATTTATGATATAATGAGGAGTGTCAGAAGTTTCCAAAAGATTCACAGAGCTAACTCTGATCCAGTTGGCTCTTCTTCAAAGAATCTTTTCTGCCATTGCTTGGAGCTCGTAATAAAATAGATTTCTCAGTAAAAATTTCATTTAACTGTGCAATTGGTAAATAGGGCATAAACTAAAGTTTTTTTTTTAAAATGAGATAATTTAATTCAGTCCTTCAGAGAGTTCAAATTTAACCTCCAAGACCTAAAAAATGGTTAGTGTGGTGAGAGAACAAGTCAAAGAACTGTCATACGTAGGCAGCTTTTGCATTGCTAAGAGTCTGTCCAGTGTTGGCTCATAACATTAACTTGTGCTTATTGCAGGAGAACGACAGAATTTAACAGAGAGTTTTAACACAGTTCAAACATGTTGATTTATGTAGGGAAAAAAAACAGAACAGCTGTGAGCCATTACACGCAGGCACGGCTAGACTTACTTACACTTGTGCAGGTTTGTGTGCACGCGATGAATCATTGCGAAGCAAGAGAATATAAATGAGCAGTAGTTTTTTTCTGTTCTTAAGAATCAACCACTGTGCATTCGAAATGAATGTTTCAAATGAATATTGTCTAGTGTGATGTACTGTACCTTCACTGACCCTGGTGGACAAGAAGGATTAGACTAGACCAGAGACACTATTCTTATTCCAAAAATGACAGTCTGTATTGTTACTGTCTCTCCTGGCAAGAGGAAGGTTGCAGTACACTCTACAGTAGGTTCTGTCCATATGACTGTGCTGCCAGTGAGATTTTTCCATCTGAAGTCTAATAATAGCAGAGGTAGCAGACCGGTCTCACAGGAAACAAAGTGACAAGCAGGTCAGTGAGGTGGGTACAGGTGCAGCAGCACTGCTCTTGCACAGTTGCCACTGATACACTGTGGGCAGACAGCTCAAATGAGCATATGTGGTTTGTTTGCATACTAAGTCAAGTGATACACAAACACACACACACACACGCACACACACACACACACACACACACACACACACACACACACACACACACACACACACACACACACACACACACACACACACACACACACACACACACTCACAGAGCTCACCTTTCCCTGTACACAAACACGTGAATTATTTCTCACATTTGGCAATAGCTCATATTTAACAACATTACATTTCAGCCCCCATCAGCCCATTGAGTGTTTGTGAGTGGGCTTTGGCATGGAAAAAGAGGCTTCTCCCAGAAGTGGCAGGCAGAGATGAACCGTCATTATTTCCTCCTTAAATGAGTTCAGTTTAGGTAAATGAGGAGGAAAGACAGGAATGAGTAAAATTAACATCTAGAGAAAGAGATAATATTGAGTGGGAGACGATACAGAGGGAAAACAAGAGGACACGTGAGTTAAAAACAGAATGAGAAGTGTTTCCTACATAGGACCAAGAGAGAAAAATGGAAGAAGATCGGTACAGAGAGAGGGGAGAGGGGTGATGACGACAACAAGGAGAGGACAGACTACGTAAGACAGATGAGCCATTTGCTGCCAGGTTTGTAATATTGTCAAATCTGATATCTATAATCTGCTTTCTGCAAATGTAACGCAGAAAATATCCTGACAAAGTGCTGCCCTCCAAAAAAAGAAAATTTGGCAAGGGGCACTGGGCAGGAGGATTAAATGATCTCCACTCCTTCTCTTCTTGCGTACATCTTCCACTTGACGTCTCTCCCTGCCTATTTCACTATATTTCATTGTCATATTGACACAGGAATCCAGGGCCGTCTGTCTTCCAGAGGGGAAAATCTGGAGACAAAACCCCCTGTAAAACATGACAGTCTAACAGCAGTCATTGAACATCTGCCAGAAATGAGTAAACAGAGAGACGTGAGGCAGCGAGTACGGGTTGATGCTTAAACAGATGTTTTCAGTAATGCCATTAGATAATCCTTTAACTCCCTGAAAAACAAGATCATTACTGCTATTTCTGTGAGTGTATCTCATCTATTTGTCATGGCATTTATTCAAAATGCCTGAGCCATGGGTCATTATAGAAAAGCCTACAGCTTTATCAAGATAGAGCCGCAAACTACACAGCATAGCGGAGCACGCTTAAAAGAGCTGCAATCCAATTTGCTAAACAAAACAAAATGATGATATGGCAACAGTTATTACAAGAGACTGCAGTTGGGCTGATATTGCTCCAAGAGGTGAAAACTCAGGCATAGGCCTATAACCAGGAACAGATCTAATCTTTAAGGATCGCAAAAAAAAAATAATAATACAGAAAACTAAATCTAGTTCTACAGTTGTTATCTGATCTGTGAGAGTATGAAGACAAGAATCCGGATGAGGGACCAGAGAGGACACATAATGGGGGCATTAAGTGCTATTGTGCCTCTACAAGAACAGAACACTAAAGCTTCCTTGAAGCTGCGTTGCTGGCTGAAATTATTTATTCGCCTCTTGTGTAGGTAAATTACACACCATAAGGGGTCGCGGAAAGGCCACATGTGAATACTGTTTTCAGGGACCACTTTGAAGCTCCTGAAAACTTGGTTTTAAATATTAACTATATGTCTCAGCAACATTGTGTAACTTTTTGACCATAAAATAGGAGATTTTAAATTTTGATGCTACATTGACTTGAAATAGGGTGAATGGTGCTTCTATCATTCTTGCTCTGTAACCAACTTCTCCCCGGGATGAGAGAAGTGCGTAATGCTTTATGGACACCACCTACAACTATTTAACTGACTGACTTTGGTGAAAGTGGATCATATTTTATAAGGGAAATGTTTTCTGGTTTCCCCTCTGGTGTCCTTCAGCTGCTCTGCCTCAACTCTCAGTGATCTACAAAGTTTCTTAAAAGATGGAGAGCTTTAATTGTCTCTAAAGTAAAATAACTGCTTAGCTAGCTCTGTACTGCCTGGCCTGGAAGGAGGTTTTCAGGGCACAGGGGAATGCTGACAGGGAGGGGATCTGGTGTTGTGCCAGAACCGGAGCCAGGCAAGTGGGCAATGTAACCGGTCTTAGCAGCCTCTGGTGAAACAGTGATGAAAGTGACGGAGTGACTGAGTGCTGCAAGGCGACGAGTACATTTCCGACCGGCTTTTAGTTTGTAGTATTAACATGTTGTGTTTACAGCATGTATTCCCTGACCACACAACTGGCCTTTAAAATCTGTTATTGTAGGTTTAAGGGTTTAATACTAAAAAACTCAGCTAATCTGCTTCATCAGGGCAGCACGTGTGTGGTTAGATCAGCCTGACTGACACCGCTGATAAAACTAACAACCCAACATCTGTCATCACACGTTGATTCCAATCTTGCTAAATGCTGGTGCAAGAAGTACGAGACGTCATCTCTTTCCAAACTCAGCATTTCTCATCTCAAACCAGTGAAAAAAAACTGACAAAACTGTTCTAACTTTTGCACAAAAACTGTATGTTTATGTTTATGTATGCTCAAAGTATCAAGCTGATAAATAAAATAGGTTTTAAAGGCCTTCAAAATGCATCAAGTACGATTCAGATATGAGGTTTAAGTATAAATTTAAAAGAAATGTACTTCCAGGATCAAATCCAAAAAAAAGAACAATGCAACTAGAAAACAATATTTATCCGACGCAGTATATCGCTGCTTCTTTAGCCCCAATCCTCATGACATAAAAGTCAGCTCTGAAAAATAACAATTATAAAAAACCCTTTCTTGTATTGACTGAGGGGGTCACATCCATCTAATTCCTCTTTCATCCATCCCTAAGGCTTCCCTCCATCGTCTGTCACATGGCTCCCTCAAGCCATTTCACAGTTTCTCTCCGCACTCTTCATTCTCTCAAGCTTTTTGACTGCTTCCTCTCTTCTTATGCTCCATGTCACAATTTCTCTGAGCTGCTGTCTGTCATTACATACCTCATTTAATTTTTGGGAACACCTTCTCATTACGAATTTTCACAATGCTCTATGAATTGAGGCAGGTCCCAGTGACTAAGCTGTCCTTCATATATCCTCTGACGTAAAAGGACATCCTTAAACCAGCTGCTGATCTCTCTCCCCTTGCCTTAACAGGAAGTGTAGTTAACATTAATCCTCAATAATCCTTCTGAAAAGAAAAGGGCAAAGTATGAAACACATATGATACATATGACAAAAGATATGCCCATGTTTTCATAACAGAACAGTAGTTGTTTCAGTTTTGATTAGTTAACAACGTATTTTTACCATACATTGCTCTGGGCTCACAACACTCAATGATGTCTCATAAAAGAGTGTGAAACAACTAAATTGCTGTTCTCAATGTTCATATAAAGCAGAACCTCATTATGCTTTCATACATTTTTTTTGTTTGTTTTTATTCTTTCCAATTTGTGCACTGTGCAACCCCAATTTGTGTCCTTCAACTGCCAGTGCAATGTCAGTGGCGTTACTGTGAAAGGACATTTTAAAAGCATATGTAATATTCTTCTAACACATTTTTCCAGGCTGTGCATAATATTACACGACTCTCTGTGAGTGCAATTACATGGACATGTGCCTGGGACTGTGCCATCCAAAATGAGAGCGATTATGGCCAGTCTGAGTGGTTGTGTTGGAGGCAGAACAGAGGGGAAAACAGGGACTGTAACCTTCAGCACTAAGCATTGCTTATCTCCTCCACACACTGCTGAGAAGAGGAAAAAATGTGCTTATATTGTTACTTGATAAATTAAAAGTATTCAGTCTACACCAGTGGAATCAGCATCTACTGCATTCCCCAAAGTGCTCTCATTAACATCTTCACATTTCATTTAGAAGTCAAAAGGCCAGGCATTAAGAATACACACTCACAACCTCCATCTGGCCCAGTCTTGTCCAAGTTACAGCCAAAGTGACCTTTTTTTTATTCTTACTGTATCTCTAGAGGGAATCAATTGTATTTTCATGACAGCTCAGGCAATTTCCAAGGTGCTATCTGGCAAGATATCGTATTACACAGTGTCAGCACCTATCAGGATTTCCAGTCTGTCTGGACATGATGTCCCCCTAGAAGAGATGTCATTAGCAAAGATAGAACCAGCAGGTATCTCTGTGGTCCTCCAGGCCTTTGTCTGTGAGGTGCACAGGGACATAGGTGTGGCTGATTCACTTTACAGCCTCCTGTAGCACTACCTGATACTACAATCGAATTCACCTGAGAAAGCATCAGTGTCAAGTCGTCGCCAGGAGGTGACCAATACTCACTCTGACAAAACTGCACTGTGTAGTGAGTAAGGACAATCTTGAGTTTGCCTTCTTTTTTCTAGCTCTCAACTCTGATGTATGAATCATCTATAAAAGATAAGGATGACACAGAGAAGATTAAGCGTGAAAGACAGATAAGCCGTTTGCTGCTAGGTTTGCCCTGTAAGCAAATCCAATACCTATAAGCTTGCTTTGCACAAATATAACAAAAAATATATACAGAGAAATGCTCCAAATACAAATTTGGCAAAGGGGTGCTGAGCAGGAAGTTGAATCTCTTGAATTCTCCTCTCTCACTGAGTCTTACAGTCTTTCTTTCCATCTGGGTAGACCGTAGATGACGAGAAAAACGTGACCGATACTGACAGGTTTCTACAGGGTTTGCAGGTGGTCGCCGATGATGAGATATTGGTGGAGATCAACGTAAGCTTCAGGTGGGCACTAAGGGTGTGCCTGGCAGGAGAGCTAATTAGACAGCACACTGCTCTATGGGTGAGCTGGGAGCCCATATATGAATACCTTGAATATGAGGATGTCATATAACCAGAAAGCAGACAGAAGTAAGAGGCGGCACAGACACAAGACCGTGGTGCACATATGCACAAAAACACACGGCACATATAGGCTGACACACGGACACATTCATTCACTCACTTGTGCCAAGATCTGTTGCTACAGCTCAGCTGGGCTGTGGGCGCTGTGAAGACTGTGACGAAGTGAGGGCAAGGAGGCGTTGGAGGCTCCCACCAAGCTCTTTCCTAATGGTAGAGTTGACATTTACCCTAGGAGGCTGTGGGCTGTGGCTGCTGCTCCCACAGAAATGATTCAAGCTGCCATGCACCATATAGAGGACTCTGTTCTGATGGATGATAAGGGCTATGGTGAAGGACCTGGAGATGTCTGGGAGCTGTGTGCGCATACTGTACTTTAATTTACCAACACACCGAATCTGACATGACTGCAACTTGAGCCATCTAAGGGTTATGTTGACAGTTTTCTTGGATAGTACATGATGGAAAGAGACAGAAAACAGGCACAGTATGTCAGTGGGATCCTCGAGTGAGTGTCTTCCATCACATGTTTTGCTGAATCATACATGCAAGGACACAACTCCTCCAGAACGCTCAACAATGAACATCCTGAAACCAACTGCCTCCACACCAGCTTTCTCTACTGAACAGATCTGACTGAATCCTGCTCTTGCTCTGGCAGTCGTGTTACTGCTGGTCACATATTTTTCAGACATTTGTCTTAACTTGATTTTACTATTTCAGAGCTCTAGAGAGAGGTCAACACCTGCATCACAGTCTCCCAATCACGACAACCTATAAGAACTTTGATACAGCTTGTTAAAAAACACTCATGGTGATGCTACAGGAAAAGTCAGAGGATCTCCAAAGTCATTAGGATTCATCTTCTGTGAATATCTGTACTGTATCTGTAGGTTTTGTGTCAGTCCATGGAGTAGAAGTTGAAATATTTCTTGGGGCAAGTGAAAACCTTGGCCTCCTTGTGGTGCTATATGATAAGTCAGGGCATGACCAAAGTCATTAGGATTCATCCTCTGGCATCATTAATGTCTGTATCAGATTTTATAGAAATCCATTCAACAGTTGTAAAGACATTTCACTAAAAAAAGCCAAAAATGTGAACCTGCTGGTGGCATTTGAAGTAAGGTCAGAGGAACATAGAGGTAGGAGTCATCCTCTTAGGACTATTAATGTCTACAATACAATTATTAGCAATCCATCTAATAGTTCTTTCTTCCATTCAATCTTCACCAAAGTGGTGGACTGACCGACAAGATGATATTACTGTCTCTCCAGCCACTCCCCTAGTGTGGCTAAAATGACTGTAAGTTGTTTTTTTTCCCCCCACTCATTTTCATATGATTATGGTGATTTGTTGTGACGCCATCAGCTCAGTGTCTCTGGATGTTTAGAAACCATTTATGATGGTGCTTTGAGCACTTGATACAAATTGCAAATCCCCTGACTCATCACCGAGATGGCTGGTCCTGGTTGGCCATCTCTGGCAATGCGTAGGCTTAGTCATTCGTCTATCTTTATTTATAAGACCATTTTTGGGAAAGCTTCCTTCCTACTCTTGTTTCTATATTAATCAGAAATGTGGGCCTCATTATACTGTAATCTGAAGACCTGGGATATTTTTTGCTGACTGTTATTCAGCAGAAAAGCTTGAAACTAAAGGAATTGGTAACTCATGAATGGGTTTAAGGCAACTGCCAGATCTAGGGGAAATTAATATTCTGGTGACTGTCAATGTTTCCAGTATGATATTACTCATACATTTAAATTAACCGTTCCCTACCTCTCCCCTCTTCTTTTTTTCTGCTCATTATTTTGTAATAGATTTTACTTTATTCACTGTAGTTTTACCTCTGGCTTTTTGAGGTGTTTTCATATACATATCACATATCTAGATTAATATATTGTGATAATAAAAGTTAAAGAAAATATATACGTAAGATCAGAATGGTTAGAACTTAAGTCTCACCCAATCGTTTGTGAGCATGCAACACTTGAGCCTTTCTAATTTGGAATAACCCACCAAGCAACCATAAATCACTCGCCATCATTAGTTAAAGACTAAAAGGGTAGGTGACATCATGCGGTTTCAAACTGCCTGTTCAACAGTCAGGAACCTCGATTGTGTGAACAAACTCCGACCAAAGAAATACAATGACCTTTGCATTGACATGTGGCCACAGCAGTTCATCAATCTAACAGCAGTTAAAATATGCAAAGCAAGATTTACCTTCGAGCAGCTTCCTTGCTCAGAATCAGAAACAGTGAAAAGAGTCAATGTAGCCACACTTAACACATGTTGTTAACTGTTATCAGTATATATATGATAATATATGAAAATATATTAATCTGCGTTTTAATGTTTTGTAGGACAAAGATCTTCTCTGAACCTAGAAATTGAATAACCAATAACCTAATTTGTAAAAGGTGTTGATGTAATGTGTTGTGTAAAGTTTGTCTGTGCTCCATAATAAAAAACAATTAAATGTTATTTCACTCAGTATATACATTGCTTTACAGGGTGCATGTATAAGGAACAAACAATAAAACAATAGCACAATTAAAATGTGTGTATTGTCTTGTTACGATCTATGATACATAATCAGGGGACTCTTTCTCAGTCAGAGAAAGAACTGTTTCATTTTTCACTATTGTTTTTCTGCCTCGGGAAAAAAAAACAGGAGCCCTTTGGCCTTGTGTGCTCAGCAAATTTGTCATTCAACCACCAAACATCAGACTACAAGACCTCGGATTAGGTTACAGGCCAACATCTTGATGAAGAGGCCCAGGGTATTTCGTGCCACAAGAACAGAGACAGAACATTAAATGCTAGTGCTGTCCTCAGGATTAGGACACAGCACTTTTTGCTACTCTCTTTATATTCCTCCACTGTCACAAAAGCAGCAGCAGTAAATACTGAAGTAAGTTCATAAAAGTATCTTTCAAAGCAAGAACGAGACAGCTGGCATACCATCAAAAGCAATAAAACATATGGTACAGTGACAGCACATGCATCATTGCCTGCCTGCACAAGTTACCAATTCTTTTTTTTATTCTTCTTTGTGTACTTGAGAAAGCAGAGTTTATAAGTTGTTGAATTCATGTGACAATGTCAACACTGGGTGAGTAAAGAGAGGAATGAAATGGCACAGAGTGAATCAGATAAAGGAGAATGCCACTGTAATAATGGACTGCTGCTTTACATATGAAGACATGGGTTATTAATACTGGAGACACCAACCTATTTTAACGTATCAAGAGGGCTGCTACTACAGGGAAAACAGGGGTGGTTGGTATTTCATGCATTTCTATACATTTATACCATCTTGTGAATAACAAATCATCATAATATTGGCTTCTGTGCTTCCCATAATGATGGTAATATACAAGAAAAATACATGCAGTAAGTGCAGTAATCCTATGACTCCCTATATTTTCCTTGATGTAGACCTGATAAATAATAACTACTATTCCTAACATTAACATTCCCCCGTGCTCTCCCTGGTAACTCCATAAAAACCTGAGTGTAGTCTATGATTCTTTGGGTCTTTGTTAATAGTTCCCAGGTCAAGGCTAAAAGCCAGATGACTCATCATGTCCCTGCTGTAAGTTTCAGTCAGTAAATATTACTTTAACTTATTTAGTTTTTATTTATTCACTTTGTTACTGACTCTGATTTGTACATTTTCTACTGCTATCTATTATTTATCTATTGGCAAAATATGTCAGAAATGGAATATATTATATTATTGTATAAACACCTGAATATATCTTTAGCTCCTTTATATCTACAGAAGAATGGGCCAGAATGGACAAACAACAACACCGGCTCTCAGTTTTGCAGGTTTTTCCGGCTACTGTAGTTTACACTACACACTTGGAAGGGTGAGGCAAGTGGTATTCAGTTATATGCAATATGCAACTTCACCACTAGATGCCATTTCCTTTTTAAAGCACTCTGAAGTCAGACATGTGTTTTTGTGATCTTGTATTTTGTGGTACTGTTTTATTGTAAATGCCTAAATATTAGTCTACGTACATGTCTTTTCCCCTGGTTGTTCGTTCAGATGGACAGGCAAACAGAGAGAGATAATGTTTCTGAGAAATGTTGAGCCTATCATATTAAGCATGGCACACTGTAACTGTATATGTAAAGGGTGTGTGTATTAACTGCAGCATGGCCATAATTCAGAGCAGCTTGTCCTCATTAAGACTTAGCAGTCCCTCCCACTGAAGCTCCTTACTCTGAGGCCAGCTTAGCCCTTTCATCCCCATTTTGATATGGACCTCAGCCCTGTCTCCCGAGTATGAGGGACTGTGGTAGTGATGGTGATGGCACAGCCACCCAACTCCTGGGACCTCTAGTAACCCTCAACATAAGCTGTATGACACAAGGTCAGCTGCCTGCTGTGCTGTCATCCAAAGGTTACTGTCATTCACTCTCTCCACAAATCAACCTCTAATCCTATGTTTATATCCATCTTGGGATGGATATGCCCTTTTGCCACATTTTCATTGATGCAACAGCGGGCTAGGTTATTGCCACAATAAAGTGCACGGAAATGGCAGCTACTGCAAAGTCTGATTTACATATTCATCTCAGTGATCATTAAGTTAAGTTTTACACGAGATGCTGGAGTTATTTCATGTTCCAGTTGATAGAAGTGTTGAAAGGCTTCTCAGCAGAACATCCTGGTTTCTCCCGAACAAGCAGTTTCATCTGGGGGAGGAGGCAGATTAAACATCCAGAAACAGGCAGCTTTCACCTGCAGGTTAAGCCTTTGAAGGGATCAGGCAAATTCTGAGCTCGTGTAGAGATTTTTATCAAGACCACTGCGACTTCTATGGCACTATCTATCCAGTTACAGTATGAAGCAGCAACAGACTTCAAAAAAGACCTCAAGTTCCTTTAGTTCCTCTTTACAAATGCTGCAATCTCATCCCCACATCAGGATCACAGATCAACTGGTGAGGGGTCACCAGGTGGTGCTGACCTTAGATCCACCATTTGTTCCAGTAAGCCCTCACATGTGATGTAGCTGTCGACTTAAACTGCCATTCTTGTGGCCAGCAAAGCATGATTCTCAATCAGCCAGGTCACGATATCTACACATATTAAGTCCAAGGCAAATGTTGTCTTGGGTGGGATTAAATGCAGGTTTTTAGGCTTCACCATACATTACACATTCCCATCCTAATTAGTTAAATTAGTACAATTCTAACCATCCTATCAGGGTGAACCAAAGCATATTTTAATGGATCGTTATTGGCTAAAATAAATCAGATTAAAATCCAAATATTCCTTTATTGTATACATCTATTTGATCACCTGACCACTCTTTTCTTGCCTTGTGTGACAGTTTCCAGATTTCAGCAATAACTTTTGTCGCTAAATGTTATCACAACCAATAGGAAAGGCCAAAACTGTAAAAAATAAGACCCAAGTTGCAAAAGATTAAAAAAAAAGTCTTATAAGTTATATAATCCTGGATGACCAACATATTTGTCCATCACTGAGTTTGTCAAGAGATGTGTTACTTCATAGAACAATAGTCTAAAAACGTAGCTGATATCATTCACATTATATACTCAGCCTGTCTGTGTACAGGATAGAAGATATTCAGTACTTCTCAGAGGCTCTGATGTTCATCCAGGATTCAAAGAACCCATCTGTTAAATCTGGAAAGACTTGAACTGCAAAGAAAATTCTTACATAGTAAGACAGCACAGGCAGTGGTAAAACAGCTTCAGGGAAACTATATAGCAGGAGCTAATGAAGGGAAACCGTGAGAACCATCTCCTCTGCCGCAGACTGGGGAAGAAATTCTGTGGATGGTGAAGAGACAGTGAAAAATACAGAGAGCAGAGCGATAGAGGACGATGTATGAAGACAGTGTGCAAAAGCAATTAGTGTCCGCTAATTGCACTCATTAGAAGAGATGGGGCAGATTTAGCAGACTCCATGATGGACAGTGACAATTCAAACATATAAATGTGGACTGCATGGGTGTGTGGTTTAAAAGCCATGCAGTAAACGGTGGTAGCTGTCAGTCTGATAGCAGCAGGACTGATAAGACCAGACCCTATCATCAAAACTTCACTCTATCATCTTTCTTGCGATAAAAAAGGTAGAAATAACTGTAAAGAGAGTGATAGAAAGATAAAGTGATAGAGATCTGATACAGCTGGAGAAAAGATGAGCAAAACATTGGAGTAAAAAGAGAAGATAAAGATGAAATAGTTTGGGCGAGGGAAAAAGACAACCCCCTGTCCAACACGTCTTTGGGCAAGACCAAACTTTTATCATTTATATGTTTTTTTTTTAATGGGAAAGAAATGTGTCTTGGCATGTAAAAAGCACAGTAATACAGTCAAACTGATGTGATCAAGTTTCCTGTGTGAAATAAAATATCCACCCGGCTTGAAAAGCTTATGGTAACTGCAGCCACTCTATTCTTCATCGCGTCCATCTCGTTATCAGGTTAGTATTGACGAAACACCTTTGAAAAGAACCCACTCTGGGTGTTTAATGATAGCAGCCATTTTCTTTTGAGAAAACACTTGGCAGGCAGTGTTCTGAGAAACAGAGGCCAAGTGAAGGTGAAATGAGACGACAGAGACAACAACAAGAGAGAAAAACAAGAAAGCTGTTTGTTGTTCATCTCGTCAGTCTCGTCTCGTAGTGGCCCTAACATAAGAGGGGCTTTTTTTTTTCCAGAATGGGTTTCGATAACATTTTCTATGAAAACCACATCTGCGGTGCGTTATGGGAGCATTTATAATGCTTCATGACTAGACTCATAAACATGCATAATTCTTTCTAGGGCACTATATGCACTGTCATAAAACATAGATGTCTTTTATAATGAATCATAAGTTCAAGGGCCTAATGGATGCTCTTGACTAGTTATAAACTAAAGGGTGACGGAAGGGGCTTATAATACATTATGATGACCTATATTCCTATGCACACACCTCAATAATGAAGACTAGTAAGTGCTTATAGTATGCTCACACTCACACACGGAAACCACACTCTAGCATTAACAAATCAACAATTAGCAAGCCCCATGAGGCAACATGGTTTTAGAGTTAGATGGCAATGGGAAATCAATCTTCTGTGTGTTTGATTAAAGCGGGATGTAATGGGTGTAACAGTGGCTGAGTACAGTATAGTGAAACTCATTGTTTTCATCCCATAGTGAAAATAAAGCTGTATTTTGTCTTTTTAAGACTTAGACAACATGGTCATTTCGAAAAATTTTCTGCATTTTATGATGGAGCATAGATTCTTTAAAATGCATGAAAATACAATACACTTTACTTGCAACTAATGATGAAATGCTATGATAAAGCATGCATTATTATATGTGGATTATATGTTATTATATGTGGACTGTAGATGCATCAATATGTACTTCACTTTACTTAACACATAAAATGATATGACACCATATGGACTGTTATAGCAGATTATAAGCCCTTACTACAGTTGATTATTGTTCAGTATCAATCACATCAATGCGACAATGTTATATGACTGCTTATATAGTGCAGCAGAAAGCATTATGTGTGTTTGTGAGTGTAGTCATAAAGCATTATAATACACTATGAATGCCCCTATAACGCACTTTAGATGTGGTCTTCAGAGAATGTTACCTGTGTTTTTATCTACCAAGCACTGAAGTACACATTTTAGCACAGTGTAGTGTAAAAGACAAACTATTAGATCTGGAGCACATTAATTCTGCAGCACTTCTCACTGCAGGATGAATTAAAAAACTTGTGTTCGAGTGCTGGTGTGCAGTAGGGCATATGCAGACTGAAACAAGATGTAATTAACAAGAATGATATCTCTTCCCTTCTCTAACTGTGAGCAAGGGAAGCTGTGATATCTGCTCTGTCATAAAACAGTGTAATTGTGTCTCATTTTCTGCTGAATCCCTGATTGAGTCAAAGGCCGGGAATTGCAATAAAGCTCTCGCTCTCCTAATGAGTACCAAGTGGCCATGGCAGTAAAAGTTTGTACACTGCTGGCTTGACTTCTACACCTGGTGCTTACTCAAAGACTAGAATAACTTCAGTAAGAAACTCTTTATTTCTCCAGCTTACCTCTCAATGATGTCAGCAATGACACAGGCAAACATCTGTAGGCCCTCTGGAAGCTGCAAGGCCACTGGAGTGAGTGGAAAAAAGGCAAACATACTTGTGTTAGAGTGACAGCAACATGTTATTTAATAAATCCTGGACAGCACTGCTATACATAGCCTCCGCTGCCGGTTCAGAGTGCTCCACTGACAGCAAATAGTGACATTTCAGGGCAATTTCCCCTCTGCCACGGTAGTACTGTTGGTTTATTTTAGCAAGTGACGGGCTGTTGGAAATATAGTCCAAACCAATCACCACAGGTCTAGCTCTACAGCTCATGGCTTGTACAGAACCATTAAACTCTCTTTTTCCTGTCCATCTCCGTGCCTGCCACTGGCTCTGTGAGTCACACTTTCACTGTATTTGTTACTGGAACACAAAAAAAAAAAAACACCCTCCTTCCCCAGCTTCACACAACTTTATGTCAAAACTATAATTTAATATGACTGATGGGGCTGCTATGAAATGGAAATCAAGCAACCAATTAACAGGCATTGGTCGTGCTTATGGTGTTGCGTGTTGACAACAGGAGACTCACTGATGTGCTGATGTGTGACATCAATTGGGAAGAACCAATGGGAAAAAAAGAAAACTTGTTTAGGGCAGGATTTGATAAGTGGTCTGTGCCTCGTTTCAGACTCAGCTCTGCTTCAAGAAACGAGCATGTTTTTTTTATCAAACGGGGAAAAAGGGCCTGGAAGCACAGTTTGCCTGTCATCTGGAGTGCACCCTGCCTGCAGTCAGTGGAGTGCAGCTCTTTCCTTTATGCATATTCCTTTAAAGGAAAATCATGCAAATGATGACTACAGAATGTAGTGGTTGCACATTCTGCCGGACTTGCTGCTAATGTCAAAGCAGGGATCAGTGTTGCATGAGAGATTCTCCACCTCTAAAAAGCAGCTGCAGGTATAATGGAGGAAGGTTGGAGTGGGCAAAGAAAATTTAATACGCTTCCTATGGAACTCTTAATAATCATAAGTGTGGCTGTAACAAGAGTCAAACATGCACTTTATTTATATCATTTATTTCAAACTTGTATTTGTGAATTTTATCATTTAAAAGGGAACAATGTGGGGGATTTAGCGCCATCTAAAAGTGAGGTTGTAGATTGCAACCAACTGAATACACCGTCACCTCACGCTCAAGTGTGTAGGAGAAAATACAGTGGCTGTGATCAAGATTTAAAAAGCTCATTCAGGTGATTCTACACCAATGAAAACAAAATTATGATTATATTATATTGCTTTTCTGCCAATACATCCTCCTAAATGTTGTATTTGTGAATTCAATTAAATGAGTTAATTCTATTTACTGTTAATCCGTGTTTCCTGTGAAAATGACTTACCTACTCCAGGGAGTCTGTATAACCTCCCATTAGCCCCTCACAGTGCTGTGCCATTTTATGGTTTCCTCCTGAAATTGTAACATTTGGTGCATACTGTTGATACTGTTACGTTACCAAGCTGTATTGTGTTGTTAATCTAAGTTTTGTAGATATTTTTCATTTTATTTTCTGGCATTAGTATTACAGTGGGCTTCCCTGCATTATGTGATCAACGTAGTGCTGCAGAGGTCTTAGTATCCATTTCCTTGTGTAAATTATGTTGCATTCTTAGGGGCAAGGGTGCAGAGAAAATGACAAGAAGGCATTTAATGTGTTATACTGTTATGCTGTTGTGTTGCTGCTGTTATGTGTTTTCCGGTTGTTAAATGTTATTTTTTGTTGTCTCTGTTTAGTCGTGGCCTGTAATGAGCTGAAGACTAGTCCAGGGTGTACCCCACCTCTCACCCAAAGTCAGCTGGGATAGACTCCAGCCCCACCGTGACCCTGATGCCCACTAGGTGAAACAATTTTTTTTTTTTTAGATTTGAACATTTAAACAATGAAAACTAGTGTTTTGTGTTGCTGAGGAAGCAAAGGCACAGAGGAAAAATAACAGAGAGCAATTGATGTTATGTTGTATCTGCAGGAGCAAATAAATGCTGAAAAACAACCTCCCGAGTCGCCCCTTTTCATACCCTTACCCACATCCATAGAGCTCACCACAATTATGTGTGAGGGGAATTTAAAATAAATTAGTTTAAATGAAAAAAAAAAAAACAGCTTCTAAAAACAAGATCTAATTAAGCTTTTGTGGAACAAAAAGAACAAGTCATCATAATCAACACAATGTCTAAAACATCACAGAACAAACAGAGAGTTGTGGTTATGTGGCTTATAATAATCAGCTAGTCAATTCTCCCACTGGAGTCCTTAAAAGTCATGTTATTCTAATGGCTTTTGCCAAACTGTTAATTACTATTTCATTTATTTCAGATACAAATATCAGAATTTTCCATTTTAACATTTTGTTTTAATCGTGTTACAATCTTTTCTTTTTTTCTTCATCACTTAACATGACTTCAGCTGCTTTGATTCTACATTTCTATAAATAAAAGATAATTGCATGAGTTTTACATGGCCGGATATTTTTAAAGAGACTTCAACACCAATCAAAGTGTTTTATCCTTCTCATCTCAGACAAACTGAACTGCAACTTTTAAGCTTTCCTTTCAAGAATATCATCATGTTTTCTTGGAACTCAAAGCAAATGAAAATCGGAATGTCGTTTGGGGATTTCTTAAAAGATACGTCTCGTGCTTTTAGTATTGAAGATCCTAAAGAATCCATGATTTAGTATATATTAATCCTGGCATGTCGTCATCAAATAAACATGATGACACCTTGGTATCAGACTACTTAGACATTGATGATGAACCCCACAAGGAATAACAGAGCAGGAATCAGAGCATCAAGTGGATGTGAAGAAAAGAGTGAGCGACTTTTAAAATATGACAATTTCAAAAGTGAAGAGAATGAATGATTATTTCATTATTAATAAATCTGCCAATATTTTTAATTAACTGATTACTCATTTGATTTATAAAATGTCAGAAAATGTTTCAATTCAGTTTCAATTTATTTCAAATTTATGTCCAAAACCAGAAGAGATTATTATTTTAGTGTAAAACAGAGAAGGAAAGAGCAGGAAGTACCACATTAGACAAGAGCCAGAAAAGGTTTGGTAAGTTTGGCTGTTTAATAAATCAATTAAACTTTTTTGATCACTTATCAGATTTCAGTTTTCTGACCAGTGTCAATCAAATAAATCCAAAAGTTAGGAGAAGTATGAACATAAATTTGACAATTGGTCATTTAAATCAAGACTACATGTTACATCTTTTGAGACAAAAATCTCTTTTCAATGCAGGTAAACATGTTTTTGGTGTAAACATGACACAAATACAAACATATGATGAAATTAAACTACAAAAATACTACTGTTTTAAATATTTTGTCAAAATTGTGTTAGATTAACTGTACTACCGTTGCAGGATTATTTAATTTAGCTAGGATGCATTTTTAGCTGATTTTTAATTGAGTGTGTGTGTGTGTGTGTGTGTGTGTGTGTGTTTCGGCTTGCTGTTTGAAGTTTGGGATCATATTAGACTACACCGTTTGTGTATTGGCTCCTGTCAACTCTCTTTTTTTTTGCCATTTATGACTTCTGAAGTAGTACATTTGAGTTGATCACAAGTATGCACTCACAAGGTGTCAGTGTGAAGTCCAAACCATCAAGTCAGACACAGGGAGCAAGCACCTGGAGACAAAGGCTCTTTTTCAATCATCCATGACATTTTCTCCCAGTCAAACTTCGTCACACCTTACTTCAATAAATCCATCAACGTCTCAGTGGACACTTACAATTCGCAGACGCTGAATTCAGCGCGTGCAGTGTTTTCACATGACTAGGCCTCAAGCCATTTCAAGACTTCAGTGCCAGACAGCATTAAACAATAAAAGCTGGGACAGACAAAAGGCCAAGGAGGTGGAGGGAGGATGATCATGAGATGGAGTGATAGATGGGCCAGTGCGAAGAGGAGGAGCGCAAGCATTTCTTACTGATGAAAGGTTAAGGGATCACTGAGCGCTCATGCAGACAGTGAGAGACAGGTCATTACCTGGAAAAGGGCAAGTTTATTAACAGAGAAAGGTTTCAGAGCACCCCTCTGCCACAGCTGACAGAAGCAAAGAGCTTTCTCCATCTGCTGCCCTCGGTGAAAGGTGAGTCAGATGCTGAAGGTGGGACTGGCTGTTTTGAATGGATGTTTGAGTTTGCACGCAAGGATGGCAAGCTGCTTCTACCTTTGAAAGTGCACTCCTGCCTCATAAAACACGGACACCTAGACCATGCGGACATAGAGAGAGAAGACGAGTTCATTCCAGGGTTTTGGATGTCATGTGTGAAAGGTTTTTGTGCTCATGTGAACCAATTCAAACATTTATATAAACTCAAAGAGCCATTGACGGTACCTTCGTTTACAATGATGTTGAGTTACAGCTAAATTAAATTGAATCTATCCGTCATCGTTTGACAACAACTTAGCCTCTGGGGGCAACGGCCAATTATTCAGGGCTACCAGCATTGCCAGCAGATATCCGGAAAACGGATAACCGATATCTGGGGCAAGACTTCCTCTGCAGTCTAATTAGCAACTTGACATGCGAGGATGACGAGGACACATTTCTGTTAGCTGTTAAAAGCTAATAAGAAGCAAATGTGCCGTCAAACGAAAGACAATAGGTTCTGAGATCGCTTACGGTTCCAAAATCTTTGTCCTTGCCTATGGATATATGTATTTATATGCAGCTATCTGTTAATAGTGATTGATTGGACATAACACAGATGTGAATAAAGAAAAAAACAGTTCAAACTGTAGCACGTTGAAGCAGGGAGGTTCATGGTTCTATATTGTTCATAGGTTGGTAGAGTATTGATTTTTAGTGTGTGTTGCCTTTGGGGCAATCATCTCATGATGTTGTTATGTGACATACCTATTGTTGTAACACAGAGGGCAGTGCAGCTAACAAGAAAGCTACACATGGGATTATGTTAACAATCAAAGACAGGAGGTGAACTAAGAAAGAGCTGGTAAAACCAATTTATCAGTGAACGGCAGACTGAACGGGCAAAGCCAAGGGATTACTCAAAATTTTAAAAACAGGGGTGTCGGTTAGCTCAGTTGGTAGAGCATCCGCCCCACGTACAAAGGCTCAGTCCTTGCTGCAGCGGCCCAGGGTTCGAATCCGACCTGTGGCCCTTTGCTGCATGTCATTCTCCTGTCTCTCTTTCCCCACATTCCTGTCACTCTATCTAAAATTTTAAAAACAAAGGTTATGGCTAGGAAGAGCAGAACAAGGCTATACATGGGGTTGTAGTAGATTAAATTGGGTGTGAGTATGCATCACATTTGAGGCTAAATCTCATTTGAGGCAGAAAACCTAGTTAAAAGAGAGCTTTGGAGAGGTCTTGATGCAACTTTATGATAATTTTGGAGGCAATAGGTAATAACTTTTTTAAAATTCAACTCATTAGCATAATTATTTCTTAATTAATTACTACTACGAATTCTGGACACAGTTTTACAAAGGTACATTGATAAGGCCCTATTCAGAAAACATACATCCACGTGTGCATGTCCAGCCTGTGGATACAATTGAATGTGATCAGTTTGAACTTTACACTGGCAGCCTGTGCTCTCACCCCTGTCACGCTGTTCAGACAGAGGTGAAAAGGCCATCTTGGACTGCTTACTGGGGAGTCGTTTCGTATTTGAGGATAAAAGAAAACAGTGGTTCTATTACTGGAGGATGTACAAAGAGACTAGGCATTGAGGCAGTCCTCAATCAAAAATGTAATTTAACAATATAAGGATTTTGTGATAACATCATCATGAGAACATTTCTCTTATTTTTCCTCATCCTGCTGTCTCTTAAAAGTAACTGCACCATGGGGAAAAAAAAATTAAAAGAAAGATTTAAATACTTCACATGTTGCTTTTGGTCTTGACGCTCAAGGAAACATCTAAAGAGGAACTGTCAACTGTGCTAATCTTTTGATTGTCTGTAGTTTAGTTATGAGAAGACCATGGAAAACAGAACAACTCCCTGGGTATTTCACAAACCCAGCACGGAAAACACTTTCATGAATTCAAGGTCCCCAAAGAAACTCAAGGCTGTACTGCTTTGGCTTTATCTCGACGTCTTGTCTAATTTCTCTGTTTTAACTCATGGGACTCAGTAGCTATGTGCAAGGCTAAGCAACTGTTGTAAGAAAAAGGCTATAATAAAATGGTAAGATTAGAAGATTAGAAGAAAATATTACCTGGACACTGATAGTTTCAACTAAAGCTGGCTGATGAATAGGCTGGTTTGGCACAAACTGTGTGTTGGACAATTCTTCATTTTGTATGTAAAAAGATAATCTCAAATATCGGTCTGGATTCTTCTTCTTTCAGGCATCTTCCAAAGAATTGCTATGGATACACTCAACTCAAGTCAGCCAGTTATTATCACCTAATTAAATTGGTGTTCACTTGTCTTTATCTTAACTGAATGTGTGACCATAATCATGACAGCAGTTAAGAAGACCTTTAAAGAACTCAGCTGCTCTTGTAAAGAGCAGACATGCACAACAGATTATATCAAAACACCACACAATTCAATTAAAATGAGAAAAAAACAGGAAAAAAAAAGAAAAATTTCATTTATGAACTGTTCAATTCTTGTGTATGTTCGTCACTCCTCTATTTTAAAAGCACAGTGCATGGGATTCAAGAGCAGTTCAAAGGCTGACAAAGGAACAGATGGACACAAAGAGGAACAGAGAGAGACAGGGGTGATAAGGTGAGTTATGCTCTTTGAGTTCAGAGAGAGACGACGAGCTCTGATAAAAAAAAAAAAAGAAAAAAGAAAGAAAAAACGTTGCACAACAAAAAAGCAAAGCCAGCATGCTGTGGTAAACCACACGCTCCCTACAGGGACAGCATGATTCAATCCTTTTGGCATGCCATCTGCATATTTCTACTTCAAGGCAGGAACGGCTGGATGACTACATTTTTTGACATTTGCATCAGTGAAGGACGTTTTTTATCTTAAGCTGGAGGCCGACACTGTAACATGACCCTATGAACCTGTTACACAGGGACACCAAACACCAAGAAACGTCAAAATATAGATGTAACAATGCATGAGGGCACAAACGGAACCGTATTAAATTCAAGAATACGTTTACATTTATTGAAGTCTGTCTTAAACCAATATTCACAACTCCACTCCATGTATGTTCTCACCGCAAAGAGATCCCTTCTCAAATCAATGTACGTGACGGGCAACCGCGGTTACCTCTTTGTGTTTCTATCACAAAGGATGACTCAGCAGGTAAATGCTGTCTGCGGAGGCACAAAGAGGGAATTTTATACTAAAAACAACATGACATACTTATTTGGTTTGCGTAACACAGACTGTTTCAGTTAGTACATTTTTTACACAGGAAGAGGACGCCCATCACTTCCAGGAAGGATAATTAGGAAATTAACTCTTTGTGTCCTGTATGGACAGCGACCATTAACCCTTGCAGTTTACATATTGACATGTTAGTACTATTTTAGGATAGTCTTTAAAATATGTGAACCTATAGTCAAAAAGTACTAAAACAAACAAAACTACTGAACAAGACTAACTTATAGCTTATGTAAAACTATCAAACAGGGTTTTGAGTAGTGAGAAGAAACATACAGAAAACTAGGGTTGAACAATTAATTGAAATATTATCAAAATGGTATATGGTCAAATTAATATCCAAATCACAAGAGCTGCAATTTTTCTGATAAAGATAAAACGTGTCACATGCTGCAGAGACGCCCTGTCCTGCAAATATAGAATATGCTTGTTTGATACAGCAAAAGCCACATCATTGTCAATTTAATATCTTTTTCAGTGAAAATTAAAAAGATATTAAATAAATAAAAAAAAATAAAAAAATAAAAAAAATAAATAAATACCATTCTCACTAAAATTGTGACTCATATAGCAATATCTGTCAAAATAATCGCAATCTGATCATTCAGCCATAAACAAAACTCTATTTCGTACAACAAGAAATACAAACCAGTATGCTTAGTTCACATGTGCTGTGCTGAGTTTTAAATTCAGGAGAAGAAGTAGCCTATCATTTTGATCTTCTTCAACAGGTTAACAGTCAAAGGCAACAAGGGCGACAGTCATGCCAACACTATATCTACAGCATATCGATAAGTCTAAGTTCTGACATGTATATTAGACTTCTTTTATTATAAGACTATCTCTCTCATGATTTTAATACCGTTAATTTGATCCTGTTACTATGCAAAAAAGCAGCCGTGCCTGAGTGTGTGTGTGTGGTGCATTTCTCTTGATAAGATTCATAACACATAGCCTAACTCTCATTACAAGGATCCACACCATCTGATTAGTCCTGAGTGTATTTTCATAATTTTAGGCCAGGACTGACTGTCAGCGGGAGCCAATTTATGAAAACACTGCAAATGATATATTAGATTGTGGACGTGAAGTACTGTATGTGTCATTAACACTGATTCCCATTTCTTTGCTTCTTCATTTCCCTACAGATTTAGTCATTTTGAAATATAGCTCTGTCTTAATAGTGCAAAATTGAAGCGGGACCAACTGCACCTCTTCAGAGCTTCTTGGTGGTATTTACAATTTAGTTTTGTCTTCTGTTTATTTTTTTTTATTATCACCTCATAAAAGGTATAAAGAGCTATTGAAATAATGTAACATATCATCAAATGTTCCAAAAGGTAGTTCTAGAGCAGCGTTTCTCAAATATAAGTACTGCAGGGGTCCTAAAATAATTATCAAAGGTTCAATAAAAACTGTAAATGCTGTCAAACCTCACAGACAAAGAAGTAAACAGATGTGACAACAAACACAATTACATTCATGATAATGTCAGTTCCTGTGAGTGGCAATGACTGATCAAAACAACAACAAAAAAACAGACTGTGTGCCTGGAAAAGAGTTTGATCTCTGCAGTTGCCTGTCTGCCACCAAGATTGACAAAGATCTTCACTGAAGCACAGGTGAATGTTTGCCAAAGAAAAATTGTTTTTAGTTTAGTGATGGATTTTAAACATTTGAAATGTAGCATTTATGTGTTTTCCAGTTCAGGGTTGTTGTTTTGTCTTTTTCTTTCTTTATCTCTATGTCTTGTGCTGATCAGGGGCTACTTGGCTGAAAACATATTTCAAAGCTGGTACAAAAAAAGTTTGAAAACCAACAAAACATGATTTAAGATCATCAGCGAGCCATATCCTGTATCCATTAAAATAACACCAGACAAACAAACAAGAGATATCACATAAAAAGATAAGACATCAGCAGAAATTATGACCTAGGTTTGATAAATAGAATCTTTTTGCTTCCTTTACTTAGAGACAGCGTTTGAAATGTTTCTTGTTTATGAGGCCAGGTTCTGCTTTCAATAGAGGTCAAACAAGAAATGAAAAATATATATATATTTCTTGTATTTCTTTTTAGTTACACTGCACATCTGTCTTGCATGGATGGTGAGATGAAATCTGAGTTTGAGCAATATCAGCTGCGTTGTGAGTGCAGCTTTCCAACTCCGTCAATAACACATAAGCACAATTCCTGGATGAATTGTCCCTCCACCCCCAAAGATCAAAGATGGCTAACACATCCACCTCTCTCTAAAACACACTGGACATGGAGGTGCATGTGAAAAAAAAAACAAGCATCCCGCTTCACTTTGGTGTCCATGCTGACCACAGAGGCACAAATATCTCGTCCCAAGCACACTCTTATTTATGTATTAATTGCTCTTGTTTTGTATTGTTAAATATTTTTTCGGCGATGTTAGATTTTAATGGCACAGTCATTGTGAGATGACCTACATGGCCTTTTGAAAACTAGGTCTGCTTTTGATTTGTCACAACACTGGATAAACCTGTGCGTACCTCGCAGGTTACTGACAGTACAATAAAACTGTCAAAGTAGGTCAAAGCACAGATGCACTCACGGATGGCAGTTTGAATGAACGCCTGCGCATGTTGTCCTCCAGTATATGACTCTTAATGCTGTACATCATGTGTGTTCGTACGTTGACTCTGTGCTGCTGATATTCTCTAAATATTCAAAGCAGCTGTTTAGAAGATGTGCTTCAGTGCTCATAAATATATACCAGCTAATATTAGTTGTATCTTGTGACCTTAATGGACATAAAATAAAAACTATAACTATTCCTCTTATGTAAACACAGACTTCTGTAAAAGAAGCCTCTGCTCCAATTCTGTTCAACTCTAGTCAGTTGTGCAATTTAAAAGCCTCTGGCACAAGCACTTGAGACAGCACGGACTTAGCCATTCTCAGACTGTGAGCACTGTGACCTCGTAGATACAAGGTTGGCTGGGCTTTTATAAAATGGCCATGTTGTGTTAAACCTCCAATTTTCTTAGGTGAGGATCCTCCAGACCCGATTTTACCTTTGCAATGAAGCATGTTCTATAGCTGCTCTTCTATCATTTGAAATCTAAAGCAAATGCAGTGACTTTCTCTGTTAAAACAGTAAATAGAGATTCAGAAACATGTGCAAAATTAATCTCACCTCTCTTCGAATTTGCTTGTCTCACTCGCCAAACCGTCTTGTGGATCTCAAAGTTGTAATTTGCAGGCAGGGCTTTGATTGCCTCCTGTAACTCAGGGTCTTGCAGGATTTCATCTGGAATCTGATTGGCTACCCGCCGTGGTCCTCGCACTGATGAAGAAGAAGTCAAATGATTGAGCTGTTAGCAATGCGGTGAACACAGGTTGAAGTAAGGACACTGTATCTGATGGACTGAGGTTTACGTACATTCTACAGACAGACCAAGCTGTTCACACATGAGGCTGTCACTTAAATGTCATAGTCAGATACTCAGCAGGAGCCATCTGTACACTCTGCACCACAGACAGGCTATATTCATGCTTTAAAACAGGCCTCAGACATATTCAGACTGGTACTCGGAGTGTCAAGGCGGGCAATACAGGTCAGGAAAGTTGTTTTAAACATCCAAATTGTCCAAATATGACTCCCACCTCGACAGTGATAGGCCAATTTTTAAGAAGTATGAAAGTGGTGGTTTTCACAAGCTACTGGAAAACTACTGGGGGAAAAAAAGTACAGGAAAGATTTGGCTCAGATTTCACTGGCAGAGTTTAAACCTGATGTAACCTCACTTGTTCTCAAGTACATTGCAGAATCATTCTGATCACAATCTACGGTCCTGGGGACAATCCAGAGGACTGAGTCCAGTCTCCATTCAGCAGATCTCAAAAATTTGAGACACCTCAAGGTCTAATCTTTATTAATAAACAGTCTGAACCTTGTCACATGTCAAAGAAGGCGTAGAGGTCGCAGTGACCCTCTTTGGATTGTACAACAAGGCTTTAACCATCATTTAGCAGCTTATAAACACATTTTATTATTTATTTTTTTCCACTACAGAGACACATTTTATTCATCTGCCCCTTTTTTTTAGAATAGCATTAACATTTTTATGTGCTTATTTGTACTTGGCTAGGCACTATTTAACTTTGACTTTTAAAAGGGTACTGTTTGTAAGATTTAGGAACTCTGTTTACAGTATATAGAAGATAATCTGCATAACTTTCTTTTTATTAGTGTATAATCACCCCCGGAAATAAGAAGTTATTTTTTTTTTTTTTTTTTATAGAAAGAATACAAAAAGAAAAAAAAAAAAAAAAAAAAAAAAAAAAAAAAAAAAAAAAAAAAAAAAAAAAAAAAAAAAAAAAAAAAAAAAAAAAAAAACCCCCCCAAAAAAAAAATAAAAAAAAAAAAAAAAAAAGGGGGGAAAAAAAAAAAAAAAAAGAAAAAAAAAAAAAAAGAAAAAAAAAAAAAAAAAAAAAAAAAAAAAAAAAAAAAAAAAAAAAAAAAAAAAAAAAAAAAAAAAAAAAAAAAAAAAAAAAAAAACACCAAACCGGGGGGAAAAAAAAAAAAAAAAAAAAAAAAAAAAAAAAAAAAGAAAAAAAAAATTTTAAAAAAAAAAAAAAAAAAAAAAAAC
Organism: Argyrosomus regius; assembly: GCA_946959425.1. NCBI lineage: Eukaryota > Metazoa > Chordata > Actinopteri > Sciaenidae > Argyrosomus > Argyrosomus regius. The sequence continues at coordinate 9,498,630 of OX336889.1, forward strand.
ATTATGTCTTGTTACCTTAGAATGAACCTTTTATATCTACAGACAGTGCCATGTTGAATCACCATGTTTCTACAGTAGACCAGAGCGGACAAACTAAACACACACATCTACACTTTCCACAGCCACTTTAGTTTCTCCTTTATGGTACGAAGTTTAATTTGACTTGGTTGGCTCTGTGTTGAGTTCAATAAATAACTCAGACATTCAAAGTGTTTCATTTGAAAGATTACTTCCAAAAATGTAAATGTATAACTTGTTAAACAGTCACACACTGCAGTTGTCATAAGTCATGTAGCCACAGAACTACTTTCTGTATTTATCACCAGATACTGATGACAGAAAGTGCTCTCACTGTAAAAAGCTGACTTGAGCTGTTTTCAAAGTCAAATTAAAGTATTTGAATCATAAAGTTTAATTAAAAACGCAGGTAAAATATCAATCCATCGATTTTCTGTAACCGCTTATCCTCATCAGGGTCACGGTGGGGCTTGGAGCCTATCCCAGCTGACTTTGGGCAAGAGGCGACAAGTTAAATATTTGAAACCAAAATTAAATAAAAAACAATCAAAAAGGAAAATCTTAAGGAGAACTTCTATCTGGGGACTTATTACTTGCATGAAGCTACATTTCAGGTCCTTTCCTACAAGGTGGTCTTCTGTAGGCCCTTGTTAGAAACAAGCCACAGAGATCATCATCACCTCTTGACCTGAAGTCTCTCTCCTCACTCAAAGCAATTTATTTGTATATTATGTATTTGTACACTTTTAAAAAGTCTGAAATGGAAACAGTTTAAAGCACAGATTGGTTAATACGTGTGCCAGCCACATGATGCAATCGTGTGACATCATAACTGGAGCTCGGGTGACCTGAAGGACCAGACCCCAGTCCCAAAGATCCCACCTTAGGCTGTGTCAGTCTGCACTAAAGGTGGTGAGAGGTGAGACGTGGTCACGGATCTACAACCAAGCCCAGTTCCCTCACATTTAACCCTTCTCGAAGAAAGATGACCTGGATGACTGAGAACCTCCACAGACGTGTGAAACTATGTCTAAAGTCGTGCTCATGCTCAGAGAAAGAGAGTGATGTAACTTGTGATCTAGCTGATGTAACTTGTCATCTAGCTGATGTAACTTCACCGTTAGCATCGACAGGTAATCACACTTAACCCTGTGAAAACTCTGCACCACTTCCTTTACAGCACAAATGTGCATTTCAATTCAAACAACAGCAACTGCATCATCTAAGATGTTGTGTTGTTGTGCTTAAACCAGCTGAATGTCAGTAACTTACAGCTGCGCTTCATCGACGTGAGAGCTAACCGACGCTACCTCTATCCAGTCAGAAAGCTGCTCATCTCTCTGTTATATCAAATGTTTCATATTCTGCGTTAATATTTACCTGTGGGCTTTTTGGCAGGAACAATCTGCACTTCACTCGAGGGCGCTGCCATGTTTATCGCTCCCAAACATGACACATGTGAGCGGCAGAAAAGGCGGAACCAATCGAGCCCAGAACCGAGTGGAGAGAAGTCGAACACCGATGCAACCGATGTCGCTGAGCGGGACAAAGGTTGGAGCACAGCGGGGAGACCACAACACCTCCTCACGATGGTACAGCCTGTGTTTGTTTGGGTTCAGGTGTTCATGTGTTCAGGTGTGGTGATAATGCAATAGAATAATAATTAATAAGACATTAAAGATTGTATAGCTCATTTCACAGGCATACATTAAGGTGGTTTCAAAGTTTTTTTGTCTATATATCATGTGAATAAAATAAAGCATATGTATTATATATAAAAGTAAATAAAAACAATATGAAAGTAAAACATGAAATCAATAAAATAAATTATTGTGCAGCCCAATTTATACATAATAATTACAATATATACAATTTTGCAAATAAATATTATTGTTATTATTATTAATATATATTATTATTAAATAATAAATTAAAGTAAAACAAAATAGAATAAATTAATTGAAATAAGCAAATAATATATATATATATATATATTATATTATATATATATATATATATATAATCTATAAAATAAAACAAGCAGTGCTTCACTTTTATTTTTTTAAAACACAATTTTAAATAAATGAAAAGTAAAAAATATATTATATAATTAAATTAAAATCTATTTTTAAAAAATTACCTAATTTGTAAATCTTCCTGTGTGTGCGTGTGCGCGTGTCTGAGAGAGTGAGAGAGAGTGAGTGAGAGTGAGAGAGAGAGAGAGAGAGAGACTCTGTTATCTAATCCATCAGTCGATCATCTATAAATTATTGATTTGGGTGGAGGCTATTTGATCAGCAGATCAGATGTTTGCACGGAAGCTGTTTGTCACTGCATACACGAGGAACATCATCCAAAATCCCCCTGATGTTTTGGTTCATGTTAGGTCTTGTCCTGTTGTGTGTATCATATTCATTATGAAGAGCCCTGGTGTCAGGGAGCAGTGTGTCTCAGGCTGGCGCAGACAGGGACGGAGGCAGTGAGAGGGAGAGATGGAGCAGGATGCTGCCCGGTGGAGAGGCTGAGGCAGTACAACATACTTTCTCCCTCCTTGAGCGCATCAGCGAGCTGTGATCCATATGTGGAGAAAGCAGAGAGATCTTCACAGTCAAGATCACAGAAATGTAACAATTACGAGTGGAGAGGAGAGCTGAAAAAAAAGGGGGAAAGGAAACCGAAGGCATCAAAGTCTACATTATTAAGGAGGATTTGAGGAGTCTGCGTTTATAATCCGACATCAGAGGCGGAATGTGAATCCAAATAACTTATGTTAATTAGAGATTTTAACGAATATGATGCGATTTGAACGGCTCTGAAGCACCGAGAGGAGAATTTTAGATTGGCCACTTGAATTTAAATATCTGTGATATATTTTTTTATTATTTTGGAGAGGGGAGGGCTGCTTATGTTCACCGTCGACTTGCCCCCCAGAAACTGATTTGCAGCCTCCACGGTCATTTGCGCCTAAAAAGCAGTTGGCTATCAGAGATTGTATCGGACTACTGTGCGTTTGTGCTCTTCACACACATTGGAGTTATTATTTGGGACTGAAGGGGCGGGATGATTTTAGTGCATTTGTTTCGTAATGATTTCCGCCTAATTTCCCAGATCCGACTTGCCAGACTTTGTGGAAAAGGTGATTTTTGTTTGTTGTCAATGTTTATCAAATCCACGGCGGTCTGCAACGCAACTCAACACAGTGGATCGCAAGAAAATCTCGAGGAGTGACAAGTGACATTCACACGACGAGCCACGAAAGCTCCGGATCAACTTCAAAACTAAAGTTTTTAAGTCTGGAATATAAGAATAGATGATTCTCAGAGGACAGAAGACGAAATACACCTAGGCCTACAAAATGTTCAAAAGGGGTGAGTAAAACTGAACTTTAACACAGATTAATCACGCGATTCTGCTGTTTTGCCGATTTATTAGAATTACGCAGCCGATATGGCGAATCCTGCTTCGCCCTTGTAACGCGTACGAACCAAGAGCTGCTACTTTTTTTTACGCTTATGAAACAGATGTTAAAATATGACACATTCATAATGCACCACGTTGCACGATGTGTTATTACCGAGGATGCGCCATTTGAAGCGCGTCTTTAATTTGCACAACACGCACCGAAGGTTTTCTGGCAATGAAATATTCATCTGTGTAAGGAAACATGGGGACGACTATGTGATATTAATACAGCTGATGCCGCACTGCAGTTTATGAGTTGTACCCGGGTCACAGGGCTATCTCTCCGAGCATTGCACTCTGCTGAAGCATTGCTATGTGTCAGTACATCTAGATGTGACGGATCAAGCCGCAGTTCACAAGGTTATTCTCCGCTGGCTACACACTATATGAACACTCAAGACCTTTAGCACCTCATATAAAAGGAGAGAGCTTCTCAAACTTTTAATATCAAGATCCCCCAGACAGAAACACATCAGACCACAGGCTCTTATTTGATGATCTTTTGTCCCATGGAGCAGTTTCTTTCTTCCCTGGCTTTAATTGGCCATACAGCTGCACCTGCCTGCACTGGATGTCTGACAACAGCACTGAGAGTTAAACCTCTAATGAGAATAGATTACAGTAATACACGCTCCCATTTTGCTTTTATCAAGGGAGTGAAATAATAGTGAAATGAAACTGTTCCTCATTTTGCTGGGGCCCCTAGAGCCCCCTCTGGGACCCCTTGGAGGTCCCTAGACCCCACTTTATGAACCACTGCTTTAGACCTAGCTTTGCACATCACTTTGTCATGAGTTGGAACAAGCTTGCTCCTTTGTTGTGTGATTTTATGCAGTTTATATTAAGCAAAAGTAACTCAGGAGATACTCGAACCTTCAACAAAAGCCTCACACATGCACACACACACAAATAACATAATTAATGAGGCTCACCTGACAACACTCGCTGCTGTTATATTTGTATATATTTAGTCTGTCTTGTGAAAAGCCATCTGTTTAGAGTGTGTGTGTGTGTGTGTGTGTGTTTCTGCTGTGTGCCTCAGGGGCAGAGAAAAACAACATGTCTCTCTTGCTGCCATCAGATCGATTATTGCTGTTCCAACAGTCGAGATGAAACACACAATGGTGATGAGTGCTTATAGCTGTAACAGCTTTGAGGGAAGGCCTGTTGTCTAAACCTGCATCCTGACAGCATTTCCTAACTGATCTTCATATCGTTTATGAGAAGCGATACGTCTTAAATTTTTGAGGGAGAACTAGCCTGAGTCACGATGTGCATTCCAGAAGAGGCTCTTTATTGTTTAATGTATTAGCAAACATGTCTGTCTCTGTTTTGTGTCAAACTAATGGACATGCTGGTAAATGCAGTTACTCTTGATAATGTATCATTATCATCAACAGATCCTTAAGGAGATGATTTCCCACAGCACACATTCATTTTCCATTTATGTTGAGGTTTAAATGGAAAGCTGAAACCGGAGGTGATTGGCATTTGAGGATTCTGTTCCTCTGACGTGCTCTATCCCTGCTCTGTCCGAGGATTTTGCATGTGAATCAGCTGTCTTACTATTTGCACAGTGCCGGACAGAAAATCACTTAATTCAAGACAAACGATTTCAAAATACAGATTTCACCAGTCTGCCAAAAGTGCTCAGCATGCCAGCATGTCTCAGTCTACAATAGTGAGGCAGAGATGCGTCAGCGTTGGCAGGAACAGCGCAGAAGTTCTCTGGTGAATTTGAATTTTTTTGCACCTAAAATAACACATTCCAGGGCAGCCTGGCTGATGCATCAGGCACGGCATTTACTGTGACAGATCCACCATTCACAAACGCATAGGAGGAGAGAGTCTTAGCTGACACACTGGCAGCACCTCTCAGGTTGACTTCATGTTGTGGCTAGCTGTGCCTAATTACTATGTTAATAGGATGGACATGTGTCACGATGACTTTGTCTGACGTTCTCTGGCCGCTGATCTCTTCATCTGTGATGGCCATGAGCTTGTGCAGGTTGATCATTGCTGCAACAAGATAAGATCATGTCCATAGCAACCACAAATATGTCTCGACATGTACAACATTAGTTGTGGTGTGTATTCACCTGCAGGTGGGACAACATAGTCATCATATCTCCTTGTGTGTCTTTTCTATGGCTACGTGTGTGTGTGTGTGTGTGTGTGTGTGTCTTTATGTAGCCACGCAACTACACATGTCACTCCATCTCTGTCTTGGCTTTTCTGTCCATCTCTCTGTCTCGCTTTCACAATCTCTCTTTTTCTTGAAAGCAGTCAGCCATAGAGTGGGCACATGGGATGATCTGTCAGAACAGCTCTGAAATGGAAAGGACGAGATGTCCACTGAATATACCATCCTGTGATGTGCGGTAATTGCTGTTACATGTTATTCAGGATTATTGGAGGTCTTTTTCAGCTTCATGCCACCTTCCGAATTGGACGTGCCAGGCACATAACAACTGATCCATGCAGATGGGAACAGACAGATATGCAACTCACAAACTTGCTGAAAAGGAAGTGAGATAAAGATTTGTTCTATGCTCTCTAACAGTCTGGATGTTTTAGCTCATTTACTATAAATATGTTGCTGACCTGGATGTCAAAGATTTTCTCACTCCCATGGGCAGCCACAGTTTTTTTGTTCACTTCAGAGCAGCATGAAAATCAATTTGCAAAGACTGGAAACATGCTTGAGAATATCACACACAACACAAATTCATTGCTATTTCTTAATCCCTTTACGTCATTGTTGCATGGGTGATGCTGTTGCAGGCAGAAACTATTTTTAAAATCCCTTCTGCTGGTGCATGTCAACGTGTACATGACATTTGAGAGCGTTTCAGGGCTTTCAAGCTGCTTTTTCAATGCAAAACAAAACTTGTTGTATCTACATTCACCACAGCGAAACAGTGTAACCTGTAACAGAAATGCAGGCAACTAGACGTACATTGTGATGGATTACTTGTCTCAAGTAAGTCTCTTCAAATAGCTCTTCATAATATACAGGCACGAACTGAAACTGATGACTGCGTGGGAGCTAGGAAATCACTCACAACCTATGCCGCGCTCTGGAAAACCGGTATGCTTTGGCTGTAATATAACACACAGATCATTTGTACTTAACCAGCTAAAACATGCAAAACCACTGATAAGCAGCTTCAAGCACAAGCACTACCTCAACTATTATACGTGAACTTTATGATAATCCATCATCATCCATAAATCTTATTTCTAAATAGGACTCTGAAGGGCTCACACACACACACACACACACACACACACACATATATGCAAACACAAATATGATGGGGTTTGCTTTTTGTAAGAGTCAGACTTCCAAGATAAGACTAATTGGGGAATGCATTTGCATTGATGTAAGGTGATGAGCATTTTTTAATGGAATCTGGCTCTGAGTGAACAAAGGGGTTGTAAGAACACCAGAGATCACGCAAGCTTTATGGTTGTGCACACTGCCATACACATCAGTAGTTGCATGAAGACTAATTAATTGAAATTTTGAACAATCTGTCATAAACATATCATCTAAGGAAAAAAAAAACCCACAACAGTCTGTTCCTTAATCCCATCTCCAGTGATTGACAATATGCAGAGATAATTACTTGTAGCAATTATGAAATCCTGTAGCATTTACTAATCATATTTTGTAAATCAACCTCACTTACAAGCCTTGACTTTAAAGTAGCACATTGCTCATGTTGTTTTCTGTATCAGGCAGGCAGGCAGGGTTGGAGGATTTGCCATTAATGAGTTCAGCACAATGAAGGCAGCACAGGGGAAACACCTGTGGCCTCTGCTCTTCAGCTTTCCAGCTCCTCTCACTTGTGCGGGTCATATCTCATGGACATGTGTCGGTGGCGTCAGAGCGGGCTCTTCAACCAACACGGCTCCAATTCTGCTCTCCACAATATCTCATAACCACAGACGTCAAGGGGCTCCTCTCTTCACTCAGGGAGATGTTTTTAACCAAAGGATGATATGACTCAGACATCAAGAGCTGTGTTGATGATTATGTGCAAAATATTGAAGCCATAAAAACAAATGGTCTGTCATTGCTAGCAAAGGACAAACAGAGGTTTTAGGAGACGCACGCAGCTCCCTGAAGTGAACGCCATGCAAGTGATCTGATGTGACGACGTGAATTTGCACAAGAGCAATAAATGCCCATCTGTCACTGAAATATGTTTCGAACTTTCAACTGTCGCCAAGGCCCAAAGAGAAGAATAGATTACCTCGCTCATATTATCGTTTCCCTAATCCTCTCACAGTGTCAGCCTTATGCTATCACTCCTTGTCAACTCTGCATTGTTGTACTTTTCAGCCGGGCTTGTGTTTCCATGCGGTGTGAGAGGCAATGTGGACAGACGACTGAGGGTTTGGAAGACAGGATGTTTGAAGAGAAGTGAAGAGGATAATGTGGAGAGGAGCAAAAATATAAACCTCAAACTGATCCCCTAAGTCTTTCTAAGCCGCCTGAAAAATAGAAAGTAAATCTGAGAAGAGGACAACATTTCTTCTCCTGTCTGACACTTGTTTAAGAATGCAAATCATAAGACTATCTGTACTTCTTCCGTTTAAAATGGTTGAATCAGCGCATCGGCATGTCAAGTAGATGCAATGAAAATGAAATCCACAAGCGTGACCTCTGCTGTGATAGGATAAGGCAACCAAAAACGTACAAATTGACCCATCGGTAGTCTGTAGGTCCAGCCCAGAAAACACAGCGTCAAGAGTAATTGACAGAGGAACATTACCAATTATCGGATGGCTGAGTCACATTTGTTATACTGCCACACAATATACCTCTGGCTCTGTCAGTGCATTCCAAACGTCTTATTTAGCCAAAGGAGATTGTTCAAAATCCAAAAGCCATTTATTTAGTGGCCAATACTCAGGAGTGTTTCCATGGAAGCCTCTGGCATTGTTTCACCACGTGACACCTAACAGAAGATGACAAATAATTAACAAGTGTGTGTGTGTATTCATGTGTGGAGAAGACCGCTGACTGGTGTGCATGTCACTTTTTTTGCCGTGAACTGTTGTTTTTTTTGGTTTTTTTCCAGGAGCCATTTTTCACACTTTCCTGTCAACCATTTCACACTGAATTAGGGCATCAGGGCTCTGAGTTCAGAAGTGGATGCAGTGCTCTTATGCAGCTGAGGACTCTCTTATTAATGCAGTCTGAAGAGACATCTGAATGATTAAATCCACAGCACATTCCAACTTGGAAGAGGAGGTGAAAGAGGTGAAATTTTCAGTGCATGCATGGAAAAATCTGTCCATCTCTTTGCCCTTTAAAAAAAAAAAAAAAAAGAAAATCACCTGATTCTTGTGCAAACGCCATCTCCTCAGCCTTTGTTGTGGAAATGAGATGCAAGGATGGTCATTAGTGGATGATAATGAGGTGAAAGAGACAAACAACCTAAGCCCTGTTGGTTTTTCTAATATTAATAATTAATTTCTGATTAAGTGGCTAATTGGAGTTTAAAGGTCAATGTCAATGAGAATGCCATGGATCTTAGAAGACAGGAGGGAGGTGGGGGAGGGGCGGCATAGGGAGACAGTCCAGGAGACTGTTGACAGTAATCCCAGGTGCTCTCCTGTTACTCTGACAGCTCTCCCCCTTCCTGAGCCATCCTCCCCAGGCGACGTTGCCTTTGTGTGCTGAGGACAGCAATTCAGCTATGCCAGCACCTGGGCATATGCCCTTTTGGCATTGAGAGTTAGCAAGTCCTCAAGATGGAGTGGCATATCATAGCAAGATAGAGCAGAGGTGAAGAAAAGACAAGAATAGAGCATCTGTCATGTATGTTCAAGCTCCTTATTATCAAGGAAAGAAAGAGACAAGTTTGTAATTTGATTTGGATGTCAGCTCACAAGCACAGGCATGTATTGGGCGTTCACGTGCTGATGTACATCCTCTCCTGTGTGACATTAAGTCTGAACTGATCTGATTCCTGGCATTGATTCATCTTGTTTATTATGCCTCACATTAATCTCAGACACCATCAATGTCAGAGTCAGAATTCATTCATTTCAAGATGTTTGACGTAAAAAACAAAGGCTTATTCCATCTCCGGAGTATATGCAGGTTTAAAGATGCGCCCAAATGAAAGTTTCTGCTCTGGCTTGCTGATTGAAATTAAGAGACTCAGTGGGGAATGTGGTGAGGAAAAAGGAACAACAATCATCTTTCCATTTTCCAGGGCTGCTGTCTTTGGCTCTGTCTCTCCACTCACCTCCTGCCCCACAGCTCCATGAGAGCCGGCCTCCTCGTCCCTGGCTTTAATGAGACAGGCTACTGTCAGAGTCACATCTGAGCTTAGTGCTTGTAATATCTGCCGTGTCTATGTTTTGGCAAATGTTATCTGTGCTCATATGTCTGTCACGGCTCAGACTGACTTTTTAGGAACAGGCAGAGCTCAGGTAATTGCTGCAGCCTGTTTGGTTTAATTTTGCCCTGCGATGTTAATGCACGCTGTGGCCTGTGATATTACAACCGCAGAGCCACTTAAAGCTCAGTCCCACTCTAACCTACTGCAGTGTAATTAGGCTAATTATGCAATGCTATTGCAATCTTGTTGGGCTTGGGTGCAGATCAGGAAGAACCCCGTCTGAAACAACGTTAGCTTGAATATTACATTTGTCTAATTTTAGAAGGATTGTCATATATTCAGCTATTCCTTGAAAGCAGCACGATTTAATTGTATTAAATATTTCAAGAGAGGAAATATGGGCTGGCACCAGATGCTGTTATGGCTGAAGGAGGACAAGAGGGTTTACTCTGGAATCTAAAACACAGTTAAAAAGAGGAAATGATGAGTACTGTTTAAAAGGCAAGACTGAAAGACAGATGGAGTTGTAGTAATTATAGAATATAGGCCAAGGTCTTTTCCACAATCGCACATCTTTTTATATGCAAATCCTACACAATTGTCTTAGAATGGTCTTAACTTCAGTCATTTACAGCAGCAGGACCATGTTCTGACCTTATTATGGCTCATACAATGGGGATAAGAATGGATGGGAATTAGCAGTTTCAATTTACCCTCCATTTTTTCCACATCTGGAATCAAAAATGTCCTGCTGTGTTCTAGGCTCCACCTTCATTAAATTGAAAACTATTTCTGGCACAGAAAGGACTTCTCTCCCACTCTTTCCTGAAGCATTTCACTGCTCTGAATGACAGTGAAGTCCTTGACATTTGTCTGTTTTCCATCTCTAACAAGCATTGCTCCTCAACATTGGCCTTCACTCATAGAAACCATTCGTGCCATTAAGACCTTGCATCATAAACACTGGGCGTCCAACTCACAATAGAGGTGCAAGGTGCTGTTTTGTGTGCCAGAGATAAGCTTGTTAATTATTCCAGTACTTTGTAAAGAGTACAGAGCCGTTGGTAGACTCAAATAACGCACTGTGGTGGATTGTGACACATGGTGCATGCAGTAAGGCTGTTTAAAGTATGTTGGTATTGTGCTGCATCAAATCCGGGTCCTTCTTCACTGATGTTGCTGTGCCTTTTTTTTGGCAAAAGGTGTGGCCAGGGTGACTCTGCTTTAGGATGGATGAGTATCTGGTCGTTTTACATTCCAATCATCCCCATCCTGCACAGTTTCAGTTATGAAGCGCTTTGCTTTGCATGTTGCTCAGGTTAAAATTCAGGTGCCTTTCTGTTTAAGATGAAAGTGCATGGCAAGCAAAGTACCCTCAGAACATTTTGTCATCTTGTTCTTGGCTGTCATTTTGGAACAACAAAAGGCACAGATGTGACAATAGTGGTGGTCTAAAGGTGGAGTAAGGCCAGGCTGAATGAAAACACAGTCAGATATGGATTTTCTTCCTTTGGCAGTGTAGGAGTAGTTTTTTTGTTGGGATTTTAATGGTGAGCAAAAGGGGAAAGCTCAGAGCTGTTTTTATTCCGAAGAGAGGTTTCCACCCATCTGCTGTGGTTGGCAAGGGACCTTGAAGAGAAAGCTGCATCCTGCCTCGCCTGCAGTAAAAAAAAAGAGAGAAAAGAAGCAAGAAAAAAAAAAAACTGTCAGGCTAATAGATAGTCACTACCATGTTTGCTGCGTCTCGTAGCTGCTGCTCCCAGTCAAGGCCTCAATCACGCACTGCTCAATTCCCATGAGAGTCTGGAGAACACAGAGATGCCACAGTCTGACAGTGAACACTGCCACGGCTCTGCCCCAACACCCCAGTATAAGATCACTGTCTTAGCCATGTGTGCACCCCTGACAGCTCCAACTCTTACAAAAACTACAAGTCTCTTTATTCCCCAGATGGCCGGGAACAGCCTACAGTTTGCCCTCAGCAATCACGCTAATATGTCCCCAGTCCCAATGCAGAGACCTGCCCGACGTTAAAGTGTTGTTTGGAAATGGAATGTAATCTAGAGGGTAAATATAGCAGATGTCATCCGCTGCCAGCTCTCCAGCGAAACAATAAACAGAACATGCTGGTGTAATATTGACTTGTTATATAGCTGAGCTGGGGTTACATAAGATTTATGAACTGCCATGGCGGTAACAATTCTATGTAGGGGGGATTGATAGCGTTTGGTGCTAAAACTCCTCTGGCTGGGACATTAACTCAGCAGATTTGTCCCTGTCTTCGCAAGCACAGCCTTGTCAATTATTTAAAAGAGCAAAACAACAGGCCAGAAAAGACAGCACTTGGGTGTGTGGAGCTCATTTACACATCTCTATTCCCAGAAGTGTGCTCATGCGTTTAGGCCATGGTAAGAGCTGGTCTTTCATCCTTATGTGTCTGTGTGCTAATTCACACCATTGCCAACGCGAGTCTCTTCATCCCTCAAAGACGAGGGCATCAAGGGAAAACAAAGAGGCACTGAGGAGAAGGTAACAAAAACAGTATTATTAAAGACTTGTTTAGTTGCTCACTTCATAGGAGCAGGAGGCAGAGGACTTCATTATACAGAGAGATACAGGGCCAAAGAAAGAGGGAGCGAGCACAAGGACAGGCATTAGGCACCGTCAGGGCTCTAATGGAAGAAGCAGGTTTTTTGTGTCACGGTTGCTCTCTCCACTGATGGATGGGGAGGTTAACAGTCGCTGTGAGTTAGGTAGCTGAGTGCACAACATCCTCTAGAGCCTCTTTTCAGACAGAGCCCTCCTGTAGTTGCTGATCAGTCAGTCAACCAATCTTACAATTTAACTTTTAACCTAGCTGTCCTACATTGTGATAACAAACTAAATCCTGGCCGTGATGTCCCAATAGCATGCTTTGACATGCTTCATGTGGCTGTATTTGGCAGGTTGCGTTGTTTACTCTGCTTACATCCCTTTACACATTCGTTTCGCACTCTCTGGGGAGTGTAAGACATTCTCTTTGATAGACCACAAAGTATGCCAAAGAAGTATAAGGTAGATGTCTGCATGCATGGCAGTGGTAGAAAACTGGATCTCTTTCTAAACACATTCACAGATTGTGTTACAGAGGGAGAGCCGCCTGTGCTGCACTGGTCAAAGGGAAGTTAATAGATTCAATGACATTGTCAACAATGAAAAAGTACAAAGAGTTGTTGAAATGGAGAGGGGGCAAAAGGAGAGAGTGAAACAGGAGGACGGGAGGGTGGGGAGACAGGGAAAGAGAGATTAAGTGGGCTGTAATGATGTCTGGGGGAATATACCGTATGTGTGACTGAGATGGTGTCATTGACATGAAAAGCCCATTGACCCTGAAGATGGATGCCCATTTCCATGGACCGGTGCTGATGAGGCTATTCTACATTTTCAAGGAACGAGCAGACATTTATTGTGTGCTTGTACTTTTATATGTACAAGCTGAGCTGAGACGACATGGTGAGACAGAAGATTGATGGAAAGGCTTTCCAGTCTGACATATTGTCTCGAAATGACCTTTTCTGTAGTTATGTTCTCTAGCATGAATTACATTCTCCATTTTAGAACTGACTGGTTGTTTGAGAGTAAAATAATATATGGTTAACCACCTCAGTCATCTGTGTCTGTCTTATAAACACTGCATACTCGGCCACGGTCTTAAAATCTTACACAGAACATCGTAAAATGCTGAACAAGTATAACACAGGAGAAACAATGCAAACCAAGCCATTTAATGCTTTCATCTAGTGCCTGAAAAGGTAATTATATTTACAGTTTCCAAATTATATTGTTGAAAAAAGTACAAGATGGAGCTTGAAGCACTCATGCTGCATTACAATTGCTTTGAATGTCTGCTGTTTACAGCAGTAATATCTGTTTCTAGCTGAGTAAAACATAATGATTCCTCCGAAAAAGGAAAAAAAAAGGTTGGAAGAATGTGAGAAAAAAAACGCATAAGTTAATATGTAAGAGCTGAAAAGAACCCCTGTCAGTGTCTCCTCCCATTCCTCAAAAGGAGAGTGTTTCAGCGAGCTGTGTTTATTTCCAGATTTCACACCTTGTTTATGATGTAAACACCATCCTTGTCCCAAAGTCTCCACGCAGTACAAGCTGCATGATGTGGCAGTGAGAAGACGTGCCCACAACCCAATCTGTCAGGGCCCCTCACAGCAGGCCCTCACCACACACACACTGCACTGGTTTGCAGCTGTCTGTTAAAATGCATACATTTAGTCGGTTTCTCATCTCTGCACGGAGTACCTCGGCTTATGAAACCATGTGATGATGGCACTATTATCCTGCTGATCGGAATAGCTCTTGGCGCTGTGTGGGAGCAGCTGGGGCGATCTGGCTGCAGGTGTACACACACACACACACAAACATACACATACATAGACACTCTGTCTCTCTCCCACAGTTGGAGATTCACACACTATTGTTGTTACATCGATGTACGTATGAGCCCTCTTCAGCTCTCCGCCTCCCACCTAGCAGGTGCAGGCACTTCTATAGAACTAAAAGGCTTCAGCTTTCACTCTACATACACTACTCATCTACTCATTGTGGCCCACATAGTCCTCATGAAGAATGTGATATTATGATCACATATGTGAGAAACAAAACAGTTTGTACTATACAGTTTGGTTTTGTTTCTGTTGACACCAAACTGTTGTGTTAAATAATGAGCTTCGACTGTGAAAGCGCAACTTTCAGGGAAACTTTTTTCCTGTTCACAAGATGACTCACGTTGCTATCTGCATTGTTGGTTTGCCGACTCGACAGCTGTGATTTAACATGCTCAGAGTTCTGATCTGTGATGTTTTGTTGCGCATCTTCACAATGCAACACAAAGGTCATCTTTTGAGCGGAAATTGTGCTGAGTGCAGTAAGATGGCGAGTCATATTAAGGTGTACCCTTCAGCGTTCGGCCATGTCACTGCGGTTCGTGTCACACCAGACAATATGCACGTCTGTAGAAAACCTCTGTCAGAATGGGTCCTTGATTATTGCGTGATATGCCTGGAAGGTGTAGCCATGTTCGGTACCTCTCTCTTCACAAATTCTTCAATGCCAAAATAAAACAAGTTGAAGTTGACACGGCAGAAAAATGAGAGGCAAAGCAGATGTCAAAGTCTATACGGTAGATAGGCCTTCATAAAAGACAGCTCTGAACACCAAACATGTAGAGTTATGTAGAGTTACAGTATTGTACTTGGAGTTTGTAGAGTAGGAGTAGTGATAGTAGTAGTAGTCTATACAGGATTAAGATTGTAAGGGACTGTGACAAATCCACAAGTAGAAGGCTTTAGAATTTTTCAGTCTGCCTCTGATCGTAATCCGTGTCAATACATCACTTGCTTATTATAATTTAAAAACATGTCAGACCAAGTCTTGCTTGAGAAACGGAACAAACAGGCCTTCATTTGTCAGACGAATTTCAAAGTTGATATCCCAGAAAATCTCATTCAACAGTGAATATCTGAATGTTCTTTTGATTATAGCAACTTTATTAACTCTAATTATCTAACTGGATTTCTTCCATCCCTGTTTGCGCAAATTAGTCTCCTGTCTGGAGAAGCAACAAGTGTGCAACATCTGCCTGGGTTGGTGCCGATTCACAGCCAGGTCCGGCTCCTTCAGCCGGCAGTCAAGCTCATTCTCGCTGTGTGTATTCCACTTCTCTCCTTCGTCTTTGGCTTATGATTAATAAGAAATGTCTTAGAAGTGTGTGTGTGTGTGTGTGTGTGTGTGTGTGTGTGTATTAGCATTTGCATTTAGACTTTCGCTGGGCAAAAAGTGGTTTTCCCTGAAGAGTGTGTCTGAACATAAAGGCCGTGGCCTCTCAGCACTAGTCCTGTGACCCTGCAGCTCTGAATGCTCAACCCCTGCAGCCCAGTAAACACTCACAGAGCTCCAGCATATCTCCAGTCACAACAACAAAAAAACAAGGCATTGCTGAAAGGAGATAGACGTATGAACAATGAACCAAGGTGTGTTCTGTCTGGTTCACCGCTTCTTGCTGAGACTGCAGGATGACTGCCACTGTTTCATTTTGAATGCAGATTTATTAGAAGAGACTAAACAGGCAACAAAGGTCACAGAAAAATATTAGTCCAGGAAACACCTGGTAAACACATTTTGCAGACAGGACGGGGCTATTTCAACAGACATTATAGTCCCATTTGAGCCACAAAAACACATTATACATTTCAACATGACACTTATAAAAGATATCTCCAAAATAATCAGACAACATGCTAAGTGGAGCTTTTTGAAACACAAATCGTTAGATTTCACCGCAACACTACCTCTCTGTCAAGCCCTTCTGGCAGGGACAACTTTGCATGTGTGACCTCAAAATGAATAATTAATGTAAATTGGAATTGTTAGCAAGAGTGGCAAAATCACAAGGGCTCAGACTAATTGGCAAATGTTTTTTTTTCAATCCACCTTGTTGCCAGTGGTAAGAAATTAAGAATAGCGGAACATAATGAGATGTGGTTTGGGCCAGGGTCGGGGGGAAGTAGAACAACCAAGTGAACAGATTCATTTGAGACAAAATTAATTAGAGTTTAACTCTACGCTAAAAGGAAGGTATTGTCTCAGAGATGGTGCAGGTGCAGCAAATTGAAAAATCAGACTTTTTGTTTGGTAGCTGAAATGTGTCCTCAGGTGCAGGCAGAGCATAGTCTACTAACCACAAAGAGTAAATTGATTAACTAATGAATGTATTTAGTATGTTGTGGAAACACAAAATTTGCTGTGGAAACTGTCAAAACATGTGACCACACATGACAAAATCAGAATTTTGGATTTCACATAATATCATAAACACAAAAATCACATTAATTTAACATCAGATTTACACTGGATCTAAGCACAGAGTATTGAAATCAAAGTTGTTTTGAATCCAATGGTACCAACTGTTTGATATAAATCCTTGTAGTTTTTGTGATACAGAGATTAGTCACCTGGGCTTACTCATATCATCCCACAGAAATACTAAAATGTCTGTTAGGTCTGAAAATTCTTTCTGAATCTATATTGTAACAGTCCAGAATATGTGTATCAAAAAATGATACAAATCTGAGTTCCTAACCTAGTGCTTAGAGGTGTTTTCCAGGAAAATCAAAAATAGCACCCTTTGTGACTAACAACTAAAAAAAGGAAGTTGAGAGAAAAACTTGTGCTGCAGCCTTATTCGTTGACCAATTTGAAAAAGGTCAATGGATTTGTCTTTAGTAAATGAAATTATAAAGTCCTATTGTGGGCATTGAATCTTTGGGAATTCCCTCATTAAGATGCATAGCTGTACATAAAATGAAGACATCATGGCGAGGTAGACTGATGCTCCAGAATGTGTGAGTGAGTCAAGGTCATAAATAACAAGTAGCACAGTGATTCTCTATGCTACAAGAGGTCTATATATACGGTTGTATAGCATAACCCTATAGCATGTCTCCAGAGTGTGAAATTTTGTAGAGAGAGTATTGTTGGATTCTTTTCCTCCCTGTCATTTCCTTGGCTTCCTTGCTTGCTGCAGAATTTTTTCTCCTCTATTCATCCTGAATTATTAAAAAGTGTTGTGATTCCCAGTATGATTGTGAATCTGGGGCTGCAGCTCTCAACTGCGTAGTCACATTTGCTTGTTTTTCTCGCTCCTCTCAGTATTCACCCTGTCTTTTCTTGTGCTGGTTCACAAGCCAGAGTGTGATGCTACAGTCCTCACTCCCCAAAGTCTCACCTTGAAGGGGTAAGAGGAGGAGGACGGGGGGGTTAGATGATGAATACTCAAAAAGTCGTGCCTGCCCTCGTCTACAAAGCGAGTATTATTTGGCTGAATCTATATTCAGGTCAGGGTGCTTTTCACATGGGAGGGAAAAGGGAGGGAGGGATATTTTTCTTTCCCATCATGCACCAGCAGCAGGGCCCAAATTGGCACAGAGGGTTGGGCAGTTTCTCCAGGGATAAGCATCCTGTCTCTTGCCTGACTCCCTCTAAGGGAAACCTGCCAGTGGCATCCATTCACCACGACACACATGCCCGTTGTCTTCTCAAACACAACCAAAGACCCAAGAGAGAAACACATTCGTCCCCCTGCAGCTGACCTGCAACCATGGCCAACGACCCCACCTCAACTGTTTTTTTGCACTCCTTTAGATTCCCATGGCTGCCAAGCTTGACTTGCCAATGACTCTCTGGCACTGCAGAAATCAGCGGCTGCCCTGAGAAAAGGTTATGAAAACAGCTGCTGGCAGATGAAAAATTCATGCAGTGTTACCATATATTTGAGTATCCCCGCCTCATTGTCTCCCCTCTTTCACTCTCTCCCTATCTTTCCTTTTCCTCTTTCTGGATGATGCACAGATGACACACCAGTCACTACAGCACATGGGTCTGGGGCTCTTTTGTCTCTGATCTGTGGGAGAATATTAATGTAGTGTGCGGTCTGAGAAGAATCAAACTATTCAGTAAAAAGAAGGATCTTTATCTGAGTCCACAAGCTCTGAGTTGTAAGGATTTTAATGTGGCACTGGCTGGATGTACACTCTAATAGGCCAGTGCAGAAAACATGAGAGGGATCCTCAGAGAGCACAATAGAGGAAGATATGGAGTGAAAGAGAGGAGAGAGGGAGATACGGATGGCTAAAGAAGCTCCTTCTATAGCCGAGAGGACCCTTAGCCATAGCTGAGCTACTGTGGTTGCAGCTGTTTTTCTTTAGTCCTCGCTTGCCGAGTTACTTCCACTGCACATGTATCTCTTCACAAATCTTTAATGCTGACCATCGTGCCTCCAAACTGATGTTATTTTGTTGTTTTTTTTTGGCTTTACCGGCCCGTGGCAGACTTGCAGTGTGGTGGATATTCTCCGTTTAATGAGCTCAATGACTGAGTATCTGGGCAGATCTTGAAGTGAAAACACATGAGCTCAAAGAGATCTTTAATACGTTGTCATGCAACCATCAAAAACAAAGTATTAAAATAATGCTCAGCAGAATTGTTTTGTACTAAACTTATACATTATGTGAGTACTAGACTGAAAACCTCTGTAACACAACAAAATGATTATGTTGCCCTGTTCCATGATGTGTTAGTCTTCAGGCAGATGCTTGAACTTCAATCATACAGGGATTTATTCATGAGGCTCGTTGCCCAGTCCTTCGAAATATGATATTTCTTTGAAAGTACTGAAAGTTCAGAATGACAGCTTGATTCCTTGAATCAATTTTATTTTGCCAATGTGCTTCGGAGAACTATCTTTTTCCCCAAGGCACACAAAGCACAAATGAACAATGCTTATGCATACTGTGGCCGGATAACCTCAGTCAGACAAACAGTTTCACTTGTGTGAGTAGTGGCAGTGCATAGAAATAGATATGGTAGGTATGCAAGGATCGCAGTGTGCCAGATCTCGTCTAATGTGGGCATCAACCTTAAATTTTAGAATAAAATCTCCAACCTCTAATGGGAAAAAGAGAAAGGGACACACATATACAAAAGTAGCCACAGATATATGTACATAAACTTTCTAAATATAAAACATTTATATACAGATGATCACAAATTGGAAAGTCTTAATATTGATGTGTTCAAGTTTGCCTCAAAAGTGTATATTGTATAGCTATGTAAGGGTATATTTTATTATTTTTCCCAGTACTATGTAGTAAATGTTTACTGTTTTGCTGCAGAAAATGAAGGTTTGCTTTGTTTTCTTTAGTTTCTTTACTTGTTTATAGTTTAAAAATGCATGGCAGTACATAAATTTGTAGTATCTTGTAAGCCCACGCAGGCTTGGCATAGTTGTACCAATGACACTCTAATGAAAAAGTCTTTCTTTTTTCTTTCAATATACACCCACACAACTAAACACATACTGATGAAGGACAAAACTATGTAATACTATCCCAAAGAGATCTTGCGAAAATCCATATGTCAAATCAGCCTCTAACCCACGAAAGGGTAGTAGTTCAAGTCTCCATTTAGGAGACAAAAATTGAGTTTGAAGTTGTATTATTTGGTGATTTAATTGCCTTACAAAATGTTGTGAGTTTGCACTTGCACAATAAAGTGTAATGATGGAATCACGTTGCCATCCTGGACTTTCTTTTTTAAAATCTGTTTTAAAATAAAAAGTTGAAAAAAGAAGCAGAAGCTCTATGTCTTCTCCAATACTTTCAGAATGGTTTACCATTGACGTCTTTATGTCGCACATGCACCATAAACATGCAGCTTACGTCAAAGGAAATGCTGTCATTATATCCACCGTTAGCAATTTGAAATCAAATTTGCTTTAAGTATTAACTTGTTCAAGTGTTCAGTAATGGGAGGTATTCTACAAAAAAACACAAAGGGGGTGAATTTAGCATTAAAGGCCACAGGGATTATGAATAGTAGTTTAATGAGGCAGTAGGTGGATGTCGTGGGACTGTGCAGCCCAGAGCGACTCAGAGTGGAGTCGAGTCCTTTATTCCGATCAATGTATGGTAATGAGGGAGCAGCAGAGGTTGTAGAAGAGAAGGATTGGAAAATGAATACAGGGTTACAGGTTGTTAAGGCAGCTACAGTAAGGAATTGGCAACATAATTATAATGGTTTTGAACGAGCATCGAAAGACTCCCTGCAGTGCAAAATGAGTCCACCTGTGCTATTACTCATGATGTAGTAGTAGGGGCTTGGCGACAGGATATGATAAAGGACAGTTTTGAGTGTTTCCTGTCATTAAACACTTCCATCTTGCTCTGGGGATAGCCTGTGGCTTCACTCTGAATGATAATCAACAGGAACCCCAGACACGGCCGTGCATTCACTATAGTCTCTCAAAGCAATATTCGATAGCATCTATCCATGCTGGCTGCTAACAGCATGTTAATGCAAGTAAAAGCAGTCTGCGTGCACCTAATCACACCCCGACAGGAGGGGAGAATACTGAGCTAGATCATCAGAGAACCAGCTAAATCAGAGCTCTGCAATGAAATCTAGAGGCCTTTTCTCCCCAGGGCATGCCTCCAGGGCTGGATGTGTGTCCACACTGAGGCAGTCTGTGATCAGCCTCAGTTCAGAGAAGACTACTGTACAGAGCCTATTCTGTAGTGGTTGGAGTGGAGGTAATTTAGATGGGTGTGGTAGGATAGAAAGTTAATGGCAGAGACTGACCCTCAGTTTTTAGTGCTACAAAGTGTCTGTATTATGCTACTCTGTCAGATGATTTAAATGCTGCTTTAAAACTGCTTCATCTTTCTTTTATCTCAGTTTGGTTATCATTCAAGCTTCTCTCCACCTCATAGATCACCGCTCTGGGCTCAGCTGAGCTCCCTCTTCTCCACTTATCCCCCCTCCCGTCCTCATCCCTTGTTTGTCTCCCACGCCATCACCTACTGCGCTTTGCAGAGAGGAGAAACACTTGTTTTGACAGCTATGATAACTGACTAAATGTCATATGTCTGGAAGAAAGGGATCTGCAGTGTAGTATTGGGATTCTTTGCACTCGCTTTCTTTCTCTGTCTCCCTCCTCTCTGCTGTGTGTGCGTGAGTGAAACAACTAGTGGTAGGCCCCGCACAGGGTGATGTGTTGGCTAGCTGTATGTGTGTGTGCGCGTGTGTCTTTGTGCTCATGGTGTTTGCCTGTTTCTGTTTCTCAGACACAGCCAGCGTATGAGCAATCATGCACGTGTTTGAATTTGCACTTGTGTGCGTACATGCAGCTCAACTACAAATGACATCTTGTTGAGAAAGATAAATGAGGTCCCTATGTTTTGACTTCCGCCTGTGCTACTTACTTGTTTTGACTGTTTACTCACATGCAAATGCATGCTACGAAATAATGAAATAACACAATCAAAAACCACTCCATCGTGAGTGCCATAAACCCAGGATAATAGCTGTTTAAAATTCACGCGGTTTGATGTCTTGTGAGAGACAAGTTTAAAAGGAAAGGCCAACTGTGGAATATGTGGAGGAAAGAAAAACACAGAACCTGCTGTTTTGGCAGGACACAATGACCTGCTGGACACACAGGGCACGGTTCTGGCAGGTCACGCTGACATCTTGTTGAGCATCTTAGAGCTGCTGAATGCCAAGGACATGTTGGCTAAGAGGGACATTGGTATTCTGTTGATAAAAATGTGAAGCGGTCCAGATGTGGAGGGAAGGAAATCGCGACGTGTGTCAGCATTAAACTGTTGGTGTGTCCGTATGAGTAATGGCTTCACAAGAACAGTTATTCAGTATGTTATGAAGAGATGTTAGGCGATAGGTTTATCTGCTCAAGACTATTGACTGTTAGAGGTGATTTTTGCCTTTTGCCTGAGATGGCACACCCTGACTGTTAATGGTGATGGTGTAAGAATAAAACCCAGACAGACATTTCCTCTCTTTGTGAGTCATTATTATGGAAATGATCCACAACAGAATACATTATTTCACTTACATAAAATTACAGGCGCATAAACATGTCCTTCCTGTGATTTAAACCACTGTAAGATCTGTTAGTCATTGAGTATTCAGGAAGCAGCAGAGAAACGTATCTGGTAACACTTATGTAGAAATGATAATATATATATTGGAAATTGCATCAACCATTTCAAATATTGATATGATAGAAAATATGGTGTGATAGAAGGCATCTTGGAGTCAAAAGAGCCTTGGGTTATTGCCTGTGATGTCTTTTCTGCAGAGGCTCATCAGGCTCGAGGACACGTGAGAGAGGGTGGGGAGAGAGCTGTGCTATTAACTGGCATCTAAAAGAGGTTGCTAATGTATACTTAATGGCATCCTGGTGGTCAGAGATGCAGGAAAATGCACTCAATGCAGCACTAATTGCAGCGCCAAGTTCTGTTTTGATTCACTAACAATGTCCTAATACTATTTAGTTATACTTTATGGCTATTAATGATAATCCAAGACCACACAATGATCTTGCATCCAGGGATGAAAAACAAGTGGTCCTTGAAGAATCCACCCACCCTCCAACTCCCCACTCAAACACACACGTACACACTAGCTTTTGATATTTGTGTGTGTGTGTGTGTTATTAATTTACATTCATTACCTGGTGTAACATGAACAACTACATACATGATACTTTGTCAGCACTGCACACCTTGCCAGTTGCTGTGTGAAGTGGCAATGATTGTCAGATTGTTGGGAAAGTTTAAAAAAACTGTCAGGTGTGGACCTCGTGTCCAACAGCTAGCTATGTGGGTGTTCTTGAACCATCCAGCATACTGAAGCATACTGATGCCTTTATACTTATTCTGAATGGCTACACTCGAAGGTGGGGAAAATTGCTGTGATCAATTCCTGCCTCTGTGTATGTCTTTTGCACCTTTATAGTCCCGACACGATGAATCATATAAATGAGGAATGCCTGGAAGGCATGGTGTACTCAGTTGTGCATTCAAAAAAGTGATGGAAGTAGTTGTGTGATGAATGAATGAATGGAAAGGGAGCCTGAGAGAGAAGTTTAGACCATACTTTTACACATTTTGTTCACAAATGAGTCTGCAAACATACATTTATGTAACAATTCTTCTCCCCAAACCATGATTTATACAATTTCACACGTGGGCACACAGAGTCCCCATAATGTGAGTGATCTACCCCACATATACACATACACATACACACAAAGACACAAACTTTACATTGTCTGATCCCTGAAGAAATCTTAGAAAAAAAACCCACACAAGTTTTAACAGGTGTTGGAAGAATTCCAGCGAGGTGACATTGTGTTATCAGTGTGCAAAAACACTTCTATTTTTGAATCTGGCGACGTCTTCTATTTTTAAAGTGTGCCTCTTTGCTAAACAGATAAAAAAAAAAAGAGGTGTTGCAAAACAAGATGATGGGGAGAGTTTCTCTGGAGAGGGAAACCAAGCATAACCATCGTCTTCAGTGCAGCACTGGGAAGGGATATTAAAAACATTCAGCTCTGTCAGATGAGTTGGGACTCTATCTTAACCGCTCTACAGCTTGCTGCCACAGGCAGAAAACTTTC
Source organism: Argyrosomus regius (assembly GCA_946959425.1). Taxonomy (NCBI): domain Eukaryota; kingdom Metazoa; phylum Chordata; class Actinopteri; family Sciaenidae; genus Argyrosomus; species Argyrosomus regius. The sequence goes on from OX336889.1 coordinate 9,522,504, forward strand.
TGCTCTTTTCATGACTCAACGGGGGTCGAAGTTCAAGCAGCTTTTCTGTGTCGTTCTCCAACTAAAATGGTTAATTACAGCTCTTTATTTTCTGCTTGAACTCAGAGTTTGACCCAGCTAGTCATGATGCCACACTAAGAGACCTCATGGCATGATTACCCAGCTGTTATCTCAATGTGAAATGTGGCTGCAAAATGGAGAAGACAGAAAACTGTGTTACTAAAAACTGTGGATGTCCATGCAGAATGTGACAGAATCTAATATCAAGTGGCCCCATGGCGCAGCCTCCCCAGATGGACCGGTCAGTTGTCTCTGTCTGTTGTGGGATATGTGAGACCAAGTGCCTATTCGCAGCCAAAGATATGACACTGGAGGGCTATACAAGAACCAAGGGAAGCTGTTTGATGAACGAAGGACTGGCACTAGCCCGTTACCATGACAACAAGTGCAGTGTCAGTTGCATGTCTGCAAAGTGAAATGCTGTGACTTCATAGTTTAGTGTCTTCAAGATGTTGTCATTAACAAGATAGAGGACAATGAGTTTGGGAGACTTCTGTTCTGCCAGAGCTGCCAGGGTGATGGTTCAAGTGTCGCCATAGCAGCAACCACCTGAGGATGGGACTGCAGACCACTGTCCAAAACTTAATGTGGACTGCACAGATTGAAGAGCTGATCATGTGTGCAAAGATTTAACATTTTGTTTAAGCTAACATTTGGTGCAATATTTAACTTGACTTTCTGTTTAGTGCCATTTAGTGCCATATCTAGGTTGTCATTTCATTACCATTTTATTTTAATCAGGAAAGACTTCATTTTGAATGAATAATATATTTAATGACGTGGACATTAAAGATGAGAATGTGAAAAGTCTTTGGCGATTAGCCATCATATTTAGAGGGGTATGATTAGTAAGTATATATACATATATACGTATGTATTTCTGATTAAACTTGTGCTGAGCTTCATTAGTTTTTGCTTTTGATTTGAACTTTTTTTAGTATTTGTTGTATTATTGAGGTTGACCTTTTGTTTACATTAGAGATGCTGCATTATCTTTTCCAACTGGAGGAATTATTATTTTCATTTAGCTGATATATTTACTTTTTTATGCAATATCCTTGTGCTAATGCTTGTGTTGTAATAATAAATTAAATCAAGTATTTATTTTTATTTATATAACACAATTTTCCTCAAGGTGCTTCACAAAAAGAACACCCATTAGATCCTTGATTCAGATAAGGAAACAAAACACATTAACAGATTAATTATCAGAATCATTACAAATTAGGTATACTCAAATTAGACAACAGACTCAGTGAGGTAGCTCTTGACAAAGCATTCGTGGGATATTTTTGTTCAGTTTGGTCTCACTGGCACCGCCATGAAGCCCAGTCACTCTCTCATAAAGATTCAAAGATTTGTAAGGTCTTTGGTGTCCTCCACATCTTTGACAGCCATTTCCCTCTTATGAAGTCCAGCATTTTAAGAGATTCTTATAAAAGGCCAAGTGTGTCAACAATATCAAAGCTACTGTCTGCTAGGACAATATTCCCTGATTGTAAGTCAAGCAATATATTTGTCAATAACCCTCCCTCCACATGCTTTAGTTATGGAAGAAATAACTCCACGAGGAGTTTACCAGATAAACAAGTCAACAGTGTTGTGGTGCTTGTAATTCCACCAGGTCATAGCCTTTGCAAGCAAACTACATTGTCGGTTGATAAATACTTTAACAGCCACTTTAAATTCATAGCTTGTCCTCAGGCACATGGGCATTGTCTCTCTTAACTGCTGACTTACTGGCCATACAACAAGGAAGATGTCAATTTGCATGTAATATTCTGCATGTGCTTTTTATAAACAGACTTTTGTAAGTCCTAAATCAAATTTTAAACTATCCTCTACTCACTACATTTTTGTATAAATTAACCTTTTACATGAAAGTAAAACATTGGGGGTTGTTAAGGAAGAGTATGAGGAGTTGCTCAAGTGCCCCCACCCCACTGTGATTGTATGTGTAATAACTGACAAAATAAAAATGCTTCCCCACCAGCTGACATTGCTAGGCTCTATTGGACTACCTGGCTGACCCTGACAAGGCAGTCACTCTGTAGGACGTAAGAGACCAGATGGCATTATGTGGCAGCCAACTCCATGTCTGGCTATAACGCCACAGGACGCAATATGTGGCAGAAAACATAGGAGGATACCAGGAAGGAGAAAAGGGCCCTAAATTCAAGCATGTCCAGACAACCCTTAAAGAGAAGGATGGTGGGTGGTGGATATAAAATGTGGCAGCAGACGGATAAGGATATAGTTGCCTGAGACAGAACAAGACAGAAATTGTGTCCTTGTCGTTGTTATGTCTCTCTACATTCTTAGTTTTAAGCACCTCAGGATCATGTTAACACAAAGATAAAGATAGATGCAGTATAAGGTAACACAGACACGGCTATTTATAGCACAACCACTTATAGATTTTTCTGTGGAGAAGTTATGATGGATGCAAAGGCTATCACGTAAAGGCAGAAGGGGAAAGAGTGCTTGAACAGCCCTACTACTACTAATAACTGTTATTGTTACTTCTAATATTAATAATCTTACAAACTTACTTTAGTACTTGTATGCTGTGGTGAAAAGCAGGCGGGATGAGAAATCTTGCAGGCTTACCACAGCTTTCCACAAGTTGCACAATTCAAATATCTTGTTAGGCATTTACTTTATTGTTGTTATCTTCTATCCTTGTCCTTGCACTTCCTGCAGCTAAGCAGCATTCTTCTTCCTCTGCTGCTTGTATTATTTTGCAGTGAATTTGTACAGTATAAACAAGGATAGAAACAATCAATATTTCATGAATTAGAGGTCAGACTCTCCACTATCTAAAATAGGTTGGACACCGGAGAGCCGCACAATTTTGCAGGTTAAAGTTCAATCAGAGTGAACTGAACACAACAATTTGTGACTCCGTCTCACCCCTGCCTTCATTGAAATAAATAGGGAGCTAATTTAAGTCTGACCACACCTTAGATATGCAGTAACAGGATACCTGTAGCCACTCTGTACTTCTTGCCTTCCCTAAAGGTACTTTTATTTTGGGATTCAATAAATATTTGGAATTGCTACCCCTGCACTGCGGACTGTGTGACAGTGCAATTTGTTTATTGGTACTGAATGGGAACGTAATGAGGATGAGTTGAAACACGAAACCACAAAGTGCCGTTGTCCTCTTGTCTAATCAAGCATGCTTGTGTACTAATACACATCGAACACTGCCACTCACCCTTCTCTTTTATTCACAGCATCCTCTCCTTCCAATCTTGTCTCACCCTCTCTCCGTTGCAACATGACAGCACAAAAACAAAGAGAGAGAGACGACCGAGCAAGCCCTGAACCTGCTTACCTCTCTGTCCTCCAGGACACTCCTACTGAGACCATAAAGTTTCTGCTGATGTATAGTTACATGCAAGCCATTCAGTGTAGAAATATTGCCACTGCACATGAAAGAAGTGTGGGCGATAAGAGACCCACAACAGCTTGTGTGAAAAGGCCATGCCAGCGGGGGTGATACATTTCAGCTTCATATCCTTTCCCCTCCTGGAGTTTGTGTGTATGTGTGTCCACAATTACGTGTTTGTCGGTGCATCTATGTGATGTGCTTATGTGAGTTGTAGAGGCGGAAGACTGGACATAACTGCACAGAAGTGAAATAAACCTGTGGTAGCAGATTCAGTCTACTGTGGGGAAAGCGTGGCCTCTTGTGACTCTAGACTGACTAATAGGTTTTGAAGTATAAACAGGGTGAGGTTGTGAGCTGTTATGAGTGGTGGGATGTCAGGGCACAGATTGTCGAGAGGAAAGAAAAGCAATCATGACTGACACTAATAAGAAACGGCAGCATTGCAGCAACAACAAAATAAACGCAGAACTCTGGCGAGCATTGTAAGATACATAATGAACGCAGGACTCCTGAAGTAAATTATGGGTTTGCAGATGTAACAAAAGCATGAAATCACTGCCATTTAAAAAGCCATGCTTTAAGAAAGCTGTTTTTATATTTGTAAATTTCTTTTTCATGTTTTTTTACTAGCTGGCTGTAATTTGAATCCAATACCAAAAGCATTCCTTACTGTACGAGCTTTTTTGTTTTGACACACGTTATGTGTTTAACCAACCATACATATTCTAACATATAATTCACAACCTATTTCAGAATCAGGCGATATGACACACAGAGACCCAGACTGCTAAAAGGGTTTTGTGATGCCGTGGCCTTTACACAGTCATTTCCGCGCAATCACAGGTAATCAGCCAGGTGGAGTACACATAAAAGCTCACCGTCATTGCTCTATTTGACCCAGAGCACAGGATGACATCTTTACATATCCTCTCTTTATTTCTTTTATTATAGTATACCCTGAAAAAACTATATCTACTGTGTTGACCCACACCTGAACACAGCTCACTCAACAAAATGTTTTTCCTCATCCCAAATATGCATATATTTTTTTCTGAATTTCTGTTATTATCTCAGATTATCTTTTTTTTCAAAGCATACCATATATTTTGAGATTTCCTACATTGCAGGGAGCAACTGGACTTAGATATTGTTATATTATTAGATATTTATACTTCTCAACAGCCACATTTGCTTACTTTTTGTCCTCTCGCCAACTTACAGTAAATAAAAAACTCTTTGGCAGTCTGCTCTGAAAAATCTGAATTTGGAGTGTCCTTGAGTACACCACCAAAACAAGTTTCAAAATGTCCCCTGCTTGTAACTTGGGCCACATACTAATACTATATCCACAAGTAAAATTGTAAAATTGTAGCCAAAAATAAAATTCTTTTATTGTCCTGTTTGAGCTCAAGTTAGGAATCCATTTTTTTCAGTGATGGACTGGTCAAAGTGTTGATCTGTATAAAAGCAACAATCAATACACAATAAAGACTTATGACAGTAATAGACAGACGTGACAGTCACTAACCACACAGAACAAAAGGCAACAGATGGAAGTAAATTCGGCAGCAGTGAAGTTGAAGTCATTAATAACACTTTAACAAATATTTGTGACATTGATTAATATAGCAGGAGAGTTTAAATTGTTGTCATGCAGACAGTGATTTGACTGAGACACACAAACCAGCTACACACAAGACAATCACACACACACATAGACACACACACAAACACACACTTTCACAATCAAAGAATCAGTACAGGATTATTTTCCTGCTATCTTATCATGATAGATACTTCTTTCGGTAAAGCCTGAAGCTGTGCAATTCAGTGATAACAGTCTCAGATAGATGGCTCCTTTATTTGCCACTTGTTCCATTTTTTTTCATTGATACACCCTTTTTCGCTGGATTTGTCATTGCTCTCTTAGAGCTACGTATCCCTCGTGACACTAAGTAGAATGAATGAACCTCTTGCCCTCTTCCTTCTTGCCCTCACGCTCATGTTCCTCGGCAACCTTTTTTTTTTCTTTTGAAAATGGAAAAGGAAACAAATTAATTTCAAGGACACAGGCTCTCCCTGTTCTTGATCTGTGTCCGAGTGATTGAATGAATTTGCTCCCCTGCTGAGTTGACCTCAAGATACAGTCTTGCTCTTTCATAACCATGCTCACTCACATGCTCTTTACTCTCCAAATGGCTTCTCCATTGTAAGCAACACTAGCTAGGGATAAAAAAAATACTGTGTCTGTTTTCATGAGATAAAGGCCCGATGAAGTAAACATTCCCCGCACTTGAAACAAATGCACAAAAGTGTAAATGAATATAAAAATAAAATAGGTGCCAATTAGTTCTTAGTTTGGAGTAATAAGCCTGTTTTCCTCTTGAAGGATGATAATGTAGGAATGCTTCACATTTATTCTTCTTTAATGCTCTTTATGAGTATTATATAACTGAATAACAGACACATCTTAAGCTTGTAGCTTGAATTTTAAGTCAAAGCAATGCTGAGCTGTTGCTGTCAGTGAATCACAATGTCCAGAGGGAATGCCTGGATTTTAAACCCTATTGTGCACATTGTTAAACCCACACAGGTTCGTTAAAATAGGCGTGCTATGGTAGAGACTGCCTTTAGGGGTTGAGGGTGTGGGATGAGGCTCAGCTCTTTGTAATAGTAAGATCTTTGGTGTGTAGACTGTGGATGGCTGCTTGCCCTGCAACAGGCATCCATGTCTGCTCCTTAGAAATAAAGTCATGTGGTGCAAGCTTTCCTTTTCTTTTCTCTGTTTTTTCTCTCTCCTTACATTGCTAAGCTATTAATAGAGAGTTCAGCCTCCAGAGGATGTAAACTGGGGAACGGGGGATAGGAAGAGCGACAGCATATAAGGGTGGAAGTGATGTAGATGGAGGGATCAGGGCAAAGAGAGAAATGAGGGAGGGGCTGATAAAGTGAGGATGCAGTAAAAGGGCAAAGATCTAGTGCGATGAGGCAAGGAAGAATAGCTGAGCAGTGCAGAAGACATGGAGCGAAAAAAAAAAACAATGTGGTGAAAAGGAAGCAAAAGGGACATAGATAAAATCAAGTTAAACAGTGTCATATAGGAACACAGCAGCAAAAGAAGGAGACTGAGACGCCTTAAGAACTCAAAAAATCCATTTTCGGGGGTGTACTGACAGGCAAGAACGCAAAAACACTGAATTCAGGTGGAAGCTTAGGTAGGTCAAGACAGACCAGTCTAGTGTTATCCTGAATCTCTGATCATCATGTTTTAAATCCCTTAAAAGTGTTCAGTGCTATTCACACTGGCAGTGATCAAAGCAAGCTGAAACCACAAACTCACAATGAAACTGTTTACTGAAGTAATAAATCAAGTAAGAAATAGGGACATTTCCCCATAAGACTCCATTCAATCACACTTTTTTTTATTGCAACCAATAAAGCTGCCCCTGCTGGCCATTAGAAAGAATGCATGTTTAAGACACGGCTTCTCTTCACAGACCCGGAAGCTCTGTCCACTAATTATACTGTCAGTGGTTGCAATATGACATATAAGCAGGTATAGTAAACCTGTTTCTAACTATCTTGTCTATCCATATTATCCCCGCAGCCTTTTTTGGCCATATATTTTTTAAGCTTGTTCCATAAATGTCCACAAAACCAGGTGGATGGAAACATACCTGTTGGTTTTATTATTATCTATCTGAGAATTGTCAGGCTTTTACATTTTCACTTGTGATAATACAGCCATCAGTACTGGAGGTCCATTTTCCAAATGAACAGATTTAAGCACATCAGCAGGCTTTTTTTTCTAAACTCCTCCATTGCTCAATTTCATGGCGTTCGAACACTTAGGTCTGCAGGTAATTGAAAATAGCCTGTTGTTTGACAAGCTATAAAACCATTCACAGTCATTACCCAGCCAATGAAAAGCATGTTTTCCCAATTAGGCTGCTGATAATAAAGTCACCTGGCTGCAAGCTTAGATTTCTCTGTGGCACACAGGAAAGCAAGGCAGGCCTCATGTGAAGGCAGTGATTGTAGTCTGACCTTAGAGACCTTGCTTCCCTCCAGCGACACAGCTCCCACTGAGGCTTAATTATAACCACACATTGGTCCTCAAACACAGCCATATCTGATTCAAGATTAAACACACTAAATTGAAATAAGAATTCTCTGTGAAAATGAGCTTGGCTTAGGCCAACACTTTGGAAGTGTTAATGCCAGAAAATCACAATGGATGTGTGGATGGAAGTGATGATTCCAGACCTGATAGGATGCTTACTCTAGCTGCCGCAGTAGCTTAACCAATTACCTGCTAAATGCAGGTTGGATCATAGCAGGATAACCTGCAGAGCCACAGATAGAGCCTGTGGGTATACAAGACAGGGAGGGGAGGGAGGGAAGTCGCTGTCCTATTTTCTCTGCTAGAAAACACTGGCTATGTGTGGGTGCATCTGTGGCCAGTTAGCAGTGTTGTTGTTCTCCTCAGACTGGGTCACTACAGGGACAACTTATTGCACCTCCCTGAGCCTTTTCTGCCTTGTTGAGCCTTTTCTCTCAAAGTTGTCCCCCATGCAAGCCTTTCGATGGATGGCTTCCTCCATCTTCCACCTTTTATCCCGCAACAGGGCGACGTGACTCAGCTGTGTCACAGTCGGATCAGTTGGAGAAATCCTGTGCTGAATAAAACAAGACACAGAACATCAGCATGTGACGGGATACAAATTGCTTTACTACCAACATCTTTGCTCTGCTACAGGTGCAGAGTTGGAAACATGCATTTCACCTTGAGGTTATTGTGCGCTGTAATTCACACCGGCACATGATTTCCCTTGATAATAGCTACAGCTCATGTTGTGTGGTTGAAATTTTTTATTTGCTCTTAAATAGTGGCAGCAGAAGAGATAATATATTCCCGCTCCACAAAGTGTATCTCTCCTCTGCTGTCATGCTTTAGCTTCTCGTCTTTTAAATGACCTTGAAGGGCTTTGGCCCCTTGGATCCACATGGAAGCCGTTCTGCAGTGAAACTTATTTTATATGCAACGCCAAACATTAAATATAAAATATTCTGTATGCCGAGCTCGTAAAGACCATTTCTGACAGTAATAAGAAATGCAGGCACTCTCACTAAACCTAGGCCACTGCAGCACCTGGGGAGATAGTTGCATAGTATGTTTAAGCCTAATTTAATTTAATCACAAAATTACACATTATGTGAAGCAACTTGGTGATGTCCTGCTGGCATGACTGCCTACACAACAAATCAAATTAGGATTTGGAGCTTTAAAGTGGAGTCAGACTCTCCTGACACCTCCTCAACCTGTTTTTCTTTTTTCTGTTTTTGTGTCTTTGGTTTGGTTGTCCTTCAGACTGAAATCATAATACTACATTGTATCATGCTTAGAAAAGCTCCTAAAATCTTTTTCTTCAAATGGAGAATTATTTAAGAATGCAGAATTTTCATAAAAACACATCCAGGGTCAGTGTTTGTCTTAGATTGTGTTCTCACATTTCACATTGTTCTTTCAACACTCTCATTCCCCTTTCGCTTTGAGTTATGATGGCTGACAAATAAGTGAACTAGTTAGGTAGATGAGAGCTGTGAATGGAGGATACATTGATATGCAAATTACTTTTAGCCTTGCATGCTAAAATGTCTTGTGTTGCTGGTTGCTCAGTTCCACTGATCACTGGTTAAAAATGTATGTTGGGGAGGAGAATGAACCAGAAATGGGAGTATGTGCTGGATAATGGGTAAAAGCCAGACTGTCTACACCAGGCAAATTAATCCTTAAATCAGTGAAATTGATCACTGCCTCACCCTTGATTACATTAAGGTTATTTTGTGCTGCTGGGCAGGTAAATACTGAGTAAACGCAAAACAGGTTGTGACAGTAAGTGTCGCCTAGCTAGGCAGAGAATACATTAAAGAATGGCTTTACAATGCAGAGTTTGTAGCAGTGGGTGTGTTTTGGCGCCAGCTTCCAATCTGTCTTCTCTGTGGATCTGAAAAACTAATGAAATGCTAAAATAAAATGGCCTACTCTTTCTGATTTAACAAAAACGATGCAGTGGATGCTGATTCAAGGAGTGAGGGAGCGCATTACAGAGGGAAGAGCAAGAGATGACAACAACGAAAAAGCCAACAAAGCGAATGAAATAGTCACTGCTCAAGCTAACACATGCACAGTCCGATAGTAATTAATCTCCTTTTGGGTTACAAATGGTTAGCCTGCTCCTGCATTAACCTACGTCAGGGTTGACACTGTGCTAATCTCTTCTCCTCTCTGACATTCACGCCGCCACTGCTGCTGCTGAATATAGGACAAGCGGCTAGGAGTTGGGCAGAGATTGAAGAGGAGGGCCCATCTTCAGCCCTTTACTCCTTCACCCTTGTTCCATTGCCTCTTTACTGACAGAGTAATTGAACGGCTGAGTCTCATCTGTACTGGGAGAGCAGCTAGAGAGGACTTGTTGGCAGACCCCAGTGCATTGACCTAAATGCTAGGTAGCAGCATATTAAGCAGTCCAGTAACTGTGAGCTGTGCATGTCTAAAGGTTTGTTCAGACAGAGAGCAGAGTATTTAATTTTCACCTCCTGTTATTCACACAAATTTGACCACTGCAATGTTTGTGTTCATTCACAATGAACAGTGTACTGACTCATTAGCTAGCTAACAATGTACGCATCCACCATGTGTGTGCTGGGTGTCTCTGGGCTGTGTTTGAGTGACAGCCAGCCTCTAACTGATCTAAAAACTTACCAGGAGCTCCAGTTCTTTCAGTTATTTTGTTCAAAACTCTGCTTTTCTTCTAGTCTCTGTTTATGTATGCATTAGAGTCGTAACGCCTCAGGATGAGCAACTTGTAAGATATATTTTCACCTTAATTTACACCCCCAAAAGGTGCCATATTTATTCACTCGTGTCTTTGCATTGACTTTACGCGATAATGCACCACAGTAATACAAACCAAAAAATATCCATGTAAACCCCTTGATGTGAATTGTTTCAGGATTCAGCATTCAGGAACTGTTGCCTGTTGAAACCTCTGCCTAGCAAATCCCATTGCACAACTCTCTGCTAGTTCAGCTCTGTATCCTGATATCACCCCATACAGTACATGAGTGCAATTGTGTTCTGCAGGAAGATTCACCAGACCAAACATGTTAGGGATGGACACATGATGCAAATGAGCACACTAAAGGCAACTTGGCAACCTTTACCTTAGTAGTAAATATCTCTTTGGAAGGCAGCAATCAGGCATTGTTAGGATGCACTTGGAGTGTAGGGAGCAGGATGGAGAGCTGAAAGATTAACTGTGTGTTTGTTGAGGGGGGTTTCGTCTCTTTATACCTGCTCTTAGGAAAGATCTATCCATTCACAATCCCCATGAGACATTCAACATGGCAAAAGTGCTTCACGACTCACTTCTGCAAAATCCATTTTCCTTTAAAGAAGAGGGTGGTATGGCCTATGCATGTCAATACGACAATGTGTGTGTGTATAGAGGAGGGGAAGGGGAGAGAGCTAGGCACGACGTTGGATTTATGCAGGAAGAGAAAGGTAGAAAGGGGTAACAGGGTGGGGTGGGCATCAGTGAGAGAGAACCCTTTCATCTCTTTCTGACGTCTTCAAAGACAATGAGCCTCACCCACTGCTCTCCGTGTTGACATTAACACTCTGCACACACGCGCGCACACACTCTGCCAAACATCTAAAAGCACACACGCAGTGCAGACACACATGGCTCTCCCCTCATGTGAGCCGCCTTGCCATTTTCCCTCAGTGTGGATGAATGTCAAGGAGGAAACTATTGATAACCTAAAAGGTATTCCACCCCTCTCCCGCCAACGTCCCGCCCTTTAATAGCGTATGTTTACACACGTACATGAGAGCAGTTGAGTGTATTTACAAGAAGAGGCACCAGATTGCACAGGGAAGAGTCCCTCTTCGTGTCTCCGTCACTGCATTGCCGACTTCACTGTTTGGGGAGTACATCAAAAGAAGAAATATTTTGACGCCAACACAGGATGTGGGCGGGAGGTAACACAAAATCCTGTTTGAGGATGATTTGACAGACATCGGTGTTATATTCCATATGCATGAAAACAACACCGTATTAGGCCCTTAGCTTTGTTGCCATAGACAGTTGTTCAAACTGATCAGACATAGTCTTACATCGCAAAGTCACTGCTACTCTGCCGGAGCCATCTGAACTCTGCTGGGCTTTGACTTAAATGTAGGATGAAATAATGAAACAGTACAAAGTTTAAAGGAGTATTAACTGATTTATTCATTAGTGTAGCTTTAAGCTTTATTCACCAATTCAACACCTTGTGTAGGTGTTGATTCAAACATGGATCAACACCCTGCAGACAGCTTTGTCAGTGTGAGATTTACCTGCAGTTCATAACCACAGTTTCTTATGCATTCTCATCTCTAAACAATAGAGTCACGTCTCTGTGGGACAACCCCGCTGCAAACAGACCAATTAGAGCCTGAGGAATCACAACATATGGAAAGAAATATGTCACATCAATATGCATATTACAAATCTAAAGATGTGCTGCCATATCATTTAAACAATTATTGTACTACATCTGCATTAAACAATGCATCGCAGTGTGTACTTCATGTTCGAGCTCGGTGGGTTTTTGAATACTCTAGTGGAATTGTTTACAGATGCTTTCTAGTGGCTGCATATGTGTATGTAGTATGCATTTTATTTTGTGTTTATCTGTGCTGGAGGCTCTTTGCAGTTAGAAGTGCTCTATGCTTGTTATTGTGAGCAAGACATCTTCTAGCTCTCTCTCTCGCTATCTATCTCTCTCTTCTTTGTCTCTCTCTCTCTCTCTCTCTCTCTCTCTCTCCACTGCTGTGAAACTGCAGATTAAAATGCTGCAGGGTGCAGGGTTGGTATGTATTTGTGTGTCCATATGTTTGACTGGGCGTATGTACCTTTTGAGGGGGCGTTTTACCGCATTTTGACAGGGAGAGAGGAAGAAGTGGTGTGATGGGCAGGGAGGAGGTGAGTGGGTGAACAGTTTGGATCTTGAAAAGAAAAACATAAACCATTCGCTTGTGAGGATATTCTGCAGTAATGATAAAGCAGATACTTCACACCACAGGCAGATGAGTGACTGCGAGGCAGTGTATTACACCACAAACAAGCAAAGGAAGTATTTTCACCTTTATGCATGTTTATACTCGTACCCTTTCATATTCACTGCCCACTGTGTCTAAATCAATGTGATTGATTTTGATAATCTTATCCAAAATGTCACCACTCTAACCTATGCTCCTCTATTTTCTGGAATAAATGGAACATTAAAGTATAAGTAATTAGTCAGAAACAATATTTGCTGGAGTTATAGTCAATCCTTTATTTAAATAGGTAATCTCACTGAGGTCTCCTATTCAAAACAGATCTCTGCACAAAATATGAACATTAGCTAAACAAACATGAAGAAATTCAACAACCCATGGCTTACATACACAGGATATAATTTATATTTGTAAGGGCTATAGTAAAACTGTTCTACAAGCTTAGTTTGAGCAGAGTTAATGTTTCTATTACATTATAATTACTGTATTTGCTGAAATCTCATCATGTATTTAGGCACAAGCATAGAACAGAGTCTATACTGGGAGGATAAACATAATATAACAATAATCAAGCACATGTCTTTATTGTACAACTGTCCAGTAACAAGCAAAAGATAATCCATAGTTCTTGTCATGTGTTCCAAATTGTACTTAAAAGTGATCTATGGTATGCAATTAATGCCACATTTGCATTTGAAGCAGTCACAAGTGTATTGACCAAGACTCTTTCTCAAGTGAGTTGTTAAAGAGCTTCCCCAGCTGCACTGAGTTGGGCCCAGGGCTGTTGGGCACGCGCCAGCTTTTAGCCCTGTCAGTTGGCTATGTGACTGGTGCGTGTGAGATGGGGGTAACAAGGTGACAGCGATGGTACCTGGGTGAGCAATGAGCAGCGAGGCGCACGCAAGCCATCTGTAGTGAATACTGTGTTACCGCTCAGAGGTCAAACGCAGAGAGGGATGCAAACCACAGGGCTGCTTTTATTTCTTTGGCCTGAGTGACCTAAAGTATCTCCTCTCATGTAACTCTGCATATCCCATTGAGGGCAGGACCATTCGTCCATGTGATCCTGCATCTTATCGGCATCTCTGGATCCACGGAGACTAACTAAATTCAACCTCTCGAAACGGACTCAGAGAGAGTCTCAGCTTACATAAAAGGGCCCACGGCTTACAGTGTTTAGACCGGGGAGAGCTAAAAAATAAGGCAGTGTTTCCCAAAGTTCGATGTAATCCGGTCCTCCTTTCCCGGATTGAAAATAAACTGTATTAGTCTCTTAGTTGGTGCCAGAGATGTGCAGATTTGATAGAAAGCACAATTTGAAATGGATGTAAATACAAATTAATTCATAACAAACAGTATTTTGTCCTCAGTCCATAATGTTGATACAAAGACACAAGACATGATTCTGATAAATGACTGTGATAACCAAGAGCCATTAATTCTCCAATTTCACTGTCATTGTAATCAATGCTGAGCAAGTTCTCTCCATCTCTATTCCAGTGTAATAATCTCAAATATCTGTAATTGCTGATGGTAATGAACAGTGATGCTCGGGATCAGAAGGTTCACTGTATGTTGTACAAGGGAACAAGGGATTTGATACTTAGCTGAAGCGGTGGTAAATAACAAGGCTGCAGCTGACATTACAGGAGGAGAGAGGAAGAGTGAGAGAGATGGAGAGATGGTGGTTCTCTGCTTTGCAGGAATGCCAGGAGGTTAGCAGTATGGGGCAGGTGCTGAAGATAGGGTGCCGCCATCAAAGTAGAGATCTGTGACTGCTGTTGTCACAAGCAGGGTGCCAAAACCTTTCATCTGTCCATGCCCATGCGTGATCTCCCACATGTGCCCTACCCCGGCTAAGTCTATTTGCTGTGCAAGCCATCCGTACCAGCCGTGTCAGACAAGAGGGACTTCAAAAGGTAGAAACACAAATGCAGTTTTATCTACCTCCAAAAACCCACCACCGGTCCTACATTTGTCCCTGTGACCCCAAGCGGAACAATGATGGAACACCAGTATCTTACTGCTGATATATTTGTTCAGTAAATCAGAACAGAGCAAAACAAATAGCGTACAATGCAGCATAACAAAAGATGTGGTGATAGCTCCAGGTCAGTTCTTGTGCCCACATACTTTTAGCTTTGCACCAGCCAGTGGCATAACAAAAACCTTGTCTGGATCTAAGGGGAAATTCAGGTTGATTGCAAATTTGAAATCTTAGTCTGTGTGGCTGAGTGTGTGACATACTGCATATTTCCCATTACCACTAAGAATCCTGTAATTACTTTCTGGGCCTTCTGAGAGGCTGGCACAGAAGCGTGTGCACGCACCAGGCAGCCCGAGCATCCCCACTCAAGTACACTTTCATTCTTGTCTGCCCTCTTTGGCATGCAGCATTGTTCATATTCCATGGAGAAGTCCAATATCTTAGTGCTACATGATTACAGGGGTGCCTCCAGCAATTGTATCAGGGGGGCCCCCTACGGATCTCATATGCATAATGTGTTTCTGAGTAATGAGTACTGCATGCATAATTTGCTTCCATCCGATATTTTACATTAGGTAATATTCATTTAAATCAATCAGTTAAATGAAATAATGTATAATTCAATCAATAATGTACGTTTTCCATAATAATTTGTGTAAAAGAAAATAAGAAGTGTATAGACAGCCAGCCTCTTTTAATTGGCTGTCAAAATCCGTCCCACCACCCCCACTGCATTATCACGCAACCAGAATCCAGATTGGAAATCTTGCAGATGTCTGGAGAAAATCTCCGAACAAAATATGATAGTAAGAATCGACGTAATTCTGGGACATCTATTCGATTGGCCGTGAGTTTGAAATGTTAGCCTCAGGAAATGACATGTTAACCTGCAGGGCACAAACAAGTTCCCTGCATGGTAACGTGGTTATATTTTAAACTGCCCGGTATGTTTCTTAACCACCTTGTGCTTGAATTTCTAAAGGCCACGGTTTGTCTTGTTCAGCTTGTCTTTGCAAGATTACATGGTAGTAACCTACAATCTTCTCTGCTGCTACATCCAAATTCATGAACTCCATCCTTTGTACTGTATCTTCTTGGACATCGTTTTATAATAAACTGTTGCTGTTATTTTGAAAAGGCATATACAGTACTCGGCTCCTCTGAAAGCAACAGATTCACCACCCCCATCATTACTCTGCTAATGATATATCAGCATTAGCACTCTCAATAAGCACAGTGGACCAATAGTCCAACAAGTCAGAGCCAAGAGGCTTCACTAGTCCGCCTTAGACCCCATATGGCCATATTTTTGAATCTGGTTTGTCCTGGAGGGGGGTAAATGGAGCGGAACTGACCCCAAAATGGACTCATCATAGGTGTGATGGCAACAGATGAGGGAGTTTAGTCCACATGGCCTCCCTTTGCTCATTAAACCGGCCTGCACCTGTGTTCCTGCTGCACAGCACATCTGCCAGCCATACCCCAGCTCCACCTTTACTTTTCCCTCTGCAGCCCTCTCACCGGGTGATGCACCATAATTCATGAATATAGACGCGCATATACTTTTAATCCTTTCTATGCTGCACTGCTGCGTCAGCACCTCATCTGCATGTGTATACTGTTAATTATACAATATTGTGTATGGAATGCGGTCATACCTGCTAAAGGTTAGACACTGGATAAAACTCTGTCTGGATAAAAAGTCTCCATTCATGAAGCAAAATGGTGCGACTACACCCCCAGAGAGCGCTACTAACGAGGGGGAGAGTTACTATCTGACTTCACAGTAAATATGATCAAATCATGGCCATGTTTTTGCATTCTGCATTATGATTTAACCTGGCCCGCTGTGATATTGTGTCTTTATGTTCAAAGTGTATGAACTCACACAGGTAAACTGTCTGACCCATCGTAGCTATTTGTTTGGAACATGCTGTGATTAACCGGTCTGTGCTTCCCAGACACAACTGCAGCTGCAGGCGAGAGCATTTTCACTTCGCAAGCAACCTGCAAGTTGTAACCTCATTTTGTATTTAGGGATGAAGCCTTTTTAGTTGGTAGCATACTGTGACGTGATGATTACTGAGGCTAGTTTGGTTTATATTTAGGTTGGAGAAGATGCACTGATTTAATGTGGAGAATGTAAGGATTTATACAGTTAAAGTGAGCTTTATTTGTGTTATGTGTTAGGGAAAGGTTATGACAGTATTCTGTCAATTTGACGTCCAGTGTTTTTCAAGGCCGCTGTAGTCTCTCCCACATGCTAGGAAGGGGAGTGAGAGGCGAACGTTATTCAGTTAGTTGCAATCTCCATCTTCAGCTCTAGATGCCTCTAAATCCTACACACTGGTCCTTTAAATAATCAGTCTCTTTGAGGCTGTTATCATGTTAGCTGTGATTGTGCAGCCATACTTCAACATACCCCATTTCTGTCACACATGCCATATCTCTGCAAGAAATAATTTGAATATGGGGTCCAATGTTGAATAAAACAGCACTCCAGTGAGCACTATCCTGTTCTTCTATGTTCTGATGTATTAATGTAAGCTGTAGGGACTGAGAATATATCTAAAAATAACATTCAATAATATTCAATCAGCCATTATTGTTTGGAAGCTCTTTGGTGTGGCCCAGTCTGCTCTCAGCCACTCATCTTCCTGCCTCTCTGAACTCAGCCCTTCTACTTCAGGAAGAAAGCCATGCCGAGCTTCAGAGCTTAAATTAAATGCATGTCCAATATGTTTTTCAAAGAATGGCACAGCAGTAGCCCAATAAGCTATTCACATTAGCCTCGGCTTTCTGTGTATCAAAGAGAGTCTGCTGTCTGCAGTGGCCATGTCCTTGTTTAGCGTATATATATACATATATATATATGTGCGCACACACATACATTACAATACATTACATTACTTAGTGGTTAACAGTTATGAAGACACATAAAATCCTTCACTCATTCTGTATTTGTTTTTATTTTCTTTTGATAATTTCACAGTTTTCACTCAGGAAATGCTTCTCGGCCAACAGTGATGTGTTGTCCAACTGTTTACATGTTTCCACCTGGTGTGCAGACAGCGCCTGCCTTTTGTCTGTAATTGTGTTGAGCTCAGTGGCATCCGTCATATATCCCTCTGTGTTTGGGTGCACAGGATGGAGCTTTGCAGAGCCATACGTGATCCTCAGACAACTGCTTTTTGTGCTCCAGAAGGCAAACAGCAATCTGCAATACAGCTGCCACAATCATGTCAAGAGGAGCTAATTTTCCTTTCTCTTCTTTTTTTTTTCCCGTCGGGCTTTGCAGTTGATGTCAGAACTGCATGAAGAAAGCCAGACATATTTATTTTTCATTTATGTTGGCAAGCCTCATCAAAGGCACCAAACAATATAAGGTCTGCATTCTTCTTCTCTTTCTTTCACATGGGCCGAGGGAGGAAGATACTAATGAGACGAGAAAAATGCTACATGAAGACTCTGGCTGTAGTTTGGCCTATTATAAATGTGCATTTTCTTAACATTATTAGGAGAAAGGCTGTGTGCGAGTGTGTATGTGTGTGGTGGTAGCCATGGTGACGGTGGCAGTATATGTAAAGGCATGTATGTGTGTGTCCGTGTGTGTTTGAGGGACAGATAATGTTATAGAGTGATACAAGAGCCACAGGAGTTGTAAGTTAGAGAAGAGAGAGCCAGTTCAGGATTATAGTACTAGCTGCTGCTGTAACACCACTGGCCTCTGTTGAAACGATGAACGATTATGTCAAAACATGCTGTGACATGAAGCTGCACAATTGGCTTATTTGTTCACATTTTGGACATGATTCTACCGTGAATATAAGAATGAAATTACTCTAAATGTGACGGCGTGGATAATAGCAGTAAAGTGTGCTGCAATATGGGTGTCAAGTCAATATTCATGTGCCCAAGCGTTATTCTGTGTGTTTGCTCCAGCTGACATTTTCTAATAGCTCTGAACTGCGTGTTTAGGGATGGAGGAGAAAACAAGGCAGATAGGGAGAGAAAAATGCTAGAACAATCCGAGAGGACGTGATGTACATGGCTGCCTCTCAGACTCCATTAAGGCTGATGGCGCCCTCATAAGCTTCTCTGTGCTTTTCCTGCTTATACTTTATTCCTTACTCAATACACAGACGTTTGAACCTGACACATTCAGGCCACAGCTGGTTTAGGCTTTCATACACTCATATTTCTGTCGTACACACTTTTATTTTTTCAACACTGATTCACTGAAATAAAGACTGAAAGCACTGCACTTCTTATTCAGCAGCATGAATGGACAAGGCTTCAAATCTTCAGCAGAGCTGTCCATGGTACCGACAAAGACAATGCAGCTCCTGCGTAACTCTAAGGCTTTCCTTACCCCTGCAGCCATCAGCATGCCATGTGTCCATAGTCTGCCTTGTCCAAGATGGCTGCTTATGCAGTCCTTGGAGGTGATAACAAGAGAGATGGCAGACAGGGCCGTGGTCTCTCACGTTCTGCCTCTCTCACCACCTGTCACTGTTAGTAAAGACTGTCCCAGCCTGACAGCAGAGTTTGCATAACACACACTGCAACACGTAACATAATGACAATAAGTCAATGTGGCCAACAAGGTAACTTTTGCATAAGCAAGCACACATTTCGCAGTGGTTCTTGGACAGGAGAAGGAAGGCAAATGTGATCATACACACAGGCATCCATATGAATGAACATGAGGGGGAGAAATCAATGTTAGTTATTCAGCTGGGCTGGAGAAGAGGCGAGAGGTACTGCACTGGGAGAATAAGTCAAGTCAAGTTTATTTGTGTACAGCAGTCCAATATCATATACAGTGTCTCAGTGGACTTCATGTTCCTGCATCAGAAGTGGTTTTCGACACAGATCTCAAAGAAAGAATGTGTTTGTTTGCTCACGTGCATGTGTGTTTCAACTAACTAATCCTTTTCAGAACTTTTGACTTTTTATCTAGTCTAAAAAAATTGAAATATTAACAGAAATACATCAAAAATTTGTGGATTAATGAAACATTTCCAATGCGTGTTTTGGCAGATCAATAGTCCAAAACAAAGAGAGATTCAATTTACAATGATATCAAGTAGGAAATCAGCACATTTGAAAAGCTGGAACCATCAAATGTTTGTCAGTTTCTGGTAAATGACTTTAATGGGTCAATGGATTTATTGCTAACTGTCAAGTTTTCAATGAAAGGCTAATTGTTTCAACAAGAATATCCCCAAAAACTGAACTGGATCCAGACAAAAGTTTTCTGTCCTACAGGAAAAATTGTTGCTGATATAGACTGTGAAATCTGGACAATGAGTGAAAGCCAAAAAGAACGGCGGGCTCCTTCCTATAGGGGAGCAGGGTGTTCAGCAGAACAGAAAAAAAGGACACAAGCAGGAAACAAAAGGATAAAAATACCCATTGCCCTTGAGGAGAATGAAAGAGATGGAAAAAAAAAATGACAGATGGACAAGAAATTTCTTTTAAAGATATTAGGAAGGGACAGAGGCATGCAGTAAGTAAATGTCAGAGAGGAGAGGAGTGGTGGAGATGAGCAGTGGTCCAGTGGGACGTGTACCACATGGTAGGTCTTTACTGGGTACAGTCTTCTATCACTGTTGCAGTGGGCTTCATTTGCTGTTTTACTGCCAGCCCTGCAGCTCTGCTGTTATCCACATCACGGGCAGGCAGGACCACCCAGGCTAATCTTACATGTATATGCCACAGGACATAAAGCAGCGTTTGTTTATCTGAAGCCATAAAAATACTGCCAAAATAAACTGTTTCTCAAGGATGCAAAAAGAAAAAGCATCAGTGTTGTTTTTGGTGAAAAATGTGTGAAATTGTTTAAAATCTTTGGGCTGCATTCAATAGGAGGTTGTGATTGTTTGTCTGAGCCCCAGTACCTGTAATACCTCTCAGGATAAACACCATCACAGTCTCACAGCAGAATGAGTGAGCCCCCGTGACTGATGCCCATTATGCAGCCGAGTGCAGCCTTCTGCTCTCTGGGGTAGCAGAAGAGTGGACAGAGAAGGACAAAAACATGTATCATGTCCCAGGGGGTTGATTCTCACTATATGGGCATGGACCGTAGAGTGGGGTGGGCAACGCTGACATTTATAGTGCTGTGTAGATGAGGCAATAGGGGCGAGAGATGCAGTGGTAGGTTGGTGCAGGGTGATGATGAAGTGACCCTGGTGCAAAGCGCCGCTTCTTCTCTTCCCTGCCCCTTTGCCACCCGCTGTAGCCAGGATTGATGAGTATGGGCCAGCGAGGAGACACTGGGCTAGATTACAAACATACCGCTTTGTCTTGTGTGCAGCACTTCTTCAAAGTGTAGCACTGCTCCCTTTAATTGGTTGCAATCCCTCCAAAGCTATTCTCTCTGCACAGCCAGCACGTGTTCTGTATTGTTCTGAGGGGGCAATGGTCGGGAGAAAGGGGAAGGAGAAACCTTGGGAAGGGAAATAAAGGAATAAGCAGAAGAAGGAAGATCTGAAAAACTAACAGCTGCAAGAGTTGCCGGAGTGTCTTAATTTTCTTTATCGTATCCTCACTGCTGGGGATGTGCGTGCATGTGTTTTCCAAAAGCAGAATATGAAACATTCAAACTTTGCATGGCCTAGATTCAATGTTTTTTTCTTCTTCTTTTTTTTCTTAACTCAGTCCAGAAACATGAAAGGTTTGAGAAAAACTGTTTAAACACAGCTTGTTCAGTAGCAGTGGGATTGATAGGACTGTTTTTGTTGTTGTTGGAGAAGAAATAACTGTGAAGTATTTGAATTACTGAAAAGATTGAACCTGTTCTCATCCAATGAGGGTGAATAGGAAAGAAAGATTAGAGGAGAAATGCTGGCATAGATTTTAATAATTCCTCCCTTAGAGTAGCAGGTGCAAGTCATACACAGGTGCTCACTTTTATTAGATCCAAGTGTTGTTTCCAGGCAAGCTGGCTTTGGGAATAGACTGCTGCCCCGCCCATGCCCCAGGGGCTTCTGGGATTGAGATTCTGATTAAGGCTTCAGGCCAGTCAGAGAGGGGATTGCAAATCATCAGTACTGCTCTTCAGAGTTGTGGGAACCTGGCAGCTTTTTGAGCCTTGAGGGCCAAAATCGTGCCCAGCGACCATTTAAGAGAAACCTTGATGACTCAGCAGGCTACATCCTTATAGCCTTGTGGCCTGATGGTGCTCTGAAGAGGATTCACAATGTCAGGAGAGAGAATTCAGAGCATGTTTGAGCATATTCTTACACAGCAGGGGAGTTTAATTGTGAGTCCATGAACTTGAGTTTGTTGAAAAGCCTTTGAGCATGGGACTTGTTTGTATTTGTGTGTATTTCAGTGTGAAGCTGTGCATGCGAGTGTGTACCCTCCTGTGAGCACTGCGCATTTATTATTTTTAATGTGATTCCTGAATCACAGTGGAAGGCTGCTAATGAAGCTCATTGGGTGTCTGAGCCGCAGTAGTCTACTCCTGCTGTTTACCGGCTACCTCCACCCATTTTCCACTCTGTCTCGCTCACTTGCCCAGGCTATGTGGGGAAAACTACAGAGATGCAGCAATAATCAGGCGACGACCAGGGGACAGCCAGGAGAAGAGGGATTGTAGTGAGAAGAAAAGGAATTACGTTGGCGTGCAGAAAGAGAGCCAAGTTTGAGGAAACAAAAGAGGCTAAATGGACATGGATGAGAGAAAGAAAAAAGGGAAACGGAGACAAGATGTGAGATACTGTATTTAGTGAAACAGATGTCAGGCAGAGTCAGTGTTAGTGAAAGGGCTGCATGATGAGGACTGTCAGATAGTGACTGAGGGAAGGAGCAAAGTAGGGAGGGAGTAAAGAAGGGAGGTAGATAATATGCTGACCCACTTTGCAGACACCACACTGAGATCCTAACCAGTGCTGCAATAAATAACACACGGCAGGCCAGCAGAGCCTAACAGCTGCTTGGTGGCAGTCTGTCCCTCCACTGCCCCCCTCATCCCCTGACACTGCCTGCCCTGCAGCCTCCACCCATAACCTCATAACTCTACCCATCACTTCTGCTGCTCATATATTCATACACCCTAGAGCGCTGGGTGTTTTTTTGTGTATTTGCATGTGTATAATCCAAACATGCCTTCAGGCATGCGAATGGATGTGGGTTAAGTAGACAGTAGCATATCTGGGATTTGTCCGTGACATGTGCAGGCTTGGTCACGCAGATTGATGTAGATGTTTACATGGAAGCACAGGTAGAGTGACAAGAATCCTCCCGTTTGTAAAAGCCTAGGTGATGAATGAAAGATGGACTCAAAAGAGGAGCAAGAGAGAGAGAGATAAAAATGATGAAGGACACACACAGGAGGTGAAGGTCTTCCTGTTAAACTGATTTGTCCATTGTGGATAGGCCCATATTTTCAGCAGGGAATAAATGTTACTTGACACTCCAAAAATTCATGCGATGCTAATGCAGTGTTATTTTGCCAAAAAATATGCTTTTAGTTGCTGTAGCTCAGCATTTTTGGAGAGCCTGTGGGCCAACTTAATTCTTGGGTCAACCTTGTTGCTCCTGGGAATCATTGATTTGTGCTGTTTTTCATGTACCACAGTCATGTCCCTTGAGAACACAAAGGCACATTCATCAGCTTCTGTGACAGAAGAACACTTGTGGACTGAGGCAGGCTATTTGCTTGTATTTATGGCAACTATACTGCAAAAGTATGAGGACACTATGTGGACACCCAAATGTGATTCTTGGACATTTTGTTCCAAAACCATGGCCATCAATATACTGCTTTAACAGCCTCCACTCTTGTCTGAAGGCTTTTCACAAGATTTTGGACCCTCTCTGCTGCAATTTGCTCCCATCCAGCCACATGAGCATTAGTGAGGTCGGCCATGAATTTTGTGTGATAACGCCTGTTTCGAGTGGTTGTGTTCATTCCAAAACTACTGGATGGGTTTGAGGCTAGTCTCAATTCTTCTGCACAAAACTGTAAAAATAATTTCCACACAGATTTTGGCTTTGTGCACAGGGAGTCAAACTGTTAACTTAGCTGAAAGTCATTGTAAAAATATCATCGTATGTTGTAGCACTCCATGTTGTAGCCTTTAAAGCTACATTAAAAGTTATATATATGAGATTTAGAACATTATTATAGCAGCAAACAACTATTTGATATGTAAATAAATAGTGGAGTAATGGCGTCCTGAGTAGAGAAAGACATCACACTCCTACTGTGTGTGTGTGTGTGTGTGTGTATGTGTGTTGTTCTTAGCTACTCTGTGCGTTTATACAGCCGGGACGGCTGCACGTGCATGCAAGTGCATGCGAGTCCCTCTATGCGAAGCTGTTGGCTTTGAGGAAAATGACTGAGATGGCTGTTTGTTTCCTCTTGGTGATTGTTGAAATAGTGAAAATGTTAAGATTAAGTGATAAAAAGTTTTGTGAGTTTTATTTGTTTTGTATCTAGTTTGCATTAAGTTATAATGTCAGGACTGGTTGGGCAAAAGTACTTTTTTTGTTAGTGGAATCTGGTGGCAACCGACAACACTATAACAGTTAAACAGAGGGAATCTTAAACAAAAAGGTCTGTCTCTGTAGGATTTTTTACCATAATGTTGTTAGACACTTAGAATAACAATCAGAGCCTGCCAGTGGCAAAAACAACCGTTTTTAGTAGATGCACTTTGACAGGCACATTTGGTCTCAAGCATTACATTGCTGCCATTGCCTCTTACTCAGCTGTTGATTGTTGGAACGATGGAAAGTCTAAGTTTTAGTGAGTTACTTGATTATCTGCAAGATAAAATTACTGGTTTTGTCAATGGAGTCTGGTTGGCTGTTAGGCCCTATTGGTCTGAGATGCTGGTGGTCTTGTGTGACATGTAGTGGCAGTGCATTTCGTATAACTTTAAGATGTGCGTCCTCCAGCAGCAGGGGGCTTACTTTGTTGAGTCTTAGACTTATAGGCAGACTTTGTGTTTGCAGCTGCTCCTGTACTGAATTTGTCATCAAACACAAAGGCGAGCACAGTGTACTTTAGAGACCTGTTCAAAATAAAAGCTGGAGTGTGTGCCTCTGTGTGTGTGTGTGGGTACTGGATGGGCGTGTGAAGCCACTTGTCCTTGGAAGAGGGTTTAGCCCTGGTACTGGCAATCAATCAATAAGCAGTGTTGTGTGAAGGGGTCATGGAGACATGGCCCTCTTTCTCTCGCTCTCTTTCTCTGCTGCCCTTTTTCTCCGGCACACAGAGGTGATTCTACCAACATTAGGACAACCAACACTCTTCTTTGGACTTCCATAGCACAGACACAGAGGACAATTTTCACCACATGTTAGCTGAGGTACATTCGACAAAGCTAACCTCATGAGCTGTCGATTCTGTATATGTTATAGTAAATTTCAAAATAAAAGTTCCACAAAAGTGTTCTTTATTCTTATAGGACACAACAGTCTTTTATTTGAAAATACATTCTTGTTACATGTACTGTATGTCTCCAACACAAGCTGTTGCAACCGTCATTGCCCATCCTTTAGTGTCACGAGCCTTTCATGAATGTGCCATATAAACCCCCTCTGAAGGACAACATTCACACAATGTGTGCAATCTAACTGACTAACAGGATTTCCTGACAAAACACTCTGGCATCCATTTACTCAATGAGGTAATTACTAACCTTTGTGATTACAATAACACAATGCATGGAAATAAAGTAGGCAATTTGAGACATTGTAATGCTGAACAGAAGTGCTGATCAACACACTCTCAATGTTATTAGAAACCGTCTATTGTTAGATTAGATAAAAGAAGAGGTGAACAGAGAGATGAAGCTGAGGTTCTGGAGAAAGAAGAGAAAAAGATTAGTGCTTCTGTGAAATTTGAAGCACAACAAAGCTAGGTGGGTGTGTGTCTTTAATGAATCCACATTATGAGAAGAATGATTGTCACTAATCCACACAGGAGCATCATCAAAAGCAAATCCACTCCATGATGTTTGAATGCACTGATTAGGCCACAATCAATTAATACGCCGTGTCAGTTTGTTAATAACTTTGCTGTAACACTGCTCACATAAAAGGCCTTAACTAGGCTAAAATAGTCTCAGCAGCTCAGGCTTGGATGCTTGTCAGCTGCCATCCTTGCTGTGATAATATCTAATCACACTGAATATTGTAAATATCTTCAGATCTCAAATTCTTTTGTGTGTCAGAAACAAACTCAGCTATACGTAACACTGCATTTATCTGTACTCTTCTAACTCCCCTAAATGTAAATATAGAAAGATGGCATGGTTTATTATTTAGGTTCCTAGCAGGGAGGGTAAAAAGTGGCATGTCGTACTCTTCTCAGCAGCGTTGTGTCCGACGTGTCTACATCTCTGTGATGGATGGGCAGAAAAATGTGAGGCACTCGTTTTTGATCCGTACCTTCACACTCAATGTAAGAAGCTATATTTAGACATGACTCCAGTTCCCCTCCACTCTTACTATTCATTGAAGGAGATACTGGTATTTTTGTGGCTGTATATGCATTCTGACATGCTGTTCTGATAGGCAGGCTCAGGGCCTGGAGATGAAGTGGATACAGATGATATGGCTGACTGTGCTGGAGGTGAAATGCTGTCAGACAGCCTAAAGTCATCAGACAACCATGGATCAGGAGAGAGATAAATGATGCCACGCCACCTGTGTAACGCACTATAGTTTTTGGAGAGCCGTATTTTGATTTATGTCCTGGTGTATTCCTTAAATGGCATTTTGTTTCTTTCATCACTATCATAAAGGTGTTTAATGAGGACAGTATGCATGCAGCAACTGCTGACAGTGCACAAGGTCCTCTGGGGTGTGAAAATTGCAGCACTGGGAGAGTGTATGCAGAGAAAGAGAAGTGACTTGGACAGGTTTATTGTTTACTCCAAACAGCAAGAAAATGATGTAGTCGCCCCCTTGGATCAATCAGTAAAAAGATGCCTCATACTGTGAATTGTAAAATGTGAAATGTTGACCTTTTATTGTACCCATCAGGCCAATCAGTGTATTTCCTTCCTTAAATGCCAGAACATAGTGCCAAATCATCCCACCACTGTTTATCGAGAGTGAGCCAGAGGTGGGTGTTATGCCTGAGTGTGTGTTTTTAACCAACCATGCAGAGAATTAGAAATTTTCTGACTTGAAAACACTAGAATCAGAGTGGTCGTATTAAAAATGTATTTTGACTAGAATTGCCTCATTTTGAGTATTCATCCAACTTTTATAACCTGCTGTCTGAGTGTCTTGGACATGTGAGTGTTGGTTTAGACTGTATGAATGTAGGATTGCCACTATGACACTTTTACACTTATTCTCTTATTATTGACATACTTATATACACAGTATAACTTCAGTTTACTTAGATTATCTTAGACTAATTCAGGTATGTTACTTACACTTTTTAAGTATATTAAAGAAGTATTTTTAATATTTTAAATTCATATTAATAGTTGTAAGGTTTAAGTATACAAGTACATTGTAAAAGGTTAATGATCCTCACAAAAAAGTGTTTTATATACACTTAATTACAACTTAATGGTTTCCTTGCACAATTAAGTGTGTCCAAGTGTGGTCAATGTGTTGACAATATATAATTAATACAACCTAACTTAATAAGGACACCTTAAAGGTCCAGTGTTTAGGATTTAGTGACATCCTGATCCTCCAACTGAATATCGTGAAAACTTACTTCTACTGAATATTATATTCCTTTTCTGCCAATAGATCCTAGTAAACATTACAAACTGGACCTTTAACATATAATTAACCACAATACAATATGGCTGTAAACATGGAAGTATAATTAGTATAGACTAGTATAGTATAATTTGGTATACTGTTTTTTCGAGGTCTGTAGTGTCAGTGTGTACTGGTCTATGGTCTATGTCTGTTTTTATTATGTTAACATTTGTATCAAAATGAAAATCTGTTCATATTAGTTCAGTATTTAATGGCTTTTCTTTGTGCATGGTGTAAAATCTTTGCACCAACAACCATTAGATGGCAACGCAGAGGGATTATTCACAATATCAGAGTAAAACCAACAGCTGGTTGAGACACACTGCAGATACTAACTGCAGCTTTGCACTTAAGGATGACTGCAGAGATGACTTTTTCTGTTGTATAATCATGCTGAATGACGCTAACAGAAACAGAAAAGCGAGCATGATCACATAATAATGTATATTTAGCATTGCTGATTGTGATGATGTACCTAATAGTCTTACAATTAATGAGCCTTGGCCCACCTGAAGAGAAGGAAATCATTGGTTGTTTCTGGCAGCTGGTTAAAGTCATTCTGGGAAATCACTGACTGAGGTAGAAGTTGATGAGGCAAGTTGGAACAAAGTGGGCACAGCAAAAAATGAAAATTACCACATTTCATCACAAATTGAACATCACAAATTGATGATGTCTAAGAGTGCAAGAGCATCTGAGGATGGATTTTCCCCTTTACTTTAAGATGGTGTGGTAATGAAAGGAAGAAAGATGAGACGGCAAGAGAGACAGAGACAAAGTATGTCCTTGTCAGTCTCATTGCCACCAATGAAATAAAGCAAAACTCCCTCCTCTCACTTCATCTATACCAACCACCACTGATTAAAACACAGCTGCTCTTTGCTATAAATAAATTATCTCCACTTTCTTTCTACCAACCACTGACCATGGCCAGCTTAAATAATTGAGATAGATACTCGAATAAACCTTTAATGCCCTAAAAACAACATGAGGAGAAGGCGTATAGCTCTATACCACTATTTGTACTAAGTACTAAACAGTAAACAGTGAGCTGCTGTGCCAGAGAATGATACAGAGGTGGTACTAGTGTTCTTTAGTTGGCGAGGCCATACGCCCAGTGCCTGCAGGGGCTGCTGGATCAAGTTTGGTTTTTCCTCCTCATACTGGAGGCTATTCACCCTTTCACTGACTTTAGAGGTTACTTCTGCTGCATCAGTGTGGGTGGAGGTGTTTGGGAGAAAAATCACAGCTTTTTGCTCTGAAAGGAAAAAAGATTCTTTGTTTTAATATTACTGATACTGATTTTGATTAATTATGCTGGTCATAAAGGAAATTTTAGTTCCTCTTTATTAATTTGAAATACATTATTGTTTCATGGACAAATACATGTAAGACAAAACCTGAATATCAAAAAAATTCCAAGCTGTCCTGTGAGCTCAGATCTTTATATTATGAAGCTCAAGAATGAGATCAAGTCATATCTAGGCAGAAATCACCTTTCATTGACTGTATTTGGCCTTCAATCAATTTTTGGCAGGTGAAAATGCCAGATTTTAGTTGTAAATAAAGTTGTTAATTACAATATTTTATATTATTTTTTTAATATATCAGCAGAGTTACAATTGTCTGTCAAGATATCCTGCTGCATGAGTTAAAAAAGAGAACAAGACATAAGGAAGCTTGAATGCTTTTGCATGTTTTAACCAAACAGCTGCTGTGGCATGAAGCCTATGCACAAGTGCCAAAAACTGCAGTTCCTCGAACGTCCACTTGAGGCTGGCTACAGAATGAGTCAGTCTCCGTAATGTTAAAATGTCCAACTTCACAGCAGAAATAAACATGTTTACAGCTTGGTACAAAAAACAGTTTTGGTCTCTATAATTAATTTCCCTGTTCATGACAACCGTAAATCAGATTTTTTTCTCTCTCTCACCTGTTATTAATTAAATCAAGGCTTAAAGTTCTGCATAATAGCGTGGCCGCTTTGATTGACAGGTGTGTGCTGTCACAGATGGCTTGTTTGAGCACCCAGACGTGTTTAATCCTGCATCAGGTCCATCAACAATCCTCGTCTTTGGTCATTTTTAGATTAGCTGAGAGGAGGCAGAGGCAAGACTGTCAACATGGTGGCTGCCAGAGCCACCACTCTGAGCTTCACATCTTCAGAAACCTACGGGTGACATCACGGATATAACTTCCATGTTTTTTATATATATATATAAATCTTAGCCTATCATATATTTTCATAAATGTGACATTACTACCAAAATCTAGATACAAAATCTAATACAGCATACAAGTCCTTTCAAGAGTTTCCCATCAAGAAATGGAAACTATGTGTTGTACATTAGTAGGAGACAAAAGTAATTAAATTATAAGCAAAATAAAACACACCCTCAAACAAAATTCAACAAAAACACCAGTATTTTAATTCAATGAACATTAATATTCCCTATACATATTGGTTCTTCCGCATTATACAGACACGCACTGTATGTTCTATACATACTATAAAGCTTCAAGAATAATAGGATAATATACTTTTTTTCTCCCAATACAACCATTGTTACTACTGGATGTAAATCCTCTTTACAGACATCAGAGACTCTATTGTTGTCAAAAATCCATTAGAAGCTGCCTACAGAGACATAGTGCTGCCTGAACTAATGCAATCTACAATAGAGAAAACACATGCGAGGTACAGTTTTTCTTTGCAAAGGTCTATAACTTGAAAAGCACTGCAGTTGTCTTGAAAATAGTCCTGCTCTGCCAGAGTTGAGCTGCAGTAGCTACACGTGCTTTTCAACATGATAGGTTACATCAGTCTAAGCTGCAGTGTGTGTCTGTGTGCTGTTTCTAATTAATTTTTGACAACAATGGAAGGCTGTGACAGGCAGGACTGCAGTCGAAGGGAAAGCAGCAGCTTCTGACCACAGAAAGTACAGCACATTAGTGAGTTCCTCCATGAGCAACAATACAGACTGGATAAAATGACATGGATATTATCCCCTTATCAAAAGAGAGTTTTACCTCTAGGTGGTACGGCATCTCCGTGCAGCCCACAATCCATATACTGTAAACATTTACTCCTTGAAATCTGCTCTGCAGTCATACAGTAAATAGTTTAAAGGGTCCTGTTTTGACATGACTTTACACAAGCATTGGTGGACTCTGTGGTCAGTGGCTTGTGAAGATCTTGAAAGTGTAAAGCTCTCTTCTGGGACCTGGAGTAAAAAGCCTGTGGTATCTGCAATGCCCCTTCTTCTTTTGTAATGGACTTGTGGGAGTGCAGCATCAGGCAGGCATATGAGGCAGAGGGTGGCAGAGTTTAAGACTCCTTGTAGACCACTTAATGGCCTTTCACCCCTTGAGACCTCCCAGCAATTTTTATGGAGGATTTTTGCTTTCGCAATGTGCAAGGTTAATGTAGCGGCTGGTGGACTGAGAGTGAACTGAGAATGCATGATATGGCATGATACATAGTACACAGGGATAAGGGACAGAGAGGAAAGCCATTGGCAAGTGAGAGAAAAAGTACAGAGTAAAGCTTGTGAAAGGTCGTATCTGTAGTCATTGATGCTTTCCATTGTTTCAGCTGCATGATAGTGTTAATGCGAGTCTTAATGAGCAACATTAGGCAGATAACAAAAAACGATTAATGTCTTAGGTGACCCAGAGCGGACTGAAACTTATCAGATGTGGAGACAATAACTTCAAGGAAATGTGTGGTTGGGAGGTAAAAACAATGACATTATACAATATCAGTGCACATGCTGTTAATTCAAAATTTGATGATTGAGCCATGAAGTGGCGAAGCAGCAAGAGGAGCTGGACTTGTCAACAGAGGAAGGTTAATGTCCCCTGATGAGCTGATAAAAGACTAAAGGGGACGGTGGTAAACAGAGAGCATTCTTCCCTGCTCTAACAGTCATTGTTAATGATCCTTTGAGAAAAGCAGTGAACCCACAATCGCCTCAAAGTGGCACAGTGACTAATAGCAGAGGTAGTCGCACCATGCAGGTCCCAGGTGTAAATATGTGTAAGGGCAGTCAACTTTCTCTGGGTAAATGTTTTTAAATGGCAGAGGTAAAGTTAGAGCAACAGAGAAATAGAGCGCATCAGTGCCTACAGCTCTAAATAATACATTAAATCACCTTGTGAGGAGGCCATCTTCAGACTTTCACCTTAGAGTTACACATAACTGAAACCTACAGTCTCCCTCTCCTTACATATATTTGTATATATGTTTTCAATTATAAAGTAAACTGTCGAAAACTGTCATATGTTGTCCTTAAAAAAAAAGAATTATTCATTGTTTGAAATGTTAATTTATGTCCGAATCTTTTAATGTGTCATTCAAATATCCAACTGTTTACATCTTAAGCAGTGCATTTAAATAAAGAATGGCAATGCAGGAGGTTCTATGTGATATGAAAACAAATTTACAAAGTTGACCAAATAAATATTAACTTATAAATAATAATTTCACAGATGAATCATCTCCTAAAGAGAACACAGTGAGATGCAATTGAAAAACTGGAAGAAGCTCGACTTTGAGTAAACTTAACTGCTTCAATCTGCTGTTGAAACTACTTCTACTTTCCAAGGTCAAGAGTAAACTTTGATACTTAATATTTATAATTCTTATTTTTTCCTACTGATGCCCTGCATTATAAATGATTCCTTAAAAGAGCACTCTACAGATTTAGCATTGCACATTTGTATCATTGTCACATTCACATATTAAAATCTATGCAGCAGAATTGTGTATTTAGTCCACCCGTTCATCTTTGTTGGAAAAACCTGGTGCCTAAATTACCCACACTGCAACATGGCCACCAGCAGGGTGTGTTACGCTACTAGCGGCTAATGTAGCTTCGAGCCACTAACGTCAAACAGAGATGAGGAGTGGGCTGCAGAGGTCTGGTAAGCTCATATCTTTCTAACTCTGCGTGACAGATTTTATTTCATTTTTAAACGCCTTCAGCCCCAACCAACGCTGACTCAAGTGACATCACTAGAGTCAATTTATCAGATGTCATACAGCTCCCTCTGGAGCCACAAAAGGCCGTATACAACCTTTTTACAAAGTACTCCCCCAAGACCTGTAAACGAATAGAGAATTGTTAGAGTTCTCCTTTAAATCCACTATGTGTAGAAATTAAACAAGCGCCCTCTTGTGGTAGTATCAGAACAGCGCTACGGTAGAGTGCGACGCACTCCTCTGAACCCTGATTTCTTACATACATACTGAGAAACGAAGGGGAGTTAAAAGACTGATTCGTGGAACATGAAAAGGTATCATTTATTTGATATTGTAGATATTGTAAAAAACATCTTTTATCCCTTTTATGCATCTAAGTGCTAAACAGCTCCATTTCAGACCTGGAGACACTCGAGAGATTTGTTATCAGTCTCTGTGGAATCACAATCTGAACATGTTTTCCTGAACATCTCGCTCTGGAATTTTTAAGCCTTTGAGGGAAAAATCTCTTGTTTATGGTTCAGGTAATCACAAGTGATACATGTGAACGGCGTTCTCCGTGTACAGTTGACACTCGAGAAATGAAATGTTGAAGTTGTGGCAACTTGAGACATGGGATATGAGAATAAGCCAGAGTGGACCACCAGTGTATCTAAATGTAAATATTTCTATATCGCCTCCATGTGTTCATACATATATGTATGTATTCAAGGTCACTTGCAGGCCCGGCTAAAGCTGTGTGACTGAGCAGAAGGAATTCTGACAGCAGTGTTTTGTAGCTTTAACTAATTCCAGCTCCACTGTCATGCTTAAATACCTTTTCCATGTACCTTCCCTTCATACTGGAAACACTTCAGAGGGAAGAACAGAGAGCCATAGATGGAATACATTCAAATTCACTCCTTTTTTTTTGCCTTTTCAGTCCACTAATCTGAAGTGTTACCCTCGTATAATGCAGAGTTTCTTCCTCCTCTTTGACTGTACAAGTGTAAAAATAATGAGTATTTGCCGAGCTGCATTTTAATGTGGCCTCTTGCATGCTCTTACCGTTTGAGCCTTTTGCCTTTCCATACTGCTTTTTTTCCTTTTAGAATATATTATTGAGTCATCAGTGTACAGTGAGGAAAATCAGTCATACAAAAAAAAAAATCAATTTTAACCTTCTTAAGTTCTCATAATGGGTATTTCTCTTCAAATTGTGGCTGGCTGTTTGTTCACTTTAGCCGCTGCTTGTCAACATATTTACTCTGCATGCCCTGTAGGCCCATCAATTTTTCTTCACTTCGGTCACATAAAATTCCTGTGTATGTTTTTATGTGGATAAAAATTGCCAAGGTCTCACTGTTAACCTCACATCAGTTTAATTTGTCCATGAAAAGTAATTTGTTTTCCCTTCAACACAGCACAAGCTGGCTTTGTTTACACCAAGTGATAAGGATTCTTTCCATCTTGGTCACCATATGAGCTCATTCAGGCGATACAGCGTGCTTTGGGGATGCTGCCAAAGCTTGTCCAGTGGATAAGTCACAAACTGTAAACTCTTGCCCTCTCTTTTCTTGTTGTCTCCATGGAGTACGGATACTACAAACCTCTACATGCTGCCCTACTGCCCTCACAGCAGCATTTTGTAACAGCTTCAGTGCTGTTTGTGACAACGGTCAGACCAAAATTCAAGACCTCCATCAATGGCCCAAGACAGTTTAGAGTTTAGGAAATAAACCCGTGTGGCAGTGGAAAATGTCTTCCTTAGCTGTGAGCAAAATCCTCTCATTCTCATCAAGAGCTCACTCATCCAATTACCCAGCCTTCATAGTTATTCAGTGCAGCTCATACTCTAACCATCCAGCTCTTTCTGTCTTGCTGATATTTCTTTCTACAGCTTGCCCACCCCCAACCCTTGTTGCTGCTTTATGACTCAGAGGTAGTTGGCAGGGTGACCATCCATCTTTATCACGTCCCCATCAAACAGGACTCCCCCTGCAGGCCTAGCCTCTTTGTAGCTCGATGCCAAGCACTGTGCCTGTTTTAGCTGCCCTGATAGCCAAGTGGCCTTGCTGGAGCTGGACGTGCTGCCTCCCACCCCCTGAGCAGCCGCTGGCTCTGATGCGCTGCTGTGGGTCTGGCTGAACACGGATCTTGGTATGGATTCCCTCTCTGATCTTTCTCACTGTAGTTGGAGTAGATACACACAAGTACATATTTATTCTTAAGCTCCTAGCCACGCCCAAACTTTTCAGAGCAGAGCATGGCTTGAACATATATTCACATGGCTTTACTTTATAGATCCCAAATGCAAAAACAATTTTTCTCCGAGGCAAATCATGGATGTATGCAAATGTTGTGAAAACAAGTTAGATTTCTTGTGAAAGTTTGTCTTTGCTCTCTGACCTCTGTCTGTCCTGGCATTTACTTTGCCCATATGCAGAGAAAGCAGCCAAAACACAGCGCCAGGGAGATGCTGAATTAATGATGCAAGAAACTCTGGCCGGAGCTACAAGCCTACCACAGTGGACGCTGCATGGACAGATTGTCACATGTAGACCCAGCCACCGTATCCATGCAGCTCAACGAACGCTGTCATATTTTATACCTCAGCAGCGAAGCCGTATGGCTTATCTGGCAATGCAGGTTTTTCATTTCATTGAATTAATTCCTCCATTTTCCTTTTGTTTTGCAGTGTGCTCACATATTCATTTATTCACAATGGAATGTGTATCGTGGTAAGCGGATGCCTCGTCATTGTCATTCAGCTGGAGACAGAGCACGTACTTAACAAGCAAAAGCTCGTTAGATTAATTTTGTTTTCTTTTTTTCAAGCACGCCGCTCTCTCCCCATCCAATTGTGCAATATGAACACAAAATGACTCTGTGATGCACCATATCATGGCTTTTGAGCTGACACCATGTCACCAATAATAATGGCATTACACTAAAGATTAGGGAGTTGAGCCATTTGTTGCCACTGCAAAGCCCTCATGTTGATGTTTTTCAGTCTTGCTGTAGCAATTGTGAAAGTGGCTGTGTGGATGTTTCCAGCTCATATTTCCTTTTTCCATTCTTGTACCCATTAATCCATCCATCTTCTAGCCAGTAATCTTTTTAAGGTGCCAGTAGGGAGCAGTCCAGATGCTCATTTCTCCAACAACTTCTATACTTCTTATTATGTGCGTCCTCATTTCATCATGCAGAATTATGCCAGTCAACCTGCAGAGAAACCTGCTATTTAATTCTTCATTCATTCCCTTCATCCCAAATCTCATAACCGTAGATGACCAATGCCATCCAACAGCAGAAGATTAAAATCCTTGATCTGTGGCCCACACTTTCTTTCATACCTATATCCCAGCGTAACACCTGCAAAAAGTGCGGCTGACACCCTCCATTAATCCCATGATCCCTCTTACTGTCACACATGAGTAAGACTTTGAAGACATGTTATCTCCCTTTTCATGTGGATGGAGAAACCAGAAAGCCTCCCACTATTAAGTGCCAATGCTCATCTTTACTCATCACACTCGGCTACAAAATGGGCCAGTACACAGTGAAGATCAAAGTCCAGTTAAGCCAGAAGGATGGCATCATCTGCAAACAGCCATCCCAGCTCAATCCAGATGATTAGCACATTCTGTAGGATGCACTTTCAGCAAAAGCTGGTCCAATGTGTATGGATTGTAGAAGCAGCTGAGGATCCCAAGGTGTACTAAGATGTGGCAATATTTAATCTGCTTCAGTTTGATCTGGGCCTTTCCTAGGCCTCCTCCCAGTCAGTCTTTCCCCAGTCAGACATGCCCTCCAACCAAAGGCACCTGTTAGGACTTTTAATCAGATGCCTGACCCACCTCAATTCGCACTTTTTTAATACTAAGGAGCAGCCGTTCTAGCCTGAGCCCCTCACCCTGTCCCTAAGGATCAATCTTATCCTCTCAGTCACTACCCAGCGCTTGTGGCAGTGGGTAAGGTGTAGAATATAGATCACCTGGCAGATTGAGAGCTTTGCCTTCAAGCTTTTCTTTTACTGCTAAAATTGTCAGGTACAATGTGTGCATGACTGCAGGTTTTCAACAAATTATCCATTTTACCTTCACTCATGAACAAGACACCAAGATATCATAAAAATGTGTGCAGGCCAAGGACGCAGCTCAAACAATCCAAACATCATTTGCAGAGTTTGCAGTTTCCCATCTTCAGAGCTTTTCAATCTATTTTCTCTTCCTTTAATTGGTGTAGCTCTGTGCTGCTGATCTTGATTGCAGGCGCACCTAACTTAACACAGTTATACTCCCTAATATAGTGGAGCTCTAAAAATTTCCCCAAAGAGGAAAGAGAGAGAGCTGAGGTGGATACTGATGTATCCTGTAATTGAAATTAACAATCTCATACACATGGACCTGAATCACGATCTAATTGCTTCGCTCATTAAAAAACATGTGTTGCGTCTTGGTGATCTGCACCAGGATTCATATTAAACTGGATTATTGCTGCTGCCACATACAGTACATTATATCATTCTTTTTTTTGTCAGGTCGTTTGGCGACTACATGGGGAAAGTGAGATAGCACTGCTTGGTAGCATGCTATATGCTTTAAATGAATAAGCTTCATTATAGAGGTCTCGCTCCTCTGAACTTCAATTCCACTCAGTGTCCAATCCCCCTCTGTTATAGTGCCTCGATCGTTAGGAAATTTAATTACAGCTCCTGAAAAAACTTGAATCAGATGGATTATCCACAGTGGCCATGAAGCTTTGTTTCATAGTGGGGGGGCTTCCAGGAAATTTCCAGAACAGTGTTAAGGCTTGCTGGCCTCCATTTAGAGACCGGATTTATACAAAAACGCACCATTAAATAAGTCTGTTTAATGCTGTGCTGATATATGGCCTTCAATGCCATTCTAAAGCTATTGTAGGCACCACGTGTAAGCATAGCAACCTAGTGCTTACATGAAAGAAAGAATTTTTTTCAAATGCGAGCGTTGTGTGAGATGAAAGGGCTCACAGTTTCAATATATTTTACAGTTCATATTTTGTTAACTTAAATAATGAGTACGTCTGGAATCGGCTGGACAGCGACAGCATTATTATCTCTTTGTTGTCGTAGGTCTCACCTAGGTTTCACACGGATCAAGTTCAGTCGTCATCTTTTCATTTTACAAGTTCTTTCTCTTTGTTAAACAGACACTTCGCACATGAATGTAGACACATGCACCCACAAGCTCAGGAAGTGAAAGACAAATGTTGTTAATAATGCATCTTTCGACTCAAGTGTTGAAACAGGTGTCAAAAGAAAATGGGTCATCAGTGTTTGCAGGTTCAAATGTGTTGATGGATTATCTCACTTTCAAGCATGCTATTCTCAATCACAGCCTGACAGTGGCGTTTGAAATGCTGCTCAATATTTGATGAAGGCACCTTAGATCTCGGTAAGCGCCCATTGTACTAAGCTGCAAAATCTGTATGAGATTCTCTTCTGTCATTAAAAATATAGGAGTTGACCTGCTCTTTTTTCATAACATGTATGGTTTGCCTTGTGATGATTCATATTTCTAGTATTAGTATTAAAACCTTTGATTTGAATATTGCTTTGATAGTGTTGAAGTGAAGGCAGGTTAAATTTATCAGTTTGGAAATCCTCTTTTCAGCACTCTTTAAAAAAATTGCCCCGTGTTGCCATTTTTTAAGAGCTTGGAGGAAGACATTTCAAATCCTGCAGAATGACAAATCTGGCCTATGACGTTGAGGCTGAGCTCGAGGTATATAATCCATTTGTTCCCCAAATATTCTGCGGAGATGCTTTTTCATACCTACTCCAGTTGTGCTGAAACCTGACACAGCTGACAGCAACATTTACAGGCTTGCTTTTGAAGAGCAGAGCAGGTTGTCACTCATTAAGAAGTCACAAAAGGCTCACATGTCTAAGGATTCAAAGGTTTATTTGTCACACACGCGAGGCACTGCTGATAGTACCGATACGGTATCTTCACATCTTTTATCTGATGTCTTACATTGTCATTTTCAATAGTATCTAGACAGAGTTTATAGCATTACATAGATCAATACTTTTAAATGATAGATCCACTAATTAAATCAATTATGTAATTTACTATTCCCAGTCTGCAAACATGTTTTTTCTTATTTGACAATAAAGCAGAATTGCACTGAAGTGATTATAACAGGTATAACACAAGATAATTCCATGTAAATATTGCCTGCATTGGTTGCTGTGTTATTGGCTTAATTTGGTCCAGGGTTATTTAATTACACTCCAGCATAGTAAGTCGTCCTGCCCTCCAGCTGCTCTAAAACAAAGAACTTTTAGAGAGTCTTCAAAATGGAGTATACTGATAGTCAATTATGTGATATTGGCTTTGTGTGTGTGTGTGTGTGTGTGTGTGTGTGTGTGTGTGTGT
Organism: Argyrosomus regius; assembly: GCA_946959425.1. Taxonomy (NCBI): domain Eukaryota; kingdom Metazoa; phylum Chordata; class Actinopteri; family Sciaenidae; genus Argyrosomus; species Argyrosomus regius. The sequence goes on from OX336889.1 coordinate 9,561,198, forward strand.
GTGGTTTAAAAAAAAAAGTCCACTGCAGCGTGTCTCCAGTCTACAAATTGAATTCTTATGCAACTAATTTGGAACTGAACATTATGTTCAACTGCAAAAGTGGCAGTAGAGGAAGTAGTGTGATGTTTATACAGTGAGAGTGTTTGAGGTGGATGAGTGTACAGCTGCATGACTCAAGCCCAGATTTGTCTCATATCTCACTTTCATTTCACATTTCATTTCACGTTACAGTACAACAATCTTTTCCTCAGTCAAGTGGTTTAGTTACCTAACCTTCAACCACACTTTAATCATAGGGTGGTTGAACCAGTGTTTTCAAGATCTTTTGATTGCCTAATCATGCTTCTTATTGGCATGAGCAGACATTGTAGGAAAAATGGCAAAATGGTAACAGGGAACATACGTGTTCATGATGCATCTTTATTATTTAATTTAACCTTTATTTAACCAGACAAGTCATTCAGTCTTGTGTGAGTCAGCCACTCAGAAAAGACAAAATAGCATCAAGGTCTTTGACAGTCCGACAGGGTGTGGAACCACTGCTTGCTGCACTCTGCAGCATCTCTCCTAAATTACCCTTTGTCTGCTATCACACACATGCACGAAGTTCAGTGAGTTGTTTTTCCTTCTTATTTTTCTTCTTTTTACCCGGCATATCTCACCGTCCCCATCTGTCTGTTTTACATATGCCAAGTTTTTATCAACCCACCTTGCAGCACGAGACCGTATTTGCCTTTGCAGCTTTCTTTATTGTGTAAGCTCAGGTTGGTGTCATGGTAAACCCTCCACTATGCTTTTCATTCCTCCTCTCTACATCTGTTACTCCCTGCATCCTGCCATTGGGATTCAGCTCACACTGGCCTGTCTAATTAGAGTGAGGCAGAGAAAAAGAAAAACAAAAGGCCTCTCCTTTTTTTTTTTCCGCTTCCCTCCACATGTCCTCTCTCTCCTTCCAACGCCTGTAGTTTTCCCTCCCCTCCCTCTCACTCCTCAGTCAGCTGGATCACAGGGAGATAGTGCTAATTGATTTGTTAAAAGCCACTCAGTTTCTCATGGTATTTTAAGGAGTTCTCTGTGTTTTACAAATGACAGGAATGATGCAGCAACTCCTCCATCTTTGTTCCTACCTACACCTGCAGTGTGAATGTGTGCATAGTAGCTGAGATTGTGAGTTGATTGTGAGCTGAATAATTTATTTGTTTGGAGTAGCCAGACTAGCTGCTAAATTTCCCTTTACAGCATTGTGGTTTGCTTATCCGTTTATTTATTTAAAGTTATACTACATATCAAAAACCCTCCATATATGAGTTGTCAACACTGAATCAGTCAGAATAAATTATGCAACATCTATTGACATCCCAGCAAATATCAGTGCAGGGTTCAAAGTTTAGGAAAGAAAACATGTTTATATAATGCTGAGCGCCGCCAGAAGGTTTTGTTGAGAAACCTATTCCCTCATATCTGCATTACTCTGTTTCATCTATCTATCTTTGTGTCTGTCTGTACTCCGTGCATTCTCCCTCTGCTGCGGAGGATGATCAATATTTCAGTGAAGTGTCATTTCAGTTCCAGGCCTGTTTATTCCCCCTGTCTACATCAAGGATTTCAGATGAGCTGCCCCTGCTTCTGTTCTTGCAGAAGTATGTGCAAACATGCACAGCAGTGGACATGTATGTGTGGACACACACACTCTGTCATGCGACCCAAACCCGTTTTACCACCCCAACTAACACAGCTGGGCCAACAAACCGCTTTCCACAACTCTCCAAATTACCCAGCTGCCCCATGCTCGGTCCAGCTGCCCCGGCGAGCCACGCTCATTTATAATGGAGCCTATGTGACAAGCTCCGGCATTAGCACACTCCGCTGTCTAAACACACACAAAAATTTCACTCCACGGGAAAGAACACATTCCTCCATATGTGTGTCTGTCCTGCTGGTGACTTCACAGCAGTGAGGCTGTCTCAGCTGGACTGGTTCTCCCTCAAAGCCTGCCGCCTGCTGCCACATCCCCATCCTGATCAGTCACTGTTAATAAGAAAATTCAATCACCAGCTCATCACACATGGCTTACCCTTCCACTTTCCACGAGGACGAACTAAAGAAAAGAGGAGAAGTTGGCAATAAATAGGACTTATATGTTCAGCATATGCAGGTTTTGGCAATCTTCAATGAAAAATATACATCTTGGATCCGTTCCTGTGACTGTATACATCCCAGTAAGCTGCCAAACATACTTAGCGAGTGTTGCAGATGGGAATATTGTGTTGTTTTGTTAAAGAAAACAGATTTACGGATGTTTTATGCTTGCCTTGTTTTGGTTGTACAGGGGCTTCCGCCTAATGATCTGCACCAGATTAGGCAGATAAATCATTAAACGTAGCTGTTTGTTGTCATGCTCAAATTGACCTCCTTAGCTATGCAACGGAGTGTAAACTATCTTTTGAAAATGTTTACTTCCTACATTATGTTCTCAATTCAAACCTCTCTCCTTTACTATCATAATTTATTGTCTCCTGTTCTTGATCCCTCGCCACCCCTCACGTATCCTCCTCTGCTCCTCCCCGTCCCTCCTCCCGCTCGCATTAATTGATATTGTCTCACTTCATTAGAGCCATTTTGCACTGGTAGAGAATTTGACATTCATTTGCTCAGTGTGTTTCATCAGTGTTAATTTCAACCTTTACTGTCACCCCACTTCAGTTCCATCTCGTGATCTACAATATCAAATTTATTTTATTCAAATTATGACAAAACCTTTCTTTTGTTTGTAGCTGAGCCCTGGAAATTTAAGAATGGCTTCAATCATTGTGGGCTTATTGTTGGCGAGGCGATAAGGCGGATGTTGTACTTTTCTGATTTAGACACCTTCTGTTGTAACAATTACCACCAGTTCTGGAGACGCCTCTTAATTGTTTCTGCAGGACAAAGTGTGCAGGGACAAAAGCAAATTCACTTTTAGCAAATGACCGTACAAAAGCCTTAGAATGCCTTTCTGTTGCCTGATTGGGATTTTCCTTGTAAGTCTTTTTTCTGTGTCAGGGTGTGGGCCAGCTCTCCCCAAACAAGATAAATGAACCACTTTAAAAGGACTGCTTTCAAATTTCACTCTACTGTTGCTGGTTAGAATATTAACCAGTTTTCCACATTTCCAGACATACTGTGTGGGTACACCATCATGTTTTTTTTACAAGGCCATCTGAATTGGAGGCCAAACACTTTGGAGTGCCCAAGTCATTGAAATGCTGGAATGACTCTGGGGGGTGGGCTAAATTGAGGCACAAAAGCAAACCAAGAGAAGTAAATAGTCATCAATAAATACATTTCTAACAACAGATGGGTCTCCTGGAGAAGAGGAGAAATAGCATGGTGAGAGGAGGACAGGAATGAGTGGAGTGAGTGAATCACTCAGCTCCTGGACTGAATGGAGTGATTTGCTTTTTGAAACATGTCAGTTTTCCATAAACATATAGGCAGCAAAACATCAGCACTATAGGACTAACAGGACATTATTTAGCCCAGTGGTTAAAAGGCTTTGAGGTGGCCAATATAGCTCAAGTTGTGGTCTCACTGACTGCACTGCAGTTGACAGTTGACTAGTGCTCTTATGACAGCAAGTGCTCTTATAATGGTATGGAGCATTGCAGACTGACGATGGTAGTTTGGAGCTCATCACTTGTCTGTGAGACCAATTCAAGTAAGAAAATTCAAGTTGATTCAAGAACGGTGGAGTTTTTCTTTCATATTTAATCATAATGACAGAGAAATTGATACAATGACTTATTATTAACTGCAGTTCCTCAAACGGCCACTTGAGGCTGGCTACAGTACGAGTCAGTCTCCATAAGTCCCCATGTTAAAATGTCCAACTTCACAGCAGAAATAAACATGTTTACAGCCTGGTACAAAAAACAGTTTTGGTCTCTATAGCTGATTTCCCCGTTCATGACAACTGAATTGAGTCACCTGTTAAAATTATATTAAAGCTAAAGCTAAAGTTATGAATAATTAACCGCATGGCCACTTTGACAAGGTGTCAAGCAGCCCACCTCAGCTCCACCCACGATCCATGTCTTCCAATATGACGGCAGCCAGAGCCGCCACACTTTGAGCTTTACAATGACTCTTCAAAAACCTGTGGGTGACGTCACGGATATGATGTTCTGTGTGATTTTCACATGTTCTGTAACTGTGACTGGTGTTGACATTACTTTTTATATGATCTTACTATTGCATAGTAGCCTCTTAGGATTTTTAACAGTTAATTTACATCCTCTCTAACTTACCCCAAACATAACAGCAGTTATGGTACATTTCTTTGATGTCTAATATTTGCCTGTTTGGTGTGTTAAAATGATTTACTGTTACAAAGGGTTTCAGTTTCAGTACTTACATAATGAGTTTTTATTAGATGATGATATACTTGAAAAAAAGTATAGTAAATATTCTTTTTAGTCACATCTATTTAGAATCATATTTATCATAAATTATTTTGGCTGATTGCATTAGAAGTGACTACAGGGTTTAAATCTATTCTGTTTAAGGTAGTTAACATTTTGTTATTTCACAGGTAAATTAAATGGATCTGCTTCTTTGGCACATTAAGTGGAGTGTGGATAAGAACCTGATAAACGTCTCCCCTTTTAAATAGCAAATCCAATTCTAATCAGAAGAATTATTGACTCCAGTGAAAAACAAACAAAGAAAAAAAAAAGCAAACACATGAAGTGAATTAGCTGGCTGACGGGGCGAAGTCAAGTACATCCGCTAGACAATAATTATTGGATTAACAGTGGATTCCAATGTGTCCTCCAGTGCAATCACTAAAAAGGTTAATTGAAGCCACTCTGAAATGCAAAGGCTTAATAGCACTCTAGGATGCTATCCCCTATTTAACTTTGCAAAAAATCAACATAGTAATACAGAGAACATTATTATCAGGATGCACAGTGCATGATAATAGTTTCCTGAACAACACATCTGCGGTTAAATGCAGCCGTGTTGCTGCTACGATCTACATACGAGCAGAGACTTCTTCTCTATGGAAATCAAACTTTTTTTCCCCCCTCCTTTCTTTTGATGGTGAACACAACCTAAAAACCAAGCCTCGGATCGTTTATGCTCTGTGGCTGCCCACAATATTCTGACTGTGCCCTAGGGACACTCAACTCCATCAAACAGGAGAAACAAACAGAATCGGCTGCAAACAGAGTGTCTGCTCCTGCTGCGTAGTAGGGTATGTCCTCAGCTGGTTGGAGATGAAGAATTCTTGTGTGTGCAGGTATGTGTCTGTTTGAAGTGGAAAGTGATGAATGAGAATTGATGCTCATTAGTTTGTCCTGACAGTAACACTGGAGGGTTACACCTCTAACACATTTCTGACAGAAAATAACATTCCTGCTTTTGTGGGGTGACCGGCTTTGAAAAAGAAAAAAGACAGCTCTCAGTCGAAGTGCATTGTCTGACAGCTGACAGACAGTCTGAGATAGCCAAGTGTTTGTGTGTATTGGGTTAGATGAATAAAAAAAGGATCAAAGTGCTATGTGGTCTCACAGGCAGAGAGAAACGCACTTTACCCAGCATGCTTGGTGTTCTTGGAGTCCTCTCAGCTATCCACATTCCCCATTGTTACTGAAGCGTCCGACACACATGTATGCGTTGACTGTGGCCAAAATATCGGCACCGACTGTGCTGAGCCGGGCTGTTTTGTTGCTGTGCAGACAGACAAACAGTACGAGCTCCTCTGGTGTGCCCATCCACCAGACCGGAGCCGACCAGCCAAGCCCAGCCGGCTGCTGCAGCTTGTCTGCGCTTGTTTGCACCAGCTCAGAATCTGGCTGTGCTACATCTGGCAGTGACCCAGCTCCAGAGCCACCTTCCCTTCACAGGCAAAGTCCTGAAAGATTGATGAGCAGCCAAAGCTGGGAGCAGTCTCCCAGGTGCAAGGAACTGCTAATGGAACCTCTGGACACATCCTGAATGGACCGGTCTCATCCTGACTCAACAGATCCAATTCTGATATCGTTAATCTTCAAATTTTTCCTCCTTGTCCACTCTGGCTGCTGTGGAATGTGATGCCCTACCTTGTCAGCATGTGTTTTATAACGTTTATTCTAACTTCGATCCACAGTTTCCCCAGTGTCCTCTTTAGGGATCTGAACACACTTGAACTTTGATTAACCCTAATTCAAGCACTGCAGAGGCTGCGTGATGTCAGTCAGCTTGAATACATTCATTAAATAAAAGTTAATTAGTGAACTCTTGGCGTAACTGTTGACACAGAGAATAAATAAGGCTGAATAAGTCATTTGTTAGCCACATACAGGCTTTTATTGACTTTCAATTTAAAATGCATTTGATTACAACTGCATTTTTAAAAGGATTAAAAGATCTTAATTTATTAGATAATTTAATCAGCATGCACAAGTTTCGCTAATTTGTTAATAGGAAGAAACAAGTTAAAAGACCAGATTTAATATCATTTAATGGCATCTAGCAGTGAAGTTGCCCCCCTCGCCTCACCTTCTCCTTCCTTGTGTTAAAATACTACCATGTGCAAAAAACACAAAAGGCCCTAGCTACAGCCAGTGTTTAGTTTGGGCTCCTGTAGAAACATGGAGGACTATGTGGAACCGCACCCATGACGTCTGTTGATATAAAATTCTTATTTTCAGGTGATCATACACGAATAAAAACATACATCTACATATTATATTCCATTTCTGCCGTAGAGCCCCCTAAATCTTACACGCTGGACCTTTAATGTCCGTATTTGACATCTTTTTTTTGCATGGTGCAGTATGTGAAGCTATAAATATCCAAATCAAGTCCAATAGTACCACAGAGGGGCAGATTTTCATGTTTCCTGACGAGAGTATAATTGCTCTACAACTAAAAATCTATCAAAAGCAAGGCCACCCTGAAATAATGCAAAAAGCATGCCACATTACACACTGTTCCTGGCTCACAGAGGAATGGATGATGTGGGTCAATTTTTACCAGACTTGATTGAGTAGAGAGCCGACCATCCATGCAGAGCAGAGTGCAGTGTGTATGGAAAGCTCACTTTAATGAATTTCAATCTAGCACCATGTCCCTCCAACCACCCACCCACCTTTAAAATGAACCTCAAATGGCTAAAGGAGGTGGTATAGTGAAAAATCACAAGGCTGCCAGATACGGCGGTGATTTTGATGAATTTCCTCATCAAAGACTCGTCATGCCATATGGCAGATCTCTACTTTGCATCTGACCTTCTTCTGTTAAATACCTTGTTTCATAGCAGCAAGGTAAGCAGATAATGGCCTTCACTTGCGCTGCTGGGGCAAGAAAACTCTCATAAACTGCTGTTCTTATCAAACTGTCTCTGTAGCACACAACAAAGCGCAAAGAACAGCAGCAAGACAAAAGCCTTAAACCAAAAGAAAAATGGTTCTCTCACTTTACAGACCTCATTCCTGTCTGGTGTATTGGTCAGTGCTGAGCACTGTTTAATTCAAGATGTAATCTTTTTACATTAGAATAAATTGTACCCCGAAGGCACCCCAGCTAAGAGGGAGACCATTTTCCCAATTGATAAAAAAAAGCAAGAAAAAAAACCCTGGGAAATGAACCCTCCTAGCTTTAAATGAAAACCCATTTAGGAACGTTTCACTGGCAGTTTTGTCCCCCTTTCCAGCTGTCAGGTGGTTCAGATTTCCAAGGTTTTAACTCCAGTTGCTACATTTCCCATAACAATATCTCCTTCCTTTATCATGGAGATGAAGGGTAATGAGTGTGGCAGATTGGTATACTGATGCAGGGAAGTGCACATGAGCATGCTCTGCCTTGCTGATGGATTCAAGGGACAAATAACTGTTGAGTGCTGGCATGTGCAAAAAGCTCTATCCCCTCAACTCTTAATGAAACATGGTACTGGTAATTATTTGATATGAGATCAGGCGCCCACAATAATTTCCTCCTTCATGAAGCAACCCCAGGCTGCACATAACCTATACAGAGTATTGGGGACTAGTGGCTGGACCGGACATGCTGGGTGTGCATGGGTGGATTTGGAGACGTGGTGTTTACTAGAGTGGGCTTTGAGAAGAGGGATTAGTCCTCTTCCACTTAAGCAGTGGGCAGTGGGCTCTGGCTCTGCTGCTGGAGCAGCCAGCACTCCACTCAGCCAGATAAGGCAGGCAGAAATGGCTCCTGAAGCAGCTCACAACATATGCTAACACACACACATGGATATCCTCTTACAAACACACACATCTATATAGGCAGAAAATGCAAGTGTGTTCGTGTGCTCATACAGATACAAGCATACACAAAATGTTCCTTTAAAATAAATGGTTCTTTCTCAACAAGGGCTTTTCATTCTTCAATTTTGAGTGACTTTATTACAGTTTGTAGAATATTTCAGCATGCCGCCTAGATATGCGAGGAATAATGACAATGCAAACATAGAAACTCATAAGCGTGAGTTAAATAGCTTGCTTGTGGGCGGGATTAGAGACAACGAGGGAAGTCACAAATGAAGTAAGAATAAACGGATAAGGAGAGATGAAAAAAAATAAGAGGAGTGGAGGTGCCAGACGTGCAGAGGAGGCAGAAACAGGTTCCCACAGAGTAAATGGGGGAGCAGAGGAGGTTGCGAGAGGTATGATGCAAGGGATTGGATCTTTCAAACGGTAATCGCTTAGCTACCCAAAGGGGACAACTCCCTCTTTCCCACTCTCTCTCTCTCTCTCTCTGCTCACTCCCCTGTCAGGATGAGGAGGAACAGGCGGCGGATTGAAATGTAAAAGAGGCAGAGGATCAGAGACAGGTGGAAAATGAGAGGAGCAAAGGGCAGAGTGGGAGAAAGATGAGGCAGAAATGGTGCCGGTCCCTGCGTTTGAACAGGGTAGTGGTAGAGTGTTTGTGCATGTGTGCGGTTGTCGGCGTGTGTCTGCATATGTGCATATGTGCATTCTTGTTTATGAGCAGGTCTCAAGAGGCAGCGCGTAGATTATTGTTAGAGAGGACCTATCCTATTGAATCACCCCACAGGCCTCCTTCGGGAATTGACAGTCAGCCGGGTATCTCCAAGGAATGAGGAGAAAGTAGAATGAGTGAAAGGTAGAATGATATCCATCAGTAATATAAACAGCTGGAGGTAATGCCGGGACCAGGAAGTACTCAGTGCTCTGACTCCCCTGACAGTTGGCTCAAGGGACCTCCACAATGTTGCTAACGTGTGAGTCTCATATACCCTCATACAGCACGCAGCCAGAGCTTATGGATCGGACTGGAATAAAGCCAGCTGCTCAGTGGTTAAGATAAGTATGCAGTAGAAAAATGAGCTTAAAAGTGAGAGATAACATGACAACTATAGATTGTTGTTGTTAATCTTTTAAATCCAGAAGTGGACTCGTGTTTATGACTGAACACATACTAGTAGTTTATTTAAAACAAATCAAAAGACACATCCGTTACTATTACAACACAATTGCTGGCTAGCTTCATCTGGCCCCATTTAAAAGGAAACCAGGCTAAAGTCCTGACAATCAGCGCTCATTAAATTCTTTCATCGTTATTTTTATTTTTTATTTTCTGTAAGGCAAATGGTGCAAAAGGACGCACTCCATCTTGTGTGCTTGATGCATGTATCATGTGCATGCATACATTTTTGAATACTAACAATATGAATTATTCATTGACCTAATTATGGCCATGACTCATTAACGTACATGTGGAGAATACATGATATTCAAAAAATGAATGGCTTTGAATCATGGATCGCCCACTGTGAACACACATCAATCAGGAATGCCTTGTTCAATAAACAGACTGTAATTGGGCCCAAAGAAACTTAGTTATTTGCAGGCAAACCTTATTAAATTTAGAAAAAGGTTCTAGTACATGCCTAACTGGAAATGATACATTTTACATGTTTTGGCCTATTTAAAACAGATTGAACATATATTTTGCTTTACTACTTACCATTTTATGGAGTCTTCTATGTTTTAGATTGATTGTCTACCTCCACACACAGAACTAGATGAAGTTCATTAGGTCATCCTTCACAGTAAACAAGCCTACTGTTTGTATGTCAACAAGTCGTCCTAATTATCCCACAAAATATGTTCTTCATATGTTGTAATTACCATTAGGATTGAAACATACAGGCGCTTTCTGATCTGAACCTCGTATTTGGTGGAGAACATCACTTGACTGTGCTTTCCAAAACTGCTACAAATCACAGGTGAAAAATAAATCTGTTTTATGACCTGATAAAGGTCTGATTGGGTTTTGGTTAGGTTTAGACTCAAAAAGGACTTTGTAAGAAGAAAGATTGTGGTTTGGCTTAAACAATCTTAGTCATTTTATTTTAAAGAAACCAACATTGACTGTTGGTAGCAAACGAGAAGCAAACAGTCAAAGTCCAACTTTCTGTTAACCCATCCAACCTCCTCCTTCTGCAGACTGTGGCTGTATTTCAACTTCCTTTGCTTCTGAAAGATGTGAGTCATAATTAATTTGGCTGCTCTGCTAGAGAGCTATGGCACTTGAACTTGTGACTTTTTTGTGCGTTTACTGTCATTTCTTTTCCGGAGGACGGTTTTCAAAGTTACATTACAGTTGCATGTTCCTGCAGTTAAAAGGAGGAAGGAAAACTCTCAATTCTCTGACACCTTAAATGTCAGAGTCTGCTGCTGAACAGCAATCGTTTTTGGTCTAAGAAATGAACAAATTCACACCATCCTTTTCACAGTGTCACTGTTTGTCTTCTAGATTAGATTGCCAGAAAACAGCCCTCATCAATTCTTTTTCGTCAGACCAAATGTAGGTTTTCTTAAATGCACCACTGGCTCGAATGTTGAAAATAAACATAAAGAAGTCATGCCGTTCACTGCGAAGCTGAAGATGTGATAAATATCAAGGATTGAGTCTGCGGGCTGATTTTAATAGCGCACTGAAATAAACTGAATTGCTGCCTGGAAGGTAAAAAATCAGTCAAGAAACTTATGGTATTCTTTGGGAAGTGTTCACAGCAATGTAAAGCCTCTTTTGTGCATCACTTTAAACTTTTAGTAGAAGCAGTTAGCCATAATGGGCCATGCTCTCTTCATCTCACCCGAGCTACCAACTTGCACACATCTGGTGAGCAGATAGCGACTATTCCTTCAGGCTGATCATTAGTGCCAAACATGGGGATTGGCTCATTTGATCAGAGTTCCCCTCTCACCACTACACATATTCTCGCCCATCTCGTTTCCAACATTACCAACACCGCCGCCCTCTCCTCTGTCTGTCTTTTCTCGCCTGGTAGCCACTGAACAAGGGAATCTATTTTCAGAGGAATGCCTGAGAGAAGTCATCAGAAATAATGACAGGAACATTTAATAATGTAGAGAGGAGGATGGCTAAATGCTTTGTAGCGGCTTCAGGGAGATAACATAAACCCAATCATAGGTCTGATGTAGTAAATACACAATAATGAGATGTAAAGATTGTGTTCAAAGGGCTGAGTGTCTTCCCACTATTATTTTGCACTTATTAATGGAATGGGTGTAGGAGGGAGTGAAGATAGTGGCGGGTCTGCTGATTTCTAATAAACAGTTTAAATCGAGGTATATTTCCTGCAGAGAGGGAGAGACAGACAATGTATTTGTGTGTATGTGTTTCTCGGGCATGTACAGTATCATTTGTATACTTGCTCACATTTATTGATTAGTAGCCTTGGACTTCCTGACCCCTTTTAGCACTGTCAGTCAGGTTGCTTATTCTCACAACGCCCCCTCTGCGCTGATTGAATTTCAGCGTTGAGGTCGTGCAGAGCTGAGGTTCTGCTTGGTTTGCCAGGACAGCATATCTTGGAAGTATTTTATATTTTTAATTTCCTGTCTGTGTCATGCACACTAATTCTGCACCAAGGGTAAGGAAACACTTCAGCAAAGCCAGCCTTGCAAGACTGCAGCCTTCATGCTGAATAAAATAGAACAGAGGAGAAGTTGCTTGATGAAACAACAGATTGCACATGTGACTTGTGCTTTTTCTTGGACATTTTTGACCTGATGTGTTCCTCTATTTTCAACGTCCACCTTCACTTGTTGTTTGATGCGACCTGAGAAGGAGGAGCTCTAAAATTAATCCATGTTGCCTTTTGTGCTCTATTTTGTGCTTAACTGATTTATGGTGCCTGTCAGCAAATAAAACAGTCACTGTTTCATCAAGTGGCTTCCAGTCTTGTTTATTTTATTGGACTTAATGGGCCCGCTTGGAGGCACGATTTCCCACTGCTCGTGAGTGAAAGCAAGCAGCAAGTGAAACATGTTGAAAATGAGCCTTGCCATGAGCCTTAATCTGTAGGACAGCTCATTTATATCTATCAATAAAATTTAATTTGTCATTTTTTTAATGAATGGAATAAAACAGCAAAGCTTCCTATATGCTGTTTGCTAGCTAAATGTTGTGAATCGTTCACTTAACAGTGCAAAACATTTGTGAATCAGTGCAGAATGAACAGATGATCTCCCGTCTGTCTCAGGCTGGGTTCATATTGTGTGCAGTCGTGAACATTTTAGATTTACACTTTTAACAGATGTAAAAACCCAACCTAACATTTCAGAGATGTTTAGCCACTTGTGTCACCTGGTAGATTTCAGGGGCAATTGAATGCATCTTGTCCTGCCTATGATGAAACTTTGCAAGAAAATGGTGAAATTACTTCCACGACTGAGGTAACTTTAGGCACTCTATTAACTGTAGTTGGCAACTGCACATATTCTCATCCTCTGAGAATCAGAATGAGGAAGTAATCACACAAAGAATCCAGTCCTGCCCTATTTGAAGTTTAAAAGACCCTAACAACGTTATCAGAACAATCTTTTACAGTGAGAACTAACTTCATTCTGTTTTACTGAATGTGACCCAATTCTGTCAGCTCCCTCTTAGCTGTCTCTGTGGCCCATTTGCAAAATTTTCCACAACTCTAAACTACCACAATCGCACTAATTGACACACAGAGTAATTAGAGGTAGAGAAAGAAAGTAGGTGACTTATCATTGTAACTTTAACTGTTTGTGTGTGTGTGTTTGTGTGTGGCACATGTGCTTTTATGTGTGTGTGACCCAGTATTGACCGAGAGGCCAAAGACCTGCCCCTTTGGAGCTTGTTTGTGGTTTTCTCAGCTATCTCTCTCTCTCTCTCTCTCTCTCTCTCTGTCTGCCATTCTCTGAATCAGGTTTTATTCACACCACCTACTCTATCAAAACCACTAATGAACTTCACTCCCCCATGAACTTCATAAGGAAGCTCTTTATCCCTTTAAAAAGGCTTTGACTTACACAATAGCTGAACGTAGCAGGCATTTTGTTCACACTACAATGCTGCTATGAGGACCAAAGAGCTTAGACATTATGGACATTTTGGGATTCAGATTCCAATATGGATGTATTATTACTCATGTAATCGGATAACGTCTAAAACAGTCGTTTTAGTGCCGAATATTGCCTCGTCTCCCTGTGCACTTTCTCGGCCGGTGCTCCATAGGCGTGTATTAAATCAGTTTTGACTGTCCCTGTACGACGTTTGGTTCCAGGCTTTTTAGCTGCAGTTCCTAAGGGATCCTTCCAATAGCTGAGGCCTTTCAGGTTTAATTCTGTTTGCATGAGCAATGTTATTCATGCGTCTCAGTGGCTGTGTCAGGCTGATTGGTGAAGGGGACTGCAAAGGGGCCGATTGGAGCGTTTGATAAAGGGTGATTAGCCGAGGCACTCTTTAATTTTAACACCTCACAAATGTGCAGACACACACCGCACACACACATAATGCTGCATACAGTTCTAGCTTAGTTCCCGGCTCTGTGTCGCACTGGCTGGTTTTAATGGAAAAACACAAGACAACAGATAAAAGATAGTCCCCTGAATTTTCACCAAGGACAAGATTGTAAATTGTTTTATATTCAGAGGAAATGGTGACTATATTGCCTATGAGCCAGTGTATATGTGCGCGTAATTTATTTTTACTCTGACAGTATCCACTCCCTGACCTTGGTGGACTTCAGCATACATACTGTACATGGTTTTGAGGTGCCCTTGCTGCAGTAATGTTTGGCTCTATCAGTGCCAGGGACATACCAGCAACTGTTCCAGTCAGACAACCCACCCAAAGAGCCGATTTGCCAACTTGTGCAGGCTGGCTGTGCTGAGTAAAGGCTGACATGAAGAAAAACAGCAGACAGATTTTTTTTTTAGATGCAAAGCCTTTGGTGTTTTATTCCCCTTTATCAGTAGGATGTTTGTTTTCATGCATGGCTGCAGCAGAGGTCACAATCACACAGAGAAACAAAGAGCAAAAGGACGACTGGAGAGAGTAGAGTTTGTGTTGTGTGATGTCTTGCAGGCAGGCTGTTTACATATTGGGATTTACCTTGATAAAGACAACTGAAGGAAGGGATTAAGAACACAAATGGAATAATTAAAAATCCAAACAGAACGTGAAATGCAATTAATTCTATTAGCTGGACTTTCCCAAAGGAGTGATGATAAAGCCGAACACTTACGAGTGTGTCAACACTATAAACAAGAAGCAACATTTTATGTTATTTTTTTCACTTTTGTTAACAAGATAACAACTGTAAGTGTTTCAAAAGAGAAAAAATACAATCAGAAAGTTGTTTGAATGTATACAATATAAGCGCAGACTGTGACGCACGTGGAGAGTGATAGCACTGAAGGACACGTGTTTGTTCAACAACAGCAAAGAGTGATTACTGTATACAGTTTCATGTACTGCAGGTGAGGCAGTTACTGTATGCCACTTCTTCTGTGCATAAAGTAAAGAGATTTAAATTCCTGCATGTTGCTTTAACTTAGTTTTTCCATTAGCTTTTTCCTAACTTCTCTCTGCCCTCTTTGTCTCATTTTCGACTACAGCCGGAAAATCTTTTCTTGTGTACAAAGGCCACGTCTGTTTCAAACACAAATGTGCTGAACTAATGAGTAAATGTCCCTGAGTACTGGTATCTGCATGGGTATCTTGTTCTGTATTGATCTTTATTTAGCAACAAATAGCCCTGTGGCTGTGAAGAGGTATTGGCAAGAATTGTGGAAAACTGCACATTCGTCACTGTTGGCTGATTTAAAGCAACAACTCATTTCATTCTGTGTAGGTAAAGCAACAGACCGGCGTGGTGTTGAATGGCAACCGATAATTGTGTGAGCTCTGGCTTTTACAGTAATCAATCAAAGCTAGAAAATGAACCTCTATCACCTCATCTGAAGCCAGTCATGCACACTAACAGGATGTGTTTATTCAAATACCATGAACAAAATGCTGGCTCATTGTACCTAGTATAGTTTAAGTGATGTTGAAGTGAACTATAATAAACAGCAAAGTTTCTGCAGTGTTAGCTGTGAGTAATCATTTTTCATATGTGCTCAAAGACTTCATAGAAATACCTTGTCCCGATGCTCTAACACTGTAACTACATTACCCAAAAGTAATGGATGGAGGTACACCTAGCAGGTGAGTCAATGTGAGGTGGGTTTTGAATTCAGCAAGCAATATAGCTCTTGACCCAGCCAGCCTATTGACCAGTAAAAAGAATAGAAGTGTGATTAGAAAGCTCTCCATTACCCGACTTTGCTCTTCGAGCAAGAGGTGGTGGAGGGGGACGAAAAGCCCCTGTCAAATCCTCTGATATGGGCTGAGCTTGCACCTAGAGAGGGGAGTGAGGGAATGATGAATGTTTTAGATGCTAGCGCTCCAGGAACTGGGATTTTACAAGCCATCAGCACTGGGTGGAATTGGACCAGACAGTCGCCAGGGAGACACCAATCTCAGGAGGAGCAAATCTAGGCTGCACACAGAACAAGAGATGCAAGGCTCTGCTTGCATCACAGTTGCCTCGACACTCCTCTCAAGAGAATTTTTTTAAAGCTGAGAGTCAAGGCAATTATTAATTATGGCTTTTTTCTTTTGGAAAAGGAACTAAGGAAAAATATGTTCCTATAATATGTGATAGTAGTAAAGACAGACAGTAACTTTATCTGAGTTAGGCACTTTTGTTCTCAGTTTCAAGGCACAATCTAATTATGTAATAACTGGCGGAATGAACTACCCGAAAAATAAAGTATAATTCACAGAACAGCCAGAAGAGAAAATGTATTCAGGTACTCAGATAAAGGCTGAGTCATTTCCTGTTAAAAGGCGCATGTAATTTTCTGTTTGATTCCTTTCTTCATATATAACAGTTAAGATTTGATACAGCAAATACGTGACTCCATAATTAAGTAAACAGAACAGCATATTTTTCAACACACAAAGCACATCAGGGCCTGTGTCCCATTTTGATAGTAATCTGATATATTAATGTCTCATTTCAAACTAACCTGTTTTGCTAAAAATCAGGTCGACTCCTTGGAAATAATTGATCATCTGCTGCTTCTGCAAGCTATGCAGGAGTGTGAGGAATGTAACTGTGATTCACAACTGTATGATACAAAGTGGTTCTGCTCTGAAAAAGATGTCGTGAGAGAGAAAAAAAAGGAATGACCTTGAGAAAGTCCTTGGTCTTGGATGTATTTTCTTTCCCTTGGTGAATTTGCTTCACTGCACATCCTTCTTAAATTTTTCAATGGGGACAAGATTATAGTTGCCACATGTTCACTGGGTTTATGCACGGCTCATATCCATCCATTCCCCCCCTTTTTAATAATTTCACGAGGTGTGGCTAAGCTGAAACATCCTTGTAGCCAGAGGCCATTTTTCCCTGAGTCAGGAAGCAAAAACATATTGACTTGTCCATTCTATTTACTCACTCTTCCCTCTCAGTCAGTTTTTCCCATGTTCCATTGTCTTGTCACATTTTTCCGTTCCATCTATCCATCTTTCCACTCGCTCTTACATTCTTCATTCACTCACTCCTTCACACACAAAAAACACGCCTCAGCTCTCAAACAAAATCGTGCCCATGCACTAAAACTGATACTAGTCCTCTTGCCCTGCTGTTCTTTCGCTCGGCTGATGAAATATTTAAACGACACTTCTGTTCCTATTTAATTGCGTGTCAACAACAGTCTCCATAAAGACTCCGACTGATCTGAGTTGGGAAACGAGGCTTGAGTCCGTCTGAGGTCAGTGATGTTTTCAGAAAACCCAGCAGGGACTGGAAAGAGATGGGTTAAGCGTAAGAATGTTGAATGCGGGCATGTCAGTTCCAACAACACCATAAGTAATTCATAGGTTGTGTTCTAACCTACTGGGATAGTTGCCCTTCAGATGCCCTTTTCCTTGGAATTACATCCCACCAGCCTTCGTCACATATAATAACATCGCAGCAGGACATTTTTTATGTGGCGCATTGATTGGTAAGCAGGGAAGCCTCATCCAGTGTGGTATATGTAGACTCAGTCAGGGGCTATGTAATGTCAAAATCTTTGTATGTACTGGTGTTTGTTTGTGTATTTGTGGCTTCAAGGAAAACCCCACTGTCCAGCTGTGCTGCATGTCTTACCCCAGGTGATTCATTGATTAGTGATATGGCAACTTCTGCCTCAACGGTGACTGTCTAGACAATGCAGGGTGGTAAGAAATACAGGGATAGAGAGGACTTATCCAAGAAGAGAAATGATTGAGAAAAGGTGTGATGAATGTGCAAAAAGGACATCACAGCAAGGATGATGCTTAAGGTGAGGAGGCGTGTGTAGACCATCCAAATGTACTGTAAGCTCTACATGCATCAGTCAGACTGACACATGCTTACATAATTATTCATAGTTACGTCAATTCCTTCCTTTTTCTCATGCAAACTCCTGCTGCACTGGTAAAATCGTAAGTGCTGGCAAGCCATGAAGCATGTAATCTCAACATACGAGACACAGAGTGCACCAAAGTCTGCTCTGGACTGATCTGATCTGCTGGATACAAGGTACAGGAAGGAGTGAGAGGAAAGGAGGAGAGAATCAAAGGAAATATTGTTGTGATTATTTTCCAATCAGGAACATTTCTGCTGCGTGCTTTAGAAATCTGACCTCACACCTCACATCACACCGCTCTTGTCCTGTGAGGCAGTCCTGCTGGCTAGAAGAGTGTTAGACCTGTTTAAGACCCTGAGAAGTCCACTGTAGACCGAGCGGGGCTCAGCTTGCTATGGACTCATCTCTGCAGACGTCAAATCATCAACCCGCACCTATCATTTGAAACCATAGGTCATCCACTATCCATTCCCATTACCCTCCGATATTAGATTTCCATTTGATTTGATGGGAGCTTTTTTGAGAAGAGAGAGAGAGAGAGCCACTCTCCAGACACCAATTTAAAGAGGCAAAGCAAAGTAATCAATTCACAAACCGGAGACTGCAAACTGAATTACTGGAATGGTGAGCCTGGTGGTGGTAGGGATCAGCAATGAGAGCCCGTTTCACACCTATCCATATCAAAGGCTTTCAGGGTAGGAGAAGGAGCTGTAAGCTTCTGAATAGCAGCAAGGGATCAGTGATGATTAAAGCTAACCTGGGCATAGCAAGACGTCCATACAAGAGAACTGTGTGTGGAACTCACACACTCACGTTCTTGATTGATTTACCAAGCTTCAGGCTTTCAAATGTCCTCCTGCTTTTTGGGTCCTTAAAAGGTGAAGTGAAATGAAATTTTGATGACAATCATCCTTGTCTTGATCAGTTTAAAAGGCAAGGGCTGCACTCTTTTCACCATCTGTCTCTTGACGAGATGTACTTGGCTTGATTTTTTTTTTTTTTTTTTTTTTTTTTTTTCAAAGCTGAGATTTTTTAAGAAGCAATTTTTCTGCTCTGATTTCTGACTCTTTTCTCTTGGTATGTAGGTTTCAATCCTGCATTCAACCCCTGTGTTTTGTTGACATTGGCACTCCGACCCTACTGCTGTATGTGTAAATAATAATTGCAAATTTCCCCCTTTTTTGCTTTTAAATATTTTTTTCTTTCTTTTGACCTCGTTAACACCCAGTATGGTGAAAAGAATTTAAGTGCTTAACCTTCTCTTTGGCAAATTTTTTTTTTTTTTGTGAGGTTGTTCATGATAAATGTGACAAAATAACTAAATGACTATAATGAGAATACCAAAAAAACAAATAAGGACATATTTAATGCACTATCCATCCATCCATCCACCCATGCATCCATCAGCCTATCCCAGCTGACACTGGGGAAGAGGCGAGGTACACCCTGGACAAGTTGCCAGTTCATCACAGGGCACATAGACAAACATTTAATGGACTATGTATAACTAATATATGCTTTAGTTTGACACAATTCACAAACAAATGTAGATTATGTCATCCAGCATAGTGACATTACTTATTTACATAATATAATAATATAATATACTAAAGAGGAACACCCTGTCGAAGTAATACATTCCGTGTAGAGACTTCTGAAACATGTCATCAGTTCATTGTCAGGTTCATAGGAAGTTCTCACAGAAGTAATCTAGTATCAAGGTGATAAAACAATGATAAGTGGGTTTTTTTGACTTGTCTTCAGGACCCCAAACAGAACATCAGAATTAAAGGTTTTAGTTTTAGCTGTAAGAATGCAAATGTGAAACAAATTGTCTTATTTGATATTTCAAAACTGTAACCGCATGTGACTTTTACTTATTTAGCTGCAGCCACTAGGTTTGAGTGTATTAATCACCATTATATCACACACACGCTGTTTGCAGTTGTTGTGCTTCATGAATCTGACAGATATGATCATCTGCCCAAAATTATTTAACACAGGCACATATGTGTGCATATTAATGAAGCGCCATGCCTTCTGGAGTACCTCAAAGCTCTTAATAGCCCTCGCTCCTTTGCTCTCTCTCTCTCACGCTTTCCTTCCACTGGTGGCAGGCTACCCGTTGCGTTATGTAAATTATCTATGATTTGACATCGCCAGCCATAAATCTTCATTAGTAGGTAGAATAAGAGGAAGGAGCTGGTTTTTGATTCTTTAGAGCTGTTTTGTTATGTGGTCTGAAGTCTCGGTGCAAGCACTAATCTGCACCCTGCAACCGACTAAAGAGTATTATTGATGGCTTTTACCTAAATTTGAATAAAAGCGCAACCCTAAACCCCCATTAATTTCTTTCCGAGACATTGTTAGACACTCAGAGCTCATTAGCTGCCAGGCTAGGGTTGGAAAACAGACTGCAAATAATTTCAGATTTTTCTCTTATTTCTCATTATGTAGCTCACTGGGCTTCAGAACAGCTGTTTTGAAAAAGCACCGGATGTAGCTTTTAATGTGATAACAAGCATTGTCAAAGGTCCATTTATTGATTTTATTGCAGCTTATTTAAGCACTCAGAATAAAGCTCTGCAAAAAATAGATCACATTTATATTTTATTTATTTGCAATGAGACTAAAATGCACTCTCTGAATAAATGTGACATTCATCTCTACATATTTAAAAAGTTATAGCACATTCTGTAAAAAAAATGAGCCAGGCGTGCATTAAAAGTGTCTGGTTAATGCTTAAAAATAGGCACACTGAATCATCCCACTGACATTGTTGTCCCACCAAGCCAGATAGAGCCCGGATCGGGTGTAGACCTTTTAAAATGCCAGCTTATCGCCCTTTCCATCTTCCAGAGTCCTTACTCCGTGCGTACCAGAGGAAGTCCATTACCCCACAGCATGTGGATGTGTAGCCTATCACAGAAATTATTTCAAGGCATCCATGATTCGAGAACAGACGATGTAATATGTCAGCACATTCCCTTCATACTGTATATCAATGAGTACTATTCTAAGTTTCACTCTATCTCTCTTGAAACATTTAAAAGTGGAGACACTGCAGAAATAGCACCATGCCGAATGATGTTTATCGCCAGCAAGCGTTTCAGCGCATAATCCATAGGGCCATTCTTGAGAGTATTTGTGTGTGTGTGTGTGTGTGTGTGTGTGTGTGTGTATGTACTGTATGTGTA
Source organism: Argyrosomus regius (assembly GCA_946959425.1). Lineage (NCBI taxonomy): Eukaryota > Metazoa > Chordata > Actinopteri > Sciaenidae > Argyrosomus > Argyrosomus regius. The sequence continues at coordinate 9,582,124 of OX336889.1, forward strand.
TGAGAGATTTCCCTCCTCTGAGTATCAGATTCATCTCATCTCTCTTCATTACCATTACACATCTATCCACAGTGAAGTGAACCTCTGGCTGTGGTACTTTACACAGTATTACTCTGCAGTCCCCCATCTGCCCTGGCAACTTCCCTGTGCCACTCAGGCCCAATCTACCCATATTACTTCCCCTCAGGCTTCATCTAAGTGTGACTGATGGGGCCAACACAGGGAAACAAACAGCGGGCCTAACTTCCAATAGGATTAGGGACTGTGAAGCATCAGCACAGTCTCTCTCTTGCTCTCCCTCCCTCAACAATAGGCCAGCTCAGCCGGTCTGTATGCATGTAGGAGTGACTTTAGAGAAGCTGCCGTGGATGAAATAGACTTGAATAAATGTGGGCCAGATTGAAAATCTCAGAACCAAAGCTGATTTTATTAGCTGGTCAACAATGCTAGTGGGTCAACAGCAGACATCAGGAGGGGGTTGTAACAGATGTACTAAAACTGTTAGGGTGCAGAGAGAGAACCACTGCTGTCATACCGCATGCTTGGAGCCTGTCTCGCTTCTCTATTATTCACGCCCACCAGTGACGCCATGTTATACAGGAAGCACACACTGTTACAAAATGAGATCGGGGTTAGATTTCACGAGGCTCCTGAGTGCTCTTACAGTACAACCCAGCACTGCTCAGTTATGGGTCATTAGGAACGCCTGCTCCTGCCGTGCACCACACCGGTCCATTAGCTGACCGCCTGGTGCAGGCTGCTGCCTGGGCGAGGCTAAACTCTGGTGGAAATGTTCCTGGCTTATGCAAGAAACACAGTAGAAATAGAAATACAGTACTGAGTCATGAATGATGGTTATTTTAAAAATGGGTAGGTAATAAAGATATGGCTTGGCACTTTGGTGATAGTTTTAGTCATAATAATTTTAATAATGTAATGTAATGTGATATTGTATTGATCCTGATCGTGAAGGTAAAGTGCCTTACTCAATGCCACTTCAGCCGTGCAGATGCTGGCTGATGCTGAAGCTTTGTTACTTTGCCAGTGATGGGTTTTTTTGGGTTTTTTTTAAGAAAATCCAAATTGAGAGAGCTCAACATTAGGGTTTGTTATTCCTGGCTTTTATATTATTATCATTAGCCAACCACAAAGAAAGAAAGAAAAAAATACTTAATAAAATAAATAACTTAAATAACAGTGTGTAGGATTTAGTGGTGTCTAATGGTATAGTTGCAGATTGCAACCCCCTCAACTCGTCCTACCATTTCAAGTGTGAAGGAGAGCCAAGGTTTGGTTCGTTTGGGTATATTCCATACACACTGGACCTTTAATATTCTTCTTAAATGGTTTCAGATAGTAACATACATTTACATCTTAGGTTGTGATTTGACCTGATTGAAAGGATTAAAAGATCAGTCCCATCACCTGTGTACAAGCTACATTCATTGCCCACAATAATGGTGCCAACAGTCAGTGACTCGTCTGCAGGGGCAGTGCAGGGATCTTCAGGTTGGCCTAGTGTGATTGTCTCAGACATCCTTCCTGTGAAACATAACAGAAGTTGTAATAAGTGAGAAACAGAATTATTTCTCATTGTTGAAATGTCTAGTATATTTCCTGGTGAAACAGGTGTGTAATTGCCGAGAGAGGACAACGGTATTGCTGTAGGAGAAAAAGCAGGAGTTGCAGGAGTAAAGAGGTATTGATAGTAGCAGAGATATTTCAAGTGCGCTAATGGCACTATTTGATAAATCCTGTTAAAACCAATTTGTGTGCAACATACAACAAATAACGGCCATGCTAGCGCCAGAAAACCAACCCACGTGAGTAAATCTGTGAACTTACTGAGAATAAAACGTATCATGAGGAGGGGGGAAAGCCTGCTTTACAAACTGTGCACAGACAAAAATCACATTCTGTCAACTGCATCCAAATGAGGTCTCTCCAATGGAGCAACTTTTAGTGAGTGTGGGTTTCAGGGCTCCATCTCTCCTGCACTGTCGACTTCATGCATGATTGAGAGTAGTTTACTTCATGAGGCTGGGGTTTCTATTTTCATTACTGGGAGAAAACAAATCCAAAGGCACCAAGTGAAAGTTTGTCTACCCTGACAACTTAAAAGAAACTGATGGAGGCTTTATCCAATATAGAATAATCAATTAATTGCACTTGAGAACCTCTTTGTTTAATATGTATGGTGATTTGTATTGAATATATTTATTGACTTAAAAACAATATTTTGAATATTGTTTTGCTGGGGCCATGATTTAATAGTCATTCGATGAAGAACTGCATCTCATTGTACTTTGCATTGGTTTTAATATTCAGATTTGATGGTTGTTTTTTTGCCTGAAGCTTATTTTCTTGCTTGGTTCATACTCACTCCATGTCCATGCCTGAGGATCTTTTTACCTCAAACAAAACAGATACTGTATGCACTATATTACTTTTTAATGAATTGTATTTCCATTCCAGTGATTTGCACAGGCACCTTTTTTTTTTGGGTAGAAAGCCTTCTGAGCTGCTGATGATGAACCATTAAAGGGGAAACAGGAAATGATCTTTAATAAAAAACTGATTCAAATGCAGCTATGCAGTTAATGCACTGGTCAGACTGTTTAATGGCTTTTATTGACACTGTTATTATCATCATTATTTATTCATTGAAGCAAATAAGAACAATTTTCTTTAAACATCAATATCAAAACACTAAAATATAGTCTGAGCTACAGATTTTGCAATAAATGCTTAATATTATAATCACTAATGGAACTGAATCCTATACATTTTTAATTGATCTTTGATTTTATGTCTTTGTCTACAAAATACTACGATGCTATCTTGACACAATGATCAATTAAGATTCTAAAATCAGGATTTAAATGGATGTAAACAGCAATTTAATGGATCGAATGATAAAAGGCAAACAAATGGCATGAATTGTATTGAATTTCTGTTTCACTTTTTAACACCAACTCATCTCTCCCTGAAATACTCACATACTATATGAGTCCTCTCAAAAAATGAGACATACACACCGCAATAAAATGTAAAGAGGGCAACACTTTAGTTTGGGATGTGCGATAATCTACGGGCCATTAGAGGCAATTACTGTATGAGCGGCCTTTAACATACATTATATCTACCCATCAGCAAATTATATTACTGCATTATTGATAGGTGGATGAATGGATGGAGGAATGGGCGGGTGTTTGCGTGAATGGAAAAGTGTTCAAGTTTTTTCTTTTCAATGAGAAACAAGTGCTAAAAAAACAAAAATCAATCAGACCTCCATCTTACAGCTGGAAGATTTCCTCCTTTTTTCTCACATCGCTCTGCAATATTGTTTTTGTGACACATGCTGTCAGAAGCATCTCTCCACCCGACCTCCGTCATGCTATTACATTTTAAGGAGCTTGGCTCCATATAGACTCTTGACCCTCATACGATACGAACTGAAATTGATCGTACCGGTTCAGTGTCTCCAATCAAAAAGAGGGATTATCTTTCAGTTATTGTACTGTGTAACAACAATCAGGCTGGGTATTAAGTGGGTTCATCGTATTCCTGAATCTCATATATCTTTTGATTAAAGTAGCGTTAAGATGCAGAGCAGACACTTCACTATCATTTTGTCTAACAAGAAGGAGAGAGTGTAGGGACCGGATAATATGCAATTCTTGTCAGACACTAAATTATTATTTGTCACTGTCCTTGCATTTTAATTTCATGTACAGTGTATTTCGACAAGGAAAGTGATTAAATTTGACATTGCACATGTGCCAAAGGTTATGAGAAAAGTCTCTCTGATTCGACGAAACTGGGAGAAGAAAAAATCCAATAAAGCTTAGCTGTGCCCCAGAAAGAGAAGATGTTAAACCGAGGCTGGTTTTTCATTTAGACTCTACCTCTTTCTCTCCCTCCCTTTCCCTGTTCCCTTATTACCCTGCAGCTCAGTTTGGAAGGGAAATGATTTGGGTTGAGCCAGCAGAGTAGTAAGGACAGACTGACTGAGACCTTATAGCAGGGGTTGTGTCTGTGTTTGAGGCAGAGGCTGGACAGGAAGATCTAAAATGGAGGGAAATATTATTGTATTCATAATTCATTTCAAGTGTCCCTCTAGCCTCCAATTCAACTGCAGCATCACTGCATAGTTTGTTTGTTTCACCCCAGCAGCACGCTCATAAAGATGCTGCTGTGTGTGTGTGTGTGCATGTGTGTATGTGAATATTTGAATGTGTGGCTTCATGTGTGCACACGGCTGTGGATGCCTGCAAATGTCCTGTCCCTTGCGGGTGATGTGAGGGTTGTTTCCAGATGGCTGCCAGTGAAACTCTTAATCGTGGTCCACACCTGTCCTCTCAGGGGTATTGACAGCATCCCACATCTCTTTCTCCCATTTGATGTCTCCTTCCGCCATCTTCCACACCTCTGTCACTCCCCATGTTTTTGTCTTCCCCCAGGTGAGTTTTTTCGGCTCTCACCCTAACCCCCGACATCCCCACGGGACGGCTCTCCTCTCCTGCTATGACAGGACAGACCATAACTATTCATCACCTTATTAGTGCTTTTTTGTTTACCCTGTCCATGTCTATACCATCCTAATTATGAAAATGTCACACATAGGTGTTTCTGTTGAGATACTACACCTTCAGAGAGCCGTTTGCACAGACAGAAGGTGTGAAATGAGCATGCAATCCTAAAGATGACAAAGAAACGTTGACAAAGTTTAATTACATACGCAAACACATAAAAGAGTGGCTTAAATAATGCAAATAGATAAACAGAAAAAAATCATTTTAGCATCTGATCTACATAAAACAAAAAAAAAGAAGTTCCTGTTTCATTTACAGCCACTTTACCTCTTTATTTTTTATTCACCACTGTCCTTGTCACATACCTAATAAGAGAGGCGTGTCTAAAATGGCTAGGCAGTATAAGCAGTAAGCTTGATTTATGCAGCAGTGAAACAACCAAAAAGTTGTTTTGGCATGCCCCATGAACCTCTGGAAGGCTTAGCAACTGAATGCTTAGTTTAGCAACTGAATTAACCCTAAAATTAAATTTAGGGAGTTTTTGTGTGCAGTTCTCTCTTTGACAAAGTACAGCAAAAGTTTAGAAAACACCGAGGCTCCTGTGAATTGGATAAAAGTAAAAGAAGAAGAAAAATAAGTGTAAAACTAAGCTCCCTAATGACAATTTCAACACTTCACATGAGCTAATACTGCCCATGCATTTTAGACGGACTGTTCTTATTACCATAGAGACTAAGAAGAAAATACAAAAAAGTTACGTTAGGGAAATGGAGAAACAGATAACTGGTTTAAATGCAGAGTAGAGCTAAGAAAGCTGAAGAATTTAACGAAAACATAGAACAACTAAATGGTGAATTGTAGATTATTAAGTTATGTTATGGGCTGAAAGCAAATATTACAAGTAGTTAAAAGGTTTTTATTTGCAAAAATCCATTTGCATTATTCAAATCACTCATTATGTATTTATCTAATTAACCTTTAATTCATCAAATTGCCTTTTAGTGACATTTTGAAATTGCATTAATCTCCTTGTTGTTAGTCAACAATGAGCAATGAATCCTCCAGGTTAAAATACAGTAGCACCTGTTAGTGTATATCATTGTTGGTATTTGCTTGAAGGACACCATTAGACCTGCAATCTTCCCGCTTGACTGCATAGCCAATTATGAGATGCTGTTACCATTTTATTTATTTTCATGGCGCACGCTCTACATGTCTTAAACCATGCTTCTTCAAACAAAACACCGCCATCTGACAAATCAGTCTGTCGAAATAATATCTTGAATTGCTTCGGCATAAAAGCAATTTAAACGGCTGTTTCCTGTGACCGTGTATATTTGTCCACGGTCATTTCTGTACCATTTATATTTAATAATCAGGTTTCCATTATAATCAAGGGCAATCCTTTCTTCTGACATGTAACCATATCATCTGCCTGCAGACGTGAGCAGAGCACCAATTACCCCCGAGAGCTATATATGGAGGGATCCAAATGTACGTTAAACCAATTTTGACACGTCTTTGAGCTGCGGTGTGTATCAAGGTGGTGGATACCGTGACGATGATGACTGATTCCTTCTTAAATGAGATCTAAATGAGCTGGGCGCTTGGCTGATCTGCTGAGGAGAAAAGAGCAGGTTGGCGGCTAATAGGTATCATAGATCCTGGTGTCTGGGGGCAGGCTGTAAAACTTTTTGACTACGACGGTCCTCTGGGGCGTTGCATGCATTACTGAGCACCACTGTGACCTTTATGTTCACTGTAAGAGGGAACTAACCAGTACTGTAAATCAAGAGAATTACATGCTTGTCTATACATCCCAGAATGACTTTGTTCTTTGTTGCTGTAGCGTTTCCTTCAGGTCAGGAAGAAAAGAAAAGGTGGCTTGTTATTTTGCAAGGGCTTCCTACTAATGAACAATATTTACACCCTTTTGCTTGGAACTGTATCTGGCCAAAATAATGTGCTTGGCCTTCACCTTGTGCGACCAAGCTGTGTTTTAATAGTGTTAATAAGCCAAGAGTGAAATGCCATCTGTAAAGTAGCCATTAGTAAGGCTGTCAGCTCCAGTCCAGCAGGCCTGTACCAGCCTATGGTTTAAATGTCATTTGTTGGCTGTACACACAGCCCGAGACACACTGAATAAAAACCTCTGTTAGTCCAATGAGGGGTTGGTATAATATGGCCTCTGACACAGCAATCAATAGGCCCTGTCTGTGGAGGGAATACTGTGTTCCTCCCAGGGTCCAGGTGGGATGGGCAGAGCCGTAACCAGAACCCGGTGCCAGGCACGGTGGATTACAATAGGCAGGTTGGGAAGGAGGCACGACAGAAGCCGAGGCCACACTGAGTCACAGCGTACCGTAACAGCATGGCCCGATATGGCCTGTCTCGTATTTACTCTCTCTCTCTCTCACAGATCACACGCCCATAATGCTGACACATGTATTCAGGGATTTCCAAACATAATCTGCCCTGCCTTCTGCAGTGCTTCATCTTTCCTCACCATCCCTGAACCCATACGGACACAAATAAACACAAACATGCAGCCGTGCACAAACATATGCACGCTCATGCTCCCATGCTGTCCTCCTAACTCTTTCATCATTCGGTTTATCCCTTGTTGGTGTTGTTTCACCAGTGTCTCCACTCATAGCTGTCTCTCCAGCTGGGACCCGTCCATCCTGACTATCCCTACTATCCATCTCAGCCCCTGACTGGGAGCCAGGAGGGATATGAGCTTACTGTCACCAAAGGACTTGGTACAGGGATTCATAACCTCTTCAATGCCCTCTCAATTTCCCCTCACTGTCTTCCTCCAGACAGGCTCTCTAAAGTTTCTGTCAGAGCTCCATGGCCAAAGCTCAGTCAGACTCAAAAGACCGTCCATGAGGAGGAATAGGTCTCTTGGCTCAGACACACAGAGGGAAAAAGACGGACAGACAGACATAGAGACAGTTCGTCTTGATAGATAGCTCCTGAGAGACAGAGAGAAAGCATAGGGACTCTCTGACAGCAAAGATATATATATACACACATTGAAGATTGAAGGTGAGGGTGGCTGAGAGAAGGACGTTGCAGAGGTACAGCAAGGAGCAAGGAGGCAGCTGCGACAGAGGATGAGAGGCAGGACGGAGATGAATAGGGACAAGGCTAGTAAACAGACAGAGGCAGATGAACAGATGATGATAGATGATAGACAGCGAGATACAAGAGAGAGAGTTCCTGCCCTGTCCTAGGCTGTCTCTGGTCTGTCTGAGAGGGTTAATGTAAGCTGCACACCAGCACGTTAATAATACACCAGCCATGGAGTTAAAATGGATAAACATATAAAAGATTCATCATCCTGTCATGGAAGAAGGCAAGGTGGTGGGTGTGTTTGCGTGTGCATGAGTATATGTGTGCGTGCACCCTTGCATAGTGACCTGCAATGTGTGTCCTTTAGTGTTAAACATTACAGGAACTACAATGTAGATATCACAGTGTCAGCTCCATAAAAACAAACTTCTCACTGAGATCTCAGATTGAGATATGGGGCCAATAAAGTCGGCTTTTGAGGCTGCTGATAAATAGCAAATGTAACATAACATTGACTAAAGCTGGAGCTGTCAATGGTGAGGCATGGGGCCTCGGCACAGTCTGTCAAAAACAATTCACAGCAACAAAGCAAAATCTCAATCAAGGCATTCTTTCTTCATGGCGAACACAAACCACATCCATGCTTCGTCATCAACCCTGACAGAATGCAGAGTCATTAATAAAGATACAAATGTGAAAACACACATGCATTTCACACACACACACACACACACACACACACAGGCGCCTTAACATATCTAACATAAGTGAAAATAGTCCTCAGTCTGGCTCGTTTGAAAGCTTCAGTGCTCTTACAGTTCAATTAGTGGAACCAAATCCATCTCTTGTCCAACTCCCAGTAGGCCTGTCAATCTCACAGTCAGGACCTGTCACTGCCCTGCTTTTAGCCTGACAGCGCAGTACACACAATAGGCACATACGCACTCACAAAAATGTAAGTCAGCCATGCACATATACATTTGAATAGAATAGATATTTTATAGATCCTTCCATCCTTCTTTTTTCACACAGTTTTTTACATGCATTTTATCCGAAACACAACCACACACACACACACACACACACACACACACACACAAAGGGCTTATAAACATGCAAATGTGGAGAGATCCTGGAGTGATGGGCAGCCACACAGAGCCACCCTCTGGTTCCCAAGCCAAATCCCTACAGGCTGACCTACTGTTGCCCCAATTTGGTATATATGCACATACATACAAATGTGTATGTAGCTCACTTCTCTCCCACGCATTCCCATGGACAGGCTAACTTAACTAATATGCTCTTCGTCATTTAAAAAGATAATTTAAGTAAGTAAATTATTTTATTGTAATGGAAGGTACAGTGGGAGGTGAAAAAGAAAGGACCGGGATGAAATGGGGTCGAGGGGTTGAACAGGCTGATGAATTTGGATCAATGATATGCCAGGAGGTGTGGTAACTAGAAACCCAGGCAGTGTGAAAGTCGAGGTGGGGGCATGTCTCGATGAGGTTTCATCGCACCCCCCGTGGATTCTGTAATGAGAGAGGAGGAAGAGAGGAAGCCAAAAAGGGGTTTTTTTTCTTTGGAGATGCTTGTGAGAGAATGGGGTTAGAAACACCTTTGTGGGTAGACACAGAATGAGGCAAAACTATATTATAATGAAATCATCTATTTAGGCTGTTATAAATGCATGTTTTATAAATCGTGATAGGCCTAAATGATTATTATGAGGCAGGAGGTGGGATCCATATAATAATTAACACATGCTGGCTAACATCTGCATGTTTAAATGGATTGTTGCTACTAATTTGAAGGGATAGTTTGACATTTGTGGGAAATATGCATATTTACTTTCCTACAGAGAGTCAAAGAAATCTCACACTCCTTCCAAGCATGTAGTAGAAACTACGGTTTGCTTTGTCTATTCTGGTTTAACAACATGGCAGTCTAACTGGAAGACTCAATTTAAGGAAACAAAAGCTCAACAGCTGTTATTTTCAGGTGGTTATACACTAATGAAAACATATTTATGCATAATATATTACACACAATGGGCCTTTAAAGGTACTCATAGGCATATTTTGTTTCTGCTGGGCATAGCCACGCTACCTGTTTCCTTATTTATTTATCTTCATGCTAACCTTCTGCTGCCTTTAGCATTTTATTTTAATGAACAGATATGAGAGTGCTATCAATATTCTCATTTAGTTCTGTGTTTGCCCTGCTTATTTGTTTATTCAGTGCACTTTTGCTCCTGACTAGAAGCACCGTAAAGGACTTCGGGTGATTTAATATAAATTATATGAGTATAACCCGTTCTTTTTTTTTCATGTCATCACTTTCAAAACCCCCACACATGCTCAAAGTGCCATGTGAGCCTTCAAACGACCCCATATTAACTCTGTGAGCCGGGCAAGTCATAAATCTAAGAGATGGGGAGCCTGGGAAGTGAATTTCCTGTGATCTTTTCCTCATATCACCCTCAGTTTTTCAGCACCAGTGAAGACACCAAAATAAAATATCTGCGGGTGAAACTGGAGAGGTCAGGGGACAGATTTGAGGGAGAATAAACTGGATGGTGGCTCTAACTGTTATTGTCCCATTAATCAAAGCGACAGCTCTCGTGCACATCACACATGCGGGAATTGTCTCTGGTGACATAAGTAGGTGGAATGGACTTGGAATGAGCAGCTCCTATCAGTGGATGACAAAACTGTAACTGACCCCTTGTCTCTCATCTATTTTAGGAAGCGCCAGTTGAGCCCGCAAGCTGTAATTTACCCAGAGTAATGCATCTGCAATTTCATGCTGGCTTTGCTGTATTTTGAGGACAATGAAGGCAGCATGTAAAAAATTAAATAGATAGACTCCTGTGTCATCATGGATTTGTATGGGTTTGTGGCTGTAGTTAGAAGCTGTTCAAGAGGATTGTGTTTAACAATGCTGCACAAGCCCTCTGCTGTTTTTTCCAGAGAAAGGAGTTGCCAGAAAATCAATCAAGGGAAGCATGACTACAAATAAATATTTACGTTGAGCAGCAATCTCTCTGCATAAACACCACTTAAAGCCCCTGAAGCAGAAGACAGACATTATTTATTTCTAAATTACCTTTCCAATCTTGCAGACAGCAAAATTGTTATGTATATGCTCGCCACTGTCATATTTTTGGTTGTTGTGACGCATACTTTTGACACTTCTGCTGATGGCAGAGAGCCGGAGTAGAGAGAAAGCTTGCACACTGTGCAGATAAGTTGGCCCTGATATTTTAAAATAAGCAATTAATGAACAAGTTGTCTTTAAGTTGGCCAGTGTGAAAATGGTCAATTCTTCATATTAGCGCAGTTCTGCAGTCAGTTTTCTAAAGCTCTATCCATCAGAGATTCACCAAACACATGCATCAGACAGAGGACAGGCTCAGTGAAAAATCTGAAATATACTCATTAAAGATGGACTGGGAAAAAAAAACACATTCATCATCAGCTGCAAGGCTTTCAGACTACAGCACAGCGGAGCAACATTTTGTGCATATTTATGACTAAAGCAGCACAAAACATGTTAGCTTCACTTCTGACAAATATCTCCCGCCCTCTCCTACTTATCCGTTCTGCTGCCCCTCCGTCTGCTACCAACAATAGAACGGTCATTGTGCATCCTGCTGAGAAGTTTAGAGGGCTTGGGGGCTACCTGGTGCCCCAAAGGAGCACCTTGTTATTTTGCCTCCTTCTGCTTTTATTGCACCACCATGCAACAAACTAAAAGAACCAATATCAATCAGCCAAAATGACAAACCACCTGCTCCCACAGTAATACAAAAAACCTATGCAGTGCACAGCTCTCTAATAAAAGACGCTGATTACAAGAGCAGACAGTGACACATGCACAAGCGGACACGTAAACAAGCCCACAGCACAAGACAGAAGAAGTGGAACTTGGAGGAATAATCAGCTGTCCTCACAGAGTTCAAATTTGCTGGAAAATAGTGCACCATCAATACCAATGATGGTCACAATTATCCATACAGTCCTGTTTGTATAAAAAGTACTATGAAAATTGATGCTCCCTGTAATAATGTTATTCCCATGTTAAATGAACATGTTAAATTTGTACAAACATGAGGTCTTCAATGAGAGTTGATGTTATTACCACTCACGTAATGGAGAGAAAGCAGTGAATTATTTCATACAGCGATCTCTTAACAAGCGAAAACTACTGTATAAGCAAAAGTGGTGTGCCATTACACACACTGCAGACTTGGAAAGTGGCCATAAAAATGTTGTAGTTCCCACTTACAGGAAAGACAGTGGCTGTGATTGGCTTGAATTTGCATTGATTAAAAGATTTACTCTGGTGTCAGTTTAAAATTTACACTCACATTAATAGTACCTACAGCCTGCAGTGTTTATCACACCGTATAATCATAATCCATCCAGTAGATTATGAGGTTTCTCATGTGGAAAGATGACATTTTGGCCTAATCAAACTACCCATTATATTTTCTTGTTGTTGTTGAGGAAGAGGTACCAAAAAAGCAAATGAATGATTTCGATTGTTAGTTTACTGTTTTTTGGAGCCACTAAAAGGTCACGATTTTTTCTCAGTCACTGCATACACAGTATGTTTTGCACAATACTGTTGTATTGTCTTATTGGCAGGATTGTCTGGCTCTACGAGAGACCAGTGTTACAATCCTGTGTGCTGTAGAGTCACAATCATAGTCCCAGACATATCTTTAACAGGAACTGTAGCCATAGCTACAAGTGGTGTTTCAGTGCCCAACTCACAGCCAGCTAAGCAAAGTGCTTACTCACGCTGTGATCACAGCCAGTGGCATTGGCTGTGATCAGAGCTTGGCCTGAACAAATCCAAAAAAGTATTGGGGAATGACACAAAATATTGCAAGGGAATGAAAAAGTATTGTGAGGAAACACAAAAAAGTAGCTCAGCAAAAAAAAATAAAAAAAATCCCACCTCGACCCTATCATAAACCCCCCCTAAGGCTCGAGTATTATTATGGTCACAAGACGGGGCAACTCAGGTCTTTTCCTTTGTCATCAGGTATGACAGAGTTAAACACACAAAAGTCCTGCAACACGTTTTCAAAGTTTGAGTTTGAGTTTAGTTTGGTTGGGGTAGGTAGAGGTATTCTCACTGGTTTGAAGAGAGCAGAAATGATGCACTCATCAAATTTCACCAACATTTGAATTTAACTCTGATGACTGCTGTCACATCAGGTCAAACCACACCTGCACAATACTGATAAAAGGTGGTAAGAGGTGAGAGTCCTAAACTCCTAATAAGTAAGAACTAAAGATATTTCTCCCTGAACTTTAACCTTCATTATTCATTATTCAATCACAGCTTATACATATACATACAGGGGCTTTACATTTCTGCACTGAATAGTAATGAAGAACATCAGTAATAAATGGCTTTCATTTACTAATCTTGTACTGTACAGTAAAAGCAGTGAAACTGTTAATAGATACAGCCGGTGTGCCGTTCTAGTTTTTCAAGGTGACATGAATGCCTGCATTACTACCTCTCACTCTTCCTGACCTCGACTCAAATATAATTGGACAAGCCAGGCCTGTCCATCCACTCTATGTTGGTGCCAGCTAGCTTCAGTTTTACTCCCTTTCCTCTCTTCACAAACACTCCTTCCCATTATCTCCTCGAGCTATCTCAACCTTATATCCACAAACACTGAACCATTTCAGCAAAACAACGCCGAGCTGCATTTCACCGGGCCATTTACAAATATTAGCATTAATGCAAAATGTATTAGGAATAGATAAATGGAGATGAAGGTGGGTGAGTGTTATTCTCACTCCCTGAACTCTTGCCAGTTAAACTATTTCTACAGTGTGTCAGGTTGAGTGGAGAGGACGAGCCCTGAGAATTTTTATGAGGTGGAGTAATTAGGAAATTGGAATCTGGCTTGTATGGACTAGTATGCAGACAGAATAAAATCAACAGTGTGTAAGTGTGTGTGTGTGTTGTGCTGCTGTTGAAGTGGGACAAAAAGTAATTGTGATGTTCTGAGTTACGTTGGGATGAAACAAAGTGGCTGTTCTTGAATGCCACTGTAGAGGATAACTTCAAGTTATGCAAACCATTTTCACTTAAGATGTGTCACTGTAGGACACGTCCTATCATGGGGGTTTCTCTGAATTCAATCCTGTCCTGAAGACATATCAGTGCAGTGCAGGTGTCTTTCTCACAACTTTATTATCACCTGCAAATCCTTATTCTAGTGAAAAACTAATCTGGCAAAATATCTTTCTTTGCCTTTGGAGCATTAGGATTACAGGTTTAATCTATAATTATCTTCTACTTAAATCAGTCACAATCTCATTATGAAACAAAAATGCCTTGCTTGCCAGCAACCAGTTTCCTGGAGAGCCTGTATGCTATTCAGATCCCACACTTAGAGAAAGGTGATAGATCTGATTAAAATCCCAACAAATCAAATTTGGAGAACTGTACCAAACCACTGCACAGATGTTTAGCCGCTTTTCCACTGCGAGGTAAGCATGGCTGGACGTGACTGTTCTAGATAGTGTGCGGTAGTTTTTTTGTATCACCTTGGTCGAGGTTCCAAGCAAGCTGGGTTGATACTGAAAGGTGAAAACACTGCAGACTGATGCAGACTAGTCAATAGGAATTGTCACTCACACAACATAGGATATTCTGTACAAGCCTGGCATAAATAGCCAAGATACCATCAATAGCTATCAGTTTTTTAGACCATGATTTTAAAGAATGGCAACCCACTTCATCACGCTGTGCTCCATTCATGAAGTGAAGCTATATCAAGAACACCAGCCTTTCAATATCCTTTGTTATAGAAGTAGTGTAGCTCCTTTTTTTGTGCATGTGTGGTGGTATGTGGTTGAGTGAGAGAGAGAAATCAGTCGAGAGTGACAACAAAAGAAAACGATTAGCAGTGAAATTTTCAATTAAGCAGTAACGTACAGTGTAGGTTACAGTTTGTCCGTAAAGAAAGGCCGCAGCTTCTGAAGACCAACGTAAAGCTCCCATGAGTTGTTTCCCAACTGCTAGGGGGTTATCACATTGTTGCATTCAAGATGTAGAGAAGCATACATGTACCAAAAGCAAATTGAGTTGAGTCAAACCATACCAGTGGAAACACAGTATTTAATTAAATAAGGTCCAAATCCCACAGGTGGCTCCAGCACAAAGCCTGACCTGTTCCAGGAAGCAAGGTCAACATACATTAGTCAGGTGATCTCAAAATAATCTACTTACAAACAGCAGAAAATAAAGAAATTAAATAAAACCATCAGACTACAAATTACGGTTTGTGGAATACAAGTCTCATATATACTGCAAACATTTCCAACATGTTAAAGAGACCCTGCAGAGTTTTTGGCCACTTGAAGTGCTATTGAGCCATGTTTTTAAGAGTGGATTACATACATACAGCAACATTTACCTAACAAATGGAGCCCTACTGATGGTTTCCCTGGTGGAGGTAACTGCTAAGACGTGTAGCAAGACATTGAAGAAAATGTCTTCAAGCAAGCTATTAGGCTCAATGATACATACAATGCAATTTCGTTAGAAAAGAGATTATAAACATAACTCTGGATACACAGGATACCTGCAAGAATTATTCTAACTGGCTCCAACTAGTGGTCATGAAGTCAAGTAGACATTAATTTATTTTTAACTGATGACAAAACATTTTAAAAAATTACAGCCAGGACACGAAAGTTGTAGACAAACAAATGAAAAGTTTTTATTTCGTAGAGCTTCCCTTTAACGATTCTGCTTTGTCTCAGATATAGAGAATAAAAGCTTGTCTTGTACTTTTTCTTTTTGATGCGACTTCCTTCCAATTTCCTTTGGAGAGTTTTTTGAAGGTTCCCTCTTCCTGAGTTTTCAGCTTGTGGTTGGGATGGTGCAAATTTCCTGAAGGGGCATCAAAAAAGATTCATCCACCATCCCTGAATCATCCATCACGCAATAGTTTTATCAATAGTTTTATCAATAGTTTTATCAGCAGCAGCATCAGTTTTCTGAAGGGCTGAGGGACTGGAGAGGACAGAGTTGGTCCTCTGGGGAAATGTATTGGAAAGAAAGCTTGTGATGCAGAGTAAATGTTGGCTTCATAGTGATGGATGCATTTAGTCATACCTTGGTAAGTCCCAGAAAATCGTTTCTGAAATATCTTTAATAGTAGTTATTAGGGGATTTATATTCTTGTTAATAAAGGTCTTCAGATCATTAAAATATACTGTAATGAAGTAAAGAGGACAAAATTTATGAAAGCAGTGTTCAGCCATTTCCTGTAAAATGCCTATAAAATGTTAATTAGAAGTGCATGTTTTAAAGGTCCAGTGTGTAAGATTGGGAGCCTTTATTTTTAGAATAAGGCAGACATGGGATATAATATTCATAACTATGTTTTCATGCATGTATAATCACTTGAAAATAAGAATCTTTTGGTTTCTGTTACTTAAAAATGTGCATTTTATATCTACAGTGGGAGTTGGTCCTCGTCCATTTTGAAACATTATGTTTCTACAGTAGCCCAGAACAGACAAACTAAATACTGACTCTAGGCAGTCCTAGTCTAACTAATTCCTACACACTGGAATTTAAAATTTCATCTGTTGTAGCAAAATGTAAAGCTCATGTTGATGCCTGCTGTCAGGAACACAATGAATAGTCTCAGAAGTGTTACAACATGTGGGATATGATCCTCTTGTAATTTGCACTTATCTAGAATAGACCGTGCCAGGATCTCACAAAGTACTGATGGAAAAGCTTCCTCAAATTCATGAAATCCCACACCACTATTAGCAAACATGTAGCAAAGTTTGGAGTGTGAGAATGAATCAGAGAAATTCTTCTCTTGTGTGCAACAGACCTTTCACATTGCTACTATTTTCTTTTCTTTCTTTTTTCCCATTCTGAATCTTGTCAAAGTGTTTGCAGTTGTGAGTGGTAGGGATTGAGGATTGAGAACAGTGTTATCAAGAAGCAATCTTGGTTCAATGGAGTGAGGATCTAGGCCACAGAAAAATGGTTGCGTGGCAAATAGTTGTCTGGGTAAGCAGACAAAACTGCACTCTCTGCCTGTATACAATGTGCAGAGTGAAATGTCTTTTACCTCTTGGGCAATTATATGTTACACAAACACTTCACCTCTGCCAGTGATAAAATTAAAGTCTGGGTTGATGGCCAGTAACAGTATCTCCAAATATAATAAATCAAAGCGAAATAGGGAGTTGGGGGAGTTTCATCACAGGTTGCAATATCAGCTCAGACCATTTGTTTTCTTCTCTTTGTGTCATTTATAGGGTGACTTTGAGTCCTGGATAGACGTTCTACAGGTGCAGTGGGCAATTTTGGAATAATATCCCCTCTAAACTGCAATCCAATATCAGTGAGAATGGCACTTAATATTCCCAAACAGTTCATTACATTTCTGTCAATCTTTATTCTTTTCCCACTCTGAGCCTGGCTGTCAAGGTCATTGTGTTGGGCTCATTCGGTGCGATGTTGCTGGCAGTGCACACGTCCACTGATCACAGGCCTGGCCCGCTCATTAAGCAGGGACCAACAAAGATGGCACTAGGACCTCCGCTGACTGACACTTCTGACACTTAATGTTGAAACCCCCTCGGTGTGAATATTCTTGTTATGAAGATAATTGACCCACTCATATATTAGATACGTAGGTCATACTGTGTTTCCCAGTAGTCATTTCCAAAACACAAGAGGACAATGTTGTGTGTATTAATTCTAAAACATGACCATCAAATCAAGCTACACAAACTGATTATGTTTAATGTGCTGAAATAAGTTTCAAACCTCGAGAGAAGCTGACTCCAATCTATCAGTCATTTAGTTTATTTTTTAAAAAGTACTGGATTATATTATGTTGAAAGCAGTGGTGTAATGTAACATAACTAAGTGCTTTTACTCAAGCATTTCTGAGGCACTTTATTTGATGCCACTTTATAAACCTACTCCACATTTGAGAGTGGAATATTGTTTCTTTTAGCCCACTGCCTTTATTTGACAGCTATGAGTAGTAGTTACTTTGCAAATTGAGATTTTACAAACAAAACAATCTGTATAATAAGCCATGCAATCGTATATGAAGCTGACTTATTACAATAATAAAATTCTTCTAATGCATCAGTAATAATAATCCGATAATGTCATGTAGTGTAACACCTTACTAACTGGGTAAACTGATGGAGAAAACCTGAGGAGGAATGATAGGTTAGTTAATGAAATATGCTAAATCCATGCCACCAATAGCATAAAAAGTGGGTTGGTTACTTAATTATGCACACATTTATCTAAAAAAGAAGTTAGTATGTCACATTCTCCACTTCTTTACAGTGAGAGGAGGATAATCTTATTGTGTTAGGTCACACTGTATTGGCACACCTATGGACAAAGCTGGATTACCAACACGGCAAAGGGCTCCCAGATCACCAGGATGCCCAACCACCAGAGAGTGACTGAGACTCAACATTACATTTCCACCTCAGGGGTTTAAAAATGGTTTAATCCTGCCATGCCTATTGACAAACATTCACCATGGGAAACTGCAGTACCTCCTAATAAGCCTACACTAATTAGCTACACAAGGAAACAACACTTCCATGCTGAGATAAAGGACCTCCTTGTTCACGTTGATGTGCGCGTGTCAGACAGCTCTTTTCTGCAATCAGACACTTTGTGTCAGGTTTTAGGTAAAACATCAACATTCACAAACTTCTAGTCAAACCCATTAGGCTACACACAATGAAGGTAGTAGCTGATGAGGAGGTAATAGTCACGTCCTTCCTGTAGTCAGATGAAGGTGTAGGTACAGTATGCTGCAGTGTAATAGCTTTCTATTTCATGTTCTCTTTCGAGCTCTTTATAGGCACTTTTAGGTCTCTCTGCATGGGACGCCCGCAGGCAGAGTCAATACTGTGAAATGTGATGTGAATGCTATTGTGAAGCCGCACAAGTTATGTTCATCATCAGAATGACATATTATGGAAAAAATGTGCACTTTGAAGACTTTTAACTTTAGTTTTTCAGAAAATCATATAGGAGAAGGACGGAAATTTACAGCTGTACCGAGAACATAATGGCAGGTTTAAAACCATATTGTGTGCCTCTGCTTTCTATATTGCTGCTGACCTCTGGTCTCCCCTGCGTGGAAATGCAGTCACAAATGACTGCAATCCTTATTCTCTCTTTGGAGATTGAATTGGAGAGAATTTACATGATTGAATTTGAGGTTTTATTTGATCAATGTTCAATACTTTCATCAAATGTGCAAGCTAAAGCTTCCGCGAGCTGGAATTCAATGTCAATATCATCTTCAGAGGGCTTATGTCTGTGGCGTACATGGATTAGAATAGTTAAAATGAGAAAATGACGAGGAGCTGAAAGAGACTGAGCTACCAAGCCATGGCCACCCATTGGTCAACAAACTGAAGCCAAATATGGCACAGTATTTATGTATTATTTTGTCATTTGTATAAATAGTGGAGCTAAAAATGTAGATTAATTTAAGATTGAGTTGCAGTGTTATTGTAATGCTTTTGATTAAGCTGTTAAATCCCATGCTGTGCAGCCAAAGTGGCCCACAGAACATTATTTTCAATTCTAGTGAAGATGCCAAAGCTTCTAAAGATTACCAATTGTGTGTTTTGGGTTAATGTGTTTAAACTCATGCAAAACAAAACATTACAGTGCAGCTATAAAACAACACAGTGTATTTTATGAGTCTGTATATCTAATTTAGCTTAAACATCATGTAGCTTCAATGAGGAGTTGGAACAAACTGATAAACAATATATACAACTGTTAGACAGCGTGGAGTTTAAGATTCATCTTAAAATAAACAACTAAAACACGTTCTCTGGTTCTGATGGTTCTATGCTGAGATACTGCAGTAATATTGATATTTGAAGACATCTTAATATTGAAGCAAAATCCCAGTATTTTTAGTATCTCCTCTGTGTGGCCACACAAGTTCATGCATCTGTGTTTTTCTGTGTGTGTGTGTGTGAGAGAGAGAGAGAGAGAGAGAGAGAGAGAGAGACTGTATGCTGTGCTCCAGGAGGCCGCCTTCCAGCTGTCAGGGAGTGCAGCCTGCAGTCAGTCAGGGGGAACAGGTCTGTGTAAGCTGCCAGTCAGACCCAGCACTGCAACTGCTGTCCCTACAGTAATGATGATGGGAGAGCACATCCACCACTACGGGAGCTCATTAAGGGAAAATAATTGGAGTTTGTTAAAAACAACAGTCTTCAGGCCGAGGGAGACAGGTGTTTGTCCACATTTGGGAAGACACACAGTCACCTTCCTCTGGAGGCTTTTCACCTAGCATAGATAGATAGATAGATAGGTAGATAGATAGATAGATAGATAGATAGATAGATAGATAGATAGATAGATAGATAGATAGATAGATAGATAGATAGATAGATAGATAGATAGATAGATAGATAGATAGATAGATAGATAGATAGATAGATAGATAGATAGATAGATAGATGGATGCAGAAGTCAGCAGAATCATTCTTGACTAAAATTGTCATTCAGCCTCCAATCCCTCATCTTTCTCTGAGCAGCAGCAATGAATCAGGGAGCCTCTTATATAAACAATAGTGAAAGCCTCTTCTGATTCCCTACTTTTACCCAACGCAGACAATCACTGTAATTATTACTGCTCTCACAAATAAGTGAGATTTGGGAATCGTTTAATGGTGCAATCTAAAATTAAATACAACACATGTAAACACTGGCATGGAAGGGGAAACATGTAATTACTGGTAATTACAGAGCGGGATTCTACCATAGCAAAGTCAATCAACCTCCAGTACTGAAGAGGAAACAGATCACAAGAGCTTAGACTGAATTAAGATTTTATAACTGTAGCAATGCCATGAAAGTTAGGGTTGTATATGCCGTAGGGTTTTGATTTGAAACTCCCTGGGTCATTATTAAATATTCATCTGCGAGATGACAAATCTGTCCATTAAGAATACGAAGAGAGCGCTTTTTGATCCCATAAAACGACACAGAATTTCAGTCCCATGAAGATGCTATTAAACTGGCATGAAGGACCCTAATCCGCCTTAATGTCTGGCAGTGGAGATACATGTCATGTGGTGATTATGCTGCCTGCTCCTGTGTTTCACATGGTCCTCTGTTAGCAGGAGGGGGTTAGATCCTCTGGAAGCTGAAACCTTTACCTAGAAAAGGATTAGGCAGACACTTACATCTGACATAAGTCACATATGTGACATGTGTCAGGTGATTTAACTGAGCCAGGAACCAGAGTCAAACTCAACATGAGTCTTTGTCATGTGTTCATTTTATCAGTGAAAATAAATACTCTGTCTGCTTTCATTGAGATCTGATCAACAATGAATGAAGACATAAACCGACAAACCTGGCTGATGTATAATGGGCTTATAGAAGACAATTTGTAGGAATGACAGGGTAGTACATCTGTTATCCAACCTGTATCTGAAGTGGAAGAACTCCCACACACTTTCTGGCTAACTACTGGTGCTTTTTTTACATTTTGATCTGAATTATGAAAATGATTTTCTTACTTTCTTACTTCTAACATGATTTGTTGACTGTTTTTTCACCTTTTAAGCCACATACCTAGTAGGCTAGTCCTACCTTGCTGGTGAAGGTTGTTGTGGTTGGGCTAAAAAAAGCACCTAATTGCATGTTTTCCAGTAAAAAAAAAAAAGTATCAGGTCTCTATCCAGGAAACTAAAGATCATTTTAAGTACCAATATTATGGAAAGCAATATAACAAATTTAGATTTAGATAGATTTTTTGGTTTTGTCCCCCATCTCACTTCTAAAACTAAACCTATGCCCCAGTGTCCCATGTATATACATAAATAAATAGATCAGCACAAATTGGAGTCAATAGTGAACAGTGTGTAGGCGTTTTTCACTTTTATTTAAATTGATTCTGTAATTGCAGCATTATGCAGAAGACGGAAACGATGTTTGGAAAATCTGTGTTAGTCACAGACAAATGTTTGTTTTAGAGTTGAGCTGTCCTTTTGCAGCGTTACTCACTGAGGTTATGAAGTCTCCAGTAGTCATATCCCAGCTTTTTTATGAATGCAGACTGTGTCCATATTTGACAGTGTTAGTAATGTCTGTAGTTTGGTGGTGAGGGGTTTGGGATGCCTTTTTTGAGGATCTCCTCTCACCTATAAACCCTGAAGAGGCATTAGTTTGTCATTGTTAACTTGACAAAATACTCAGCCAGAGTTTAGCAAAGTTACTTTGCATTTTTGTTATGTTTCAAGTCTTTAAACATTTGTGTGTGCATGTTTTGTGTGATAATCACAATTTCGAAGATGAGCTTGAAATGCCATTGCCCAGAATGCTTAGCTGTAATGAAGCATGGCAGAGCTGCTGGCACTTTCTCAGACAGCCTAATTCATAAAAGGAAATACAAATATAATGGTTTGCAGAATAAAAATGAAAAAAACATCAAGGGACATTGAATTTAAAGTCTTTCATCAGGCATATGGAAACTGTTCCTTATGTTGATTGCGTCTGATAAGATTGAACATCCAACCTCTGGCAAATGATCACAGCTATGTGACTGTAATTACTCCAACAGTGTAGCTTTTAAGTGTTTTGGGGATGTGAGCGGCACCCGAGTTGAAACAGAATATGGGCTTTGTGTCCACTCGATTTTGACCACATCATATTCTAAATAAGAATGAGCCCGGCTCAAAGAGAGCTGCTGTCCAGAGATAATGATAGCCTGTCACATTTTAGGGCAGCAATTATGCAGATTTTTTTTTTTTTTAAATGGCTTCAAGAGCAGAATGTCACTCAATAACAGACTCTCACTCAAACATGGCTAGACAGTCCCTCCCTTAGTACTCTCTGATCGGTGGTTAGTGCACAATATGGCACACCATCACCAAGTGACTCTTTAGAAGAGGCCCAGAAAATTGAGCATTCAGTGATGGAGAGAAACTAGTCAAAAACCCATCTAAAACACCTGAATCAACTCATGCATTGAAACAGATGGGCCATTTAAATAATAGTATTATCATGCAGGGTGTTTTCTTCTCAAAGTCTGTACTTAACTCTCTGGCTGCATTTCTTTTTTCACTTGCGGATGAGTTCACCAGTTCATCAGGTGTAATTAGCTAATCCTGTTTCAGCTTATTCAGAATTTACCATCTGCAATATGTCTGGATTTTTTGATAATGAAAATGTTCACAATATCTAAAATGAGGAAGAAGAAAAACTGTTATGTTGAACGTTCAACTATTGCACTTTTTGCACTTTCTTGTGAATCAGCTTTCTCTCAACCTGCCCTGTATGCTCTCACTTCAATTACTGATGTCTTTCAACAACCCTCTGAGAAAGAAAAGGCAACGCATCAATAGAAACAGTAACAAAAAAAAAAAAAGGATTTTTCCAGCTGAGGAAAAATTAGCATCACACATGTAACTCCAAAGGCAACATGTTTTGTAGCTGCGTTGCATTTTGGTCTTTTAAGGCTGCCTCAGTGAACAAATTGGCACTTCTGCCTCTTGTACAACATCTTTCTCCCCCATATGAGCGCCGTACAACATCAATGCAAATGGTGAGTCAACAAAGGATAATTTGCTGTTTGACTGTGATGGCTGTGAGGCTGACACCAAAATCTTTATCAACAACATAAATATTCCACTGTCACACTCCCGATTCATTGATGTTCAGCTGTCAATGAGGTTTTCACTCACTGGATGAAAACATCTTCTGTTTGTCTACGTTTGCCCACTTGATCTGTGAGCAAAATAGATATGCAAATATTAATCTGCCATTTAAAGTATGTGATGTGTGCACAACAAATGTATAACAAATGCAAAAAAAGAAGGTAAATAACATCCACTCATGGCAGTCAAATGCAATAAGTTTACAGATTTGTTTATAGACGTTTAACAATGGTGCAAAGTAAATAATAAATAAATATAATAATAAAAAGTGCATTTACTAAAGTACTGTACTTAAGTGCAATTTGGAGGTACATTATGTCCACTTAATGGCACTTTATACTTCTACTCCATCTCATTTTATGAGGTTTATATAACATATATATATATATATATATATATAACATATATATATAATATAACAAGAAGAGAGTGTTGATACTTTTAGTAGGTCATATTTTGCTGATAATACTTAAATAACTTTAATTAAAGCTATATAGGTGTAATGTCCTTTTTAAATGTCGTTTTTTTGTTTGTTTTTTGTTTGTCTTCTCTAGTCTGAATATTTCTTCCACCACTGCATGGTGTGTGACTGTGTTATAAAGGTATTACCTGCTTAGATCAGTAAGAAACAAACCCCAGTGTGACAAGTGGGAGGTCTGGAGCATCTTCCAAATGCCTCACCAGCCAGATTATTGATGTGGCCACCAACCGTGGCCTGTGATCAAAGCACGGCATAAAGAAACCAATTGACCACTTGAACTAAGCAGAGAAAACAGTCATCTGTCAGCGGAGCGGTGTAGATGTAATCTTTTAGGGTAGTGAGTATCCCCGACATTTGACACAGCTTTGCCTGTCATGAATAGTCAGTGGGAAATTGGAGGAAATGTCATCAATCAATGTCTTCTGCACAGGATTGGCTTGTTAGTGTTGCCGGTGACAGTACCACTGACATTCTGCAACAGGTGACAACAGGAGGATGAATGAAAATGGACAGTTGGAAGAAGAGAAAATGTGGAGCGGTTTTTAAAATGAGTACTAAAAAGGAGAGGACCTTCAGGAGGAGGCTCATAAATGCTTAAAAATATGAGGTGCCGGATGTTTAGAAGTACTAGAGAGTTCAGGGCAGATCAGTCAAAATATAATGATTCTGCTCTGGGGGAAGTCACTCCCTGTGAGTGCCATGTTTTCACAGCAGGGCAAATGGAGCTAGCCTCTAATTCAACTGGAAATATTTCTGCAGAATGGTTCACAAAGGATCATTTTTATGCCCACAGAGGTGACTTGCCAGCGTGTATATGACATCAAAGCAAAAAAATCCAAATCTAAAAGACTGTGTGAGGCCATGTTATTAACACAGGCGATGTTGTATTGATGATATCAGTGAATGGTAATTTTGAAAGAGGATTTTAAGAGGATAACCAATATGAACATTTAACCACCATGAACAGTAAGTAATGTAGCTGCAAGGTCAAATAATGCTTGATAAAGTGTTTGTTCTTCTGAGCTTGGATGACAGAGAAAACATTTGTGTATGTTAGCTATAGCTGCTTTCCTCCACTGTGGAGTTTAAAGAACTCGTGCAAGAAAAGTAATTTTGTGGAGGTGAGATGAGATTAGATGGAAAGTGAAGGGGAATGGAAGTAAAGCTTAATGTGACAAGTTTCAATATCTAGCATACGTTAAGGTTATTACAATTCTGTCTTTTCAAAGCTTTTAAATGTGTAATTTATACATCACATTTTATCTATTTGATATTAAAATCTAAAGGCTCTATTCATAGAACATGGCAGAAATAGAATATATTATGCATAACTATGGTTTTATTAGTGCAGAATCACCTGAAATGGACCAACTAAAGCATAGCTCTACATGTGGACTTTTATGTTTTTCATACGTTTTGGAGCCACCATAGTTTTGCCTTTACACTATGAAGGAGAGGGTGAGGCAAGGGGGTTGCAATCAACAACTACACAGCTAGATACTACAAAATCCTACACACTGCTCCTTTAAAATGCAAACAGAAAGCAAAGGTCAGTGAAAGTTTAAAAGAAAGAGATTTCATTTGAGTTGTTGAACTACAGCTTATAAATGCGCCGAATGTCAGTGTGATATTTAAAGAGGATAAATTAACCTAGCAGCCACATGAATAATCTGTCCTGTACAAATACTGTGGATAAACAGAAGACTGACTGCGAGTCTGAGACGATGTAGACGGCAGACAAGATGTGAGTGATGTAGCAGAGCAAATAGTAGTCATGAAGACAGAGAGGTGGGACAGATGGCAACATAGTCATCAACTGGCTTCTCAGGCTGGAAACCAGACACGTCGGCGAGCTCCAGCGGTACAAAACAGCAGTAAGCAACCGCAAAATGAAGCAAGACAAACTCCATTTATCCAGCTTGGCTTTTGCAGTTTCAGTGGTTGACTAGAGGGGCACTACTTGGGCAAAGGGTAGTTGTTTCATCAACCTGTTGACACCCACTAGTGACGTTATGATCATGATTCCTTTCATCATTTCTGTTGATGGAACAGCTGAGCTCTGAGTCTGGAACACTTTTCAGGCTGGAGCAACACTTATACAGACAGGAACTTGCAAATGTGTCTGAAAGGCAGAAGATTAGTCAAAGATAATTATAAGTATTGGACCTTTTAGCAAAAGACAGGTGGAGCGTTATTTTACTTGTCTGTTCCTCTATTAGCCAGGAAGCAGAAAGTAGATTCTCTTGAGGAAAAATCAATCCCAAAATACTTAAACACTCACAAAATGTTGTAAATGGCATATCCTGTGAGACTATCCTCTCAAGACCACAGCATTTCACAGTGAGAAAGTGCCCCAGACTGGCATATTGTATGTTCATGTTCAAGTGACAAAACCCTCTGCAGGCTGTAGTAATTATGATGGGAGCAAAAGAAGAAGTGCAGTTATTACTTTATGTTACAAGGTCAAGGTGGATGGATGAACAAAACATCAGACATGGAAGGCTGCTGTTCATTTCCCACGTATAATTGCAAGTAAATGTTGTTGTTGGATTTCTTTTAAGCCTGGCCACGAAACTTAACTTGAAACTTAAAGCAGCTATTAGGCTACTACGGGAAAAAGCGGTAGTGTTTCCGCCTCCTCATTTTGTTCATGTGACAGAGAATTCAACTAAATCCAACCCAGTGGCAGGCACAAAGGATAACTTTAGAGAAATAGCCTGTGTCCTCGCTGATGGTCTTGTTTATTTGTGTATATCATATAGATGCATAAGTATTAAATTGAGACTGTTTCATAACCAATTAAAAAATGTTTATTGCCATGTCAATGAAGTTCCCCTGACCTAGAAGTAGAAATGAAACATGATAAATGGTAAGTGCAGCACAAAAAGGCTATTTATATGGATAAATAATGGTTTTAAATTCTAGCATTTAAAGAACACAAGTGAATGCATTCGTTTATTTTTGTATTGTTGAAAGCCCTGTTGTCATTCTGAATTAGAGAAATGTGGCAATTTAAAAAAAAAGCCTGTACAGTAGAACTAAAGGTATAGAAAGAAAATGTCGTTATAGCTGACTACTGAGAACAATAAGTAGAAAAGCCAGTTGGCTTTATGTTTGTGGATAGATTTGTCAAGAGACCAATAAATACCGGGTTTATATGAGAGACCATTTAAGCCATAAATCTTACTTGCTTTCCCAACAGCATCATAATGTTGAGCATGAACTATTACTCTATACACTGCTATGCACTCTCACATGTACAAACATGCGCTCTTATACACACCATGCGGTCCTGCACTATGTACTACTTTCTCTAACACACATCGGTATGCTTCCTCACGTTAACTTACTAGAGGGCCCCTGGAGCATAAAGGAGCTGGGCTCATATTGACCACGTGTTTGGGCTAAATTCAGTTTAGGAAAGGTGGATTGGTGGAGGTAGGAGGATTTTGTTAGGTTTGTAGCCTCACTTTGCCTCATTTGTAATCCTTCCGCTTAATATACTCTCCAATGACAGTACATTAAGACAAAAATAGTATAAGTGAATGTGAAAGGACTTTACAAAGACTGACTATAAATGTTGTTAAGAATAGTTATGTCTGTTAGAGTTTGATTGTAATAGGACAGAATTTGATTGAAACATACAAATCATTTTTGGCTCCTGAATTTCCAGAGAAAACTTCTGCTCGCTGTCAAAACATGACACATTTTAAACTGCTCTTAAAAATGTTGTTGCTTGATATAAATACTTCTTGTAGCATAATCATTGCCAGCAGCGCCACTGGACAGATACACACTTTGTTTTTAAGAAGGCAAGCCAATGAAGAACTGAGCATTTACAAGATAACATACATCTTAAATAATTCAACTGAAGCATGTTTAATGGCCCAAACAGCCTCTCGTAGTTTTGTGTCTCATGTTGATTTGTTTGAAGAGAAAGTTCCATTGCACATTCAAAACCGATGATCACCAACCGGTTCATCTTGATGCTGCAGAATTTTGAATTGAGTTTGTTTTGTGAGCACTACACAAACACACAAACAGCATTTGTGATTCAAAATCTATAAAGTGGTCCATAATAGATTATATTTCACCAGCTATGGGGAGCTGAGGAGAGAGTCCTGCTGCTTTTACAGCATCTAACATGAATGTGTTCATCAGTCTCACACACATCATTGCCAAAGTCTGTGAGGACTGTAAAAATCTGATATGCTCTAAATGCCATACAGTGCCCCACTCTCCATCCCTCAACACATCAGCAGTGTTCCTCTCACTCCACAGCCCCAGCACAGTTATTTCTGTAAGAGAAATATACTTCCAATTTCTGTTTTGTCATTTCTAACTGGAGCAATCTGCTGAATGAATTCCCGGAGTACCAAAGTGCATGTCAGAAAGAGAGAGGCAGAGAGAAAGTGGGGACGGATACAAAAAAAATCTCCCGCACTAAGCAGGAAATAATTCTTCTTGACTGAGAAGTATTTGCAGCACAATTTTTTTTCACCATCACTATTTCTCAAACTCCCCTGGTGTCATTAGTCTCCGGATGAGGAGAAAAAAAAGGTTCATTTTCTCTTTCCCTACAAGTACAGGGCTCAGTGCATTATCTCTCCGCAGATTTACACTTTCAAACACGTAGGCTGTCATTGGTGGAGGAGCAGCCCGGGGATAATAACGCTGGGGTGGAGAATAAAATGAAATAAAATGTCCAATTTCATATTGGCATTGCAGATTGTGATTATTCCATCATCACACAAAGGTACATAGCATCACAACAACAACAGACAAATCTTTCCCCCGATGTCATTTTTAATATCGACACAAAATATGTGCTATGAACCAGTTTTTACTATACTGTAAGGAAATGATGGAGTGTCTTTGCGCCTTTGATTATACTATTGGTTTTTTCATGTTTTAGCCCATTAACTATGTTTCTTGTGTACTTCTGACCACTTTCTAGAGCGTACAGTTTTCCTCCCGTCGAAGCCACATTACCATCTCATTGTAATTCAGCTGCGAGCAGAGACGGCTATGAAAATTTGTTGGTGTGTTCAAGAAAGATCTGGCATCTCATATTTGAGAGTCGGCTGCGGCAACACGTGCATGAGCTATGTTTTTGTGGAAAATCAAACCTGCAGGATAAAAAATAAACTAACATGGCTGTTGCTGGAAAGCTCGTAAGCATCATTTGCACACAGTTACACGAGCACATGATGAAAATGAAACTTAAGCAAGTTTAGAAGTGGTTGATTTTTATACTGTAACTGTAATGAAACAATTAAGTAACTGTAAGGTAAGAAATCAAACAAACAAAAAAGATATAGTATGCACTAAATGGGCCAAATGAAACATATAAAATCACTGATATGGTCCATTAAGTGCTCTGAACACATTGATGACTTAAGTGAGTGAAACTACAGCTTGGTGGCTTAAAAACTCCACCTGTTACTTAGACGTGCAGCCTATTTTATGATTGCACTGCATTTCTCTGAAGGAGGTGCTCACTGTAACCCCTGAAAGAAGCGCACATCTTAAAAAAGCTTTACACATGAACAAACACACACTGCACACACACTTGAAGACACACAGTCTGACTCTTATGGCGGCGTTTCAGCAGCACACACACACAAAAATCTCGAGATGTTGGAAGGACTACTGTAAGAGTTTTGAACTTGAGAACTTGAAAATGAAATGTGTCATATGCAGATGGCTCGAAGGCAGTTTCAAACTGGGATCAGGAAGGAGAGCAGCATATAAGGTGCGGTACCTTATTTTAACTGAGCACATTCTCCCCTGCAGTTTATCATCTGCTGTGCTTTTCTATATACAGAAGGCAGACAGGAACAGAGGGATTCAGGTGTTCCAGCCAAGTTGGGCTGATTGTGGCTGAGTGTCGGCTGTGTTCTGGCACCAGATGACCAACTGTGAGTTGGGTCTGGCACATATACTGGCTGCCAGATCAGCTCCAGTCAGCGGCAGTTAGCAAGCTCTGTGAAAAATAAATGACTTGGTGTTAAAGTTTCTTTTGTTTGTTTTCCATGGAATATTTATTCTCTTCAGACAGAAAAACTGTTTTTTCAATCAGCTTTTTATGATGAGCAATGCATCACCAAGTGACGCTAATGTGGAACTGCCAATAATTGCAGTTCCTCAAACGGCCACTTGAGGCTGGCTACAGAACAAGTTCATAGCAGAAATGTTTACAGCCTGGTCTCTATAGCTAATTTCCCCGTTCATGACAACTGTACTGAGGGTGAATTTCTTGCATGGACGCTTTGATTGACAGGTGGGTGCCATTACAGGTGTCATTCAGCCCACCTTAGGTCTACCTACCGATGATCCATGAATTTCTAGATTAGCTGGCAGGCAGTAGAGGCAGACCTGCCAACAGCGGCCAGAGGCACCACACTTTGAGCTTCAAAACAGCTCTTAAGAAACCTGTGGGTGACATAACAGATACGACGTCCATTCTTTTTGCTGTCAATGATAAACACACACTTCCTGCCAAACAATTTTGGTTATTTCATAAGACAGATTTCTGTCTGCGCTGTTCTGTCTCTCTGGTTTGATGTGGGCGGGATGAGAGAAAACTGGAGAAAAGTGATGTACTTCCATGGATCAATCAATCGAACAACATTTAAATGAGTTGTGGGGCTGTTTGGTTAAGTAACCACACCCACTGAGTCCTGGTGCGTTTTTAGCTGTTGCTCTTCATAAATAAGACGTACCTCTTGTTTAGGAAATAATTAAATTCCAGGCACATTAGTTCTCCTTGAATATACTATACTGTTACATGACTTTTATGCACAGCGGAGAAAGAATGTGTGGAATACAATTTGCTGTGATGAAATAGTTTTATGGTGAGCACATTAATGAAAGAGGTCAAGATTGACACTCCACAAACAAATACCCAAACAGTAGCTTCTCAGTACACATAATTTACTGGAATTTGTCACAGACTGGTTAGCAGCAGACAACCACCCAGTGCTAAATAGAGATGTCTAATTAAGTAGATACTGAGTGTCTGCAGCAGCAGAGAAGGAAGCTCATATTATGTGACTATAAAAGAAAGATTCATTACATTCATTGCCGTGATAGATTTCAAGTAATTAGGATTAATACAGAAGATATGAAGTATTAAATGTTGAAATTGATAGCCATTTATATAATGTACATTAAGTTTCATCATAATTCTGACTGTAAGGATTATTACACGCTGCAGTTGGGTACATCATTTTGAAAGACAAAAAGGTTTTGCCACAAGCAGAGAAGCGTTTGTATAAACTGCTCTTTTACTCACTGTTCCTTTACACCATTTGTACAGTCACTAATGTGAGATGTAGTACTTAGTGTGGGTGTTTAAAATCAGTCGGTGCATCACAGAATGTATATTTAAATAGCAATAAAACTCAATTTCAAGCCTCAGTTGTAAGGGAATCCTCACAATCCTTGCAGGGAATCACAGAATTCGCATTATGTTAGATAGATTCCTGTTAGATTATCATACCGTGAAATGTTAACATTCCTTTACCTCCAATTATCACTAACATTACACTAATCCTTGTTTCTCGAGACAAGATATCCACATACTGTATGTTAATCAGTCACCATCACTTTAGGCAAAACAACTGCACAGGCCTCCCACCTCTCTACCCCCGACCCCGCCTACGCACCCACCCACACATCCCATTTTCAATGCAGCCAAAATGTGGCTGTTTTCACTCAGGAAAAAATCTTTGTGAAAGAAATGTGGGCATTTCCACAAGGGGAGCAGGAAGAAGAACATCCAGAATGAGCTCCAAAAACATCAAGCATTGGCTGACTTACTAGATAACTTTGTATCATGCCATGTTGTGGCCCTGAGAGGTTTTAATGACTGAACTCTATCTCTTTTATGTCTGACAGTCTTACTTGATCTTTTTTTTTTTTTTTTTTTTGTTCACCACATTCACTGTAAAGTAAAAAAAAAAAAAAAAAAAAAAAAAAAGAGTTTTTATAAATTGATGAGAAGATGGGTGTGCTATCATTTTTTTCTTTTGATTAAAATTGCCTTTTCTGTTACAGTATTTGATGAAACAACAAGGTGGATGGTTGGGTCAACAAAGCCTGGAACAAATTGTAGTGTAGAGCACGCACAACCAAAAAACTTTTACAGACGCAGGATGAAAAAATAAGATTAATGCAGAAGTCAAGCAAACGATCCAGACATTGTGTTACTAGTGGGAGGCGCAGTAGATTTTCTTAGAACAGTGACCATGAGTTTCCCCTAACCTTGAAGGCTACGGCTGGAGCTATTTTATATTTTTCTTATTGTCAACAAATCCCATGAATAAACCAGCATTGTGTTAGTCCATCTCCATTTGACTTACTTGCTCTGATTGTTAAACTCAGCTGAGCTGATTCATCACTGAAGATCTAAACCTTTAAAATCGGGTAATAAGTATTGTAAAATTTGATTCTTATAGGTTCAGCAGTTTCCTGAAACAAGTGGACAAACTACTTACTCAAACAGGACTAAATTTTGAATTTGTTGGGGGTTATTTAAAGACACATTTGGTGTGCTAGTTATCATTTGCTGCAAACTGTTCATGGAAATGAAAGTCACCCTCTACAAACACTGTGGCTTAAGTTGTGTTTTTTATGTATAATTATGTGTAGTTTCTGGAAAACAATGGGGCTCCATACTGCTCGTTAGTAAGTTAAGTAACAATTAATCCTTGATCTTTTCATGAGATTTGTTGACAATAAGAAAGTATTGTCAACAAATCTCATTATCCTTTCAGTGGCCTAAACTTGACATGCTGATTCTGTCCTAAGTAAGACGCCGATGAATTATCTATTTTGTCCTTTAGGTGTGATGACCTCATTTAATTAGATTGTACGCTGTTTGTTTAATCATCAACGCCAAGACATTTTATTGTTTATATTCATGATTTTGTCTGTTATTTGCTCTTTGCAAAGTAAATTTAATCCCCTTTAAAAGTGCTGTACACACATCAAGTTTGTTATTTTGTCAACAGTGTGAGTTTAACGGAAAGAATCACTTTTGCAAACTTGGTGTGTTTGACTTTGGGCTTTCGCCATTACAGCTTCCCATGGTTGACTGGGGCCCAGTTTAACCTTTGAAGCGGCCCTACCAACAATGCTGCCTAAGGGTAGAGCAGACTAGGTGGGTGAGAGAGAGAGAGAGAGAGAGGGTGACATGGTGAGGTGGTAACGGCTATGGCGGTGAGGGCAGAGAGGTGTGAAGATAATAGCCCCAATGGGGAGATATGCAAGGCAAGGGTGCTTTATGAGGCTTGGTCAGTGTGGTGTGAAGGAGTCCTGCGTTGCACACAGAAACTGAAAGAATAATTTTCAACTTATTCAGTTTTATACTTCTGGTGGCTTCGGATCTATCTCTTATTCGCTCTTGTTTTCTTTCACACACTCTTTTTGTCTCGTTTAGCTTCCCTTCTCAAATTCATTTGCTTTATTGGCATGGCCATGTAGTATAATATTCCTGCACAAGGCTTACGGTTATGATAGATGGTTTGCACATTACTGCTAATGCACTATTAAAATAAAATTACTATGTTTTAATTTATCTTTTTCTCTTTGTATATACATGTGTTTTTTTGTGCTTAAGTTGTTTTTGCTTTTTAATATCAGTTTAAATTACCTACAAATATTATTTACTATCTATTATAGCGATGACAATGAATCAGAACAATGGAAGAAAAGAAATAAGATATAGAGTAGGCAGATTTTGAAGGAGATCAGTCCATGTGCTGTGCTGATTTTCCCTCAGGCTGTGACCTGTTCTGACATATTATTCTGCTTTTATATTCAACGCCAGATTTTTCCTGAAAGTAAGTATTGAATTTTAGTCTTATTTTGGTAAAGACGTTGGTTCTTTTGTCTTTATAAAGGCTGCAGTGTAGCAGGAAGTGTTGCTCTTTTTATATCTTTTGTTGCTGGCAGAACCGACACAGTCTGTTTTCTCTGGGTTGCCAGGTTTGTCCGGTTTGTCTCAATAGTCTCAATAGACTGTGGCCACTCCGTTGGTCTTTTTTCTTCCTCCGTTTCTGGTCAGTCACAGAGCCCAGCTAATCTGCCACACGGCATTGTCTGTTCAGTGCTAAATGGCATTGGAGTTCTTGCAGTATAGATTTCCCGTGCTTGATGTACATTTCATTTTCTTCGGCTTTTGTTGGTCCAGATTGTGTGAGAGTTGTGCTACTGATGGAGGAGCTGAGGCTCATGCCCAGCTGGCTCTCCTCATGGAAACATAGAGCTTTGGTGAGAGCTTAACTAGGCTTTAACCACAATGTTCTGTTTGAGTCAAATTGACCGTTTTTGAATTTTTATTCAAAGGAAAAACACTATAAATTGGTTCTTCATCATGAAACTCTGTGTCCTTGTTCATTTTCATAAAGAAAAATATCTCTTGACCACTATGAATACAGTTTTTATTGCCAATAAAGCTAGTTGATTTGCTTCTGTTAACACCCGGCATACAGATGTAACAAACTACGGATATTTAGGATTGTTTCCAACTATGCAAACTAAAAAAGCAATAAATTACATTATCTAATGTGTTTGTCACTAATATAAGGAAAAGTTATGTGAAGTAAATGTAAGTTTTTATTTCTGTACTGATTTCAAACACATGTTTTCCAGGTAAATTTGACAAGTTGAATACAGTTAATGGCTTCAATGCTACACAACTTAACACCAGGCTGAAGAGAAGAGTTTTGCTGCCCTCTCTGGTTGAAAGTTAAAAACAAACGTTTGGTCAGAAGTGTGGTTATTTGAACATGTAACCACACCCACCAGTGATGTCATTCTGTCCTGGAGTCCACCTGTACATCATCTGTACATCACTGCAGCAAGGTGAAAACCTTCAGGGTGTGTTGAGTTATTCTTTCATTTTTATTAAATGTTAGAGCTCCTTTTAGATGAGAATTATATGTCAAAAATGAAAACACACTTACCACACACACTACCCTCCATCTCTCTCCAGGTCCTCTCTGTTTTTCTGCCTCTCCCTCTGTCTTTGAAATACCACACACTCACAATTTCTTGTGTAAACAAACCCCTCACTGGCTCTCCCTCTGTCTCTCTCCCTCCCTCTCTGTCCTTGACTTTACTTCTCGTTATCCATCTTCAAGGAGAGATGGGGTGAGGGTGGGGTTGTGTTGGGGTGAGGAGGGGTGAGTAGCTGGAGGGAATTATGTTTCATCATCCAGCCATATGAACTGAGATGGAGCCTGACATCTCCCTTTTGCAGCTGCTTGTCTGAATATCATTGTTGTTTATGACTCTTGTGGTACAACATTCAGAGGAGGCCTCTCTCTTTGGTCAGTTCAAGGGACCAAGTCATTACATGCAACAAAAATTAGTCTCAGACCATCACCGAGGAGGGGGGAAAAAAATAAACCACTTATCTATGGAACGTCTGCAGCAAGGCACTTGGCTTTATAAGGAGAGAGGGGATTGGGAGCACTCACTAGTGAGTGGTAGTTGCATGCAGACAAGCAGCTGAGAGGGAGGGGAAAGCACTCACAAAGCTGAGTAGTTTGTGTGGTTCGCCTCCAGAGGGTTCAGGTTTACAATGGAGAGGAGGAAAGCAAAATAGAAACTTCAAATGGCGGAGCTGCAGCAAAAAGCAGCAGCACTCGCAATGTGATAAAAAAAACAGCACAACGTCTAGTGAAAAGATCAAGCGATTTGTCACGATCCTCAGATCCGCCTTCATGGAGAAAACACAGGCATGTGGGTAAAATTATGAAAGTGAGAAATTTATTATTGGTTGTATTTTTTTAAGGTTTTGGCAACTCTTTGAAGTGAATCTTTCGTTTGGTATTGCGCTTTTTCAGTGACTCACTAAATCCCATAAGCTTCCATAGTATCTCTAACGACCAGACTGGGGGTTTCTTTAATCACACCGACAGTGACTGTGTTTTATCCAGCGAAGCCTCCCGCTTTGTAGTTTTGGGAAACAACAACAGAATCAATTAAACAGCAAGGGGGACATGGCATGAGGGAGGAGAGGAGTAAATAATGGCAGAGACAGGTTGTAAAGAGGAACAGTAATTTGAATGAGCAAGAGAGACGTTAACTGTATCCATTCATAGAAACCTAACAGGTAACATTCATGGCTATGACTATGGCTCTCACAATGGAGGCTGGTAAATTTTCTCTGGAGTGTAGACTCAATAAACAGGCGCAGGTATGTGAACATTTGCTAGATGGAGACACAAGAGTGACTCAAGGGCAACTCTAATACACTACAGAGAATTGAGCGAATGAAATGATGATAAGTTATCATCCTCAGCTGGAGCTAGACTGTATGAAACCGAAGACGGACTGAATGAAGACAAAACAGTGGGGCTAAAAAAGTGGAAAGACCAAGATGGAATCCAATCAGGAGCAAAAACAGATCTAGATTCAATTTGATGAGGATTGGAAGTACAGCAGTCTTTGTTTCTCCCCTCTCATTGTGAGAAAAAAATTTACAGTAAATGCTGAATGTGCTTGGAGTGTTGGAGGCCTTCTAGGTGATAAGCCCTGTAGAGGCCCAGTACATTAATGAATTGACATTACACCAGGATCAATGGTGAAGCTCTCAGGGTCTGAAAAACTACACTTAATGAAAAGGGATTACTCTCTTAAGATCAAGGTCCTCCACTTCCTTTCTTCCCCACTGCTGCTGCTTTTCGTCTGCTCTTTTATATTCTGTTGTGTTTTCTTTCCTCGCTCCCCCATCCTTTCTGAAACACACACACACACACACACACACACTGCAGTTGTTCACAATCCCAATGAACTGTTTTAAATGCAAAGTCAGTCTGGAGATGTGGACTACACTGTAAATAAATACATGAATACATACTGATGTTTCCTGAATTATTGCAATCAAGCACTTTCAGCGACAATACTAAAAGTTCTGCAGAGAAACACTGTTACACAAACAGCAGGGCAACTGGACTGAGTGAGCCAAAAATCAAACCAGCAACTCCAATTACTAGACAACCCCATCCGAGCCACAACTGCCCTGCAATGTAATTCATTTTCCTGATTTTGCCCTCACTCGTTTTACTTTTGTCAGATTCATTGGCATGTATGTTCTTTTACTCTCTGTGTAAGTGTGGCCAGAGGCGCAACATGCCAGAAAGTTTCAACCTCAAGAGAGCAGTGCAGTAATGTAATGAAAAAAGTTTGCTACATTTGTGACCAAAATTAGAGTTAGATTTAGTTAGACTTTCAAATGGCAAAGAAAATAGTGTTAAATTCTTTATGTAAGTATGTAGTTACATTTATATAACTAAATACTTAATTACAGATATTAATTATTGTCATTTTATATAAAGTTGCATGTAATTTAAAAAAAGCAAAAAATAACCGTTGTTAATTTGCAGATAATGTCCATAGTGTTATGTCTGAGTTTTATATACAACTACAGAAAACTACTGTAAAAATGTAGTTATTTTCCATAAATGTTTTTTCTTTACAGAGTATGCCTATACAGCCTATACAGCCTATGCACATGGTCATGTCCATGCACACTTTTGTGGAGATTTGAGTCTTTGCTTGAAGAAAAACTTGTTGTTTTGAATATCAAATATGTCTCATCCCCTTAGGTTTGCAGCTCTAAAAAGATTGCACCATCTGTAGTCAGGTGATTCACAGCAACTCAAATAGAGTCAAGGCAAATAAAGTACTGTATAGCAAAACTTCTAAACCATCCCTGCACTATCCCCCCGCCATGGCTACTAAACCTCAGCCAAAGACCCAAAGTAGCATGTTCAGCAGTTTATCGGTGACGTGG
Source organism: Argyrosomus regius (assembly GCA_946959425.1). Taxonomy (NCBI): domain Eukaryota; kingdom Metazoa; phylum Chordata; class Actinopteri; family Sciaenidae; genus Argyrosomus; species Argyrosomus regius. The sequence goes on from OX336889.1 coordinate 9,619,774, forward strand.
TTGTTTGTTTGGAACATACTGAGCACAATGCGTGTCTGGATCAACAGGAAAGTGGATCATGGTGCTGGAGTTGTTTGAGAAGTTTCTGTGAATGTTTTGGTACATTTGAATCTGGGTCACCAATTGAATCTATTGTCACTGCTGTAAATCTGTGCTGGCTACAATCCTCCCTGGAGGAGCAAACTTCTGATACTAAAGCACTTCTTTAATCTGCCTGCATCTACTTAATGCAGTTGATATAGCATATAGTTTATGAGTTATAGCATCCATATACACTGTGTTGGAAGATGTATGTAACTGTACATACCTCTCTGCACACTCACACACACATACCTGTGTTGTGTGCTACGTCCTCCCTTGTGGTTGTCTTTTAGCTCTGGCTTTCATCCAGTGAGTCCTCTTCATCTCTTGGTCATCATACTGTCTTTTGAACTAATGAACCACAGTGCGTTGCTGTTCCCTCACACACTTCTCTGCTTGATTTCACATTTCTTCTTCTCTTTTTGAAACCATTAGTTTAGACTGTTGAAACTCTGTGTATGTGTGTGTATGTGTGTGCCTTTACGTTCGTGGAGCACCAAACTCTCACCTGCTATGAATAATTGATCCGCTGAATCTAGGGCGCATGAGGTTTGTATGCAAGGAGGCAGCTGCTGCAGCAGGAGGGTACCTTGCAGTTTGTTTTAAGAGAAACATGTAAGGGGTTCCAAGAGGTGGAGACTAGTGAACTGGAAAAAGCCACCTTTCCGAGCAGGTATAGGTCTATACTGACCTGATGGTTCCAGAGCAGAGCTGTGTAGCATCTAAATCATTAATCCACAAATGCTTTTAGTTGCATGTACTATAGACAGATTGTGGGTGTCTCCAAGGTCAGTGAACGTCTACACATGTCAACTTGATGCAACTTTAATCAACATTTTCAAGTAGCTAAACAAGGATTGAGACTTCCAATCGCAACAATGTCTGATATAAAAAGGAGGCGATGGTGGGAACGGAGGGTGTTGACAATCGTCTCAGAGTTAACAAATCACTATTTATTCTCTCTTTCGTGATGATAACCAAGCAGCAACCCAATAACAACTCAGAAGCTAAAACAAATTGAATATTTGTCTGGTAAATAACGTGAAATTATTCCTGTTAGCACATGGACATTGTTAAGTCATGCGCTAAACTCGCTCCTAGGCCATCCTCACGCAGATTATAGTGTTTGAGCTGACACGTATCTAAAATGAAGGACACTGAGATAAAAATGCAGAGCAGAGACAAATTGTGGGGTACATCAGCACACTATAAGTCTTATTTGAACATTATATAAAAATAGCTTATTATATTTTCTGTGTCACTGTATGAATCCCAAAAGTAGAAATACTTTTTTTTTTTCTTCTTCTTTTACTTTTGGCTGGAGCCCTGCTTTGGCCGTTCTGCTCTGCTTTTCTAAACACTCTGTTAATTTAGTAACTCCATGGGGGAATTTCACTATTTTGTTTGGCCCCTTCCACAGAAACATCAAAGCACAGGGTGAGTTAAAGAGCATCAGCCCTGGAGCTGGTAATGATTCATTGCCTTGCTAAGATTCTTCATAAGGCAGATGCTCGCTGACACAAGGCTTGTAACCAGGTCCTGGTCTTATTCATGGACTAACTACAGTATCAGTCCTGTAGACATATTTCCCCAAGTGCATAGCTACTCTATAAAACAGCCTAACCTTTACCTCGCCATTGAATTTGGTGGAATTAGTATAACTTATTTTTGTCCAGACATGTTTTGCTCAGTCTGCTGGCTGTCACAGCATCACCTCAACTCAGCTGTCACTCTGACAGGGACACACAATGATTGGCTGTGCTGCACCCTGTCATTGACTTACATGCGCATGATTGAACAAGACACAGGAGCCGGACAAGCCACTGAGACTGACAACCGTCCGGTTGGCTGTTGAAAGCTATAGACTCAGCTTCACATGCAGAGTATAACTGCATCTCAAGTGTGTGAAACAGGAAAAGGAATGCGAGACAAGAAAAAGAGTTTATCTATTATTATTATTATCCTTAATGTAATAGTAAGCGTATGATTTCTGGAGATAATGAGCAATTCAGCATGAATGTTTCACTATATTTATTCAAAAAATGTTTGCAGTAATTACACAAAATTTTAATTCGGAGGTGTTGTTTCATGTTTCATGTATAAAGACATTAATTTGAAATTCTAAGTCCTTTATTCTAAATTTGTGATGTACTGACCTTTAATCTCTAAGATCACAAACACTATTTTCACCCCTGTGAAGAACCAAAAATGTTAATTAAATTGCTGTGAACCTGCTGGTTAATTGGCTCATATTCAGAAGCCTATCATGGGTTTTGTTGCCTGTGATCTGGCAGCAGTGTTACTTGAGTGTCACTCATAACAAATTGCTCTCGGGCAAACTGGGCAAAATATGTGACTCACGGAGACTCTTGTTCCAAGAATCTCTAATAACTAGTGTGGGCAAATGAGGACACATTAAAGAACTAACACATATGTAGTTAGATGAACTGAACTAGAATTTGCCATATGTTGCGGTAACGACACAGATTTACCATGCATTTTAGTGCCACTAGCTTGTGAGACGACGCCAATAACCAAGGCCCTGTATACTGTAAAACAGACTGTGCAGATCTCTCTGCATTTGAAGCACCTCTGGATTATATCAAACACCTTCAACCGTGAAAGATAATTATTAGCCACTCTAGCAACGGGAATTGCGTTATAAATGCTCTCTATCACTTGCTGAACTACATATAGATACACTTGGGTGATTTATATAGGTTTTGCAGAACCATTAGTTTAGTTTGGTCAGTGTAGTGTAATACCGCCACAGGGAGTGCAATATATTTGAATCATTTGGCTTTGTGCTGTCATGATGGATGAATGTAGTTGGTGGCTGATAGTGTTGCCCTCAACAGCAGTGATTGGGCTAATGTGCCTGTGTATATTTGTACATGGATGGTGTGTGCGTGTGTTTGCTCTGTATGTTGGCGTGTGCACGTGTGTGTGCGTGAAGTCCGTATGGCATCCATCAACGTTTAACAGAATGCTGTGAAGGCGTGAAGAGCAAAAGACCAGCGGGTACAGATGCGCCTGCAAATTTAAGCAAGCGGAATTAGCACCTACTAGACATCCATTAAGCCTGTTAATTAAAATGTAGGTATTAAACATCTGTGGGTAGCTCAGCCATCAGCCTTGTACCTCAGCATCTTCAAGCTCCATCTTTGAAATAAATGAGCTTTATTCACCTGCACACTCTCTACAAATCTTCCTCTTTACTCTGTACATGCTCCGTATGGTGCCGCTTGTTGTTTGGAAGAGTTATTTTTAGACCCTCTGATTCCTCAACCTGAGAAATGCTGCCTTCACTCACACCATCTCTGCCTTTTTTTTCTTTTTTTTTTAACTTGCCTCCGGTTTGCTTGCTCTTATATGTGTTTGTGTTGAGAAGCACTATAACCAATGAGTTCCTCATCTTTCTGCAGTTGCAGCTGTTTGCACTGTTGAAGTGAGAGAGACCTCTGACGTACCTCTGACCTTCTGTCTCTGTCGACAGTTTCCCACCATATATTTTCGTTTCTTCTCTCACTCCATATAGTGACCCTGGAGAGTTATCGACAGGGTCGCCTCATTGACCAGCCACGCCTGCTCACAATATCAAACAGCCATAAAATAGCACTTAGCAGACATAAATATCAATAATGTTGGGAACACGCTGGTCCGTTTAACCCCTGACATAACTTGGCACTCTATGCACCAACCTGCTATATGACTGGGCTCCAGCTTTCACCTGCTCTCTTTACTTTAACCATCCTTCTGCTTCGGCAGGCATGCAATCAGGAACATGAAACAGTTCAGCCCCTTGATGTGACGCCAACCCGACAGGAGAATGATCAAATCATAATTAATGCGCAGGAATTAATGTGACAATTCACAGTTTCATAGCACATACTGTGCCGAGACACACGGCCGGCATCAAAGGAATTAAACATGGAGCAGAACAACCAAGAGGAAATCACTACTGCAAACCCTGCTGGTCTGAACTTTATCTGCGCATGTGAACATTTTTATAATAACCTAAATATCCATCTATATTTTTATGAAGTAGTAGTGATGAGGTGAATTGAGGTAAAAGCTCATTGATCTCTCTCATGAAATCTGTATCAATCACAAAGAGAAGATGGAGATAATGAGAGAGAAACATTTATGGTAACTCTAACGAGGATCTTCTAAAAACATGTCTTCAACTCATTATCAGGAAGATATCCTCAATATTTTGTAAATACATCGCATATACTAATTACTCAGCTCTGCGTGACCTAATTTATTTGTAGTGTGCGAGCGTGAGATAAGATGATGCTGCTGCTGCTATACAAACACAAACACACAAACACTTGTGCACTTGTAAGCAATCGCTCAGGTTGTTGATGCCTCTGCACCAGAAGAATATCACAGCGACGTGATGTATTTCCAAAACAGTTCTATTCTGCTGCATTTCTCCGAGATCTCAGCATTGTCATTGTTCTCTTCCCATTTTCCTTTCATTCACTAGAAGAATAGTCAGGCAGCCTTATGAGGCAATATTGCCTGCAGTGGAGCCGGGGAATGGCAAATGAGACAAAATCTATAACATTCTGCAGTATGCTGTGAAAAGAACAACAACAGATATTAACTGGCAAGAAGTGTTGCTGGTCACAGCAGTGTTCATGTGTGAGTTTGCTGTTCAGTCAGAAAATAATGTCAGTAATCAATGTTTTTAACAAGCCAACAGAGACGTACTTTAAAAATGGTGATGATAAACAGCTTGAGTGAAGGTATTAGTTCTGTGCCGTTATTGCTGTTTTTTTATGTTTTAAAAGTAAATACTACTAAATGCTTTTGTTCCAACACTGTTAATTAAAATAAATATGCAATCATCGACCCAATACTGGAAATTGCGGAAGCTGATGTTCTATTCAGAGCATTGTTCAGCTTGCTGTGAAATCTGTGAAGGCTTACATGAACCACCGATATAAATAGACTAGATTTTATGTAAAAACTTAATAGACGCTATTTCTTGTTGTAGCATTTGGTATCATTGAATACAAAACAAGATATTAAATAAAGCATTTAGTTAATATGGTACATATTAGAGATAAAAATGAATACATGAACAGATAATATGCTCTGAACAGATGGCAGTATTTGAACATTTGCAGTAATAGTTCTGTTATTTTTACCACAATAGTGAAGCCTGGCACCTTGCATAGTAACATGACAGGAAAATGACTAGTTAGGGACCATCTCGAAAGTGCCATGCCAACAAACCAAGAGAGCTTTTCAGATTTTCGTTTTGTTTTGTTTTCAGAGACACTTCAGAACAATTTAACACTCATCAGGGATTACTCATTTTATACACAACCCCCAGTTTATCAGAGAAAATCATGCAAAATGGCCACAAACTACTTTTCTATCTCCACTATTAAGTCTCCACACAGACCATTAACAGTTATACATCTGCAGTTTAGTTTTTCTTTATTTTGAAAAGGTGAAATATATACAACTCAAAAGGCTTTTAATAATTTAGGAACATGGCTAATATGTTATTTGTATATTTTTTTGGCAGATAATCTTATAAATATACTAACAAGGGTATAAATTATGATACAGATACAGGTTGTAGCATCACAAGACCCTTATATAGTAGAATATCAAGAGTATAATTTCACACATTATTACATATAATGATTTCACATTTAGCTCCACGAGTTAATAAAAACTGTATACATTTTGTCACCCATGCTCTTCGGAAGTCTGTTAAATGAATAATCTAATATATTGCTTTAACAATATTAACCACTGTTTGCATGAACATGGCCATGAACCTTTTGAGTGTGGAGGCATTATTTAGAACCAACCAATAGCAGCAGCGAAAATACCAGGGTGCTTATCAGGGTCTTTGGAGAGACACAGGAAATTGAGTTTGTCCAGTCTAATGATGGGCAGAGTCACGCAGCTCTACAGACGTACCATTTCCCTCCTATTAGCAGAGATGTGTTATTCATGAGGGCAAATCTAGTGTGAACTATGCTTCACTGATATTCTACACAGTCACTTCTCAGTCTGTCAGGGGACCCGAGCCATTGTGTTTTATTCATTTATTTATCTATTTCCGTTTCTACACTCCCAAAGAAAAAAAGCAACTTGGTGTTGATGAGGGCACGGGGCCAAACGTGATTCTCCCTGTGAAGAGCTATCAATAGTATCTGTCATCAGTAATCAGGGGGGGAGGAAAATGGGGGTGACGGGGAGAGACTTGGAGGTGAAAGACTTGTGACGAGTGTTAAAACAAAGCCCAGGCTGCGACCAGAAATAGCAGTGTCTTTTCCTTTCCAAAAACACATTATCTCTCTTTCAGAGCCTCTCCTTTATTCAGCCAAATTCCAATAGGCACTATTGGCATATATATGCTTCGTTGTGTCCAAAGCTATTTATATAATACAATTTGAGCTGAATGGCTCATTGTGTGAGTGCACAATGCAGTTATGACACACATTAATTTCTTACATTTTCATTTAAGGACAAAATTCAAACACAATTGCACATTTCTTCCTCTGTGCTGAAAACCAGTCTCCCTATTCAAAGCTCCGTAAACAAGCGTCATTCCGCCTTTCATGCTTGTCAGACTGAAATGATGTTGCTCATTCAATCCCACACCCTATGCACATGTTAATGCTTGAGAATCTATGGCTTAGTGTATCCATAGTGAGCTTATACACACTGTATAATAATTCAGTAAATCTCATAGTAAACCCTTTCATATTTCTGGGGTGTGAATGCACGTTTGCATCTGTATTTAAAAGTCCAGTGTGTCAAATTTTAGCAGATCCACTGGTAATATATGGCAGAAATGGAATATAATAATTATAACTATGTTTCATTAGTGTATAATCACCTGAAATAAGAATCATGCATGCATGTAGCCCAGAACGAACAAACCAAACACTGGCTCTAGATAGGGTCTTTCAGGTTTTTCACGAATTTTGCAGCCACTGTAGGTTCCCTTACACACTTGAGGGGTATTCAGTTGGTTGCAATCTGCAACCCCACCACTAGATGCAGCTAGATCCTACATCTTTACAGTATTCTTTTGCATGTGCAAATATATGTGGTGCTGAAATCAGTGGGCTGACAAGTGGTAAAGTCTCCAGTGGAAGTGCATGTTATGCCAGCTTCAAAAGAGAGCACACACGGACAACAAGAAAAAACGGTGTATGCGTCTCCCTCGCCACTCCATCTGATTGCAGAACGGAGTGTACAAGATACTTTGAGCATCTAAGGAGCATTCACATCATAAATTCACATCAACTAAAGCCTCATCAGGGATGAAGTTTTTAAGATTTTGTTCACAGGAAAAGAAAAGGAGGAAGATTTCACACCTCATATTTACCACTTTTTGTGTTTTTCTCTGCAAATAGAGGTGCAGCCATTTTAGAGGAACAGATTAAGCAGGATGAAGAATCTATTACTTTATCCTGACAGGCTGAGGAGAGTGAGAGGATAGGAGGCGCATCCTTGTGTCCAACGTGATTAGCAGATCACTGATTCAAATTGTCCCACTATCTAGGCAACATCTCCATTCTCATTACCTTGCTTTCCCTTTGTATCACACTTATCACTATCTGTCTCTCGCATGCTCTGATCATTCTCCTGTTACGAATCTGCTATTGACATGCATGAAGTAAAGTGTTAATGGAAACAGTTCAAGGCCTTAAAAAATATAATTACTGGAGTGAGAGAAGGATCAGTTTTATGAATAATGGGATCTCATGGATGAATCTCTGCTTATGTAGGTGAGATGAAAACATATTATTTCATCCCAGAACAAACGTAAAAACAAAAGACAAATTAAATTTGGTGTATTTTGTGTGCTCTTTGTAAGATTGCTTCTTCTGTGAGGGTCATAGTATAATAAAATGTGAACAAATACCTGATAGACGCTGTTTAATGCAAATCTTCCTCAAACAGCGTCTGGAAAAAATTGACTTTGTCCCGTCTTGCTTATTTGTCTGATAAATAAAGAAAACATTTATTTCCCAAGAGTAATGCAATACCTTTTCACCTATTTACTCAGTCAAGAGGTGCCATGCTTGATACATCTTCATGGAAACAGCGTTTAGAGAGAAAGATTGAGATTAAAAAAAAAACAGCTTTCTTTCTTGTTTTGTTTTCAATGGCGTAACAAATCTAGATATAGCCAGTAATATCTACACTGTGATGCAGGTCATGACATTAAATTGAAAAGTCTAAATAAAGCCAAGGTCTGTTGTGGCGCACTCACGGCATGACGTGGTCTCCAGCATATTCACATGCATGCCAGCACACACGAACACACACTCACATTCAACCTTTTGACAATTTTCAACTGTGAAGAATCACCTCATTTAGTGGGCACATTTCTGGTTTAGGAGGATGCATGCATTTCCATTGTTGCCCAGTGGCAGGGCTTAACAAATAGGATTAGATCCGTGCCCAGGAGAGCACACTCCTGTTCAGGTGACACACAGCTCTGTGCTTCAGCTCTGCAACTAGACACAGAGAATTACTGTTAAAGGTCAGTGGAGTCAGACATTGAATGTCACAGCTTAGCCACAGTTTGGCGAAAAAATACATTAGATAAATACGCCTGTCTCTTGGCGGAGAGTAATTCTGCAGCTCCTGAATTTCCAGCATAAAAGACACAGGCTTACTTGGTGAGTTAAAAGGCAACAGAGGCATATCGATTAGAGGCAGTGAATCAGGTCTCAGCTATGCTGTGAATAATAAATTGAGTAGAAGACTGCCAGGGGTTGTCAGATGGAACCTTCATGAAGGGCTGTGAGTTGTGCTTCTTTTCGATGAGACTGTGGATGAGTTACATCTCCCGTCTCAGGCATCTAGGGAATCCTGTCACCGATCAGAAATCGCCTCAGAGCAGCTTACTACAAGTTTAAATAAGCATTCCACACCCCATTTAACAACACAAAAAGACTGATCACAGACTGCACTCACTGCAAAGTAGTGCCAATGGACTCAGGGAAGGGATTGGACACTTAATAGCACATCTCCCTAAGGTGGCTGAATATTGGAATGGGTAATTTTCTGAAAAAGCTGCATATGTGTTGAATCAGACAAGAGAGCTGCACCAGGGATCCAATCAGCTTCGCTAAGATGTCTTGTGACTCACTGGAGCAGGTGTTATTGTTTGCACTCCTCATTGTGGACCTAAACGCACTCAGTGGATTCGGTCAGTAAACTGTGACAGATAGGGTCCATATGTATACCAAGAGCTGTGGCACAAGTCGAACCAATCCGAGAGACATTATCACTGCTTTGTGGAAAAAAACAGAACACAAAGTGGATCTAGGCTGAGCAGCACATGTCCCAATTTAGCACAAAATGAGAACATAAATTTGTTTGCAAAATCGAGACTCAATCCTTTGTGGATTCAGTTCAGTGTCGTGTGACATCAGTACATACTGTAATGTCAGTTTTTAACCACGCCAGCTGCGTGGTGGTTTGGTTTGTCTGACATTCATGGTTATGAGGTTGGCATTTGTGGTTCAGAGTGAAACATTTTGACACCTATTAGATTGATGCTTGGGAATTTGCTACAAGGTCCCTAGAGGATAAACTTTAATGACTTTGGTGATTCCCTGACTTTTCCTTCAGCACCACCAGGAGATTTGACATTATTTAAACACCTGCATAATGGCATTCTCATTCGAGCACAGATGCTATCTATAAGAAAGGTCTGTGGCATCTATATTTCATGCGTAAATTGAGACAGTTTAAAGTGGACAGATATATATTGACCCTCTTCTATCGCTCCTTTGTGGAGAGCATTTTAAGTTTCTGTTCTATTGCCTGGTACTTTTCATTGTTGATGAATAATAAAAATAAACTGTACAAGATAGTCAATATGTCCTGTAAGATTGCTGGACAGCAAATCAAACAGCAAAAGGCGATTAAAAGGGGGATGTACTACTGCTCTAATAGAGTATACAAGCTGTTACCGTCTGGCAGAGGGTATGTGTCATCCATCCGAACCAACTGGGCTCGCAGATCATTCGTGCCGACCAGTATCTGTTCTGCTGGACAGCCTGTGAACCAAAAATAACTGAACCTCTGTGGAGGAGGAGGAGAAGGAGGAGGATGCTACCTATATCATGTAGTGCATGTTAATGACATGTGGTGAATAGGTCTCTGATAATGGTGAGATCTTGTGGCGTTTGTATTTGTTGTAGGTGCTTGTTGTCATCAATAGTATTAGATTTTTTTATTTATCTGACAATTGCTGTATGGCACGTGATTGGTTACCGAAGGGACTCATAAATGAATCTATCCTTCCTCAGCTGTACTCTGTGTTTGGTGCTACTTAGCAAATGTTAGCATGCTAAGATGATAAACTAAGATGATGAGGATGTTATCTTTATAGCTTTAGAGCCACTAGTGGAAGTAGACTCTTGTGTTATTCATATTTATTTCTTCTTTTCAGGTTTAATATGAAGTTAAAATGAACCCTGCACTTAATTTATTTTCCTTTTTCCTGTCTTTCATTGTCTGGGTGTGTGTGTGTGTGTCTGATTTATGTCTCTAATCTCCTCTCTTTCTCAACCTTCCTCTTTGTGTGTGTGCTCACTGCAGGCTGTGGGCTGGAGTTCCTGCTGGTTCTCTGTGGGCTCGAGTTTTCCTGGTCCTGCCCTCGTCACTGTATCTGCTACACTGCACCCAGCACCGTCTCCTGCCAAGCCCACAACTTCCTGTCAGTCCCCGAAGGCATTCCTCCTGACAGTGAGCGCATCTTCTTACAGAACAATAAGATCCATCGCTTACTTCGGGGCCACTTCAGCTCCGACACAGTCACTCTCTGGATTTACTCCAATAACATCACGTATATTGAACCCTCCACCTTCCACGGCTTCACGCTGCTTGAGGAGCTGGATCTGGGAGACAACCGCCACCTGCGTTCTTTGGCTGAAGACACCTTTCACGGGCTGAGTCGCCTCAATGCGCTACACCTGTACCGTTGTGGGCTCAGTTCACTTCCTAATAACATCTTCCAAGGCCTCAGAAACCTGCAGTATCTCTACTTGCAGGTACACTGCACAGTTTTGTTCTGGATCATTTTACCACCAAGAGTTGTCACTTTTCCAAATAACAAAAATTTGAACTACCACACATTGTGTTTGAATTCATTCAAACACAACCCACGTAGCCTAATCGTAAACTGTGATGCAGAGTTACCATTCTGTTCATTTGCAGTGCCTCCACTCCCTCACTTGAGTGACAAGCTGGCAACAACATCAGCAAACAACATTACCTTTATCCTCAATTTTTCCATCCATCATGTCAAATCCAAAATTCCTCAACACATGACTTCTCAGATGGTTTAGTGTTATGATTATCATTTATCATTATCATTATCATTTATAAAAAAAATAACAATTAAAGCCTAGTTTATTGAAAGCAACAGGTCATGCTTTAGGTCAGTTGGACACAGGATTATCTAGTATTATAGTGGACACAAGTTAATGCTACAGCAATACAATAATGTTGGAAAGAAAACGTTGCATAATAATATAATAATGTAATCTTGTGACCGTGTGCTCTCTGTATCTCCTCAGGATAATCATCTGAAGTTCCTGCAAGATGACACATTTATGGACCTCCACAACCTGAGCCACCTGTTCCTGCATGGAAACCGACTGTGGAGCATTAACCAGAACACCTTCAGAGGCCTTCGAGCCTTGGACCGACTGCTTCTGCACCAAAACCAGATCGAGTGGGTTGACCGCTTGGCCTTCCATGACCTGAAACGTCTCACCACCCTCTACCTGTTCAACAACTCTCTGATACAGCTGTCCGGACAGTGCCTGGACATGCTGCCCGCCTTGGAATACCTGCGCCTCAACGACAATCCCTGGTCATGTGACTGCAAGGCCCTGTCGCTATGGGAATGGTTGAAACGTTTCCGAGGTTCGACGTCTTCAGTGGGCTGCCAGGCACCGGCTGATATGATTGGGAAAGACCTCAAGGAGTTGCGCAAGGAGGACTTTCCCGACTGTACACCAACTGTACCTAATTCTGAGTCCAGAGCCCAGACTAACAATTTATCTGGCACTGTGAATCCGTCTATGAATCGCGGTGTGGTGGTGGGATCTGGAGGGCAGACCCACATAGTGCACCCCTCGAGGCCTGGCCGTTCTCGAAACTGCACAAAGCCTCGTAACAGGGTGAGCAAGGGGAAGGGTGACAATGAGGTTCACCACTCAAAGGAGGTCATGGCAGACAAGGAGGATTCCTCCCCAGATTTCACAGATGGGGGGAAACATGACCACACGTCTCCAGACGGCACCGTCACACGGAGGAAGCACAAGTGCACTCCCCGGACCACTGTTCGCCCCCCTAGTGGGGTTCAGCAAGCCAACAATAGGGCAACCTTATCCCAGTCCTTACTACATGTCTATGCCCTCTTTGTGGCCTTGATAACAACAAATTTTGACTACATTCTCCGTTGACCTTCGGAGGGTTTGGCAAACGCTAATCACAAAAAAACAAAGCCCTCAGACCTTCTCTTGCTCCTGCACTACAAGGCCTCTGTGTCTTTTATGTATGTGTGTGTGAGTGTGATTATATGTGTAAATGTTGTGTAGGGAGCTTTACTGTTCAGACTGAAAGAGGCATCAAAGCATCAAACATCTACAAGAGAAAGACTCGCGCACAAGAATCGGAGAGTCAGAGAATGAGAAACGGTTAACGCAGACCAAGCTTGCACTGCCACTTATGCCAGTATGATTTTATCTTCATATGTCTTGGTATAGTTTTCAGGCTTCTGTTTTTCACTCAAATGGAGCTCAGATAACCAAAATTTGGTGAATGTAGAGAAAAAGGAGGGTTGACAAAGCAAACGAGGTAAAACTTGTTTGTTAGTGAACTCTGAGACAGATAAGCTAGTACAAGTGCTCCATCCAGCTTTAATTTTCAGTTCACAGTGTGTAAATTGTTATCAGGAAAGTGCAAATGGAAAGTCGAAGACCATGTAAAGCCTCCGACGTCAGTCCTATCTTGCTCTCATCCTTTCTGCCAAATGTATTTTTCTTCCGTTGCTTCCTTCGTTTACAACAGATCCGAACAATTTGGTGTAAGTGTTACTCATATAAGAAAAGTATAAGCATGGCAATAAATTGTCAGTCAGTATCAGACATGAGAATGTGCCAGACTCACAACAAAATGGAAATCTACGGCCACAGATAAGACTAAAAACAGAACCTGTTAGCTCATACATCATATGAAGTCCTACCAAAATATAACTTCTCTTTGCATAGTGTTGGCTTTTTTCAGGTATTGTACCAACCTTTCTGCCTATTTAACAGAATTTCTCATTGGTATTACATTTACAGCCTCCATCTTCATTTACACCACGCCTCTCCCTCTGTGCAACTGAATATTAAGCTGCTAATTGTTTCAAGATGACGAGGACTGCCATGCGCTATTTTCATTTGCTTGGAAAAACAACGTGTGTCTCTGGGAGATCAAGCTGTGAATATTGAAGAGTCTGTCTATATCTTGTGTCAGATGTTGTTCATTTGATTTTTCTAAGACACAAAATGGACCTAGAGACGAATCCCTGCTGCAGGGCCAACAGGAGCCTTAGAGGTCGAGGGTCAAATGGGGTTTTCTCAGTTTCCCAGTGAGGTTGTGCTGAACTCATCCCCTCCGAAGTGAGGGCATACCCGCCTCATTGAGAATGTGAGGAACACATATTTTGTTCTTAATCGCTTAACTCCAAGAACAAGAACAAGACTCGGAAAAAAAAAAAAATGTGTGTGTACCTTAACTGACTCGTGATCAGTAAAAGAAAAAAAACAAAAACATTTTGAATGGAGCATGATAAAAACAAGGATCATGCGGAGAGAATTACGCCTCTTGATTAACTGATGTGATTGTTCATGGATGTGGGGATATCTAAGACCAAGACAATCGCTTCTGAAGTAACAAGAGGATGCAGTACAATGCAGATTGACAGATGGACAATTACGGGACATCTCGTTGTACTTCTGGAGCTTTTGTGCCTCCCTTAAATGTACTGATAAGATGGTGTTTGTATCAATGATGTGAACTGTAACAATGGAGAAAAGAGGACTTCTTGCAGTGCTGATATTAATCATTTACTGTATTACTATGAGAAAAACAATATCAGTGACATTGATGATGATAACAGGGTTTTCTTCTCCTCCTGTCAGGAGGAGTCTTTCGATTTTTGATTTTCTGGTGATTTGTTTATTTACGTATTTTTCATGTTATATTTTTAGATCCTTTTATTTGTCACTGCACAATTCCTCACCTCCCTCTTTCTTGTTCTACTGTATGCCTATTCATCTTCTTTCTTTGTCATAATTCAATTGTTCAGTAAGTTATCATCAGAAAACAACAGTACAAAAATGTTTATAAAGATATTAAAATCTATATCTTCTTATGTCTACCGTTGCAGTCTGAGTCTGTTTATTGCTGCGTTAAAGATTTACAGGCTTGTTTGGAGAAAGTAAAAGGCGTCCTCGATCCCCCTTTTCTTGCTTTTCTTGCCTTTTAATTCATTTAAACCAGAAATTGATTCTGTCTGCAAATTTAGCCTTTTTCCCATCCTGTTTCCCCCTCTGTCTTTGCTCTAGCTTGCAGTTTGTCTCTCCTGATCAGACCTTGCTGGCTAAACTATAGCTGCTGCCTACAAACACATCCACCCTCCCCCGTACACATCTAGGATTTATGTATGCAGTGTAAACACTAGTGATAAAAATGCAACAACATACAAAGTTAAACATGAAATGCGTTCCTGATTTCATGAACAAGAAAAAAAGAAAATTCAAAGATGACATACGGACTGTGGTGTGATATATTGCAGTTCAATAAATCATTGAAAAGCACTAAGGATATTAATGAAAGTGTCACATGGAATCTGTAGATATTCCAGGCTATTATTATTATTAATGGGCCTTTAGAACATGAATCCTATTTCCTCTTTTTTACATTTCCCACACTGTGATAGAAATTGATCCACAAGTAAGTGTTGCATTAAACTTCTTTTTTCAAATTCTGTTAAATGATAAATGAGCACAGAAGGACTGCTTATATGCATGGCTGGGAGTGCTGTGTAATTATATTTAAACTGATAGCAGGTTTGACATCTGGTGTTTGATGCCCATCTACTTACCACCAGCAGCTTTCGCCTCCCTCCCAGCTCATTTGAAGAACCACCTCATGACTACTTTTTACGCTGCACCTCCCAACGATTTCGCTTCCCTTTACAGATCTCACTAAAATCAGTCTTTCTGGTTGCAAGACTGAACATTTTATAACTGGAACAGCCCCAAAATGCAAACATTCAATCAAACTAATAAAGCTACATCTAATTTTATCAGACCGTTTGCTTCGGTTTGAGCCCACATTCAAAATCTTGCCAATTTTCTTGTTTTGATGAAGTTTAATTTTTTGTTTTAATGGTAATTTTGTGCCAAAAGCCTCCAAATATTCAGTGTTTGAGTAGATTTTTCCAGTCTCAAAGTCAATCTCATCCATAATGATCAAGTCCAAAGTCAGTGAAGGGTAATTTTCTTTTTTTTTTCTGTGTTCATGTCTGAATGAACTGAATGAGATGTTAAATGATATACAGGAAAAAATATGAAGCATTCCTGCATCCATTTGTAACTATTTACAGGAGCTGATGGGGTGTGGATTCTCTAATAAGCTTGTTCTCATGCATACAAACATCAATCACTATAATTTAGAGGAAAACGGGAAACATGCACTCACTAAAGTGCACAGACTACATAAATCTGAGGATAAACATGCTTATTTGCAGAAGTAATGGAAATGGAAAACTTTACATTTTACTGACTTATATGGAAGCTGAAGAAAAAAGGTTAAAATAATTCAATTATTTATATAATTATTAAATCAAAATAAAAGCACCAGTTTTCAGTAAAGTCCAGAGTCTTTTATCATTCACCATGTATTGAATTTTTCTACTAAACTCAGATTATAGCAGCATGGGAAGCAGATGTGTTTTAATAGTTGTAGTGAAGCGCTGAGAGCCCTTCTCCCTCCTCGTGTAATGTTTTTGCTAAGCCACTGTCAGTGAAGCACCAGCCGGGAGAGTTTCCAGCGTACAGCTTTCCTGTCCCGACAGTCAGGTCACCAAAATGAAGCAAGTAAAGTAAACACGCCGCACGACAGCTACTTTTGCTCAGAATTAAGTTGTAAAAGCTTTGACTCACTCAAACTGATAACTGCACCACGGTCCACCAGTTTGTATTTCAATAAACTTAGGCACTCTCTACATGATGGCAGAATGATTATACATAAACACAATGTTAGAAAGTCCTGGACATTATAATCTCTCAGAAAGCCAGTGTTTGCTTTGTCACTAGCACTGATGTAATGATGATGTTAAAGTTTCTTTTTGGTCTCAATCCAGCCTGCAGACTGCCGTACTCGCCCCTCTACCCAAGATCTCAAATAAACAGTGGGTGCCACCTGATGACGGAGCCCCACAGCTGCCACTGAATGAGAAAACTGGCAGCTCAAACTAAATGTTCATTTATTAGCTCTTATTTCAGAGAGTGGGTGGAATATTTGTTCAAAACTGGATGGAGTTTTTTCATTAAAACTAACAGCTAATTATACTTATTCTAATGTCCAGCTTGCTGGCTTTAATTATGCTAATGTTTCTTATTGAGTTTATTGTTCCATAGGTTCAATCAATCAATTAAGTGAAATAAAATAGCAAGTCTGTTAGATTATCAGGTCAGGATGAATTACTCATGCAAAGTTAAATTGGACTAAGTTTTAAATTTGTTTATATATGGTAAAGGACGTGAAAGTTTAGATAGAGCTGGTATTTTTTGCAATTTGGCACCCCCAGTTTGAGTGTAATACCACTGATGCAAATATGGCTAGCTGTACACGTGTATTTGTTATGATTATATTACTTGTGATTAAAAACTACAGTAAGTCAACAATGTCACTAACGTAGCAAGTGCAACCCTCTCCTCGTCCCAGGCCTGATAACCTCTTCTTCCTGGTGACCCAAAGTGCCTATGTTACTGTGAACACTAACATCACAATCCAGGTAGCCTGGCTAACAAACTGAGCTAACATTAGCTGACAGCAGCTATAGTTTGCACCAGTGTAGTTTTCTGTCCATCACTGATCGTTGAGGCTGAGCAGCCAGAGGACATCAGAGGGAAAACCACAAACATTTTCTCCATAATATAAGATCCAGTTTCACAAAAATCAGTGACACAGTTGGTGGTGTGTGACTTTGTGCCCTAAAGCATTACACACTTTTCAGCACACAGGTACACAGTGCAAAAACAGGCATACGGGGCGCAGAGTGGGAATGAAAGAGACACCACTCACCTGATTACAAGTCAGTGTAGTATCAACATGATTTAAAATCAAAATCATATTTTATGAAAGTTACAACGTGTTGCTTTTATGTTCCAGTCTTTTCGCTAAGCTAAGGTAACATCTCCTAGCTGTAGCTTTGTACTCAACCAACAGACATGAGAGTGATTTTCCAAAATGTCCAAATATCTTTACACTTTAAGGTGTTGAAAGGTTTTTGGTAAGAGCCGACTCCTTGTGATGTAAAAAACGCTTGCTAGATGTACTGATTCATTAGACCTAAACCAGTTACAGCATCGCCTGGGAAGAGGCCAAAGTTGTTAGTGAACAGCACAGGAAGTGGACCTTAAGTTGAAATGATGTTATTATGTCATCAAATGTTTGGAAACAATTTGTAAATACAAACTTTTGATGACTAAAACCTAGTGAAACGTCAAGGTCAGAACTTGACCTTGGGCTGTCATTTAACTCTGTGAAACAGACAATTAGACATTTACCATGATTTACTGTAGAGTCCACCTCTATAAGGTAATCAGTAAGGTAGTAAGGTCACTTTTCAAAACATGCCAATTACACTGATTGCTGGACTAATTAAATTGGAGTAAAAAGTACTGTAGCAACCGTCTCCAGTCAGATTTATCTTGTTGCTGGAGAGTTTTACACAGAATTGTCTGATTTTGCTCCACTTTGAGGTAAATTAGTTACTGACTCACTCACATATACTCTCATCTGACTTGACCCAGTTGTTTGGAAAGCACATCAAAGGCGAGGAAGTAATTGTAATTGTCTCATTGTTGTTGAGGAAATCTAGGAGTGATCAGCGTACAGACGGGACCCAGTTGAGCTGGAAGATCTTCTGTGTAAAAACAGGTAGGACACAGACTGTGTCGTTAGAAGCTGGAGCCAAAATGCTACTGAATAATTCAAAGATGGGTTGAGGAAAAAAAAAAAGTCTAAAAACGTGGAATGTGGCATCATTAAGAAAATGAGAAGAGTGGAGGGAGAGAGAGCGGGAGACTACAGTACATCAGTAATTGAGCGGTTAGAGGGAGGGGAGCTGGCTGGGATTCATCGAGACATGACACGCGAAGGGAACACAAACAGGCGTGAGATCACAGTTATGAAACAGAGAAAGAAGAAAGCACTGAAAACAATGAGAAGATAAATATAAAAAGGCGTGTGCTACTTCAAAAAACATCTTTGTATTAATATATGATGTATACAGACAACAGCACCACATATTACACGTCACCGAAAATGCAGTCCTTCCAGTATAGAACCAGCATGTGAGATCTCACATCACTTATTCATGCAGGGGAGATGCAGCTTGTTGATTCATCGTAAGGTGTGACAGTTCTGTAGAAAACAATGCTCTCTGACTGAAATACTACCACCACCTCTACTCCTTCCCACCCACCCATCGCCCCAAAATAGGAAGCCTTTGACCATCTGTGCCCATTTCTTGCCTTTTATTGACTCGCTGTCACTTCTGTGTGGCTTTAATTAAAACCAAGCAATTAGAAAATTGAATAGCAGATGAAGAAAGTGGGTGAGCTGGGAAAGGAGACAGTGCACTGGGGGGACATGATAATTAAGAGCGGACATACCACAAAATGCCACAACACTTGCACCTATTCCCTCTCCTTCCACGAGTCCCACTCTCCCTACTCAATCACAAAGCTAATATCACCTCTCTCTCCATAAAACCCTTTCTTATTCCGGCTCTTTTATTTTGTCTATTTATTTAGCTTAAAATCCCCCTAGAGCTATGGTGTGCTCCAATTCTGCAAACCAGCCAGCCTGCATACTAAACTGAGAGGACTTGAGCAGCCCAAGGCCACACCACCACCTGCATGGATTAGAGGCTTGCTAATCCTCTCATGTTTGACCTCAAGTCAGACAGAATATGCAGAAAAATTACTGAAAGTCAGCGTGGCATGTTTCTCCATAACAATACATCTAGGTTAAATGAATTTTTTTTTCTTGGTAGGAGGAGGGAGGGGCTGTTAGTGCAGTGTTACTTTTCATGAATTGCATTTCCCTGTTGCCAATTTTACAGTGGAAAATGCTGACTGTTATGTGCTCTTTAGTGCCCATGGCTTGAGCTGATTTACCAGGAAAAATCTAGTTTATTTCAATTGTACTCACCAAAGTAATTGCTGAGATCCTGGAACATGGGGACCAAAAGGCCATGGAACAGTCTGACCATCAGGCAGCCAACAGTTACGCAAGATAAACAGCATATTTGGAGGCAAAATGAAAGGTGTCCTGCTTGAAAGGATGTCTGCTGGATGTGGTCGTGTTCCATTCCAGCTGCACCGTGGCTCCATCATGCCTCAGTCGCAGTTCAAATGTCCACTGGAAGCCGTTCAGAAATGAAACGACTTTAAGAAATCTGTTCTTCGGCAAGCAAGCGAGTTGTTTTCTCACCCTGACAAAGGCGAGATGGCCAAAAATGGTGACTAAAGCATGGTGGAGAAGAGCTGTGCGACAGGTCACACCGATCTGCACCTTACAGCGTAAGAAATAGATTTGTTTTGCAACGTTTGTTTGCAGTTTACAACTTTATTGAACCCTCATTTGCAGCTCATTCATGATAGGCGTGGTAACAGATACTTTGTGGTGATAACACTTTACGATTAAGTTCCCAATATTGAACCTGACCTGATCTGATAAAAGGCGAAATAAGTAGTCCCTGAATAACCCTGAATGAAGGAGATAATGATGTGTTTTTAAGGAGAGCAGACTTGAAGATACTACGTTAAGGAATCATTGTATAATGATTAGTTGATAAATAGTTTACCTGAGAATCGACCACTTTCTTTCTTACCCCTGAGTCTCAAAACTAGTAACTACTAAATGATTTCTATTTACTTCAAGAAAAGTGATGCATCACACTGAGAAGTTGATCCCTCATTACTTCACCGTCATCGCACCATACTTATCTTTTTCCAAATAAGTGAAGTAGCATCATCCTACAAAATTGGTCTGCTAATGTTTACTGGAAATTAGTTCCTTAATATCACAAGAGCAATAATCTTTCAAACTAATCTTTGAATCATCATTATTCAGGAACTATAGCAATTTGTTGTATCATCCTGACTCATTCCTCAGTAACTATTTAGGTTCTGTGTACCTTAATACAAAGTAATACCCTCGTGGTTGAATTTCTAGAGAGGTGAATATTAGCAGAAGGAAACTGTAGCATTTCTTCTCCTGACTCACAGACTTGAGAGAAGAAGTAACATTAACAAACATGACAATGTCAATAACCAATGATCACATTTATGTCTGTTGTCAATAAAGATACATTTGGATTTAAAAGTTAATTGTATGCTTTATAGACCAGGCTAACACATTTTGCTGTCTTTATTCATTGGCTCTGTTTGTGCTGGACCAGATCCAATGAATAAAGACAGCAAAATGTGTTAGCTGCAAGCCCTCCAGTCAAGTATCCAGTGGACTGTGATGGATGTTTGCAACAGATAGTTTGGGTTATAATGATATTAATGATACCAAAACTATGAAAATAAGATCCAGGTTTTCCATTTAAGACAGCAGCACTTCTCTTTTCTTCCTTGAAGTTCACGCTCCCATTGAAAAGGCTCTGTGGTCTACTTTTGCTCTGATCAATGCCTACAATTAACAGACGCAATCAATTGAGGAGTCCTGAGGAACAGAGACGTCGTCTTTTGAGTGTGAAGCATCTATGGAGCCCATTACTCCTGGAGGGGTCCACGCTCCAGTCAAGAGGCTAATGACACACAGAGCACCCCCCACACACGCACACAATTAATCACTCCTCTGGCAGATCTGAGGGAAGGAAAACTCGTCTTCACAGCAGCATTTTATTCTGTCCTCTTCTGGGCTGCTGATGAGATGCGCCTTTGTGTTCTCAGTTGATTGTATGGACACATTCAGTTAGCATAATTGTAACATAGAAACGAAAATGCCACATAAAATGACTGAATATCTACGGTAGTAAAAGAGTAGCAAGCAACTTTAACTTGGCATACTAGATTTTAGAGTGTTTAAAAGTTAAAGTTAAAGCAACCGGATACAATTATTTAATATTCCTCTGACCATTTTTATCCAAATGTCCAAAATCACAATTAACTGGTACAACTTTTCATGAGCTCCAAAGTAGTTCACCATTTTTGGAAACACGCTTACTTTATTTAGATGAAAGGTTTGGTACCGCTCTCATTTTTGTACATTATATATGAAGACAGGGGCACAAAGACTGGTAACAGCTAACCTGGCTCCGTCCAAAGGTAATAAAAATCCACCTTCCAGCCTCACTAATTAACACAAAGAGTTAAAAAGATAAATTGCCATTCTACTGAGGGATTATGTGTCAGGCAATTTCTTGGTTGGGATCAGTTGTCGGGCATCCAGCGGAGACTCCAGGCAGTTAATGGTCCTGAACTATAAATAACTTGGCACATAACATATCCTTTAAACTGAGCTGTTCTTTCAAGGAAATTTCACCAAATGCTGATTAACTCAGCACAACTAAATTAACTCAAAGACTAGCTGTCTCAGAACTTTGTGTTTTCCCTAATTGGTACCAAATATAGTTACGATGAAATCGTGAACTCATAAAAGAAACTGATGATGACTTGCATTATATTTCGATCAATTCATAGTCTATGTTTACATCATGTAAACACTGAAATGGAAATACAGACGTGCTGCAAGAAGTCATAATTTAATTCTATGGAGCTGCAGAGCTGTTCTCCTTGAACACAGAGCAAGAGAAAGAAAATTAGAGCCCTTTTTTTAACGGTACTTCATGTCCAGATATCTCCTAGTTTTTAATTTGAATAAAACTCTGTTCTACTGATCTACCGACAAAGTGGCTCTCCGTCTCTCTTACCACTGGGTACAAAGAGAATGAAATATGCTGATGTTGTAGTGATTTTGTCACCTCACCTTGAGGCTAGCCAGTGACAGACCCTCCCAAACCCACTTAATCCTCCCTGCCTCTCTAAGTACGGAGAAATAACACAGACTTACCAGAGCAGTCAGGACACTCCCCTGTGCTTCAGCACGGTGCTGTTTGAAATTCAATGAAGGGTGTCAGTTGCAGCTGATGGGCCTGATCACTGGGCCAGCAGTCTAATTATCATGTCATATTCTGTACACATTCCAATACCACACTGGCAACACTCCCAAAGCCAATACTTTGAACTGTGTATGCATAAAAATAAAATAGAGTTTCAATAATCAAGGACTGTTTCGCTTCTTTATCTCTATGTCTTTAAAAACAATACTGCAATTTGCACCGTTTCAAGGATTACGGCAACACGAACACAAACAAAGACGAAAGATAACAAATCAAACAACCTCCTGTGTATCAGCTAAACCTTCAAAATATTACTGTAAGAGACGGAGAGCAGAGATAGTGAACCTCTCTGTGTGAAGAGGCCTTTCTGCCGCCGTTTGAGGCTAACATTTTTGCCACTCCAACAAAAGAAGACACCATCAAGTGTGTCCCCTCACATCCACATGCTCCCACTCAGTGGGAAGCTGCGGGGCGTCTGAGGTTGAGTTCAAGCCTGTCTCACTCCCTCGCTCCGTGCTCCTGCCCCGCGGCACAGGCATCACTCAGATAAACACACACCCACACTGACACGCAGCGCACCACATTGCAATAATACTCACACAAACATGCACTTAAAAGCACATATTTTTACATGCGATGCTCCTCGCGCTCTCATCGTCGTCTCTGCGAGACGCATACACACATACACCAGCGTACATGGGTGTATCAGTGCGCCTGTATGGCTTCCAAGTAGGTTTGTACCGCCCACGCAAGTACCAGACTCCAGCTGTGTTTACAGAAAACAAACCCCGCTGATGAACTCAGAGACTGTGGCCAAATGCCAGTATGCTATATCTGAATTTATACGCACTATGTACAATTCTTCAAAGCATACAAGAGTTGCGTTTCATATGCAAGAAAATTACCATACCAGAAGGAAAGTGTAAGCCAACAGATTGAGCTGTGACTTTAGAGCTAAAAACTGTCAAATTCAAGTTTAAATATTAAGAATAATTTATGTGCTGCATTGTATTGCTAGATAGTTGTGTCCATCTGTACACCTGGCAAATCAAGTTTTAGTTTGCATGTTTGCATTTGAAGGTGTCTTTGTAACTTTTACTTAAAAAAAGTCTACTATGACCACAGATGTTACAATATTTCCATAAGTATAACTAACTTCTATAACTTAATAACTATGTTTTCATTAGTGTATAATATCCTGATCAGCTTCGTCTCGGTCTTCTTCCCGCCATGTTACATCACCAATAGTATCCCAGAATGGACAAACTAAACTGGCTCAAGATGAGGCCTTCCATGTTTTACATACATTTCACAGCCATTATAGGAGGATGAGGCGAGTTGTATTCAGTTGGTTGTGATGTGCATTTTCACCACTAGATGCCACTAAATCCTACATGCTGAACCTTTATAACAAAATGTGATATCAAAGTAAAATATTCCTTTGAGTTCTCAAGTTTCTCTTCATTAGCACTGAAATGTACCAGACTGGCACGTGGCAGGGAGATGGCAGCTTCATGAAGACTAGAATATCTAAATGATTTTTTTGTTTGTTTTTACAAACTACATACATCTCTACAAAAACAACAAAGAATATAAAAAAACAAAACACTTGTCTGTCTTTGGCATTTGCTCTAACAATTAATTTGTCGCTCCCTGACAGCACTTCAGGCCGTGGTATCACATTCAGTGCTCAGAGGGAAGGAACATGATGGTAAAGGCAGGAAAGATGTCACTTTGTTCACACTTTCTCAGGCGCCACTGCCTCTCGCATTAGAGGATGGATCTGCATTGATTTTGTGACAAGTGAATCAGGCTCTGCTTTAATTTGATAGGTGCATTTGCAGTCCTCCAAGCTAATTGCACAAGGCCATGGCAGCTCAAGACGTGCTGCTGGGACCAGACCAGCATGATACTCAACAGTTTCGGCCCGGTCTGAAGCTCCATACAGAATAATCACTCCAGATCGTTGGCACTGATGCGTCTCTAGTGTGACAACATTGTAACGCCAATACCGTCCTGGGAGGCAAGTGTTTTGGTCAATAGCTGATGTGTGAAATCTGAAAAACATCCTAGTTAGCGTAAGTATTGAGCCGCTACAGGTGAGAGTGAGTAAACTGGTGCAGGATAGATCTTTAGGGCATCCCACAATATACACAGAATAGATAGATACATACATAAGGCTACCATTAAAAAGCAAGTTAACTGCTGCTGAAAAGCTTATCCTTCCACCACTGACTTCTCTTCTTGCTGCGATGATGTAGAAGTGTACGCCACCGTATGTCAGTACACCGTGACATCACTGTTGGGTGTTGCTACAGGTGTGAAATATATACTAAAACAACACTTACTGGAAGAGTCTGCTCTTTATTCAACCGATACCTTTAGCAACAGGGCCTTTGTTATGTTGGTTTACAAAAGCATAGCCTACGTACTGTTTATATACCCTACAGGAAGGCTGAATGAACATCAAATATCCAGCGAGGATTAAGCATGGAGCCGACTAGCCTCTAACGGATGCTGCAGCACCAACAGAAAAACAAAAAAGGCCGAGGTGAATATTAAAAATTGCTGCCTACAGAGCAAAAACTACAGAACTCTCTTTTGTTTAATCACTATAAAAATGACTGCTGAAACCTTCGACTATGAAAAGTCCTTTGGTTGCAGTGCAACGGTGCATATTGCTGACCATGCTGGGTGTGGCCAGCAGTGCATACTTCCAACAAGAGAGGTGAAACAATTCTTTTCTTGGTGTTACTCTTTTAAGTATACCCTGTGGTTTTCTTCTTTCTCATTCAATCTTTCTTACTATAATACATCATATTGTATCCTTCAGCTCTATAACATACAAGCTGAGTGCCTTTCCTTCTACATAAAACAAATGCAAAGCCGATTTCGTTTTTAAATATTTAAAAACCTGCATTGTTTAAAACCATGTTTGCTAGCTAGCAGCAGTTTTCTTTGCTGTTTTTTTTTTTTTTTTTTCTTCTGGCGCATTGCTACATTTCTTGGAGCCTTACTGCAAACAGCTGTCCATCAGCAGGAATGTGTATTGCTTCACCTGTGTCCTTGTGCAGATGCAAGCAGAGCACGAGATACATACAAAACACATTAAAACTTCAAAATATTGCTCCATACTGTAGCTTCAGTAGTGGTTAAAAAGTCCACAGGGCACTTTCCTGTCAGATGTGCAGATTTGGACCATAGCCTCGCCTTGACACAGTCCAGCCCTCATACCGACCTTGCCCAACATATTACTCTTGGCTTTGGGAGAGCACAGCTGGCTTGCGCAGATGTGTAACCAAACTGTGAGGGAGTTCTCCGTGTTCCCTTTTGTCTGTTATAGGTGATATTAGTACAGAAGAACAGCCCGTAGGATTTTGAACACACCTGGCATGCCACAGAAATCCTGCACCTCCATCTATCTTTTATGCAGATAGATACTCTAGATGATGAATTCACTGAAGAAAACACCATATTTACAAAACTTACACAAGATTTATTCAACCTATAATCTTTTTAGGCCATTGTTTGTGCCGTCTTGGAGTGGATTACATTATGTTATGAAGTGTCTATTGTTTTCTTGCATTATTTGCATATTTATTTATGGAGGGCTGCCTCGTTTTTTTCCTCAAGTTTTTTCAGATTCATCTTCCTTTAATGATAGTGAGACTTTTTCACCAGAGTCCACTGTAATCTTTTTGTGTAGCTGAACAGTAAAACAAAAGTTGTTAACCACAACAAGCAAAAGTGATGAGGCATGAGATTTTTTTTTTTTTTTTTTACAGGAGGCAGGTGGTTAACTGGCTTGAAGGAAAACATGTTAAATGGTGAGGGAAGTCTTAGTGACAGGTGTGATGAATGGGAAGATAAATGAATAGATAAACGGAGCGCAGAGAAAATGAAAAATGGTAAGGATTTTCTTTTTCATTTTAATTTAATGGCAAGGAATGGCTTGCCATCTTTTGTAATAAGGTTTGCGGAGCGTGCTATAAAAATGTAAAAATGTACCCAACAGAGTCCTTTGCCATCTCCCTGGGGGTCTGAGCTGGAGAATCAGACTCCCACGTCACATCTCCACAACTCTGACAGCAAACGGTGAGGCAGCGTTGTGAGTGCCACTCCGTCACAGGGGAGTAGTGGTAGCACTACTCATGACGGCGTGCCGCTCTCTCCTCGCCGCTAAAAATAAGATGTAAAACCTTTTGAAAAAAAAAAAGAAGCCGCCTGCCATCTCACTTGGTTTGCTAAGTTGTCTCAACAGGGAGACTCTAAGAGATTCCATCTATCCCATCAGCCTCTATCCCACAAACACTAGGAAGGCAACTGTCGAAATCTAAAAAAGCCGTGTTACACGTTGAAATTATTACCACTGTAGAGCTTCACATCAGTCAGCTAGAAGGCGGTGTGCAGGAGATACATCTTTTCAAGGTCTTTTCATGACGGTAGGTTCCTGATCAAAGAATTCAAAATATCTCAGGATGGCTGTGATGCCATGAATTTGTAAAACCAAACCAAAAAGGAATGCAGAGCTTCGTGTGGATACAGGTGGTGGGGGGAAAAAAACAGCTTCAGCTCTCTATGGTGGGTAACAAAACATTTTTCAGGCCCATCTAAGGGCTCTGCGGTTGCACATAAACTTGATTCCAAACTTGTATTACCCGTACTCAGTATGTGAAGCCTAAACAGACTGTTGCTGTGGTTCAAATTGATAAGTGCCACCCCAGCCTGCCTCTCTGTCAACACTGTGAAAGAACATAAATGGAAACCACCTATGCTTCTTGTCCATCCTTCTTCTTCTCCTCTGTAGCCCCCATCACAGTCAATTAAATTCAAGCTTGTCAGATCAAACAGGCTTACTCTGCCTCTCTCTCTCTCTCCACACACACACACACACACACATGCACACACATAACAACCCCCCACAAGGACAGAAGGAAGTGAGGCGATGTCTTTAATTCACGGTTAGGAGAAGAAAGCCGACATTTGCAGACAAGTGTTGGTTCAGCCCAAAAGATGCTGTGAGGCACATGCACACTGTCCAGTGCACTCAATTACCAACATGGTCTGTGAAAGCCTTTGATCTGCTTTTCTATGCTCTTGACATGGGTCAGCATTTATTGTGCAACACCCACACACACACACACACACACACACACACACACACACATGTTCATACATGCATCCACCTACAAGTGCAAGAACACAATGCTCACTCACATGCTGTCTGCACACACAGTCCTGTACTGAAAGGATGGGAATGTACTGATGCTTACAATGTCGAACATCATCTTATTGCAAGACTATTATATTACATGTATTGCTACACTGGCGCTGCACTGTTTCTTATCCTTTTAGGCTTAATTCTTTGCATATACTCAGAATTATAACTCATACTAATTGCAGAGTTGGTGGCTCTTTGAGCAAGACACTGCTTTCCAATTTGTATAATACAACATTTATTGCATGCCTGCCTGTCCTGGAGCAAGGATGCCTTCACTGTTGTGCTTCTAGTTTTTTGTTTGTATTGTATTTAGAGTTTTCCAAGTATCCAAAGTGAGGATTTAAAACTAGAGGTTGTAGTTGTGGTTGTGTTATACAGATTCTAAACCTTTGTGAGGTTTCTCTTTTAGGTTGAAGTTCACTTGACTTAAGACTCGACCAGCCAACTGTGAAAATTTACTGAGAGTAAAACTATTCTTTTTCATCTGCAGCATTTGAGGAAAAGTAAAAGCAGTACTACTAAAAAAAAGTGTATATTATTAATATTATTACCATTATAATTATTAGCATTATTGTGAAATATTGATTTTTAGAAAACACACCACAATGCTACAGGGTAAAAACATTGCTCCTGGCAAAAGTGAAATCTAACCAATGAATAAAGATCATTGACTGGATTTGCTCAGTTCTCATACAGCAAGTGAGTCATTGTGATGATTCAAGACCTCTCTGCTTTGTGTCAGAGTCCTGCATCACCCTGTCTGGGTTTATAATAGCAGAATAAATCACTGATTCAAATTTTGAATCTCTTAACTCACAACATTTCTAACATTTCTAATATTTAGGCCTTTCTCACAGCGAAATCACAAAAAGTAAGAGCTTCCTGTGTGCAGGAGAGGTACAGATAAGGAGCACACACTTGCTTCGTGTCCTTCTTTTTACTCTTTGCCGTATTTTATCATTTAATATCTTCACTGCCAGTTCAAAAGAGGTGCACACACACCAACACACACACAAACACAGGCAATATGTCCACATTAAACTGACATAGCTTTAGTTTTCTGTGTTAGTACTTGATGTGCTTTGTTGCCCATAATGATTCTGTTTTGTTAGATGCCCTGCAGCGTGTGAATGACTCTGATTTGACCTGAGCGTATATCAACCTGTTCTTCTGAGCTTAGTGCATCTGAAAAATGTCAATAGAAACAGTCAAGTTCAATCTACTGAGAATGATTTCTGTAACCCAGAGGAGTATAAACGATAACAGCGATAAAATGAAAATCCTATCAATTTTTAATTGCTGTACATAATGATTCATCTGTTATCTTGACACAGCTGGCAGCAGATGAGATCAGTGGACAGTGAGAAGTTTAATAAAAGCTTGATTGCTTAAAATGTTCCTGCCAAAAAAATCCAAAAATAAAACACTTTTGATATCTGCTGTTTCTCTTAGATCAACTTTTTTGACTTACAGTCAATCAAGGGCAGCTAACGTTTTTTCCCCTGGCTTTATTAAATTAGGAAATTAAATGTCACAGCAGGTTTAAGAGGTAAACAAAGAAGCAACAGAATGCTTTAAAAAAAAAAAAAACAGTTATGAGTTCCTCTGCATGATCAAGCAAAATTATTAGGAAGCAAAAATTTGATTTGAAGGTAGTTGCAGAAGCCATCCATCCACAAATATACACTGATTAATGATCAACTTAATTAAATAAGAAGTACCCTCCATTTACCAATGATCAAGCTAAACCTGATGCATTTCTGAACAAAAGTTTCCGCTGCAGCTGCATAATTTTAAAAACTTTGATGGTTCTGGGTCGTCTATATTCCCTCCCACAGCCCATACAATAAAAGCACACACAATGACTCACTTGGTAAAGGGACACTTTACTTTACAGCCATAATCAGCCCATTTATGACAGAGATGGGGTCAAATGTCTTCTGCATCCTCACGCATCCTCACGCATCATGAAGCATTTTGTCAGCATGTGTCGCAAATACATAGATTCAACATGGCAGAGGCCTCCAACTTAGAGGTGAGAGGTTTCATCTCTGCCACTCATGGTTATAAATGTGTCCTATTTAAGATGTATGGGGTCAAGAGGGCATAATATGCGCTAATCATGATGCTAATTTTAATTAGATACTCACCACTTGAAAGGATGAGACAGGGCTAAAAATGAAAATGTGATTTTCGGGAGGCTGCACACTATAAATATAATTGTATTATATTCCCAGACATGAGCTGTAGCTTATGTAGCATCTTATTTATTATTCCCCTCTCAGAAAGGAAAACAGCAACTGAACAGCTCTCCTGTATTCCCACCGTACAAAAGTGAGAGTCCTCAGTTCTCCTCGTGGGCCTTTCAGAAAAACACTATCAACATGATGACAGTTTGACTTCAGAAGCGCCCACCCCTCCTCTACTTATTTCATGGACTCTTGACATCAGAAATACAAGGATTAACTCTTTTTTTTTCCTCCTCCAAGCAAGCGGGAATTGAAATAAAAACAAAAACATATTCTCTGCTCAGATTCCTGTGACAGAAAACACAATGTCTGATATCATTTTTTTTTAAGCCTACTGCTCACCAGTTCAGCTGATTTATGTGTCTGTGTTTTAATACTGAGCAGTGCTGCTGTTTGTTCTGAATGTGACTGCAGTACATTTCTAAGCGCTATGGTAAAAGTCTTTAGTCTGTGTGCAGTTCAACCAGTGCAAAACTTTAGCTTTTGTACTTGCAACACGGTTACTTTGGTTTGTTTACCAAAGAAGTGGCATTAGTATCTGAAGCAAAATATGTCTGGGAATCAGATACAACCTGCAGACACTAACAAGTCTACACTAACTGCAAACTGTTAATAAACATTAAGAAAAGCATCAATAACATACAACTTAAGAAGAAAAAAATCTATTTGATTTGATCACTCCTTGGCATATGACAATACTGTGTTTTCAAAGCTGCTATACTCTATAAATACTAGTATTTATAGGTCAATAGGTCAAATGTGTGTGTGTAATGTGAGAGGAGTGTGCTTGGAGTAATGAACCCACAGACTCCCTTCAGCTCTGTGAGCCATTTTAGTGTCTTTCAGGTCATTGTTTTGAGCCAGAGACTTTCATCTGGAGTTGGTAATGAAAAAAAAAACAGAACAAAATGAAGAACGGATGTCGGACTTACATTGTCCAGGTGTTCAACATGACTCCTAATAAAAGCTAATGTTGCTCCGTGGCTGCCGCATATGGTATCAACTTGATGATAAGACAAGATGATAAAATATCAGTGTTGACACCTTGTTTGTGCCTTGAGAAAGTTCAAGGTTAATTAATATGAAACTAAACATTTTTCAGCCACCACAGTTTCACCTTCAAGCTATGAAGGAGAGAGTGAAACAAGAGGGCTGCAATTAGCAACTACACAGCCTGATGCTACTGAATCCTACACACTGGTCTTTTAAGGTTTATTAACAAAGCCATTTCCTCGGTCCCCATAATACACACGAACACTACACGTGTAATGGTGCATCGTCTTCCTAACGCACTCACACACACACACACAAACATCAAAGACACTGAAGAACGCCACAAAGTAATCAATGGTTTGCAATAATTAAGGTGCAGCTTTGGCAGAGCTTTTCTAATCCTGTGCATAAATGATTTTGGTTAATGAGGGAGCGTTTACAGTAACAATATGCAGCCAACCAAATCCAGGCGCCCAGAGGCTGCCAATAGACACAGCCTGGCGCCCAGTTGCACATTGATCAGTAAGGCTGGTCAGGGTCACTGTGTGTGACTGACTAGAGGTTGCCTTCCATATTGGCTTTTCTTTTGTAACAAAACAAAAGCCGTCTTGCTGTTGCAGAAGAAGACCGTGTGAAGACATCAGCATATATATGCAAGTGTTTGGTGCTGTTAGGAGGAAGATGAAATGATGATTCAGTGATTCAACAGAAACTTTCACCACTGACCTATGCTGGTCAGCATTTGTAAGGAGCAATCTCTGTCAGGTTTCGTCTCGCCCTCATCATTCAGCCTTTGCTCGGGACAGTCAGAATGGCCTCTGCTCACTTACTGTCATGACAGGGACATGTCTTTATTCAAACGTAATGACCCATAATACATCTTAACCCAATCACTCCGTTTCTACTTAGCCCATAGTCCACCAAAAAGCCATTTCAAGTCATAATCAATTTTAGTTGAATCAATAACTCCTGGTAGAAGAGAGGACACTGGGACCGTGCTCTGAATGAGTTGCCATTCAGACAGTTTTCTCTATCTATCTCTGTTGTTTGTTATCTGGCTCACTCTATTGTCTGCAGCTTGATGTTATCTAGTCGACAAGTACGTACACACACACACACACACACCAGCGCAACATGCACAATTATGTCAGCACAGCGCTCTGTCGTATCCGCCTTTCAAAGCAAAATTTCCTCTCAACATGCTGATTTTAATTACACAGCACCTTAAACGCTCGCTTGCTTTTTATTAACTCTCACTTCACATCTCCACTGCACACCAGATAGTCCTTTATAAAATCAACATCCCTTGCAAACCCATGAAAAATGTGATTACAAATGATTTAATCACATCTGCACATGTTGACATTTGTTGTTACAACCGCATTAAAATGGCAAATACAGAATATATTTGCTTTTCACTCTCATTGAGCAGCACAGCCTTTTAGCTTTTTCGATTCATTTGTTCCAAATACTCCGTCGGGCAGGCGGAGAAAACAGCTGAAGATAATTGAAATTGTGTCATTAAACAATTTTGATATTTGCGGAAAGGGTGTTTGTTTATCGTATTCAGGGGCTGCAGTGTTTCAGTGACAGATAACGTGGGGTTTGGCCAGTGTGATGTATGAGTTAATGGAGGCTGCAAGTATCTCACAGAAATAATTGCTTTTGCCTGCATATGCATGAAGCTTCTAGGAGAAAAAGAGCTAATCTAATACTCGTTTTATAAGATACAGTATGCACACAGCCTCCGGTGGGTTTTTTTGTAGAGACAAGGACACAAACACTGCTTCATCTCCAACCATTAAAGCTTCCTTCATGTTGTTTAAACAGAAGTCTAAATTGCACAGCAGCGATAATATCCTAATAAATATTTAATTGTGATACTGGGTATAAGGTTGCAATAAATACAGTATTTGGCATCTTGGCTCACAGGGAAACTGTAACCCTTGGAGATAGGACAATGCAAGTAACACTGTTCGCTCCGGGGCTGAGATAACATAGCATGAGACCTGTATTGCTTGACTGAACCAGCAAATAAAATTAGTCATAAAATATTGTCAAATCCACACCTCGCTGCCTCTCTTTAGCTTCATTTTCCAGAAGAACCTGTCATGTGGTGAGAATTGATGTGAGGCTCAGAAAGCCATCATTAAGGATTAGACAGACTGACAGATATGTCAATATTTGTAATGTTGGATTCCCATTTATCCCAAAATGAGCAATATAAGCCCCAAAAGACAAGTCTGAAAGATGCAACTACTGATTTGTCAAATCAGATTCGTATTGGATTTTTAGGTTCTGTGAAACAGAACGTTTAGGACTTCTGTGTGTCATTTTATTCATTCAGAACACACTGATAGACTGCTGTCATTTTTACATATAGTGAGAACAGGCTACAACTGTACAACGTAATGAAATTCAGACCCTGGAATATATCCATTATCAAGCTTCTTATATTTTGACGCTATGAGGAAGGTGTTAACTCAACTCCATTATAACTGACATTGTATCCTGTGGTGGTGTTGTCTTGGACTGCAATATATTAAAATGAGTTTAATATTTTGTACACTGGTATATGAATAAATAAATAAAAATCCTCCCCTTCACTGCTTATATTTCTCTCTTTTCATCTATATATATTCGGTGGCTGGTGTTTAAAGGGTCAGTTTACCAAATCCCAAAAAACATGTTTTCCTCTTTCTCCCTGTGTTGTCTAGCAGTGCAGATAGTTTTCCTTTTATATGCCAAGGTTTAAAGATATCTAGTGCTCAGGCTAATGCTTCACCTCAGAATAATGGGGGAGAATGAATTCTGTTTGTGGAGCTCAAAAACTTGATAATGAAATTAAATTAAAAAAAAAAAAACTGAGCAGGCGTGTCTCTTTTCAAAAACAATGCCCGGGTTACTCTGGTTTATCTACAGACCTCGCTGTGAACTGTCTTCATCTAAACACAGTCACTATTGAACTATTCACAGTAAACACGCAAACAACAGAAGCCCGTGTACGTCTCTAAATTTAGCTTGAAGCGAGACTATATGAAATATTAGCAACAAAAAAAGCATGTTTTTCCTTTTACAAATAAAAAGTTAAATTCATAAATAATAAATCAAGCCCTACTGTGGCTCACTTTGATACACCCAGGGGTCTACGGGAGAGATATCACGTGACTAGATATTATTGTGTAACTGGCAGACAAACATTTCAATAGTTTTGTAACAGACGTAATAACAACGTACCTCAGCAAGAGATGCGTTCACTGCTTGTGGTCCTAAAAGCCTTATTTTTAAAGACGATAAGCACACGTGTGTTTAATAACATTAACAATTTCTCAGTTCCATAAATTGTCACACTAAGCCACTCCGATGAGCCAGCATGTACAGCACCAGGACCTTAGAACTGGCACAGCTAAATGGGGCACAGTCATTATTAATTAATGTTATTAGTTACACCTGTGCTTTTCATGTCATAATGTCTGCTGTGAAAACGATCTGTTCCCCTCACGCTCACTCTTAGGTTGTGTGATGATGATGTTAAAGAGTAACACCGGGTGGAAAAGCAGTGCTTTACTGCCCTCTCCGGTTGAAACTTTCAAGCTTGTTTAACCTCGAAACCACGCCCAACAGTGATGTCACAGTGTCCTGGAGTACGACTACGCGTCACTGCTGCAAGGTGAGAAATGAAATCATTCGAGGTCAGCAAAAACAGGCTTTTTAGGGGTGTTAAATAGTTTCACAGTTACTTCATGTTCTTAATTTTGTCTTGCTTTTGTTTGGCCTCAGTTCCTGGCTCTCTGTTGCTACTTTGCCTGACCATGCTTGCTGTGAACTTCTATGTAAATAAAAGTTTATATTATTAGTATTACTTCAGCTGTCCCTGGTTCCAGAGGTAAAAGTCTCATTAATTTCTGAATATAGAAAATATGACATGACACACAGTTGGAGGGACATGAACTCTTCTAGTTGAATCATCGGTGAAAAAGATTAAAAAACTATATCAGAAAATGGCTTGTGTATAAAAAAATGATGCAAAGTTAATGTCTTTTCAGAAACACAGAGTCGCAGAGTTCATGAGGTAAACATTACACTGTTCAGAAAACAGATCATCTGCACCTTCATTTAATTCACTTCAGTCAGTTTTGGATGAATTTGGAACGATGGCATCGTGTTTTGTTCACAAATTCTGACTGGCTTCTTTCGTGGGTGTTGTAGTATTTAGAGCATGATTTTCTCTGGAAATTTAAATAAATAAAATTAGTGGTGAGAGTCATTACCTGTTATTTCTACATAAAATAAACATCGAGGGTGTCATTTAAAGGAGCAGCATGTAGGATTTAGCACAGTTGCAGATTACAACCCTCTCATTTCACTGTCAGGAGAAACTATGGTGGCCATAAAACACAGGAAAAACTCATCCTATCTAGAGCCATGGTTTCGTTTGTTTATATTCTGTAAAGCCCCTTAAATCTGGACCTTTAAAGAAAAAATAAATAAATGGAAACACAGAGTGAGGAAATACATTTCCTGAACCAGCGGCTCCTCACACGTTATTGAGCAAAACTTACAGAGACTCGCTTTAAACATCTTGTGTACATTGCTTATTACAAGATACTGCATCACCCCAGAGTCTGAAAATGATAATATCCTCCTTCCTGTTTATTCTTTTTATTCCTAGCAGAATATTGTGTTTTCTTTCTAACATAAACTCTCGTACCACGCTGTTTATTCATAACAGAATAAACAATCTTACAGAATCCCCAGTGAATGAAGCATTGCTCCTGGTGACACCAGATCCTGGGCTTATTTCTTTATCGGGATAACTCAGGGTACAGAACATGGCAGGGGACGGCAGCAGGCCCACTGTCTTCATTCGCAGTGTAAACCTCAGTCTTAAGGGGTTGTTGTTGATTCCAGAACTGACAGGCATGAAAGAAGGGATTTAGATGTTGACCCAAACATCTCTCTACCTGGCTTTGAAGCCTGCAAGTAAGACCTGGTATCACACTGTCCCACCACCTTGCTTTCTGCTGTAAAGCTTACAGCACAGCTCCCGGTCAAGGAAATATCCTTGGGTTCAAAAGCGACATATTTTCCTCCTGCTCATCTTCTCTTGTTACACTTCCTGCATGGTTCAACGGTGCAGCTGCTGATGGGATAAACAGTCCAAATACACAGACCATTAAATTCCCCCCTACGGCTAACTCACCATGAAAACTTCAAACACCGGCCAGGAAACACATAGGTCACTGCTTGGCCAAATCAGGACTTCAATTAGGCAAAAACAATGGGTGCTAGTTTGGGCTACTACTGGCTCGAGGAGACATTCCCACCCACACAGCGGCGTTATCTCTCCCACTACAGACATGCATGCATTGCCTGGAGCTCCTCAGAAGACACACAGTTGGCATTGGACATTCTTGTTTAATTATAGATCTTCAGAGTATTGCTGCACATTACCTTAATTTTCCTTCATTAATGATTGTCATGAAGCATCCCTCGGCTTCTCCCCCTACCCCTGTTTTTCAGTTTGTTGATTTTATTAGTCAAACATGAGGCACAATGGTTTGTAAGTAGTGATGGGGAATGATAGCTGCAGGGCATCTGCTGATTTCAAGCCATGGAGTTGGCATGGCAGAAGCTGAGGCACCATGACAGCTGAGTTGTGTCTGCAGCACAGTATCTTCTCCTCTTCCAGGATGATAATGTGAGAGTCAGTTAGAAGAAGTAGAGGCGAAAATTTAAAAGCGCCACACCAGAAATTGAAATGACAAAGAGTCGCTGGTGTTGCCAGGATTTCTGCACTCCCTGCTTGTTGTGTTGGTTTGAAGACAGCGTGTCTCATGCTGACACACTAAGCTTTGACCAGAGGGCTAGCAGCACAGTAGAGAAATGTTCCTTTATGGTGTTCTTCAACCTGGTTATTTGAGTGATTGTAGGATTTGACAGGTTCAAATAGATTTTCCACTAAACTCCAGTTTTCAAGTGTCACTTTGTACAACTCTAATTGTTAGCCTGGAGTATATGGTCGAGAGTTTCACTTCAGTAACTGCAAACACATACATCATCTCAGTAAAGCTGTAGACAGAGGAAAACTCTGTGGAAATAGTTTAAATGAGACAGTGATGATTTGAACGGGGCAACGCATTTGAAGACAAAAACTGTTTTTTTTTTTCCCCCAGCCTTCATTCTTTTTCTCTTTCTGTTGCATTCACATGACTGACTAAAGGGTTTCTCCAAATTCAGCCTCATCTTCAAGGGGTCTGTAAGAAGATGTCAAAATATCATCTCCAACAGGAAGTGTGCGGAAGCTGCCGGTGCAGGCACTCTGTCAGCGCCTGAGACAGCACAGTCGCTCCCCCCGACTTGCCCTTTTTTCATCTTGTTGCAGAAACAGGAGACAGTTCCACTGACAGTAAGTAAATAAGCCAATTGCTTTTCACTTTGGTTGGAGGGGGGCAATTCAAAAGGGTTTGTGTAAATGGAGTACTGTACACACGCAGGGGAAAAAAATAACTCTGTCACCCCGAGTATCAAGAGGGCTGGACTACTGAGACGTATTGTAGCAGGGCCTGAGGCTACGGCCTTCCCCCTCAGGGGGTGATGCTTCCCTCAACCTGGCCTATTTGACATGGAGATATAATCTGTATCCCAGGGAGAAACAGAGGAGCAAGCAAATTTTGTTTTCCCAACAAGACCTTGGCATAAATTCAAACATGTTTGAATGCATGAGTTCCACTTGTACTCCCATTGCACTGAGGAGATAATGTGCAGCCGCTCACTGAAGATAGATAGCAACATAGGATAACAATGTAAAGGGGGGGAAAAGGGAAATGCTAAAAGTGAATCTCCACACCGAGGAATACTATAAATTTAGAAACCTCATGGAGTGTATAGAGAGGGAGAGAGAAGCATAGAGGATGGGAGTGAGTGAGTCTGAGCTAATGTAGACCTGCCTGTCTACAGCTGTGGTGTCCTGGAGGTACGTGCACAGAAACACAAACAGACGTGGTACAGGTCACACACACACTCGAGCCTAAAGGGAACTCCACCAGCATTTCTAAACAATTAAAGCTTTAACGCATGAAAAAGTGAAGACAAGAGAAAGAGAAAAACAAGCAGGGCCGAGTTACAAAACTTAAACGCCTGTCCAAATCCCACACCACGGGGACTATTAAAAATGTCTCTGTATAGAGGCTGTGGTGTAAAAGTGGACAGGCAAGGAGGATCAGGATGAAGAGGGTTTATAGAGTGATTATGCACAAGAACTGTACAGTATCAGCATCATGATAAATAATTGTTCTCAGTTCATTCAAGAAGACAGAGTTGATTTCGGAGAGGGGGGAAACGGACACACAGGTTTTATATTTTCAGCATGGTGATGAGCTTTGACAATCTCACACCATGTCTCCTTTCACTGTCTAATCACTTGTTATCTTGACACTTCAATGAACTCAGAGATGATTCCCCTCTTCGAAATTCACTGATGAGCAGCCCTGATTCAAAGCATTGGGTCATCCAATTAAAGAGAACCTAGACAAGGTCATCCGCACCTGTACATACAGAATGAAGACCAGCGGATCTAAAGCATGGGGTGTCAGTTCCTTTGTGAGGTTTACAAAAGAGCAACATGAAACTTCAAAGTTATTTTGATATTGGAAACCATACCAGGAATAGTAATTTCAGTGACGTGCTGAACCTTTGATGTTTCTTTTTTTTTCCTCTTTCAATGTAATGAGTATCTGAAAAAATATTCTACCAGCACCTTTCAAGACGCCCCTGTGGTGCTGATTCTGGTCCTTTTAAAAAAACCTGACAGCTACAGGACAAACCCTCACCATCATCTTTCTATACGTATAGAATCCAAATCGAAATGTACTTGAATTACATTCAAACGTTGCTGGTTTGAATCCATGTTCTTTTTATTTTACAGGGAAGATCTACTGTGTATATATATATATATATATATATTTAAATTTGCAGTATTTATGTCAAGAGACTGCACACGCAACACAAACCTCCTCTTTAGGGGATCATTAAGAGCAGCCGAGGAGGCCATTAGCAGAGAGCTCTTGATAGCAACACTGACAGAGATTTCATGAAATTAAAAAAGCACGTCGTGCTAGGTTGTGTATTATTTTCCCTTATGAATATAAACTTTTTAAGTACCACTTTGGTTTTGGGCCTTATTGTCACAGTTTTGGCCTATATATTATACTGATACGTCAACATAAGGTTGTA
Source organism: Argyrosomus regius (assembly GCA_946959425.1). NCBI lineage: Eukaryota > Metazoa > Chordata > Actinopteri > Sciaenidae > Argyrosomus > Argyrosomus regius. The sequence continues at coordinate 9,658,985 of OX336889.1, forward strand.
GTCCTACCTGAGCTTCAGAAGTACGGATGGTATTCAAGACTGGCATTGTGTACTGCAGTGTCTAGCGTCCTCCTTGTTTTGTTAAATATTTGCACATTTAAAATACTCTGCACACTGTGAACATTTGCACATTACCAGATAACAGCAAGCTCAACCTCAAACTGCTTTCAAAAGTCCAACATTAACTAGTGCTCTACATGAAGGAGAACATTATAAAGTAGTTGCTGCTTTAATTTATCACAACTGTCCTGTGCATTGTAGAGCGACCGGTAGACCTGGAAGCACAATGCTGTTCTGTTTTACAGAATAATGTCGGACACGGACTGACTCAGAAAACTGAGAAGTTAAGCATTAACATAAGTCGCGTAGATGAACAGCCAGTTTAAGGTTCATTATTTCTTGGCCAAATTAAACTCACATAAAGCCGTTATCAGGTAAGAGCACAATATCCTGAAATATACGAAGAGATACTAGCTTGTATCTGTTATGCGAATTACTGCCCACATCCTATTTTCAGTTGAGGATAAGTGGTTACAGATAATGGATGGATGGATAGATCCTACTTCAGGTATTTAAATAGTAAAGGAGCGGTCTGATAAACTAAAAATGACGAAATAGCAACTCAGTCCAGCTATCAAGTCACAGAATGGAGACAGGATGAAGACATACTATAAAGCCCTGAAGAGCTAAAAGGAGAAGAACATTTCCCCCGATCATCTCTGTACTCTGTAAGGCCTGTAAGACCTTTTAATAATGTGTTACAGCCAAAACTGTTGTTACATCTAACCCCATCCTTTCCTATTAATGTTTGAGATAAACTAGACCAAGAGAGGCCGAATTCATATCACCTCGGTGGCATGAATAAGCTCCTCTCACACACACATACACGGTCAAGATAAAGGTTATTGAATGTTGAATAACAGGAGGGCAGAATCCAAACAAGTGAATAAAGAGAAACCCAATGTGTGTTTCAGTGAAAGGTTCAGGGCACAAAGTCAGATAAAGGTAAGTAGTACTGGTTTACAATCTAACTATAAGACACGGCGTCGTTCCCAGAGAGCAAATCAGTCTCAATCCCAGCCCTAAAATTTCAAACCATTGCACCATGTCCACTTTGTATCTTGTTAACTCATCTCAACTGCTTAGTGTATAGGAGAAGATCGACTAAAAGTATATAATCTTTGGACCAGAGATTGCTACCACACTTACCATTAGGATTGTCTGGAGAAACTCTGTCCTTCGTCTGACATTTCACTGAGAATAGCTGTGACGGAGAAACAAAACACAAAACTGGAAACAATTCATTGAAATTGAATCAAAGTAAAGTGCGTTTTTCAGGACTTCTAGGCCTGACAATGACAAGCAGACACCGCTGAGAAAATAACAGTACAAACCCACTACATGGCCTTATAATCTAGTGCTTGAGAAGACAAACAGAACTTTATCTATACCCAAATCCAATTAAAGTGGAAACAGGATAGGGGCCCGAGACACATTTGTATCTACAGATTCAATCTGCACTGCTTTTCAGAGGCAACAATGGATTATTACTTTATTTGATTGCAACAATTATTGTAACGATCAGCTTTCCACCTGCCAGGCTTTTTGACTGTCAGGGCAATTTTCCGCAACCCATTTGAAGACAGAGCACCGATTCTGCCAGAAACACTTATTCTCTCTCTCGCTCACTCCACAGCTCTTGGCAAGGCCAGTCACAGAGAAAAAAAAAACTATGCTGCAACCACATGACCAATGTTTAGTCAACAGGTCCTGAGACTAGACTTGGCTGCTGCATGCTCAAGCACAAACAAAGTCTTGCACCTGTCCTTTCTCATCCGCACAAGCAAATTCACCCTTGGCCCAAGAAAGGAACGAGACCCATGAATCTTGAGAAGTACACAAACTGCTTACTCCATTCATTACAGCAGCACCCAAGGGGTCCTCCTCTAGACCATTTGTCTCCATGGTGTCAGGGCCACGGGCTTTCCCTACGTTCAGCTCAGCATATTGAGTCTCAACCTGCCAGGCTCCACAGGTCCAAAGGAGAAGCACCAGCAATAAAACAAAACAACCAGCAGACTGGGCAAGGACACAGCTAATGCTCTGCTGACTGAATATCAACATAATAACTGATTTGCATATTATGTTCTTTAAAAAGAAATCCTGCAGTATGTGAATACATTGTCAGGAACACTTCATAAAGTCAAAGACTAGTAATTGAGTTTGCATAGAATTAAATGTTAGATTCCCAAAATGAATAAAACAGTAAGGAAAGGAAGAAGTACTCAGACCTTTTGTACTATTAGTTGTAGTAATACTACAGTGAAGAAATACAGTGTAGAAAAGTTCTGCAACAAATTTTAAGTTAAAGTTCAAAATGTTTAAGTGCATTGAAATGTTCTTAAAGTATCTAAAGCCCTTATTATGCAGCGTGATATGTGTTTTATTAATGGCTATACTTACTGATCGCCGAGCATCACGAATGCTGCAGTTGGTAAAGATAATAATGCATCTTAATACAAAATATATCTATTAAATTAACCACATAATAAATATAGACATCATATGCATGACGTAGGTTTGTGAAGAGACGTTTTGAAGCTCAGAATCTGTGGCTCTGGCCTCCACCACGTCGGTAGTCTTGCCTCTTCCTCCTCCTGACTAATCTAAAAATCTGCAAAGACGTGGATCATCAGCAGACCTGAGGCAGGCTGAATGAAGCCTGGGTGTTCAAACAAGTCACCTGTAAGGTCGTCCACCTGTCAATCAAAGTGGCCACACTGTTAATTATGCATCATTTTAAGCCTTCATATAATTTAAACATGTGAGTTATATAAAAATTCACCCTCAGTACAGCTGTCTTGAACGTAGTCATTAGCTATAGAGACCAAAACTGTTTTTTGTACCAGGCTGTAAACATGTTTATTTCTTCTGTGAAGTTGGACATTTTAACATGGGGACTTATGGAGACTGACTCATTCTGGAGCCAGCCTCAAGTGGACGTTTGAGGAACTGCAGTTTTTGGCTTCACTTCACAGCCACAGAGTTTGCCACTTGGTATTACCACATAGGACCTTTAATATGAATCTACAAAGTAACTAAAGCAGTCAGATAAATGTAGTAGAATACAAAATACAATATTTCCCAAGAAATGTAATGGAGTAGAAGTATAATGTCATATAAAATGAAAATACTCAAGTACCATAAAATTGTACTTACATTCCACAACCATCGCGTCCAGAAGAACTGCACACATACACACATTAGCTTGTGAACAACATGGGAGACATTATTGGCCTATTAGTCACATTTTGTCACAACATGAAACTACATAACAACATACATGTTGTATTTCTTTGATGTTGGTGTGTATCCTATGAGTTAATATTTAATCTGTTGCATAGGACTGCGACATTAGCCTAATGATGAAGAATGGTACACGCTTAGCCGTTTGTCCTAACAAGTCCTGGTGATGAGTTTCAGTTGAAACCCAAAGCTTCAAACCTTCAACACAGCTGTTATGTGAAGTTCAGTTGTTTAAAATGAGAAGCATCTAATCTTGAAAAGAAGGAAGCAGGTGGCCCGGGCTTATAATCAAGGCATCTGAAGAAGAATACAAAGCCAAACACAGCATGGCTCGAATCACAATGTGCCTTAGGTGCTCAATCTTATGGGCAATTGCATTTAGAATAAAATTGATGTCGTTCTTTAAGGCAGACATAAAAACTTACAAATGATATTTTCCCCACGCTGAGACAGAAAATGTCAAGCCCATAAACACTTCAGTAAAACAGATGAGCACGGGAACGTGGCTCAACAGTGTGGCATCTGTTGATACCACAGCGGCAAGGCATGTGAGGATAACTGCAAAAATTAGTGTAAAGTCTAGCTTATATGTATAATATTTTATGTACCGATTTTGACTGTTTACTACACACTGAAACAACAGAAATATATCACAGTGCAATTATCCTTTTGATTTCTATTATTTTTTTGACATCTGACACAGCTTTCTGGTTCCCGGACAACCATAAATTAGCAAAACATTGGCCAAAACCTTTATCAGAAGTCCATTTAATGGACACAAGCTTTTATTTTCACTATGCTGCAGATGTCGATGTAATAAAAACAAACCCATGACCACAGCAGAGCGACATCTCCCAAATTATAATCAACATTTTTAATTTTCAACATGTCGTGTGACAATTCCATTTAGCCACGCTCATCTACTGCTAATATAAACAGCAAGAGTGAACTACTCCTGAGTAGCAAATATAATTCAGTCCAGTTAGTCAGCCAATCTCACCCTAACAAGTGCAAAATCAATTAGAAACGCATCACAATCTAATTTTTTACTTAACTAGAACTTCGTAATCAGCTTAATCAAAATTACAAAACAGGTGTGAGAATTGAAATATCAAGTGACTTCACTTGAGTCGAAGCTTGAAAAATAGTTACAGTTTTCCCCATTACAAAAAAAAAAAAAAAAAAATGTAAATGAGGGTAGAAAATAACTCTCGAGCCCGACTCCCAGGGGGAAACAGCTAGATTTACCCTGGCAGAAGCACAACCATTTCCTTTTCCTCAGCTGTGCTGTGTGCATCACTGAATAAAATGTTTTAGTTTGGATGGCTAAAGAGCCACCAGGTCCTATCTGGCCCTTTCTGCTACTGCTGTTGCTGCTGCTGTTGCACTGTATTCATTAAGAAACTGTGCACCACCCACTGCAAGGACATCACGAGCTCTGCAAACACATGTATAAACATTGTAATTTAGCATTGTTATTTATATTTATATATATATAAAAAGGGAGGGGTTGGACTTCAGAGCTGAGACCAGAGAAGCGCAGCTGGTCTCTAACAAACTACAAGAACTCAAACTGAATCAAGAATAAATGATGTAGATTAAAATCCATTTATAATCCAATCAGATGCGTTCAGATTTTAAATGTGCAGCTTTATAAAACAATGTCCTAATCAATGAGCTTTGAACATGTTAACTCGTGTTTGGGAGCAGGACTACGACTCAAACACACCATTAGAAGTTATGATTACGTAAGAATTAAAAAGGCTTTAACATTAGAACCTAAAACCTACTTTGAAGGAAACAGCACCACAGCTGTTAGAGTTAGAGGAAACACTGTGTTGTATGATTGACGGAGAGTTTGAGGCGTACAAAAGATGTATAGCAACATTTAAAGAGACATAAAAGGAAGCGCTTTAATAGTTAAAATAACATCAGCAGTGAAATGTAAGGAAGGCTATCAATGTAAACTCAAATCAATATCTCCGAGCATGGCTGGCAAAATAAAATAAATAAGTCAGACATACCTTTCCTTACCATTCAAAGACAGGTTTAATCCATCTCCGCACACTACAGGCAACAGATGCAGCGCTCAGCAGAAACGAGATGTTATCACAAGAAAAATGGGGAGGTGCAGCCTCACTGATGTTCTGCTTTAATACAACATGAAAGTCAAGTTTGCGGGGGAATCTGTTGCACATCTGAGCAAAACCTGAGGAGATGGAGGGCATTGTGTGTCAGCCCTTGAATAAATCCCTTACACACAGCGCAACTCCAAAACTAAATAACAGTCGACATGTTTTTGTTTTCTTGTGGGGTCAGGATCAGGTGCTGTAAGTGATAGTTCACACAGGACACAAATTACTTGATCACAGACGTCTTTATTTTATTTATGAGTTAATTAATCACAAAAATATTGAACTACAGAACATACAAACCAGTTAGAGACATAGAAAATATGGTCAACACCTTGAATCTACTTAAATAGAATGCAGTACATTTCCCATTAGGTCTGCACTGTGCATGTGTATATGTGCTTATGTTTGCAAGTATGTGTGAGACGGAGGGAAGGAAGAGAGAGAGAGTGAGAGTTAAATGGTCTTATCAGGGATGTGCAGGTCCAGCCCAGCCGTTTTGAGTGCATGTCAAAAAATGAAAAGAGAACTAGCTACTGTGCTGGTCTTCTGCTCAGAGCAGCCAACACACACAGACACACACACACACAGACACACACACACAACCCCCCCACATGACCACAGTACATGCAGGAACAACTGGCTGACTTAAGACAGACACAGATGATTTCTTTTGTGATCTTTCTGCTCTGCTTCCCCAAACAAAGAGAAAGAAAAAGGCAGTTATGTACACAAACAAACAAAAAAACACTGTTTTCTGAATCAGGTCACCAAACATTATTTCACAAAGAAGAAAAAAGGTGAACAGTCACAAGTACTTTGAGGATTACTCACTCACAGAAGTAAAAAACAAACAAACAAACAACACAAAAAAAAACTAACATTTGGTTCGTAAGTCAAACTTGGTCATACATGTTTAACAGATTGTTGGCTGTACAAAAATAAAAGGAAAATCAGAATACACGACTCAGATCATACGTTCCTACTGGGCGGCCAGGTTCCTTATGTTCGTGATCAACCTCTTGCTGTAGTCCCTGTGGTCGACGGGCTTCACATCCATCACCGTGGCCTTGATCCTGGACTCATCCTGTCAGACAAACAACACATTTGTAGGAAAATTAGCTTGTGCCTGGATTCGTTTGGAGGTTTGTGCCAGCTGAATTCTCTGGCTCTTACTTTAAAATGTGACAAAATAGGCCAGACTCCAAGGTATATTAAATACACGCACGCTCCAACCTCCCTTATATTGATGCAATATATTACTAATCTGCTGGGAACATGCGATACTTTGGCACCTTTCCCTCCCTCATGACACAGCTGGTTAATGTGAGATGTTTGGACCGTGTATCCGAGTTGTGTCGGCATTCAAATGGATGTTTCACAAAAAGAGAGGCAGCTTTTAAAGACATAACCACCTCCACAGCTGTCTAGACAGGGGAAGGTCATTTCTACCAAGGCCATTATTCTCTGTATTTAAACAGAGGTTACACTCATTTTGTCTCCATTAATCCTCTGCAGCTCAAGTGGGTGAAATGTAAATCATCCTCCTCTGGACGTGTGCCCACATTCTTTAAGAATAACCTGTTAGGAATCTCTGCTCAGTTTGTATGATGCAAGAGAAATATGCACATAAAACAGTATACAAAAATGTAAAACAACAGAAAACCTCATTATTAGTTTGCCGTATAGGAGAATAGAATAGATAAACAAACCTAAGACTAAAACTCTGGTGATGCTTTGCACAAAACGAACGTCACTTCAGGATATTTAAGCTTGGAAACTATTGTTCTGTAAGTTTGTGACCACCAGTACCACTTTAAAGAAACGCAGCTTTGCAAAAAATAAAATGCACTGAACATGTTCGTCCGGCCTCAAGGATACACACAATGCGTTTTGGTCACCAACACTGAATATAAACGGAAACTTTTTCCTGGTACGAGGAAACTCTACAGGACACCTTTAGGTGTTGTTAAACTGCCGTCTGGGATTTTGAAAAGGTCAAGCGGAGATTTAACTTTCAGGTGAAGAGATGTGACTCGAATGTAATCGTCAGTGCAGAAGTCTCAGATATAATAAAGAGTGAAGCCACAGTCAGGACCTTCACACACACGTTTGTCCAGCTACTTTTACACACTGAGGTGAAATCACTTTAAGTTGAGGAGAGCAGGATCACTTGTATCCAAGTCCGACAAGTGTGCACAATGTGTGCTAAAAAAAGGTTATTCTTCCCTCTGTGTAACGTGTTCAAATTAAATATATGCACTATGGAAATGTGCAAATTTAATATGATAACAGATGCCATAAATGTCTGTGACTGCAGTCTTACAGCATTTAAAATAGAGTAAAAGCAGGATTGTCTTTTATATTAAAACCTAGAATGACGTTTTGCTTATCTCTGGAAAACACTGAATTATGAAGATATAATAATGTTTTTGTGGAATCCTACATTCAAAATATACTCCAACAGTGAGGGTGACCATGGCTGCAGTTTATAAGTGGGTAAGTGTGTGTTTGTGCATGTGTAAGCAGCCAACATCACACAGCCAAGTTGGGTGTTGATCCACACTTGAACGACCTGTGCTGCGCCTCCACCTACTGTACAACCATCACTGCGAGTGTGTATACACACACACACACACACACACACACGAGCTCAAGAGGAACAACACACACAGAGAAATTTGTTCTGCTGTGACCTTTTTTTTCTCCCTCCAACAGCCTTAAACTTGCCAGGAACACTTACAGCAAACAGCCGAGGAAGCTAACCATCTCATAAGCGAGACATTTTATCTCCTGTGCAGCAGCGCGGATGAAGAGTCGACCGGAAATCTGCACAGACACTCGCACACCGGCATCTGATGAGTGGCTTAAAAAGCAGTGAGGTCTTCACTTTAAATCCTTAACCTATATCTAACCTGTGTATTTTATCACTGCACATCGAGCTCCATCGGCGGTTCTTACCCAGCAGTGTTGGGAACAACTTCCCTACTTTACTGTAACCGCAGAATAGTGCACCAGACTCCATCGTGTAATTAGCATCGTGTAAGACAGACAGGATTTATAAATGAGAAAATATTAGCTGACCAGCTGCTTGCTTTCAAATCCGCCACATTTCTGTTTGAACCTGCGGTGGTCAGGACAGCGCTGTAATGAAAAGCCTCAGATGTTCAACATCACTTTTTTCATCAGTGTCATCCTTTGGAGACGCTTAAATCGGTTACAACGTCTAGACACAGCCAACAGGGACAATGAGACCTTCATAACGGCACGCAACAGTTCAAATATTACAGCCGCGAGCAGACATTCCTGGTGTCGGGCAAGTTAAACATTTAAGACTGTCAAAGAGCCGAGTGGTAATACTTTGACAGTAATAACACATTTTATAGTAATAAAGTCATCCGTCCGCTGACATTTTGAGAGTTACAACACAATAGCCTACAAAGAATATCTGTAAACATTTTTGACATTGATTTGTGTCAAAATAATTAACACTATGAAGCTCACATCAAGCAAATGCACAAATACTACACGTGTTTTGATGATTACAAGAATCAGAGAGTTTTGATTTATTAGCATCATGTAAACTATATTTCTGGTTTTCAGTGTCAGCTCATATTTGTCTTTAAAAGGCTTTGTGTTCATTTCTATAAACATTTTGATGATTAGATTAATTATGGTTGCACAAACTGAATGTAGTTTTGGATTAACACACAGTCTTTTGGGTTTTGCTTTAAAAGAACGTCTAATTTTTGTGCTATTGTGATTTTTGAAACTACAATCCATGCTCACTGTGATTAAATGTGAGAAAAAAAATCTATTAATATTATCTACTGTGTATTACAGTAAATGGACTGTGCCTTTCTGGTCTTCTGGCCGCTCAAGGTGCTTTTACACTACACATTCATACACTGACATTATCTTTTACATTATTTTGCCCGACCTGCTCTACCTCCTGAGCCACAGCCGCCCCAATTATAGTGATAACAATCAACTGTTCTTAACAGCCATTCCTTATACTGTCAGTATGTGATATATTGTACAGGGCAAATAATAATTATAGTTCAGACTTTAAAATCAATAAGATACATTAATTTGACCGACTAATTAATTGCATAGCTGTTTTATTGTATATGAACGCTTATGGCTAAACATCTAATCTCTACCTGTGCAGCATTATCCAGGGTGACCTTTAAATGTGTGTCTAGTGTTTTAATGTCATTGTACTGGATAATTTCACCAGACTCCTCGTGAGCTGTTGAACAGTCTTGGTTACAAATATAATTTCCTCAGCTCAACAAAGTTTAAGCCTCGCTGCGAAACAACAGCATCAATGGGTGTCAGTAACTGTTAAGGACCTGCTCAGTTCCTCCATCGAGTATATACAACATTGTGCAAATGATAACATGCCAGAGTGCGGCACAATGGCTGGCTTGTAACACAGCGAAGCAGAAAATAAACTGAAAGGAGGGGCTGCAGGTGTCTCTGTTGAAAGAATATGGGGTTTGGAGGGAGCAGCCAGTACATGCTTGTAGCAGTGCCATTGGTAGTTGGGATGCTGCGTTGAATTTGATGGACACAGTGGCCTCTTCTGTGCGTCGAAGGCGGATGCAGCCTCTGGCTCGGCTCCAGACTTCCTGCTTGGAGCCCCAGCCCAATCAATTCTTTTATGCGCTTCTCTCAAGACAAACCTCTGTGTGTGTGTGTGTGTGTGTGTGTGTGTGTGTGTGTGTGTGTGTCTGTGTGTGTGTGTATGTCCTACAGGAAATAGTGGACTAATCTGTGTGTGCATCCTTTACAGAGCCTCTGAAAATGAGCAGCGTCCTACAACAATCATTTTTTTTTAGAGATGGTCCTGTCAGTCAAAGCGGGGTCATTTTGTTAATGAATGGGAAAACTATTAACGTGGAAAATCACAAAGAACACCGTTTATGTGCCCAGATTTCCACCTTGTAAAGGAATGATGAAGGTTCAGGAGATTCAGGCTGCATAATTTTTTTCCCCCTCGGAGTCTTAACACAGGCATGTTTTCTATTAAATTGCAGCAATATGGTCTCTCTGCAAAGCACGCCGCGATGACAACAAACCCGCAGGCATTTTATCAGACTAATTACCATTCCTGCTTTACTCACGTTATACGTTTCAAGCTTCACTCTGCTGCGGAAGACAAAAGTGTTGAAGTTGGCTTGTTGGAAGACCTCATCGAAGGCAGATTCATTCTGCAAATGAGAAATATTTGGAGAGAAACAGTTTCAAGCACACATTTTTATTTAGTCAAATTTTAGTTTCAAGTGCAAAATAAATATAAACACTGAAAAATGACTACTGTGATTTTATAAGTAATTATGTCTGGAAGGAGAGAAACACAGTAGGTGTCTTCAGCACAGATTTGTGCATGCAGCAGTGTGAGTGTGCGAGATTTTGTGTTTAGAAGTGGACAAAGTCTGAGCATTAGCTCTCGTCTTGGCCATTTCCTGAGGGCAGAATTATGTTCAGGAAGCTAGGGAGTCTTACCGAGTCCTTGAGCTGCCCCAGGTAAGCTGCATTCTGGCCCAGGATGGCTTCTGCACTCTCCTGGAAGCAAGTAACCCACTGGTTGTCCCCGTAGTCTGCGATGTTGGCCTGTCGGATAATAAAGAAGACATAAGGGAAGGGTGTATAGGAAGAAAAGTTAGACGCATACACGAGCAGAGACCAATATACTCTTGATTAAATGGTGCATAAGCTGGTTGCTTAAATGTGGCATTTTAAATGAAAACACCTCTCTGCTCTTAAGAAAATCACTACATTCTCTAATTAGCCTATATCCTGCTGGCACGCTGCACTTGTGATACATAAAGTGGAAGCAAATTCACAGCTTACGCTAGAGCTCGTGAGGAATAACAATACGTCGACTGGTAAAGTGGTACAAAACAAAAAGCGGCTTATTTCAGACGCCTGGCTGCAAATGGCCTGATGCTGACTGAGGGAGTTTTATGTTCAATTTTTTTTTTGTTTTGTTTTTTTACATAGTTGTTTGCAAACAAGATGAGAAAGGGGAAAAAAAAAGCACTTTCCGTACGAGGACACAGTATTAAATTAAACAAGACGTAGCTCTAGTTTACTGTAAAAATGTGCTTTAAATATCTGAATTTAACCACAAAGAGCAAATTGGAGCCACAGGGAGCGGGCCAAAGGGGGACAGAACAGTGAATAGGGGAGACAGGAAGATGAATAAGGACAGTAAGTCAGGGGAACTGAAAGGTAAGGAGGACTAGAAGGATGATACCCACAGCCTCAGCAGGAGCTCAGGACTAAGCAAGAGGAACAGCCATTTAAAATATGTGCATTAGCATATACTGTATGGATGTGTGTGTGTGTGCATATGTGGCACAGATGAACAAAAGTCAAAAGTTTCGGAGCTCAGTCACTTACGGAAAGGATGAGGCGGTACTTGAAGTTGGGGAACTCTTTGTCGCACTTCTCGCAGCGGTACATGCCATTCTGTTCGTCTACCACCTTTTTGTTGCAGTCTTGGCTGGGACACGCCTGGTAAAGGCAGTTTTCCTTGCGCAGATACACTATGGTGGCTATGCAGGTGTAGTAGTCCGCCTAAAAGGGAAAATAAACAAAAACTTTTTAGACTCAATGTCTCAAAAATCTTTGTGTATTTTCGCGTTAAATATGTTGACAGCCAGGAATGAAAAGAACAGCATGAAATTAACATTAAGATGACATTTTAAGGAGCATATGGTGGTGTATGTCAACAGTCGGGAAGCAACATTTGTGTAAGAGATGCACAAGTTACACTCCCTACCAGAACCGTAATGGCTCCGACACAAACTAGTGAGGTAGCTGCTGCTTTTGTGGGGAGGAGGCAAACTTTAAAAACCCGCTGCACATAAACAGCCTTGGGGAAACATTTCTAGTCTGCATGGAAAACACCCAGGCAAGTGACAAGAATTTCACTTTGGATAGAAATAGCTGAACACAAAAAGAAGCCCTGGATGCGCTGTAATGAAGAGATAAAAAGTTTCGACGTGTTTGCCGTTGAGTCACATCACCTCTCCTCCCTCTGGAAGGGTTTCCTCATGTAGGGCAGGCGACAGATAGATGCGCACGACACAGAAAGGCTCACTGCAGCGCCCGAACAGCTGATTGTTTTGGACAGAGTCGCCCCCCCACCCCCCCATCCTACTAACCTCAGCATCGGCTGTGACCGCAGAGAGGAGACCTGGTCCCTGCATGCTTTGATAAAAGGCTAAAGGTGCGTGTTCGGGGTCAGGGCGCAGAGCGACAGAGCCCGCCACCTTGGAGCCAAAACATCCAGGTACATCAATCAATCATTAAAAGGCGCTATGTAAATGCAATTATGTTAACAGTGAAGAAACGCTTCAGGCCCCAGACACCTGTAATTAGAGTTTCTCTGAAGGACTGTTTAAATGCAGCTTTAAAACATTTCAGTGATGTGACCATCCTGATTAATTCTCACTGTCAAGAGATGTCTTGCTGATTGGTACTCTGAGCTTTAAAAAACAACAAGTTTGCTGTAGTAATATTCCTAACATCTCCAAATGAAATAAAACTGAAACCATTTATTCCCCCAATAGTACAGTGAAAATCAATGCTCTCTTTCCTCTATGTGCTGACCGTTGCATCTGTATGCAAAGGGCATTCAACCCCAATTAACTTCCAAAGCAAGACAATTGATATTTCATGTCACCGTGGATAAATAAAAAGCCCTTAAGAGTATGGTAAATGACAGCAACAAAATAAGAAAAAAAAAAGAATCATCCTGTTCCAACACAAGGAGCCGCTGGCTATGCTTTTTTAATTACCGTTTTGATTTACCAAAACAACCCAGACATCAACCTCTGCTGCTTTTCCAAAAGAGGTCCAATTAATCAAGTAAATACCTCTTCAATTAGCGTGCAACCGAGCAGGGCTGCCACAGTGGGAAGAGGACAGAAGAACTTGTTTCTTGCCTCTGTCACAGGCCTTTACAAATGCAGTGTCAAGCCAACACGAGGAGGGTGACCACTTACTGTCAGAGAGGGCACGGGGAATGTGCAATGTGGAAACTTGAGATTGTGACACAAAGACTTTGTGACAGGGGACAATTAATTGCAACAGACTTTGGTTAGGGGGGTCTTCAGAAGCCTGACCCTCTTGCCCCTCTGTATGGGATGTCTCGGAGGGCTTGAGGACAGCTTCGGCTCAGCTCCTTTGTCAGTACCGGGCCTCATCACACGCCATGCTGAGCAGGAGCAAGAGCCTCCATAGCCCAGGGTCAAACATTTCCTCCTGAACAGCGGGGAGCTAATGCCAAAAGAAGCCTTTCACCTGACAGGGGGCTGACGGTTACAGTCAGGATTTGGGGTGTGGAATTTAAGGGGGAAGAAATGGATCGGGTTGCTGAAGCAGCATCGTAGGGCTTCAGATGATAGAAACGCTTTAGTGGCTACACACACACACCAAAAAAAAAAAAAAAAAGAGGCATGAGGAGGAACAATAAGCCATTTACTATCTGTGACTAGAAATCCTGCAGTTCTGGCCATACAAGAGAGAATTATGAGGGCACCACAAGCTCCACATGGTCACTCACAGCCTCAGGCAAAAAAAATCCTGAAATTCACAGAAACATATTTTTCACTTAATTGGGACTTACGGATAACTGCTGATGCTGTACAAACACAAGTTTTTATTACATTTTCTTTGTTTTCTATGGAACTACAGGCCCTGAAGTCTTCTTTGAGCTTGCAAATAGACAATATAAACCTCCATATCCAGCATCCTTGTCATTTATAGCCAGAGCAGAATCATCCCTATCATAATCGCTTTCATCTCTTAGTTATCCTGGTCTTAATGGGATATTTTTATCATACTGGGATGACAATGTGCAGAGCATGTAAATTAGACGAGTTAAAATCTCTGCACAGGTCACATTATCCGCTCTAGACAAGTTATACACCCTCAGCAGTATAAATTAAAAAACATATTACTTCACTTATCTGAGGGCGGTAAATTCATTACACAGGGCAAAGAATAGAGCCTATGTAATCTCTGTAATCAATACCAGAGATAAATGTGGCATTCACCATGAACATACACCAAGACTATGAGATTTACCCACAACACAGGCGGATTAATGAGCAGTAGATCGGGATCGGATTTTAAGCACACATAGCTGGTGGTGCTGATGTTATGAGTCAATGAATATGAAGATTCATCACGCTGACTCGTAGCCAAAAAGCACCGTAGCAAAGCAGAGCTGTGAGTGACAAGGTTACACCGGAGCGAGGCTTTATATACCTGCAGTGTGTACCGTGAACAAATGCAGCTCGACTGCGAGCGCTTTCATATTTGTTCTTTGGGATTCAACGCCAGTCTTTCACTTTGTCCTTGAATATCTTCAAAGAAATCATCTTTGAATGAAAACGTCTCGAGTTACCATATCTTGAATGTTTGAGTGCGTCAAAGCGAAGCCGACCACGTGCGTACCTTGTCTCCGTGTCCCAGGTGCTCCGTCTTGACATCAGATAGAGTCTTCCAGTTGGTGTTTCCTCCGCCGCTGCCACCTTTCATCTCGGTCAGAGACTGTCCGTCCATGGCATGACCCACCTTATCGTACCTACGTCAAACAGAGCAAATACCACCACTAAATTATTTCCTCGATTAATTGTTTGGTCCTTTAAATGTCAGAAAATGGTATAAAATAAATTTCATTTCAATTTCCCAAAGCCTTAAAAACAAAACTGATGATAGCTGCAGATGATTTTTTTTGTCATTAAACTTATGTTTCAGGGCTCTAATAAACTCTGTAGTCCATCACCATATTTACTGAGATAAAAAACAAAACAATTAAAGGCTGCGTTTCCACGAGAGACTCATGATGATGGTATGCCAAGGCCTACGTTTGGAACACAGCTTTATTCATTTTAATACATCTGAACCAAAACAGAGACAATATGCTGCTGTTCACATGGCTGTCAACACACTGCAGGCTGTCCATTTAACAGTTAACATGGAAGAAAGGAGAAAAAAAAATCTTGTTCCAGGCAGAGCATCCATTTGTGTTTGTCAAAGCAGGGATGGCTCAGCTGAGAGCGAGGCAAGCTGAGAGGCTTGTGAAATGAATCAACAGCAGAGGGACAGATGAGCTGGCCTGGGTCAGGGCTGTTACTGTGATATCAGAAACCCATTTTCGCCCCCAACGTTCCCGGTAATTCTGGAAAGACAATAGGAAGAAGAAGTGGAAGGCAGGCTACGAGGAGAAGAAAGATGGGTGGAGGTAAAATGCAGTTGGGGGGGGGGGGTGGAGGAAAAAAAAAAATAACACTTTAAAATGGTCAGAGAGATCAATAGAGCTTACTAATCTGTTGGCCACAAGGCAGAGTGGTGCACAATGGGCAGGTCAGGTTGTAAATACGGTGAGAGCATGCCTTGCTCCTGGAGGCATGACTAATTGAAAATATCCCCATTAACGTTTCAGACTGTGGCCAGGGCAACGCACAGGCTGCCAATTCCCCACTCCTACTGACAAATGTGAGCAATTCTTTACGGTGGCACCAGATTCCTCAGTAGTGTACCTGCGCTGCTTTGCTGTAATTGTGCCGGCGCCCTGTTAGGAGCTTGCGAAAACATGTTCTGACAAATCAAATCGGATAAAACTGAGAGCCCGATTTCTGTCATGGCTCAAAATTTCTCCTAAGACAGATGTTGTACAGGAGGAGGAAAAAAATAGTAACAGCATCGCTGAGATGATGAAAAAAAAAAAAGGCATCACACCTTAGACAGGTGAGGCTGCAGACCGGTGCGGCTTCAGTTGTTACATGGCTGCTTTGGACGTCTGATTGGACACACACACCCAAAAAGGACGGTAAAACGCTCACTCAAGATGCCACTGCGACAGTATCCAGTTGCCAAGCTGCTGCCATTTTTATCATAGAGACAGCAAGGAGCACGGGAAATAGAAATGGCATGGTAGAATGCGATTGTGATGAAGGAGACAAAAGGAGGACAAATTAGACCTGGCAGGAAATGTGCAACAGTCAACTGAAAGCAAACGGATCCTCGGCACAGAGCGCTGCGGCTTCAGCGCGACAGACTATGTACAGGAACACAAAGGTAGATGAGTGGAGGTTTGCAGACATGCATGTGCATGGCATAGACATGTCAAATGTCAGTGTGTCAATGAACGAGGACAGGAGCAGGAGCAGGGAGGTGTCGGAGGAAGAAGCATGAGGGGGATGATGGGAATGTCTCGGTAAGCAGTGTTCTGGGCTTCAGGCTAAGACTCTAATGCCTGGGCTGAGAGTGGCAAACACCACAAATGCGATTACTCCATGTTGTGTGTGACTTGGTGTTAGCTACTTCATCTGTATTGAGTGACATGTGGTCAAACACTGAACTATCGGTAACTTAAAAGAAGCCTAAGTGTTTATTTTAATGTAAACATGGGCGAACGCGTGTTTTCCTTTGGTATCGTTTTCGTGTTTGTTTCTCCTCGTAACAGACAGATCACACAGAATACAATTGTAAAGCATTTGTGTAAGAAAACGCTGCGGAATAAAAGAGCGAGAACACAGCAATCTAACATTTACATGTCATTCATACACCCTAGGACAGTTCTGCATGCGTCAGTAGACTGTGTGTCACAACAGTTGAATTTTAATGAGCCTGTCCTATACAGAGCTCCACGGAGCAAGTATATCATGGAAAAACAGAGCAAGTTGTTGTTGTTATGCTACAGGATTTTTCCTGGCAAAAAAAGGGGGAATTTAAATTGGGCAGCACGGCAAACTGAACTCCCTGTAAACTTCTTCTTCTGCTGTGTTTCAAATAAAGTAGACCTCAGCATACATGTATGAATAGGATATCATTTTGGAAAAGTTATTAATCTCTGAGACGGGGTGACAATTCACATCTTAGTAATCTTTGTAAACCTCCTGACAGGTCTGAAAACATCGCTTCCAGCAGAGTATTTAGTTAGAAAAGCAGTGAGTGCTGGCCAGTGGTAAAATAAACTGTCTATATAAAGTTACCAAGAGAGCTGCAACTAAGTTATTTTTGATGCATGGAGCAATTAAAAATTGAAAAAGGTGCATTATAAATCCCTTAGAAACCAACATAAAGTATTCAAAGTGCTCGTTTGGTCAAGGTAAATGATCGTACATGTTTATTATCAAAAAAAATCCTCACATTTTGAGACACTGTAGTTTTTGTTTGAAAAAGGACTGAACCTATAAATTATTGAAATAGCTGTTGATCAGATTTACAGTATATTGATCAGTTTATTTTAAAAAAAAAACTCTTTCTATTGTATGCATATAGACAAAACCCTTGAGGTTGTCAAAAACAAACCACATAGCCAACTGCTAATTAAATGTACGCCACCGAGCAGACCTTATGAGCATCTGTGTTGAAGGCTTCTTCTACCGTGGTGACTGAAACGGGCGAAAATGCAAATTCGCTTTGAAACAGTCGGTAACTCAGTCAGTAACTCAATTCAGTTAATAACTCGGCACCAGTAATTCCACCGCTTTTCAAATCAATACAGCAGTGAGACATTTGGGTAAAATAACAGTCAATTAAATAATGAAGCATTATGTTCAGTAGACTGTGTTAGAGCTGGTTTGCTTCTGGGCTGACATAATTACAGCCCTACTACTACATGCTATGGCCTTTACATAGCATGTAGTAGTAGGGCTGTAATTATGTCATGATAAGGAAGACAGAGACAGAAAATGTCAGCTTGGACTTGGATAAGTTTGTGGTGAACGTCTGGAGGTTGACAGCATCAAGCTTTCACAATAAACATGACAAAGTGTAGTTAAGAGAAAAGTGACTGCCCTGCCTGGCAGTATGGCAGAAGGCAGCACGACCATCTCTAAATGTGATGTTGCCACCTAATGGACAACTGCATGTGCACAGTTAGATGGATAAAAGTGTGAATGTGAAGTCTGATATTTTCCCAAAGGAGAACATTTAGTTATTTAGCTGACTTTTATCCAAAGCGTCTTACAGAAAGGAAAACAAACAGGTACAGTACGACAAGGACATGTTAGTGCAGCAATAAGTACTAGACTCAAGTGACAGGTCTTGAAGGGGGATAGATTTACTGTGTAGGGTTGTTCATAGTAATAAGAGGAGGAGGTACTTTCTGAAGAGCTGGGTCTCTTCAGGAGGTTTTTGAAGGTAGACAGGGACGTTCCTGATCTGGTAGGAACTGGTAGGACGTACCACCAACGGGGAACAACAGACGAGAAAAGTTTGGATTCCCCCGAGAGTACGGGTGGCAGAGTAACACAGGAGGTAACACATGCCCGTATATGGGCATTCAAGTAACTGTGTGCAAAACTACTTTGAGACTGGGAGACTACTTTATAGGCAAGAACATAAGGTAAATTTACTGTCAAGTTGGTATCCTGTGTCAAGTATTCTCAAAAGGAGGGTGAGGACACATAGCAGCATGTACGCTAACAACATATTTATTTACAAGATAATTAGCGCATGGGGCAGCATTCTTATTTGTAAGGCATGCTCGCCAGCACGCTGGAAAGTGCTGAGCACCACCACTAACACTCTGCATGAGTTTGAGTCAACAGCCTACCAAGGATAAACTATTCATTTGAGGAAATCCCAAAGGTCTGCGCCAAAACACAATCAAATTAAGACGCCGCTGCACGAGTAAAACAATGACGCTTCAGCAGCCTTGGCTATACAGTAAAGATATAGCTTTGTTCGGCTGAGAGGGGAGAACGACCTGTGCAAAATTTACAAGTAATCATCAAAAGATTCATTCGGGTTTAATTGATTTGCTACCGTGCTTTGTTGTCCGTTATTCACATTGTGGCTGACAGAACAATCATTAAGGGACACACTTCGTGGACCCACCAGCACAACATACATTAAGTATTCAACAGCTGGCAGTCTTCCACGAAAACACACCAACTATTTACTTGTGATCACTAGATATCATCTCTGTAACGCAGTTCTAAAAGAAAGATAAATAACTAAAGAGGCTCTCTCCATCCTCTTCACAGCACGCGGCTGGCTGTGCGACAGCTCTCAGACGCGCTGCATTAACGATCTCTTCTTCACCGGGGTTCTCACTTGGATTGACTTGGATCGAGAGTAATGAGTCCGTTCTGGCCTCCTTCCATCTGTGACTTTTAAACTGTTCATTAGTGGATGCCTGCGAACCTGCATGGAACCCATTGTCCAAAGAGGACCCACATGGACCGAGCCGTCTCCTGCGCTGGATAAACCAACGCAAGGATTTAAGGATCATTATCTCTGGCTGTCCAAGTGAGAAGTGACTGGAGGAAGTGGGGAACAAGCCCTCTGTCATTAAACAGAAGAGAGCGCAGGAAGTGTAAAAAGACTATGCAACAGCGGGGATGTGGAAACGTTATTCAAGGCTTAATGGTGTTCAGGTGAAAGACCCAGGGGTGGTCCTGAAGTGGTAGAGCACTTTCTATCACAATGTGAATAGAAAATAATTCCATAACAAAAAAACAAACAAACAAAAAAATCACTTAAGACTTCACAGCAGTTGGTATTCTGAGAAATGAAATAAAAACACAGTCAGAGAAGCCAGAGGCTCGAGCTAAAACTATCATCAATAAATTACCATGAGCCAAGGCATCTGATTCAAGAGGCACATTTAAGCATATTTTCTGATTGGCCTCTTTTTCACCTGCAAAGTAAAGTCGCATTTCACTGCTCTGATTATGTAGATCAGGCGCTCTGATCATGTATAAATGCTCGCAGCTACATCTGTCAAAGCAGAACACGAGACAGCACTGGACTTGTCAGAAAATAAATGTGTTTGTCTTTTATTCCTCAGAGCAGAGCGTGAAATATTGGAGGTAAACAAATGAAACGCTTTGGACGGAATCGATTGGATCTCCGTTCTCAAACAGAGACATTAGCTTTTGTGTCAGGGAGGAGGGGCAGGCCCAGTCTGTTTAAGTAGGATCTACAGGGAGGACAGATCAATCAGCGTGCCGCAGCGCTGGAGTGAGGTTAAGTATCAACCCCGGCCTCGGTCCATGTGACCACTGCATCATCTATCAATCATGTGTCAACCTGTACCACTTACAGCCATCCCAGTGAACCTTGGCATCACACACTGACCAGGTGACGTCTTAAAAACAGATAACAAAGACGTCTTTCATCCTGATACAGTGCGTGCTTATTTCTGTCATGGCGTACACCGGGGGAGAGGAATTAATTTGGAAAAGAAGGAATCGAGGAACTGGAGAGATCTTCAAGGAATAGTCGCACGCTTTCATCCTGCAAGTCTGCATTCAGCTTCAAATAAAATTAACTAATGCAGCATGCATGATTACACATATAGTTACTGCGACTGATATCTTGGCTAATTTTCATATAATCCTGTGTGTTCAAGTGAAAACAAACATGAGAGAGTATGTATGTATACATACTACACCACACACACCCACCAACACCAGGAGACAAGAAGTGCTACAATCAACATAATCACACAGAAATTAGTCTGGATTTCATTTCACGTGGAAAGGCGATTAGGGGAGTAAAAAAAAAAAAAAAAAACACATTTCCACAGATTAAGTATGATTTCCATTTATATGTAATGCTTCATTGAAGCACCCCCCACATTGTGGCTAATGGGGGGAAACTAATCTTGATAATGAGAATCAGAGCATGCACTCTTGCAACTTGGGAAATGGAAGCTCGCCATTTAAATCCTTTCAGTTTTTAAAAGGTAATGCTCGCATCCCAGAATTTAGCTTCCAGCAGGGGGAATAAAGAAGAGAAAGCCTTCTGGCGTTAAGCGTAGCCCATGCTTCACACCTGCTATAAAAGCACTTTGTCATGGCTCTGCAATTGCTAGAACATATAAGCAATTTTCTGCACTCCATTATCTATGAACATCAGGCTCACTTACCAGCCTCTGAGCTTATGCGCCTCAGGGATGTCTGGGTTCATCATCAGGGTGCTGCTGAAGGATGCAGAGAGCGATCGGCCTCCAAAGTCTGAGAGCTTCGCCCCCTTGATGGCTAAAATGGGCTGTCCGGAGCCATCAAACTTTTCTGCCTGCGAAAAAACAAGAGAGTTAAAACTTTGTACTACTTGTATAGATGTTGTCTGGATTGAATTTGTTCTGTTTAGCGGTTAATCAAGAAGAATCAACAGAATCTAGTGTCGCTGTGAGGCTGTACAGCAGTACTTTGCGCTAAATGCTAACATTAGCATGCTAAAAAGCTCATAAAGACAACATGAACATGCCAGTGATTGGCAGGCATGTTTACCATGTTCACCGTCTCAGCTAATTAGTAAATCATAACATGCTAACACTGTGAGCGCAGTGCTACAGCTGAGGCTGGAGGGAATGTAGTCGTTTAGTGTTGCAGTTTTATTTTGTCCTGATGGGGGCGAGAGATGAAAAGTTAAGGGATCACCTTTAAGTTATTTCAAATCATCCAGAGGGGAACATGAATGTCAGTAACAAATTTCATCACCATCCATCAAACAGTTGAGATATTTCACTGATAAACACAAACGTCCAGCCCACAGGACTGAACAGGAGCGGTGATCCGACTGAGTGACCGAAAAGCAGACACATACTCGCCTGAAGCCTCTGCTATCAACTATGAACACATTTCTTATTAGTTTGTTAATTACTGTCATTGTTTCAGTGTTCTTTTCTGTAATAACCTGAGGACACACACTGAAAAAAAAAAAACAATAACCATGAGAGGAGGGGGGCGACAGTAAAGCCCTCAGAGATGGAGGGGAAAAAAATCCAACTCTTTTTTTTTCCTCCATTGTTCTTTATAAACTATACATCTTGTGTACCTCAAAAAATCCCTCTGGAAAAGGGGTATCTGTCGGACAAACAAACACACACTAACAGGCAGGGGAACACTGTTTCTTGTCAGGAGGAAAGAAATGGTGGCGAACTCAGCACAGTCCCTCCGAGCCGCAGGTAAAAATCAACTGCAGGACAGTTACTTCATCAACCGGCGAGAGTGAACCCAGTCAGCGATTTCAAACCTCGTCCGCCTCCATTAAACACGGCGCTCATTGTTAGACGACTTTGATTCTCAAACTGCTCAACAGCAATCGGCAAATGTGTTCAACAACCTTTCTAATTAAACCCGCTTCTGGCAGTTGCATTGAAAAAATTTAACAAAAGCTTCGCAGGGAAAAAAAAGGTAGCATTTATTTCAGGCTCTTTGTGTTGCAGGTGTTCGTGTCACTGTGTTCACCCCCTCGCGGTGGGATCTAACTTTAGTTTGGCTCCACTCATTCATAGCAAATGTAGTAAATGGTCACCCGCCTACACTGAATTAAAAAAGGTCTTAAGGTTTAGGCAATTTCATAAAATCTCTTTACTCAACAACCGTTCTCAGATGATTAACAGGTGTTGTGAGAGGAAAGCTTTCCCATTACAATAGTCACATCTGTGCTTGTATTGATTTTCACCACCCATTTTAAAAAAAGCTTCAGACACAACACCTCCACCTCATTACGCGTTTTAATGCCTATACTCACTTCCTCTCCCCACAGCGTGACAGTCACCAGCTTCCCGGACATGTCAATCAGATTGAGTGTCCTCTTGGACACTTCTTTGTTGGCCTTGGTGGTGAGGCGGGTCACTTCGTCCACACTCTTACACACTCCGATCACATCTGCAATGAGGAAACATGAATCAGTTTTTTACACATTAGCAGCAGACGCTGGATCTACTTTTCTATTTCCGACTTTGCAGCTGAGATCGCATCACGTGTTGCATGTGACGTTCTTGAGCGGACCACATATGGTTTCATTTACCAGACAAATAGGATTTATTCCCACATATACATATCATAAATATTGATCGTGGCGTTGACGCCCACAGGTCACTCTAGTTCCCGTGGTTTCCAGCACAATTTGGCTCTTGGGTAATGATTGATTCATTCATTTCAAATCAGGTGCGAGGTCGCTGCTCTGCATATGAGGAACTTACATCCATAATGTAGGAGAGAATCCACAAAATAAAACTTCAATTGTTTCCTCCAAAGCACTTAAAGGACGCCTTGTTGACTACTGCAATCAAGCATAATAGATGCAAAGCCATTTATCAGTAAAAGTCGAAGAGTGGCATTACCAACATTATTCATAATCTACTGTTTAAAACCTCCCGTCCCATTGAGTAATGGGATTTTAAATGTATTTAACCATGATGAACCAAACCTAATGTTTGATAGACCGGTATGTGGGAGAGAAATTACTCAAACAACAGCACAAGTCACAGTCTTCATTAAAAGAATTACAAGCAGACTCCTTATTATTACTTCATTTCACCTGTGACAGCAGGTTCTCATTTTCTCATCGGCTCCGCCATAGGGCCCAAAGTCAATCTGTACTACAGGCTATTACTGTCATCAGTATTAATAATACCACTTTTATCACTGCTCGTATACTGTAATTACCTCAACCTCCCAGCATATCCGGCTCTACTTTCCACTACAAACTCCTCTGCTTATGATATATGGCTCATTTTTGTGTGGTTGGGAACACTTCGGTATGAGCTTGGCTCTGAGCATCGGTTGGTTGGTTTGTGCTTTCTGTCTCACACTGCGCTGGAGAGACTTGAGATGCGTTTAGGACTCTCAGAGCCCAGACCTTCCATAAAAGTAAAACAATGTGTACTTACACACCAGGAATTATAGAAGAAACAAACATAAGCTACTTGTACTTTGGTGCGCGGTACCTTCACTGATTGGCAGTGATGTTATCGCACCCCTGTGCACTGTGTTACACAACTCTGCTCTCTGTACATTTGTTTATGGCGCAGCACGACGACAAAGCTAATAGGCTTGTTGGAGATAAACAGCACCGCGATTGGAAAGTGGTCGAGATCAGGCGGCGGTGGCAGCAGCAGGGGGTGGTGACAAAAAGCTGCAGTTAAGTTGGACGGCTTCCAGCAGCCTTTGGAAAATATACACAAAGTCACAGAAAATGTTATATTCTGTTGGAGCCATCTGTACCTGTAGTTTACAGACCACGTTATGTTGTTATTATCAACCACTAATTGCACAACATGAGGCAGTAGCCTACAATCTAACACATTAGATGTTACAATCACACAGAAAATTAGGATTTTCTACAAAACAAGACGTTTGTAGTCAAAACTAAGATAATCATTTCTTTGATCTGGGAGTTTGTCCCCCATCATGCCCTGAATATTGTAGTCGGTCAAGAGCTACTGTGGCGCCAGGCTCTAAAAACTGTGACTGTGCCTGCATGACATTAGAGCAATTTTGGCACAAATCTAACCAGCATGCATATGGGGCAATCGATGGAGATCAATTCTGCGTAGGCGTGGCTCATCGCAAACGAGCCGGCCGTCGCACAAAATGGGTTGGCACCACATGGCCCTCCACAACAATGCAGTACAGGAGCACATGTCGCCCCGAACACTGCCCTCAAAGGGTTTTCATGACCTGATTGTGAGTGCGTTTGAGGGCATAGCTGCTTTCTAAACAGCAAAAGTCTAAATAGTAATGTTTTAGTAGTAAAGTAATGTTTTGGTCTAACTAGCTGCTTGTTTACAATGTTTTAAACAGTCGGATGAGAATTTGTTATGGTGGTGGGGCATAAAAATAATTTTAAAAAGTAAAAATCTTCATTAAAGGCCCATTAAGAAGATACTTTGAGGCAGCTACAGAAACAAGCCAAACAGAGATGAAAAGATCCAATGTTTTTATTCCTCCACTATGAATTTTAACCTGTTAGGACTGTAGGCTAGGTTTATTTAACATCTAACATAGACTGCCTGTAAATGTTTTATTCAGCCGTTCTCTTTGTTACAACATTGAACTTTGGGAGGGGGTTTAAAGCTGACAGTTTAAACCTAAATCAAACAATACTTAAACTGTCTTATTTTCTAACAGAGGCATCAGATTTGAGAACCGCACACCTCTTGCTGATTACATTTCAGGGCCGTGTGTGTAGCGCTTTTGTCTTGACAGTATGCCACGTCCTTGTATATGTAGTTACATCCCAAAATAAAGTCTGCGAACACGAGAAAGAACGATGACACTTTTCTGGGGATTCAGACACGCGGGGTGGGTTCAGAAATGCCTCTGTGTATTACTCGCTCTCCTTACCAACAATAGCGTCTTTGTCTCTGTTCTCCAGGTCACCGATAGAGACAAAGTCATACTGCATCAGGGGAACGTCACAGCCGTCCTCACAGGGGATGATGGTGGACTCTCCGTTGAGCGTCATCTCATAGTCATTCTTCACTGATGTGTACTGCTTGTTGGCGATCTTCAAGGAGCCCTTGGACACGTAGTAGACCTGGCCCATACAGATGGACGAACCACGTGTTAATCAGAGAGCTGGGGAGCATTTCACCTGACTGAGCGGTGCAAACAAGATACGACTTCTAACGACGAGATGGGGGGGGTCGACAGAGGCTGGCAGATGATTATAAGCCGCTTATTGTATGGGTACAGTGTAGCCAGATGACTCATTCATAGTCTCCGTGGTTTTAACTCACAAATTACTGGCAGCTGTTGCTAAATCAGTCTGTGGCCAAATCCGTCTTTAACGGGACAGTGAAAGACAGTTTTGGCAGATAATTAGGACACACTGAATCATTATCTGGAGGAACGTCTCACCTTGCCAACCTCAATGAGGCTGAAGAACTTGTCCACCTCTTGGTTGAAACCAGTCACTCGTATCTCTCCCTGTAATGGAACAGAAAATCTGGTGAATATGTTGAAGCGGGTCAGAGAGAGGACACGCTTTCCAACTCGTAACATCTTGTAGGTGATTTAACACTCACACTCTCGTCCACAATCTCCATGGAGAAGAGTTTGCCATCGCCACGAGAGTTGCTCCACGTACGGATGCTGCTCTTGTTGGTCACGCGTGCGCGGATGGTCCACCTGGCAGACAAGAGACACATCCGAGGTTATTCATGTCGCTGCGCTTCTTTTTTAAAATGGGCCCAGAATATAACATGCATATACATTCATTCATTTTGTCACCAACTCAACCCTTTGATAACCTGCCTCCTAGTGGCCCTTTGGATGAATGGCAAGGTAAAGGCAACACAGAACATGTATTGTGTACTCGTCTCCTCTGCGACGGGGCTTTTCAGGGACATTTTGATTACTCAGAGGAGAGAAAAGCACAGGTGTAGCTAATGACATTACCGACACCTCGCTTACATTTAGGCTTGCCAGGAAGTCAGCGTGAGCCCTGCACTGGCACTCCCTCAATGGAACGTCGTCGTTAGCAACGTTATCAGTAACACCTGTGTTTGGCAAATCCACATATCCGCTGTGAGAAAGGCCCGTTCTGTTCGACTGTGGTGGAAACTGCAACAATGTTGTTTGTGCTTCTAGGCAGAACTGTGAAACAGGAAAGGTCACAGTTTTGTTTTTTTTCTTTTCTTCGGCTTTTCCAACCACATGACAGCCGGTATCATAAACACTGCTTCAGACGCCAGTGTTTGTTCACATTCTTGTTACCTAAAGTCGATCCCTAGGATCTTCTTCCCAAAGAACCCACGCACGCCGTGATAGACAGCAAGCTATGACTGTTCGGGAACCAACGTGTAGTCTGTCATGTCTTGAGTATTCGTGGTGCTGAAATAGCCTGATCCAATGGGTTCTCTAACTTTGTAAATATGGCATGCCTGTTCACAAGCTGAAAAAAAAAATGTTCACGCCCCCTCACCCCACAATTTTCATCAATTATTAATAATACGGGAGATCTAAGTTGAATTTTAGTGAAATGGAGATCAGCAGGGGATCTATGCCCACCCACAGAGAGAGGGGCCACCCCACAGTTTGAGGATCACACACCTAATCTGACACAGTGACCATTTTAACAGACACAACGTGTTCTCTGAATCCAGGATTTTACACAACAAATGCTGTTTGTCAATACGAAGGAGAGCCCGATCGCTACTGGGAGATTTTTTGAGAACCAATATTGAGATTTATATAATACATATATACATCAATATGGCTGATATTATAGGTCAAATTATAGGCTTGGCTCTGCACAGATAATGCAAATATATTACCACTTATTCTTCCAATAGAATTTATTACAACAAAAAACTAAAACTTTTCAATGGCGAGAGTTGATTTAGCACCTCTGACAGTCCCAGTTAATAGAAACAGTATGATCCATGTGTGGGAGGGCGATTAGATTGTCCATGATGTTGTGCCTACCTTCTGCTGTCTTCACATGGTTTTGCTGGTGCTTGGCATGTTTTTGTCATTAATGTATGCAGTGATGTGTTGTTGTATCATGTCAAAAAGTCTATAGTATATTTGTGCAGCAACATTTCCCACTGATTGGGAAACATACTCACTTGGACTGGTACGGGTTAAGGCTGGCGATGGGCACAATTTTGGAGCTGCCCCCTGGAGTACTGGGCATGGCAGATGGGGCCTTCTTACCAAAGTCTTTATTGAACCCTCTGTTCACTGTTGGAGGAATGAGGAGAGAAATAAATGATCCATGAAGAGCAGTGATGGAAAGAAGTCAAGAGAGAGGCACATACATTATTCATCAGAGACGAATTACAAAAATCCAATTTCTTTGGATTGCAACTGCTTGATCACTGTAATTATCTCACTTCATGAGGGAAGTTTCATCAAAGAAAAACCTAATGACTTAAAGTAAATTTACCACCGTTGCCTCGCGAGGCGAGCGAGAGGAAAGATTCACGCAGGAAACAAAAATCTTGTCAAAGCAAGTTGTTGGAGATGTGTGATCCAGCATTTCTGCGAGAAGGATGATTCACATTTCACAGAATCAGGGCAGAGTGTGAAATGCTATAACAAACTGGAGCTGCTCTTCCCCAGGAGAGCCGTGCTGCCTGACTTTGAGATTTTCCGTTTGAACAGGCGCTGCACATTTGATTTGTGTGCGTCTCACGCGGAGGATTAGAGTTCAAAGTGTCCACTTAAGTCCTCCCACTTTGCCAACCACTGCACTTCTGGTAATTAAGCCCCCAGATCAAGCAGCACATACAGAGAAATGAACAATGACTGTGCTGATGAGGAGGGTGCTTGCCACAACCTCAATTCCCACACAGCAGATTAGAGGGATGAATACCTGCTATGACACAAGCTAGAAGACAGCAAAAACCCTTCTGACAGCTGGATTGCACATCTCTCCTCCGAGCTATTTGCTTTGCTGTGATCCGTTGCTTATCTTTGACATGAACGGTGTTTCAAAAATACAACTGTTTGTTCATGGGAGTTAATATACACTCTCCAGGTAGCCTGTGCTGCTATGTATGTTTGTGTTTTCTGGTGTGCATCCACAAAAAATAAAAGAATGCAATGATTGACAGACACAGACACAGAGAGCTACCCATCAACACAGACACATGAAAAAGAAGAGCTCTGGAGAAAGAGTGCCAATAATACTGTGATAAAAAAAAAAAAAACTCTTGAGAAAAGCTTGAGGATGCTAAAAATGAAAAAGGTTTCTCAACGGGGATGTCAAATTTACTTGTGTCCTGTAAATCTGTGGGTCACCCAAATTATAGAAAGCAGAGAAATGCCACCATCTGGTGGTTAGTTATGAATCATCTGCACCCTTAATTTATGTTCAGGTATTCAAATAAAAGCATGCACTGACCTTCATTTCTGTTCTGTGGCTGCAGTGGTGCACGGTTTTCAGGGACTGGTGCCGACTGTGGGCCTTTGCTCTGACCTGCAGGGAAGATATGACATTAGGATTAGCCTGCAGTGACGCTACGATCCACTGTATATGACTAATGTATATGTAAATATCCATCTCACTTCATAAACATTCACCGGGCACCGCTACGAGACAAACATTAATCATTCAGTAAGCAGGAAATATTATGAGAGGTGTTTTGAGACCTTACCGTCCGTGTACGGGACAGGGTCACCGATTTTTCCAGCTACATCCTCAGCAGGCTTGACCACATCAATTTCCAAAATGATTACCACCCGTCTGTAAGAAGACATTTACTCAGTATCCTCACAATTACACATAAAGCAGGAAAAATCTGGATATAAAGATAAGAAATATAAAAAAAAACTGCGTACCGTCCATCCTTCAGTATATTAGTCACATGCCTCTTCAGTATGCAGATGCAGTTCAGGGCAAGTTTGTTCTCCTCAGCCATGAAGTTCAGCTGAGTCGAGAGCATGAAGGCTGCAAAAGAGACAAAAGAAAAAAATCAGACAAGAGAAGCCGAGCTTTATTCAACTAAGCGCTCTTAAGAATAACACAGTCCTTAACCTGACGCCCATCCTACAGTCAGCGTCTAATAGGGCTGAGATTTTCACGGTGCAATAATAGTGTCAGAAAACTACGATGTCTCTGGGGAGCATGCATGAGAATGAATTAGAATATATTGAATACATTTCTCGCCTCTTCCCAGACGGCGTGTTGCTTAAATTTCGCTAAATCGCTAAGGGGGTCTGAAAAGTCGCTAAATCTAACGAGAAAGTTGCCAAGTTGGCAACACTGGATTTGTGTGTGTAAGCTTGCATGTGATGTAGCATACAGCTCGCAACAGTGACACCACATATTGTTTTAATTACAACACCTAACAGTTAATTTAAAGCACGGTTACAAGCCCTTAAAAGAAAAGTTATATTCTATATATTTTTATAAGACTAATATATAGTATGATAGCTAATGTACATGTATGATAAGGGAATTTTCAGCCAGTATCTAATGCAAAAATATATATAATATAATTCAACACACATGCTTCTACAAAAGCTAATCAAACCCTCTGCAATGATTCAAACACCTTTACCTTTTTAATGAGGTAATATCTATTAAGAGCAAAGATCCAGAAAAATCTTGACTGATACTGTAGATTGTTTACTTTCTGAAAACTGGCAACCACTTTAATATTTGTTCAAAAACAGACACAAAATATAAATATAAGTGACAACAAACAATTTTCAATAACCTGTGAAAAGCTTCGCTCGAGAAATGAAGTACTTACAGGACAGGGTGTGACGTCCATCGCTCATCATCACTCGAAAGCGAGCCGGACCGTTTCCTCCTTCAATCTTGCGAATGTTCTGACAGATGATACAGAAGTGAAACTTCAATATATTGAATAGAAAAACAAGGTTTGCCTCCCTAAATATTAGATTTGTCTGGTCATGTGACTCTACATCCTATGTTAAGTTAATTCTGTCGTGTGGGTCGTACAGATACAGATGCGTTAATGCCTGTGTTGGTGTCTACTTTCTTTTGTATATGAAACCACACAGGCTCAGTTTCTCATACAGTGAGCTGCATCATGTTTCCTGCAGTCTCCCCCTGTTGTTGGATATGTGCAGTGTGGCACAGGGCCTTACAGAGCTGCTGCTGCTCACTACTAACTAATGCAGTGCTTTGAATTGTGAGGTGTGTGTGTTATGATCTGGGACCTGAAGTGGATCCAGCTTTGATATGAAGTGTGTTAAATCCTAAATCTGATGCAAACAGGTGAAATGTTTGAGGATTTGTGCATGCGGCGTCGGTTTGAATTGTCACCTGACACAGGTAAAGTGAAGTCAGCAGTCATGAAATGGTTGAAAAGTAAAAGGAAACATTTGTTTTTGTTTTTTTGTTGTTGTCGTTACTCACCAGCAACTGAAGCACTGCGTCGTTTCCACCGGAGCCATTTGAAAGAGCCTGTAAACACAAAGACAGTGAGCTTAGCCATTTTGTTGTCGAGTTTTATATTTGACACGTTGAAACCTGCCACATTAAAAACAGTGAACCGAGTTGAAACTTTACATTTCTCCCAAAGTCAACTCAAGGTTCACATCCCAATTTCTACCGTTTGACAACGGTTAAACCGGCGAACTAACGTTATTTTATAAAAAACATGTTAACAACCGTTTGACAACAGATAACCGTTACTACTTTTTTTTTTTTTTTTTTAAAAGACGTTAAAAACCGTTTGACAGCCGTTTCTTTCAGTTACACACAGTGGAAACACAAACAAATGACTGATAGCTGAACAAAGACAGCACTCCAAACTACCACATCATCTTCAAACTTTTTCGTTTTAAACATCGTCTTTTAGCTTTGTTAGGGTTAGTGCAAATTAATCTTACCTCAATGGCACCCTCTGTGAGCTTCGTCATTTCTGCGAGTTAATTTAACGACAAAAAAAGACAACTTAATTGAACAGCTCTCTCTCTGTGCTGCTTCTCACACTGACAGTACTCGAAGAATTGTGTGGTTGGCGCCAACAGCTCGTACATACGCGCGAAGCGTTTCACAGTTTCCGTTTCCGTCCACAGATCTGAGTTCAGTTTGCAGTCTCGTCAGCGACGTGAATGCGCATGGGCTTGTAAACACTGTAAAACTGACCCGAGACCAGTTTGACGAATATCAGCGCCAAACATTGACGTGACGTCAGGCGGTTACTGCGATGCGTTCAAAGCCGTAGGAAAAACGGATGTTTCGTACTTTGTATTTTTAAAGGGCCAGTGTGTGGCCCAGATTTAATGGGCTCTATTTACGGAATATGAAATGGAATATAATATTCACAACAATGTTTTCATGAGTTTATATCACCTGAAAATAATAATAATATAATATAACACTACCACAGGTCCTTCGTCCACCAGAAGAGTGGATGTTTTTTCAAATGTCCATTCACAAACTTCCCTTGTCTTGCAAGAATAAGTGCCCTTTTCAGTTTATTATGTTATCTTGCAAACTCTTCTTCCATTGGATTGATATAGTGAACAATAAATTGATAACAATCACATTTAAAAAGATAACAATGACTGTAAAAGAATTATAAAAACATATGAAGTGACAACAACTCCTATCTCCTTTTTTATTACCATCAGTCATTACAGCATCACTTTAATCCATCACTTGTTTTGTTGCAGAGACAGGGGAACTGGTGGAGTAGAACCGCCAAATAATAGTTAGTTACTTGTACATGACAACTCCAGATAACGCTGCAACCACAAAATAAAACTGTCTATTAATGTTTGGTAAATCATCATCATCCTTGTCATCTTTTATATATTTTCCCCTTTTTTATCAATGCATCAATTTCCCTTTAGATTACAATAACAGTTTTTAGTTCAGTAAGACAATTTAAAAAAAATCTATGACCAGTTGTGATTCAAGTAAATTCAATTTATTATCCCATCAGATGACATCTTTAAAAATCCAACTACATACAAAATGGTGCAGTAATGCTGTTACACTGACCTTACATCTTAACACCTTTGAAATTTAAAAAATGTAATCAATCAATTCTAAGATGACAACAGATTTCACTATGGGAACAAACCATTGCTTGTATCTAAGTATAATTTTAGTTGCTTGACCTGGACATGTCATCTAATGCAGCAAAGCTGACATATTTAAAAGAAATATTTGTTTTTTACGTGGTATACTGGAATCGTGTGTTTATTCTACGATGAAATAAAGACACATATGAAGCATGTTTTCACACACACACATTCTTATCCAGCTAAGTAATATTGTACATTAAATCTGTACAATCGTAGAGGTCTTGGTCTGGGACAGCAGTGTGGATTTTAGTCCCTACTTAGGTGGACCTCCATATGAGCCAACATTATTCTTATCAATTGGGTATCCCACTTTATCCATGCTTCCGGGTTCTCCTCTCTGCAAGACAGGAGCTTCAGGATTTGGATTATTGACAACACCCATGAAGATCGGCACTTCAGTCTGATCATCAATTAGGGCGAAGAAGAAGGGTTGAGTCAGGTGGAAGACAGGGTTGGACGCCCGTGAGATGATCACGGTGGTGGCTGCAGAGGCCTCCGCGCCCTCCTCGTTTATCTCCATGCTGGACTTGTGCAACACACTGGACACCAGCAGGGGGCCGTCTGCTATCTCAGCCAAGTTGGGACTGGAAAACATCTTTCCGAGGCCTGACACAGAGCAGAGAACACAGGGTTAATTATAGTCTATGTTTGTCATGAAAGTAACATTACAAAGACCACAAAAACGAATGAGGTCTTACCTAATTTGGTGAAAACTTCCTGTAGTTCTTGAGCATACTCCAGTTTGAATTTGGGGACTTTAACTTGAACAGGCCTCTCCGCGGGCATACGATTATACAGATCTGAGAAATTCAGCTTCTCAGAAAGTGAAGACACATTCACCTGGCCGGACGTTGGCATGACCACCAACAAGCTCATGAACTTCAAGAATGGGAACTTTGCTACCTGCACAGGAAGAAGAAATGGTGTTTTAATAACGTGGAGGTAGTGTCAGAATGTGTATTTTAGGGACAGTGATTAAATTGTAAAGAGTAAGTAATGAAACTGCATTTTACCTGTGCTTCCAGGTCATTATCAGTAAATAAACTCAAGGGATGTTTGGCATCTTCCATCACTTCCACATCAACCATGTGTTTGTCATCAAGGTAGAACACGCCTCTAGAGGTAAAGCGCGGGTCGAATCGAGCCTTCCACTCTCCTGTGGGCGATGTGGAAAAGAGGTCTCAGTTTCATTTTATTAACTTCAGGAAAACACAGTACATTTTATTGGTTATTTCCACTGGGGGTGCATTCTCAACAAACATGACATCTTAGAAAAGAGGCTAATTATCTGAATGTGGTGACATTTCACCTTTGAAATGGACAGCATTAATGAGCATGAGGAGCAGATTGGGTGGTATAGATGACAGGAAGTCAGTCATCTTTCCGTTTGTTGCGTTCTCCACCCAGTCGTTTATCTGCTGCAGGCTCTCCAAGACTGCTGGCTCTGAGTCATATAACCGCTGGGATTCATCAATAAACTCTTTCTTTGGATGAAACCCTGAAACACATAATAAACACACACTCTCTCAGGCTCTATTCCCTCTTAAACCTGCTCTTTAGGCCAGTGCTAATAAGAGAAATGATAAGGAAATGAATGTTTCTGCAAGTAGGGGCTGTGCAGTCTCAACTTTTAGTATAGTTAAAAATGATTTAATAGTTTTTTTTAGGAAGTAACCTTGACGCATGAAGATACGCGTGGCAATCTGCAGGTCGTTGTTTCTGAGTTGCGCTAAGACATTATGCAGAGACTCATGGTAGCAGGGGAGAGAGTGTTCATGGAGATGATGCATCAGCAGCTCCAGTGTCTCATTTACTGCACCTGTAAAGAGGAGTGCAATAATTGGATGAGAACAGTGATGGTCTCTAGATGACTATAAACTTGGGCAAGTTGCTGACACAATTCATCAAATGAAATGATCATATATGTGTAAAAATACAAGCTGTTTAGAGAAAATATGTAAAAGCTGCAGCAGGACATGCATACCTAAGCTCAGTTGGGAGAGCGCTAATGATATGCTGAAAGGAGATATGATGACATTTGGCTGCTCTGGCGTTGTCTCCAGGTTCTGCAGCAGCCGCACACCCAATTTCTGAATGGCAGCAGCGATGGCCTCCCTGGACTCTTGGCTTCGGCCGATAGACCGACAGTCTTTATCTTCTACCTCTGCTGATGAGCCCCCATCGGGCCTACTAGTTACGGCTGTTCCAAATACAGGTGCCTCTGTAGTGTATGCAATTTCTGGCAGTGGTGTACTATCATTTTCTACTTCCTAAAGGCAGGAATCAGAGAAAATGTTAAGTACAAGGACACGTTTTCCAAACTGTGAATGTAGATGACCAGGAAAACACACAAGCACAATCAGGGGGATAAAACTGCCAAACATTTCTAATATTTTGCATCTAACCTCTATGGGTTGGCTGGGAAACAAAGGAACGAGAGGCACCAAAGGGATTGACTCGTCGTCTGCCACCTCACCATTCTGTCGAGCAGAAAGATAGTATGAAATGACAATCTATACAAGCGTCATTATAATCTTAAATGTGATTTATCAGTTCTTTACAGTGACTCCTTGGCTGCAGAGACAGATCAACAGGAGTGTCAGACGAAGGTCCATTTCCTTGCAACGTAACTGTAAAAGAAAGAAATCACGTCGGCTGAAAAGAGAAATGCGGCCTGGTCATTTTTATGAAACAATAAATATACCTCCTGTGTTCAAACCTCTGAAAACACAACGCTCACCTTTTATTTAAAGTTTCTTTGCTGTATTGTCTGCAGGTCTTTCGCTCTACTTAGTCACTCTCTCCTTTAAAGGATCATCTGGAAATAATGCCTAAAACATGTGAGGTAGACAAAACATTTTGTAGCAAGATTTACACACAGAAACCGCAAAGTGTGTTTCCAGCTCATCCTAATATTGCAGATATATTGTTCAGTAAACCACTGTTGTAGGCTATGCACTTTTCTGAGGGACAGAAAATCTACTTAGCTTGGCAAAAACAGTTTTGAGTATCAGTGCACTGTGATGTCCACAGAGATTCTGGATGCAAATCAACTTAAAATGTTAAAAAAGTCAAAAGTATTAACTAGTATAGCATCATAGCGCCCTTTGCAGACTTACATAAACATGAAAAAACACAAATAACTAAGTAATATTTAGCGTATTCCTCCAAGTCTTCAAATAACTTAAATGTGCAATAGTGTCTGAATAAGTTTATCAAAATATATTTGATCTTACCTTAAATTTAAATTAGAATAAAATCTGCTGCCTTGTCCAAAAAAGGAGCGACTAAGTGACTGTGGATGGCAGAATTCCTGAGAGTAAAAGATTGGCACTTGCTCAGCAAACAGTTAAATATCAACTTACATTGATTGGGGCCTTGTTTAAGCCACTATTTGTTTGTAAATGCAGCTACTGAGCCTCATCCAGGGTTAAATATTGGACACAGACACGCTTAGCTATTTTGCATGTCAATAGGAAGGTGATAATATCATGACACAACTAAATCTTTGACAGGACACATGATGGATTAATTGCAAAAGTGCAGTTAATCCAACTGTGTCGACAAACAAACACAACTTGCTGACGACAGAGTTGCACATATGATATCTGAGAACACAAGTCCACATTTCCCAGAAACCCCTGGCTTTGACAGATTACACACTTCACAGAACAGACAGCCAAACTGGACTGTTCTGTCTAAAAAGTGTGGTTATGTGTTTTGACCAATCACTACTCAAGAAAGGGAAAGAAATGAAGACAAAAATGAACTTATTCAGCTGATTAGATCACATTTCACCACTAAGCAAAAGAGATATCTTGTAGAGCACATGACAGCCGTGTGCAAACACAAGAGGGGACTTTGTTCAATCTGAGCTTGAGTGACTCAGCCAAGATCGGAAGGCAAGGCTGGGAGTCATGATGTATCCAAGTGAATCACACAGAACAAATGGAAAACACACACACACAAAAACATGGAAGCATTTTTTTTTTTTTTATTAATCCAGTTAATAAATAAGCATTTTCATGGACTCTTAAAATGTTCAGAGATACTGGAACAATTGTAACCAATTATCAATATGCAACTACAAATTGTCTTTTTGAAACAAAGTTTGTTGTTTTATGATTACTGAGCTTTCACTCCAGGTTTACAAAAAAACACAAAATATCAAAAAGTGTAATACACTTGTTAGAGCATTTTGAACTTTGGGCAAATAATTAGAAAAGTAGGCAAACTGTGTTTTACAACATGACAGTGATACAAATCATACAAAGGGGAGAGCTTTGATTGTTGAATGCTAATGGGCTTTGAACATTTTGATCGGATATTGGGCTGGGTTTAAGGAACAAAAGTCGCTACTGCAGCAAGTTAATCCACTTTTTATTATTCATTTACAACTGGTGTTGGTATTTTCTTGACATATTCATATGCAGTAACATATATATTAAAATACAAAATTGTTTATCTTGGCATTGACTGTTCCGATGTTAGATTTTGTGGTCAGAAATTAGAAAGCGGTGAGTCTAAGAACTGGCATACCCAGTCAGAGAGGCATCTGCCCAGATGCACTCCAATAAGAATAATGTCGCTACAAGTGCTAAATCAACTGTTTAAAAATCCCAAAGCAACTTCAAGTAATTTATTAGTGGATAAAAACATTCAGCTTTTAAAATCTGAGTGCGAATCTACATGTTACAATTCAGGCCATACTTGTGCAGTAGAAGAAAGGCTGTGCATCAGTAACTGACTTTTGTACGCGACGACAACTGATGCGAGAAGATGCACCGAGACTGTCGACAAAACAGTGAGTGTACTTTTATTGTTTATGATGTAAAAACAATCTAATCTCTCATGAAACATGGGGTGAAGCTAGCACAAACAAATGATTTGATCTACAAATACTGCATAGTTTAATCAGTGCATTTGGATACGCATGTATTCTAACATGGAGGGAAATGAGAAGTTGAGGTCAATGTATTTTTGGTGTTGTTATGCATCTATTTGGAAAGTGTAAACACTACATAAGAACCGTGTTTGGTTCCACCTTCCTGAGCACGTCTTCTGATTCATTCTTTTGAACAGAATAACTGACCTAGTCAAAAGAACAAATGACCTTGTCGAGATAAGAATTTCCCATTATATACTATCTATACATCTATATAGGCTTTTTAAAAAAATCATGGGATTTACTGTACATCATTAATGTTAACTGTGTGGCACACATTACTTGTTCATCAAATCTGGTGCCAACAGCCAGAGTGGCAAGACTCGTTAGAAGTGAAGCTTATACAACGCCTTCGTTTGTGCTGCTTCATTCAAAAAGCGGATCAGTGGAACTGACAAACTACCCCACCAGTACATTTGACCTCAAGCACATTAGAAGGGCCACAGAGAGCTCAGACAGCCGGCGTTCACGAATAAGACACTTTCAAGGTCAGTGCTAAGAGTATTTAGTGTAGCTGGGAGAGGTTTTCCCTAAGCTAGTAACCGGATGGCCCCGTTCTCGGAGCCCAGCAGCAAAAGCCTCTTGGTGGGCAGGACTGCCAGGCTGGTCAGAGTGCCGCGGAAGTTCTCCGAGCTAAGCTTTGTGCTGCTAACAGGGCTCAGAGAGATATCTGCCATGGAGTACACCCCGATCTTGTTAGCCACTGTGCCGGTTACTATCTGCGAACCGTAAAGGTCAAAGGCGTGAATGGGGTCGGACTGTGACTTGTACTGGCGAAGAGGCTTGTGTTCCAGATCTTTCCACACAGTGAGTGTGTAGTCATTGGAAGAGCTGATGACCAAATTTCCTTCTGCAGCCTGAAAAGTAAAACACAAGAAAAAGAAAAGTCACTGACTGCTCATGTCATGTCCCACAAAACATTCAAAGTTTTCCAACATCCTTTTTCAAGATTCGGGATAAAATGCAAAGCAACTCAAATTTCTTTGAAAATAGACGGATATAAAAAAATAATCTCTACTTTTAGCAGAGATACTTTGAAGAAAAACTAAACAACAGAAACATGTGACACATATTTAGACAGATAAATAAGACAACAGCTTACAGCTCTATTCACAATCTATTTCTTAATTAATGAAAAATATTAAAAACATTTGACTTGCAGTGTTTCTGCACCCACAAACATTGCACCATTAGTTGGGTGCAGGTTTAGATTAGTTTAATAATCTTCATTTACTATAAAAAATAATAAACAGAGTTTATTTGTTTTTAATGTCCCAGCTAAATATAAAAACAGTCAATGGTTGATGGAACAACTGAAAGTAAATCTGACTAATATGAATGTGCCAATGAGAACTAATGTGTTCTTTCTAATGAGTAACCC
Organism: Argyrosomus regius; assembly: GCA_946959425.1. NCBI lineage: Eukaryota > Metazoa > Chordata > Actinopteri > Sciaenidae > Argyrosomus > Argyrosomus regius. Next base: position 9,698,045 of record OX336889.1, read on the forward strand.
GTGTCCATATTTGCCTAAACTTGTGCCTTTAAAACTAGAGCTACAATCCTTGACCTAATTTGGGGTTAAATAAAGTTTGCTCATCCTTGCGCTCTGTTGACAACAGATTTGCTGGGTACAACTTTCACCATCTCTGCACCGCTTCATATCTCTCCCACCACTACCTTTGGGGAGTGTCAAAATAAAAGCCACTTGGCTGATCTTCTTGAATATTTATCACATGACTACAGAAAAGTACAGCCACACCTTCTGGCTTGAGTATGTATATGTTCCAGGAATACAGCAACATGCTCTTACAAGTATTTTATAACTTTTTGGGACAGTATTGACGTCATGCAATGTATGCATATATTGTTATAAATTAAGACTATATTAACGTTACATTAAAGGCTGCATGATGAGCTGCATCTAATAAAACGCAATCAGTGAAATCTCTTTTACACTGAGCTCTCGACCTGCATCAATAGCAGGTCAAGGATCAGAGTAAAAGTATCTGCATCTGACATATGGATGTAATGTGGGTTGCTTACAGTCAACATACATGCCAAGTGATAAACTGGTACTGCGTGGGTTGTGATTTCCACAGGTGAGGTCATCCAAAAGTTTCCACTGTTTACCAAAAAGTCTGATTGAAATTTCATACACACCAGCTTCATCAGAAATCACACCACGCTAACAACTGAACAAAGTAATCTAAACATATTAGAGAAACTACTGTGTGTTTGGTTAGATGTTTTTTTGTCAGAGTAACCGCCCATTTATGTGACACACTGCATGACTTGTGTACCCCGGGCCCACGTCTTGTGCAAACAACTTGACTGGTACGAGTCCCACATATGTCAGGGTTGGGAAATACATGTTTAATATGCGTATTTGGTGTCCAGTTAGTGTGTGAGCATCACCTGACCTGTGTATCATATGTTCAATCAGAAAATCACAGATATTTCTGTATGCCTTGGATACAAAACTGAAGCATTTGATATTCACCCACTTTGAATTTTTTATATGTTATTGTGTTACAAAACAAATTTGGTTACTCATCTCCCTTTCATTCCTTCCTTCTATTCCAGGTATCCAACAGTGATTAATACATAGTCTAACCACACTTTTTATGTGATCCTGAAAGCACTCATTTATTTGGGGCGGCTCTGGCTCATGCGGGAGAACAGGTTGTCTAGTAATCAGAGGTTCGCTGGGTCGCTTGTCCTTGGGCAAGATAGATGAGTGAGCTACGTACTAACATGAGCACTTTGGATGGAAACCGGTGTATCTGAGCAGATGGCACCTTGTATGGCAGCCTCTGCCATCATTGTATGAATGTGTGTGTGGATGGGTGAATGTGAAATTTACCATTTATGCACCAGTTACCGTTGTAATAAGAAATGCATGAGTGGTGCCTTGGTGGCCTACGGGTTGTCCATGTAATTGCAATGTCTGCAGAGTCTGCACATCCCCCTAGACATTTTCTTACATGTTCTCGCTTCTCTCTCTCCCCAGCTTTGTTTCCTATTCACTGTTACTTAAATAAAAGGCAAAGATGCCCGATAAATACAAAAGTAAATAACTTGCTCAGTGCATACCAACCATTGTTAGTACAGCAACAGCCAAACTTCATTCAATCTGTATTACTGTCACTGGTAGATCCAGTAGTTAAAAAGCTGACCTTACCCAGATCTTACCCAGAGGCAGCCCTATTCAGTTATACAGATGTAAGAAAAAGAAAACTATGCACACACACACACTTTCCAAGTATACCTTCATTTGGAGGATGTCTGCCTCGTGAGCTTGCCAGCCCTTCAGAATAAGTCCAGTGCGTGCGTCTAGCAGAACAATGAGGCCGGATGAGAAACCTGCAGCCACAGTGCGGCCTGAAGGGCTAACTGCCAGGTAGCGGATGAGCCCAGCACTCACATTGTTGTATGCCAGACGAAATTCATGCTGGGGACAGAGGAGAAGATTTGTCACTGTCAACGCTAAAATAACTCTATAGTGGAGAAGTGAAAGAAGTGCTGCCATTTTGAAAACACAGTAATGACTGACACAATTGGTGGATGTTGTATGGAGTAGGTCTCGACAGGCTGAGCTTGCTAAGTGAAATTGCTACCTGCAGCCTTGGTTTGCGAGGATCAATGAAGCGGAGAACAGAATCCGCGCTGCCAAACACAACACTGCAGTGTGGAGCTGGCATGGTGGTGACAGCTGTGATGGGATTCTTCCCATCCACGGCCTCATACGAGCGGATCTGCTTTCCTAAGGACAACAGATAAAGTGTAGTTAGAAAAGTAGCAGTGATTTAGTTTCACCCATTTGCGTCGTGTGCCCTCTAATGAATTACATGAACAACTTTATAGATGCACAGTTCGTTGTGCTTGATCTCTCTTACCTACATACTGGTCCCATAGGTGCACAGTACCATCACAGCTGACTACCTCCTGTGAAGCCTCCAGCTGTCCAACATAGAAGACTGACTTTCGATGGTCGCTGTAGGTCAGCCTGGGCTCCACCTCCTGTGTTCCATCACCGTGGTTGTAGAGGGGCCAGAGCTTCACAGTCTTGTCTTTACTACCAGAAAGGAAGTAATCCTCTCCTGCCAGCGGTGCCAAACACTTTGTGGTGCCTGAGTGACCCAGAAAGCTCTGCAGCCGGATCTGGTGGAAGTGGAAATGTGGATCCTGCTGATTGAGGCCAATCTCATACTGCCAGTAGGCCAGCCAGTTGCCCTGCAGGGAGCGGCCACTGCGAGGGAGGTCCTGCTTCAGGGCACTGTCCTCTAAGGTGGGTCCTGTCACCCAGGAGGAGGAAAAGGAAGCAGTGCCAACAGATGTAGTGGTGAAGGTGGAGGCAGTGGTGTTGATAGGGGCGGTGTGGCTGGAGCGTCCCCAGGAGTTACCCAGGTTAGGGCTACCGTCATAATCATTGTCCCGGGACACTTGGATACGGTTTCCCACCAGGTGGCTCCCAAACGTGCCTGACTCAGGGAGGGAGTCTCCCGTCAGGGTGGAGCTAGTCGAGGGAGCAGGGAACGGGCTGCAACCCACGCGTCTGGCAAAACCCGTGGAGAGACCCATGGAGGAAGATGGTAGCTCCACCCTGGACGCTGTTGCGACGTTTGTCTCTGGACTCCCCCGGCTCAAACTCTGATGGTAGGACTGGGCCAACTGCCAGACCAACTCGTGGTTGGGAACCAGTTTCCGAATTGCCATGTCACCTACAGAAATCACAATTCAGCACTCAGGTATAAAAATATACTCGATTTTAACAGCGTATACAGCCTTTCCTGCAAGATAGGGTATTTTTCATGTCACTCACCTATGAGGCAGTAGAAGGGAATGTAGGACGCATGGGCCATCTCAGGGTTAAATACAGTCTGCAGCTCCTCCAATACCCCCAACTCGTATGTCACATTCGACTCTTCAGGTGTGCAGACGTCTACGACTGTGACTTCTCCGACAACTCTGCGAGGAGCCTGGTCCAGCTACAACACAAGAGAAACAGTCACTGAATCTGTGTATTGCAACTACACGAAGAAACTTCTAAATTATCAACAACTGCATGTACCCCCTTTCTCTGTCAGTTTGTATTCAAAATGTAAATATTTTATATTTTATATATATTTTATAAAATATTTTCATCCATATCTACCTTTGTGTTATTTGTTTTTGTAAAGCTCTTTGACGTGATGCTTGTCAGTCTCCGTGTGCTGTGTGTGTGTGCATACCTGGGGCTGCAGAGAATGCAGCAGAGAGAAAACAGCAAAGAACCGACGCAGAGTGTCGGCCATATGCTGTTGCACCATCTCCCTCCCAATGCGCAGACAGATGAGAGCCATCAGGCTGAGAGTCTTGAGACAGACAGCAGTGCGTGTCTGCACCCCGCTGGGGAACCTGAGTACAGCAGAGCAGAGGATGAATGACACATCTATTGTAGCATGTTTTCTGATTACGCTCCATTTCAACACAAAAATGAAAAATACATTGCACTTGAAATTGAATGAAGTGTGTGACAAATAAAAAGCAAAGCAATCTGTTCTGCTAGCTTTGAATAACTGAATGATATCTAAACATATATCTATCTCTGTGTATGCGTGTGTGTGATGTTTGTTATTTACCCCATACGAGGGGTGGTGAGGAGGTCCAGTAGTGGCAGGAGCACATCCTGATTGATCTTCATAAGCATGTCCATTAGAGTGGTATCAGAGAGAAAGACAATGATCTTCTGTGTAAGTGCGACGGCTCCGAGCAGACTGGCCTCCTTACGTGTGTTAAGACGCTGCGAAGACGGTGGAGAAACCTGGAAACATACACATGGATTACCTTAAAAAGTATAAGTACTTCTTCCCATAATAAAAGAAAGTAGGTTTTATGTGCATGAGTGTACATTCTCATTTTTTCCAGCCTTACCAGATATCCTATATAAGGCAGGTACTGGTAAGTGAGTACAGGCTCTCCATAAAGTTGAGCTATGTAGACGAGACAGTCCAACACAGGCCCTGCTGTCTGGTCACCAACCACAGGTTTCTTCTCATACACGCTGCCCATTCCCACGCTCTCCAGACTGCTCTCCTCGGACACAGGGGCCACAAACTGGTGTTTCTCAGGTCCTGCAGGCAGAGAACAAGAGAAGGAAAAGGGGTGAAGAGGACATAAGACACATGTTCATGTCTAAATGAGGCAATGAAATGGTTTGGTGTTGTAAATGTACGTACCGATGTAACAATTTGTGAGCAATCGCAGCAAATTTCTCGCCACATATCGAGACGTCACTGTTGGTCCAAGCTTTGCTGACAGCCATCGGACTGTTTTGCAGACTGTATCTGTGTGTGAAGAAACATGATTAACAACATTAGACATTATCAGTTAATTATCAAATAATTCACACAAACCTCAATAATCCACTCACCTAGAAGAATCTTTTGCTCTTTCTCCTCAGAGTCTTCTGACGGATCGTGGTCATCCTCCTCTTCCTGCTCTCCCACATTGCCTTTCTCAGTCTCATCCAGTGTCATTCCATTCACAAACTCACCCTCCAGAGTGGCGACTGTGGCTCCTGAAGCCTCTGTGCAACCAGACAGAGTGAGCTCTAAGTTGGGAACAGAATCATCTGTCCCTTCTTTGCCCTCATTAGTCTCAGTCACCTCTTCTTCCTCCAGCTCTCCTCCCTCTTCTCCCTCACTAGCCTGTTTCAGGTCCTGGCTGCTGTCAGCAGATTTGAGACTGGCTCGGTCTCGCATAGAGTCTCCATCGCCCAGTGACAGCTCACTTGTGCTGCTTTTGTCACTTAGTTTCCCCACACTTAGAGACTCCTGGTCTTGATCCTTGGCTGCAGAGTTCTGACTCTGCTGTTTCCCACCAGCCACCCCTGCTCCACTGTTGACATAGAAACCATTCTGAAAGTCCTCTGCTTCTGAGAGAAACACTTGGTCATTGAGGCTGATTCCAGAGGAGTAATCCACCAGCCCTGCGTCTCCCACCACTCCGACTCCTCCACTGGCTCCGCTGGTACTTCCCATGTTCCCGCTTACAGACCCAGACGACTGTCGCACCTCACCACACTGAAAGTCTTCTTCCTCTTCCAGATTACATGTGCCACCTCTCATCCCTTTGCAAGCTTCCCCACCAGAGCCTGAGATGCGGCTTTCAAATCCAGTGATGACCTGCAGCACATGTGGGAGTAGGCTGGACAAAAAGGCCTGCAGGCCGAGTCTCACCATCAACTGCAGAATGAAACAGTCGGTGTAGAGATAGAAACGTCCTCGCAGGCAGTTTGGGTTTTCATAAACATTGATCAGTGGCTTCAGTAAATACTTGTTTGCATTTCTGGGACCCAGAACTCTAGAGATGGGTTCGAAAAGATACCAAGCAGCATAGACAGCAGTGGACTCCTCAAGCATGAGGGCTAGAATGAAGGGCAAGAGGATCTCAAGACCCTCAGCTGTGATCTTACCCTGTAACAGTATCTCAAGCTGCTGCCACAGATGAAAGACAACATCTCTTCCTTGAAGACTACATGTAGTCTCCATCTTGGTGTGGTAGGAAAAGATAAAATGATGAAGTGCCGCAAAGTAGGAAGGGAAAGGAAAGGGGGAGATGACAGAGTTCAGTAACTGGCAGGGACTTGGCGGAGGCAGACCGTCGCAGATTGGGTCGTATTTAAAAAGAAGTGGATGTGGGCAATCCGGTACTTCTTCAAGTGCTATTCCACTGTTCTTTTCCATTAGCAGCAGCATCTCAAGAGCATGATGCAGAGACAGTGGCACATCACGGAGGCTGGCAGAGCATAGCTTCATCACAGCATGGAAACGCTGTTTAAGAGGGCTGCCTGGTTTCAGTCCTCTCAGTTTAGAGGAGTAGAATAACTCAGCGATGAGAACACCAAGGGCCTGCATGTCTCTTTGGTACAGCTGTGTAAGAGAGGGTAGAGATTCAATTATCAGACCCTCTCTCGTGCAGTCACTAGATCCTGCAGGATGCCACACTTCAGCGTGCAGACTTTTAACCAGGAAATTGTTCAATTTCTCCAGCTCTTCCAAAGGCTGCAATGGGTTGAAGCCTTCAGGGAGGCTGATTTTGATTTCCTCTGCATTGCTGGCAGTCATACTGCCCTCTCCGTATTTTTTGTTTGTTGACCCACCTCTTTGTAGCATGCCACTGCGTAAACCAGGGCCTAAGCCGCTTGTGAAATCACCAGGGAATGAACTTGGGGACTGAGATACAATAAGTGCTGTGTGCTCTCCTCCTATCTTTCCTCCTGCCGTACTGATGCTTGGCATTGGCACAGAGCAGGATGCAGAACTGGATGAGCCGGTGGACGCTAATGAGTCCAGAGCTTCCATACCTTGTTCGAGCTCTTCATCTCTGTCTACCATGGTCCAGCCACTGGACTCACACCCTGTGGACTCGGGCACCATTCCATCCACAGTGTCAGCGATGGTGTCGATTTGAGGGATGTGTAGAGAAGGCACATTGAGAGCAGCAAGGCCGAGGAGCGGAGGTTCTGCTGGGGCGTACTGGGAAGGAGACAAGCGGGGCGGGTGGGGCTGGTCAAACAGCTGGACTACGCCATAGGTAGTCAGATTGGTGTGGTTGTCCACGAGGTGCAGGCACACATTCTTGGCCTTGACAGCTTCTTTACCAGACAGCTTATAGCCAAATGTGAGATCTATCCAGTGATGTAAATGCTGGGACACCTCCCTGCTCTCCAGAAGGCGCCGATGAACCTCAATAAACTCCTCACACGACTTGCACCAAGAAGGCACATCCAGGTCTGGCATGTCGGGGTGGATAGAGCGGAAAATGGAGGGATCTGTGTAGAACTCTGGGATGCACTCATCAGGGGTCCAGCTCTGCATGCGCTCCATACTGGCTGGGTATTCATTAGGCTCCCACTGGGATCTAACATGGCTGCACAACACTGGCTTGGGTGTCTGCCGGGCTTTGTAGACATAGTAGGTAATGTCTGAGAGCACATCAGATATATGATGAGGTACATGGAGGTGATCAGGCTGTCCAGCACCGCCAGCACCTACAGAACCGCTGAGGTCTCCACCTACGCCGCTTCCACCTACCCCATTACCCACTGCAGCTGCCAAAGCCTCTTTGGTCATCTCATATGTGAAGTCCAGCTGCTTATCCCCCTTATTGAGCCTGAACTTTGACCTCCTGAGGTCACGGAATTTTCCGAATGGCACAGTGAAATCTACCACCCAAGGCAGCACTGGGTGATAATTAGGGTCTCCTTCTCGCCGTCCTGCTAACCGGTTCAGCTCCATCAAGTAGCGGAAGTTACTGACTCGCCCGTGGACCCAGTCCAGCACCAACGTCTTGAGCTCACCAAAGCAGTCTTTGCACAGGTTTTTGTTCTCTTGGCTCACACATGAGTTGTCCCTTGGCAGAACACTTTTTGGCACTTGTCTGCCAGTAGCATCACTGTTTGCATCCCCTTCCATCCCCAGCTCTTCATAATGGGCTAGGTTAAGTTTGAGACGGCTACAGAGCTGCTCATCCACTGCTATGTCCTGCAGGGAGAGCTCTCCACAAGACAGACCAGCTGCATGACATGCCTGTAGGGCTATTAGTAACTGGTAAAGAATGAACAACACTTTGGCATGGCTGTTAGCGAGCTTGGCTGGGCTGAAACAGACAATATCATGGAGCGAATACTGAGTATAAGGTAGAATCACATAGAGCATCTCTGCTGTCTCCAGCAGACACTCTGCAGGCAGGACGTTGGGACACAGATGGTCTGACTGGGACTTGGAAAAGCAAGATGAACTGGATGGCAAGTAGTTTTCTTTCTCCTTCTCTCTGGCTGGAGAAAGGGAGGGTGACACTTTGTCAGATGAGATGAACGTGGAGTTGAAGAGCTTCTGTAAAGCATGACGCACTGCATCTACAGCTGCAGCATGCATCTGCTCATTAGGTCCTGCATATGGCTGCACAAGTTTGTTGTGAGCTTCGTGCCATAGATTCCTGTAAAAGGGGGGAAAAAAGGAGAAAAGGTTGACACATTAAACTTTTAAATTCACTGCAGACAAGATATCTACCTGACATCTAGTCAAACAGTTTTAAGTGTGACTTTCTGAATATAGAAATCTACACAAAGGCCAGTTCTAGTTCATTTTTAGTGAAGTCCCAGGTGCACTGATATCAGGGCTGCAACTAATGATTACTTTCATTATGAATGGCATTATTTTTTAATGAATCTTTTAATCTATGAAATGTCAGAAAGTAACTACGCACATGTTCTCAAAGCCTTCATCTTCGAACAAGTAGAACCAGAGAACGATTGGGAATTATCTTTAAAGAGGGATTTTTACTTCGAGTTTTAACAGAGATGTAAGTGTATATAGTACCTGACATTATGTTGCGACACACACTGCATGGTTTTGACATAAGAATCCTGCGAAATGAACTCCATTTGTTGATGGCAAGGGTCTCTGGCCAGTCTGTAGCTCAGCTTGCTTTTCCTCAGACCCTGAACGCACACACGTGTCCAGCCAGGAGGCAGCTTTGCCTGGGAGCACTGAAGGTACGTGCGAATTTCTGCCTCGCTGATGCTGTCAAAGCGGGCACAGCGCATGATCCTCCTCTCCCTCAGGCCCATCACCCAGCGCGTAGGAACAAGGGCGACCAGCTCCCTGGGGCGGGGACCTGGACCTTGCTGACGTCGGTCGACCCCCAAGTCTTTCTCAACTGCGTGCATCAGCCAATCCATGGTGAGTCACCGATGCTTGTTAAGAGTCGCACAATGTCCTGCTGCGTTCAGCTCGCCGTCTCCCACAAGGACGACTTTCAGACATTCACAGGAGAAGAAATCAAAGTCATCAAGGGCAGACCTACTTTCCTCTTCCGCCTGTTCCTCTGAGGAATAACTGAAAAGCACAAATGGACAATTAGATGAGCGTCTAATGCATGTGCAGTGCTTCAACAATAATAGTCCTGTGCAAGACTGTAATGAGAGATGATTGCGTGAGTGAGTGATGCACATGACTTCTTGTCCCTGAAGTTTGAGGCCAGCTCACATGACTTGAACTGCCTCATAAACGCACCTACTGTACCCTGGCGGCAAAGCCTGCAATGGTCGTGATTTAAACTGAAACTATTACTCAGTGCTTCTGATGAAATGTACAAGATACTTCACAAAACGGTCACAAAGTGCGGGTAGTTGAAAGTTTGCATTCATTTTTGTGCAACGTTAGCTCGGCTGCTAGAGATAACATCACAGACAGTTTGGATAACATGCAAGAAACAACAAAAAACAACTTAAACCAAGACTGTAGCGTTAAATATTATAAGATTTAAACTAAAAATCTAAGTGTTGCTTGGCCTCTCTTATGTTATAAACACCGGAAAGTGAGTCGGGAGCTTTAAGAAGACAAATGGGGAAGTAACGTCAACTTAACGGCTAGCAGTTAGCTTAGCAAAGTGGCTAACGTTACACAATACCTAACAGCTAACTCAGGCATGAAAAAAGGCATTATATCGCTACAAACGTCAGCGTTAAAAATAGAGCAGCTGTGCTGGTGAAATGTAACTTTTAAATGACACAACAAACAGCAGCTCACTGCTTCATGTTTTGGCTCACCTCTCGCCACTTGTAGCAGCTGACAGCGATAGCTCGCGTTAGGCTAACGTTGCACAGCCGGTTTCACGCATGATGGAGTCTGTGCCACATTAACTTTATAAAAAACGAGGACGTGCCGCGGGACGATAATGAACTACTTGCTCCATCTTGTGATGTTCACTGAAGGGTGTCAGCAGACGGACGGACGGTCAGTCAGCCGACGGTGTTTTTGTTCTGTGCGAGTTGGAGCCATGTTTTTAGAGACGACACCTCACGTGACACAACACCAGCCCCATCTCATGTGACCAGTGCTGCTGCCCTGCTGCAACTGCAAGACACACAGACAGACAGAGACAGACAGACACACACAGACAGAGACAGACAGACACACACAGACAGACACAGACAGACAGACAGACACACACACACAAACAGACAGACACAGACAGACAGACAGACAGACACACACAGACACAGACAGACAGACAGACAGACACACACAGACAGACACAGACAGACAGACAGACAGACACACACAGACACAGACAGACAGACAGACAGACACACACAGACAGACACAGACAGACAGACACACACAGACAGACAGACAGACAGACAGACAGACACAGACAGAGACGGACAGGAGCACTTCCTCAGAACTGCAAATCTGTTTCATAAACACCAGAAATTACTGTCATTCTGTTCATTCTGTTTATACCGCTGAATCTTTCTATATTTGCCATATTTATACTGTTTATATCTTTTTCTTAGATATCTTTTTAACTTTTTATATTTTATATTTCATGTATATTGCCGTTTGCACCAGGGATATGAGGGAAACACCATTTCAATTCTCTATGTCCTGTACATATGGCAGCACTGACAATAAAGTTGACTTGACTTGACATTGGTGGTAACCTGATAGAGCACATTAGATCAGGATCAGAATCAGAATCGCTTTATAGGCCAGGTGTGTGTACATAGTACATGAGGAATTTGACTCTGGTTCACTGTGCTCTTAATTGTACATACAGGTATAGACATAAGTACAGTTTAAAAGACAAGGGACATGACAGGTAGGTGCAAACATAACATAAAAACATAAAGAATAACTATATACAGTACATATTTGAAAGGTATGACATATATATATATATATATGGTAAATATGGTATAAATGGTGCAGGTGGAGAAATAAATATGGTTTCTACAAACGGTTGTGTTATGTACATGAGGTAGGTGGATATGACAGTAAATAAATATGGTGACAGCCACTATGGAAAAACCGAGATATCTGTTGGTGATTTAATTTGATTTAATAAACATAGTTTTAGTAGTAAGGACAGGGATGCAGTAGGGCACACTTGGCATATTGTTTAACCTTTTTTAATGCCCCTTGTCTGAATGGAGGAAAAGCCCTTTTTTTTTATGTTGGGCATTATGTTTTTGCACAATCTTCTGATCTTACTTTACATTTTACAAATAACATAACTAATAAAAAGCTTGGCACTAGCAAATTATTATATCTCACTGAACTAATGTAGAGAATGAAATGTAGCTCTTTAAAATCTATGGAAATTAACGTATTTTAGGAACCAGCCCATCAGAGAGTATTGCCCGGATTATGGACGTTTTCAAGGCTCCTACTGAGTAAACACTAAATAAATACACTGAGCAGCCACTACATTAGGTACACCTGTACAATCCAATGTGATCCAGTACGACGTCAGTACGAAGTCTAATATGAATTATGAACCTTATATATTTTTGTTCTTTGTTGACACTGTCACAGTGGTATTAATTCAACTTTATGTTGATTATTTAGGTCTTAGTGGGTGCTGTTGTTGTACAGGAGTGCATTATGTTGAAAGGTGTATTACCCTCTTATGTATGTAAATGGGGTGGCAATAATATTAGAATCACCTCTCAATACAATGCAGTCCAGTTTAACGCCACTGCAAACTACAACCTCAATAGTAAACATAATAGTTGCATTAATATCTCTCTGACAGTGTCAACAAAAACTGAAACATTATAAGCATCATTACAGTAGAATTCATGTTAGAGTTGTTGTCTTGGATCACAGTGGATTGTACAACTAAAGAAGTGTCCGGTCGGTCGATGTATTTCCTTCTACTACCTGACTATGGTAGTATGAGACATCTCCACAAGGTGGCATTATGTGTGTAATTTCACAAGTAAATCCTTCAGCAGTCTCTCACAGTCATATACAGTTTAATTTACAGTCATTTGATCTTTTATTTAGTTTTAGTGTCTTCAGCTTTGACTTTGAAAAAAATAACCGTCTCAGGCTCTCTGTTGTGGTTGTTTTGTTTGACACAGCCTGGTGTCACAAGGCTTAACTGCTTAACTGATGGCTGGTATCCAAATGTGATCATTGTTTGACTAGTACAATGCTGAAACTGGATTTCTTATCACGTTTAATGTGCATGTTTGATTCCCCTTTGACATTACTCTTATGCTGAGTTAGCAAACCCCTTTTTCCACTAACCCACAACAAATTTCTGGTGATCTGCTATCATTAGGACCCCTTATTAAACCTGAATAATAAAACAGGCGTCATTTGGCAGTTGAATAGAATCAGTTTGTTGCTATGGTCTATTTATCTGAATAGAGTGTCACACACAGGACATTAAAAACACATAATTTGAAAAAGTTGTGTTGATATATTTATATTTCAATATATTCTCAGAGATGGTTATAACAGTTTGGTCTACAGGCTGTAGCCGCAAACTTTAGATGGATGTGATTAAATAAATCATTTCTGAAGAATATCAATATATGCCTCTCAAAGTGCAATTATCTACTTCTGTTTTTTTTTTTGGTGTTTTTTCAGATATTTTTTTGGCCTTTTTCAAGTTTTATTGTATAGAGACAGCTGAAGAGTGACAGGAATGTGGGGAGAGAGATGGGGAATGACATGCAGCAAAGGGCCGCAGGTCGGATTCGAACCATGGGCCGCTGCGGCAAGGACTGAGCCTTTGTACATGGGGCTGTTGCTCTGCCAACTGAGCTAAACAACACCCCATCTACTTCTGTTTTTGTAGTTGGATGAGTCCTGCAGCTGTCAGCACCTGAGAAGGGACACCAAGTATTCATATTTTAATATATGGATGTTTTAAAAGTACATTTTGACTCATGACCTTGAGTGAATGTTAAGCCAGCCTAAAAAAGATTTTAAAAATGATCATCAAAAAAATCATTTAAATTTAAAAAACAAAGGAGCAGATTTAAGGCAGTGCCAAAACTCAACAAATAGACTGTCTTGATTATAACAACTCAACTTTTGCATGTCTTGAAAATTGGTAAGAATTAGTCTACAGGCATGAATGTCGAAATCCCACACTGGTTTGTAGACTCACAATTACAGGGACGTAAATGAAAAGCTTCTCTCATCTCAGCATACCACCAATGCAACATAATTACTGTCAGCACTTTTACACAGAAGATACAGCCAAAGAACATGACATTCTTTGGCAAAGCATATTTCGTCCTTCTGTTCTAGTCGTGCTCTAGTTGTTTTATAGAACTGCCAGGCTGAATGTGTTTTATGACCTAAAGCACAGTGTTGGTTTAGGTTTAAAGCATTCATTGCAAATGGCCTGAACTCATAAGACACAAAAAGAGAGAGAAAGAGGCTGGACACAATGATTTAATTTCAATTCATTACAGTAGGCCTGCAATAAATACTATTTGTAGGTTTGTATTGTGTGACATCGCTCAAAATAATGGGACTGTCATGTCATAAAGTCACTAGAAGGGATGGGTGGTTCTCTGTAGAGAATAGCCTGAGGCGACCTTTGACACTCTTTCTTTACTAACTGGAAGAACTCAAAATTACACAGAGTTTAACTGTGATACAGATGTTTCCACAGAAACAGTAAAAGATTTGAGAAAGTTCCCTAAAGCCAGATGTTTCTGTCTTTTCTTGTTAATTAGAGCAACATTTTGCTTCATAAGCTTTCCTCATTTGCTCGTACAAATTGAAGTTTTGGTACAGAAGATCCTCAAAATAGTATCCTATAATCAGTTGCCAAATTCTTGTAAATGTTGTATAGGCCTACAGAAACACTATTTGACCACAATTCAGTGGTCAGGAGTCTTAGCAAATCTGAAATGGCACAAGTGGCATGAAAGAGTATTTTTACCAGTAAGACTTTCAAGCCATCAGTTTGCCAGCACCAAGCAACAACCACAAGACTTTTTAAACTGCCGGATTCTTTTTTCAGTGTACCAGAAATCTTCTCATCCACTGACTGGTAAATACTGTAATTTGCTACCAAAGAGCAAAATGTAAAATGTACCATGAAATAAGGGGTTGAATTAAGATAACTAGGCACCACAAAACGAACCAACAAGGACGCCGCAGGGTTACATTTGAGGCCAGGATAGTTGTGTGACTTACAGTTAAGAAAAATTCATATTACTCTCAAAATATGAAGACTGTTGGCAGAAAGAAGAAATGTATTTATTGGACTCTGGCATAAATACAAACAAATATCAATTCAAGCCATTTGGGTGGACATTTTTGTACCCTGTGGGTTTCTTATATATATTTTAATTTGATCATACGTTAATTGATACATACAAATTAATCTAATCTGCTGAAATATTCTTGAGTAAGTGGAAGCCAAAATAGTTCCCAAGCTTTCCCATGTATTACAGTGCTGTGAATCTACTTCAGCGCATTGTGGCAATCCCTCTTGCAGCTTAATGATCTATTCTTAAATCTGATTGAAACTCATAAACTCACAGTGATAGCAGGCCATACAGAGGTGTTATCTGGTGAAGCGCAGAAGGGCTGAGGTATTCATGTCAGCAGAAACACACAGAAGAAGGAAGAGAAACTATAAACTGAAATAATTGTGTAACGCAATTTCGTAATTAGTGCAAAAAACAAGCGATTTGATGCAGACACAAAAGTTGAGGGTTGCATCATGTTTTTTAGGTGTTTAACAGCATGCTGCTTTAAGGGGAGACATTGAGCTTATACACTGCATTCCTCTTAACACTGTCTTGTGTCATCAAGGTTACTTTGAGTCATTATATATGTATCCAAGGGCCTGTAACTACCGTACATGACTTTTTTAGACATTGTTATTTTTGCACATCTTCACATCATAACTATTATTAAAATATACATTTTATTGATTTAAATGAATAGTACCCAATGTTAAATATCAGATGCATATGAAACTTGAGAGGGTGGACAAGTTCCAGTTATGTTCTGACAGCATTTGAAAGAGCATTTAGACTATATATATATAATAATAGTTAAATGAATTGATAAAACAATCTAAAAGTAATAATAATCAGTAATTTTCACAATCTTTTTTG
This sequence comes from Argyrosomus regius, assembly GCA_946959425.1. NCBI lineage: Eukaryota > Metazoa > Chordata > Actinopteri > Sciaenidae > Argyrosomus > Argyrosomus regius. Next base: position 9,713,465 of record OX336889.1, read on the forward strand.
ATGGCTACTTTCTTTGGTGGATGAGAATCTGGACTCATTTTGTGATGAAATTAAAAACACCAGATAAGATGAAGATTACTCCAGTTCACAGCCCCATTGTTGGTCTACCAAAATAATAAGGCGGACCAGCAATGATTCAAATGAGCGCTCTTCTGTTGTCACATGTAGAAGAGTCATTTACATGGAACTCTATTGCATTAGTCTATTGCATTAGTGTGGAAAGATATCCTTCCACATCATGTTGAATCACAGGCTAACTTTAGACATTATCTGATGAAACTGTAAAATATGATAATTCAGATGAATACCTAAAACTTTAAGTTCCAGAATTTTGAGTCAAGGTTAGGCTGAATTATTACAGTTAAACACAGCGACAATACAACATATACACATACATAATCATAATTGATTATTTAATTACAGGTTATTTTTGTCCTTTTACATAAATTTGTAAATAACTTAAGAAAACTGAAAAATACTGTATAAATAATATTGTACTTTTTTGTATACCTAATTATGACCAAAAAAACTGTAATTTGTTATTACTGACATAATACTTAAAATAATACAGATAATTTCTGTAATTTTACAGAGTTTAAAAAAACAACAGAAAACTACTGTAAAAAATGTATTAAAAATGTAAAAATAAAAGTTATTTTGCATAAATGTACGATTTTTCTTGCAGTGTATTAAGATTCATGTTATCTTTATACAAAGGAGGATACAAACATGAATAAACTCACAGTCACAACTGCATGACAAACTGCTCTTCACTACACTAAATTAGTTAATGCCTAATGATTTCGGCTGATAAGTGCCTGTCAGTATGAGTTGTCAGCTTTCAGTGATGAATGAGGATTTTTTTTGTGTGATTATTTGGGCGGTTTGCTGATCTGCCTATGTGGAAGAATAATTATTCAGTCAGCTCTTTTGTTTTGGTGTGAGCACCCTAGCACATCTCTCCCTCTCTCTCTCACTCTCACTCTTCATTGTGATTCGCCTCTCTCCCTCTCTCTCTCTCTCTCTCTCCCTCCTTTATTTGCAGTGGGACTCCCCCTCCTCCCTCTCCTCTGCGCCTCAAAAGCGCGATCCATGGTGCGAAAGCCTCCTTTTCTCTCGTTTTCCTTCAGGATGACATTCTTCAAATATCTTCGCTCTGTTAAGAACGAGCTTATACTCTTCTCAACTCCATTTCTTCTTCTTCCACTGCCTTTAGTGATCGGGACATCGGTATGTAACTAATTTGAATGAAACACTGACAGATTCATTTAGATATAAGTTTTCCAGACTTTTAAAAAAATTGAGAAATTCGGAAGATCTTGGTAGTTTTGGCATTAAATCATTGAAATGTTGGATTTCTAATTGTTACATGTCATCATGTGCGCTCTTTAATTGTACTTTTTAAAAGTTTGTTTAATTTGGGAAACATTTCACTTCGTGTGCATGCAGTTTTAACACAATTCATTTAATTTATCCGCAAATTTAGCGCGCCATAGACTTTTTTCTCGCTTGGAAATGCGTTTTAAAGAATGAGTCTGATTTGCACTGCTTCTCTCATGCACCTGTTGATGCGGCTCACAAGTGCGCATCACAGCTTGGAGCAAAAGGCATGAGAACTGTCCAGTGTTGCCTGAGGCTGGAGCGCTCTGAAGTCTTGTTATTTTAACTCCTCGTTGTTAACATGAAGGGTCATGTCCAGCGTGGGAACACACGGAGTCAAAGGGCTCTGTCCACGTTGTTACCTACATGTGACATAGAGACATGCACACAGGCATGTAAGCATGTTATGATAGACATACAGACACGCAGCCATGAACAAAGACCATAAGGTTGAAGAGGGCAACAGAGTGTGAGGTCTCAAACTTTAGGACTTTTTGCTTGTAAAAACTGAAGACAAAGAGTTATTTTTATAGGTATCAATTTAAAAGCAATCAATGCACTCATTTAACTGAAAGAAACTTCAAAAAGTCTTAATTACACAGACTGAAGGGCAATAAAGCACGACAAATGAGTATGTAATTTAAAAATAATTCAAAGAGTGTTTGCAGGGTTCAGAAGTCATCGAGGATAATGTAAAAGTCACAGGCAGGTGACCAGAAACAAAAGAACAACAGCACACTTATCTTTACCCTTTGAACCATAATAACATCCCATTAAAGATTATGTAATATGATCCCAGACGCTCTTTTACAGGCATCTTTCCAGACGTGATCTTGTGTCTGTGTGCATTTGCTGTTATGTTTTGTGTCTATCCAGGAAGCAGAATGCGCCTATGTGATAGTCCTGATGGCGGTTTACTGGTGCACAGAGGTGCTACCGCTGGCTGTGACAGCTCTCCTCCCAGCACTCCTTTTCCCCTTGTTTGGTGTTATGAAATCCAAAGATGTGAGTAAAATAAATGCAGCGACGTATCGAATATTTGCTCAGCAAGGATGAATTTCTGCTCACCCACGTTTTATTCTGTTTGATCCTGCTGACTCAGGTGTGTATGCAGTACCTGAAGGACACAAACCTGTTGTTTGTGGGGGGACTGATGGTCGCAGTAGCCGTGGAGCACTGGAATCTGCACAAACGCATCGCGTTGAGGGTGCTGCTCTTTGTTGGTGTGCGTCCAGCGCTGTGAGTGGCTCAGATGCACACCTTCACTGCACAGTCTCAGTTTGGCTTGTCAACTTTAAGACCTACATTTCCCAAGCATATCTTATCAACTATGACTTCAAAGACACCCGGCGTAGATAAAGAAAACCTTAAGTTGCTTATTGCAGTCATAAAAGTCTTTTTCTCTTTATTTCACTGATTGTCATGAAACACTTGAAGCTGAATCTTGCAATCCAAAGCCGCTAACAATATTTGTTTTTATCTCCCTGTCAGTTTGATGTTGGGTTTCATGGGTGTGACAGCCTTCTTGTCCATGTGGATCAGTAACACGGCAACCACAGCCATGATGGTGCCTATTGTCCAAGCAGTGCTGCAGCAGCTCAACGACAACAGTGAAGCAGAGATACCTCAGATCCACAGCTCAGAGGAACAGGTCCAGACATCAGAGACTGACAACAAACAGCCTCCACAGACAGAGAAGCAGAGCGAGGGACAAGGTGAGCCACCTTCACCTTCAAGTACAATCTGTTTGACCAAGAAGAAGCTTTCAAGGAAACTCACAGATCCTTGCGTTCTTTGTTTTGAAGGCTCAGTGGTGGTGACTTTCTTAGATGCTGCAGTGGAGGCTGCAAGGCATAAGGAGGCACAGGAAAAGCAGAGAATGTGTAAAGGGATGACCCTGTGTGTTTGTTACGCTGCCAGCATCGGAGGAACCGCCACACTTACCGGAACCGGACCAAATCTGGTGCTCAAGGGTCAGATGAACCAGTGAGTGTTTTCTCAAAGCATCATTTAGCGTGAAATGTTTGATTACTTTCAATCTCATTCAAATAATTGTTTCCTTTTTGTTGTTTTCTTTAGACTCTTCCCTCAGAACGATGATGTGATTAACTTTGCCTCCTGGTTCGGCTTTGCCTTCCCTAACATGATCCTCATGCTTACACTGGCCTGGCTTTGGCTGCAGTTTGTCTTCATGGGATTCAAGTGAGTTTGGTGATGGTTAAAGCCAGAGTGACAGAGACTTGAATCATCAAGAAACTTTTACCGTGCAGGGAGTGTGATTGAGTGTAGAGGTGACACAGATTTTTCCCGTCTGATCTCTCTAGCTTTAAGAAGACATGGGGCTGTGGGGCTGTGAAGACAGAGAAGGACATTGCCGCCTATAATGTGATCCGTGAGCAGCATCGTCTGCTGGGGTCCATGTCCTTTGGAGAGATAAGTGTCTTGGGTCTCTTCATTCTGCTCGTGGTGATGTGGTTCACAAGAGATCCAGGCTTTGTCAAAGGCTGGGCGACTGATATCTTCAACTCCAAAGCAGAGTTTGTATACAAAACGCTCCTATTTCTGATTATACATCAAATATTTGCTTGAAAGTAACTTTCAAATAATTAAGTTTGTTCATTCCTCCATCTCTCCTCTTCTCAGATATGTGACAGATGCCACAGTGGCAGTCTTCATTGCCGTCCTTCTCTTTGTTCTGCCCTCTAAACCTCCACGTTTCTGTTTGTGGAGGACTCAAAGTTTTGACACTGGTGAGCCATCGTTCTGAAAGAAGATAGATTACCTGCCAATGCAATGATTCACAATTAGCATTTATTGTATTATATATTATATAATTATAATTTTTTGTAGTATCCCATCAAACTACTGGCCCAACTCCACGTCTGCTCACATGGAAAGTTGTGCAGAAGAAGTTACCATGGGGCATCGTGCTTCTTCTTGGAGGAGGTTTTGCTCTGGCCAAGGGCAGTGAAGTAAGTGACAGTGACAGTAATATTAATGGAGAAACTTGGCCAAGAGCTGACACACAATATGGTATGAATAATAATGTCTCCAAAGGGGGAAGTGTCATGGTGACTAGTTGGGGAAAGATTTTCATGAAATTCAACCACTGTTTTTCAGCAATATTCTTTCTATTTAGAATCTGTAATTACCTTTCTGTAATAGTGTTTTTTGTTAGTGGTGGAGTCCGCCGTTCCTGCACTGGATTCAAATTGCCTACTTATTCACAGGGGACTCACAGAAAACGGTGCAGCATGTAATCCGGCTTTAGTGTTTTTAATGTCTTCTCACAGGAATCAGGCTCATTATTTAAGGTTTGCTCTCCTATCAGAGCTGAGCTAAGTTCCTGCGATGCAAACCAAAACATTTCCGACTGCTGTTAGCTCAAATGCTACCTCGAATGTGTTGCTTTTGTTTTTCCTTTTTTAATTTTCAGTTTCATTTGCTGCATATGATGCACAAACCTTAATTATAGTATACTCATGGTAAAAGAGCAACTGTTAACTCAGCTGTTTAGATGAATACTGTGCACATTTCCAGAAAATGCTAACCCTATGTTTGTTATGTATATCTCTGTAGGAATCGGGACTCTCAAAATGGATGGGAGATCAAATGACTCCCCTGCAAAGCATCCCACCCTGGGCAATTGCTATCATCTTATGCCTGCTGATTGCTACTTTCACCGAGTGCACTAGTAATGTGGCTACTGCAACGCTCTTCCTACCTGTCTTAGCCTCAATGGTGAGTCCTCAAAGAGAGAGTGAAATGCGTTTGATGAAAAAAGGCAGAAGCACAGACAGGATCTCAGACTGCAGGAGACAGACAATTATATTTTGTAGCAGTGGTTCAGTGAGGTGAAGCGCTACATAGTGTAATTTCTTTTGAACTGATTTCCCCAATTGGAATCCAGCATTGAAACTACTCCCAATGGGAGCCGGCCTATTTTCCCTTGTTTGGATACCCATCTAGTTGGTCATTCAGGCTGAATATGTTTGGTCCCCTTCCCCGGGCCCCTCCTCCCATTAATAACCTGCCAAACACACCAATTCAGCCCAGTGCCTTGTAATGCTGCCCACCCCGCTGCTACTGAAGAATGGCATTACTGTGCCCGCTTGTCAAGCTCTCGAGAGAACGCCAAAGTTGGGTTGTGAAAGACAGTGCCAAGCAGAGGTATTCAGATAGATATTTATGGAGAAGAAGCCAAGTGGGTTCCACAAGGGCATCCAACCCTCGTGTGAAAATAGAAAAGAGAGAAAGAAAAACCCATCTGATCAGTTGCATGCAGCTGAAAGTTGGGAGATGACACTTTGTGGCAGTCATGGCTTGCGGTATGTCACTTTATGTGTCATCCTGTCAAGCGAATCTTTAGCATTTGATTTAAAGCAAAAAACATCAGGCAAGTCGAAACACTGTCATCGTAGTGACCTGATATACAGCCTACAGTTTAAAGAAGACTAACTATAAAGTTTAAGTCGTTTAAGTCACCCTTTGTTTATTTTGAGAACCAGAAATTACTGTGCACTTGTAAGCTACTGTGCTGCGAGATATGTAATTCAGCAGCAAATTCCAGAGTAATGTTTTCTGCATCTTAGTAGTCTGCCATTATCGCTACATATGTAGTGCTTTTCTATTTTGGATATCATGACTCAGCCCCAAGCTTGCAGGAATTACATCTTAATTACACCCACCTAATGAGAGTTTTCACTCCACACAGAATTGCACACATTTCACTCTGAGTTATGAGTCAGTGATTACAGCTGCAAAAAAAAAAATCATCCCTGTCTCAGACTGTTGAAGCTTTCTGTGTGATTATTGCAGTCTCAGTCCATTGGAATCAATCCACTGTACGTCATGGTGCCTTGTACTCTGAGTGCCTCTTTCGCCTTTATGCTGCCTGTTGCTACGCCTCCAAACGCCATAGTCTTCTCTTATGGATACCTCAAGGTTGCTGACATGGTGAGTATGGCGGTGGTTAGTTGTGTTTATTCAGTGAATTATATGTTGAACATGCAAAGCTGGCACTTTAGGGCCACTGATACACTGTAAGGATACCTGTGTGTTCATCGTCACTTGTGTTCACTTTGTGTCTAAATACCTTTAAGTAATAGTAGTAGTAAGTAGTAGTGAAGGAGTGAATTCTGTTACCATAGGACAGAGCCAGGCTGTTTCCCCTCTCTTGATGCTAAACTAAGCTAACCAGCTGCTGATTTAACAGAAAGACGTGAAGTCATATAATCTTCTCATGTAACTCTCAAGAAAGCAAGTATTTCCCAATATGTCCAACTTGCTCTAATATCGCTGCGTTCTCTTCCTCTCCAATAGGCCAGGACAGGAATAGTCATGAACATCATTGGCATCCTCTGTATTACACTGGCCATCAACAGCTGGGGCAAGGCCATGTTTGACCTGGACACCTTCCCCACATGGGCCAATGTCACCGGCGTGTGAGCCTGGCTCTGCCATAGGAGATGATCCACGCACACCCTGCCCTCCCTATCCACAGGTGCCAGACAAAGACCTCTGGTCAGAGCGACAGCACAGGACGACACGGTGGACCACATGCAACATCCGATTGCTGCTAGAATACAAGCCTCTTAAAGCTTGTTTTCATTGACACCTGAGTCTTGCATGTGAGAGAAAGCGGTGGTGAATATGATTGGGAATGGAAGAAGAGTGGCTGAGGAATGAAATTATAACCGTTTTTTTTTATTTACACTGTATCATAATGAAGTTACACTTCAATTTAATTTATATTGTCAAATAGAGAGACATCATAATCGTCCTAAGCAGCCAATTCTGCAAGCACCATTCAAATCCACTCTTTCTTTATCAAGGAAAATCAAAGAAGGGCTATTCATGTTATTAGAAATGTTTTACATAGTCACATGTCGCCATATTTTAATAGCAATAAGCCATATGGTATAATACAAAAAACATAACTTAGCACATTTACTCAAGTAATGCACTTAAGTACAATTTTTATGGTACTTGTTTTTCACCTATTTATGCCACTTCTGCTTTAACTTCACTACATTTCAGAGGGAAATATTGTCCTTTTTGCTCTCCTACATTTATCTAACAGCTGTAGTTTCTAAATACTTCATTCATATTAAGATAACGCGACATATGTTAATAGATGAAACTACCCAACTGCGTACGGATCAGCCCTCAGCACATCTCAACCAGATGCAACATTAAAAATTTGCGAGTGATAATAATCCAATACCATTTCATATAATAACACTGACGAGGGCAATTCAGCTGATGAGTACTTTTATAATTGATACATTTTGGATCAACTATTTTTTACATTGTATTGTTTTTACTTCTACTTAATTAAAACCATCTAAATGCTTCTTCCACCACTGTTATCCAGTAATGGATGTTTTGTAAGCACGTCAAGCACACATAGATTTAAGCTAACAAAGGCTGTTGCCATTTTGGCATTTATAGACAATGGGCTAATATGTACTTGACACTTGACTACAAGTAAACATGTACTTTTGTCCCCTTGTTTCCAAATTGACCTCCACAATGACACCAGAGTGTTTGGTGGTTCCAGCATCAGTTGAACTTTGAAATGTATTGTCAGTACAGAACAACAAACCTACATGTGCCTTGTACAAACTTGTACTGACTTATTGTGCTGTAAAGACATTTTCAATATTTTGATCAATACACTATGTGCTGACGTTGTGAAATGTCTCACTGCAATAATGAGTTGTAATAAGTGATATTTAAGAACCGATGTATATTTTTTTTCTCTTCAACTTTAAGACTTTTGTAGCTGGGAAATGATGAATAAAGTATCTTCTTTGCCTGCCTGTAAATGCTATTTCATTGGTCTATGACAAACTATAAAAGTAAAAAAGATTAATTTAAATATAATAAGTTTTAATGTTTCTTTCTTGTCACATTGCTTCTAAATACAGTGGTTTGATAACACTTGAAGAACAAAACGTACACCGACTAAATCGTTCATTTTCTATATTCATTGTTATTTAACACACAAGACAAGTCAATATTTTTAAATTCTACAAAAACACTTTAAGCTATGATTCTACAGAAGATCATTAATGGCCTAGTATAGACTTAAACAAGTAAGAGGCTTAAATAAAGCAAAGACAGCTCAGTCTTTACTGTAAAAAACAGCATTGTCATCCCTCAGTGTCATCAAAAACAAAATGATCCCACTTTCATCACCAGTCGGCTCTTTCTCAACTCAACACATAACTATTATCTATATTTTAAAGTGCACACGTGCTTCTCTGCCTCTTGCTTACTGACTTCTTGTCTCTTGCATAAAGCCAATATAATCCCGTAAACACAGTGCGGAAAGCCACAGTAATCCCGGACTGAAAGGGCACACCTAATGTATATACACAAGAGCTCTGTGTCATTGTCCTCTCGCAGAGACTCTGCGTGAGCCAAGGGTCAAGGCAGTTATTGTCCACCGTTGTCTTGCGTCATAAACATTATGAGCTCAGAGAAGACATTTCACATGTCTCCGTTTAAAAAACCACAGAGCACTTTATTACAACCTTATGAGTATCTATCAGCATGATGAGCATTATGTGTTACAGTAAGACAAAAGATCATCATCAGTCTTGAGACTCTACGTACAGTAAATCGGATGTGTACACATAAGAGGAATTTGAGTTTTAATTTGCTTTCAGTGGACTGTCCCAAAAACAAATAAGAAATAGACATAAGGTTATAAACAAAACAAAGATAGGTAATAAATAAAGATAGAACTATTATGTACATACAAGTGAGTGAAAAAATATTTGTATAAAGCAACAATGACCAACAACATACATACAAGTCAAGTGTTTCTTGTGAATGCAAATAGTGCAAAAAATAAATACTGAATTAGTAATGTGGTACATTACTTTATAAACGTAAAGGGGGTGGTTATGTACAGTATATGCATGTACTCATGAGTATATATACAGTATGCACAACATGCAGGATTTATATTTGACAATGATAGATGATATGTATAAATCATAATGTCTCTTTTAAACTGTAATTGTAGGTGAGTGGATGTGTTAGTGTTACAGGGTTATTGACACTATATTATTGAACTGTTCATCATAGCTCTGGCGTGTAGAAAGAAACTCTTATTTTGTCTGGTTGATTTGGCATACAGAGCTCTGCAGCGCATGCTGGAAAGAAGACAGGATGGGTCCTGACTGTCTGTCGTAGTTTGTTCCCATCCTGTTTGGTAGCTGATCCAAACCTGACAGTGATGGACATGCAGAGATCAGCAGCTCCTGAGGCAGGTTGAATGTCCTGAGCTGGCCCTAACCTCTGCTGGGCCTTTTTGGTGACCGAGTCAATGTAGGCGATGACTTAATGTCCTTTGAGATTGTGGATCCCAGAACCCTAAAGGTTTCGAAAGCAGATATAGGGCAAAAAAAAAAAAAAAAGAGCATGAAACAATGTTGGTGGTATCGTGTGACAGAGGAAAACATGTTACACTCTTGCAAAGATACTGGAGAGAAAGAAATGAAAGGATCACGTGAAGGTTCTGACCTTGGACAATTAAAATGTTAGAAGGTTTAAAAGTGGTTAACAAGCGGTTGGGTGCATAGGGCAGTTCAGATCACTATGATCTTGGGTCCCACTAGGGAAAAAAGCTTATGTAATTACAGTGCCTTTCTCTCCCTTTGCTGCCTCTCAGCCACCCACTCATTATCCAATTGAAACACATCCTCGTGTATCATAGCCTCCATTATTGGCTATATATACATGTAAGACTTCAGTAGGAAATTGAACCTGCAAGTTGTTCTCTTTGCTGGGGTTTCATGCAACTGACTCCTTACATAAGACCTCTGGTGAACCCAAAAACACATATGTATTAAAGCTTTATTAACTAGGCCTTCTGATTGTCGAGTAAGCAAGTACAAAGATTAGTAAATGACTACCAGACTAATGCGCTATCTTGTTGGATTCAAGAAATTTTTCCAGGCACTCAACGGGTCAGAAAGCACATTTTGTGTTTGGTCTACCTGTTGCATTTGGGAGTATTTTGTGGATGAGAGGGCTTTTTAAAAGCACATTGGCCTTCCACCTTTTCTGTATCAGTTACATGTGAGGACAATAAGCAGTCTGTTTGATACAATCAACCCTTCCTGGCACATAAAGACTTGTGTGTAGAGATGGTTTCAGTTAGCAATCCGAGTATCTAATTAAGCTTTGGACATGAGTCAACAGGCCAAAATTTTAAAAGATCCAGCAAAAGACAGAAGGCCTTTCTTTCCACTCTTTTGGCCAAAGTACATTCATGATGACCAGACTAAACTAATAGGGCCTTTACGATCATTTCCTGAGTCTCATAATGTGTAAATCATTACACTTTTATTACCCCAAAGGGCAACCAAATATCTACTCATCAGATTTGGACAGATCTAAATTTCCATCACATTTGTAAAGCACAAAAATGTTAAATAAAGAAATACAGGTGGTGATGAACAAATTAAAAGCAAGCAGCTTGTCATTCCACAAGAACTAAAAATTTTGAGCCGCTATCTGAACAATGATTTGAAGAAGATGATGAAGAATACTGGAACAACAATACTGTGGGTGGTTTTCTGAAAAGTAGGGCTCTATACCATAGTATTTTCAGTTGTGATCATGTGTTTACATGGTGAATTTTCCTTAATTAATTAGTGTTTAGTCAAGTTACCGCACAGCAAACATGAAGCCATATCATATTCCAGCAGGAATACTGTACACAGTGCACAGAAAGGGGTCTTAATGCCCCCGCAGCTCATTTGTAGCCCGGGGCCTCTTTGCAGATTAATGCGGCCATACATATCAAATAATTTAATGCTTATGAAGGTATTGACGAGTGACGAGTCGAGACCCTTGTGGATGAGGCACTGTCATCCATGAGGACTGCACTCATTACACAGCCATACTTCACTCACTTCATGTTCACTGGTGCTTTGCTTCTATAGGATTATATCTCATGCACCCAAAACCCTTCACCTTAGGGAGCATTCTCCTTTTAGACACTTGTTTTGTGTATACCACACATGTGCTCAAAACACAGAGTGAAGCATGACTCATCAGACTGTACGACCACAATTCACGTGTTCTTTGCACCACTTCAGTCGCAAAAAGGACATTTTTATGTGTAATAAGAGGTTAAAGCACTGCAACCCTACTATTGTGTCCCTCTCTCTGAAGTTCTCAATAGACTGTTTTGATGAAACGGCCTCGTCAATTGAGCCTTGGATTGACATTTACAGCCAGCTGATTTAAAGTCTGTTTTTCTCTTGCATGCCAAAACAAAGCACAGACATTTTGTTGTGCATGCGATCTAATGTCTTTCCTTCAAGACAACAACACCTGATGCTAAGATTGTACAAAGTAACAAACAAATTGAGCATTCTTTCCTCTTAAAGCCTGTTATGAAAGACATATTTGTGATTGTTGTCATGCCCTGGTGGCCAGAATGAGTCTCACCAGCACATGACGTCATGCTGCAGTTACAGTGTTTATCACTGGGATTACAGCCGTGTGAACCCAGTTACAATGTATGTTTCCTTAATTTACATTAACTGGAAAGTAAGTTTGTGAATACAGACTCTGACCGGAGACTATAGATCTAAGAAATTACTTAAAAAACATATTGATTTGATATTAATCTTCTTTTTCCACTTAATTTTTTACACACATAGGTCAGACATTTACACCGATCTCCCCTTGATTCATCTAATTTAAATCCTCCTGAAATATCGATAGTGATAGTGTTAAGTGTTTTTAATGGTGTTTAAGATTTATATTCATTGGATTATACTTTTCAAGACTACATTAAACAACCCTCAATTTCTAATTTCTAACTCATATAATTAAACAAATCAGGTAGGGAGGAACTAAAAATAAAAGTTAAGGGTATATCAAGAACCCTTATGGTCTTTGCCTTGTAGCATTATTAACTTAAGTACAATTTCAGGTCATTATTTATGGGTCATTCAATGGACCTTGTATTTATTGGGTCTAATAAAGCTAGTGACTCATTATCAATCTTGTTAATTTTATACCCTTGTTAACAAAGAGCATAAAAATGACAAATTTCTGGTAACTCATAAATGCATATATTTTATCTAAAACAATGGAAGCAAACAAAAGTTATTTGACAGGTCTGATGAATAATTAATAATTTTGTGGATAAAAAACATATAAACTTTAGAAATCCAGGTATAAAGCTTAGAAATCCAAATGAGCATATTTAATTTACGATGTGATAAAGACCTTAAAATGCAATGTGTTACATTTTTTGTGAAGGGTAAACGCAGTATGATCAGTTTGCTTGTGTGGAAATGGCTCTATCTACTGGCAAGAAGATGAAAACAGATTGTATTGCTGTGTGGGAGGACCAATGGCAGGGATTGCACAACATTGCATGGGACACATTTCAAATTAAAACAGAAAGAAAGAAAAGGAGAAACCATAAAAAAGAGTTGACATCATAAAGAAAACGTGTTTTAAAAGGGTAATAATAAATATATAATAATAAATTATGTTTCTTTCTTTTGTTTTCCAGTGATTTCAAAGAAGAGTCACGTGACTCTCTCAGCTGAACCTTGGACATGTGGTAAAACTTTGAAGTGTGGTGGTGGTGTGACTTTTGGGACAAAATTACCCGATCACATGAAGGTTAGTTGGTTTACCTCAAAGTAATTTCACTAGTTGTCGCCGCCCCTCGGATATTGACCCGCACTGTGTGAAGTGTATGTAGTGAGCGAGAAGACCCTCTAACACAACTTACACACACAGCGGCTACTATAGATCAACAACCATCTGTAGATCATGGAGAGCAGCGCGCAGAGTTCCTCTTCCTCTTCATGGACTGAATGTTTTGTAATAAAGCGGATTCGCATGTTGGTCCCTGTTGGATCCAAGACAGAAATAAAAGAGTTGTCTAAACTGGCGGGACCAGTGGTAAGTTAAGTTTTTAAATATACTGTCAGTGATTAATGATCGGAATCAATCAAGATTTAATTACTGATGTGAATATGGACCGCCATGAATCAAAAAGTAAAAGTACTACATTTAAAACGTTACTTAAGTTACTTAAGTATGTAAGTAATCATGAAAATGTATTTATAGTGTTATTATCATTACTCACTTACTCAATTACTCACTTTAAAGTATTATTATTACTGTTGTAGTTGGTTGAGGTGGAGTGTGTTAGATATTTTGTGTAGGACTGCAACTACTGATTATTTTCAACATTAATTGATTATTTGGTTTGTAAAGTACCTCAAATTTGTACTTCAGTACAGCACTTGAGTAGATGTACTCACCATGTTCACACTCGTGTTGTATTTTTTGTTCATTCATTTTCAATTTTTCTCGTCAGATTATTTCCCAGCTCATGGCGTTTGCCGTGAATTTTGTTAGTACTGTTTTCTGTGGTCATCTGGGGAAGACAGAGCTAGCAGGGGTGTCTTTGGCCATAGCGGTAAGTACAGTATATAGTAATGTTTTTACATTGAACCTTAAACAAATAGAGCGACTCAACATAATCCACCAATGTTTGTGTGTTATATCCTCAGATTATTAATGTTACAGGTATATCCATTGGAGCTGGTTTGTCTGGAGCTTGTGATACTCTAATTTCTCAGGTATGAGCCTCAGACTGTTAAACATCATCAGGTTTGATTATCTATTACAAAGATAAGTAATAAACAATATGAAAATACTCTTTGGTTTCAGACCTATGGAAGTCGTAACCTCAGCAAAGTCGGGGTTATTCTGCAGCGGGCGATTCTCATTTTGATTCTGGCTTGTTTCCCCTGCTGGGCGGTCCTCATTAACACAGAGCCCCTTCTGTTAGCTTTCAAACAGGAACCAGCAGTGGCCAGGTGTCAAAATTCACTTTGTTGTTTTTATTATTATGATAACTTGTTTTATCACTCCCACCTGGGGAAGTTTAATTTTTCTTCTTGAATATCGAGTATCTTGTTGATATTGATAGAAAATGTCTTTCTAGTTTGTCCCAGCTGTATGTGAAGATCTTCATGCCAGCACTTCCTGTGAGTATGTTCAACCTCCCAGTATGAAACTTGTGTTTTCTGTGTCAAGTTTGCTCGATACTTTGCTTTGCTCAGTGCTTGTTGTTGTGGAGAAATTGCTGAAATCTGTGGTCAATGGTGAGGTCAGGAGGGAAGAAAGTGTTCAGGAGCCTCTGATGTCTTATGCTAGAGAAGAATGTTTTTACCCATGGAGGTGTTACCGTCAGCACATTGTAGTCTGGAGACACTATTGTCTGTTTATGTTAATGGTATATCAACGGCAAGCTATCTATTATGTCTAGGAATGCAACATTCAGTTCCTTCGACCCTGGTCACCACAAGGTTGAGATAAGTTGGCAGCTACTGTTCTCAGCCAAAGCCAAACAACTACTACTGCCAAGGACCTCAAGGCCCACGTGTGACCCCGTGTAGGGGATAGAAGGATAGAAAAACACTTGTTGAGACAAGGAATTCAGAGATTGATTTGTTTTTCTTTGTTGCTCTGCTTAGGCTACATTCATGTATTCGTTACAAACAAGATATCTGCAAAACCAGGTAAGTCCATTACTATTCAACAAAGTCATTATTAACTGTGGGCTATTATAGTCAGTTATTAAGTCATCGTCTTCTGTCTGTTGAGGATGACAGTGGTGGGAAACCTTTAAGGATCTCCTACAGTTATCTTCTCACTTTGACAATAGGAATGACATGTGGAACTTCTCTTTTAGGGTATCATATGGCCACAGGTGATCACAGGCTTTGTGGTCAATCTTCTTAACGTCCTCATGAACTACATCTTTCTTTTCCCATTAAATCTAGGAGTAGTGTAAGTATTGCCTATTGTATCACACTCTTTCAGTAACATCACCATTGCTCGCTTCACGTAACCAACGCGACAAAATGCTCTTTACAGAGGTTCTGCTGTTGCCAACACAATTTCTGAGTTCGCCATGGCTGGAGCTCTCTATATTTACATAATTTGGAAAGGTCTTCATAAAGCCACCTGGGGAGGTGAGTACAACATTTGCACTGGAGGATAGTTACCATGAATCCCTCAGCATGTGCTGATGAGTTTTTGCAGCAATAAAGAAACTCTACTAAGTTTTGTATTAATGAATATATAAGTATGTCATTGCTTTGGGGAAAAAAGGATTTTGATTACTTAAACATCATGGAGTACATTTTCCCATCTTTCTTCCTCCACAACAATATAAAGTATCTTCCATATTTACTATCCTAAGGACGTGAATTATGGTTGAGAGGTTGAATCTTCTGGGGCGAGAGACAAATTGTCAAATACACACAACAGACAACAAGTTGATCTTCAGTTGATGGTTTGATATCAGCACTGAGGAGACCACAGACAATCCTTAAGGAGGCCTCTTGGCACATTTCAGGTCTTGAAAACCTTTACATTACTCTGGACCTCCTCCATTGTCAGTCTAAACAGCATTTAGGGTCCCCTTCTGACCCTGATCCTTCACTTATTCTAGGGTGACAGGAACTGCAACAATATATCTGTCTTGGGCCTCTGCCAACATTTGTACCACACAGTTCTACACAGAACATAAAACTTTTGTCACATGCATCCTCACACAAATTCATCCTAACAATGGTCTAGTTTTTTTAAAATTGTTATTTTCTTCAACATCCCTTCAAGAAAACATATAGTAATAATACAGTTAGCAATACTGAAGATTTCAAATCATGAGCCTGAACATGGATACTCTTCTGACTTTTACGTCATACAGGTAGATTAGAGACTAAGACATCATCTCATTCTCCCAACTGTTCATTCTTTTGTGTTTTATTGTAGTTGATCAGCATTTCTATGAATAGAGCTGTCCTCCATAGTTGTTTTTATGTACCGAACCAACAGAAATATGTGTTGTAGATAGACAAACACACTGACTGATGGAGTGAAAATTATTAAGTGATTGGTTCATTGATTTATTATTTGATTGCACAGGTTGGTCCAAAGACTGCCTGCGAGACTGGGACACTTTCATCCACTTGGCCATCCCCAGCATGGCCATGATGTGTGTTGAGTGGTGGACGTATGAGATTGGAAGTTTTCTGGCAGGTAATGTCACTCTGTGGTTTTCAAAGCATTTGTTGAGCTAAAGCTGGTCTGAGATCTAACAGTTTGTTCTTAACAGGTCTAATAAGTGAGGTGGAGCTCGGGGCTCAAACAGTTGTCTATCAACTGGCAAATTTTGCATACATGGTAATTTTCCTCATGTCAAATGTTTTTTTCTCTCAATATTGAACGTACAGGACCAGTCAAAAGTTTGGACACACTTTCTCATTCATTGCTTCCTTTCTATTTTTATTACTTTCTACATTGTAGATTAACGCTGACATGAATTATGTGGTAAACAAAAAAAGTAATTTTTCAAAGTTACTTTTTTTTTTTTGCTTTGTTGACAGTGGTCTTGGCATTTTCTCTATCAGCTTCACAAGGTCGTCACCTGGAAAGCTTGTCAATCAAACAACTGTGCCTTTTTCTTGCTTTGCGTTCGTGATCATCAGTTGTGTTTTTCTGTGGTGGTGCTGGCATACAGGTGTAATCATTAAATTTTACATAACTTTAAATAATAATAACTTTAGTTGATGTTGAGTGTGTGAATATGCACGTGTCTGAGTGCACACCAGTGTGTGTGTCTCTGATCTACACACGATATGCTCAGCAGGTATGAACATAATATGCGTTACATCAGAGAAAAAGAAACAGTTTAAGTTTCCTCTCCACATGTGGCTGTTTGAGGTCAGCTCTAGGTGGATCTGTGTGATCTGTGCAGGATAACAGTGCAAGAGTTAGTTCACATTTGAATTTAAGGACTTTGTGTCTGTTTGAAACATAAGATTAACTAACATCAAGTCTGTGTAGCAGAGAACAAGAGTTACATAGTAACCTCATGTTATCCACTAAAACGATCTCAACAACCATAAACCTGAGATGAAAACACATCAATAACTAAACATACACATTAACAAAAGTTAAACAGTTCTGTGCCATGTTCAGCTATGTGAGGTTACAAGCCCAGTATGATACCTGTACATAAGAGAAGAGAAGTTGTGTTGTTGTGCCGTCCTAGTTGAGGCTGGTACAAGTTCTGGTTTTGTGGTCTTTGCTGTGCAGTGTCCACTTGTGCAGGTCTGAGGAAACCGGGTTGCTAAAGAGAAACGACTGTCCATCATTAATTTAAGACTTGAAAGTCAGTTAATCGAGAAAATTCAATAACTTTGAATGTCTCTTGAAGCGCAGTCGCAAAAAACATCCAGTGCTGTGATGAAACCGGCTCTCATGACGACAAAGAACTACCTGTGCTGCAGAGGAAAAGTTATGCAAAGAAACGTGATGAGGGAGACCAACAAGAAAAAGAGAATTGCATAAGCCAAGAAACACAAGGAATGGACATTAGACCAGTGGAAATCTGTACTTTGGTTTGATGAGTCCAAATTTGAGATCTTTGGTTCCAACCACTGGTTTTGTGAAATGCAGAGAAGGTGAACAGATGGCATCTGCATCAAAATTTGTGATGCACTTAACCAGCATGGCTAACAAAGCATCCTGCAGTGACCTGCCATCCCATCTGGTTTGAGATTAGTGGGACCATCACTTGTTTTTGATGACAATGACCCAAAACACACCATCAGGTTCTGTAAGAAATATTTGACCAAGAAGGGAAGTGATGGAGAGCTGGATCAGATCACCTGGCTTCCACAATCACCCGTCCTAAACCCAGTTAAGATGTTTTGGGATGGGTTGGACCGCAGACTGAAGGAAAACCAGCCAACATCTGCTCACCTTCATTGTGTGTTATTTCATAGTTTTAATGTCTTATTCTTGATTTACAATGTAGAAAGGAATTAGAAAGAAAAGACAATATGAATGAGAAGGTGTGTCCAAACGTGACTGCTAGTCTACATCAAATTCTTATTGTGTAAAATAAATCACCTATTTGTACATGTGGCATAACATCATGTTAATATACTATGTTTGTTATTAGTTTCCTTTGGGTTTCAGTATAGCAGGGAATGTAAGAGTTGGAAATGCCTTGGGAGCCGGTGCCACAGACCAGGCCAAGCTGTCCGCTAAACTAACACTGTTCTGTGGAGGTCAGTATGCTCTTAAACACTATTTCTATGCTATATGTTCACAGTTCATTAGTGCAGGAGTAGCTTAGCTGTTAAAAAACAAGCCCTGTGGCCAAAAATGTGAGTGGAACATACTGTTTTGGAGAAATTGCTGAAGTCAAAGGTCAATGGTGAGGTCAGGAGGGAAGAAAGTGTTCAGGAGCCTCTGATGTCTTATGCTGTAATATTTATTGACGCTTGGCCAAGGAGAATTAGAGACACTCTCAAAGTACATCACTGAGTCGGTCTCACATTCTGCCCAACTCATGCTGGTGGTCAGACTTTAAACCCCAAGACAACACCACAAATACTATACGCCCAGAATTAGTCAAAGAGAATGTCTTTACCCATGGAGGTGTTATTGTCAGCATATTCTAGTCTGGAGACACTGTTGTCTGTTTACGCAGATTGGAACGTCAACGGCAAGCCATCTATTATGTCTAGGAAGGCAGCAATAGGTCTCTTCGACCCTGACCACCACAGTGTTGAGATAGACTAGCACCTACTGTTCTCAACCAAAGCCAAACAATTGATACTGCTGAGGACCTCAAGGCCCACACCTGACCTTGTGTAACCTAAGGATAGAAAATTCCATAACACATACTTTCACCTCCCTCATCATCACCTATGAGGTGTTGAGCAGGGCATTGAGTTCCTAATTTGCTCCAGTAGTTACTCATTGGCTAACAACAGGAGACTACAGTTGTCCTGTATGGATATAGGTCAGTGAGTTTACAGAAAAGAAACACAGCATTGTGTCAAAACTCAACAAAATGTAATAAATGTTAACTCAGAATTAATTCTAAAAAGATACAATAAGCTCAGTAGATTATCTTTCATTGGTCAAAACTGCATCAAGTGTCACTGTATTCCTTAGCTTAATAGAAAATGTACTTGAGGGTACATAGAGACATAAAAACTGCACAATACAAGTGTTACTCTGACACAACATAAAGAGACAAAACATTATTGTACAGTCCAAAAACAATATGGAACAGTAATTTCATTTCATTTTTAATTATGACTATTAAGGAATAAGGAACAGTTTTTTAAATAACTGAGGTAACTCAACGTTACTTAAAGCATCCATGAACAGTGTGGGCTTGAGTCTGGGTTCAAAGGTTTAGAGGGTTAGGCTACGTTTAAGATTAGCTCTGGCATTGGCCTCTACTAACACTGACAAACTCCCACTTGACAAACATGTAGTTTTAATCATACTTAATGTACCAATCAAAAAGAAGCAGCATTGCCTTATATTCAACTCTATGACAGAGAGGAAGTCGGTGTAGTGACTTAAAAATCACTCTAGCAGCTGTATTTTAAATAAGCTGAAGTTATTTGCCTCTCTTTTTGGTGATCTTGTTACTGCTTTTATGTGGTTATTGGAGTCAACTGTTCTACTAGCAGATATTTAAAATTTAGGAACATTAATTTAGCTTAATTGTTAAAAAATATAACATGTACAGATTGAGATATATGTTTGAGTTGGTTGAGTTAGTACATAATGTGTTGTTACAGAAATCACTGATGGATAATTATGTCTGTTATCCGTTACCACAGTGGCAATCTCTCTATGTGCGTCGATCTTATTTGGGGCCCTGAAGAACCACATCTCTTATATCTTTACATATGACGAGTGAGTATATCTTTAACATTCATTACCTTTCTAGTAAAAAAACACAGAAGTTAACAGAACAGAATTAGAGAGCGAGAAATAACAGGTTCCTTTACCCTGTTGTCATTTATTACCAGTGAACTTTGCTTATGTATTCTTTTACATATTAACTTGAGGTTAACGTTTTTGACAGCAGCAGCGGTAGTGGTTAGTGGCAATTGACCCATACTTCTTTGGTCAACAATACTAAGATAGTATAATAAAAGATGATGTCATATCTCATGTCACCTCTTACAGTGTCAACAATAAAATTGAGTCACTCTTCTTTCAGACAAATCAGGGAAAGAGTTGCTGACATCATAGCTTTTTATGCTCCATTCGTCCTCCTAGATGCATGGATAGTAAGTACCTCGGCCATTGTGACTCACCAATGTATTACTGCAATTACAATATGTTTTTTTTATCACATCTAACCACTTTCTTTATTATGTTTGCATGACTAGTGCACCTCCGGGGGAATTGTAAGAGGAGCAGGTAAACAGAAAGTTGGGGCACTTTGCAACATTATTGGATATTATGGTATTGGTTTACCTATTGGAGTGCCACTGATGTTTGCAGCCAAATTAGGAATCAAGGGTAAGATTTACAGAAGTATGTTAGCCTTTTTTAGTAAGAGATCCACCACAACATCAACATTTATTTGCTATGTAAAACTTTATTTCCTGCAGGTCTGTGGACAGGCTTGTTTATCTGCGTGTTTCTGCAGGCCTCATTTATGATTTTCTACTTCACAAGAATGAACTGGAAGAATGCGACAGCCGAGGTTAGTATTCAGAGGTACATTTTCCCATTTTAAATAGCCTAAAGCTCCTTCTTCATGAATAAATGTTCACACGTTGTTTTTCTTTCCAGGCTCAAATTAGAGCGGGAGTGCATGTGGGCCCAACAGATACAAGTAAGAGAAACTGCAGCAACTAAGGGACTTTATTCTTTGTCTGGAACGGTGCAGTTTATTGGTGGCACATTTATATTGCTAAAATGATATATGTTACATGTCCAAAAGGCTGAGACCACATTGAAAAATTGCAGTATTTTCATGTAAATCTGGAATAATGCAGAAAATAAGTGAAAGTGTCAGAAATCAACTTTTCAAAGTTAATTTAATTCAAAGTTTCTAAGGGAGCAGTGCATGGAACTCTGAAAAGCTTTGCAGAAACCGGATACATCGCGCTCAGTTCATGAGATAAAAAAAGAAACTTTGTCACAGGTACAGAATTTTCTAAATAAAGAACACAGGACTCCAACCAGTAAAAGAAAGCTGTCTTGTAGCGGTCTCACTGGACGGGTAGCAGTTTCTAAACCTCTTCTCAGGATTGAAACAATGTCAAACACTTGATTTGGGCTAAGAAATTTGGCAGTGGATGACTGGAAAAAAGTCCCATTGATGAAGTTTGACGTGTATGGCAATAACAGAGGGGTGTATGTAAGGAGAGAGAATAGTATATTCAAGTCCACTACAGTCACTTTTGCATTTGTTTATCTAGGTCACCAACCAGATGATGCAATGTCATTGGGCCAAACTGACACCGTGGGTCTGACTGACATGGAGATGGAACCAGCAGTGGTGGTAATCTCTCACAGGACTCTGGTTCTGCGTAGAGGCCTGGCTCTGGCTGCCATGCTATTCATCTTGGCTGCTGGAATCATTATAAACCTGCTGGCCACTAACTTTGTTATACAAACAAATAACTCCACTTCACATTAGCTTTTACCACACTGTGAAACACTCCACTCCAAAGAAAATGTTCTGCATACTTCACCTCTTGATTCCATTCCTACCAAACGGTTCAAATCTGTCATTGTTTTCTAAATGAAATTATCAGCCATAGCTCCCTGCTGACTGGTGTTTTCACTGCTTCTCTTAGTTTAAATATTTTGAAGTGGGGTTGTATGAAGCACTTCTCCATAGTCAGAGTATTACCTCCAGTAGACAGCAGTTGGCATGCCCCCAGTTTGGAGAAGCAGACAGCACTGGAGCAGAGCTGTGCACTGTTGTGGACAATTTTAAACATTAAAAAAAAACCTACCTCACAAAAAAATCAATATCTGTTAAAGTGAATGTTATATTAAGATTATATTACCGTTTTACCTCATCCTACCTGACAATATCTAAGCCTCAATTTTCCTCCAAAATCAACTCACTGCTGTATTGGAGAGGAATAATATTTATTTATAAGTTTCCGTCTGGATTTCGGAAAAAGCACTCATCATATCCTCTGATGCAGGTGGTTGATCTGTGTTATTAAACCAGTATGCACCATGTCTGCATCTCATGCATTTATTGTGAATTTTAGTGTGTATTGTGTTTTGTAATAATATGACTTCTTTCTTGTTATGTTGAATGGCAGGGGACACAAATAGCACAAACACAAGCCAGAGACCAGAATCAGTTTAAACAGTTTATTGAACCGGAAGATATAGTGCAGTGGGGGGGTTCCTGAACGGTGCAGGGCTGGTGGTGGCAAAACTTCAGTAGGCAAGTGCAGAGATGAGATGGAGGTGGATGTTGCAGGGTTCATGGAGCACAGGGATGATAAAGGTTAGTCAGAGATCAGAAAAATTACCAAGTGTTAATCTCGGAGGTTGAACCTGTCTTTTGTACTTTTGTGCATGGGTTGATTGGATGACAAAGAGCAGGTGGTGAGGTGATCAGGCAGTGGAGAGGGAAAAGGCCACATCCAGCAACACACATAACAGAGACAGAGAGACAAGGGAAAGGGCAAAATAAAAGAAACACTAGGGAGGAAGGAGGCAAAAACCTTCATCCTGACATGTATACTGTATATTTACCCTGCAAAGCACTCAACTTTGTTTGTTAAAAATGTGATCCAAATAAATTGGCAGGAGAGCCCAGGGCAGACCGAGAACTTGCTGGAGGGACTATACACCCCGTCTGGCCTGGGAATGCCTCGGGTTCTGTTAGCTTTCTACCCATCATACCTCACGTAACAAATCTGTTTGAGATGGCACTATTATAAGTATATTTTCTGTCATGCAAATCAGGATTGTTTTGATGTGTGCTTTATGCAAATATTTTAATCATACATCCTATTTTATTTAACCCTTCAAGAGTGTTACTGGACAATTTTGAGACAAAATATCAGACAAAAACATGATGTCTAGGGAAAAATTTAAGCAAAATCACTGTATATGCTGACTGACCGGCAAAGTTTAGTTAGCTAATGTTGCATTAACATACCTGCACATCATTGCTGATGCCAAATCATCTACATTTTGTTGTTAACATCACAAAGTTAGCCCAGCCAACGTTGCAAAAATGTTGTATGATGAAAACTCAAAAGATATCGTGTGACATTATACCACAATAATCTAGCAGGCACGAGAGGGATCTCCCTCTACATCTCATGTAACATGTACAGCATCTTCATTTTCTTCAGAATTATTCACAACATATTGTCCATGTTTCCCATTTCAGTAGTGTCCCAACACATTTAAATGTAGATAATGTAACAAATTCACAAACCTGAGACTGTAGCTTGGACTGAATTTAATTAAGTTTGTTATGTGCAAGTGAATTACCTTTACCAAGAAAATTAAAGTTTACGTAACTAACACCAGTAATATTAGTTAACTCAACGTGATGGTTGATGTGACGTAATTTCATTCATGAAATATATTCATATGAATATTCATTCTACTTAAAAAAGTGTCCAATGCCACTTACCACGCTTTAAGTTAGAGTGAGGCAAAGAACAGGATATGTTTCAGAAGCTAGCATACATGAGAGAAACAGATTAGAAAAAAATGACACATATAGACCAATATATATTTTATTTTAAGTATCTAAATATTTAATTCACTAGCCTATTAAAAATACTGT
Source organism: Argyrosomus regius (assembly GCA_946959425.1). Classification (NCBI taxonomy): domain Eukaryota; kingdom Metazoa; phylum Chordata; class Actinopteri; family Sciaenidae; genus Argyrosomus; species Argyrosomus regius. The sequence continues at coordinate 9,737,532 of OX336889.1, forward strand.
TGTCTACAAATACATCCCACACCCCTCCACAACTGATTGATATGTACATGAGAAGTGTGTGACTGTTTCTTCATGAAGTCTGAAAACAAAATATTACTCTTACACCATTAAATCACAAGATTTTTCCAGTGAATCTACCAGTGTTTGTATTTAATACATAGAACAGAAATGTTGTAGTTGTCTTGCAATGCCAAGGTCAATCTGACTCTTCATTCGGGACCAGCACAGTGGAGAAAATTTGATCAGGAGTATACGTGTTATTGATCCAGTCCAAAGTGAAGTTGGCCCGTGAAGACAGCATCTGTGGCCAAGACATGAGGAAGTGCACACTTAGACCTACAGCCAGAAGTGAAACTGCTGCAAACATAGTGAGGCCCCGCCTGAGGATCAGCTGGGTGGTGGAGAGACGACCGCCCTTCAGCTGCTGGACCACACGTCCACTCTGCGTCTCCGTGCTCCCATCATGCCAGACGGTGCTCATAGACATGAAGCCGTCCACTGACTTGGGATAAAGATATTTTATTTATTACATTACTTTATTTCGTTGAGTCATATGAAGAGCGAACAGTGTCAAAGTTTAGCAAAAACTTACACTGCCATTAGTTGCTGTCTGGTCATCTGTGCTTAATAATGTCATGTGTGTGTTTTTCTGTGCTCGGTCCACAGCCTGCAAACAAGCAGAAACAAACAACTTCCAATTTCTCATATTCTAACATACATCAAATTGCTTTGATAGCTGCAGTAACTCATTCTGCAGAAATTCAAGGCATAATACTGAGAATACCTCCTCTGTCATTCTCTCCCAGTTCAGCCTGAAGATGACAATGATGTAGAAGGTGGATTGTAAGACGACACAAATGAGCAGTCCCAGCCAGAAACCTGTGGAGAAGGACAAATTAGTCTGTCAAGGGCACAGCAGGTCTTCACTTAAAGACTTCACTTGGGAATGACAAAAAAGGTCACTTCATACCTAAAACTCTCAGTTTTGCGACAAACATTAAAGTAACACTCGTTGAAAGTCCTATGCCGTAGTATCCAATGAAATTAGCCACAGCTGGTATCTTCTGTTTGCCCGTGCCCAAGAAGATGCCTGTGCATACACACTAGGATGTAAACAGACCAAATCTCTAATTATTATGTGCTCTCACCCCATTGGCCAACAGGTGGTAAGTTCTGGATGGATGCACATTTTATATTTGATTTATTTGGCATGCTTTTGGTTGCAAAATGAAGATATATTTGTTATGCTGACAGAAAAAAAGTGTAAGACTCACCACAAGACCATCAAAGAACTGAAGGAAACAGTAAGCATTCATCAAGTGTGAGACCAGACCTACAATCCTCCTGAAATAAGGTTTTATAATTAAGATATAATTTACGTAGCATTAGTATTTTAACAATCATTGAGTATTACAGTTATTAAAGTGTGAGTGCAGCTGTAGAGACTCACTTGTCAGAGGTGAACATGAAACCAATCACTGATTTGGTGGAGCCAAGCACAAGACCTTCAACAACTGCGATGCTACCTGAAAAAGAGGAGCTGTGGACTTCAAAAATGTGTTTACATGTACACTAGTATCTTGCTTCTTAGTCTTAACATGTTTTTGATCATATACAGAATATTGCATTTACATGCAACCTGGTTATTCAAATCAGGTTTTCATTTTGTTTCACATGCTTGACATAAAACAACATATGTGCTCGTACTTGACAGGCATATATTATAGATGCTGACTTCACATTGCTAAATCAATCTCTGCTACTCTGTGGATTTCAAAACTGACCAGCTACAGCAACCTCGAAGGGTCAAAACTAAAACTCAAAACTTCCCCCAGAAAATGCACTACTAGAAAATGCAATGTCACCACTAGGTGGAGACATTGCATGCCAGGAGAGACCAGCACATAGACTGTGTGTGTATATATACGTATATATGTGTGCATATTATATTTTTGAGTCTGAAAACAGTAGCTTGATGCGCAGGAAAAGCTAAATGTAGCTGTTTACTTCAAAAAGTATTTTATTTACCACTTTTTTATGTAGTACTGCAATGATGCTGAAATATAACTGAGTCAACAACTCAGTCATGTGTTTTGTTTTTATAAATATGACTCATTTAAAGTCACTAGAAGTGTATGATTCAACTTTTTTACAAAGGTTTAATGTTAAGGGGGAAACAAAAATCTGAATAAATGGTAATATCGAATCATGATAAAAAAAATCATGGTTACATTGAATTGGGAGATGACCATTTCATCCCAACCCTAATTTACTTTTCACTTAGCGCCTTTCCACGTTTCTTACGCCCTGACTTCCAGTGGTTATTTCTAAATTTCTTCTGGAAACCGCCACCCTGCTGTTTCAGAAACCAGGGAAAGCTATATAAACATAACCAGGATACTAGTGTGCATGTAAACTACAATGCCAGAAAACATTTCTAACTGACCTGCAAGAATGAGGGATACCTTGCTGGTGAGGATTGCCCTGGCAGTGTCTCCTGCACCGAGAGCATTTCCCACTCGGGCACATGCTGCAGCTTGAATACCAAGAGGGAACTATGGAGAAAATATGAGAATGAAGTAATTTTCTAACTCTGAGACATGTTCGGAGATTTTTAAAGTTCTTAAAGTACCATGTAGGTTATGAAAGCGACCATTATCACAGCATGTTGGGCTGCCAGCTCATCTTCACTCAGCATTCCTGCTCATCAGAGACAAAGAAGAAAGAAACAGTCAGGACTGTATAGTTTGATTCAATGAAAAGATTATCTAATATTTGGATTACCTGCAAAGAATCCACCTAACTCATAAACCCACCACTCAAAGCACTTCATTAATGTGCTGGGAATGGCCAGTTTCATGTAGGAGCCCCACTCCTGCAGCGATTCCACAGACCAGCCTGCAGGGGGAGAGAGAAACTTATTAATGTCAAGAGTGGACCATGAGATCATGAGGTCGCCACAAATGTCTCCTAAATATAACTGGCCCTCACCTCCCCATGTTGTTACATGCAGCTTCTTCCACCAAATGTAAGCAAACAGAAAAGCACAGATGTAAATCTGAGACAGAGTGTTGGCTGCTGCAGAACCACTGTAAGACATGCACACAGACATGTTGATATCACAGTGTGGAATCGTTTTAAAACGTTATACTGAGATGTGTGAGTACACCTACCTAACACCCAGATCCAGCCAGTAAAGAAAGATGTAGTTTGTCACCACATTAGCTATGTTTGCCATGGCAGCGGTGTACATTTGTGGCAGTATTATACCCTGAGTACACAAACACCAGATGATGTGATGAGCACTACTTATACCTTTCTCAACAGAAATCCAATTAAGTTTAAAAACAACACACACACACAGACACAGACAATTGAACTTGCACCTGATTCTGCAGGTAAGAGACCTGAAGATGATGTAGAAACATTGCCTAAAGGGAAAGATTACTTTAAAAAGGTGTTTCTAATTTGCATTTGACAGCTTATTGTGCACAAAAAACACAGAATAATAACTGAAAATGTGGTGAGAGAAAAGTCACGACTCACTGGTACTGCAGGAAGGAAGCTTGTAATATACAGCTGGGCTATTCTGAAATCATTTGTCATTACAAATATTTAGTTAAATTACATTAAAGACAAACAAGCACTTAAGGTAATATACGCTGTTCAACATCATTAGTTCATCTCATTTCAATGCCACTGGAAGTATGTGAAATGAGCTAAACTATCAAATTAAAGCTGCATTAATCAATATTTTCTAAATCAAAATTGAACCAAATGACTATGAGTTATGTGTATTTGCTTCTAGTGATGAACTCACACAGAATTATCGTCCATCTCTGCAGCTTTCCAGCCTTCTTTAGCTCATACTCCACTCGCACAGAACCACACAGCTGACAAAGCTAGTGAGTAACTGCTGAAGACAAATATCTAGCAAGCTAAAGATTCAGATATTTGTATCAGTGAGTTGGTCATATATTTTCTATATGTTTACACTAAACACTAAAACATACTGGAGCACTATTAGTGCAAGAAAACTGTGATGTTGACTTTATACAATGGGTAGAGGTCGAGCTAAATCTCTTCAGTGAAACTGTGTTGGAGCTGATTTTAATGCAGAGGTGGTGTTTGTTAAAGTCACTTTACACACATCACTAGTAGATAGTTGCTGTTAGTTACCTGGTCACCTCAGGGTCCTGGCCCAGGCATAACAGAATAGCCTGAGCATTAATGAGGAGGCCCCAGCAGGGCAGACAGAACAACAGCAGGATGATGATGCCCCGCTGAAGGATCACTCCCACCCGCAGCAGGTTCTTACCACCAAATGTCTGCACAACATAATTAGCCTTTTAGAAAGTAGGGCAGTGATAGACAGTTGCGGTCAATAAGTCAATACGTTTTTCCAAACCTGAGATACTAAAGTGTCACATGCCAGTCCCAGACCATATCCTGTTGCTGCAGTGGTAACATTAATGGTCTGAAATGAAAATGAAACATACCTAAATGAGTCTGATAACTCTGATGTAACCAATATTTCTATGACTCATGTGAGAAAATGCACAATATATTAATGTTATAATTCTAAAGGCTACTTACAGCAGAAGCCAATCCATAGCCGGCCATCACTTCATTTCCCAGACGCCCACAGAACATCGTAACCACAAATGGAAGCAGGTAATTGAGGATTCGGGAGAGCAGCTAGAAAGACAAACATCGACAATGGTGCGCTTGATACAGCTACCAGCTCCCAGGTAGTTTATTATAAATTATAGTAAACAGAAACTGCAATTATTGTCATGGCATCCAGACTATGTTTTGGCAAATAAGCCGCCATGCCGGCATGACTTTGGCAAGTTGCAGCCACTGTTTGAAAGCTGCTAAGCACTGTTTCAGGTCTATTGATTTCTGCTTCTACATCTCAGACATAAAAGTCTGTTTTCCTGACATCTTAACCTTTTCTTTAGCAAAGAGAGACTGCCATCAATCCCCTGTTGTATAAATCAGCTTTTCTGCAAGGATACACTACACACACAATCCCTTACAGAGATAACAAGGTATGCAATCAAAGACTTTCCTTACCAGAGGCCCAGTCATCCCCAGAATGTAGTATAGTTCCTCTCTGTGGGCGAGGGGAACCCTGTGGCGGACCCACCTACAGCAGAAAAGCTTGTCACTGGACACCTCCATGTCTGCAGTACGAGATGCCAATGCAGGTCCCTCCGCTGAAGTGTCCGTCATTTCTCCCATGAACTGCTCTCCAGGATGTTGGAAAGGATGAAAATCTTGCTGTGGTCACAGCTGTGCTGGAACTAAGCCAAGATCAGCTAAAACAAGGAGGATTGTGAAAAACAAGAAAAAAAGCCTGCAATCACAACACAGGCTAAGATAGGGGACTTGAGAGCAAGGATTTTTGGATCTTGACTGGTTAGACATGCAAAATGCAATTCACTAACTCTAGTGCTGGTCAATAAAGAGATAATTCTCCTGGAAAAACATCAGGTTTTTTATCTCTAGATAAAACAGACGAGACTATGGACATTGTTGAGGCCATTTATCCCTTTGGAGCCTCCCACATATGTTGGAACTGTCCAACGGCAAACAAACAGAACATTAAGCATGTGTTTAGACAGTGATGATAGTTTAGGTACGATACATTTCAGTAATGTACAGATTGAATTTAAAGAACTTAGGAAGAGGTTTGTTGAATTAACTATACAGACTACAGACAGGCTGTCCTCCACACTTAGGCCTTTAGATTCTGTTTATCACTCATCCCTGAGGTTTATAACTGCTGATAACTACAATACTCACCACTGTATCCTCTATGATTAGGATGATAACTCGATGATAATGCAATAAGGGTTGATCCCTGTATATCTATGAAAGCCTGGTCTGAAAATTACCATCATATATCACATCTATGTTGTGTTGGAACCCTAGTTCACTTTTAACATGCTCCGAGGACTGGCTGGTTCTCCAGAAAGGATCTTAATCTGCTTTATCAGTGCAGCAGACTTCATGTAGGTGACCTAAAACTGAACACTCCTTCACCTTATGGACACATACAAGCAAAGATAGCCTCATAACCGTCTGTTACCTGCCTGTAACTGCTTCTCCTGACAGTGTTTGTTGATTTGTGTGGCTCTGCTACCCATGGTAACTATTGATTTTGTACATTTGTATTTTCCATGGTGAAATCTCAGCATCATTGTTAATGACGGTCAGCCTGAATGGTTGAATGAATGAAAAAGCTCAGTCAAAGTCAATGATACTCCAACAAAAGTAGAGTAGGTAGAGATTTAAAATCAATATATAATATGGAGACACTGACTATTGAGACTGTGTATTAATAGAATTGTTATAGTATTGGACATGTTTATATGAATATAGTAGAATAAGGAAGAATAATTCATCCATGCTACACTGTTTGCATATGATTTACTTTGCCCGGGGTCTTTTTACAATTACAATTGTGGACGTTAAGGAGTTGTTATGAACACCAAACCTCATTATCATTATTATTATTATTATTATTTACATTTCTTTAACTCTATTTTACTTTTCCCCTGAACAACCATATAGCAGACAATGCTGAGAGTTTTGCTTGTTTGTGTTTTGCCAATTTTTAAAAATTCATTCTGACTAATAATCTGCTTGTTCTATACTTAACTTGTTTGGGTAAGTCACTGTGTACTGTTTGTAGTGTGTGAGGCCTCTTTTTCTTTCACTCTTCACCCAGAACTTAAACTAACCTAAATTGCATACGTTTGAGTACTTACAGCTACTTTACAGTATGTAATATAAGTTCAGCACAATCATCTAGCGATCATGCAAGATGTAAACACCAAGCACCGAATACAAAAGCAAAGAAAAGCAAAGAAACGTTTTTTATTCAGCAAAATAGAACATGTATTCATGTTTCTACAAACACCATTTTCTCTTCTGCCATAAGACTAAAGATGTTTTCAACCTGTCAGGACCCATGTTATACTTGAGAATGCTCAAAAGAGCCAGTGAAAACATTCTTCACTTGCGAAAAACATTGTACAAACAGTGTATCAAGCAGAGATGCTTCACAGGTCAATATAACACAAGTGTAGACGAGGAAAAAAGCAGAGATGCCGATGATCAAACAATAAAAATCTCTCAAAGCAAAATATTAGTTCATCCACTCTTTCACTTTATTTCTCCATTAAATTTGCCAGATAGTGAGTCCATGAGAGTGGACTCTAAAATTCAATGTTTTGATGACATTGAGCCCAAACAATGATTTTATGATCAAGACCCTCAAGGTTATCCTGACTCTCCTATCGGGCCAAGCTCAGTAGAGAAAATTTGATCAGGAGTATATGTAGTATTGATCCAGTCCAAAGTAAAGTTGGCTTTTGAATGCAGAGGTTCTGGCAAGGGCACGAGGAAGTGCACACTTACACCCACAGCCAGAAGAGCAACTGCTGCAAACATAATAAGGCCTCGCCTGAGGATCAGCTGGGTGGTGGAGAGACGACCACCTTTCAGCTGCCGGACCACATGTCCACCCTGCGTCTCCATGCTCCCATCATGGTACCCGGTGCTCACAGACATGAAGCCGTCCACTGACTTCAAGGAAAAAAGCTATATTTTATTAAGTCAGATGGACAGCAAGCACGGTGAAATGTAAAAAGGAAAGTTGTCAGATAGAAATTATAACACAGAAAACAAATGATCCCATTCCCAACAGTGTGCAGTGAGTTATGAAAGGTGCTTCAGGTTGTTAGGGGTAAGAATAACACGCTACTTACACTCCTATTACATGCTGTCTGGTCAGCAGTGTTGTTACCCGCATCATCTGACAGGGCAGCGATGCTTAATAATGTCCTCTTTTTCTGAGCTCGTTTCACTGCCTGCAAACAAACAAATACAAAAAAGGTTACTGCCAATTACTCTTCATTCATTCACTCATTGAAATTTGTCTCAGCTCTTGAAATAAAACAAATCCTGTCAGTAAACAACTCGAGGCCCTGCATGATCCTGATTGTTAAATTAGTTAGCGGAATACCTCCTCTGTCATTCTCTCCCAGTTCAGCCTGAAGATGACAATGATGTAGAAGGTGGATTGTAAGACGACACAAATGAGCAGTCCCAGCCAAAAACCTGTGGAGAAGGACAAATTAGTTCGTCAAGGGCACAGCAGGTCTTCATTTAACATAATGCAGCCATTTATTGTTTTGAATGTCTGAAAGTAACTAACAGTCATTTCATATAATTACCCAAAATTCTCAGTTTTGCGACAAACGTTAAAGTAACACTCATTGAAAGTCCTATGCCGTAGTATCCAATGAAATTAGCCACAGCTGGTATCTTCTGTTTGCCCGTGCCCAAGAAGATGCCTGTGCATACACACTAGGATGGGGGAAAAACAAATTTCATATTTGATGTATGATTTGTTTTTGGCATCATTCTGCAAATTGTTCTTGCTCTGCACACAAGAAAGGCTGGTAGACTCACCACAAGGCCGTCAAAGAATTGAAGGAAACAGTAAGCGTTCATCAAATGGGAGACCAGACCTATAATTTTCCTGAAATGATAAACAAGATTGCGTCTTTGCATGTACCAGTTGTTTTCTAACAACAGGAGAACATAGTTGAAATGCGAGTGCAGCTGTAGAGACTCACTCATCAGAGGTGAACATGAAACCAATCACAGATTTGGTGGAGCCAAGCACAAGACCTTCAACAACTGCCATGCTACCTGTCAAACAGCAGAAAACATTGAAAAAAATCAAACATTAAAGATTGATTTATTAATGCAGGCTACAACAACAGAATATATTTCTAACTCACCAGCAAGAGTGAGTGACATTTTGCTGGTGAGGATCGCCCTGGCAGTGTCTCCTGCACCGAGAGCATTTCCCACTCGGGCACACGCTGCAGCTTGAACACCAAGAGGGAACTATGGAGAAAATATGAGAATGAAGTAATTTTCTAACTCTGAGACATGTTCGGAGACTCTTAAAGTGAGAATGTGAAGCTCTGACTTGTATTTAGTACCATGTAGGTTATGAAAGCCACCATTATCACAGCATGTTGGGCTGCCAGCTCATCTTCACTCAGCATTCCTGCTCATCAGAGACAAAGAAGAGACTCAGGACTCAACGTTTGTACCTGGTTTGATAAAATCATTGAGCTTAAAGGACATATAAATCAATCAGACTTGATTTGTATAGCACTTTTCATGCAAACAAAATGTACACACCGTCCACACACAGCGGAAGAAATGACTTTGTAATCAATCAACCTCTCAATAACAGCGCAATCTGAGGAAGTGTTATCTCATCAATTTGCTGTGAGGAAACGCCGGAGGCTGGATTAGATAAGGAGGGAAACTCCAAATAGGAAAACAATATACCAAGTACTCAAACTGTATAATAGATACACCAAAAAATAAATAAATAAATAAAGTTCAATTAAAAGCTAGACTAAAAAGGTACATCTAGGTTTGCTTCTAAAAATATCAACATTATCTGCTGTCCATGCTGTAGCAGTCTATAGGAACAATGCGTTTACCTGCAAAGAATCCACCAAACTCATAAAGCCACCACTCGAAACATGTCATTAATGTGCTAGGAATGGCCAGCTTCATGTAGGAGCCCCACTCCTGCAGCGATTCTGCAGACCAGCCTGCAGGGGGAGAGAGAAACGTATTTATGCAGTTTGGAAAAGATGGAAGTCGGACAGAGTGATGCATGAAATCATAGGCAAACCATGAATATTAAATCCCTCACCTCCCCATGTTGTTACATGGAGCTTCTTCCACCAAATGTAAGCAAACAGAAAAGCACAGATGTAAATCTGAGACAGAGCGTTGGCTGCTGCAGAACCACTGTAAGACATGCACACAGACATGTTGATATCACAGTGTGGAATCGTTTTAAAATGTTATACTGAGATGTATGAGTACACCTACCTAACACCCAGATCCAGCCAGTAAAGAAAGATGTAGTTTGTCACCGCATTAGCTATGTTTGCCATGGCAGCGGTGTACATTTGTGGCAGTATTATACCCTGAGTACACAAACACCAGATGATGTGATGAGCACCACTTATACCTTTCTCATCAGAAATGTAGTGATGCTCTCAAACAACTATGTACGGGACGTTAGTGCACCTGATTCTGCAGATAAGTCACTTGAAGCTGATGTAGAAACATTGCCTGAATGACAAAAATAGATTTATGTCAAGGTTTAATTTAGTAGTTTCTCTATACGTCACTGAAAATGAATTTCCACATAAAGTTAAGAGAGAAGTCACAACTCACCGGTACAGCTGGAAGGAAGGTGGTAATATACAGCTGGGCTATTCTGAAATCAAGACGCTGTATTCAGAACTAAGAAAATGTCATTTTCAGGTAATAAACACTGTTTAATGTGATAAGTTCAAGCTCATTTAATTTCACTCCCACAAATGTTATTAATAGCCAAGTTTGTCTTCCAGGAGAAATTATATGAAGAAGTTATTGTACATCGACTTGAGGCTACAATAAATAATACAGGAGAGGTGTGAGTGCGTGACTACTTTGCTATTGTAATATAGACTTTACACAGAATTGGTAGAGGTCATTTGATCAATATTTGGAATACAGATTCTCTGCCTATGATTAATCTGTTCGGTAAACCTACAGGGGACCAGAACTGATTTCACTGCAAAGGTGGTGCTTGGTAATTTAGACGAAACCCATTCACGGACAGAGGCACTGAGTTTTACATGAAATTTTTATGCTGTTAGTTACCTGGTCACCTCAGGGTCCTGACCCATGCATAACAGAATAGCCTGAGCATTAATGAGGAGGCCCCAGCAGGGCAGACAGAACAGCAGCAGGATGATGATGCCCCGCTGAAGGATCACTCCCACCCGCAGCAGGTTCTTACCACCAAACGTCTGCACAGCGGCAGCACAGACAATGTTAATCATTTTGGAAAGGATGGTAAAAAAAAAACAGATGAGTAAAATTGAGGGTCAGGATAAAATTGCAGAGGAAGATGGGTTTTCCAAACCTGAGATATTAAAGTATCACATGCCAGTCCCAGACCACATCCTGTTGCTGCAGTGGTAACATTAATGGTCTGAAATGGAAATGAAACATACTTAAATGAGTCTGATATCTCTGATGTAACCAATATTTCCATGACTCACGTGCCACATATTGATTAAATCATCAGGTTTGTGAGAGAATTTTAAAACTATCATGGGAGGGTGAGTTCATATGTAATATTTCATTTTCTCCTGCTCTCATTTCTTCATGTTAGCCTCCACAAGTATGTGGAGTATGCTGATGACCACTTACAGCAGAAGCTAACCCATAGCCGGCCATCACGTCATTTCCCAGACGCCCACAGAACATCGTCACCACAAATGGAAGCAGGAAATTGAGGATTCGGGAGAGCAGCTAGAAAGACAAACATCGACAGTGGTGCAGTTGATACAGCTACCAGCTCACAGGCAATTTATTGTAAAGTCATCACTTTGGCAGGTTGCAGCTACTGTTGGAAAGCATTGCGTTGGGTCGACGAAGTACATTTTTCCTGGCATTGTAAATAAAACACTTTCATCAATCCTCATCAACTTAAAGACAGCATCAATCCATACAATGCCTTGCAGACAGAGCCGGGTATGAATCAGCACTAATCCTTACCAGAGGCCCAGTCATCCTCAAGATGTGGTATAGTTCCTCTCTGTGGGTGAGGGGAACCCTGTGCCGGATCCACCTGCAGCAGAAAAGCTTGTCACTGGACACCTTCATGTCTGCAGAATCAGATGGTAAAGCAGCTTTTCCCACTGAAGCATCCAGACTTTGTGTTCATGTGTGTATCTTTGATGCTCTCCAGGGACAGAAGTGTTTCAACAACCTCAAAAGGTTACTGATTAATTCACTTGAGTTTAGTTACATAAATACTATTTCAGGTTTGACATTGTTGGCAGAAAGATGAATGAATGAATGATGAAAGAAAGATGACAAAAAAAAGTGTCATTATGTACACTGTAAAAAAAAACTGAATTTACAGTACTGTTCTAAAACTGTTTACAAAAGTTATTTCTCATTTTTGTAGAGAAAAATTATTATATTATTTATACAGTGTGTTTTGTGCTCTCTTAAATTACATACAAATTTATGTAAAATGTCAATAATTGTCTGTGGTTAAATATGTGGCTCACTATATAAATGTTTGTATTGTATTGTCACTTTATTGAAGGTGTTTGATTGTAATAATTCAGGGAGAATCTGTAAAATTACAGTGTTTCTCTGCAAAACACTGACTCAAAAATTCAGTGAATGTATAGTTTAACAGTTTAACATTTATTTGAATTATAATCTTTTACTTTAATTTCACAGTTTTTGTTCGGCAGCCACTGCTGACAGTCTTTTGACCGCTTTTTTTTTTTACAGTGTAAACCAAGTATATTATGTGAACTCATCATATGGTACAGAGTTCATCTTATGAGTTACTATTTACTGCAATGTTTTCTCTGTGTTGCACATGAACGAGATTCAAATGAAGTTCACATTTAAATGCAGTTAAAATTTAATAGACCTTTTTTTCACAGCAGCCATTCTGACATGAAATAATAAGTAGGGTCAATGCAGGTGTTTCCAATCATACTAATTACGGTTCAGTTCCATTTAGTGCAGCAGAGACTTTCCAGTGAGCCAACGTGCACCACAGCAGCACCTCTGTTTGACCTGAATGGAACCTTAATCAGTATCATTGCTAACACCTGTGTTTGCCTACTATTACATGTCAAAATGGCTGCTGTGCAAAAGCTCAATTCTGCATTTCACTGAGTGAATAATTGCGTGTAGTTACCACTGTGTGAAGCATACTAAATAACCACAACCTGACTTCATTTTACCTCTGTGTTGTCAGATATGATATGTGAACAGACAGAAGGTGTGAAGTAATGATTATTTATGAACGTCTCTTGCATTTTAATGATTGCACAGGTTTCCTTTGAAGAAGATAAATCAGTCCAATAAGTCTGCATCAATTCAGGCAGACATGTTCATTCATGTGTTTGGGAATATAAAACATTAACATGTCATATGAGGAGTAAAGGTTAACCAGTAAGTGCTCTGGCAACATCTGAAAATGTGATGCGGCCCCGCTGCTGCTAACAGGCAGAAAACCCATTCAACTAGCCAAATGCAGCAGAGTGATACCATATATCTGTGAAAGTAAGTTTCCTGTTTTATGGATGGAAAACATATTTGCACATAATGCTTGCAGTGCCTCGAAAGCTGGAGAATAAATTTGGGCAGACATAAAATTACACAGTCAGATTTCAGGCTTTGCAGAAGTGCTGCCTCAGAGATGATCTCTATACAAAGATGATTTCAGCACTAAGCTGTGAGTGATTATGTGTTTGATGAAATCATTTTTCCTCATAGGCAGGGAGGTGATGATTCATCTGTGTGGTGCATCCATGTTTTCCACCGTATCGAGCAGGAGTTTAATACAGAAACATAAAAATTGTTTCTATACACTCAAATGTGTCAGTCTGATTGCTGCTCTCATTGAAAACTTGACTTAAGAGTGAAGCCCTGAAGATATATATGAATATAATATCCACTTGGCGTGCAGCGCCTCATACACACAATTTGCTTGCGTCATTGCCCACTTTGGAAAGTTGTACCACCCCTTCTATCATCACTGAACCCATCTATTGAACACATTTTTCCAACCAATATGTGTTTTTGGTAATATGATGTTGCAACGTAGATGTTGAAATCCATGGTAAGCGGTGAGATCTTACAGCGAGAACACTAGTATTTCAATTCTCACAGTTCCCTCAGGTGATGGGTAAAAGATAAGTGAATTCCAGTTGTGGAAATGTGGCGTTTCTGTTCATTCTGCATGTCCTCTTTGAGGCTTTCAGCCTCAGTTTGAGAGGCAATGAGCTCCCCGCAGTGTGACAACCTGAAGCCCTCTAGGCTTTATGTTGGCTAAATCAATCAGGCTGTTGGAATGAATGCCACGGATAACATGTGCTGCAGAGACAGTGATTTGTATCTGTCACTTGTTATTTTCTCTAACGCTGCCTTTGTGTTTGCTGAGTCCATCAGATGGGTCCTCATATCTCTGCATCCCTATCTCAGCCTCCCTGACTCTGGTCTGTGTGGCCTTTCCTGCCTTCTTTCCTCTCTCCCATTGTCTCTGTCCATCAAATGTTCCATCAAGTACATCTGCTCACTATTTGTTGAATAAGGCCCACAACAGCAAGTATAACTTAAAAAACATACAAAATTCTTGATACATTAGTATGTAAGTGTGTACAACAAAGAGCCACTTCTTCTGTTAATAGAAAAATACATTAGTGTTTTATGGGATCAGTCCGGATGATTTGTAAAGAATTTATAGCCACTGTAGGAGCTATGTGAGGCTTTCTTTAGGTGATTAAAGGTTTAGAGATCACTAAAGTTAGTAGGAGGAGGAGGAGGACATGAATATGTGCTATGAATTCCACTTACCAGCCTGGTTGTCTCCCATTTAAACTTCACAAAGAGACATCAAAATGTTTTCCCCGGGACTTATTATTTATTTTTTTATTTTCTGATCTGAGCTGATTCACCACATGTTTCTTCATTTAGATTGTTTCCAGCTGTGAGCAGCTCCTCCATTGCATTGTGGGAGAATATTGTGCATCAAAAATCACTTAAAAAATCCACCATATTTAGTATGCATATTGTCTGCTTTGAGTACACTTTCTTTTGTCACTTTTCTAGTGTGAACACACTGCACACTGAAAACCTGCTTACAATCAGTATGTGCTATGAAACTGGGACACAGCAACAGTTCTGCTTCACACTGTTTCTACAAGAAACAGATGCAATGTGCAACCAGAGGGCTGCTAACACTTAAATATGGATGTAATGTTTTGAGAGAAAGGAAATGAATTCATGACCTCAAGGATACACACAATGTGTTTGATGAGTGACACTGTATGTCAATTAAATGTAAATGTGAACTGTGCTCATTGTATCATTTTTCTGTTTCCAGGTTTTCTGTCTTTATTAGAACAGCTGAAGAATGACAGGAAAGAAAGGGAAAAAGAGAGAGGATGATATGCAGCAAAAGAAACATTTTATTTTTTATTTTTTTGTTTGTTTTTTTCTCTTTAATTTGCATGGGGAACTTCAGCTCCTTATCACTAAGCAAAGCAATACAGTCCAAAGATAAATATGCTTTCTAAACTCAACGAACTCGTTTCAAAGTTAAAAAAAATTAATCTCCCAAGTGTATGGGCTGATCTTGGCTGAGCATTATTTGAGCCACAGCATCTCATTTTAATCCTGCTTCCTCTTAAAAAGGAAAAGAAGTGCACAGCTACACCACCTGTGGTTTCCAGGTGGATAAAAGGATCAAAAGTCAAATCTTTCTTTAACAATTTCTCCCACTGATGATGCATATTTGAAGGGTTATACCTCTGAGGAGGCGTGTATTGTTTATTGATTTGGTTCTCTTTAATTATTCACTTTCATTTCGTCTTTCACAACGCTGTAAGTAAAACAGATCTCACGTTAATGTGCTACTGAACTGTCAACACTCTAGTTGGCTTAAATAAAAGATGCATGCGTTTACTATTTTGCATTTGAAATGAAATACCACAGCAGAGGAAAAGAAATTAAATAAAAGTGCAAAACTAGCGCGGACTTACAAGTAAACAGTCAAATGTTTGGTTTTACAAATGCTTCCAGATTCCAAGAAACAAGACAAACGATGCTACTTTGTTTCCACTGAGTTACAGGAAACTTTTTAACACAGCAGACAAGGCTCTGAACCATCCTTTCCCAGAGCAGTCAGACCTTTACGCTATGTTAAATATTGATGACTTTAGTTAATGATGGCAGTGAGAGATGTGGCCTCTTGAAGGGACGCAGCCTGTCACATCTGATGCTACTGTGAGCAGTGATATGTGACTCCAGCATCTGACCTTCTCTTCATGGCAGCGTTTTAGATAATTGCTTTCTCAAATGCAATCTACAGATTGTTGGGTTTTTTTCTCCCTGAAACTATTCTAAGGCAGCAGGTTTCCAAATTCTTCATAATTTCTTGTGACCCAGATCTGAATTCAGTGGGTGTGTCGCAGGCGAATAACAGGATTTTGTATGCATCCAAACAACCGGGCTTCTAGCCCACGCTGTGCCCTCCAGAATAATTTTAAAACCTATTTTTAATCTTTCTGCAGTGCGCCCACTTGGTCATTTTCTAGACTTTCCTCAAACGGCTAAACCATTTATTTTGAGTGTCACCATGGCAGCAGACAAGAAGGGTTAAATGATAAAGTCCATTACAATAAGCCTCATGACGAATTTCTAACTACGAACTACTCAAAGCTATTCTGAAGAAAAATTAATTCAAACAACCAATCTGTACAGGACAGAATGGAAAACCTGACCTGACACAGTCTTTCTGTGTAACCAGTGGATGTTCAAAAAATAACAGATATCCGTGCCAAGACTTCCTCTGCAGTCCGACTAGCAACTTGATACACAAAAATGACGACAAAGACACATTTCATATCTTTATATCAGGCATACGAATGCAGATAAACGTTTTAAAAAGCCTGCTCAAACTTGAATGGTGCTGTGGGCAATTTTATTCATCAATGGTCAGTTCAGTCAGTCGAGAGAAAGTGCACAGGAGTCCAAGATGTCTTATGCTAAAAGGTTTATTGATGCTTGTCCAAGGAGAATGGATTCAATACATTTTTCATGACATGCACCCTCAATTCTGAAGAAGCTGTCCTCTGTGGCTCGTCTATATGCCCTCAGGACAAAGACACAACTACTCTATGTCCCTAACTGGCCATCAATCTATGAACATGTTGAAATATGTTCACCTTTAGTAGTCCAACTTTGTTATCAGACTCTGTAGAGACTTTACGTTATGTACCTATCTGAGTGAGACATCGTAATGATCAGAATGGCGTCTGCTCTCCTAAACACAAACATACAGCAGCTCTGTGTCTTCAGGAGAAGAAGTCAGTGTTAAAACTCAACACTGTCCCTACAGTGACCTTAAGACACACATGCTTGAACCTGTGTAACCCCATATGTGATATGCTAGGATGGAAAATTCCCTCACAATTTCTACTCCGATTACAAAGCAGAAAACTTGAAAAATCTTGGTCCTTCGCCTACATTTTCTGCATTCATATGCAGATGTCTGTTTATGGAGATTAGGCCTGACCTTAGTAGAGTGTTGCCATGACAGTTTGCCAGAGGTACAAAAGTTTATCTCCGTCTCTCCTCGTTGACTCCAGGAATGTCCTTTGGTTAAGGATGTGTGCAGTGTTATTTACACTATCGGAGATTATTCCTGGCTCCTAGAAATATCTCTCTATATATCTCTTTCTAGCTGTCTCTGGGCTGCTGTGGACTGTTGATCTGTTCAGACTTTAATACATTCCTCATCACTGCCCTGGTATCCAGAAATCACCTGCCAGATCACAGGACAAATTAATACCCAGTCGGCTGCTTTGCGAATAACAATAAGGCTGATTCAGTCGTGCTGCTGCCGAGCAGAGCTGGAGGTCGTGATAAGTGTTAAGTTGCTGCTAGGTAACTGACATGTTTTGTATTGCAGAGTATAAACTCCATGGAGGAACTCATGGAGTTTTATTTCTACATACATATGTAGAGTAGGAAGAAGGAATGTATCGTGTCCAGATGAAGCTCAGGCTGAACGAACAAATTTCAGGATAAAAACAACAGAACAGATACAACAGACGGTGTCTATGTGGCTATGTATTATGCATGACACTGACATATGCATAGATAAAAGAGTGCATGTGTATGAGTCCAAATATATGCACTGTATGTAGGCATGGAGTGCATATATTATATCTGTGAGCCTTTTACTGAAAAATGTGACTCACAAATGTCCACAGTTGCCACTTGGTGCTCAACAAGTTGTTGTGGTTTGGTTTGCCTGAATCTTCAGAGACACGGTGGTGGAGTCTGAGGTGAACCTGTCTGAGGTGAAGGGCTGGTCTAAAAGCAGAGCAGAATACAAGACGGAGCTGGACCTGGCAGGAATTCTGAGACACGATGGAGCAAGGTTAGGAAGAGGCAATCGCAAAAACAAAGCTGAAAAGCATACTCTTAGCTTAGTTACACAGAAGCTGAAAACTCATTGGCAGGTGGGATGAAACTGGAGGCCACAAAACACACACAAACAAACATGACACAAAGAGGAGGGAAAACAACAGACCTTCATGTTAACAATTGCAGGCCGGGTGTGACCGATCTATATAATACAATTTATTTGTCACAGTAGGTCACCTTCACATACCATGGCACAGTAATCCATAATATATAATCTTGATTTATTTATCATTACATGCATGTATGGTTGGTATCAGATCAATATCAGAATTGGTAAAAAAAGAAAAGGTCAGATCACTACGTCCCTTTGCAGTGATACAAAAACAATCTGTTGGAGATTTCAACCCTATTACATGATCTTCATCAACAAGTGCCCAGCTATCATGGAACATCTCACACTCCATCTTATGATGAAGACTATATAATATGACGAAAGCTCCTCGTGGTGAGACTACACCGTCTTAATTACCCCTTTCCAGAGTCGAGATTGATCTTTTAATACTCACTGAAAAAATTCTACTGGTCCAAGAGACAATTTCATGAAGTGCGAGTTTGTTATTATCAACACAAGTGATTAAGAGTTTTAAAATCGCAGATGAAGGCCTGTATCTAAACACGTTGGTTGATAAAAGTGCAGATGCTTCAAGTAAGCAGTTAGTGATGTGGGGTTTTTCTCTGGCTCTCTTGTTACTCGAGCACTGTGTTGATTAGTGAAGTAGCGACAGTACACTCTTACTAAAGAGTCTCAAAGGAAAATTACCTCGATTGAAGATATTGATCGGCTGTTGCGATTTATGGGGAAAAACAAACAGGTAGATAAAAGAAAGAAGGTGCATTTTTAGCACTGATTTGTCTGCACAAACAAGTAGAACGCCGAGGGAGAACAGGGAAACGAATTAAGAGGACAATGCGCCAGAAAGAGTTGCTATGTTTTAATCACTTACGTAAATCACAGCTTTCACAGTGGTTGACTATCTTTCATGTGAATCATGAAGCTTGTATTGTCAGAAACCAGCAGTGCTTCCTTTCACACAGGAGCCATTTCTGGTCTGTTTTCCCAGACCATATGTTACTAATGATCTTTAAATGTGTCTTGGAGAATCACAGCTCCAGCTCATTATGGCAGATGCCTGGGGTAGGATAAAACACTTTATACAGATTCAAGATAGAGGTCATTGTCCTCGTCACCTTCACTGTAATCAAGGGAATTCATCAGTTTGATAAATTTCTCCTATTCTCTGGATGTTTTCAGTGAACTGTGAAATTAAGGACATGTTTTTGGAAAGATGTGGAAGCTTAAACAGATTCAAAAGGTTGCTAAATACACATGTCTAGTGAACCGGTTAGATTTTCCAACATATAACATCATCTTTATTAGCAGATGCTAGTTGGTTATGAAACTATATACATTGATGGATTAAGGAGAACTAGATGCAGCGTTGGCTCCATGAAGCCAAAAAAGTTCGACTTCCGGCATAAAATTACTTGGATCTCCTGCAACTTGTGGAAATAAAAAAACAGTCAAGGCTCTTAGGATAAAATTATTTAATCGTGTAGCTCTTCTAGACTTTATAAATATTATTGGACCGAATTGATCAAATTCTGATAGGGAAAGATTATGATGTATCTAATGCATGTACAGCTGCTTCTTTCACAGCTTCAACCTTTGGGAAAAAGACTTTTTGGGCCATTGTCCATCACGCGATGTTGATATTATGTTTGACCACTATGTCAAATTATCACTCTTCCTTGTACTTGAGCGTAGATGTTTAAATGTCCATTTTTAGCCATGCTAATTGCTGTCTGTCTGTCTGTCTGGATAGATTTCATGTTAATGCTAAAACAGGAATGGTGCTCAGAGGACGAACCCTACCAACTTTGGTGATCCCCTAACTTTTCCCGTAGCAGGTTGACATTTTTGTTCCTCTAAGGATGAAAAATAATTTCACCACATGGTCCATGCAATAAGTGTCGTCAACTGTTTCGAAGTTCAATAACTCAACTGAAATGTGTGCTTGCTGGAACTTGATGCTCCTCCAACTGGCAGAGTGAATAAATGACTGGTTGTATTTCCAGCAATCAGTACAGGCTTGTAGCCATTTATTGGTTAAACAGCAGTGTTGGTCTGATCTGTGTGTGAGGCCAATGGCTACTATAGTTAAAGCCAGTCTTCCAAATGTCTGTTATCTATCAGTGCTAAGTCGAACTGGCTGATGTATAGGTTGGGATAGTTAAGTGGGTGAATTGTGAACAAAGGAAGGTTGGAGTGAAGTTTTTAAGTTTGACTTTACAACTCAGTAAGCCTTACAAAATCTAAATAACAGGGTATCACAGTGAAGTCTGATGCCCCGCAGTAAAACTCCTGACCTTGAAGTAGAAAAAAAAAAAAAAAAGCTTATCGCAAGTGATTCAGCTTCTATCTCTGGAGATGAGGATGATGTGGAAGGAATAATAACACTCTCCTGGAGCAAAACTAAACTCTTCAACTCTGAAATTTCTTTATTTATGCAATAATGAAAGACGGACTGAGTCCAATAAACACAATAACATGTTCATCATCACAGGAGATCTGTACAAAATAATAAACTTTGTAGCAGTGAAAGGTGTTTTTAACTCTCGGTCAAATGTGTCATTGTCAAATACTCATAAGACCAAAAATAAGATCACAAAAATAAATTTTTTAATGGAGCTGTCACACCATGTTAGATAACTTAATTGTTGAATTGTTAATAAATGGCAAATTAGGTCAACACCCAATAGTTAAGTCATGATTTGGTGAATACTAATCATTTGGAGGTTAATCATATTTATTTGAAGACGATAATAGCGTTACACTTGAAACTCTCGTTAGATACAAACATTTTACACTTAAAATATCTGCTGTTGTTCTTTTCTTGGTGTTTTTCCTGTATCGGGATTATTAGCCTTTAGTATCGAAGAATAAAATGTTTCCATTATTCCCATTAAATAAGTGTCTGAGGTAAAACTAAGAGGTAACTTTACAGCATGTCCAGCCTCATTTACAGTTATTACTGTTATTTATCACAAATTTAACTACTGAGTTTGATTTTACTCAACATGTGGTGGTTGAATTTACATCCATGATTTCTTATTCACCACTTATTTACAAATCACTACTCCATTCTCAGTTAAGAGGACCACAAACATGACAATTCATAGCCATTACTCAACAATATCAAATAATTAACATGCACAGAACAATCACCATTTAACCATTAGATCATTATTTGCCATTTACTAACATTTATGCTGCCCAGCATAAATAGTTCACGCCTCCGGTGTTTCATCATGGCAGAAAAATATCACAGACTTATGGAGTCACTTTGATTATTGTGTATACATCGATGGGAATGATGCTTTCTTTGCTTGGATAACAATGTTTAAGTATTAGCAATCTAAATGCAAAACAAAATTGAGTTAAATATTTTAGTATTGTTTCTACAATATCATACAATTACCAGGTAATGCTAATTGGTGCACTGCAATTACAGGGGTGGCACTACAGGGAGTCATACATACTTAGTAGTAATCAAATAGCTAATTACTGGACCACCTAGGCAGTGAAAAAAAAAGAAAGAGTCAATGACAGCTCCCTCCTGGCTTGCACAATCTGCTCCGCTATGCAGGTTTTCAGTTCAACCGGGAAACCCTAAAGACTGAAAAGCCCTTTTTCTTTCATAGCAGGTATAAAAACCTCGTCGAAGTAATCCTCTGACATACTGCTTCAATCCGAATCTATAAAAGTACACGCTCAGTTCTGAAAAGCCGGCAGTAGTGAGCTACAGTGAGAACATGCAGCTATGTTAACACTGGCCTCGCTTCGTCCTCTGTTTCCTCCACAGAGACTTGTCATAGCTGTCTTCATGTTCACGAGAAAATACAACTCTACAACAAATACTCTACTGTAGACACTCACTCACACATGCACACACACATATACAGTATCTAAAAATTGTCAAAGCAAAATATCAACTAGATAAAATGCACTTTGTCATGAAGTTAACAGTAAAACTCAATACTTTGGTCAAACAAATCTAATAATTTTGTATCTCTACACAACATCAAAAACAATTTAAGGCAAAAAATCAACCATTCAACAAGTCAAACAACAAAAGGTTCAAAAACATACATTGAAAATATTTCTTTTTACAATATTTCCTCATAGAAAAATATGTTTGACTTGCACAGAGTTTTAAACATGGCCACAGTAAGACTCAATTCAACCTGGAGTGCACAAGACAGCATTAGATTTCATCACAAATCTATTGGTTCCAGTGCAGCTGTAGTAAATGGATACAAGGGCATCCTGATGGAAATTCAACTGGCATGGGGTCTATTGTACAATATCCTGCAAGCTGCTGCAACTATCAAGCAACTAAACTAATGTTGCCAATAATGACAATTACACACTGTCATTTCAATTATGCAGATAAACAAGTTCTGATCATTTTTTACAACTGTGTCCATCAATCTGTAAACATTTTTTTGGTCAAACCAACACATTTCTACAAACTATTTGTGTTCAATCCTCCAGTAGTTACAGTAACCAACAGGCAGCGCACAATCCTCAAGAAAGGAAACAAAAACTACAAATACAATAAAATACAAATACGACTCTTTGTTTCTGAAACCAGTGCCGCAGCTAAATTGAGAATCACTGCGGTGTACTTCGATAGTGCAAATGCAACCTCAGGGGCCGAGCCACGCATGCCACGGTGCTCCAGCAGCTGTGGACCCCAGTCCGAGGCGACTGTCGAATGGCATGTTCTGCCTGACTGGATGAGGGGAAGGAAAGGTGGGCTGGGGAGGGGGGAGTAGTAGTAAGCCAGCCACAATGCGAAGACAACGAACAATGGGAGTTAAATGCAGGCGGAGGCCGGCATTCGGCGAGGTCGGCTGATTGGGGGCTCCAGATTGCAGAGCTTGTGTACAGATTGAACCTAAATGTCACAGTGCTTCTGTGTCCACAGGCCCACACAGGGATGTTGTGTGTTGAGTATTTACATGAGTGGAGGGTTAGCGCTCAAGTCAGTCAACACGACCACCTGCCGGCACGGGTTTGTGAGTGCGGTGCAGCATCTGGTAATCTGTTGCTCAAGTCTCAACAGGTTCAAAGTCACCACCATCGCCATATTTTCCACCCTCTGAAGCATGTGTGTGAGTATGAATATGTGTGTGTATATCTACTATCTGAAGTACATTCTCTTGATTTTACAATTGGACACAATTTGAGCTTGACACAGACATTCGCAAAAATCATTGCCATCCTTGGAAATGGCTCAGAATTTCAGGCACAAAGACTAAGTGGCATTATCCATCAAGCAGGTCACGAAAAAATGGACGAACAGGTGGCAAAGTGTGGAGGGCCAAGCAGGAGGTAAATCTGAGCTGTGACGGACACCAGCATAGGATCCAATGTACAAGTACAGTAGGTAGAGGTGACACTGTCAAAAGAGAGAGGAAAATGAGCAAAGTCAAATTTAAAACATATCTGTTCCTACAAGCTCTTACGGTGACACAGGTAACTGCACAGACAATAAATGAGTGGATTTTCGAGCATGGGAAGATATTGCAGTCATAGCTCATCAGTACTTGCGTAATCATAATCAGGGGTGAATTTACATTCAGTCCTCCCGGGGAGCTGCTGCTAAAAATAGCATCTCTTCCTCAGGTTGCCACAGTATCCAGAAAAATCACTAATATTTTGTGTTTCTTTGCTTCTTTCATTATTCTTCTTTCGTTTGTGCTCTCAGACTTAAGTTCGTTTATAAAAATAATAATCCCTCTGTGACTAAAAGTGTAAAGACTGTGATATGTCAGGTACATCAAAGATCATAATCTAATCAAGGTGGACGTTTATTGACTTTGCTGGAGCTGAACAGTAGCGAGTACAAAATCAATCCGTGTTTGCGTCAAAGCTTTGCGCAGCCTCAAGCTCTTAAAGGCTGAGCAGACAAACAGACCTTTTACAGTTAATTAAAGGTGAAAGGCTGCATTATTCACAAGTTTGTGTCCCCACACCTTAATGTGTCCCGCCATTAACGCAACAGTGATTTTTATCTATGAGTGGGACATGATAATTCTGGACATTTTGTGTTTTTGGAACATTCACCAGACATTAAGTCAGGATATTTCAGCCTATGCTGCTTCAAAATTGACCCATTTCTTTACAAAACTAAATAATCAGTATCATTGTTGCATTTTGGAATTTGAAGCAATGTAGTGCAGCGTCACACTGGACTGCCCCAAGAGAAATCTGCATCATTTATGAAGGACAGTGTGCTGTTTCTGACACATGATGATAATCACTTATTGCACACTAAAACTATATGCACAACTGCAGCAAGTGTGTCAGGTCAAAGTTAAATCTTGATTGCTGTAAAGAACTTGGTCTCTAAACTGCAACGTTTACAACAAACATTTTGGGTAATATTTTTGCTGTTGACCTTTGTTTTCTCAGACTGGTTTATTGCCCTGTCTAAATTCTTTTTAGCAATGTCACTGTGTTCTCTCAGCAATAAACTTGAGTAGTATAAAGGTATCATTCCTGACAAGAACGATGTTGCTATGACCCAAAATCTTCCATATTTAAACAATAAGATCTCACCTTGGCCCTGCACACTAAGACCCCTTTGTTCTCCTCCTCTTCTATCCTCCTGCAATCCTTCCATCTCTTTCTTGACGTCAGGGAGTGGTGTCTCCACGATGCATGGAGGCCCGTCCCCATGTGACTTGTCCACCACCTCCACCTCCTCCTCCTCCACCACCACCTCCTCCTCCTCCCCCGTGGTCCTTATCTGACTCCGGCTGGCTCTGGGCTCGCTCAGGCTTGGGGTTGGGTGTGCACGGCGGGTCGGGCTGTTGCACTGACATGGTCCTGCGCAGGTGGGTGCGCTTGCACAGGAAGTCAGGCTTCGCTGAGAGACCAAATGAACCTTTCCTTAGGACCATACGAACCGAAGGGGATTTCTTGGGTCTGGCTCTGTGCCCGAACTGAAGGGTGGAAAGGTGTGCTGCATAGCCATCGCTCAGGAACTACATATACCAAAGTTGGAGAGCAGCAAGAAGATTAAAATAAAATGAGAAAACCAAAGAGCAGAAGCTTTCAACTGAAGTAGGCAGACAGACACACCATGAATGACAATTTCAACAAATGTAAATTGAAGTACCTGGCACTGATTTTGGTACTTCTTCGACGGTCTGCCAACAATATAAATCTGTGAGGGGCTGAGGCCAAGCATGTTGTAAACTGAGATGTCCTTCATGGAGCCGTAAGCAGAGTTGATCTTAATGTGACACTGGTGAGAGAGGAGATAATCAATCGGAGATGTGTGTGACATTTAGATGTGGCACAATCCAAGGCTGCAACTCTGTGAGTTTGCAAAAGAGTGACGACATCAGAGGTGAGAAATCAAGAGATGAAATGCTTCATAAGAAAGATTAACTGTCAACATCAGTTTGTCTCCAGAGGTGTACCTCCTGTATGAGGTTCCTGAGGAAGATGGTCTTTTGTCGTAGGGGATCGTGAACCAAGCCTTCAGAGAAGAAGATCATCCCATGGGGAAAATTGTGCTGCGAGAGCCACGATACCACACGCTGCTTCTGCATGTCAGGTCGGCCTGTGATGTAGATAATCAGATATCCCAGGTCCTGCCAATGCCTGTGTGCAAAAACATAACATCAAACACATTAAACGCTTTAAAGTTATTCATTCTGATCAGCAGTAATCACATTATCATGGTGAGGACGTGCTTAAACTTTTATCTGCTGTGCACACAAGCATACGCATCTATTTCTGAACCTTCTCCACATGCATGCACAAACGCACACATTCAGAGTGTTATCGCTCACCTGACGACATCGACAGCTCCGGGGCGGACCTTGGGGTCACTGCCCATGA
Source organism: Argyrosomus regius (assembly GCA_946959425.1). NCBI lineage: Eukaryota > Metazoa > Chordata > Actinopteri > Sciaenidae > Argyrosomus > Argyrosomus regius. The sequence goes on from OX336889.1 coordinate 9,763,594, forward strand.
TTGACACACTGGCAGCAAAAGACCCATCGATGCTGAAGACGACACACTCCATGCCCCGTGGCAACACAGTCAGGTAGGCCTCTGCACTTGTTTGATCCCCCCTTGGGATAAAAAAAAAAAGAGAGATGGCATGAAAAACTGCATTTGCTACACATGGTTGGCCCTTTATTGCACCATTTAGTTAGAAGCTCACACACTGATACAGAGCATGAATATATACATAATTCAATAATTCCCGTTTACTATATATTGCTATGCCTTTTTTGGTATTGAAACATGGATGCTTACTTAACCACCATCTTGATCGGATAGACTCCCAGGCCGAGCTTCTTGCTCTTGGGTATGGTATATGTGACTCTGCCGCTGCTGTTGGTCACCTCTGTGTCAAAGTGCACCCAGCGGCCAGACTGAGGTTGTGTCATCAGCAGGATGTCCACCTAAAACAGACAGATTGGGTCAAAAGGTGAAAATTAATTCAGTCTTTCATACACAAAGGTGTATCTGTAGTAATCAACCATGTTGTTTGCTTCTCACCTTTTCTCCGGTCAGAGTGACCATGTCCAGGGGGCCGTACATGAAGCGACCAACCAGAGTTTGAGGTCCGTCCTCGGTGGCGATGACGTCATTCACCCTGTGGTTGCCGGTGACGTTCTACAGTAGATGACAAGAAGGAGCATAAAACACAGTTTGTTCAGGACACTCAAGTCAAGGTTTTACTTGCTGTGATGTGATGTACTTAAAGGATTCATTTAGTGATGAAGACCATGAGATGAAGTAGAAAGCTCTGGAAAAGCGACTAACAGATTTTGTCACACATTAAGAAAAAGGCAATACTCGAAACTTTAAGAAGCTTTACACTGTGAGCGCACAAACTCCCTGAGAAGAGCTGCTGATACACAACATTTAATGAACATGAACACATTTAAAGCTGCTACAATCGATATTTTAATATTAACAACGGATCAAATGACTGTGTGATGTGCAGGGGATCGCTTGTAATGATAAACCAATACAGAATTTTAACAGACTCTGCTGTTTCGCTTAGCTTTTTGCAAATTTGCTGTTTTGGTTCACTCTCCTCTCTCCGCTCCTCTCAGTGTTCCTTACACTATTTGCATATCAACAAACTTCAGACAGACGGACAAAGTTACCTAGCAACTTGCTTGAGAAAACATATTAGCAGCTAAAGAGACAGATATTTCCCTCAGGAGTTGGTGGAGAGTAAAGCAGAGATAAAAAGTGAGTAAACATGAAGTAGACAGAAACTTCAAATGAATGTTCTTCCATATCTGCTTGCTGTGTATATACTGTAGGCAATAATACCATGTGTATGTTGTGTTTACAGCTTCTTTCTGCAGCCTCAAAGTGGCAAAAAAAATGTGTTATATAAAGATAACAAAGAGTTTAAAGACCCATTCAAAATCCTCACAGATCTAAATGTAACAGAGGAGGCTATTTTATATGATAAAACAGAACATGTCACTATGAAATGAGAGCACTGTGAAACAAGAGGGAAATGGCTGAAGTCTTCCCTGCTTTGATGTGTTGCAGTTTCAGATTTTCCAGCCAAACGTCTCTGAAGTACGTGGGCCCGTCCAGAAAAAAGGTTTAACTCTCTTTCAAGCTTTCTTTTCTTGTTCTTTTCTCCATATTGCACCACAGTGACTTCCCCCATGTGAGCCAGCAGAGGAACACTAAACCCTTTAAATCGCTTGTTGCATTTTAAAAGCATGTTACGAGCACACTAATGGATCTTTCTCATACTCTGTTATGGGCCATCATGACAGAAATTTTAAACCTCCTACAAACTTCTCCGCCATTTCTGTAACCTTTAGTTTATCCTGGAGAGCTTTCCTCTGCAGACGCGCTCTTTTTCATCATGCTTTTCTCCCAAATATCCTTGAAATGTGTTTTATTTGCCCTGTAGATAATATGATAAAACATTTCATCTACAAGCCTGTGCAGGATTTACACTCTTAAAGAGCTGACAAAATGTTTACCTTTTTAAATAGAGTGACAGCTTATATAAACATACTATAACAGTGGACACCCCGGTAGTTCTCCTGGTAGTACTCTTATCGTCGTCCATTATCTCTCTCCCCAGTCCCCTACCTATCTTAACCTGTCACTCTCCAAACAAAAGCATGAAATAAATATACTATAACAGAACTTCATGAGTAAACAGAAGCAACAGCAGTAAATGTCATGCGTGAATTCCATCTTTGTTTATTGCAATGATCTCATGAGGTGTGAGAGGCTGCAGTGGCATTTTGTGTGCATGGAAATAAACCGTTGTTGACAGCACTCAACAAAAGATAATGGAGCATCTGCACTTAACAAATATTGTAAAGTGGTGCTAATATGATCCATCATGTTGTGATTGTATTTTACAGTTTAAATACACTGACTAATGATAACTGATTTGCAAGATCTGTTAGACATCAAACAACATTTCCAGCGTTTGCCAGCCGAGGTCTTACAGACCAAATGATGGCAATCGTGCAGAGTAAGCGAACCATATATCCACAATTCCACACACAACCATGGAGCGGAGCTACTGTGTGACTTGAGGAGGCTTGACAGTGTTCGATATGTAGTTAGATTTTCCCCGACACAGTTCACCAGGTACTCTGTGCGGTCATATGTGAAAACAGGAAAGCAACATGCGCCTCGGCATCACTTTCCACTCACAGATGAAGTGTGGAAGAGATGAGTTGGAGAGTTAGACCCCCGCCTGCGAAAGAGCAGCATGTACAACAAACAACAGCTATACTAGTGGTCCTGCTCCAGCTGTGACAAAGACCTCTTACAAGCTGGGGAAGATCAGAAACAGAAACCATGTCTCTCTGGATAGAATCAGATGTGCTCGCTGTGCCCAGATTCAATCAGCACAGAGGGCTCTGAATCTCTACGTACTGATTCGTACTCAAGACGGGGCAAATTTTTCAGTGCTACTTTTCTTTGAGCACTTCCATCAGAAGCACATCGCTTGATCAAGGTGAGGCCCTGAACGAGATTACACTGTGTTCGTAGGCTCAAATATAGATATGTTTCCATGGTACTCTGGTTCAGCAGTTCTATTTATATCCTCAATAAAAGCAAGCAGTCACTAAACTCTCGTCTTTAGAAAATGGCGGATAAAAGGAGCATTTGGCGGATAGCAACATGACCTTGATTATTCTACTCTGTAGGGCTCCAAAGCATCAAGTAACTGTGTGCGTCTGCCTACTTCAAGGTGAAAGCGTGGGAGTATTTTGAGAAATTCAGGCAACAGCGCTGAAGCACTACAACCTCAGCAGTTAGTGATAAATGTATTTTTAGTTTGAATGAATGCAAGGCCATTGAGGCAAAAGAACATTTTCTGATGTGTGTGTCAGTGTTTGTGTGGGTGGTTGTATTTCTGAGAATGAGAGGCACCTTAGAGACAGTATTCCAGGTTGTGTAATATATCACGTCCAAGCCAAAGTGCTCTGTTAAAATATTCATGAATTTGTTCACATAAAGTTTAAATATGAGCTTCTTAAATTTAATTGACTTGCCATAAAGTCATATTTGTGTTGGCGTTTTTGCCAGCAGAGCAAACTGGGACAAAAGTGTATTTATACAAAGTAAAGCACCGAATAATTTATTACCCTTAGTTTGACATGCGTCCTCCTTCTGAGCCATTTTTCGCGTGGGCTGGAGGGAGAGAACGGGGCTGAGTCCAGATTGTCCGCTTCCTGGGTCTTCAAACAGTCACATCTCATAAGCTGTCAATAAACACATGCATATATAAGAGCAGGCAGTTCCCACACAGAGGCTTTAAGCAGACATAACAGGTTTGTCGAGCAGTAATGACTGTCACCTCTGCACTTCCTGCACATCAACACGGTGAGGAATGGACTATAATAACATAGAACCATCTGAACCCGTAAAATTAAATCTGCAGTTATGTTTAGGGATCATAAATCACAATTCTAATGGAAAGCTTTTGTGACAAGAGCAGCACTGACACAGATTAAAGGCTAAGGGGCGATTTGGAGTACTCCAAGAAAATTACCACTCATTACTTGAGAGAGGCCATGCATATCATTTCTGACTGGATGTACAAACACATTCTTATTTTCGGTCTGTGAAAAACGTACACGATTCAGCTCTAACAAATTATTTTCTATACATGATATGGATTTGAGTGCAGCTGAAAATCGCTGAACCAAAATAATGATCTTGAGGTTTATTAGCTTCCTGATGGCGTCGATAGGGCTTCTTCTTTCCAATGTGCTCTCCTTATTCCACTCACGTTTTCTCACAAGAAGGCATGCTGCAGCAGACAGTGGCAGGCTGAAAAAAAAATCCTTTTTCTTCTCTGGGGGCTCTGCTTTCTAATGAACAAGTTCAAAGACTGCCCGTGTTTCCAGTGGCTTTTAATAGGACATGACGTGATGCACTTGTTTTATTTCTTTATTTATTTTTTGTCCTGCTCTTTATTGGTACCTGAGGATTTGGTGAACATCCTTGGCATTATCACAGACATACAAATACACACCACACATGAATGTAATCACTGTGAAAGATGTAATACATTCATGGGCAGCTCATACTGTCAGGGCTCAGGGTTTAGTTTACACTTAGCATTAGAAATATATGCACTGATTGCACAGAAAGACTATAAGGTTGGGTCCTTCTAGCTTAAGAAAGATGATGATAGAGATATGGAAATGACCGGAGACCTTTAAAATCCTAACCAACCGTAAAAGGGGTTTACACATTTTATAGTCGTGCCCTTTTCTAAACCAGCCCAAATTACAGAATCCTGCTTAGATTTGTTCAAATTCAAGTCATTAAATCAAACATGGTTGATAAAATGGCTCCCTATCGTCTGAGGCTCAACTGTGAGATGTGACAGGAATCCTAAACATCCTCAAACAAGATAAAGCCTGCTGACTGATAGTGTCCTTCATTTCGTTTTGCAGGCCGCTGCACAATCCCCACAATCTTGACCATCTCTCATCATGGCTAAATCAAGGTAAAAACGGGCCTTTATATCATGTATTGTGTTCTGAGCTGTAGCTCCACATATCATGACTCAGCACTGGTTTATATCTCAGCATACTATAAAATGTATTGAAACAACTTCGCACAATATTTATGATTTGGCCTAACCTCTGTATACATTGTTTATTTCTTATTGCTGGCTCTGTCCACAGTTACATGCCATAAAGTACCAGCCTTCTGGTTATAAGTTATCCAGGGTGTCATCTGTGCAGTGTCATCTTTCTTCTACACTGTGGTGTTTGTGCAGAACATCATTAAATGGAAAAATCGGTTGCACAAGTAACAACATTTGGTTCAAAGAAACTGCAAAAGATAAGAGTATAAAATATCACATTTCACGACTTTAAACTATAAGTACATAACCTGAAAAGTCACAATGCAGCATCTTAAACAGAGTCCAAGTCTTATGTAAATTATGTACGAAATTGGCATGTGGAGTTCCCCAAGGGTCAAGCCTAGGACACCTTTTATTCAACTTCAACATACAGCCATCCATCCATTTTCCACAAACACTTATCCTTATCAGCAGTTCATTGGAGGGCTGCCACATAGAGATGCTCCCTATGGGCAATGGAGAGTCACCAGTTAACACGTCTTTGAACTGTGGGAGGAGAACCTACAAACAGAACATACAAACTCCACACAGAAAGCCCCCAGCCGACTGGGGCACATAACTTAACTGCTATTTTTCTTCTTAGCTTTTCCTTCTGTTTGTCTTTTAGTCTGTGTTTTTTATCTCCATGTCTTATATACAGCACTTTGAACGCCTCTGCGAGTGCCTCCACTTTCAACGTTCTACAACTTTCTTGTTGGTTGTTTTGTGTTATACAGTATGAAAAAGTTTGAAACATTTACATGAATCTCACAAAGAACTAAATGTATGATGCAGTGACAGCCAGCAGCTTCCTGTCAGTCTCATTTGGTTATAATGACATAGATGCTTACAAACCCAGTGTCTGAGGACTTGGAGCAGAACATAAACTGTCAAGGAAGACGGCCTGCATATGCAAACTTATGGTCATAACAAAAGACTGGAAACAAGCCATAGTTTGTGACATTGTCACATCAATTCCCAGAGCAACGTGCTCAGAATACCTCTCTCTTTTGAGATACCACATAGCTCTTTCTTTTCCCTGCAAAGTATGATTCGTGTGTGTCTGTGTCTACAACTATAGATATATAGATATAGACACACACACACACACACACACACACAAACATAAGAAAAAAAAGTAAGCCTTAAATGGTTTTAGTAAGCTACTGGCTGGGGGAAATACAATAGGTTGTCAATAAAGGTTGCCCACCTGCCGAAGAATAAAAGCTGCTACGTCAGTGGACTCCCAGTAGGAGGCATGAAAAAGGTGAGGCAGAGCCACTGTTGGGAATGCAGTCAGCACATCAGGGCAGTACAAAGCATAATCCAGCCTCTTGGAGCCCCACCAGCTACTGGAAACTGGAAACACACACACACACACACACACACACACACACACACACACGTGCAAGAATAGACGTGGAAAACTGAGGTCAACTAAAGAGCTGTGAAACTTCAGGAACCTGAATTCATCTAAAGGAGATAATTAAATAAATAAGACAGGATGGTGTAGCTTTCCTCCCACTCACTGTTAGCGATGGTATTTCCCAGCTGGCCCATGGAGCAAATCGACGTTTCACTTTCCACACTGGTCACACTGGCTCTGCGACCTCCTTCTTCACCTCCTCCCCCGCCTACAGTCTTTGTCTCAGAGGACATCTGTGAAGCTGGACCTCCAGGAGTTTGATCACCTTCCAGAAACACGTTCGTATGGCCTTGGATACTCTCCGCTTGGGAGGGTGAGAAGAGGAGTGATGGAGAAAAAGGCAAGGACAGATAGAGAGGGGAGAGGAAAGGAAATGCTTTGATCACATGACAATCGACTGGCCTCAGTCTTTAAATCAATGCTGCTGTTTTGCCTAATAAGATAGCCTCTCGGTGTGTATCGACTTGCTTTGTGTTTTATTGAGGAAAAAAGACGAGCACAAGTGTGACTACAATGACAGAGACTGCTTTTACACTTCATAGTAAAATGGTTCAAGTCCATTTGTCCATGCCCTAAAAAGCATACTGCTCTCGGCTCCTGCTGACAAGAATAATAATTTCTATCAGGTTGGCTCCTTCTCTCCCACCGGCACGTTTCTATGCAGCTCTTTCCCATTTGTTCAGCGATAACACTGTATGACAAGAAAAAGAGCTCCCTGGAGACCTGGTTTCATCAGACATCATGGATCTACTCGTTACTCCCTAAGACACTGAGCTGAGAATAAGTATATTTTATCAATAATTTAATATGCAAAGAGACAAGTGTCCACCAGTTTAGTTTAATATCACATTTATCTTTGACCGTACAATACATCCTCGGTACGCAAGGAGACTCTAATAAAACCTTTATCTAACATAGCTGAACAGGAAGATGAACAACATGACTAAAAGGTTTCTTTCTTTAAGAGCAGCCCAACACTGTCCTCCTTTTCTACCTGAACTCTGAAATGTTTTTCCAGGCAGACACTGAAGAGTACTCATTATCCTGTTACAGAGGCCTTGTATGTTGCTATGGATCTATTATAACACTAGATATAGCTTGACTCCTTAAAGAAGCTCTACTGGAGAGCTTCGCTGCCGCAGATAAAATGTTGACCTCGGAGACGACCTATAAACCAATCTATGCTCTGCTAAATAATTGAATGGGATGTAAGCTATCCAGAATATTTGTATGTATGTCACAAACAAGAATCAATGCACAGATGACCCCACTTCTGTGTCATGTCGTTTCCTGTTTACTGTTATCGTGGGATGTTTTTTAATGTGATCAAGAGGAGCTGAGATAAAATGAGAGTGTTCCTGCTTTAGTGCAAATCATCGTGTCAGGGTTGGTCTTTTTATGGTAGAGGATCTTGATGCATCTCTGGAAAGATAACCTTTACCTCTGGCACATTTCTCTGTTTACATGACTTCCACTCACACTAAACGCAAACATTAGACTGACATACGTTTGGTGGTACGTGACCGGGCTGTTTGCACCAAATTATCACCCAGAATACTCTGTTTCGTCTCGTGAAACAGTCAGTCATTGTCAGATTAACCCTCTCCGCTGGAATGGTTATAAATCAGCCGTCAGATGCGACACACATGTTGCCTTGTGTTTGGTCTGTGAAAGGATCGGCTACTGGGACAGTCAGGTGTGGTCAATAAATCGCCACAGTCAAGGCAAAGAACCATCCACATTAGGATGATGAAGATGATGGAATCTGACAGATGCGCCGTACGCATCAGGGCGGCTAGATTGGATGGTTTTCCATCTATTGTGTGGGTTCTTGAGGGGCAGAAAATATTTGATTAGCTGAAAAAATATGGCTGGTTTAAGGGATTGTTAATTTAAATCAGGTTAAGATATGACTTTTGTATCTGACAATATTTAACCAGGAAAAGGAATAACACTGCATTATTTCCACTTGTGTATAGCTTCTAATGGCTTCAAACGTAGAACAAAGGAATTTATCAATGTTCTGTACACACACATACATTTCTGCTGCATTAATATTTGTGTGAGACAGAATACAAAACATTTCTGCCTTCATCTATCTCTCTGGGAATTAAAGTTAAGCTATTTTCTTTTTCAGACACAGGCAATTTTTTAACGTTAATGTTCCTTCGAGAGAAAGTTTAACACAGTGAACGGTGAGTTAAAGGAAGAAAATGCTTTTCTGTTCTCTCACAGACTTTGCATCAATGATGGAATTTAAAAATGTATTTGGTCGTTTAAAGCCTTAATGACCTTGCCTTGTTTTCTCACAGTGAATTCACTAATACATTTTAACATCAATTTCCTCGTTTAACATTATTAGAGAGCAAATTCTGCTGCCAGGTTTAAAATATTAGACACAGCATGAACAGTGAACGTCAGAACCTGGCCTTGTTGTTTAGGATTTGTTGTTTAGATTATTGCAAAGTGAACATTTGGGGGGATTTTTTGGCAACTTGAAGTGGAGCTGCAACATTAATATTTCTTTCTTTAGTCAGTTTGAGATTGTAACCCCCTGGTGCAAAGCATGAAACTTAAAATAGAGATAATCACTAGCTGCAGCCCAATGGGAACAACCTTGGGCTCTTAAAAATATTTTTTTTATCTTAACCATTCTGACATTTTAGAAACTAAACTATTACTGCAATCTATTAATCATAAAACTAATTAATAGAAAGTTATTTGCCATCATTTGACCAATGATGGTCAACGCAGTTATTTTCAGTGAACTGAGTCATTAAAATCAGTTCATTCAAAATATTTGTTCAGGTAATCGTTCAGTGCTCAACCAGAGATCTGAAACATGGTCGAACGTTTAGTTCAACTCGCTAACTCGTGAACTGAGAACGGTCATTCATAAAGGATAGATCAGTGAGCTGAGATACTGTTTGCGAACTGAAAGATGCTAACAAAATCTACACTATTATGTACAGTACGTCTATTTTCATGACATTTATTAAACAAAATACTTAATACTCCTACTATGAGACTTCAAGACGAGGAGAAGGGACAGAGCAAGCTTGAGTGTGTCTGCGACTATCACTCAAGGTTTACATTAACTGTGTACACTGAATAGGGAATATTCCTTTGCAGAGAAATGATCTAGCACAGTAAGATTAAATTACTATTCATATATTAATATTAGTCTAGATAATATCTGGATTGCAGTCCAATGTTGTTGAGTCAATGCAGCTAAATTTTTGCAAACCAAATGAGCTGTGTATTAGCTGTCTTGAGCACACCCCATTCCCCCTGCAAACAAATCCCTGCATGTTTGCTCGCTGAGGGCTCAAATGAACTGATCGAGGAATGAAATGATTCAGTTCAGTTCGTTCCACAACACTAAATCTGAATGAACTCACTGAGTTCATGACGGGGTGATTGGCAGAATATATTGTGTTTGCAGATAACAAAAAGGTCTTTTTTTTTAAATATGTGGACAGAGAGAAGATGAGTTTAGATGAAGTGCTACTTCTTCGTACTGAGGTGCAGTGGTCCAATCTTTAAATTTTTACAGGTTTTGGGGGTTGTGAAATATCTGGGTGGATTTTTTACAAGCTTTTCAGAAATTGCTGGGTTGGAAACAGTGAAAGATTGACATGCACAGCAGAATACAGATTAAATGCCACTCTCTCTGACCACCTGTTATGATGACAACTGAATGTCACACAAAACCCAGCACATACTCTCTAATCAAAATAGTGTTTATACTGAATATACTGTATCCTGTTTGCAGTTATTTCAGCAATTACACCTCCTCTGAGGTCACACACTGCAATCTGTTATCATTAATTCGCCTTGCCCCACACCGCTCAGAAGAGCCTTATTCTCTTTCAGCCTGCAGAACATTAGCACGGCTCTGCCTTTCTTTCACAGCACAATGAGCCGAGAGAGGCAGAGAGAGGGAAGGGAGAGATTATTCTGACAGACAGACAAACAGACATTCAGACAGAGAGAGGAAGAGAGAGAGAGAGAGAGAGAGAGCCACTGAGACTGACGCATTTTCTGAAACACAGGCGCATAACATTTCCAAAGACGTGAGCTGAGAAAGAATCAGAGAGAGCAGAGCATCAAAAAAAACTGCATGTGCAAGCAGGAAAGACGAGTGACAAAGACAGGCACAACGAGGGAACAAAGGCAAGCGAGCGTATGCATCAAAAGCCTCGGTTATAAAATAATTCCAGTACACACACCAGTCCCATTAAATAACCAGTATGGGAACAGAAAGATTATGATCCAAGCACGAGGCAGGGGAGAGTGAAACAGCTGATGACAGGAAGGACAAGCAGAGGATGCATAAGGTGAGGGAGGATGATTGTACCGCGGCCTTGAAATGTCTTTGTAACAAAAAGAGACGGAAAGAGACTTTTAATTCAGCACCCTCCTCTCCAGTCCTCGACAGGCCCTTAGCCTCCACACATGAGCACCCTATTAGGGAATCAGAGCAAGACCACCATCTTTACATTAAAGCACTGTTAGCCATGTGATCAATACTGGTAAAAATGACTGTAATTTCATGTGCGTTTGCTCTTGGATGATCACATTTCCCTTCGGACCGGAGCTGGAAATCAATAGGAAGAGGGCTCATTCTCTCTATATTAGCAGCATTCATCATAATAAAACCTCCCGCTGTTGACGGGTGTTGATGTCGAAGTCATACCCACGGGAGCGTGATTTGATTGGCTCTCCATGCCTTCATAACAACTAATTACCATATTACGCAGCAGGAAATGGGTGACGTGTGCCACTGTGTTCGCATTTCCGCCTCCGTGCGCACCTTACTATGATTTTTTAATTTAACACGTAATTTGACAGCAACCAAGCTCGATCAGTGGAACAGACACGAAGAACCATGATTAAAAGCCAGTATAGCTGCAAGCCGGCGCCGCGTGTGTGTGACTCCATCACTTTTATCAGTACAACTAGCATCGCGCTTTGTGACTCGCTGAACGTGATTAAACTAATAAATCATAGCTTGGGTATCCAGTTTACACACTGCTGTTTGCTATCATGTGTAACATATGTGCGAAACACATGGATTACATCACGGGATCCCTGTTTGAACAGGAAACAAATAATGGATGGATGCTGATTTATTCAACATATGACAAACAATACAATGATTTCAAGTGAGTTAGTTAGTGAAGCTCTTTTTTTAGACAAGGAATACATAACATGCTGTCTTCTTCTATCTGTAAAAGTTTTACAGAATAAGCCACAACGTCCGCTCGATATTTGGCGAATAGAGCGTAAGAAGGAGTGTTCACAAGAGTATTTTCTGTTCTCTAATAGGCTGCATCACTGCCTCGTCGAAGCCTTAACTAACAACCACTGTGACCACTTATCCTTCATTTTCTCCACATTTTCTCATCAATTTCATCATTAGATCGAGATTTCTGCAGCTTATTCTATTATGTGCGACACATTATGTGTTAAAGGCAAGACTCACATTTAGTTGACATGCTGCAGAGTTTTTCTGGATATTTATGTTGTTCTGATGATCATCGTGGTCAAGTTTTCTTTTAGCCTAACCTGACATGAGAAGAATCTCATCTGCAATTTACCAATTTAACATTGCCTCATTCACAGTGTTTTTGTTTAAGAGAGATAATAATGAGGTGATACATTTTTTATATTGATTTTAAGGAGGCAGAACATATTTGCATATTGTGTGTGAGGAAATTTTCCAGTCTAGCGGTCACTGTATGGATAGTGTTAAATTTTAGGTTGTTATGGGGACACTGACCTCTCTCCTTGTTTGTGTTTAGGAAAGCAGGCACCATACTGATCATTACTATGGTAACCGAGGTCAGACGATCAGGCTGTCTCACTCCATAGACACAACAGATGAGCAGATAACAATGTCAGACCACTAAGGCACTAAGGGTAAACATATTTCCTTGTTTGTAGACTAACAACCAATTGGCAAATGCCTTATACTGTAGATGTATTGAGTACGACATTTAGGGACGTAGAGTAGTTGTGGCATTATTCTGAGGGCATATGGACGAGCCACTGAGGACAACTTCTTCAGATTTCAGGCAGCATCATGACATGACAAGTGTATTAATAAATCCTTCATTCTCCTTGGCCAAGCTTCAATAAACCTTTCAGCATAAGACATCTTGGACTCCTGTGCACTCTCTCTCTCTCGACTGACTGAACTGACCACAACATTGTGCACATTTCGACAGTCACATTGTAGTTTCATGTTTTCTATATTAGTAAAATATTATGGAGCTAATTTGGAACTAGGCTGATTTATCTTGTACGTTTATTATGTCTGTATAAGAAAAACTGATGCTGGATGCTGGAGTGGCCACTGTCATCACTCATAAACTCTTTATGACTTCGCTTGGATTAAAGGCATAGTTCGGGTTTTCTGAAGTGGGGTTTGTTATGGAATTTTCTATCCTTAGGTTATCTTGGGGTTTGAAAGTCTATCCACCAGCATGAGTTCGGCAGAATGTGAGACCGACTCAGGCACTTCTGATGTACATTGAGAGTGTCTCTAATTCTCCTTGGCCAAGTGTCAATAAATATTACAGCATAAGACATCAGAGGCTCCTGAACACTTTCTTCCCTCCTGACCTCACCATTGACCTTTGACTTCAGCAATTTCTCCATAACAATGGGTTGTATGAGCTACTTATGCACAGTCGGTGTGTTACCTACAGTCAGATCTATGGCGTGTTACACCGTGTGCGGCACAGTTAGGCTTAGGCGTAGGAATATCTAAGTTTTATGGTTGAGACAATGTAGCGCCAAGGGAAAGGGCTGTCTGACAGCAAGATAAGGTGGTGAGAAAATACTCACTATAGCACTTAAAAAAGATTTTTTTTTTTTTTTTTTTAGGTGGACATTTTTTAAAAACATGTTCTTCTGCTGACTCCGTCCACAGCAGTGTCTCACTGTACTTCAGTGCTGTGACTTCTGCAAACAGGGAGAGCGCTGACTGCCGTAGGTACCTCATACAACCCCACTTTAAAAAATACATGTCATATGAATAGTCAGCACTCTTTGTGCATCGTCTGCATCTGTTACTGTTCTTATTTTATAAAGGTATATACTGTATTGCAGGGTTCCCACTGAAAACGATAGTGGGGAATCATTTTCTACATCACTGAGATGGGACATTCGACAAATCTGCTTTGAGTTATACATATTTCTAATATTTACATGTTGAGTAAGGGTGTTTAAGCGTTTCAAAGCCTTGCACCAACCCACAAAGTCTTCTGATCTGGGTTCATGCTCGCAGGCTGTTAGCACAAGTGATCAGTCCTTGTCCTACTTTCACTCAGTGAGGTAGGTGGAGAGAGAGGCAGAGGAACCAGGAGATGCGTCATGACTGCTGTTTAGAGTGAGTCTCCATGTCCCAAAAGTGGGCTAAAACATGCTTCAAATAAATCAGTGGCTCATTAAGGACTCAGTCTCTACAACCAAGCCCTCCAGAGGGATTACAGCAATACCGTGCCATATCTAGCAGACTCACATTATCTCACATACAGTACTGTGCATGATCCTCGGAGAGCACTGGCAGGCTAAAGGTACTGAACCAAAAGAAGATGAAGTATAATTACTTCAAGCTTTAGGCTTTGGGGGCAGGATTTAGCTCTGCCTCTGCAGGTCGAGCTCACACAGATGGGATCGCGTCTCTGCGTACATGTGTGCCTGTGAAAATTCACATTACTTAGTCATTGAATCTGTCTGCCGCTCTAATCTAGTTCCACTAACAGGATTCCTCAAAGGTTTCGCGTCAGCTTTGAAATGCAAAATCCAAAAGGTTATTAATATGGCATTACAATTACACCAGAAAATAGATTAACCAATGAAATATTCAGGAGAAGCTGCCCTCGCATCACTCCACGCTGCTAAATTGATTTCCACCCGTCCTACCTATGAGCATTGAGCGTCCATCTCCCAGAGGGTAGCGCTGGTAGCGTGGCACGGCAAATGGTGGCAACTTGTGGAAGAGAGGCTGCAGCAGCGGCTCCAGTCTGGAGGCTGAAGGGTCCGAGGGGTAAAACAGGTTGAAAATCTGAGAGCAGGCTGGATGGAGCTGGCTCACTGAGGGTCAGGAAACACAATGAAAAAAAATAAAGCCATTAGGAACAGGATTTTAACGTGGAGTGTAGCTGAGTCAACATTTGACAGGAAATATTTACAGTGTTTGGAAACGGCGTAAACGTGGCTATAGAAATCGAGGTTTAAAAAAAACACAATTCTGAATTTAGTTTTATTGTTTTTTATTACTTTGAAGGACTCAATGATTCCCCATTTCTTTAATGACAGCATATTTGAGTTCCTGCCACAGGACCTTGTTTGTCCCTTTAGATTTATTTCTCTCCTTGGAACAGTTACAGTAATACAATGTCGAGTATTTTCACAGAAGCAAGCAGAAAAAAAGAAGAAAATGATGAAACCATCCAGCTATGTCATACTGAATTAAACTTGATTGGTGTTACAGCTTTTATACACAGGTCAGGCCAGTTCTAAGTGCTTTGATCAACAAGACAGTACCTTGGAGACTAATGCACGCATACAAAAACCGCTGTGCACAATTAATTTCATATAATTCTCAGATATGTTTTGCATGTGTCTGCTTCTTACCCTGGACGGCAGGCAGCACAGTGCGTCTCATGGCCAGCACGAGGCCCAGCGGACAGCCCAGCAGGAAGCAGTCTGACACCTCGAAGTCGAATCGGCCGGGGTTCAACACCAGACTGGTGCTACTGCCGCCACGCACCTCCACACTCTCCTTCATTAAACTGGGGAATAGACAAGGACAAAAAAATATAGAATGGGCCCCCTAGTCCAAACGTGTGGCCCTTCACTCTCTGACAGTCATTCTCTGTCTGCAAACTCGGTGATGGTACAAGATGACCGCTCAGAGCCACAAATGAATTTGATGCAGACATGTGTGGATCTTGTGAAAAAGGTTTATTCAGCAATAACGTACTGATAATTCGTTGGGTTGTACTAGCATCGAAATGCATAACTGAGACTCCACGAGTCAGAACTGAAAATACAAAGACATGATGGTGTACATGGGTGTGACTCTTACTATGACAGTTTTCTTTTCATTCAAAGAGTAAAGCAGGGGTAGTCTGAAAACCTAAATATCAATAATGTTCATTCTGAATTTGAGATGGCAAATGTCTCGTTCTTGGCACAGATGAGTCAATGACGCTTTTTGCTTTATCCTGACTCAGTAGTTGGCTTGCTTTAACATTTTGGGGTCATTGTCGGCGCTGTGCCTTTGTGACTCAGCCTGAGCCTTCACAGACTGCATCGCACTCGCAGCTGTTTGAACAGCCGAGCTGACTGACTGACGAGATCTCTCTGCTCTCTAGCGAGCCGATATATCCCCATTAAGTCCTGCTTTGGGGGAAAGGATTAGCCAACAGTCTCCAGTCATCTTTAAAAGCCAAATCAATAGTGCTTTGATTGCCTTCCATTTTGGTTGTTGTCTTCTCTCTCATGATGTGTCCACTCTTTCGCTTCTTCCGACTGTGTCAGGTTGTTTGTCTGCCTTAATTTCTAACTGCTGCAAAATATCCTCATAGTTAGTGACTTCCTCCAAACCGCACCAAAGTAATTTGATCATTACAGTGCATAACATTTTCACAACAGTTTTATTTCTCTATGATTGACTATCTTGACTATGTTTCCATCTACATTGTATTTTGTGAAGCATCTTGTGACTTTCAAAAAACCATAAAAATAAAGCTTATTATTTATTTCAATACATATCCATGCTCTGGGAAGTGAACGTTTCATTCATCGGCACATAAAAACACCTGCTCGTTGGTGCAGAAAGTGTTGTTTTTGCTGCCTGGACAGTGTAAATTTCTATTGAACTGCGGTGTGTTACCAATATATTTTAATAAACATGACAAATATTACATTGGCTAACTTTTACTGAGTGAATGGTTGAAGTGTTTTTATGGATAATGAGCAATGAACATATGATGTGTCTCAAACTGCCGTGCTTTTTACTGTAGCAGCAATCAGATCTGACACTGATGCCTACGTATTAGATTAAAGCGTTGCGAATAGATTTCCTTATGGGCATTAAGCATGCACTAAACCTTTTAGTGGCTCTAACTGCACATAGCATTTTTTTTCTGAGCACTTTAGACTAAATAGATGTCTAATTCTGTCAATTATGTCCATTTAGGTGTTGAGAAATTTTATTATAATCTTGTTTAAACATCAGTGAAATTAGCTAAAACACACATCCCTAACAAACATAGCTCGGGGGAAAAGGAGTAAAGTAAAGGAAATGACAGACATAAAAAAAAATAATCATAGTGCTATGATCATTTGTACATAATCACTCAGACAATTCCCAGTCAGGGCCAAAGCAGAGCAAAGTGAAGTGAACCAGAGGTAGACAGTCATCCGAGAGGCCATTATAAGGGAACAAGTCTGGGAAAAGGAGCTCTAATAAGCCCTCCTGGTGACTGGAAATATCCACTGGGAAATGCAGGGGGAAAAGAGCACATCCGGGAGCAGAGGTTACCTTCCACACACCATGACTCTGGCTTAATCAGGAGTCTAACAGGAAGTGAAAGGTGAGAGGTGCAACGCCATGAACACAATGTGGCATAACTGTGAAATGATGGGATCCTCTCCTCTGTGACTTTGTTACTGTAATGATGTAAGCCTAGTGAAGTATGTGATTTGGAATGGGAACACCGGTTGCCTGAAGTGAGTCGACATGGCAGTCATTCCCCCTCGAGCCACCCCGACTCAGCCAAATTCACCCGCTTGGTCTCCCACATAAACTGGCTGGCACAGGCTCAAACAGGCTATTTATAGTTCAGCAGAGGCAGGTAGACAGGAGGGGCAGTCAAGCTGCAAATATTGATAAAGAGCAGGGGCGAGACTGGGTGACACATTCCAGGAAAACCTGGATGAGGGCCGGCGTGCAACATCTGGGTCTTCATATCACACTCAAATGGATGAAAATGGATGACAGAATCTCTAATACGACTCTGAATGTCTGACATGCTTTTTTGTGTTCAAGTTGTGGGTGTAAATTTTCTTACATGTGAAAAATGACTATTATTTTTACATTTCTAGATATTTGTAGTGTACAATTTATGTCAAATTCTGTTCATTTTTGCCTTTGAACAAAACACTAAATCTCCTTTTGCTTCAGTGTTTTCCAGATTGGTGGACGACATATTTATTTTGTTGTACATGAGCACAATTAGTTCATAACCTTCCTTCCTGTACTAACCTTTGTTGTGAGGAAGAAGCCGTCTGATCGAGATTTCACCTCTGTGTGTTTGTGCAGATGCATATGCATGAAAGTGTGTCTCAGTGTATTTATGGGTAAGTGCATGAAACAATCATAAATAGTTTGTTTTGCAGGTTCTCTCTATTCTTTGAGGAGAATGAATGAAAACAACTCATGCTTTTTGCATTTGCCAGAGTATAATGGGTGTGCATAATTGTAAACTATATGAGTGTGCTTATGTAAATGAGTATATGTGTTTTTTGTTCTTCCTTCTAGTACAAAACAACTGAACAAAAGTTTCAATTTCACATTGACACACTTGTCAGCAAGCCACGACTAAAAAAGTGGATATTTGTAAACAAACAGCTGATTTCCCGATGTTTAGGACGCTGATAAATGAGATGGTCTTCTTGTCAGTTCTGGATTGTTGTGATGTTGTCACAGACACGCCTTAGTCTCGACTCTTAAACCCCTAGATTAAGACTGGTGACAGTTGCATCTTGTTTGAATAGGTTGGTTTCTAACAATAAGAGGTGACAGGCATTGCTTTCTATTTGTTTATAAAACCAAAAATCCAATATAACCAGAAGCATAACCCTTTAATCCCACTTACTTTTCAACCTTACCCATAATAGACTATTTATATTGTCTCATGGTTATATATTATCATATTGCCTACACTCTGGCAGACGTGTTAGGTGCGTTAGGGTTTACCAACAACACTCTGGTGTCCCACAAGGATCTATTCTAGGCCCACTCTTGTTTAGCCTGTACATAAATGATCTACCATTGGTTTGCTCTGATGTTGATGTTAATGTATGCTGATGATACAGTTGTCTATGTTCATGGCTAAAACAAAGATGAAGCTGTATCAAAACCGTCGCTGTAATGGTACAAGTTACCACGTGGCTAGTTTAATGCTGCCTTTAGCTTAATGTTACAAAAACAGTCAGCAGTCAGTTCTTTACAAAAAGGCCAACCTCAACACCAGATGCAGACATCACAGTCAAGTTTCAGGGAACTGCATGTCCATTTGTGAAGGAATTTTCTGTTCCAGCATGCCATGCATGAGCTCACTGTAGGGATAGTGCTACATCTTTGTGAGAGACACTGATTCCCCTCAGCAGCACAGGGCAGCTTTATGTTTGTGTTTAGGAAAGCAAGCAATATTCTCATCATTACTATGGTAACCGAGGTCAGAGGACAGGGCTGTCTCACTCCCTAGACACAACAAACAGGTAAATAATGTAGTCCCTACAGAGTCAGATAACAATGTTGGACCACTGTGGGTGAACACATTTCCTTGTTTGTAGGCTAATGACCAATTAGGGACATACAATAGTTGTAGCACTATTCTGAAGGTATATAGACGAGCCAGAGAGGACAGCTTCTTCAGAGCTGAGGCGGCTTCATGCCATGACATTGATAAATCCTCCCTTCTCCTTGGCCAAGCTTCAATAAACCTTTCAGTTTGAGACATCTTGGACTGAACTCCACAACACCATTAACTTAACTCTTACACGTCACGTTCTGTACAGGTTGGGGACATGTCACTAAAACTGCGCTAACGCCAAAAGAATCCCTGTAAAAACAAACAATAAAAACCAACAAGAAGCCGCACAGATGGCATCACTGTACTATTTTTAAAAATCACAACTTACTCAACTGGGAAAACGTCGTTAAATACAGTAAACTGTGTCTAATTTTCAAGTTATTACACAATATGGCTCCTCCACCACTCCATAATTAGTTCACACACAAAAAACAGCTGAACTACTAGAGCAGCAACTTGAGGGGATTGTCTTATCCCAGGAGAAGTAGTTTTGGCCGGTTTCCTTTTTTTATCTTTTCCGAGGATTGGAGGCTCCTAATATTGTGGATTTTCCACAATATTCAGGTTCATTAGAAATCAAACCTGTGAACACTAGAGCAGTGATGTGTTTCCTCGTTGTTTGTTGTCCTACTTGTCATTGTTGTGCTTAGGGTGCTCCTGCTAATCATGTTCTCTGTGCATGGTATCCACACTTCATTAGGCTTAACATTGTGTTGTCATGCTATTTATAGAGTGTTGTCATGATATTGTTGATTCTGTGTGTCATAAGAACTGTCTCTCTTCTCTTAGAAGCACAGGCTCTGTTTGTATCTGCATGGTTTTTCACTCTTGTTTATCATACTTTAGATGCTTTATTCTTGACGTCTGCTTTCAGCTATTGCCTGCCCGGGGACTACAGATGGAAATGAGCCTTTCTGGCTAACATATTTTCAGAAAGGTCATTAATATGTCCTTCTGTGTAATATGTCCTTTCCAAATAAAGTATAAACTTAACTGATAAACTAAATTATACATCACAATGTTAATATATAATGTGGTTAATTCAGAAATGAATAAAAGAATCAGACATTTTTTGGTTGTCCAGTAAAGTATACTAGTAAAATACTTGTGTATCTACTTTACCACTTTGAAAATCATTCACAAAAGTTGAATGTCTCTTTAAGCATCCACAAAAATCTTGTGTGGGAGTAAACGTTCATAACTATTAACATAACTAAAAAAAAAATCTAGTTCAGTACAGCTCGTTTTGCTCTTCAGACTATTTCACGGGACTGTGGAGGCATGACAGATCACGTTTTGATTGACAGCTCCCTCATGAGTACTGGCATGGAAGCTAAGCAATGAGCTGCCGTGGACGAGAGCAGCAAAACTGTAAAAACAGCCACTGAAAAGAATCAATATCAATTTAAAGTGTACGCTATATTTAGAATATAATCATTGCTTTACTTCGCCGTCAGACAGCCCTTTCCAACGGGGAGCTCAAGCTGTTATCTCAGCTTTGTTCAAAGCCAGTAGACCAGACTCAGACTATTTTCACATCTTACTCGGCGAATTGCAGATTTATATTGACCAAACCAGAGATTGTTGGTACAGTGAAAAGACTAACCAAGACGTTAATAAAGGAAAACAAGTGTAAGAATATTTAGTTTTTTAACAGTTTTTGAGTTTATTTAATACACTAAATGTCAAAAGTTGGTTTCTTCCAGCTCTGGCTAGCTTTGAGGCAGATTGAGAGTGAGAACAGAGAGGTTTGTTTAGTGGGACAACTGACGTGGATTTCTTTATGATGGTTCACAGAAATAATTCTGTACAAATGTCTGAGCATAAACCCCAAATCAGGAAATTTAAATGACAATATTTCAAATAAGTATTGAAACTAATTTCTAATACCTTTTAGATGCGTATTATGATGTACCTAAGAGCCTAAATACATAGTTAGAAGGCTTTTGTGGATTTGACCTCACTATAAACTTATGTTGTCTCACAGTACACAGTATATTGTCACCTTTCCCTGTGTGTATGGAGTTTGTTCATGTCCTACCTGGAGAAAAAGCTGTGCTGACCCGTCGACGAGGTGTCTCCATCATATGAGTCGCTCTGCTTGCGGCTGAGCGGCGGCCCACCCTGGCCGTGTCCTTCGTTGGGGGCAGAGATATCGATGTTGCTCTTACTCAGCCTCTTACTTGAACTCAGACCCGGGCTGGACTCCCCGAGCAGGCCCGAGTTATCCTGAGAGGAAGGAGGAGAATGTGCAAAGTACTGTAAAGCCTCATATACCCATAGCAGTGGGTGCACTGCACAGTCAGACGAGATCTGACGCTTTTTTCCCAGCTGAACAGTTAAATGTGGGAGGGAAAAGTGGTGTCTGTAGACAGTGAATCCATGAAATGATTTGAATGGCAAATGGGAAAAGACAAGAGAGAGGGAGTTACAGACAGAAAGTGGGAATCATGTGACCATTAGCGAGGGGGGAAAAGGGCATGAAATGACATGCTGCTTCAGTTCGGCACTTCAGCATAAATATTCAGATAAATATGTTACACGGTCACCACAGGAACGACTGAAAATGATGCTCAGAAAGAAAAATCCCCCTGAGATCACCCTCTGAATACAACTGGTGTTCCAGAGCCACTGTGAATTTTATTTACAGCTTTTATGTATGAGGAGACTCTTAGAAAAACAGAGTGCCAAGGACATTGCCTCTGGTGTACAGTGACATTTCTGAGAGCCGTGTCTTGATAGAGGTGTTGTGCTGAAAAATTGGTGAGAAACAGGCGTATCAAGGGTGATTTTTCTGTATGAGAGTCACTGTTTGTTTACTACAGAGGACAGGGAGTTGTGCCAAGGACATGGCCACTGATGTTCATGTAATAATTAACTCAGCTGATGAAAACAAGGTATAACACAGGCATGTAATCTTGATAATTTGCAGTGATCTCGTCATCATCGATCATGGGTAAAAAAAAAACACTGCTTTCACCAGCTGTTCTGAGTGTCCCAATCCCCCCTACAGATCAGTGTACCATCATCATCATCATCATAATCATCACCGTCGCCATCATTATCAGTGTAACAGTGAGATCCTACCTTCAGGCTCTCGGTGCTGTTGTTCCTGCTGCTGTTGTTTGGGCTGCCAGGCCTCTGGTGGTTGCTGAAGCACAAAGCGTCAAAGCACAGCACACCGCCCACGCAGTCGCCCATCAGGCATACCTGCTCGGAAAGAATGTCATTTAGACGCCCTCCACATATGGCGCACTCAGACAGTTAAAGCCCTGACAAGGGGACGATTGGAGAGGTGTATGAACTGAATTAAAAACGAGAAAACAACATTTCACTGGGACTGCAAGGCATGACACTCACTGGGTCCCGACTCTCACTGCCAGTATATTACACAGTCTACAACCGTACACCACTAAAATGTCACAAAAGGAATAAAAGGGAAAGCAAAATGTGTTTAAGAAAAGTTATTTTTGTATCTTTCTGGAGCGGTTACACAATTAAATAACAATAATGTTTTGCAGCTATGTGCAGCTCCTCCATTTCCTCCGTGCACTGCAGTCATAAATCAAGTGTTTTTTCTTTAATGCTGTGTTCACAACATATCATTAGTTTGTGATTATGAGCAGCCAAGTGGGAACCCACCTTACCCACTTAGGCTCTCTAAGTTGTAATTCTGAGTCAGACGTATTGGGAATTTCTTTACGTCTCCCACTTTGAGGACTACAGCACAGCGCTGATGAAATATTGCAAAGCCGTAATCGCTGGCACTTCAATAAATTCCAATATTAACACCAACATTCAGATGACAGAAATAGCTAATTATATACGTCTGCTTCTAATATCTACTATTTATAATCATCTTGGAATAATGTCTGAACACTTATGCGTATGCATGCTTTTTTTGGTTATCCTTATTCTCAAGTCTCTTTTGCAGGGAGAACACATGACACGCCCAAAACGCAACTCATGTTTCACAGTTGGGTGGTGTTTCCTGTGTCGACTCTGAAGACTACCACTGCTGCTTCACCAGGCGATAAACAATTAAAGCTCTACAGTGTTGGAAAGAAAAACCCCAGAGCTGATTATAATAAAGGCAATTACACACAAACCAATCTGTTGAGAAAAAGCTGCAGAGCAATGAGAGGATTGAATTTAATCATCTCAACGAGCAAAGCAAGTTGTAGAAATAAAGTAGATTTGTACATATATCTACATTATATACCGTTATGTAAATGCAGCGTAGAGTACAGAAAGTATCAACAGCCGATCTATTTATAATCGCAAGAGCCAATCAAGAAAGAACACATACTGGTGTAATCACATTTACTGTAATCACCTGTGGGGTTGTTAACTTGTACCTTTTGACTGTATGAAATGTTTTTGTTGTTGCTGATTGGTTAATCAGGACTGTATTGACCAGTGGCTCTCTGCTCGTGTGCCATTAAAGCCTCATTTCAAACAGCAGCTCAGCTACAGCAGCAAATACACAAAATGAATGAACCTACAGTATCTTTCATAGAAAACAAAACGACCAGCACCATCCTGACTAATTCCTGAAGACTGAAAAGAAAAACCCAGGAGCAGAGCCGATGACGTCAGCATGTGTCTACAGTGTCACGCTCTGTCATGCTCACCCCAAAACACAGACAGACAGCGGTGACGCTTGATTTATGCACTCCTGACCTCCAAAGATGAGTGAAGACAGAAAACGTCAAATGGTTGACAATGGAAACGGGCCATTCAGTGAGAAATGAACAGATGAATTTGCCTGTATTTTGTCCCCTCAGACCTATCCTCAATCGCCGTGTTTAATTCAGGAAACAGATGGAAAATATGATGTTTGAAAAATGCATGAACATGTATGTCTTGTATGTACGATGGCAGCATTGGGACTGAATATGAGAAGCTTGAAATTTTGCAATACGTCAGACGCAGACAGATATGAGGCTCAGGATGTCAGAGCTGTCATACAGGCCTTGTGTTTATTTAATCATATCATATCATCATATTATCAGTTATCAGTCAAAGATGAGACATTTAATGGTTATTTATTTTGTGATAAATATGATGTTTGTTTAGTAACTCGCCCCTGGCTGAGTATCCCTGGCAGCCACTAACTGACAGAACTAACTAACTAACCACTGTTGTTAGTGGTCTGTATGTTAATGACAATGAATATGTGGAACAACACGATCAGCCGAAATATTATGATTGAAAGCTGACGTAGATGACACTTTGTCAATGGGTATATATCAACTGCCAAGACAATTTATTCTGAATTTGATTGACATGCTACGTCCTCAGTCCTCAAATTCTGCATACTGATGTGACAGCCACATTTTGCCAATTCAAATCTGTATTCTAGGCTGATATTTGGTAAGAAAACCTCCCAGAAAGATGACATTTCCTCTCCTAGTCATGTGCATGCTCTAAACACAGATGCAGACATGACAGGGTGAGTGCTGATTGAAGAATCAGGTTCACAGTTCTAGTTACAGCCATGAGTTTAGGAAATGTTTATCTCATACTTTTCTGATCTTTAAAACTTTAAAAGGTACGTTAAAGTAGAACAAGCAGTTAGGAAAGTTTTCTGTAATGAGGCCCCAGAGCCTGAACCTAATGTTGTTAAACCAAACCCCAATAGTGAACAGTCTACTCACAGATCATTACCTCACTAGAAAATACAGCTTGTTACCAAGAGCCTAACAGTTGTTATGTGTGGGAGACGAGAGGGAAATGTGGTCCGCTTAAACAATAGAGAGGTAGTGTCCTCTGAGGACCTGAGCGCCCACAGATTACACAGCCCACTCAAAAGCAATCTTCACTTCCTTTGATAATCACTGACTTCCATTTAAGTGCCTAAAGCTCATTATTCAATGATGAGAGACTAGAGTGAAAGAGTTCTCCTCTCCTCTCCTCTCCAACCAGAAGAAAACCAGACAGACCTGACCCGTGAATCCCTGCCCGTCCTCCGACTGCAGGAAGCTGTGGTAGACCTGGTTGGCTCGCGCGATCACGGTCGCCACGGCGTCCTGGTAGCGAGGTGAGACGATAGCGAGGAGCGGGAGAGCAGCCAGGGGCAGGTGGTCCACGCTGCTGGACACACAGCTCTCGTCATAGCTGTACGGGTTCAGGCTGGAAGAGGAGGAAGCAAGGAAAGAGGGATGAAATGGGATTAAGGAAGGCGCAGTGTGAACAGATTTCATCATAATTCTATGTCTTTAGGAGTGTTTGTTAAATCATTTTCTAATGCATGGTAATTTCAAAAGAAATGAAGGTTATGTTCATTAAAGGTCATCGAAGATTCTTCAGCTGAAACATAAGATGAGGAGAAGGATGTTATCTCAAGGAATAACACACATGCACAGGTCTTTGTGTGTTTTCTGCTGTGCAGACATTAATGGATGTGTGCGTGTTTGCATGCATGCGTCACACTGACAGCGTGGGGAAAGAATAAAAGATGGCGTTGCCCTGCACTCTTTCCTTGAGCAGCACTGTCACCATCCATCAGACACTCTTTACATTACAGGAAAAAAAAGCATCAGTGCCGAACCAAGGCTGAAATATGTCAGCGGCCATGGACGACGCAGAAGGACACAACCTCTCTGCAAGTATGAAGGCTGACAGTTTTCATGTAGCGCTGACATAAAAATGTATATGATGCAACATTTTGGGAAGTACACAACACAGATACCGCTTAAATAAAAGATCAATGATAATTTCATGTCTGTTTAACCTGGCTTAACACCAAAACAGAGAGCAAGGAGGCTCTGCCTCCAACAACGACAACTAAAATCTGTCTCTCAATGCTTCCACACTCTCTCTCTCTCTCTCTCTCTGTCAATGCCTATTCCCTCCTACTGACAAGTAAAGTCACTTTTATTGATATAGCCTGAAAACACAAAACAAATGCCTTCTATGGCTACACCCATGAATTTGCACAATGGAAAGGGACAGGAGCTGAAGACATACATCTTAAAAAATGAGTTATATTTTCGTGACAAGCAGACAGGAGTAAATAGCCATTTGTTTGGAATATTCAGCTGCCGATCAACACATGCTGCTTTTGTGGCAGCAGGATGGTGTATGTGGGACTGAAGCTAATTAGCTAATGATCAACACCTGGACCCAGTGGCTGCACACAGCGAGGCCTGTCGTCATTGTTAAGATGCGGCTCGCTACTGGAGGTTTGCTAGCTAACAAGAGCATGAAGATTCAATGGTTACGGACTTGTTTGAAGCCTCTTTCCTGTCCACGCACTAGCAGTAATAGTCTGTCCGTCTGTCTGCACAGTGTTTAAATATTGTGACAATAGAGTGACAAGTTTTGTTGTACGCAAGTATGATCACAATAAAGTTGAACTGAATCCAAACACACTCTGGACCAGTCGCTCTCTCATTCAGTGGATCAAATTCATATCAGTCGTCTAATTTCATCTAACTAAATAAAGCAAATAAGTGAATTTCCCAAAATGTGGTAGATGTTCCTGTTGTTGTGCTAATTGGACTGGCATGAACCGAGCAGGCTTTAATGTGCCTCTGAGGGATGAACTTTGTTTAATTAGGGCCAAATATTGTGTTGCCATGGTTACAAAAGGAAAAAAATTGAGTCTGTGTACCAAATGTTTTTCTCTCACTCGGGTAACAACTGTGACCAGAGCAACTTAATGTTCGCTCACTGACTGTTAATGTCCCCTTGCATATTGGTCAGATTCAGCCATTTATTTGATCGCTTACACCGACTGCATGACTGTGTAGATTTCTCGTTATATTCTTAGCACTTTTAATTATCCAAATAAAACTTCTTAATATCTGAGAACTTCTTCTGACAAAAATCATCCAGCTCCATTTTTTTTTGCTAATCCCAGCCATGATTCTGCATTCACACGTGTTTACAGCAGCCTTGGCCAATTTCTACTGCAATTACAAAGAACCCGTTGCTGCAGGCTTTGGGAAACCTGTTGGGAAGAAAAGAGACACTAGATGTGAATGTTTCGCTTCAAGCGACATGTTCATCTGTGAGTCTGTGTGGTGGATGAAGCCACCCCCACAATCCCTACTGCAACATCATCACAGCAAACATAGATCTGTGTTGGAGGGCAATTATTTACATCAGCACCAGAGTGCATAGCAACATTGTGTAACTTTCATACCATAAAATAAAATAAAACATTTTGATGATGCACTGATGTGTAATCAGGTGAATTGTGTCTCTGTCATTCCCACTCTGCACCCCGAGCACCTGTATCTGCACTATGTAACGCTTTACAGCACTGAGGCACACACCACCAACGATTTCACTTATCTTGGTGAAGCTTGGTCATATTTTATGGAGAATAATATTTTCTGGTTTCCCTCTGATGCTGCTGTGCATCAACTCGCTGTGATTTGCAGAGTCTGACAGTAAAGTAAACTGCTGTGAACTGTAGCTGCTCTTAGCTAATGTTAGCTCAGTTTGTTAGTCGGGCTACCCGGTCTGTGAACTCAGAGCACCGGGGAAGTGGACCGTCAGGAAGAGGAGATTTTCAGGCTCGGAGAATGCAGACGGGGAGCAGAGCTGGTGTCTTGCCAGGACCAGAACTGGGCAAGAGGACAATGTAAACGAGCTCAGCCGCCCCTATGGACATAATGACAGAGACGAAAAGACTGAAGGGGACGTTGAAGGGGAAGAAGATAAAAGAGAAAAAGTGACCTGGGACTGACGTTTATTCATTAGCGAGAGCTTTGTGAAATAAACGACGCTGAGCTGGGCTTCTTGCTGTAATATTAGGGCTGGCTGCTATGTGTGTTGTTGCACTTGCTTGTTGTTTGGCTGCTAGCAAAGTTGTCGACTCATAGTTTTTGAGGTAAGTAATGTAATCATAACTTAATCAAAAAAAGTACCAATTTCTATGAAATGTTGCTTTAACCTATTCTGACATAAATATGTGGAAATCACACTGGCAAACTCGATCCAAAAAATGACTTTGAACAAGGTCTAATTTTCTTGTAAAAGCTACAACTGTTTGTACCTTTTATCAGTGGTGTAGTGCAGCACAGGTTATACACAGGTATGGGGAGTATTCCTACTTATTTTTCAGTCGGCACTGGGCGTACCCACTTCTAAATCCTCCCTCTGATGAGCATCATTCAGTCGCGTTCTGTAAGCTGAACTCGTTCCTAGGATGGTGAAGGTATGATATAGTTGGAGTAATATGAATAAGAATTACTTCACTTAAACTGCATTATTATTTAGTTGTGTCACCCATCTGAGGGCAGCTCTGCACTTCTTCTGAGGCAGATGTCAACTTCATTTAAATCTTTACTCCCTGAAGTCAAGGAGCACAAGTTAAGTGCCCACATGCAAATTCTACTGGCCTATTTTGAGGCATGAATTAAGTATACCTTCTTCTCTCTGCACCACTACATCACCTGCTTTTGACCTACTCTGAGCAGGTGGCTGCTGCCAGTGAAAACACCAGCGATGCCTGCGACACTAAAGTTGCATTGTGCCGTTGATTGCTGCTGACACGGCCCCCCCGCTGTGCCTGTTCTCCCGGTCTAGAAAAGTCGAGTTCACAGCAAGACAACAAAATATCAAGTGAAAGGAGGTGAGGAAAAAGTCTGAGAGCAACAAAATGACATCTTGGCGGCCGGAGCTGCCATGTGCCACGAGGTGTCACAAAAACAAATCTTGCAGAGACAGCCCATAGAGGGATAAAAGGGGAAATATAAATAGAAAGTCACGTCTATATGCTGGGTAGCAACTCCTCTCAAAATGAGAAAACTATCTGCTAGGTATCTCCAAAGATTACTGACTGGTCTGACTAATTTGATATATATAATTATAATTCTCATTTTACCTTTGAGATTACCCCACCTCCTATTGGGATGTACACTTCAAATGAGTAAAAGCATGTAAAATTTTCAGCAAAAGTACTTCCTATTTTGCATATATATTAGAAGACAGTCTCCCCACCGCCAACCTCTCAGACCTTAACAGTAATGATATTACATGCAGAGCACACAGTATAGCACACGACCCACCCCGAGCCACCCCCTCAACACATCCTTCATACTGCTCCCATCCAGTCGCAGATACAGGTCCCTGGCCTTGAAACGGGCTTGCTACTGTATAGCAAAACATCCCAGTACACACTGCCATGTGTTGGTAGCTATATGTATGGGATACGGGTGAAAAATGTGCTGTATTCCTTGTAAGGATAATAAAGTATCCATCTATCATTTAGTAATCAAAACTGGCTAAATAAATACAAAGTAAAACCCTCAAAACTGTATTTTCCTGCCTGGCAGCTGCTATGTAACATCCAGCAATTGACAAGAGTAACCTCAATCTTCAAAATATCAGCAAATAGAGAAGTAAGAAAAGAACACCCACGGGTTCATCAGAGTCTGAGTAGGGATGAAAAAAAAAATGGAAATGAATAAATACAAGTGGTTAAAAAAAGATGGCAGAATTAACCAGGAGGCTTTTGTAGTCTCTAGTCAAGGTGTTAAAAAGCTAAACAACAAAGCAAATACAACACAGGGCTGATAAAAGATTGAAAAAAGATAATATGATGAAAATCAAATGTAATCATAATCAATGTAATCAAACATCAAATGACACGTTACTGTGATTACGCCTACTTCAATTACAGGAATAATCATGTTAATATAGTGAGATAATATTGTTTACGTGGGCTCTGCATTTGCTTTATTGTCTTAATTACGTTTTAATTTTTCATAATTCAATGAACATGTAAATGTGGGAGTGAACATAACTTGCAGAAGAGCAGTTAATGTGATTTTTATGGTACAGTGACTTTGCAAACTTGCAAACCTGAGTTACAAAACTATTTAATGACAATATTGCTGCACTCAACCGGCTCTGACTCATACTGTAGCTATATTAGGGTACTATAAGTGAATTGTCCCCATTGTGGGATCAATAAAGTCTATCTTAACTTGACTTGTCCTGTCCATTGACAGTTTAAAGAATGGCGTATGCATGATGTCATGCGAGGTTTCTGAAGAGCCATTATGAAGCTCAGTTTGTGGTGGCTCTGGCCGCCGACATGTTGGTAGTCCTGCCTCTGCCGCCTCCCAGCTAATCTGAAAATCAGCAAAGACGTGGATCACGCTGAAAGACGCCTGGGTGTTCAAACAAGCCAAGGTATTGACTCCAAGGTACTGACTCCTACCTGTCAATCAAAGCAGCCACACTGTTAATTCTGTATAACTTTAAGCCTTAATATAATTTAAACAGGTGAGTTCTATAAAAGTTCACCCTCAGTACAGTTGTCATGAACGGTGAAATTAACTATAGAGACCAAAACTGTTTTTTGTACCAGGCTGTAAACATGTTTATTTCTGCTGTGAAGTTGGACATTTTAACATGGGGACTTATGGACTCATTCTGTAGCCAGCCTCAAGTGGACGTTTGAGGAACTGCAGTTTTTGACTTTTTGCATAGGCTTACTTCACGAACACGGAGGTTGCCGCTTGGTCCTGTCCTGATTTGTAATGTTTGGTAAGGGAATGAGGTTTTCTTATGATTGTAATGTTTAAACGTTAAAAGCTTGTTTGTATGTTTGACTTTGTTTGACTATTATCTCTATATTTATCTGGACTAGTTGCTATTATCGAGCAGCCGTGGGGGGTGGTCACCATGCAGAGATCACACAAAGATAACTGAAAAAGTTTGCCTGTACTCTGGTACTACTGTATATGAACCCTTCTCTTCAGGGGAAGCTTCCACACTTTAAGCCACTTTCCATGCAGATTTGTTGATTCTTATACAGAATATTCACTGGAACGATGCTGCATACACATATTTGCATAACAGCAGTGTCACTCCTGCTACAGAAGCTGCAGCTCGGGAAAAAAAAAACCCAGCACTGAGGTGGCAACATATTGCTCGAGGAGGAAGACGTTCTGTGTCATAATTTAAACCGTGATGAATTGTTTATCAGGTGCTTGTTTATTGAGTTTTAGGAAGCCCAACATCCCTGCTAAGTGCCACTGAGTGTTTGGTCCGAGCTTTCTAGTCACTCCGCTTTGATCTTATTAAAGTCTTGTTAACAACTGCTGCTCATACAGACACTCCCCCAAAACACACACACACACACACACACACTGAAAACTCAAAACAAAGATTTGCAATTAATATTCCAAACACAGCTCTACCTCTACCAGCTTTAACAGGGTTCACAAGTTGCAGGACAGGAACACAGGTTTAACACCTGCTGCACTGCTCAACAAATGTCAGGTGAGGCACTCATTATTTGCGCCGCATAATTACTTGATTATGCAAGCACTTGTTAGTATCATTACCACTGAGCAGCCACTGTTTTACATCCAAAAGAGTGCACATAAATTATTTGGTTTTTTTTTTGGTCGTGCGTGTCCGAACTGTTCTCTGGGTTTTTTGCTGGGTATTTTAAAGGTACGACGTCGTCGAGCACTGCAGGTTCTTCTCAGTTCAGAATCGATAGTCCAAATTAATTTGAGGCGATCATTAACGTCTTTGTCTACACAAACATGTGCTTTGGAAAAGGCTGCTACGCCAAATCAACCGAATCCCATTTGCATTTAATGGCTATAATTAATCTTAATAATCCAAAGTAATTTCCTCTAAAATGCTGGTGATCAATAGTGGCTGTGATACCAGGCACAGAGTTTTGACAGAGCAAAACTAGAAAGCGGTGCACTTGCTGTGTTAAAAACAGATGGTGCTCTATAGTCTGGATTTTATAGTGTATGACTGTAAATCCTTAATTAAGAGCATGTGTTCATTCAAAATGAAACCTAACAGGCTGCAGGAATGATAAACGTGACATCAGTCAGCACAGAGATGGCAGATAATTCAAATATGCTACTTGGAAGTCTTCTTGCTCCTCAAAGGAGGCACATCAACCAAGCCCTGAATGGCAGAGGAGTGTGCCTCACATCGCTTTGACGTGTCTGCCCTTGTTATTTCAAGATGTGAGTCATTAGCTCACGAGCGGCGGCATTTACCCCGCTTACATCTCTCTGCTCTCATTAGTAAAATGCAAGAGATACTGACTCAGGTCATAGTGACCTAACCAAAGTGCACGTCTTTTGAAGACTCAGTTGCATAACATAACAGAAAAAAGCCTGATTTGCTACTTTGTCAGGAGCAACACGTAGCTTTAGCTGAGCTGTGAGGTTATCCTTTATCTTCAGACTGGGAGAGCTTCATGGTTTATCGCTTTGCCTGTGATTACTATGTTAATATTTCTAGGAACTCTGTCAGAGACTTCGTCAGAGGCAGATAAAGGGCAGGTAATTACGATACCATTCTATACTGTGAGATGTACAGTAGTCTTCCTCAAGGTTTCCTCGTAATATGATGACGAGTAGATCCATTAACAGCAGCGGGGAGGAGATAAGGCTGAGGAGACGATTAAACCTGAGATCAGTCTCATCTCTCGCAGCATAACCTTGGGATAGACTCAATTATGCTGCCCTGCAAACGTTTTGCCTCTCGCTATACGATATCAAACTGGAAACTCTGACTGTCCGTCAGATTCAGCCTTAATTGCTTTCTCACTTTCCTAATGGCTAGCTTAGCACTGCACAGCGTTTGCACAATTAGCATGAACAGCAATGGGCCTCTGCAGAGTTTTCTTAATTAGGGATGAGGCCCAGAAAAAACAGCAGCACGTCCACTGTCGCTGACGGCCAGAATAATGAGTCTCTATCTCCCTGAACTGAGGTCACTCACTGTGCAGATGGAGAAGAGGACTTCCTCCTCCTCCTCCTCTGCTTCCCCTGACAGAGAACTGATCCTGCATGCAGACACTGACTGAGATCAGGATCCATTTTGTTTTTCCTCTCCTGCTACACAGCTGAGATTTTTTTTTTAATAAAAATGTGTCTTTCTCATCAAACTGTGACAGAGGAGGTGTGTTAGCAGCAAGAGGAAATCAGTTTTGGAGCCTTTTCGCTGTTGCTGTTAATTGGACGAGCTACGGCGCACTAATACACACTCAGTGCTCTTTTCCGACTGTTTTTTGTGTGGGTGGGATGTATTTGTGCTTTTCAGTTTATGGATTACACGTGTGTGCGTTGTCTTGACACCCAGATCCTAGCCAGCACTCCCAGGTATGTTCATTAGCAGGCAGACCAAGTAATGAGCCCTCAGAGCACCTCAGAGCACAGCAGGCAGTCAACACAAAAGGCAACAAAGAAGACAGAAGCAGAAAAACATGGACATTCTCTATTGGGACATAAGGAATAAGCACGGAGTCAAAAGTGGCGTGTTTATGTGAAAGTTTTTCTTTGAGGTGCTAAGAGATTTTGCCACCTCCACTCCGTGGTGCGATTTTCAGCCAAGCTGTTACCCAGAATGAGAGTAAATTACCCACACAGCAGCAATTCCTTCCCGCAGGGCTGCCTATTCCTCTGATGTTTATGTTGGCATGTGAATAAATGAGGCTCTGCACACCCACAAGTCCAACACTGTCATTAGAGCAAACACTGTTAACTGACAAAAGTGTAGTTGAATAAGTGTTTGTTGAAGTGTGGGTGTGCATGAATGCCTACTGGCTGCACATATTGTGAGAGTATGTTAAGGACCTGCAGCCATCTGGACATAAGTAAGTTTTGTCTTTTTCACTGGGGAGCTGAAACACATCTCATACACTTCTCATTGTGGAATGTGGACGTTCCTCAAACGTCCACTTGAGGCTGGCTACAGAACGAGTCAGTCTCCATAAGTCCCCATGTTAAAATGTCCAACTTCACAGCAGAAATAAACATGTTTACAGCCTGGTACAAAAAACAGTTTTGGTCTCTATAGCTAATTTCCACATTCCTGACAACTGTACTGAGGGTGAATTTTTATTTAACTATATTTTAAGACTTAAAGTTCTGCATAATTAACAGCAGTCACTTTAACTGACAGCTGCACAACAGGTGGCTTGTTTAAGCAACCAGGTGTAATTTGGCCTGCCGATGATCCACGTCTTTGCCGATTTTTAGATTAGCCAGGAGGCAGAAGAGACAGGACCTGCCAACATGGCGGCCATTCTTAGTTTCAAAATGGCTCTTCAGAAACCTGTGTGTGATGTCACAGGTACAACGTCCACTCTTCATACTGTCAGTGATGTTAGCCTTTAATAGAGTCAACAATACCCAAAGCTTAGCACATGCGCAGGATGCATCTTGACATACAACATTATGGGTTGATGCCTGTTAACTCCCCAGAAAAGCAGCAACTTTGTCATATTTACTCCCAGATTTTTATTTTTCTTATCCTCTATTTATTAAGTTTTAAATATACTGACATATATAAATATATATACGTTATTTCCCCCTCTGCATGGAAATGGCTGGTGTGTCGAAGCTTAACTTGAAGATTGAAGGGAAAAACAAATGCACTCTGATTTTGAGGTTGTTACCACTCAGGGCATGTTAACAGGATCCTGCTAAAAAATATAATCTGTTTGAAGAAGTCTGTAATGGATAAATAAAACCTTATGCAGGAAAATATATTTTAATATAACAATTAAAGACCAAAAATATCAATTTATTACACAATGTTATGACAATTATATTTATTTCTCTTTCTATCTTACTATTTATTTTAATCATTTGTTACTTAATTTATATCCCACATCCGTTGGTCTTTTCTGACATTTAAACTTTCATGCATATCTGAATGTAAGCTGTGTATGCATTTATGTGTGTATGTGTGTGTGTGTGTGTGTGTCCACATGCATACAAGAACAGGCAATCGAGACGCTGCAATAACTCAGTTCTGCTCGACTCCCTTGGAAAGTTGTTGTTTTTAATATTTAATCTGTGGATGTGTTGAAAGCTAAGTGGGTGTCAAGCCGAGCAGCTATAGCACTCAAATCTCTTTACACTCGTCTTGCTCCCAGTCAGCACTTCATTGCTGCTAACGTCAATCAAAAAAAACAGACAGAAGCCGTGACTTGACAGCCAAACACATTCTCTCGGCCGTAGTGATTAGTGACAATCCAGACAAAAACAGCCCCAGCATATAATTGGAATGCAGCGAAAACTAAGTGACGCTGTCAAAGATAGCGCTGGTGACCACTGGGACATGTGGCATTAAATGTGAAATGAAATCATTAGTTACGCCTAAGCAGCTCTCTGCACAGGCAGCCGAGACTAAAAAAAGGGCACATACGTGAATGCAGACGTGTTTTTACTGCCTGTATGTCAAGTATATCTTCCAGCCAAGGACTTCATTACCTTATAAAGATGACTGCCGCAAGGAATGGGACTTTTAAAATGGAGATAATACTGTATAATTTACCAGAAGGGAAGACCCATCTACTGACTGCTCTGTGCTCTGTACTCATGATCATTGGAAACTGTATAATATCATTTAGGCATTTATTTTGGCCACTGAGGACTTCAGGGGGAGAATTAGCGATTAAAAATCAACAGCATTTAAAAAGGTTAGAAGTTAAATATTCCACATGGCCACATGCTTTCAGGGGCTGGAAAATGCCATCAGCGGCCTAATTAACATTGCACTGTCTGTTTAGGGGTCTTTTGTCAGTTTATTTTCTCAATTAACCTTCACCACCTTAGCCGACCAGGAATTTTTGCCTCTATGCTACTGCTCACAGGCATGCGTTCATACTGGGCAAATGTCTCCTTAAAGTAAAGTCCTGTGTGGTCCATTCACTAATGCTTCATTAGGGCCGCCTATCAAACTAGTGAAAAGGACAACAGAAGAAGGACCCTAAGGGTGACACCTAAATACCAGCTTCAATAAAACTATCATCAATTACACTATTTAATACATCTTGGCAGGGTTGGATTGCCATCCGATGTCCAGAAACACACTTCAGCAAATAGTCTGAGACACAAGGCAGACATTTTGATTCATCGTAGTAGGAGAAGTGTCCCAGAGTTCAGAGACAATATAACTTGTTAAGTTCTGCTAACCTACATTTGTGAATCAAACAACAGCATGTGGAACATAAACCAAAGACAAAACATGTTTTTTTTCAACAGCAATGGTTACTTTTTACATCATTTGAAGCTTTTTAGTGGAGTTTCAGGAGCAAGAACACACCTATGAATACAATCCTAACCATGTCCTTGTCTTTCGCTCGTATTTTTACTCTCCGTAGGGTCCTAGGAGGTCCGTCATGCCTGGGCGCTACGGCGGATTCCCCACCGAAGCTCCCCACAATGCAGCCATATTTAGTACAAGATATAAGTACAAGACAACAAGCTTCGTTCACTACTTTCCATTTTGCCAATAAACCTTTCAAACGCATCTGTTGATGGTGTGTTCATTGCTAGTGAACTACCAAAAAGACAACGCCAAATCATCGACAATAAAATTCAATATTGTTTGACGACCCATTGTTCTGAAACCCCAATGGTCTGAAAAATGTCCCATTGGACTGAAAGCCTCTCTCTCTGAAAACAAACGGCCAGTGTAATCTGCTAACTCTCACAGACGCCCGTTCAGTGAAATGTGTAACTGGACGTCTTAATGCCATCATGGGAATAAGTCTTAGTAAGCCTCCAGAACAGCTGTAATACCTGTTAACATGGATTATTCAATGTTCTGAAATTATGCTGGAGGATAAACATCATTCATTCTTTCTACAGATATCGTCTTCTTGGTTGTTTTGATGACGTTGGTGTCTGACGTATTGGTACAAAATTGTGTGTTACTGAGTGGAGATCTGGTGACCGTGAAGGTTTGTGTCCTTCTCCAGTTATTTAACCAGGTTTTTCGTATATAATGTATTAAACCACATGTGGATTTCATCCAGATATGAGGCATTTGAAATGCTGAGTGTAAACAGGGTCAATGAGACTCCCTGTTCTGGCAACGGCACTCACTTGGACACCAGGGAGAAAGCTTCAGCACACACTGCCGGACACGGCACCAGCTTGATCATCACGTGTTCGCTGGCGGCCTTAAAATGCACCCGTGTCACCTTCTCCAGCACTGACGCCAGGGTGGCCACATCACCAGCCTTTGTGCTGGGGTCTCCGCCTGCTGTGTCCAAGATGTTTCCCCCGTGCACGACCAGCAGCAGCACATGCGTCTTACATTTCCTCTGCAAAAGGGTTGAAAAAAAACAGACACTTAAAAAGGAGGAGACTCAAAAGGAGGGAAAGAATAGAAGCAGCAGTTTGTGTGAACGCTGTGGAGCTACATGGGAAGACAAATAACTGGGTGCTTCTATGTGCTCTTGGTTACTGGTGAAAATAATGAAAGGCTGTTTGCAATGATCCTACCTCTGTGTCCTCCAGTCCTTCGATGCTGCTCTGAGGGGCACAACGTGGACCGCCCAGCTGGTAGAGACCCTCTGTGTTGGATGAGCGAGAGGTAGATGCAGGAAGTGAAGAATAAAAAGGGAGAAATGAGGAAAGAAAGGGTCACTGCAAGAGCCACTTCACCCAGTTGCACCGATAACAGAAGCATAAATGGGTATTGATCGGTGAATATGGTCAATATTACTAATGCCTCTCCATCTCTCTTCATTGGATGGGTCTATACGCCCTTAGGCTCAAATGGTATAAGTAAGATTCAGAAGTCAATACCGACAGTAAACAGCAGGGAGCTTGGTTGTTTCTCTGCTGCAGCATCTATAGCCATCACATATAATTGGATTTTGAAAAGCAATGGACTTCATTTCGAGAGACAAAAAAAAAATATTTCACCCATCTAGAAGCATCTCTCCCTCTTTCTGTGAGGTGTGGTGTATCATGGGAACCTGGCCAAACTCATTACCCTCTGCGGAAGCCTCTGGCCGGTGTGTCATCTTATTCCTGAGCTCTCTCCTGTCTCTCTTTCTATTTCCTGTCTCCGGGCTCAAGGCATCCAGGCTCTGTGCTTTGCTCGCTCACTCGCTCGTTGTTTATTTGGGCTTCTTCGTCTGGGACCAACTGTCATGGGAGACTCTCACAAACTCACGCACTGTCATCTCCCTTCTACCCCATTCCCAGCCCACAAGCCTGCCTCCGACTGCCTGCTTGTCTAGAACAGCTCAACACACACAAGGGACTCAGCATACTGAACTATTTTGGTCACAAAGTAACAGGAAATCAATGGAGGGTGGTTTTCTTTTTTTTTTTTTTTGAAAGGGGGACGTAGGGCAGAAAAGTTCCTCCAAAATCCTTGTAAAGTATTTCAGTGTGCAAACACTGCAGGGGATGGAGAACAGGATTTGACAGCAAGGAGAAAAACTCTGCTGTGTTTGATGTAAAGGGAAGTTACATTTATTTGTGGGGCTAGATCATTATTGTGTTTCAGAAACCTGATTTATTTGGAGGATCCGTTTACTGCAAAGCTCCAACAACTAGTGATTTAATTGTTAATTAATTGATGGACAGAATTTGAATTGGAAGCTATTTTAATAGTCGATTAATCACATTTAGTCACTTTTCAAGCAAAATCAACAAATATCCTCTGATTTTAGTTACTCTTACTCACTTTTTTCAGTGTTACATCATCCTAAGCTAAATATATATTTGGGGTTTTGACTATTGGCTGGACAAAATCTGAAGATGTCCCCAGGACTCTGAGAAACTGATGGACATTTTTTTTTTTTTACTATTTTCTGATATTTAAGACTTTTTTGTAGCCTTTATTTATCATAAATAATATTATATATGTGACAGAGGTGGGGCAAACTCATTGTTTTGTAATTCACAAGTAAATGGTAAATGGACTGTACTTATATATATAGCGCCTTTCTAGTCTTCCGACCACTCAAAGCAGGACATATCTCATTCACACATATTCATACACTGATGGCATTGGCTGCCATGCAAGGTGCCAAGTGCTCATCAGTTTGAGGAGCTAACCATTCATA
Organism: Argyrosomus regius; assembly: GCA_946959425.1. Lineage (NCBI taxonomy): Eukaryota > Metazoa > Chordata > Actinopteri > Sciaenidae > Argyrosomus > Argyrosomus regius. The sequence goes on from OX336889.1 coordinate 9,802,596, forward strand.
CACATTCACACACCGATGGCACAGCCTTCGGGAGCAATTTGGGGTTCAGTATCTTGCCCAAGGACACTTCAACATGCAGACTGGAGGGGATCGAACCAGGGATCGAACCGCCGATCATCAGATTAGTGGACGACTCGCTCTACCTCCAAGCCACAGCCGCCCCAAGTCTCAAGTCTTGACTATGACATCCGGATTCAAGTCCAAGTCAAGAAAAGTTCATTTTTGTACTGTGTTTTTGCACTGACTAACACACCTTTGCCTCCAATAGACCTTTTTTACAGCAGCCAATTTGTCATAAAATAGCCAGGTCAAGACAACAGGTATTTCCAATGATACTAATTACGGTTCAGTTCTGTTTATTGCAGCAGAGACTTTCCAACATGCACCACAGCAGCACTCTGACTCTGTTTGACCTGAATGGAACGAAATGCTACTGTGAACAAGGTGTATTGTGCAATATGATTGGCTGCTGTCAGACAGATTCAAAGTATTTAATTGTCAGTTAATTCTGTGCTTGCTGTTGTATACTAATGAGTAGTGTAAGAGATTACGCTTTACATTACATTAATGCTCAGTTACTTTGACTTTGATTTAAGGACTCAGTTGTTTGCCTCAGTAAGCCCTGTTAGCTTCTACCTAAAGAGTATAAATGAGCTGTTTAAAAGTTAAACAGGTTTGTTCAATGTGTGATTCCACCTTTCTCTTGGACAGAGCTGTGCTGAGTAACAACACTAATTTAACGAGTGATCTGACTAATTACTTCTGATAAGATAAGATAGACTTTAATGATCTCACACAGGGGGGATTCATTACTGTTGAGTAATTAGCAGATGAGTGATATGGTAGTGAGGAAAAGTCAAGGCTGAGTTGTTTTGTGTTTTTGGCCACACCTCCAAAAAGTAACTGCTTATCCTCATCGGGGTCACGGTGGGGCTGGAGCCTATCCCAGTCACCAGCTCATCACAGGGCACATAGAGACAAACAACCATTCACACCTACGGGCAATTTAGAGTCACTAATTAACCTGTTAAGGTCATGTCTTTGGACTGTGGGAGGCAGCCGGTGGAAGAACCCACACAGACACGGGGAGAACATGCAAACCTCACACAAAAAGGCCCCAGCAGAGGTTCAAACCAGGAACTAACCACTGCACCACCCTGCCGCCAAGTACTAATATTAAATATTACATTATTAAATATTTTCATATTGATATAAATATATTTATACAAACATAATGTTTTATATATAATGTTGTTCAGGCCATCAGGTGATACTACATCTGCCCCGGAGCACTTATAAATAAAAATAATCGAAGTGGATGGAGCAGATTACAGTTTAAGTTGAGAACAATCTTCACACAGAATCCCCTGAAACAATGTGTGTGACTGCAACCCGGATAAACAAAATTATTCTAGGCTAGTTAGAGCAGTGGCTTAAAGCAGAGAGCTGAAATAGGTTTCACAGAATACAATTCCTGTGGCCGATTAAAAATATGATTTATGCGTTTGGCCAGGATAGAAAATGTTACAGCTAGTTTAGATTGCTCCAAGAAGCATTAAGGTTATAGATCATAATTCAGTCTTTAAAGAAAGCCTGTTAATTAAGTGAAATACAAAACGTGCACAGTTGTTTGATCACTGAGTACACTCACTCGAACACAGCCCATATTAAAAACATCCCGAGTCTCACACAAAGCATTTGCACTAGAAAACGTACCGGCTGCCAATCTCTAACAAGCAGCTGCATTCAGCAGATTGTAGGGAAGAGAGTCGGAGGAAATAGGAAAGCTTTGCACACCTCATCATTTGTGAGAAGAGCACACACGCTGGGCTGCTCCTGAATTCAAAAGATAAGTAAGACATTTGTCTGATATTGGAGCAAACTGACAAAATCATCTTTCTGTTGGTGCGGCTCAGTGGTATAAACCGGCTTCCTGCGGTTACGAGGCCAATTTTTTTTGTCCTTCAGTAGACTTGTGCTGCTGCAGGGGGATTCTAACAATGCGTCGGCTTTTCTGTTTTTATTTCTTGTGCTTGATGTCAGGAGGTCTGAGTCCTGCCAGTCAATATGTGCTTTATGAAGCTTAGTGGTATTTAGCAGCTCTCTCCCTGAGCTCATACCCTCCTAACAAATGACCTACCCTCTAAGCACCCTATAGAAAGTTGACAGTGCCATAGTTCAGCACCACTACGGTCATTTCCAGTCAAGCACGCGCTCACAGCAGGTACACGCGGTGCATCAGAGCATCTGCTATCACACTGCGGTCTGAGATATTTCCTAACTTATCCACGAGAGAGAGGAAGAGAAAATTGACCCCAGAAAGAAGGTTGCGCAGATGAAAGGGCTCTCCAAATAAGCCTACTCGAGCTGAATGAGAAAAGATGAAATATTGATGTATTGATCTGTGCTTGGATCCCTCATGCGTGTCATTCTGTCAGCGTAACGATGATTTAAAATGTCATTTTCCCATAAAAGTGAGCGTCGTCTCTTTTTGTCTGCAGCATGCAGAGTTTGTGTTCTCTGTTTATCTCCCCTCGAATGTTCTTCCTATCAGGTCTCGACCACTTCTTCCACCATACACACATTTATCACCTTTGATTCAGCAGATGGGAGAAAAACAAGAGCTGGAGGATGAGAGTGAGAGGCAAAAGACTGCATTCATCAACAGGAAGATTGGCTTCCAGGGTACAGATTTATATCTTCCCTGGGAGTATGAAAATGGCAATATGCCCTCAAAGTTTCCTGCCTGCTGGAGTGTGAATCAACTCATTAGAGAGCTACAGTATCACAATGAATTATCTGTGTTCCCGAGAAGACGTGCACAGAAAACAGCAGCCTTGGTTTCTTCTTGCAAATTATTTTTGCCTCTAAATCTGTGGCTTAATTTAACAAGACATGCTACGGTTTTAAGAAACAAAAGAAGAAATGTTTTATGCAGAACAAAGCCTGTGATTACATTTGTGGGGATTGATTATGAACACCTTCAAGTACACAGGTGTGAAACAGTAATCTACATAAATGTATGTCTTTATAAAAGACATCATAATCTGCAACAGGCTCATAATACTATGAGGTGTCTTTATTATGATTACAAGCTCTGCTAATTGTATTTTTTTTTAGCTTTGTTTTGGTCTACATCAACTCAGCTGCATGCCAGGTAGTTTATCAGAGCCTCTTCATTGAGAAGAGCTTTGGCCATAAAATCAAAACAATAAGCTGAAATGAGCTAAAACGTTTTGTAAAGCATGTTTACATGTTGTTAAGTGTTTATTTCTTCCAAACGACTGAAAGATTTTCAAGAATGTATTTCAAACCCCGCTTTCTGACACTCGCCACGTTCAATGATTGATTGACAAACCATCCAGATTAATTGATTCAAGTGAACGTGAAAAGCTTGACTGCAAATTGTGTTTAGCTTCAATAAACTTGCTTCTCTTTTTATCATGCAAGAGATAAAGAATTACGTCTTGAGATCTGAATTTGTGCAACAGGTTTAGTGCAGCATTTCTCTGCACGTCACCATCAGCAACCACTAGAAATACTCTACATGGTTAGATATTTTCTTTTTATATTTGACAAAGGTCCTCAGTTTAAATAAAACCGAGGATATCACGATTACATGGAGACATGCATCTTAGACGACTAGACAGCAGGGACTCCTCTGTCCATGGAAGAGAATATAATGCAGCGTTTTATGATAAAATATGAATGAACAAATGTTGTATTCCAAGTATTCCTGGTACTTTACGCTGTTTTCCAGGTACTGTATCGAGAAAGGTGAAGAAGCCATAACTTTCATCGCTTTGTTGTAATTCTGAAGTGTGTGCTGTTAAGTATCAACAGGTTACGGTGCTCATTTGGAGGAGTGGTGTTTCCAGACTGGTTGAACAGCCCCCTCTGACCTCTGGCACAGTACAGGCATGCTAACTCGCTCAGCCATCTGTTCACTGCTGTTGGCATCGGGGTCTGTCGTGTTGCCCTACTGCGAAAAGACCCCAGGAGACGCCACCAGCTCCATTGCATGACAAACCTGCTGACCCCCCCAATGCACACACACAAAGAGATATACGCCATAAGGCAATGCAGCACATAAACTGACACACACACAGTCTGTCTCTAACAATCCCAGCTGCTCTCTGTCTATATGCTGCGGCTGTTGTAATGCAACAAACACTCCCACACACACTAACACACGTACAATAAGCAAAAGTAAGGTAGCAGAGGCGCACTCAGTTACTATAGAGACGTACTGATTTGATATTTACTATCGACATCTGCCTGATTTGGACCAAAAACACTGGATGGAAGATTGGAAAAAGCCAAACAGTTGCAATTCAGTACAAACTATTGACAAATGTATCCTGGAATGTCACGTTAATAATTAATAAAAATGGTAGCAACAGCTGTACAGCTGTGCAATCAATGCCGGACGCTCGGGCAACTCAATAAAGCACTTAAAATCATACAAAGAAATATGTATGACAAAGCTGTAAAAACAAAAGAGCTGCACCTCAAAATCTCTGTATTAACATGTTACATCTTGTCTGTTTAATCAGTACAAATCTCCAGGGTAGCTATACCTCCCTGTTTTTAGTCTTTATGCTAAGCTAATAAGCTAATTCATACATATTTCATACAATCTTGCATCAAGATCCATATGAGGGCATATGGGGCAGTCAAATCAAGTTAGTTTTATTTATAAGGCTCACGGTCGTACATTTGTCTAAAAACACATGATCCATCATATCCTCAGAAAACTCAGGAAGGGCAACAGAAGACGGGCCCGTCTTCCAGGTGGAGCAGATATTCAATTGGTGTCACAAATAGGTTTTTTTAACAGGGTCATGCGCATGTCTTGAGGTCACTGTGGGGCCAGTGTTAAGCCTCAGATTGTTATGGGGAGAATGACTTCTCCCCTTGAGACACAGAGCAGCTGTATGCTTGTGTTTAGGAAAGCAGGCGCCATTATGATCATTACTATGGTAACCGAGGTCAGACGATCGGGCTCCGTAGACGCAACAGATAGGTGCATAACGTACAGTAGAAGCCTCCAGAGAGTCAGTTAACAATGTCAGACCAATGTGGGTGAACATATTTCCTTGTTTGTAGACTAATGACCAATTAGGGACGTAGAGTAGTTGTGGCACTATTCTGAGGACATATAGACGACCCACAGAGGACAGCTTCTTCAGGATTAGGGCGACATCTTGTCATGACAAATGTATTGATAAATCCTCCATTTTCCTTGGCCAAGCATCAATAAACCTTTCAACATAAGACATCTTGGACTCCTGTACACTCTCTTTCCGCTGACTGAGCTGACCATTGATAAATAAAATCCTCCACAACAGTTATATAAGTAGCAGCAGAGGAATTATTACATGAACAAACAGATTTGCACTTTTGTACATTTGCGCTGCTCTGCAAAATGCTGTGACTTTCATTCAATGTCTACAGCACAAGTCAAGTGTAGATAGTTTTTCTCTCTATTTGTAGTTCTGTTTCTTATTTCTATAAAGAAAAAATGCATTTCTATTTTTACTTTTATATAGTTTTCTCTTTCTTTAAGATCTCAGCACAGGTTTAATTTCTTTGCACATCTATCTATTTTCAGAAATTAAGAAAATGCAGCACAGAGCATACAGTACATTATTTAGTGTAAGAAGTTGATATTGATCCGTTTCTACCTCACTGTCACCACGGTAACTGCATGCCATTTCTGCAACACGTAAACAATAATAATAAAGCTCAACATTTTTTAACGCATCAGGAAGGTGTTAAACATCAGCAGGAGAAACCTATGTGGAGCTCTTACTCCCTCCTCTCTCCCTGTCGTCCTCCTCCTCCTCCTCCTCCACCTCCTCCTCCCCCTCCCTCTGGAGCTCCAGGCGACGACAGTGTTGTTTGGGTGTGATTATCTTTCCTCAATGTGCGATCACGCAGCATTTAACTTCATATCCTGTCAGACAAACATACTCAAATGCACATGTAAACACACACCTACAGACAGATGTGCAGATACAGACAGACAAAGACAGACCAACAGAAACACAGACACAGAGCAGAAAGAGGCTCCAACAACAAAAGGCACAATTAAAAGCTGTAACATAAGAGATGAGGCAGAAGGATATTCCTGACAGAAGAGCTGAGTGTTTCAGGTCAGTCACTTGTAATCATTATCTCACCCCTCACTCTTTCTCGTTCGCTGTCTTTTATTATAAGCCTGCAGAGGAATTGCTTTTGTCTTTTGCAGCTTTTTATGCATCTCTAAGCAGTTTTGTTTTCGAGAGAGAGAGAGAAGAAACAATTTAATGGGATTTAAAGTGACAGGGCGACTGTGCCTATGCAAGCATTGTGCGTTAAAAATGACCAGGGGTGGTCGGTGGGCAGAATACAGATGATTCTCAGACCTTAAATTTATGTTTTCTGTCACTCCTTCTCTGCATGTGTTTCTGAATAGAGCCACGGGGTGCGTGTTGAAAAGAGAGCTGTGGCGCTCCATAGAAAATGGAAAGTCATTCTCTCACTTTTTGTGGAATTATATTCTCACCATTGACGGAAAGAAAAGGGTCCATGTGTGGTTGTTTGGCAGGGCTTATCACTTAGTCATCTCCTCCATCTCCTCCTTCCACTGACGTAGCCATTTTAGCTAATGTTGTCCCAGCTTGGCAGCACACACCCCAAGGAAGCAGCCAAGTCGGAGTCAGTAGATTTTGTTTATCACAGAGTCCGTAATCAGTTATGTAACGCGGCTATTTCAGGTTTGACTACATTATACAGCATCAGTTGGTGAATGAAGTGGAAGGGGAAAAAAAAAAAGATGCCAATGAAAAGAGGACAGCATAAATATACAGATAAGGGTGTTTGCATTGTGAACAGCTTGATAGATGTTGGAGCAGTGGCTGATGTTAGATCACAGGACGACACTGAGCAGAGATGAGGAGGAAGAAGAAGAAGAGTACAGTGGAAGATAAGGGACAGTTGTGCTTCAGGCATTCCTCTCCGTCACTGAGGCTTCATCACCGCTGCCTCTATTGAGAGGGAAAGTGTTTACAGTCGCCTGTGGCTTGTGGAGTAATAAATGACAGAAGATAGAGAAAAGGGGGGAGAAATATAAGAACATGATGAGGTGATGTGATGTGAAGGGAGTGAAGGCGCGGAGAGGCAAGGGTGAAAATGGATGGTTAGAGATGCTGAGGGGAACAAAAGAGGGAATGAGGGAATAATGGAGAGCAAAAGGAGAGAGGTTATAAACCCAGAGACACATCTGAGGAACAGACAAATATATGAGGATCAAAGGGGGAGTGCGTGTCACCGCTCAACTGCTGCAGAGACGGAGAGGAATCCAGCTGCACCTCTAAGACAACCAATGACCTGCACAACTCCACCATGTGATTCAGTTTTCTTCTCCACCTTTTATTATGAACTACTAACAATAAATCATAAGCAATGAGGTCATTAAGCAAATGGGTCGCTGTAGCTGCCGTGGTTACGTGAACAGGTTTGAGAGATGGCAAGTAAACGCCACAGTATACCTGCAACAGAAACCAAGCATGGGGGGGGCATATTTGTTCCACAACGAGACGTCCAAATGCTACTGGACAAATCTGAGAGTTTAACGCACCTATAATCAATATTTTTCTATTAATAATGGATCACATGTCTGCTTGTATATGCCAAAGAGGAGATTTGAACCAGAAGAAATAGTTCAGCACCTCAGCTTTGATTCTTTGTAGCGTCTTTTCATGTGGTGATTTGGTTTCCGCAACTCTGTTTTTTGCGTTTGTCAGAATCGTTTTCAGCCACAGCAGGCAGACGTTTACACCAAAACATCTCTACAAACCTACTGAACTGGCTCCAAATGAATGGTAATGTTGCCTCACTTCTGATGGTGAGTAGACAAAACATCTGTAGTCGCAGGTTTAAGAATTAAATTTGAGGATGTAAATGAATCATCATCATTTCTAAATTAGAAAAAGCTTTCTGTCAGTGATAAGTACACGTGAAGGAAAGTTAAATGGATGAAAACAAACAAACATGTTACAAAGCACACAGCGAGGTGACCGAAGAGAGCTGTCGAGTGGATAGGACAGTACAGGATAGGATAAGTAGTTGAAAGCTTCGTGTAAATCTCTCTGCTCCATCAGAAGTCAGGTCACAAAAACAAAAAAAAGGTCTTTGTGCACCATTTCTCCATTAATGACTGGGCGTCTGGTGTGGGAGCTGGTACGAACATCATTGGTGCTTGACAAGTTAAGTACACTCAGTGCCAATTGAAAAAAAAAAAAAACTCTGCTACAGACAACAGGGGATATGTTACTTCAAATGGAGTGTGAGATATATGTTGTCTTCTAGTGAGACTGAATGACTGTTTTGTTGTATTGCAGTCTTTTTTTTTTTGCTTTATTAGACAGTGACAGCTGGAGAAATTGACTGGAAAAACAGGACAGAGAGAGAGAGAGAGAGAGAGAGGATGGCATGTAGCAAAGGGTCTAGGTTGGAAGTGAACCCAGTACAGTAAGGACTCAACCTAGACACAAGCATACACTCTACTGACACCCACTGAGACCACCTCTCTTTATATTGTATAATGTATTTTATACACAAACAGTATTATATAGAAGATGATTAACCATTGATCCCTCAAGTTTTACACATATCACATAGGCCTGAAATACAACGACGCACACAAAGGACTCATAGAAATGTGAGTGAGAGCAGTTAGGGATTTGGTGCGTTGCTCAAGGGCACCTCAGCATCTCTCCAGCTACTGTGGTCGATGCTGGACTTGAACCAATCACCCTCCAGTTTCCATGCCAAGTCCCTATCGACTGCCCCTGTAATCATCTTGTTGCGCTACGCCCAAGTGGCTAAAAATTCAATTAATAAATTGTGATATTATACTGTACGTCCTGAGTGGAACACAATTAGTCACTGGTCGGCATATTCACGGATACTGAGATGCTGATTTATCTTGCTGATTCAATTTGCTCAGTGCAACACAATGTGTTTAAAATATCCCATGATTCTCTTCAACTTATCCGCACCTCCAGGATCAGCTACTGTTGGTGTCTTTTTTTAGATCTTTTTTCTTTTTGCTACGCCCAGTTTTATGTCTTCAATATTCCTGTGCCTCCACAAGCGTAGGATGTAAACAACCAAACAAGGCAGAACTGCAGCAGGCTATATGCATATTTGCATGCAGCACCGGGTTTCTATTTTGGATAAGTTTGACTTTGTTACAACTTAATGAGAGACAGACAGAGGGACAATGCAATCACCAAGTGAAATTCTCAACAGCGGTCTATGAGTTTAAATGTGTAATGGATCCAGCAGTCCCAGTATTTTATTTCCGTCTCAGAGGATCTCTGAGGTTTCCTGGAAAACAATTTTTTATGTGATCTTACGAGTGTTTGCAAACATTTTACCATTTCCGTCATGTGGTGTGACTGAAATGGAAAGTCTGCTACATGAGACGCAGCTTCTCATTGATTATATTACAGTGGGAACACCTAATCTTTGTCACCCTTTCTATTTTATAAACAGAGATTGGCCGGCGTACTCATAATATTTTCATACATTATACAAGATAAAGAGAGATGGTCTCAGTGGGTGTCAGTCTGCAGACACTGGGGGCGCATACAGTTTTAAAGAAGAGACGCTGCATGACTAATACTAACCGAGACATAAAGTCAGCGGTTCAGCGTCTCACCAGCTTGAGCCCCATACAGACACCATATACATCTCATATTCTATTTCAGGTAACATATCCCCTGGTGTCTATAGCAGTGTAGTGTACTGAGTGTACTTAACTTGTCAAGCACCAATGATGTTTGTACCAGCTCCAACACCAGACACCCAGCCATTAATGGAGAAATGGTGCACAAAGAAGGCTTTTGTGTTTCGTGATCTGACTTCTGATGCAGGAGAGGGATTTACAGTAACTGATGACGGTGGCGCTACTTATCCTATCCTATACTGTCCTATCCGGTCAACGGTTCCGCTTTTTTGGCCATTTGGGGGCACCAGAAACAAGTTGTGGACATGTCACACAGACTAATAATATAAGTGAATGAGTAATTCAATTCCAACAGAAGTTATCTCAAGTCACTTTCCATATGAAGCAGGTCTAAATCAAACACAAGATCCCAAACACAACAAACCACAACAGACACAAGGCAACATTACCATTCATTTGGAGCCATTTAAGTCCAATATTCACTCTCTTTTGATTTCTTTTGGTCTCTTTAGCTGCAATATGTTGAGCAGCCAATCTTCTTCTCAGACAGCTTTCAGTGGGTTTGTAGAGATCTTTTGGTGTAAATGTCTGCCTGCTGTGGCTGAAAAAGATTCTGACAAACACAGTTGAAGGGAACCAAAACAGTGAAGTTACGAGCTAGAGCTGCAGAAACCAAATCATCTTCATGAAAAGATGCTACAAAGAATCAAAGCATAGAGGTGCCGAAGTATTCCTGGGTTCAAGTCACCTCTTTGACATATACAAGTAGACATGTGATGCATTAGGTTCTGTTTTGCCCACACAGATGTGTCTAAGTTGTCAGCTCGGTTTCTGCTGCAGGTATATTGTGGTGTGTACTTGCTTACGTGTGTTTTTAAATTGGTTTGTAACTTCACCTGTACTTATCACTGACAAATAGCCGCATTTGATTTTACAAGTGAAGATGATTCATTTACATCCTGAAATTATGAGTGATGAAATGACTGATGTTTTTATCCACTTTGTAAACATGAAACTTAGATGTTAAGCTACAGATAGTATCCTGTTTACACATCCAGCAGACAAATAATATTACCGTTCCAAGCAGTACAAAATTCACTCCTTTGTTTGGTCTCCACCAGTTCCTGCCTGGCTCTTTAGCTGCTAAATGCTCCACTATGTTCACCAGCTAGTTAGGTCTGTCTGCTGTTTGGTGCTGAGCAGGTAGCGTACTACAGTTTTGTAAAGCTTTTAAGCTGACAACATCTGACTGCTACAGCCAAAAACAAGTTGGGAGATCTGTGGGCTTAAAGCTATGAGTGAACCCTTTGTCATACCTTCTTAACATGACTCGACATGATTCGACACTCCGTTCAAAAAGGTGTTCACACGCTGATCTGGATCGACTGATTGGCAGTCATTTATAGGCCAGGAGGTATTTTCTCAGTACTATCCAGGGACACAGTTTGGTACTACAAGTATCATAACACTGAAAAATACCCACTGAGGCTGATGACAGAAACTCGTTTGACATCTGAGTAGCTTATTAAAGAACACGACTGGTGATATTCTATATATTTTCACATATTGTGGAGTGAATTAATATGATTTATGTAGGTTTATGATCTATGCTGATGCTATTGTGCTTATAACAATAAAATCAGTTAGTTGAATTAATTAATTGTTGATTTTGGGACTTGTTGATAAGAGAAAACATTTAATATGTCATCAGACTTATGCTTTTAGATAGATTATATCTAATGTGGCAGCTCTTTGTGTTTGTTATTTTGACAGGCATTATTATTATCAACATTGTTCTGGAGCTCTACAGTAACTCTGACTTGTACTGCTGCTGCTGTGGAGCACTTCACAGGTCGTTACTGTTTTTTGAGTGGTCTGTTGATAGGGTGTGTGGGGGGTGTTGAATATTCACATTGTGCCCACTTCTTCAGTTAGCACCACCTGACTTAGTACAGCAGCCCTGCAGGAGTGGTTTCTTTCATCTCTGCAGGACCAGACTACACTCCTACACTGGACCGCAGTGATTAAAAGCGCGCACTCCAGTTTGTCAAATCTCAAAACTGACCTTTACAAACAAGAGCGTTTACCAGTAAACAAAACCAGAAACCACAGAACAGGGCTAAGAGCTAATAGAGGAGCTGTAAAGCACAGTTTGTGTTGAAACCATGTTATTAGGACACGAGCACCGACCAGTGTGAGGACTGACTGACTGACTGACAGAGCAAGCTATGGTCGGAGCTAATAAGCTTTAATTTCACATGGATCATTTCAATCCCCCGGCCTTTGATTCTTATCAAAAGTAAGCAAATTGCTTCGATTATTATGATAATTATTTCATCAAATTAATGACATTTTTGAGAGGTTCAGGTGTTCCTCATGAAATGTGTCACAAAAGTCAGTTTTCATCTCACATGTGTCGCCAGTATGGGTGTGGCAAAATGGCAGCTACTACGACACGTTTCACCGATATGTATGAGGACTGATGGGCACGTCTGTCATGTCCAGATAGACAAACATGACACTTGCCCAACAGGAAACCAGCCATTTTGAATTAAGTGTTGATTTTTAGTTGATTTATAAGCATTATAAGCTTTAATCAACTCTTCCTAAAGAATTAACTGAATGGACATCAGATCATCTCAAGATCTTCACAATGAAAGGTGAGTTTTCATCGAATGGTGTGTCCGGATCATGGCGTTGAATTTTGTTGTGCCACCATGACACAGATAGTTGTTCACATGTTTCATAAGAGTCCCTGCACAAAAATATCTACACATCTACATGCCAAGATTCAGTCATAGTGCCACCTACTGACAACAGAAAGTAGGCCTTGAGTTTTACACAAAGCTGTCACGGTGCGGTCTACACCTAGTCTATTTTGCTTAGGAAGGAGCGAAATGACCCTGAAGTATATTTACATGTTCAATAACATCCGCAGTCGCATCATGACGTAGCCTAGTGTAAGTGCAGTCAGAGTGTCTGAACACCGCGGCTGTCTTTATGAATTCTCCTTCATCTTTCCTTGACCTCGTGACATTTTCCATCAAGGTCAAGGAAGAGTGGTTAGGAAAGGACTTAGGAGGTCACTTTTTTTGACTATTCGACTGCACCCATTAAGTATAATTAGCAAGCCTTCTCTAGCACCACACAGTGGACACAGGAAGTGATATCTAACTCCTATATGTCTGAGTGTAGTGCTCAGAGTGTAAGCACCTATGTATCGCTGCTTGCAGCTTTAACTATCATTGATTTTGTCCCATATGGATAAACTCACTCCAGTTTTATCTTTGGCTGAAGAAGCACACTAAATAGAGACACCTGATATGAATCTTTATTTAGGTAAATGGTATGTTGACCGGTACCACTTAACCCTCACACATAGCTTTATAACCATAATGGAGAGTGACATGTTAAAAATGTTTCCCTGACAACTGTGATTAAATTTGCTCTTATAAAGGAACCCCGTGCTGAGGGAGTTCGACTATTCTATTAAAAACCACTCATCTGCATAACTCCCAGTGCTGATTCATGATCTTTGAAGGCACACGCTGAACCTTTCTTATTGTGTCTGAAAAACAGTGTGCTGTTAAATCTCTGGGCGATATGTTATTCAGTTACTGTGGTTGGATAATCACACCAGAGACTTGAATGAATGAATCTAATTAAATAACTTTCTCACAGGAAGAATTCATAAGAAAAAAATCACTTGATTTAAAGTCCGTGTTGACGATTAATATGAAGTATGATAGTCCTCCTGCAAATAATGTTTGTTTCACAAACACAGGACCAATCATAGGTTTGGACACCACCTGAATAAATCATCAACAGTGTCACCAGCAAAGCTCCCCCACACCATCACACCTCCTTCGCCATGCTTCAGAGTGGAAACCACACATGTACACTTAGTCTCAAAGTTCAGATTTCCACTAGTCTAATGTCCATTCCTTGGTTGTTTTGGCCCATTTGGTTTCTTTAAAGTAAATCGACCATGAAGTCTTGATTTACACAGTCTTCTCCGAACAGTTGATGTACAGAGACGTGTCTGCTACCTGAACTCTCTGAAACATTTACGTCTGTTCTAATCTGAGGTGCTATTAATTGGTGATTTCTGAGGCTGGTAAGTGTAATGAGCTTATCCTCTGCAGCAGAGGTAGCTCTTGGTGTTTTCCGGTGTGGTCCTCATGAGAGCCGGTTTCATCATAGCGTTTGATGGTTTTTGCAACTGCACTTTAAGATACCTTCAAAGCTCTTGGCCTGCATGTTTTAAAGTAATGCTGGACTGTTGTTTCTCTTGCCATGATATGAAATGCTACTGTGGTTGGACAGAGCTTTTTACTGTATGCCAACACTACCTCTGAAAAAACACAACTCATGGTCTCAAACACATTAAGAGGACAAGAAATTCTACTAATTAACTTTTGAAAAGGCACAGCTGCTAATTTAAAAGCTTTCCAGGTGACTACCTCATGAAGCTGATTGAGAGAGTGAAGAGTGTTTAAAGCAAAAGGTACTCTGAACAATCTAAAATATAAAACGTATTTTGCTTTTTTTGTTGACAACATATGATTTAGGTCTTTAGTTTTAATCTACAATGTAGAAACTACTGAATGGCAAGTATTGTGTTTCTACTGCTCTGTGCAGGCACCTGTCTATTTTATTGTTTCATTTTTACTCTCTAAAAAAGGTTCAGGCAAAAAATAAAGAAAAGCACTTCCCACATTAGTCCTCAGGGACTTTGAAGTAAGAGTAATGAAGGGTAGACAGGAAGGTAGAAAAGAAGTAAAGTGTTTCAATATGTACGTCTTTGGTGCCTCATTAATCAATTTCTTTTTGAGGAATGTATTGGTCAAATGGAAAGAGCAAAAAGCAAGCTGAGCATGCCTACATATCTGTGTTTGGCTCATTTGTAGTCTTGTCAGGTTTTGTTTGAAATGTGATGCCGGCTTTAAACAGATGTGAAAAAGATGTGAAAATTTCGGAATTTTATTTCAAGTGATGCTTTAAATGCGCATAAATACACTGCGACGGAGAAGGAGCAGAGGACAAACACGGACATGCACATGTTTCGAGCTCAGTGCTCTTCCCCAGGCATCGCCGAGCACGGTGAAGGAGCACTGAGCTGGAACCACATCACATATCTGCATGTTAGATCTGAGCCAATCTTATCTTCTGCTCCCTTCTGTATGTGCTTCTGTTTATTCATGCTCGTCTAAAACATCTGTAACCAAATGCTCACCCTTTGCAAGGAGCATCCAATCTTCTTCCACTGTAGAATAATATTAACATGGTGTTAAATGACTCAGCATAGTGTGAAAGAGTTAGTCATTACACCTCGATAAAATAAATTCATTGTAGTTTCTTTTGACTCTTTCTACCCCCTACTGATCAACAATGACTTAAAGCAACATTGGGTAACTTTTGTACCATAAAATAACATTTTATATCATTTTGATGCAACAGATAATCAGGTGAATGGTGTCTCTGTCACGCCTGTTGCACTATGTAATTTTGCAGGTACGATCACCCATGAGAAAGACGTAACCACCAACTGTTTTACTGGTGGAGAAAATGTTTTCAGGTTTCTCCTCTGATGTCCTTCAGCTGTTCTGCACCAACTCTGTGATTTACAGAGTTTCCTGATGGACAGTGAAGTAAACTGCTGCCAACTGTAGCAGCTGTTAGCTAATGTTAACTAACTTTGTCAGACTGTGAGCTCAGAGTACCAGGAAAGTGTTAGTGTTTGTACCACAGGCATTTTGGACCACTAGAAAGAGGTTTTCAGGGCCGGGGTGCAGAGCAATGTAGTGCCAGAACCGGAGCTGGCAATGTAACCGGGCTCAGCAGCCTCTATGTACAAAATGAAAGAGGCAGAAAGACTGAAGGTGATGATGACGGAAGAAGCTAAGAAGAGTACTAAATCTGAGACCGACTTTGACAGTCGTTGGTGAGAGCTTTGTGATATTAAAGGCTGAAAAACAGACGCAGAGTTGGACACGTGTACAGCTGTTCGTATTTACGACAGTGGCACTGCGCTTAATCGCAAAAATACAAATTTCTATGCAGTGTTGCTTTAATGCAGCTTTAAATAGAAGCTACCGTCCATCTGCAGACCTGCCACCATCACCATCATTCAGTGAAAGACTTCTTCCAGACAATTTGAACTTTCATTATGAACGTGTGAGCAAGCGAAATGCACACTTTATTGTGCATGTGTGAAGGTGTGTGTGTATACCATTCGACTGGTCCTCCATATGTCCCAGAGTTTCAATCTGCTCCACCAGGTCATTTGAGTTCCACTGACTCATGCCCAGCAGAATGGCGCTCTTCCCCTCCATAACATCTGCTGGGACACACACACACAAACACAAACAAGAGCACACATAAACAAAGAGGAGTAAGACAGTGCAGCAAAGACAAAAACCCATTCCTCTCACTGCAAATCAATGACATGGCGACTCATTGTTGCTGAGCTAAAGTCAAATATAAAACACCCGACACACCTACAGTTCACCTACGCTGGTGTTTTGCCACTCACATGTAAGATATCTGCCATTTTAGCACACAATTTATCAGAGCGTGCACCCTAACACCGGCTCTGATTTGTGCCAGTTGGGTGTGGTTACTACTCCATTTAAACTTGGCTTACCAAAGGGCACATGCTGCTTCTCCCAACCTGTGCAGACAGCTTAATGTGCAGCAAGTAAACAAAACTGCCACATGACAGCAAACGACACGGCAAACAACAGAGCCTGCCTGGCAAAAACATATCTTTCACATGGCTTGTCATGGCTGAACACAAATGAATAGCTATTGTGTTGCCAACACTCGCAAGCTGTCTAAGGAGAATGATGTAAATTTGCTCTGAATGATGTTTACAAAGATTAAATACACCCCGAGGAGAGTAGTGTAACATGCTTATTAAGCTGGATTACCAGATATTCATCTGTTTCTAAAGTGCACCATCCTCGCTGTCAAACCTTCAGCCATGCTACTGTCTGCTGTTTGATTATTCGCTGATAAAGATTTAATGTCATACGTGCTGCATCAGCGCTGCCGGCGCTCCATTTAAAAAGGCATCCTGTGGAGTTTACACTGTAAACAAACACTGTTGTGTTTACATTCACCGTTTCGAGTGTGATATAATGAAATATGCACAATCTAGCACTTTACCACCATTAACCACGGATCAGTAGGTGTCTTTGTACATGTGATATTAGACCATGAGATTCAAACAAAACAAGTTCTTGCTGGTCAGAAAATAATGCAGCTACAGTGTTTTACAACATCAGTTTAGTTTTCCTTGATATCTTTGAATGTGGCAGAATCGCTAACAAATAGTTTCTTCAGAGCAACAAACAGGTTGTAAACAAAACCTTAGCATTTGAAGAGAACACAAAGGTTAATGGTAGACTCATTGCCCAAACCATCCACCAGTTTGCAGCCCATTTTGTGTATAATCACTGGTAGATAATCAAAAGTCGGCTACAACCTGTATGATTGTCTGACCTACGTGACTCTATTTCAGTAATATCTCAACAATCCAAGATATTAGCACTGCAAAATCCAAACCATAGTCTTCCTTTCAGCATGTTTTCCCGCCCTTCTGCTGCAGCCACACAGCCAGATGTAGTAAAACCATTACATAGAGTTTGATGATCTTGTCCCGACAGCTGCCTCAGTTGTTTTTATTCCCCCTTTTTCAGCCACATTCCCACTTCCCCAGACCACAGCATTTCTTATAAGGCATTTCACTCATTACCATTCTCCACCTGTCAACCAGATTTCCCCTCAGACTTTCCCATCATATTACTCACCTGACTCCCACATCGGCCTGTAATCAGACCAGCCCTTTTTCGACAGTCAGTTGCTAGATTGCAAATGTTACTTTGTGTCTTTGCTTTCCAGCCTCTTGAATCTGAACCTTTTACCTGCCCAAAACCTGTGGATTCTTGACATGTTTTTAACAGATACATGAAAATTGCCCTGAATCACAACTTGTATCTGATATGTTCTTTTCACAAAAAAATGTTCAATTATCTTTGAATCTTTGAAGAAATCTTTGAAATAACATCTGCTCTTGAACTGCTACAACAGAATAAAACCTGTCCGCAATGTATGTGCAGTGGAGGCTTTTGCACGTTGAATACTGGACCAGGAGTAGCTTCCAAACTATTTGTGATGTCACAGATCATGCTTGTAGGCGCACCCCTAAAATCTGGATTTTCAGTGAGTACATCGAAACTTTCCATTTTCGTCCTTCTAGTGTCAAACTCTGTACATACATCACAGTGAAGCTCAATGAAATCCACCTAAATTAAAGGTCCAGTGTGTAGGATTTAGTGCCATCTAGTGGTGCAATTGCTCCATTTTAAGCCCCCTCGCCTCACCCTCTCCTTACTAGCATAAAGGAGAAACTACGTGGTTCAACGTGAAAGAGGACCAGCAGTGTCTGTAGATATAAAAGCTCGTTCTAGGGTAACAAAGTCATAATAATTTTTACTTTTAGGTGATACATATGATATATATGAATGAAAACATAGTTATGGAGATTATATTCCATTTCTGCCATATTGAAAGCCCAAACAAAGGTCTAAACAGCCAGAAATTAAAAATTGGATGTTGACATACAGGCATAAAGACCACCGCACTGTCACGGTAAATGACAAACTCTGTCTATATCTCAATCAGAAAGACAAGCTAGGTGTGCTGTGTGGTTCTGCGTGACGAAAACGGCTGTCTCCTTGTCACAGAGTGTCATCCAAGACAGTCTAAGACAGGATGAGTCATACAGCAAGAAAAACCCTCTACCTGACAGACTTCTCTCATCTCGCACACATGCCTGCCTGGCAGATCTGAAAGACTTGACACAAGCCTGTCCATTTGGATCAAACAGCGGCCAGTCTATTGGTCACAGTTTGTCTTTCGCTTTTTCTTGCTCCGTCTCCGTTCCCCCTTTGGTGCCCTCTCTCCCCTCTGGTCACATAATACTGAGCTGAATTAAATGATGCAGAGACATAACACACACGCTTGCAGATTTAAATATACACAGACAAGCAGAAAGAAGCCGGAGAGGAGGGAGAAAGAGACTAAAGAGAGATGCATATTGGATCTGAACAAAGCGTTGCAGGATATAAAAAAGCCTGTGTTTGGGCTGGAGGAGAATGCAAAGCAGGCTTTACACCAAGCCCCGAAAGCACAGGTTACTGAATCATCTCCTGCAGGGAGAGCTGAGCAGAGACACTCACAGCCAAAACAGAAGCTCCTCTGAGAAGCAAAATGTGTTTTAGTAAAATAAAAACAACCTACACTAAAGAACGCCGATTGGCAGAGATCATGTGCAGCACCAACAAATGAAATGCACAAATAACCAAGAGAATAAAGCAAATCGAGTGAAGCTACCATATCTGCTGCTTTTGGAATATATCAGAGAAAAGCAAAAATCTGATTTCAACAACAGGCGTAGAGAGAAAAAGAGAACTAGAGGTGTGAGATGTGCCTGGAGCCAACAGCCTCGAGGGAGAGAAAAGAGATTTAGAAACATCCTTCAACCTGTCAGCTCACAGTGAGTAAGTGTCGGGGTAGAAGATCGAGGGATAGATGTCGTGATTGTTAAACAATGACAAAGTGGCCTCAGTTGACCTCCACCACTCCAGTTTTTTTTCCAATTTTTTGATCTCATCAGTTGCAGCAGTGTAATTACCTAAATACTAATTCAACTTCTAATGACACACTATGAAAATGATATTGCTTTGGAGATTATCCTGTAAAATGGCACGAACAGAATGAGTCTGTCAGGTAATGAATGAATCTTGGTAAGCTACCAATGATGGATGGCACTGAAACACCAAGAGTATAGCTCATGAGCAGACAATATATCTTTAACTGGATATATAAAAGTGAGAAAGAAAATGTATCAAAGTCATGATTTAAGTCTTAAATAGTATTCATATTAATTGCCTTTAGATTTGGTGCAGATATTCATGGTCCCCAGAAGATGAATCCTCCTGAATTTGGTGATCCTTGGTGATCCTCTTAAATATCTCAACTCAAATCTATTGTTTAAGGATTCAGTTCAGGATTGGCTTAAATATTTTTTGTTCATGACATTCATGGTTCCCAGATGATGAATCCTACCTGTTGATGGCTGTGTCTTTTTTCTAGTCAGAGAAACAAAGTGAATGTCTGTCTGAACCAAATTTCATGACCATCAAGACAATCGTTGTTGAGGCATCTCACCCAAAACCATAAGTGTGAACCTCGTTGTGGTACTAGAAAAAAGACACAGCCATCAACAGGTAGGATTCATCATCTGGGAACCATGACAGACATTCACTTTGTTCAACCTCTGACTTTTTACCTAGAACAATCATCATTTCATTTTGGTTTATAACCTCAGCTGTACTTTGTATTTAGTGTTTATTAGCAAATGTTAGCACGCTAACACACTAAACAAAGTTGGTGACCATGGTAAACAATACACAGAGTACACATTGTCATTGTAATTGTGTTAATATGCCAGTCCTTGCATTTCTCTCTCTGATGTTACAAACGTATCTTCTTCCTTTGAGTTTTTCTGCTTTCTCGTCTCACAGGTTCTCATGGATTAAAGTTTATAGCTTTAGTCAACATTATTTTTATTGTTAGAGAGAGAGTGTATCTCTCTCTCTAAACTCAACCGGTTGCAGCAGATGGCCACCCACCACCTCGGTTATACTCGAAGTTTCTGCCTCTTAAAGGGAGTTTTTCCTTGCCACTGTCAACAAGTGCTTGCTCAAGGTGGAAACTGCTGAGTCTGTGTAAAATAAGAGTCTAGACCTGCTCTGTATGCACAGTGTTATGAGATAACTATATAAATAAAAGTGCAGAGTGAGTACATTTGTACATTTTGGGGGAAGTGTGAGGTTTTTCATTAGAGTATAAAGAGACTTTGAAGTCTCAGAGCTGCTCACATAACTGTAAACTCATAGTCTTGTTAGCATTTTATAAATACAAAAATGTCAGATTTATTTTTATAGTTCACCTATCATAGTTAAATTTGGAAACCACACAAATTATACTATAGTATCTTGTCTTCTCTGTACTTTTGTCTTTCTCCTCTCCCTTCTTGTCCTCGAGCTCTGTCATCTGGGACACTTGGTAACACATTTATCTGAAAGCCATTCTGCAGCCCGCTGTTACAGATGAGTTTCTGAACAGTGTTTGATTCTTTGTTATATTGTTTGCAAGCCCCAGCACTTCATGCAAGTATATTTTTATATCTTCTCT
The DNA here is from genome assembly GCA_946959425.1 of Argyrosomus regius. Lineage (NCBI taxonomy): Eukaryota > Metazoa > Chordata > Actinopteri > Sciaenidae > Argyrosomus > Argyrosomus regius. The sequence continues at coordinate 9,823,600 of OX336889.1, forward strand.
TATGTACATATATATATGGCCTATATAACTTCATATATGTCTGCTGTTTACTTTGTGCTGTTAAAACTTTGATGTTCATTGCTTGTTTTATATTGCTTTTTATACTTTTAATCTCTCTGTGTTACCCTAATCCCCATCTGTATTTACTTATTAGCCCCTCTAGGATGATCATTAAAATTTCATTTCTTCTTTTATGTTTGTATGCAAATAAGATCCCTGTATTACTCTGTGTCTCAGTGTCATTACAACTCTGTGCAGTTTCATTAAAATCACAAACAGCAGCTGCTGATTTCACCGATCAACAAACCTTCAACCAGAGAGAAAGACGTTATCTGTGAGGTCTGCAGTAAAATGTCTGAGTTTCAGGTGGTTCAAATCCACTGCAGGGGATGTTTAGTGCTAGCAAGAGGTCTTTTTTTGTACTATCCAAGCACAAAATTGGGCAAATTCCCCAAAAAGCTTATATTTACATCCTCCTGGTCCAATTTCTCAATAAAATATTTACATAAATCGATGCCTGTTTGGCCTTGGAGGACCTGGATTTTGGACTTTACCACCAGAATGTGAAAGCAGCATAACTCAACCCTCCAAGATCTGGATCCCCGCCAAAATATAATCTGCTGTTGTCGAGGTACAGCGGTCTACAGAATTAAATCCGCCTCCGCTGTTAAATATGTACAACAAACGAGCATGAATACAAGACCTCTGTCCAGAAAGAAGATACAGAAAGTTGGCTGATGATACATGCAAAAAAATATGAAAACACATTTTCTCTTCCTCATCAGTATGAAAGACTGAGGTGAGTGAGGACAGGATGGAGACGCTGATGAACATCGTTCTTCCACCAACAGCTCAGAAAAACAAAATCAATGAGGACTGAGAAGTCTGTGTGCTACTGTACTTCTATCTATATGAGGGCCAGGTTTAGTTTTCAGAAAAATGGAAGTGGACGAACAGCTAAAATAAAAACTGCTGCTTCTTTTTAACTTTTTGGATTAAAATCTTCATCATATACACAACCGGTCACTGATATAGACATTTATTCAGCAACTTAAAGGAATAATTTGATACTTTGGGCAAATATCCTTATTCGATTATTCCTGCTCAGCATTAGGTAAAAAAGATTCTCATATCTGTTCCTTCAACATGAAGCTATAGTCAGGAGACAGTTAGCTTAGCTTAGCATAGAGACAGCAAGTTTTGCTTTGTTTTGTTTGTTTGCAGATTTCGTTAACTTTGGACAGAGCCAGGCTAGCTGTTTCCCCCTGCTCCCAGTATGCTAAGCTAAGCTAACTAGCTGTTGGCTTTAGCTTCTTATTTAGCATGAGACACATCAAAGTGGTATCAATCTTCTCTATTTTTCTAGCCTGAAATGACAAATTATTCCTTTAAGTGTGGCAAAATGTAATTTACTATGTCATGGTGTGCATTCTACCAGTAAGTTTAATAATTTCCTAAAAACCTTTATTAATGACTTTTGTCAAAGAGACTTGAGTTTTCCATTTGTCATCCATGAATAGTGCAGCGTGTAATCCAGCAGCATAATAAACTAGCAGCCTTATAATAAATAAATGTCCCACTTGTATACAAACACGGTTTACCTCCCGTGGCAATTACACTGAAGCAGCAGCAGCCAATACCAGGAATTTCCTTTCAGGCTCAATCTGTCAGTTCGCCTCATTATTTAAATTCATGTCATCAAATAACAAATCTGGATTAACACACATCAAATTTGTCAACGGCTCACGTCAATAAACAATGCGGAAATTGCACTGGCATTCGCTTGAGCAGCCTGAAGGCACACTCAAAAAAAAACCCATAGGTTTACATGTTCCAGACATAAACGAGGGATGAGTGATGCTGTACGGTGAAGATGGGAGATTCCAGCAGTATGCTGAGTAAAACAGAGGTATGCCTTTTTATATTTTATTATACAGGTAAGTGGATGGCGACTTGAATTCATCAGATTCTTTAGATGGAGTAAAAAAGATGAAAGCAATTCTGCATAAATACCCCCTGCTGCTGCAAACCGGTGATATGAACGGCCACCAAAGAGCTGTAACACTTTACTGAAGGACCTATTACACATTTAAAGATTTCTTTCAATGAGATGACACAGCACAGAATATTCTGCACTTCAAAAATATAGTTTTCGGCCTGTGAGCCTACTTTGACACGCAGTTTATTGTATTATCAGGGTTTAATGATCAAAGAAATGACATTTTATGAAGCTCTTTATTCAATTCCCACTTTGCAAACAGGCTACAGAAATCTAAATATTGTCTTCACATTGCACAAATAACAAAACTGACAAATCCAGAGTTTTCTGGGATGAAGCGCAGCGTTCATCTTGTTAAACAAATATTTAAAATGCAGTCTTCCATTCTGCTGAGATTTCTCAGCAAACTGATGAAGATGAAACGGTGCTATTGGCAAAGTAAAGTCATGAAATGTGAACAAAATACTAAGAAGGGTCTACAGCATTAAATCTTGACCAAATTATTCAGTGAAAGGTCTTTTTGTGCAGTAGAAACATCAAAGAAATGAAATGTGTGGCGCTCTTCAGAGTAAGTGGTCAAAAGAAAAAGCCTGTATTGGTTTTTCAAAGTACATCCTCTGATACTTTGCAGTATTTCTGCATGTGTCATCTTCATTGAGCACAGAGCTTCAAACAGTTCAATGGTAGAAAAGTACAGAAATTTAACCTTTTCATAAGAAGATTACTTTGTTGGATTTTGCTTTTCCTCTTTCAACGTGAGCTTCAAATGTCTTATCTCCTTTCTTTGGTTTGAACACACATTTGAGAGCTTCTGTGTCCGGATCACAGATAAACTGAGTTTCAGCTGTCACTGGAGGAAAATAAACGTTTCATACTCAACAGTAGAGGTGACGCTACAGGTGGACGGGTCATGAAGCCGCTCAGTATCTTCACTTTGATCTTTCGGTGTGTCGGACTAAGACTCGCTGCTCTGACAGCGGACTGTGATACACTTCTGTTTTCATCATCACTGCAGGCCAGCTCGAGAGGGCTGTGAGAATGTTTGGTGGGGGGGATTGGCTTTGCCAGAGGCAGCTGTGCAGATGTCAGAGGAGCTGATCAACAGAGATGACAACATCAAACCATCCAGCCAAACAGCTGTGCTGCCTCCACACCATGTCGCACAAACACTGGCTGACACACAATAATATCCACTGACAGAAACTGAATCTCGGTCTCAGTTCTCATTAGAAACAACACAGAGATGTTGATGGATTTCTTATCCGCTTCTCTGTTCTTGAACAAGATTTACATTGTTGATATTTTACTGTCTGTACCACTGACAACATAAAGAACGGACAGCAAATCCGTGACGTCACCCACAGGTTTTTGAAGAGCCATTTTGAAGCTCTGGCCTGTGGCTCTGGTCGTCGCCATCTTGGCAGTCCTGCCAATCACCAAAGACGTGGATCAACAGCGGGCTGAATGAACCTGGGTGCTCAAACAAACCATCTGTAACTACCTGTCAATCAGTCCACGCTGTTCTGCATAACTTTAAGCCTTAATATCATTTGAACAGGTGAGTTATATAAAAATTCAGACTCAGTACAGTTGTCATGAACAGGGAAATTAGCTATAGAGACCAAAACTTATTTTTTGTACCAGGCTGTAAACATGTTTATTTCTGCTGTGAAGTTGGACATTCTAACATGGGGACTTATGGAGACTGACTCGCTCCGTAGCCAGCCTCAAGTGGACATTTGAGGAACTGCAGTTTCATGGAGGTTGCCGCTTTGTTGGTTACTTTTTTGGTACCAAAGTGTGTTCTCAGCAACAGAACTGTCAAAAATCAAAAGTTGGTGTCTAATGCTATTCTTCTTTATGGTCTTTTATTTACAAGTCAAGTGATTCTTATCTGCAGAAATCACAAATTTTCCCCAAAGGGTTTTCCAACATCGGCTATCCTTATTACCTCAATATGGATTTTCCTTTTGCAGTTTCTTAATTAAACCATAATTTTGCCGATTACAGATGGCTTGTTGAGCACCCAGGTGTTTTTCAGCCCGCCTCAGGTCCACCGATACTGATTTTTAGATTAGCCGAGAGGTGGAAGAAGCAGGACTACAAACATGGCGGCAGCCAGAGCCGCGGATTTTGAGCTTCAGAATGGCTTTTCACAAGCCTACGGGTGCTGTCAGTGTTGTGGACACCCTAAAACACCATCATGGATAACATCTCTTAAACATTGTTTCATGTCAAATCCAATTAGCTGGGTTAGAAAATGCCAAATACTTGTGGACTGCACTTGTAGATGCATTTTCATTTAGCAAACACAAAGCTTTGTTCTTCATAGTCTTTGATCAGCTTGAAACAGCTGCCACTAGCCATGTGCACTGAAGAATCTCAAGAAAGCAGCAGAAAAGCATCAGAATACAACCATTTCTGAACATTTATAGTTCTTGGGATGAGCCCCTTGAGATGCATCATCTTGATTTCAAGAAGCACTTGACATGGTATTACATTTCTAAAATAATAAAAGCAGAGACAGTGAATGAGCAAGAAAAACATTAAGAAAGAAAAAAGTTACAACGATAAAAGTCGGAGAAAGAGAACGGAGCAACCACCAGACACATTCACACATTTTCATGTTTTTTCTGAGTCCGTTGGGTTACACAGCGTGGATGAAGGCATCCATCATAACCACATAAATAAAACTCCCCCAAGCTTATTGTGGTGGTTTGAGTGGTAGGCCTATAATATGACAAACACCGCCTCAATCACTCTTCAATCTAAATCTTTCACATTCTGTCACTGCTTTTCTATTAAAAGCTTTGGCTAAAGAAAACATATATCCAGTGTGCCTGCTGGACATAAAATAAATAAATAAAAAAAAGTACCAGACCAGTTATGTGCAGCTGAGACTGAGAGACTTGCAGTTAACAAGCGACTGTAGTGTGCCATAATTACAACAACCCTTTTATGACCTTGTTCTGGTTTCCCTTTTAAGGGAGGCATCCTTCATACTGAGGAGCATATGTTTATGTTTGGAATAACTTGCTCTGTTGCCTTTTTCTGCAGAACCGAGCTCCACTTTCCCCCTCCTCAGACAATAAAGTTGCACAGCAACTGCAAAGAAATAAAAACACCTCCTCCTGTCTTTTCCGTATTTTTATTTTTGTTATATTTTTGTTATATTTCATCTGTCACATGAAGCTTTGTTGATTGGGACAGCCAAGCTTTCATGCAACTTAAAAAGGATAATGCAGTAGGATAATTTGTTTCAACTCTAGCCTCCTCCAAAGTCCTTCCAGTGTTGTGCATGTGAGATGTTTGGTCTCTGTAAAACAAGCTGGCAAATAATAATCCAATTAGAGATAAATAAATAAATAAATAAATAAAAAAGATTGGAATAAAAACTGAGAGGCACCTTCACCACAAAAATCTGGAGTTCAGGTCAGGTTACATCCTGACAGGATAGATGTGGACGCTGATTAAACTTGAAGCTGCCCAATTAATAACTGAAATACAATAACATCACACCAAAACCAAAACAATACAGATTCATTGTTTGATGAGAAGCTTTGTTTCCAAAACCTTTACACTCTATGTCCCAAGGCTGAAATATCTGAAAACTAAATCTGGTCCCGGTAGTTCTGTTACGGAGGTATATGTCTGTTTGTTAAGTATGAATCTGCAACAAGCAGCTGGTTATCTTAGCTTAGCATAAAGACTGGAAACAGGGGGAAACAGCTAGCTTGGCTCTGTCCAACGGTAACGAAATACAACTTGAACGTGTTATATTATGTTTGTTTAATCTGTATGCATGAAATTATGAGAAACGATGCGACAGCAAGAGAGAAGGAGAGAAAAAGGAGTGGTCAAGCAATAAAAAGTGACGGAGCGATGAGTCAGCACTATAAAAAGTTATTTTCTGATTGTTTCATAGCAGTTACGTTCAGCACAAATAAAGACAAACCCAGCAGCCCTCGCCTCACACCACAACGCCTGATTTGGTCTTAAAAACAGCCTTAGATGTAAAGATTATTACCGCACTCATGGCTGGTCATTCAATATGAAGCTTCGGCCGGCAGCCTTTTTAGCTTAGCTTATCACAAAGACAGGAAACGGGAAAACTGTGAGCCTGGTTCAGTCAGAAGGTAACTAAATCTGCACCTCTAAAGCTCACTATAGTGGTTTTATGGAGGTTATGGGTGTGGTGACTTCTGAGGAGTCTCCACTGGCTGCCCGGCACAACGTGACTCAATAAATCATATTGCATTACATCCCACACTTTTAAAGATTAAAGTAAAGAGATATAACATGTTAATTCGGAAGCTTTAGGTACCCCCCTGCTTCCAGTCTTTATGCTAAGCTATGCTAACCAGCTGCTTGCTGTAGATTCATATTTAACGTGGAAACATGGCGTGAATCGTCTCATCATCAAACATCTCATCGGCAAGAAAGCAAGTAAGTGTATTTCCCATTAACTATTAAATTAAACATGAATTTCAACCGCACACAGAAGAAATATCTGATTGTTTCTTTACTTTTGTTTGCTTTGGCGTCTCTCCCTATGGTATTTAATTAAAAGAGATAAAGCACATCTCTGTTTCACTGCCCTTTCACACTCAGTAAAGATATTTCATAGCCGAGTGTGGAATCTTGCGCTGCAGACAGTTTGAGGACGATAAGGTAGACCTGTTCACATACAACACACGCACATGTCATTTTATCCACTGGTGATTCCTTAACGGTGACCTCGTTCTCAAAAAATACATTTTGAGCGTTGCATGGCTCCGCTCTGCAACAGCTGTGATAAGGATAAATATTTCATGCTTTCTAGGAGTGTGTGCAGCGATGGTGCCCTTTTTGGCAAACAGAATTATTATACGAGGCAAAGGAAGTGAAGGGAAGTCCAAATTAGGGGAGGGAAGCGAATGAAAAGTTCGAGGCAGGAAGAGTGAAAGAGATAAACAAAAGCAAGCACGAATGACAGAGGAGAATGAAAAATGCATTAATAAAATATCCATACAAAAAGTGTGACTTCTTAGCACAGCACTTAAAATTTCCACCACGGACAAAAGCACGTTTCAGACAGCCTCTAATCTACCGAGCCTCATTTTCAGCATGTTTTTATGTCACATGAAAGGATGTTGGAGACCAGAAACTCACAACACACCCCTGGCTATTGACTGACTTGATGTAAAATAAGAACATGTTAATAATAATAACACATAATTGATCGTACATAGTATCTCAGCCATCGGTCTCTTGGGGAAATAAGCACTTGGAGTGGATAATTGGTGGGATAAGTATTCCACTTATTCGCTGATGAACTCCCTCGGGGACTGTGAAAAGGCTAGTAGTCCAACAAGTTCTCAAGTGTGTCTATTTCTGGTCAGTCCGACATCTTGAATAAATTTGCAAGAATCTTCAGCAGTAAAGTGGACAGTGAAATCATTTTAAACAATTAAGACTGATTAAAGTTAATGCACGGTCCATTCTGCCTTCTGGTTTGTTCTGCATAACAACACACATCACAGATGCACATGAACTTATCCCCGCACACCAGAACATACAGTAATGGCCATAAAATTCCTCTGGATCTTATGATTCATTCATCACATTTCCCCAGCGTTAAAAAAAACAAAAGACTCTCAGCTCTTTTTCAGCAGAGGGACTTAATAACCTGTAACCTGAACCTCTAAAAGCCCCGTAAGATTTCCATACTTCCACTTTTATTAGAGCTGATACATTAACGAAATTAGTCAATTGAAAGAAAACCTGTTTGCAACTTCAGCTTTTCTGATAATAAACATACTGTTTAAAAGTCCAGTGTGATGGGCTCCTGTTAGCTCACCTGATAGAGCAGGCGCCCCATGTACAGAGGCTCAGTCCTTGCCACAGCGGCCCAGGGTTCGATTCATCCCATGCCCCCTCTCTCTCCCCACTTTCCTGTCACTTTTCAGCTGCTACTCTCCAATAAAGGTTCAAAAAGCCCCCCCAAAAAATCATTAACGGTCCAGTGTGTCACATTTAGAGCATCTATTTACAGAGTATGGCAGAAATGTAATATAATATTGATGACTATGTTTTCATTAGTCCACCATGTTGCATATCCATGTTTCTATAGTAGCCCAAATAGACAAACCGAACACTGGCTCTGGACAGGGTCTTTCACATTTTATGTGAGTTTTGCAGCCACTGCAGTTTCCCCTGCACTCTTGTAAAGGGAGGGTGAAGCGAGGGGTATTCAGTTAGTTGCAATCTGCAGCCACATTCAGATCGAATCAGGTGCTGCGTCGAAAACGCAATTTTTTTTCCATTCATTTGAGTGTGGGTAGTCCGTTTTGGCTGCGGCGGTACGAACCGCCAAAAAAAATACACAGCCCAACATGACGCTGCGGGCGCCAATCAGATGATCAGACTGGTTAAACCTCCACAGTCAGCCTGAAATGTCTCTGAAACTGAGACTATCCAGGTGGATTCATGGACTACAGATAGAGGGAGAGAGCAAGCATTGGTCGAGAGACATAGACAGTAAATGAGAGTGAGGGAGCGTCAGCCTCGATAAAGCCAGTTAATCAACGAACTGACAAGTTATTTCCTCATTGTTTCACAGCGGTTACATTCAGCACAAATAGACACGGCCCCAGCAGCTCTTTATTTTACATTATTTTACAGGCTGTTTTGGATATATTAACACCATTAAAAAGACAAGTCGGGCTAGTTACATCCTTTTTGGCAGGTGAGTAAAGGAAGCAGTTTTTGCACAGACAAGAATGAAGTGTTGATATTGTTATAGATTTATAATATGGGAGATATACATAGGTTTATATGCCAAAGGGTATACCTGGGCCCCTGGAACCAAAGCTGTCAAAGATCGTCAGAAAAGGTTTTTTTTGGTTCACACCACAGACCCTGTTGTGATTCTTTATTTTGTTTAAATCTTCTATTGTATTTCTCTGCATGGTGGCTGTATCGTTACCAGAAGCTGAGAAATCTTTTTGTTTTTGTTTCTTTCTGGCCTCCTCTCCCTAAAATCTTTGGTTCTTTTTTGTTTTTCTATCGATTGTCCTGGTCGATACAGATGCAAAAGTAAAATAGCGATTACTGTTGTGTTTGTTGTGTCTGTAGCACCGCTGACAACCTCTAAAACTATCTGAAAATTACATTTAGTCACACAACAAAGAAATACAACTCCAGGAACCGATAACAACAACTACATGTTACATTTCATTAAGTTCCTGTAGTGGGAAAGGGCTCACTTGATAGAAAAGGCTCTGTTTGAAATTCTCATACAGACGTTCAGATCATTTCTGTTAGAGAGACAGGAAAACTACATGGTGCAGACAGGATAAAATGTGGAAAATAGAAAGTAATACTAACCTCTGGCATCAAAGAACTCCTCATCGGAGCTGTCAACTGATTCTTGTGCGATATTCTGCAGACACCAATGAGTGGCGCTGTGCTTTCGTGCGGATCCTGTGGGTCAGAATAGAAAATAAGATGCTTTTAGACTTTAATCACAGAATCAAGCATGAACAAATTAAAACGTATTTATATCTTTCCATTCGGTTGATGGCTCTGAGTGAAAAGCAAAGCGTGGATGCCCCAGGTGGGGATAGATGGCCTTTGAGTATCACAGCAGGTGAAAAGACCCAAATGGACATTTTGCTTTGAGCGGTGTCATAACACACAAGTGTCTCAGCAAGGAAGCCAGGCAGTGGTTTTTTTTTATTTTTATGACCTTCTGATACAAGAGCAGGGATGAAAAGGGATTTAGAGCACTTTCCATTTGTTGACAATATTCACTCTTAAGTACCGAGATATAAAACCGCTGCAAACAACAGCAGACTATTTCTTGAAAATCGCTGAAGTAGAGAGTGGCAGTTAAACAAGTAAAAAGGTTTCTGCTGGACTGTGTCAGGCTTCAAATGTTGGCTGAAAAGAAGTAACCGTACCCAACAGTGAAGTCACGGCGTCCTGCAGTATGCCTGTACATCACTGCAGCGAGGTGAGAAGCTAAACCACCGGAGGTCAACAAAAACAAGCTTTTCAGAGGGTGTTGAGTTACTACTTAATGCCATTTAATCAGGGCTGACACTTTCTGGTCAGGTGGTCAATTGGTTGGTCGATACGCTCTTGCATGATCAAATTCTCATCGGTTGGACAATCGCTGGTGTTACTGTCATCAGGAGAAAAGCTTAGCTTCAAGGACGTATGCAGACAGATTTGTTAGTAATACGCTATATTGTGTTAGAAATAACATTGATTATGAATTTGATTTACCTTTTTCACAACGTTGCACTCACCCAACCTAATGCAGACTGCTTGTTCTAACAGCTGCTGAACATTCAGCTCCAAACTTATTGACACCACGTCAAAGAACCAGCATCAGAGGACAGATGCACTGAGTGGAAAATGTATTTTTGATGCAACGTGTGCATATTTTCCCACAGACGGACTGCTGACTGTTCTAGCCCAGTGATGGATCGATAACATTACCAGCTGTCCATGACCTGACTCCAAACTTTGTTGTTTAGTCTGCTGAACTTGGCTTTAGCTTGTTGCGCGGCTACAAGAGTTGGGGTGATGTTGGACTAATGTTGTAATATTGAGGGACGGTCAAGAGAAACAGTGTGAATGTTAAGCTTCATTTAAAGCCAATTAGGATATAAAATAAGAATACTATGTTGGATGCTGGTAACTGTTTATTATGTTGCTTTTTCTGGAGCTACAAAGCTTTATATGGTGTTAGCTTTGTTTGTTATACAGAAGGGCATTTTGCTCCATGATCCTCGCCTTTGTTTGTTACTGCTAGACATACTTTGAAGGTAACGATATAGCTATGTGTGAAAAAGAAATGGTCAAACTGCAGGACAAAGCAGCTACCAGGTGTCCACTGTGGACAATTTAGTTTGTTTTCTTGGGGGGGGGGGGGGTTTCCATCGACCAATCGACTGGTGGAGAGATTTTCTTTGGTTGACTACAGCTCCACATTTAATGTTTCCTGGCTGTTTTCTTCCTCTTTGGGAAAGTGTCTTTGATAAGCCTCGAGCAGCTCGTCTGCTCAGTGTTGCTGCGCTCTGATAATGTAACTGTAATGAACCACATGTCTCCCATGTCGTGGCCCAGGGCCAAATCCAGAAGCTTCATTTTCCCATCGTCCATCGTTTCCACCGCATCCTTCCTGACGTGACAGATAAGACACAATGTGGCCATCGTGTTGTAAATTACTACATTACACCTAAAATGACATAAATCACGGCAATTAGGCCGTGTTTAATGAGCATGGCACCCTTCACTTCCGCTAAATTTACCTGCTTGCAAGTGGATAGAAGATTAGAGTCAGAGTAAGCACCACCTTTCTGATAAATACATAGGCTATGGCATTGTGTGGGTAGCAGCCCAGTCTCCATCCGTTTTGTGTGCAAACAGGGACTTGAAACTATGGAGATTAGTGCTTTGCCTTTTTTCTGTTATAAGGTCTACTTCATGATACATCGGCTGACCCGTTCAAATAAAGCCATGACTTTCTTGTTTACACTCAAGAACAGCTGTTAGTGCAAGTCACTGAAAAGGCTGATGATCCCTGCTAAAGTGAGGAGCAGGAGACAGGGTTGCAGAGCTGGATATAAGCACTGGAAGCAGAAAAAGATCTGTTATCATCTGGGGATAATGTAGGATCTCTCCCCAATAAGATGGAGGAGCTAACAGCACTACCAAGGCTACAGAGGGAGTATAGGGAGTGTAGCATCACAGAGACATGGTTGAATGTACTCAGTTTGGACTCGCTGGTAACTCTGGACGGCTTTCAACTTGTGAGAGCGAACAGCTGAAGGCAGACGGGAAAGCAGAGAGAGAGGAAGACGACACACAGCAAAGGACCACAGGCCGGTCTCTGCAGGAAGGACTCAGCCCTTTCTACCAGCTGAGCCACCCCCATTTCTTAGTACACGTCTTATGCACCTTGTATATTGTGAGCCGCTGTAAGAAGTGAATTTCCCCAGTGTGGGATCAATAAAGTCTATCTTATCTTATGTTACTGTAACACAAACAACATGCAATTATTTACTCTGTGCTGGAGGAAATGTTTCCCTCCTGGGATACTGAACAGTACACCTCGCAGAGGTTTTGCATGAAATGTGTGTGCTGTCTGCGTGGTGGTACTGTAATGACGGTACAACATTGGAAATTTCTGTTTCTGTTGCAGCTGTTATTTATTTTTTCTGTGTATTTCTCACACATACTGATCAGGTTAGCACTTCAGCCTCTTCCAAGAAGGAGGAAAAACCTGTAAAATTATCCTGCTGACATTATTTTACAGTACTGTCAGAAAACCATGAAGAATCCTTCACCTATATTTAGCGCTGACGTGTTCTTAATGTCATTTAAACAAATTATTTCACCTTCTGCTCAAAAAAGTAGCTTCTTTGTCCCCGCTGTACAAAGAAAAGCCTTGTAACTGCTTTCGCAGCACTTTCATCCACATAAGCTGTCTGGTGACGCAAACATTTCTGTCACCATGCAGATTTGGGCTAACAGAGACACTAACCACTTTAACACAGCTGGCTGCTGGTTGCAGTGACCATATAGCCTAACTAGCATGTCAGCTGCACTACACTGCAACATAACAATAATATAAGAAAATGTGCAGTGTTGCGATGTAACTAAGTACATTTACTCAAGTAAGGTACACTGTTTCAATGTTATATTATTATTCTCCATCCATCCAATTTTCTTCCACATATCCGGGGTCGGGTCAAGGTGGCAGCAGGTTTCAGACGTCCTTCTCCCCAGCAACACGTTACAGCTCCTCCCTGAGGCGTTGTTGCTAAATTAGATGTGCTATGAGGTCCCTACAGCGGGATCTGGGTCTGCCCTGGGGTCCCCTCCTAGTTGGACACGCTCACAACACCTCCAAAGGGAGGCGCCCAGGGGGACATCCTAATCAGATGCCTGAACCACCTCAGCTGGCTCCTTTGGACACGAAGGAGCCACGGCTCTACTTCAGCTCCCTCCGGATGTACGAGCTCCTCATCCTATCTTTGAAGCTGAGCCCGGGCACCCAGCGGAGGGAGCTAATTTTGGCTGCTTGTATCTACAATCTTATTCTTTCCGTCACTACCCAAAGCTCATGACCATAGGTGAGGGTTGGAAGTAGATGTAGACGGACTGGGAAATCGCCTTCGCTCACAATCTTTACATCTTGGTAATAAATAATTTAAATATATCTTGTTGATGGTGTGGTTCTTAAGCCAAACCTTCACCAGCTGCAACAACATATTAATGCATCTGTGATTATAATCCAGTTATATGAAATACATTATTCTGAGCAATCTGCATGATGAGTACTTTTTGGTACTTTTAAGTATATTTTAATGCTAATACATACTTTTATTTTTACTGCAGTAGCTGACTACTTCTTTCACCTCTGTAAAATGTCAAATAAATGCCTCAGTCGCATTTCTGACAAGGGGAATTGTGACATTCAGGATATAAAGAGTCAACATGGCCATAAAGTTAGGGATAAGCTCTTTACTGAAGCTCTCTGTCGTCAGTTTTTTACTCTGCCCATCAGCAAATCTTTCTCTAGGGGCTCCAGGATCTCTGAGCCACTACAGAGCCTTTAACCCCGTCACCTTGGCCTTTACCGGATGATGAGTGAGGAGGCTCAGGCGAAGATTAGTTCGGTCCTTGTGTGAGCATTGATTGTGCATCAACATACAGGCCAGCAGCAACATCACTGCCAGCTTACAGCAGCATTTCCCCCTGCATCTTACACATCCACGCCTTATACACCAGCCCGGAGTGCTAATTTGTGTCGTCTTTAACTGCCAGTGGGGGAGCTCAACATATATACACACAAGATAATTTGGGCAAATTATACAATTCTCTGCTTACACAGAAATAAGCAATTACTGTAGAAAACATCAAGATGATTACCATCTTCAGGAAAACACAAGGCGTACGTCTCTTATTGGAAATGAAAATATGTCTCTCCCCACTTAAACAAAATGGAAACAGGAGCTATAAATACATCAGCAAACTCTTGACCAGAACGTAGGTAGATAACACGTCATAATAACCGCATATTATTCTGTTAACAAGTGACAGCTGGCATGCCTACTTGCCCAACTACTCATTTATGTTTCATACATACAGAAATACATTTACATCACACAAACTGGTGGTCTCTGGTCCTTGCTTCACTCAATAAACTGATTATGTGTCTGCACATTAACCACTCCAAATGTAATCAATTTATTGACTTCTTTATTGATATCTAATTGGCAACTACTGATTTTCTGTTGGCTGACTGATAATTGTTGTTTTATCAGCTGCAACTAGCTCACTAATTAAGCTAACATTAGCTTTATGAGTTGTTTCAAGGCGACTCTTTTTAAAAGAACTCTGTGAAGGAGTCTATACATTTTGGCCACATGCATGATGTATGTTTGGGTTATATCGTGCTAAAAGACTGAAGCTAAACTGCATGTCGCCGTGAGTCAGCATCCAGCTGATGGTAAATTTAAAAAAACAGCAGTGTTCTTATATTGCAGTATAGCGCTAATGTCAGACATGTATTTCATTCAAACCCTGTGGTTTCTGGTTGTGGTGTCCTAATCTTTGTATTTTCAGTTTATATCTCTTGTAATGTTGCAAGAAAAAATGTGTTTAGTACGACCAACTTGGATAACATGTTTGGCTACAGTTGCTGGAGTGTAAACTTCCCCAAATCCAGAGCTACTGAGGATAGCATCAACGACTGGCTCTCACGGGAAATAGAAAGGCGAAATCTCTCTCCTTTTTTTTTTTTTTATACTGTTTGGATTGCAACATGAATTACACATATGATGTTTGTCAGTTTTAGAGATAATTTTGCACCAACAAGGCTTATCAGCCTGGCACACTTTGTTCTTCCAGAACAGTCTGTTAGTCATTCCATATCAGCTAGCAGGCTTGCAGAGAGAGAAAGTCAGGACGTCACTTATGTGACTCTCGATGTGAAGTCTTGCTAACTTTCACAGTCTTACATAAACTGCAACTTTCATGACTTGCAAAATTATTTGTCTCTTGCTGTTGACTATCGTAAGATATGGTCCCATGATAGTCAACCAGAAGGGGAGGGACCACTCTATACCAATGGATGTGTCATGAACAACCCCACAAAATAATGTTGTATGAAATGCTAATGGCCCAGGAAGTAAGGCTGGGTTGTTAGCTAGTTAGTCAGACATGCTGATGTTTGCAACCTTCGTTAGAGCAGACAAACACACACTGTTTGCACAAACTTGTTGGCCTGTGTGGTTACAAATTCGTACCTGGTGCTCAGCATCTAATATGTCACCCATCACTCTCTTATGTGTTTTCCTCTTGACTGTCTGAAGCTTTGAGAGCCATCCTGAGGAGGCATACGGATAGGCAGAGGCGTTCCTGTGTGCCACAGCGTTGAGAGCTCAGTAGGCATAGAAAACACATGCCGAGTGGGAAGAGGAACTGATAGTGTGCACAGCATGAGCAAAGGAAAGAAACTACTTTGAAACTGAAACAACTGCCAAACAGCTCTCTCCGTCTTGGGATTTGATTTGCTGAGTGCTCTGGACACACTGTCTGCCACCTTATGAGGCTTTCCGAGTGATTTTAAAGCAGCCTAGTGTTTTTATTTAATGCATCCACTGCTGGCTGGCACAGATACTTGTGTGGATTGTTACTGCACTTTGTTTACTCCTGAAGATGTGCATGCACTTTGAATGTCTTAAGGTTCAGGAAATCTAACCAATTGCTTGTGTGGCTTGAGCCTCACACCGGAGCGCCTATCACCGAGTGATGCCTTCCCTACCAGGTAATGGAAATGATTACTGTCGCTCCCCGCGGGGCATTACTGTACAATGTATCCCCACAGATACTGAGGCGAATGCTTGAAAGAACTACAGATTATGATCGCCCCAGCAGGAGTCAAATCTGAGCGAACCATCTCGGTTGTACCTGGAAGCCAGTAACAAGGAATAGAACATTGTGTCAAAGTGAGAGGACGTTGCTCCTTTTCATCAACGAACCAATCACTGCGAGTTGGTACACTGATCCAGGTTGCTAAGGACTACAGGGAGGAGAGTGCTGCTTCATGTACATATCAAAGGTTATGGTTGTTTCACTTAACCGTGTATGAGAAATCAGTATTTGTGTAATTGGAGTGAAGTAACAAGCATATTCGGTGTGACTGGTTTAGCAATGTGTGTGGTGTTTAATAATGAATCAAATGAAAGCTCTGTGTGAATGACTAAACGAGAGAAGTGTTTAACTAAAAGAAATTACACTGCATCAATAAGTATTTCAAATATTAACACCAAACTTTTAATTTCAATGCAGGATATGTCAAATTATATCTCATGCCAGAGCACCATAACATTGTCAGGTTGAACTTTGGTACGGCGCTGCTCTAAACTAAAGGTTAAAATCAGCGTGCTGACAAAAAGTATGACGAAGACGAGCCAAAATAGATCCATGATACTAAAAACTGTCTTAAAAAATATGCTTTGTATAGCACTGTGGTCTTATTATGTGTCAAGACAGATATAATGCAGTTCTCTCAGTCATAACAAGAATGTGCGTGCTTGGAAATCCTGCTAAAGTTTCATGCCTTTTCAACCCTGACTGAGTTTGTCATAGTTTTGAGTTTGTTTGTGTTTCCTGTTTTATTTTGTAGTTCCACTGTCTGTCTTGTCTTCTACTTCCTGTTTTGTTACCCGACCTTTTTGATTTTGCACCTGCCCCTGATTTGTTTCACCTGTGTCTGATTAGTCCTGTCTATTTAGTTCCTGTGTTTCCTTTGTTTCCTTGTCTGTCTGTTCATGGTTTCATGTTGTTTCTTGTGTTCTCGGTTTTTTGGTTTCTTGGTTCCTCTGTGTTCTCTCGGTTTCTGATTCCTGTGGATTATTTTGCCTGTTAAATGTTTTTGCCTGGTTTTCCAGCCGCTTTTCAGTTAGTCTGTTTTTGTGTCCTTCAGTTTGTATCCTGCTCCTGGTTTCTTTGTGTTTTAGTTCTCACCGTTTTGTTTATCATTAAAGACCACTTGTTTAATTCCCTGCGTTTGGGTCCGTTCCTGTACCTCCCCACTTCCCCTGTGATAGAGTTAGCCTACATTTTTTTTTAAATGACTCAATTTCCAGTTAGGGTGATGTGTTATGGGAATCTTTTGTGCTTTAAAAATAATTAGCAAAGTATTGTCAATGACAATAACAATCTGCAATTTATAAATGAGATGTTTGGATGTTCCCGTGCTTCTCGCCAATTAGATACGCTTCAGTGTTCAAACAAAATCACCTACGAAAAAACACCAATTAGTGATTCATCAGCTGCTCTGATCAAATTGCTTTTGTCTGCAAAAGTAAAGCATGCAAAGCTCAAACAGCTTTTGAAAATAAACTGACACTGAGAGAGGGAGAGACGGGGGAGAAGCCCCGGCACTTCACGGAGCTCTGTTCAAAGAAAATATATGTGGAGGTATCTAAAGTGCTTCACTTCAGGGCAAGACAACACAAGGTTGCTTGTGATTCATCTCGCCCTTTCTTTCATCCCTTTCTTTCCATTATGCACTTCCAGCAGAGGTTACACAGGAGCCTGTAGCTGGTTGAAATGGCGAGCTGGCCTCCATTTAAATCACAGGTTACACCCTCAATATCTGTCAACCACATGCGGGTATGATTCTCTAGCTTTGAAACACACACGGCTGCAGCGCTACACATGTGAGGAGGCAGTGCTGGGATGTTAATGTGTCACAGGACGATAGTGGGTCAAATGTTTGACTTATGGCTCTGTAGTAGACTTTGAGTATAGTCCAGGAACATGCTATTTGGTATTTCAGGCAAAAAAACTTTTAGGTCTCTTGTTGCTTTAAAGCGTCTGTGATCAATATTCTCCAGCCACAGAAAAACTTTAATAAATCCAATGTACACTACCTGTCCAGCACCAAACAGCAGACAAACACAATATAACGACTAGCTGGTGAACATAGTGGAGTTTTTAGCAAATAAAGAGCCAGATATTTCACTCTGGAGGTGGTGGAGACCAAATCCAGAGCTGAAAGAGAGAGAGAGTCCATTCATCAGAACTCCACATAAAGGCTAACATTGCTTTGCATCTCTGGGATGTTGTGTGATGTGATCTTAATTTCAGGAATGATTAGGGTAAAGGATAATTTGACATTTATTAATTACACTCAACCTACAGTATAGTATTAGTCTCAACCAACACTTTTCTTTTTGCTCCCATTTTTCATGAGTTGAATTAGAAGATTAAGACCTTTTCTCTGCACGTAGGTTTAAAGATAGTCAGGTACTAAAAACATAACGATTATTACTTAACTTATAACTTATTTTCAGGTGATTGTACACTAATGAAAACATAGGTATGCATATTATATTCCATTTCTGCCATATATTTCACCTCTCAGACAGATAACAGTTCATCCACAACAACAACTGCACCTCCTTCACTGCTCCTCTGTCCCAAGGTGTCCCGCAGGGTTCAGTGCTTGGTCCTCTCTTCATTCTCTACATGCTTCCCCTCGGCAACATCATTTGCCATCATGGTCTCCATTTCCAATGCTACGCCGACAACATCTACCTTTACATCTCCACCAAATCCATCACCTCTCTCCAGCTGCCTGGCTGACATAAAAATCCTGGATGCACTCCAACTTCCTCAAAGTGAACTGTGACAAATCAGACATGATAATCATCGGCCCCAAATCCCTCACCAAAACCACTCACAGTTTCTGCCTCCACCTTGTTGCCCTCTCCTCACAGCCGCAACCTCTATCTTTGACAATAGCCTTTCCTTTGAACAACAGATAAATCAAATCACCAGAACTGACTTTTTGAAACCCTCATTCACGCCTTCATCACTTCCAGAATCGACTATTGCAACTGCATCCTCTACGGCACACCATCAAAACTTTAAATAAACTTCAATACATCCAAATCTTGCCTGCTCACCCACACCCGCACCCATGACCACATCACCCCCGTCCTCCAGAACCAACACTGGCTCCCGGTCCCACATCGTATATCCTGTTTAAAATCCTCCTCCTCACACACACTACATCCGTCCTCTGATGCAAATCTCCTGATTCAACCACACCGGACCAACCACCGAAACTGGGGTGACAAGCTGCCCCCTACGTTCTGGAAGTCTCTCCCCAAACACATCCGTGACTGCACCGAGCAACCCACCTTCAAATACACCTTTTTAAAATAGCCTTTAATGTTTAACTTAAGTCTTATGTGTTTTGATGTTTTCACCATGTAAAGTGTCTTTGAGTACCTAGAAAAGTGCTTTTAAATAAAATGCATTATTATTCTTATTATTATTATTAGCCTTAATCTTATACACCAGACCTTTAACATGCCAAGAGAAGTGTTCATTTTACCTATTAAACCACAGAAACAGCAAAAAAGACTCTTGCCTTACTGAGTCAAAGAAGCTTCCCCACAGTATTACGTTCTAAGCAGCTTACAAAGAAAGAAAGTGACTCCACCAGAGGAGAATCACCTAAGCTTGTTGCAAAAAGAGAAAAACCTAGTGGGATGCATCTTTCACCTCCCAATTGACTCTGTGACAACAGAGGCCACCTGGTTTTGCTCCGAGGGTTTTTGTCTGGTGTGTGCGAACTACTCGTGGATGCTTCTTTTGTTTAGACATGTCAAACAAAGGCAGGTGGTTAGGCAGATGCTGCTCGGTCACGCTTAGAGGAATCAACGTTTTTGTTTTAAAAGGAGTCTGAAAATGATAAAAAATCTTATTTTTATAACTTTCTTGTGCAAGTTAGTGTGGCAATATCACCAAAACGAAACACAGAAAATGGATCAGGAATGAAAACAGCATCCAGCTGTACCTGTGGTGATGATTCACGGCAGATGTGCCCGTTATCGTTTTTCTAAGTGAATGTTGTATAATATAATAAGTAAGCAAAGAGCATATTTTATTCTGCATGAGTCATAGGTTATATGATATTCACAATGGGAGTAAATCTCTGTCTGACTCAGGTTATTCTACAGCAACAAACCCTATAATTTTTTAATCTATATATCTGTGTGTGTGTGTGTGTGTGTGTGTTTTCCATTCATTCTCAGTGTAAATTGCACACTAGATACATGTGATTTAAGAGGAATTCAATACAGACACGTTAACCTGTAGGGCTGCAATATAAATGGAAATTTTTCGATTGGAAAGCAGCTGTTGAAGGCGTATTCAGGGTGATAACTGGGTAAGAGTAAGAAATAGCTCCAGTGCAGCTCCTGAAAGATTTATAATTGGACTCATTCATCTTTCTATCTTCCCTATTACACATACATGCTTCGACTACTCGAGCGAAAATCATGCTGAGGATGACATCTAACTTTTGGACTGCACAACTGCCTCAACCTGCACAGAGAATAAGTTGTCAATCCCACTTTTCTACCAAGTTAAACTCAAGTATTCTCTGAATTGTTGAATGTTGTGAAATGTTAGAAATAATAAAAGCAGAGATTAAACAGTGAATAAAGAAACAAGTAGAAAAAACATAGACACAGTATAGAAATTGAGTAGAGCTTCAAAAATTGAGCTCCAACACTTCACGCCCCAGTGGGCTCAGAGTGGATATTATATATAATAATCACACAGCTCAAAGGTTTAAGAGTGTTTGA
The DNA here is from genome assembly GCA_946959425.1 of Argyrosomus regius. Classification (NCBI taxonomy): domain Eukaryota; kingdom Metazoa; phylum Chordata; class Actinopteri; family Sciaenidae; genus Argyrosomus; species Argyrosomus regius. The sequence continues at coordinate 9,844,270 of OX336889.1, forward strand.
TCTGGTTCTGGGGTCACTGGTTCTCTTATACTGGCGCTGATCATCGAGGGGGTTATCATGCAGCTGGCTGCAGTTAAATTCATCTTGTAGGTGGGCGTCATTCCCACGAATCTCAGAGGATTTTTCCTTCGAACTGTACTTGTATCTCAGAGAGGAATAAATAGAGTCAAAAGTAATTCCTAAAACAAAATGGATTATAAACCCTCTGGAGTGGAAATATCACCTAACCTAAATTTTATTTCAGAAGCATAAGAAGCACAGGCGCGTTGAAAAATGGATTTGTTCTTTGTTTTATTCAGTGTATCATCTAAACAAATAATCCATGCATCTCGAGACATCTGAAGACTCCCCATCGCTCCACACAGATCTGATGTTTTCATTTGTATGTTCAATTAAAGCAATTAAAGTTTAAGCCACATGCGTCGTGGACGTCATGATTCATTGGCAAAGTCTTTTGTTTTCCACCTAAACCAAGCATAAAATCTTCTTCTTATTATTATTATTATTATTTCTGGTATTTTCACGCCAGTTTTCTAATCTCCAAACTGAAAAAGCAAATTAAAACAAGTGAATGGGAATGCAGAAGTAGTCATATTAATCATTTTTGTAACAGTTATGTTGTGTGATGAAATTACATGTTAGCAGGCCAGAGGAAGTACAGCTGGAAAATGGAGTGATACAAAGTCCAGGTTGACGTCTCCGTAATTCAGTAGTCAGTCAAGTTTTTCATGTATTTAACATACCATGAGAGACTATATATCAGGAGTGTACCTTATCATATCATTCAGGTTACTAACAGTATAGTTTTTAATATGATAAAATAAATTTATAACGTGATAACAGCAATCCACATTTCCACTTGTTGATATAAAGATGTCATACCATTATGTGCAGCAACAACAAGCATGACTGAAAGTGAAAGTAATATTGCTAATGGCTTCACGGTGAAGGAGTTATTAATAAAAAAAGAGAAGTGGTGGTCTGGTTACAAAAGGTTTGATGTACAATAAAGCCAGGTAATATGTAAGAAATGCTCCAAGACTGGAGCAACTATTGGAGGCAATACAACACACTTATTTCACAACCTCAAGGATTTATTTCATATCATCAAGAGTCTCGTTATCGCAGAAGTACTGTGATATTATTTTAGGGTGATATTACTAATCCGTACTATGTATCATAAAATATAGATTGTAATATTTTCAGCTTAATTGCCAGCACCACACTGATTTACAACGTTCTCTTTCCCCTAAACAAACCAGGTGCAATAGTTAGGTGTAAAAACCGTCTCTTCCAGAGCAGCAGATTCATTTCTAGCCACAGAAAATCTCATAAAGCACTCTGGGTGTTGAGAATAATGAGCAAGCTTTCAGCATTGGGGACGGCGCCACAGAAGGAATCCCTCCTCATCAGAGACTTAATCAGCTTTAGATCTGTTGCTACCATCCTAAAGGAATTTCTTATTTCCTGAGCTTTATCTCTGATTGCCCTCACTCCTCTCCAACCCAGATGGTCTTTAAGCCACACGAGTGCCAATCTCCTCATTTTGTAATTAGCAGCATTTAATATCCAACGAACTCTGAGCCACTAACTTCACCCGAAAGAGCTACCGGGTCATGAGAAATGGCAACGGCTGCCGTCACGCAGAGAGGAAGGGCAGGAGGGCTCTCTGAGTGGCGTATCTACCACATCAAGAGGAAATCCAGTCATGTTTTGAATGGACGAAGGGGAGGAAATGAGAAGTGGCTCTGCCCCTCATTTTAACATGCAACACAAGACGTCATAGTGTGCAGAAATCCACAAAATTCTGTGGCTGCGGAGTCTTTTCATGCCACATCCTACAGTCTACAAAAGGTAAACAATAAAGCCCGCCTGCTCCTCTGAGAGCTGGAAATGACTATTAATAGCCGTTCCTCTAATTTAATTAAACCTCATTTCACCACACAGTTAAAATCAATCTCTGCAGCCAGTGAGAGACATAGAAGAGATTGATCTCTCCACAAAAATGTTGAATCAGTCACAGACTCACCTTCCGGACATTATCCTCCTGGATGCTACTTATCTGCACTGCAGCTATGCAGATCAGCGCTTGCATCGACTCTTAATGGACTTTACTCTACGACCGGGTGATAATCATCACTACTAAGCCTGCAAAAACAGGACTGCATGTGAAGTCTGAGTATGACTGTCCATGCTTATGATTTTAAATGACGAGGCAATTATCAATCAACTGTAGATTACAAACTGTATATATCCACCGCAGCTGCATCCTAAATATAATTTTCTGACATGATTCAAGTATTTTGAATTTGGAAGGAAACAAGTTAGTCCAAAAGCTAGTATGGATGTTTTCCACAAGCACCTTAAAAACTCCCTGCACTTCACTGCAGCACCAACATAACTCTGTCTGACAAATGTGTATCCTTCAATGTGATGAATCATCCACTGTATGTTCAACAAGTTTCACATTCGATTTATATGACACATTAATATGAATGGAAATCGATGGCTGCTTGCGTCATCTATGCCCACTTGGTAGCTCATTATTTACACATCCAGAAGACACAATGCAACATTGAGTCCTGTTTCAGTCCACCTGGTGAATGTTCGTCCAATATTTATTATTCTTTTAGCACTATTTGTCTCCACCCACTTCTGAGAAAAATATCCAGCTCTTTAGGCCCTAATACTCCAACCAGCACTCACCGGCTGTTCGCTAACTTTGTTTCTGGTGCAGCGTAGGCGGTGTACAGGAGGTTTAACAGAGCTTTTGTCACTGAAAGGAGGGTTACACCCTGTACATGGTGCCAGTTCATCATTTACACTTGCTGGAACCTTCTTTTGTACTGTGAGGCAACCAAAATCTTTGTAGCCTTGTCGATAAACAGTATTTTGTCCTGATTAAGCTATTCTATATTGTTCTATGGACAAAGACAACTCATTTTATTTCCATAATTGATTAATGTGATGATGATTTTCAGCTAAAATGATGCCAAAAATGTTGAAAAACGCTCATCAGAAGTTCAAAGGTTCAAAGAATACTAGAAAATGTTCACATTCGAGAGGCTCAACCACCAAATCTTTGGACATTGTTGCTTGAAAAATAATTTATACAATCAACTGAACCTACCTGAAACTGTCATGCCTCATCCCTTCATGTGTTTCTGTCTGTCTGTCTGTGTTGTGTGTGTTTCTGGGCGCAGCCTCTGGTTTGCCTGATCGCCTCACCACATGCTTCGCGTCATCCAATCTACCCATGCAGTACGAAAAACCGGCTCAGACTCTGCCAGATCGTTCCTCATGGTAACAAGCGTTACAGCCAGCTTTGTGTGTTTTTGGAAACTAGTCTTAACCTGTGCTCCAGGAATCCTGTCTACCATTCCCCTGCCTGCCACATCCAGCTCCCCCCTCACTGCAAGATCTCATCCTGCCACGGCACAGCGCCTCTTGTCCAATAAATGGGTTAATTTGGTCTCTGGCTTGTGTTTGCTATTTGAGTCTGCTACCATTCAATCTAAGAAAAATATTTACTCCATGCTGAAGAAAACACTAGTGGATTTTAAACTAAATTGTGTTAAAGAGTTCAATAATTGTGCCTTCAAAAGGCTTATTTCAATAGCCTAAGAGCTTCTTCACGGCCAGAAATCTGAAGGAAGAGGCAAAAACTGTTTCTACCTTCCACTCTGTATTCAGAAACCAGTGTGACGTCAAGACATTTGGCTGCAACAAACAACAAGTCGACTGGTGCCCGGCTCCAGGTGAGCCTCAAATAGCAGAGTGCTCGTAGCTGCTGTGTGCATGTTGAATATATTCTCCCAGACACAGGTCCAGTGTGCTTCCCCATGACAAACAGCTATTAAATTTAAATTAACACTGTTTTGTATGATCAAATAAAATAACAGAGGTCATGGGCTGAATGCATTAGCACACGCCTCTGTAGAATTCAGAGAACATTGTGGTGCTGCTTGTCGTGCAGGCTGTCTGGGGACCATTTGCCAATACGACAACACTACACACACACATCAAGCTGTCGCACTAAAATACAGTATATAAAGTATTTATCGTGTCTTAAATGGAGTGATAAGAGCTGCGTTTGGGGAATCACTGACAGCATCAAACCAAATCCTCATGCTAAAATACTGGCAAATGATTAGCGCTGACTTTATTCATCAGTGCAGAGAGAAAGAGTTCATCAGCATCCTTCAGCTCTATTTTTAGCCTGACGCTGATTCTCAGCAAAACAGCAGGTAGGCTACCCATTTATTTTATTTGGACAGCAAATGAAAAAAACCCCTTCAGACTGATCCAATTTCATCAAATATGAGGCATACAAAATGGTCCGTGAAGTCGAGCAGCAGGGGTCACTGGGAGGGTGGGGGCGAGGGGAGTTGATGAAAATGGCTGAGGGTGATTAGAAAAGCAAAAGTTCTTAAAGAGATTTGGCAGCACAATACCTGCCTGGCTTCAAGCCACAGCTAATGCAAAGCTTTGAAAGTAGCCTCGAGGATAGAGAAACAGGCTTGTAACTAGACAGTTCATGGTTTGAATTCCCATACCAGGTGCTTAAATTGAGGTTCCCCATTAAGAGATGCACCCTCTGTTGTCATGTAACTCCTCAGCGGCCAATGAAGACACTCAATGAGAAGCAGAGATGGAAATGAGCATCTGTATTTCCCTATAGAAACTCATTAAAAGTAAACAAAATTACATTCTGTGAAATGGCTGGTAGCCAGTTGTCTACAGGCATGCTAGCAGCTCCGTGTGGTTGTATTAGCCGCAGTGGGGCCCTGAGCTAAATGCTAATCGGTTGGGTGATTGGACGAATGTATCGGCTATCGGCGATTGGAGTTCATTGTTTGTTTAGCTAATTTAAGAAGGACAAGTGAGAGTCAGTCATCACCAAACAACAGACTCTTTCAGCGAGCTAACCCAGAGAAGTGAAGCAACAGGAGGAAACAGCATGTAAGGCCAGAAAACTCAGTGAAGAACTGAAGAGAAAAAATAACCAAGCCTGTTTTTCAATCTTGTTTCTGTCAAGTCTGAATGAAGTGTGTTTCACAATGAGTTAACAAGGCAATAGAGCTTTTTCACAGCAGCCATTTTGACATATAATAGTAGGTATACACCGGTGTTACCAATGATACTAATTAAGGCTCCGTTCCATTCAGGTCAAACAGAGTCGGGGTGCTGCTGTGGTGCATGTTGGTTCACTGGAAAGGCTCTGCTGTAATAAATGGAACAGAACCTTAATCCATCCAATATTTGCCCCTGAGATGTCCTTTGACCCTTCATTCAAAACCACCAATATCAAAGTTATTAGGGTTCATCCTCTGTAACCATGAATATCTGTGTAAAATTTTGTACCAATCTTTTGAGAAAACATTGAAAACCTCACTGTATAAATGAAACTATTTACATAGTGATGGAGCTAGATGAAAATTAAAAAGGGACCAAGAGAGTTATTAGGGTTCATCATCTGGGGAACGATGAATGTTGTGTACAAATTTTCATTGCAATCCATCAAATGGTTGTTGAGATACCGAACAGCCACCAGACAGACATTTCCCTCTCTAGAACCACACGAGAGATCCATTAATGTTCTTTAAAGTTTGAGTTATTTGAGTCTGACGCTTTACACGGCGCAGCCCTCATAATTCCTAAATCCTTATTACTTTGCTCAAATTAACTTTCAATATTTAGATGATTAAAACCGGGGCTCTCGTCTTGTTTTAATTGACAGTCGGTGAATCTGGGCACGAGGCCATGTTTCTGCAGAAGCCGAAAAAAGGCACTGCAAACTGTAAAAGCTTAGATAGTCCATAAACGCTGGTTGTTATACTTTAATAATGAAACACACAGCGCACGTATATTATCCATGCTTTTGATTTCACAGCCCTCTATTCTAGATAATAATGCAAATTCTCTCAAGTGAATCAAGACAGAACATTTAAATTAGACTTTTGACGTGTGGGATCCCCTGCAGCCCCTCTTATAATTGAAAATGACAAGATAAGATCCGCGTACGTAAGTGAAAGTCGTGAAATTAAAAAGTCTGTCAAGGCCATACTAGCAGGACTTTGAATGTTTCTATGAGCTCTACTTCACAAGCTATACTGTGAACTGAGGTCAAGCACTATTTAATGATACACTGCATGCCTGAGATATGACCACACTAACAGTAACCTCACACATACTGTATGTTGCCATTAATCTGCCATCGGCCTTCTGGAGCATCGCAGGGTTAACATGATTTTATAGAGCTCGGTTGAAAATAATGTGAGGCCTCACAGTGTAATTTCCATTAGCAAGTGAATTTTATGGCAAAGCTCAATGCAATATAATTAAGATGAACTGGAGAAGACATTCAGTTGCAGCTGTTTAGATTTTTTCCATGGATTTAGAGAATCTAATTTGTCTTACGAGATTGTCTGCTAAGAAAAGGACTGTTTGTTTGTTTTCTAGAGCAGAAAATGTCTTGGTGACCTTAGAGGCTGTACCTGACATTTTTATGTACAAAACATATGTTTAAACAGATTTGTATGCAAATCATAAACATGAAAACAAACCCAAGTAACTGTGCCAAAGAATAAAAAGGATCGTCATCTTATGTTTGCATATAACATCATATCTGTATCACGAATAGGACCATTTATTAACCCTTTTATGTGATCCTCGTAACTCTATTTCAAATTATAGTGACAATGTAAATGCTGGGTGACACACAGTGGTCGCCTCACAACAAGAAGGTTTCTGGTCAGAACCTCGGAGTTGCATGCTCTACCTGTGTCTTCATGGGCTCTCTCTGGGTACTCCAACTTCCTCCCACAATCCAAAGTAGGGTTGCAAAATTCCAGGAGTTTTCAAAGTTGGAAACTTTCCATGGGAATTAACAGGAATTTATGGTTTCTTATGTATCCCCTAGCAGATCTGTTTAATCTATCATTCTTAACAAATGAAATACCTACAATCTGGAAACATGCAAGAATTACTCCCCTCTATAAAGCAGGTGATGTTTTAGACTGTAATAATTACAGGCCTATATCTATCATCTGTTCAGTTGCTAAAATCCTGGAAAAAATAGTCTGTTCTCAACTGACAGAATACCTTCAGATTAATAATATTTTATCACCTTTTCAGTCAGGTTTCAGATCAAATCACTCAACGACCACTGCCTTGTTGAAAATAACAAATGATATTTTTACTGCTGCCGGTCAGGGAGAAGTTACTGGTGCAATATTCATTGATTTAACCAAAGCTTTTGACCTTGTTGATCGTTATCTATTACTAGATAAGCTCTATACCATAGGCTTATCTAACAATTCAATTCTGTGGTTTAGTTCCTTTCTCCATAATAGGAAGCAATGTGTTGTCTTAGATGGGAAATGTTCTGATATGTTGGTCCAGGAAAGAGGGGTGCCACAAGGTTCATCCGTGGGACCCCTTCTCTTTTCTATATTCGTAAATGATCTACCACATATTTTCACCAACTCTTCAGTACAACTGTATGCAGATGATACTGTCATCTATACTTAAGATTGGCTCTTTCAAAACAAATTACTTCTAAATAAAAATAAATCCGTCACTATGTTCTTTGGCACAAATTCAAGATTGAAATCCAGTTCAGATTCCTGTACAATATTCTGTAAGGATGGTACACCTTTGCAGAAGGTTGATAAAGTTAAATATCTTGGGGTATGGTTGGATCCTACATTGTCATTCAAAACGCATATTAATCATACTGTACAAAAAGTGAATTGTTGCGTCAGTCTATTATATAGGTCCAGAAATTGTTTCACTTATAATGTCAGGAAGAAACTGGCCACACAATTTATTTTTCCTATATTAGACTATTGTGACATTGTGTATATTTCTGCCTCTAAATGTGTGCTAGCCCCCCTTACTAAAGTATATAACAGAATCTGCAGATTTATACTCAACTGTCCTTATCATACCCATCATTGTTTAATGTACTAGTCTCTTCAGCTTTCCTCTCCTCATACAAGACAACAGATTCACTGGTTTCAATTTATATATAAGTGCATTTATTTCAATTATCCCTCTTATCTTAAACAGTACTTTGTGTTACCTACTTCGAATTATCAGACTAGACACTCTGCTTATCCTTACTTTTCTGTTCCACATATTAGGACATCAATAGGCAGAAAAGCATTTATGTTTAAAGGTCCTAATGATTGGAATCATTTACCTGTGGCCATTAGATCTTCTATATCTCTTAATTGCTTTAATCAAATCCTGACCTCCAATTTTGAACTAATCTGTTCATGTTTTCATTGACTCTGTCACCATCTCTCTTAGTACATTTGTCCAAACTCTGGTTGCAGTATGTTTGTATGATTTTGTATGTCTGTCTTGTCCTTGTATTGTTTTGTATTGTATTGTATTGTATTGTATTGTATTGTATCTTATTGTGATTTTTTGTATTGTTCTGTCTCTTTATTGTACTGGTTGAGTTCTGTTGTATCTTTATGTGATGTGTGTAGGACCCCCTCGAAAACGAGTTGTGACAACTCAAGGGGTTTATCCTGCGAATAAACTTTGAATTATGGTAATAACACGATGTTAGCTTACCCCTAATTACTAAATCACCCCAAATTTCCAGTTAATTTCCATAGATTTCCATAATTCCCATGGAAAGTTTCCAGTTTGGAAGATTTCCAAAATTCCCCAACTTAACTTCCCATGGAAAGTTTTTGGAAATTTAGCAGATATTTACCAAATTTCCACTCTTGTTGCAACAGAAACAGATATCTCTTTTATTCTGTGCAATTTTCTTCCCTGTCAAAGCGTGCCGCCTTCAGCTCCTGCAATGCAACTAGACCTGCAACAGTAACGTAACCTTGAGCTGCTAGCCTCAAGCAGAGATGAGGAGCGGGCTACAGAGGTCCTACAAGTTGCAACCGACATGACTCATGTGATATCACTTTATCAAACTTAATGCAGCTCCTCCTGGAGCCACAAAAACACATTTTGACGTGGACAATCGTTGGAGTTCCTTTTGAGAAGCATCAATATGTTTGCAGAAGCTTTGAAAACTGTGAAAATGATGCAGAAAATCTGAATATTCACACTTGGTTTCAATGGAAAAAGATTGTGTCTTAGTGTACGACAGCTGAACCAGCACTTACAGGAAATACAGTCTTTCTAAATTTTAAGGAGTTTAAAGAGAAATTTATGGATAAATCCAAAGCTGAATGGGTTAATAAAACCTGATCTCAGCTTGTCGTTGCAAAAGGGTAAATATTTAATTCATATTTTAGAGACTTTCCACTTTGTATGTCACTGCACCCTCGTATAAGGCCAGAATGTCACTGTAAATCTGAGGCTGTGATATTTCAAAGCCCAAAACACGCTGAATAAAATCTCTTTACTTACTGCGCCACCACTGAGAGTAACAATAACCTGATACTTTGTTGAAATTCTCCTCGTGGGAGAAGGTTAGAGCACAAAGACCACATATGAAAACAGCAAGCCTGAAGCTGGGAGAGATACAGTGACTTGCTCAAAGGCTCTTCAGCAGGGCAACATAAGGAAATAAACCCAGTACCTCCAAACCTCACTACTCGGCATGTTTCTGCAAGCACATGCAGGGTTTGCTACTCTGTGAACTTGAGATATGACAGGGCTTTCTGCAGTCTCTTATGCATTTTTTTTATATAAAATAAGACTAACAATGCAAACAGGTGGCAAAAGACTGAGCAACAATAAACCTTTTATGATGCAGAAATGTCAGGACTTCAGAGGCCTCTCATGCTGTCAAAACTCTGTCACACATCTCCAATTTAACAATCAAAGGAGCTGCATGGAAGAAAAAAAAAAAAAAAAACACAGCCTGCTATTAATAGCATCTCTGCATTATTCCTTTTTCACTTCCTGGTTTAACCTGGCTGTTTATGATCTGATTCATTGTCTGGAGGAGAGGAGGAGAAGAAACCTGTGTACAGATTCTGTGACCTGATTGAGAATTTCAGCTTCACCTCCACAGCTAAAGTTTTTTTATTTATTTTTTTTTACTATGTGGTCACATCCTGAATTTCAATAGCTGTTACTAAAAATAGTGTCACCCCCCCATGTCTCACACACAGTGCCGACCACAGGTCTTACAGGTGTGCCTGTGGGTCACGTGTCAACATTTTTGGTCGTTTTATTTTCACATTACACCCTGCAGCGTCACTCAATCTGACTGGTCACACGGTTCGCCGTAACACCTGCACGGACACACACACACACACACACACACAGGAAGACATGAGGACAAACTGGACAGCTGGACAGTCCACCGGACCCGGTTTAGTTTGGCATGCACGCACGGGTCCGTTTAGACCGTCGCGCATTCCTACAGATTGTCTCTATCCATGCAGCACGCGCCGCGCGCCAACATCCAGCAGGCAGCACGAGACGCACGTTTGTTACCTGTTAGCACGAGACTATGTGTGCAGTTATCCCCCCCTCTCTCTTACCTTTTCCTCTCGTCTCCTTTGACATAGTGTCCTCTCCCGTGGTGTCTCCGTCTGTCTGCGGTCACTCGGTAAAAGCCGTCTGCGCAGATAGTTGATGAAACAGCGGCTCTTCCTTCTCCGTGCCTCTCTGTCTCTGCACCTTGACGCCTGCCCAGACTGGGTGAAGCAGGCACGGGAGAAGCTACAGCTGCCGTATCGGTGTCCTCGGAGGAGGTTAAAAAAAAAAATCAAAGAAAGCTTGCAGCCTCCTCTCATTCACCTGTGTCAAGTCCCTCAGAGCATCGACCCGCCCCTGCCGCAGACATACTTTGGGTTTTTGTTGTATCTGTGCAGACTTGGTTGGCTCACATGTCCATGCCCACCCAGCTCGCGTCCCACTGTCTCCTCTCCGCCGCTAACATCAGCCAGAGTTCCTCCAAACAAGCCCCGGTCTGCAGCGCGACTGCCTCCAGCGGTGCGCGCACGTCCGCGGCTGCAGCTGCTTGAAGGGCGTCCGTCCTCTCTCCTCACAGCGTTTCCTGACTTTGCAAAACGCTCCACAAGTATCCAGATGAAGGGGAACAATAGCCGCTACTGACACTCCAGATGCTTTAATGTAATGCAGCTGTGTGCTGTCACAGGCACGACTCATTTAATTAAATAGTTTAATCAGGATTTAACACGGAAGAATGACAAATCTGTGCACAGGAAACACACAGAATATTAAATATAAAGCAGATAAAAGTCATTGCAATGTCACACAAGTAGCCCATGTTGTGTATTTTCTCTATGCAGGGTGTGGTCTGCACACAATTATTTCATGAATAACACAGAATATTAAATATAAAGTGGGTCAAAGTCACTGTGAGTGTCACAGATCTATAGATATAGATTCTATATAGGGTGTGGTTATTGCACAAAAGAATATGAGATATGAAGATGGAGGCTATAAATCAGAGCAGAATCATTAGTCTGCACAGGCATGTTGCATGAATTAAACATTACATTTAAAACGGATAAAAGTGTTGTATATGTCACATATCTATAAAATAATGGATAGGATATTGTGTAGATGAGGTATGAGGATGAAGAGCGGAGGGACAATAAATCACTGCAGCCTAAAGGATGAAGGTGTGAAAGCCACCACCCCTGTCATCCATCCATCACTGGAGCAGCAGGTGCCACCTTGGTCACGTAAGGGCAGACATCCAGACAGAGAAGAAAATCCTTCGGGTTTTTTTGACGAGAAGTGAATCAAAATAAAACACAAGTATGAAGTCTGATTTCTCCGGATAAAAGAGAAATGAAGCATGTGAGTCGTGCTCCCTCAGCTTGAAATCCTTTTAAATCCAGTTGTGAGATCTGGTCTAATCTGACAGATGCTTTACCTAATGGGTGCCTCATGTTTTTTAATCTTGACCTGCACTGGTGCAATACTTGGCCCAAATTGCTGTGAAATAGGTCTTCTAACTGGCACACATTACACTTTATGGTGTAAAAAAAAAAAATTGGTCATGATATCACCGACTTGCTGTTCTCTTGCATGACGACACAAGAGGTCACAGTCCCAGAAGGATTCTGGTCACGGCGTCATTTGGCAGCAGCGTCCGCACAAATGATTATTGATAGAGGAAAAATGCCCGTGGCTGAACCATCGCTCCGGAATCTGAGTGCCGGACACGCCACATTACCAAACTCTACGAGGAATACATGCAGCCAATTTGTATTTATCACAAAAGCCAATGACAATACACTTCAGGCCCAGAATGCTGAGCTGAGATCCCGCTAAGAAAAACTAATAGGAAAAGGCCTTAAGGCCATGAAAGTCAACAAGACAGATAGCACTGATTACACCAAATGGCTGTGCTGACTGGATCTAAGTGAGGAGGGGGAAGAAGGCTAATTGAATAAAGTGAATTTCTTTCGTAAGAATAATTATCTCAAGTTTTATAACACTTATATGTCAGAAGATACCCTAAATAACCCACATTTTTATCCAAAACCAGGCAACTCAAACCTATTGTAACCTTAGACAAATCAGAGTACAGGCACACAGGAACTCTTGTAGAAAGATGTTTGTGGTGGTAGATTACCACTGTGAGACTTTTGGAAAATGAAGCCTGTTTCAGCAACATAAGGCTTCCTGGGAGCCATTAAAGAGTCATAAAATACAATACTTGGCAGTCAGCGAACCTGAATTTAACACCTCAGGTGCAGTTTTGTTGTTGTTTCCTGTCTTGAGAAAACAATTCAGCGACCTTGTGGGTGGATGAAGCACAATCAACAACTTAGTCGGTACCGCAACAAAAAGCTCTATGATTTCTGCACTCCGTCTGTGTCACGGTGACTCTTAAACAAGGTGAGATGGTAGACTTCTTCACATTCAGGCATTGGTGAGTGATAACTCCTCAGCTGTGTCACACAGACACCTTACATATTCCTACTTTTCCTACATTTCATCTGGTTGCCGTGACCCTTTTTGGCCGCGCTATCCTGATAATGAGGAGTAACGTTGGTCTGTTGGTCTATTTATATTATTCTATTTTATTTATTTTTACCTAATTCATTTCTAACCTGCCTCCAGTGTTTCCTTACTGCTTGACAATGAGATGGTGCTTCCTCAGTTTGTGCTCTGTTCATAATGGGATGGGTGGGATGGAGGGTGGAGAATTGGGGTTGGGCTGTGGGTGTTGGGGGGGAGGGTTGGGGATGGGCGGAGGGTGTTTGCTTGTTTTTATGTTTTATGTTTTTTATGTGAAACACTTTGTGTTACATTTTGTTTTGTATGAAAAGTGCTATACAAATAAAGTGATTGATTGATATTGCACATGCACAATGCATGCACAAGTGTCTCATCATGACGGTGATCTCTAACCTCGGCCTTGTCTGACAGGGAATCCTTTGCAGATTGGCACTCAACTAACCCTAACCCTAACCCTTTTTTACATATATTCATATTAATCACTTTGAAGTACTTGCACTTGAGTATTTATATTTTATTCAACTCTTCAGGGACAAATAATGTAGCTGTTATTCCACTCCGGTATATGGGCACATGAGCATCAGGCCACGGGCAATGGAAGAAGGTTGCCTGCTCGGATGAATCACGTTTTCCTTTACATCACGTGGACGCTGGGTGCATGTGAATCGCTCACCCAGGATGCACTATGAGAAGAAGGCAAGCTGGAAGTAGAAGTGGGTAATGTTCTGCTGGGAAACCTTGGGGCCTGCCATTCATGAGACTTTACTTTTACCACCTAAGCATTGTTGCTGACCATGTGCACACTTTCATGGAAACACTATTCCCTGATGGCCTCCTTCATCAGGATAAAGCGCCCTGCCGCACAGCAAAAACGGTTTGAAGAACACAACAAAGAGTTCAAGATGTTGACTTCAAATTCTCCAGATCTAAAGTCCAATCCATGGAGACCTCCCCTCGGACTTAAAGGATCTGCTGCTAACGTCTTGGTGCCAGATACCACAGCACACCTTCAGAAGTCTAGTGGAGTCCATGGGTACAGTCGAAAAGTAAAAAAAAATGACCTAACATAATGTCCTAACCACTTTTCCTTGACCTTGATGGAGAACATCATGAGGTCAAGGAAAGATGTGAAGGAGGACTTTGGAGAAGTCCAGAAGGTGTTCAGAGAATCAGACTGCACTTACATTTGACTACGTCATGATGAGGCGCAGTTATATTGCGCTCATCTTTACTAAAAGAATGTAAAATAACAAACAATCCAGAGCTGCACGCTGTTTTTTAGGCATCCTTAAGTTTGCTCCGACTTCAGCTGTTCAGGGTGATGTGGGCTGGATTCAATAATGCGAAAATGTGAAAATATACCACTGTGAAATGGTGTGCATCTGCATCCAGGGATTGGATATCGAGATGGTGGGAGCATACAAATACCTGAGTGTTCACCTCAACAATAAACTGGACTGATCGGACAACACAGACGTCCTGAACAAAAACAGTCAGGACTCAGGACTCATGACACTGTGTTGGCGTCGTCTGCTGTGGATGGGGTAAAAGACTCAACAAACTGGTCAAGAGGTCCAGCTCTGTCCTGGACTGCACCCTAGACTCCATAGAGGAAGTGTTAGCAAAGCTGACATCCATCATGAACAACTCTTTCAGCAACAGACTATGAGCAGGAGCGCTACCACAGGTCCTTCATTCCAACAGCTGTCAGACTCTTCAACACCAGCATGACTTCATGTCTTTTTTCTATATATTTCATATTGATGAATAATCTCTTATCTACCTTGTGTATACAAGCTGATGTAAGTGAAATTCCTCGCTGTGGGATCATTAAAGCTGTATTTAATCAAAATGTCTGAATACAGAATCAAAAAAATCACACAACTCTCTACAGGCTGCACAGCTTCATGCTGTTTTTGAGGTCAGAAGGCTAAATTTAAAGAAAAATGGTTAAAAGATATCGTCTTTAAGCCAAAGTTAGAAAACACACAAATCAAGCACACTTATGGCAATGCATCTTATGTTATAGCTAATGATCAGGGACTCAGAGGTCTTACGTTGCACAGGTGAGAACAGCGATCCTTCCTCAGGCCCTTGAAGTTGGCAGATTTGAAGTCCAGTTGAGATTTTTTAACATTTCTTCTGTTGATATTTGAGTTGTTGTTTAATTTTAATGTAAGTTGGCTAACTTTGTTTGTAAAGGCTGTAGAAAAAAAAAGTCAGAATGGTTTATTTGTTTGGTATTATTTGTAATTTATGTTGCTATCCTTGTTGTTGGGGCTTTTTTTCTTTTATTCATGTTGCTCCTCTCTTTACAGTCTCTATTTTTTAAAGAGTATAAAGAGTGTTTGGACCGGGCATATTACTTATGCATGACACAATAATAAAATCAATCATCATAAATTAAAAAGATAAATAAATAAATAAAAAAAGAACATTTAAATGCAGGAGGAGTACTTTTACATTGTGGTATTGCTCATGCTGGATATGAATACTGCTCCCATCCTTTGATTAAACATGAATATCAAATCTCCTTTGATTCCTTTTCTTTTAGATACGATGATCAAAAAGTGGCTGATCGTTACGCTCTGATAGCGAGGCATCAAATAAACAACTGAGGCTTACTCCAGCAGACTGTAGCTGGCTTTGGCTCACAAGCTCACTGTTCACTGAAATGAAAGTTGAGCGAGTTGATGAGTGATGTACCGGTGAGAAAAAAAGGTTTACACTTACTCTGTGTGTCAGAGTCTGTTCTCCATTGTATCTCACACTACACCGAACAGAGGTTTTCTACAGTACTCTGTTGTATCCACTCGGCTTCAGAGTCACATCTGCTTTGAGGTTGACAGACAATCTTTTCAGTCTCACAATCCATCAGTGTAATTTTGGGTGGCTCTCTGCTTCTTTTCCTGTTTCATACAATAACTTTATAACTAACAGCTGGTTGTGAGGCCATCAATCCCCCCAACAGAGAAAAGCTGTGACTGAATTAATGACGCAAAAAGCTAAAAGACTTCCAGCAGTCACAGGTGTTTTGTGAGACCTCAAACAGCCTCAAACTAATGTGACTTTAAAGGAATCCTCAATGGGTAATGTTGCATATACAAAGCCAGTATTTGGCCTGCAGAAATAATCCTTCAGACACATCCTACATCCAGAATAGCAGACACGAGCACTAAGCCATAAAAGACTTCATATCCATCTGGTTTTAGCACAGAGCTGAAAAAATGTTTTCAAAGCCACCCAAATGTCACAAAGTAGCCTTGATATACCTGCACGGCGAAATGCCCCCTCGAAGCGCTGTGAATATATTGCAGTCATATTGTGTTCTCTCCGGTACTCAGATTAGCTCTGATAATGAGTCAGTGCTCGCTACCGGCAAGGTCGAACCTCTCTGACCATTACAGATTCTAATAATGTGCAGAACATTACTAATTCTGTTTGTTCATGATTTGAATCAATAAAGGCAAAGCGAGTCAAAAACTCCAGTTTGCTGCGAATTAAGAAATACATGTTTAAAATAACAAAGCAGACAAAGTGAAGTGAAAATATATTACATGTCTGATGTTAAAAAATTAACAATCACATCGTCTCCAGTGTCAGAACAACCTCAGTTCTTCATGTGACTCCTCTCGTTTTGAGCCCGACCATTTCTATCTGTCCTCAGTCGAAAAGAAGAAATGTGCACCGAGCCTGCGAGAGCCTGCATGTATTCAAACGCCCACGCAGAAACCCCGCCTGAGAGGAAATAGAGGCAGCTGATTTAACGTGAGCTAATTCATTCAGTCACTGTATGTCCTCCTGTCAAAGGGTGTTCCCCACAGGCCAGCCAAACATCTGGATGTGTCCCTTACTGCTCGGCCTGCGTGGCTTTCATGTTGATCTCAGGGGACTCAGAAAGTGTCTGAATCCCAGAGATTTATTCTGCATTCACATTTTGACCTTTCACACCATTATTATGCAGGATTCGTCTGGTTAGCAGCAGCAGTATATATAAACTGGTGGCTGCTCTGTGGAAAATAAAATAAATAAAATTGAACTAAAGTTTTGAACAGGTCCATATAAAGGAGTCCAAAACCAATTTAAAACTCCAAAAAGACGACCTCATTACTCTTTCTCCTCACAGTGGTCATAATAACGTAGTGAGATGATAACACATTAAGCAGTGCAGGCTGCCTTTAGACTCTTTATTTAGACATTAGAGCAAAAAAGGTCGTGTTACAATAGATTAAACACATGATGCCCTTGGCTTCCTACATCATTTTGGTGGAGACCGTATGCAATTAATTTATTTCCATATTCCGACGTGAAAATAGAAAGTGTGAGTAATCCTCAGGGAGATTTAAACCAAGTGCAAGGGGAGGGTGGTAATCTTATAATCCTCAGTAATGTCGTAATGGTCTCTCTGAGCTTATCCAAACTAAACTAACTTTCCCAGTGGAATTCAATCACAGATACAGACGGACCGTAAAGAGTGACGTGACTAATGCTCCCTGTGCAATTCAACAATCTCATCTGCTGCAACTTTGATACAAAAAAATAGATCTACAGTTAAATAAAGTCACATTATGTCACATCAAAGTATCGACCTATAAACACTTCTTAATGTACAGACGTTTGTATATTAACAAAATACAAAACTATAGAAAAAGGGCAAATAATCAAAATGATCTCAGAGCCTTGATATTAAAATATTTTTCACAAAAATAAATACATCTGTAAGAAACCGCTACATCAACGATGCTGTGAAATCTTATTGGCTGACCAATGCTGCAGCCGAAGGAGGAGGCGACTGGACCGGCTGAAGAAACTCCGAGGTGAAGACGGCCTCGGCGTATTCCTCCACGACGTCTTGAAACTCCGCCGCCACGTCAGCAAGAGCCTCCGACAGCAGCTCCTCCGCCAGGCTGAGGGACGACAAACGACAGAGGCGCTTTCTTTAAAACAGAGTCACGAAGACGGCTGCTCAGTCGGACTCTTCTGATATTTAAATAGACATTAATGCACTTTAATTTGATCGAAGGGTCAGTCTAATGTTTGATATATCAGGTAAATAAATATTAGCTCATGAAACTAGAAAGAGTCAAGAGTGTGACTGTTGTTGTGTTATATTTTATTGTTCTTTCCAGAATAGACCATTTGAAGATTGCTAAATAAAAAGGTCATGTGTACAGCACGATGTGTACATGTTACTTGAGGAAAGTAAATAATCGCCGTCGTGTCTCCATCATCAAAATTGCAGAAGGTGTGATTAAAGCAGATCTTTCTTGATGGCTTTCAGAGCTGGACATGAAAAACTAAAATTAGGGAAAATAACTCAGAGACTCTCAGACTCGTGAGCCGGGCGCAGCAGCAAGCTAAATTTCAGCGTTTTGATCATTATCTGGGTCGACACTCAGCAGCTGAAGAAAGGACGTATGGGGAGTGAAATCGGTGTACACTGTTGGCTCTTCCTTACAGAGCCACGAACACATCAAACCATTAAGTTGTCAGTGCAACAAAACAGAGTAATTGTGTGTTGTTGAACTACCTGTAACCGTGAAGAGTCGATACAAGAATACGTTGCTCCTAGCACTGGAACAGAGTCATAACTCTGCCATTACGGACTGGGAGCAGCCGCGCTAAATGCCGTGCTAACGTTGGTGAATGCTGCTTCATATTCTGTGTGTTTGAAATCCAACCACTGAGCTGAAAAAAAAAAAAGGAATCATGAACTTCAAAAGAAGCTTGAAGTCTGTGTGTTTTCTTTGTGCTCAAGTTTAAATGAATTTCTGCTGTTTTGCAATCAGTCTGTTAGCACACACAATGAATGAGATCCTCCCGGGGGGTCTAGCTCCGCGGCAACACGAGGCCGCTCATTAGCATGTCATCACACAGACAGGTTTCAGCGCTGTGGCAGCATAGCAGGGGAGTGTATGTATGCATGTGTTGTCTCGCCAAAAACTCAGAGATAATTGGATGGCTTTCTCCTCGCACAATATCTTTGTTTTACTGCAAATTCAGAAAAGTGCAGACCCGTCTCTTGAAAACTTTGGTTCGTTGACGTGAGGCCGATAATGAGCCGGCGACACGAGCAGTCGGATCCCACAGGGACCGAATTTAAGCGAAAACGAAAAAAAGCATTGAGCTGTTCGTGCTGCCAAACAAATCTGCGACACACAAAAAAAACTAAACTGACTGAAAAAATGTATCTTTCAGAAGTTTATCAAACACGTGGATTAAGGCTGCGTTCACAGGCAGACGGTGGCGACATGACGGCATGTTGCTGTGGTGATACTGTTTACAAATAACTGAATAAAATATATACATTTCTTTTAGGTGTCTCATATTTTATGTAAGTAATTAATTATTAGCTTCTCGTTGTACTGCACTGAATATCATGATTTGGTGCTGATGTTCAGTATAACCTCACGACCTCTCGTGGGATATTGCTTTTAGACAACAGTTCTGTTTATTAGTTTGCAGTAACAGGTGACAACAGATTACAATGTCTTTGTTTGTTTAATCTTTCATTTTATATAAATTAGTTCCACAACTGGACTGGGCCAAGCAACACGTAAACATCTCCTGAACACTAGCTTGTTTGCTACTTTGTGCAGATCTACATGTTTGTCTGTTGACTGTCGGTTTGGTGGAAAAATCTTTCTCGTCTTGACGTTCGGATAAACTTCAGCCCCAAACAAGAAGCAGAAAACCAGTTATCTTTATAGATTATATTGACGCTGAATTAACGAGAGGACTGTCAACATATGACGTCTTTTATCTTGTGTTTCTAGAGTTTAAAACAAACTGCTCTCGTCCACTATGATAAGATCCTTTTTGGTGTCTACAATCTGCCTGAATCTATTTGAATGCAGTGTCAGTAGGTTCACAAAGATGAAACGGAGTCTTCTGCATTGCAGCAACTTAAGAATTCTGTTAAGTATGCAAATTTGTGAGTGGGAGAGAAGAACGTCGAACACCAGAGACCTCCGCATGATCCTCTCATACTGCACAAAATGTCTACCAAACATGGTGAGGGACAAAACAGAGAGCAGGAAGGACAAAGCTCGGTTCTACCTGGTTCCGAGCTTATGACACTGCTAATATAACCTCAAAGACACAAACATTAATGCTAGCACTCTTTAACTTCATGTTCTGTCAAACAGAGGGAGAATGAACATGTTAGGAAACGTTTACTTGATGCCTTCACTGTTAAGTCTTTTACCTGTCTGCGACGGACCAGGGGTTGAAGCTGCCTACAGCCTCGTGAGCCACAACGCGCAGGTAGGCCTCGTAGTCTTCCCGGTACCGCCTGATGTTTCTCAGCATGCTGCCTGGCACGGAGATAACAGTTCCCCTGCTTCGCTCCAATGGGCCTGGGAACACGACGCTGCGTCTGGGCTGCTGTTCATCTTGGGACGCCTCCTCTGTCAGGCTGTTCTCAGAGAGGAGACTGTGTCTGCGGAAACACAAGAGGATGCTCATGTGGCAGGGCAAACGGGTGCATTTCCACCTTTTCATTACGCTGACCGCTCACATCGTATGAGCTGGGTAAAGGCCCTCTGAGGGCTGCGGCTGTGGAGAGGAGGCTCGTTTATTGACGAGGAGTGCAGCGCCGTGATTGACCAGAAACACTTGTTGTGCCTGCTATGAGACAGAAGAAGATGAATTTGGTGATAGGCGTCAGAGCGCAGGGCCAGCTCTCTCGCCTGGCCCTCGCTTGGAGTGAGTAGGGGCTCAGCTGGGCATTGCCATGGTCTGGCTTTATAATCCTCTCTGCTTGGACAAATCAGCCTGGCTCCTGCGACGGCGCTCTCGGTGCTATATTTAGTGCTGCAGCAGCTCCCAAAGCAAAGTGCCTCTCTATTGTGCTCCCCGGCCTCAGCTGAACTTGAGTCTGTTTTGACTGTGGGGGCTGCAAACTGTGGGGTGGCCATAAATATCAAAGTGCCAGCACAGTTAACTCTGCTTCCAGTCTGAAATGGGTCGATTCGCTGTCTGATGGGCATCTGAGGGCCGATGTGGCAAAAAAGCAACAAGACAGCACCCTGCAAATTCATTTCCTGTTCATAAAGTCAGAACAGCACCCACACTATTTGTGCCAGACACAAACGAGAACCAGGTCGCTTTCCTGTCATTTCCATTCAGAGATTGTAGCAAAAAAGAATCTCCAAGGGCAAGATTGTCGCGGCATGTAAAAAGGTTTAAAAGATAAGAAAAAGAATTAAAAGTATCAGAAATGTTCTGAAAAACTTTTGACGAAGCTCTATGAGAGCTTTAAGGAACAAGTTTTATGACGTCTGTAGCAAATATTTCATTAAATCTGTGCGTTCATGAGGCCGTTCGCCCACCAACAACTTAGGCCTGCACAAGAGTTTGTCTTCCCATTTCTTTTCCAGCCGTGCATCGCCCGCAAAAAGCAGGGGACCTGGCAAAGAACGCCGCCATATGCGATATGTCAAAAGGGATGCAGGCTGAGTTGGACAAAGACAAATGTGGCTCTGACACCCCAGGGGGGGTGATTCAAGCGAGACTCACAGCGGCGTCGGGGCTTTGGAGAACAGAACAGGAACGATCAGTGCGGTAAGAAACAGGCGAGGGATGAATAGAGCGGAGGAGGAAAACGTATAGATTATTGAAGTGCAGACTGCGCAACACGTACTTGGCCTGAGAGGACCACTGTGGCTGTAAACAAAGGAGGAAGTCTGTGGAGTGAGAGAGCAGATACATGAAAGGTTTGGAATATTGCTGAGTGCGGCTTTCATCTTTTCATTGATTTGTTTGACCTGCTGATGCTGCTGCGGCCAGTCAGTCAGCATTAGCCAAGGCGGAGGACAATTGGGGTCTGTGTCTGGGCGCCTTCACCATGGATACATAAACCTTATCTGCCGCACGTGGTGATGTTTTCAAAGATGAAATCTCTCACTCCGTTGTCTCAGCGGTTTGTTTGACAGCTCTCGCGCGAGCACAAAGGCAGCCGTGGTGAACAACAGATGCTGTTTTGGAAAAAAGATTGTGGAAGTGTTAAAAATATTGGTGTATCGTCCACGACTACCGTTCCACAAACTCTCTTCTGCCAGGCGCTGTATGACTCGGTAGAAACCACAAGCCTCAGCAGAGACTGAAAGAATAGTGAGCACCTGTAAAACAATAAAATGAGCTTGTCATGTCATTGTTTGCAAATCAACTGTGAGTGTTATCATTCTCCCCTTCCTCGGCTTTGAGCCTCGATAACAGCGCGTAAATATAAAAGAAAATAATCAGGAAAGCCAATAACAGCCTGCCGGTGTCACTATTAGTCATAAAACATACAATCAAAGAAGTCTCCAGTGATCTCTTAAGCTGTCCTTGGTGTGTTTAAACGTATGTGTGCCACAAGATTGCATGCATGACTGTTTTCCTCCTGGCGGCAGAGACTGATGTGTCTCTCTGGGCTGAGAAATGTGGATTATAAACAATCAGGGCTGGGTCGGCACACATGATGACATCTTTGCACATTTTGTCATTCCAGACCGTCGAAATTAAATCTCTCCATTCTGCTGTGCTGCCACGATGCATATGCGCTGTCAGGCCATTTACCTCCACGGGGGAACTGAAGCGGCTGCTGTATAAGCAACATGAAAGCAGAATTTTATCGATGCCATCAATAATTCTCCTTTCTGTCTTATCCGCTTTTTCCTCTCTGCTAAAGCCCAGTGTTTACTTTCTGCTGATTGCTGCACAAAAGTACGTGAACTGTTTGGCAGGTAAACAAATATCTCTTCTGAACTGAAGCAGGCTGCGCTTCTGAACGCCTACTGACACTAAAGTGTTTGTTAAAATAATATTTGTCATCGTACGAAGCTTCGTTTCCCTTAATGAGGTCGGCGTGTTGACCGGCGTCACAGTGAGGCATCATCATTAAATCGAGACGGTTTTCTTGGACACTGATGCGGCTCATTTGCTCAGGCCGCAGATGGAAAGTAACTGTCAAATGTCATTTGACAATTATGTGAACTGTGAAACTCAGATCCTGTTACTTCCTGTTAAAGACCTACGCGTTGTGACATGCCCCACATAAGAGATACAAGCTGACATTAAACAGCTGAAGTGCAGTAGGTCTGGATGAGGCTGGTTGTGAGTCTGTTACTGCCGTACTGTGTTATGTGTGTTGTGTCTTTGTTTTAGGCGTTACAAATGCAACAGGCTGCGGGCTTCTCTGATCTAAACTTTTCTCCACTTCACCTCCTCTGTTGTGTGATCGTAAAATGGGTCATATTAGCCTGCAACACTGCAGCACAGGTAGCTGACTCATCTCCCTTACAGCTCAGGTCAGTTTGCGAAAGCAAAACTCCCCCCCCCCCCGAAGACAGCTCCATAAAGCAATGTGCCTAACAAGCACAATTTCTCTTTCTATCTCGCACCAAACAACTCCCTACTTCCAACTTTATGACTTCTTAGGGGACTAAACGCTGTAGGGAAGGAGCTGCTGCCTGTCTACACCGGGTCTGTGTTTGAGAATAAGAAAACTCCGTCGTGAAACAGACATAATGCATCTGTCTGCTTGTAGCAGGGGTCATTAACCGCGACAAGTGCTACATTTATTGGCTGCATCTTTCCCAGACAGCCTTTTTAAAAATATATTTGCGGTGGGACAAAAAAAAAAACTCCCAGTGCCACTTGGCTATTAAGTTGTTAAATTAAATATGAAACTAAAGACTTTTTTCCCCCCCAGACAAAACTGCTCACTTGTCCAAGCAGCCAGCACTTCTGAATTGGTTGGCCAATGAAGAGGTGACTAATGCGGAAAATGTATTACAATCGATGGTAATTATTTTTCAGGATGATAACGAGTCTGCGCGGCAAGCAATCTCGGAGCCACAAAATATGATGCAGGCTCGCTTCATATATATAATCGCCATCGATACAAACCAAGTTGTGCTGTCATATTGAGTGGCGTGTTAGTAACGCCTGGCCCTCGATCCAACTTTCATTACCGCGCTGGGAATGTTGAGAAGCGTCCAAATGGAAAAGAGATTCTGTGACGCCAGGATGTGTGAATCAGCAGACAGGCCACGCAGCTTGGTGTCTGTCTGCAGTCGATGATTACTGAGGGACCGTGGTGAGGAATGTTCCTGACAGAAACCAGTGATCATTACTGGCCGAGAAATCTCAGACGTTCCCATTAAAAACATCGACGGGTAGATTCATTTTATAGAGAATACACATCAACCACTTCTGCTGAGCTGATTGATTAATCAATGATGCGTTTTAGTTTTAATTTGAAACATCCTGTTTTGTAATGCTACACTGCAACACACTTAATATCGGGACGCAAGATTAATTTAATAGATTTACACTGTTTATTTTGGCTGGTGAGTGAAGCAAATCTAGCAGCCACTTGTATGTTTAATCAATATTTGACTGACAGTTTGGTGCCCTGTTATACACACTTCTTGTCTACAGGAAGAGACAGAGCAGACTCTACTTCTTGAGGAAGCTGAGGTCCTTTAACGTGCAAGCAGGATGATGCGGATGTTTTACCAGTCGGTTGTTGCGAGTGCAATCTGTTGGGGCTGCAGCATCAGAGCCTGCGACACCAAGAAACTGAACAAACTGCTCAGGAAGGCTGGTTCTGTGCTGGCGTCTGCTCTGGAATCCCTGGAGCTGGTTGTATAAAAGGAAGGATGCTCCATAAACTTCTCAGCATCATGGACAACGTCCCCTACACGACCTACCGATGAAGCAGCAGAGCGCGTTCGGTCAGAGACTCCTGCAACTCCACTGCAAAAAGGGCCGCTACATGCCCGCTGCTACACTTTATAATGACTTCCCTCTTTCTCTTTCAGGGATCAATAAAGTACTCTATCAATCTATTTTCCTGTATTTAACATGCACATAGTTGAACTGGATTACTAGTTATTAGTGTATGATAAATAGTTTTGCTATCGTATGTTCAATATTTGTGATTATTTTAGTCAGTTTGCACTTTTACTTTGACATCAAAGTATTTTTTCTGTTGGTTAGTGTAAAAAAATAAAACATTACATGATGACATCTACTCTGATTCAATGTGTTGAAAAAAGTCCAGTGTGGGGTGTGTGTGTGTGTGTGTGTGTCTGTGTGTGTCAATACTTTAAAGGCACTGTAATTTGGACTGAGGATAAAAGCGGTGCAGGTTGGTCTATCTCGGTTTCATGCCACAGGGATTCAGGGAGTTTCAGATGAGCTGGCAGTTCTTAAATGACTTTGTCCTCATTAAGAAGCTGCGAGGCCGGACACCTCTAAAAACCAAAGTCATGGAAAAACGAAACACCTCTTTAATATAAACATTTCCAAAAGTATAGAGCCATTCCTCGATGGAGGCGTTAAGAAGAGTACAAGATGAGTCACAGTGGATCTCCGGGCAAAGTCTCCATTGAGGGAGGTGAACCTGAGGCCCCTTTCGAGTCCGACTGACTTTAATTTGCTAATGGTGCTGCTTGAATTTGAAGAAGCAGCATCCTGCTGGCTTGTCTGTATCAACAACTTATAGTCCTTCCACTCTTGCTCCCAAGTTCCTCATTATTTTAAACAGTACAGCAGCTGCAGCCAAAGCCCTGGGCAATGGAGGGTCTCTCTGTGGAGTCTGCTGCCAGTGTCAGGAATAGACTCTGCCCTGGGTACGGTAGCCACCAAGTGAGTTTTGTGGGATGAGTAAGACCTCCCAGTGGGAGAGCAATTATAGGCCAATGACACGTCATGTGGAAGAAAACACTAAGTGTGCACTGTAGAGAAACATTAACCACTTTAGTTTTCATTCAGTCAAGGGGCCTAATTAAAATAACAGTGAATGACTTCCTGTTGCTCTTCAGTTTGTAGTACGGCCACAGGAAGTCTTTAACTGCAATCCAATACGTTTAAAAAAGTGAGCTCCAAAAACGCGTTTCCATATGTGTCTTTTTCAAACAGATATCATATCATATAATCATCAATATTGTGCTAGAGCCATGATTACTCATAATGGGGGCTCAAGCCTATAATTTCAGCTCAAACGAGCGAGGAGGAAGTTAACTAGGTCAGACCCCGATGCTGCACTCGAATAAAAACAGGCAAGCATGGAGAGCAGTCAGCAAAATATGAGAAGTAGAAATTACTTGAGTGTAAAAGAAGGGCAAAAAGGACACAGCAACTCACCCAGTCTCCACGGGTTTCTCTAGGACTATATCTGCTGCAGTGCTCTGCTTCAGCACTGGCCTTGTGAGCCTAATTGGCTGAGGAGAGGCTGGCCTGGAGCCCGGAGCATGGCACCGGGGTCCTGGGAAGAACAGAGAGGAAGGTTTAGTGTGAGCAGAGGGAGACGTGGTGGAGCAGGGGAAACAGAGATGGACAGATGAAAATAACATGGGAGTTCGAGTAGTCATCTACTCTTGTCTGTTGTAGCGCTGTCTCCACCTACAGGAGACATCGGGGAAATGATTTATCATAGAGGATGATAACAAGAGTTTAGTTCTTTTTACCTGCTGCTTCAGGTCGGTCCCAGTAAAGAGGGTCTGAATAGGTGATAGACGCAAACCGTCTCCTCACTTCCTCCTGATCTTTCTGCTCAGACACACAAACACAGGAACAGATTTTATAAACTTTCTGTCTAACAGCCTGAACGTCACGATCAAGACTGCATCAGCTGTCACAACAGCTCACCACAAACAACCCGATCGTTGGCGACCTTTTCGGGTTTCATGCTGACCTTTCGTTAGCGGGCGCTCACCTGTATCTCCTCCATACGAAGCAGCATACTCTCCAGGGTGGGGGCCTGCAGCCTACACTCAGCCATGCCCTCCAACTGTCTGTCTGCTTCAGCCGCCCACGCCGCCCGTGCAGTGTCCTCCAACAGATCTTCCAGCAGGGCCTCGCTCAGCTGCTCGGCACTCTCTGCTGCCTGTGGAGGACGGAAATCCACAGAAAAGGGACGGAAATATGAGCAGAATATTGAGCTTAATTTTACAAATTCAAATATTCATCCTCCTCTCCCGTGAACTAGTGGCTACAGCAGCACAGCTCACCCTCTCTGCAGCCTGCTCAGACAGCCGATTCCTCAGTGAGGAGCTGATCTTGCTCCTGGACTCAATCTGCTGAGGTAAACAGACAAAGATAAACTCCAGACTCAAGAAGTCACAATTTATTGTGGTGAATACATGCTCTATGATTTATTTAAACAGATGTATTTGATTGTTTCCCCTTGTCTACAGGAGACAAGAAAGTGAAGTTTTTTCCTACCTGTGCTTCATCCAGAAGAGGCTGAATTCTCTCTCTGGCCTTCTGCTCAGCTTTCTCAGCCCACTGAGTTGGCGAGACAACTTCAGACCTGTAAACCAAAACACACCCACACTGCAAGCTGTCACAGAAGAAACTGCGGCTGAAAAGACTGAATGAGATATTTTATTCTCTCCGCCAACATTATTAAAATATGATATTAAGGAATGCGTTTGTAGGAGTCAAACTCGAGGACACTTTTGGAGCGATAGATGTATTTGGACAGAGAGAGAGAGAGAGAAAAAAAATTGTGTTTATTTTACACATTCATTGGTTTTCAAGCCTGATGGGAGTCTACGCAGCAGTATTTATCGGGCTTTGTGTTTGAGTAAATATTCACATTCACAGCGACTAAACAAGGTCAAAACAGCCAAACTGCACCGAGATAAACCTTGAGAACAAGCCTGACGCGCTACTTGCAACCACTCCAGTTGAGATCAGATTTTTGAACAATATTTAATGGCCTAACAGACACACATTTAATCTTGTCATAGCTACAAACGCCTAGATGGAGGCCCAGTAAGCTAGTACACAAAAATATCAGCAGAGCTCTGAAACTTACAAAACAAAAACAGGATGCAGCCATTGTTAATTCATGTAATGAATCGCATGTTTTTGGTTATGTCTGCATGTGTGTGAGAAAACAAACACACGAGGGACAAACCTGCACATTCGATGTAATCTAATTAAAGCTTTATGGACCAAATGTTAACCATCAGGCTGTGAGCTTGCAGAGTTAAACTGTCCAATAACTAATTAGGAAACGTGAGGTAATCTATAGGAGCATGAGCTCTCTGTGGTGCTGCAGGGATGCTGCTGCATTATTTTCTGTTTTATTGTTTGTAGGGCAATCACATCCATGCTGCAATTCCCCGTGTGAACTGTTTATTTAATTGTGAGGCCCGGTGTGTGGTGTATGGCAGATCACTGTGTGGATTACAGCCTTGTGTTGGCAGCTAGATGTGTGTTTTTTTTTTAAATGGTATAAGTTAGTACATCTTCTTAAACAACCTAAACAGCAAATGTTTATACAGGACAGAGCTCTACAACATTATCACGATCATGTCCCTATTAAAAGAGGCCCTGCAGGGTTTTATTGTAAACAAACACAAGTTATGTTAACGTTCAGTGTTAATCACTGAAACACACTGCGTGTATCTTTGAAGTGTGACAAACGTGTTCAGTGCATTTCTTTCCCCCTCGTTAAAAAACACGGAGCTGTCACAGGAAACATTTGAACTGGATTAAATTTGTCTCATTAGGCATTTTTTATTTGACTATCAACTGTTTTAATTGCCGGCACATTTTCCTGTGTAGTTCAGTATTTCTTTTAAAAATCAATATAGGCTCCAATCAGTTTTCAGTCTGGATCAATATCAAACACCTGATACGACTTTATGACCTTCAGCTTGCATCCCCCTCAGATGTTTTAAGTCTATAAAACTGTAGTTATATCAAAATGAAGAACAACCATTGAATGAGAAGGTGTGTCCAAACTTTTGACTGTCACTGTGTGTTTCTGCTGTACCTTAAAGTCTGAATGCGTTCAGCCTCTTCTTTACTCAGCTGGTCCAGCTCTTTCAGTCTCTGCATCGTCATCTTGTCCAGCCAGGCTTTCCTGTACCAAACCAGCAATCATCAAATGAAGCGAAATGCAAGCTCAGTTAAGCATTTTCACATATATAATGTATAATCCTCATTCTAAAAATCAGGCAGCCGGCCCCTGATTAATGACAAAGCACAATTGTAGTAATTAAGATTTGATTCAACAGAGACATATGTGGAGCACTCAATCAATGAGGTGCTTATAAGCACTGAAAACAGGCCAGCTATTAATCACGCATAAAGAGAAATGGCCTCAATCTAGCAGGCACCTAGATTAATTCATTGGAAAGAATTAACTTTGAATTAGAAACAAAGTATTGCCCTCGGCTCTCAGCAAGTGGGGTCTGCCACAGAGGTGAGAAATAACTTGCAGAGGAAGGACTCATTAACATTTATTTTCCCTAGAATTCATCCATTTTGCTTTTTCTCTTGCTTAAACAGACAATCTGATGTACATATGAAGAATATAATATTCCATTATGAAATATCTAGGTAACAGAAAAGAGATGGGCTTCACCTTAATGCTTCATCCTGAGCTTGTTTCTTCTTTTCTGAGCTCAAGGCCGGCTGCTCGGCTCCAAAACTGCCGGGCACCTTCTGCTTTGAAGGGCTGGATGAAGGCATCGGGGGAGAGGAGAAGAGACAACGAGGCTCCGGCCTTCTCCTTTGAGGGGAGCTGTTGAGATAATAGTAGGGGGATGAAAGAATAAACATAAGCACAGAGATATAAACCATATTGAGAAAGGATGGCGGGGGAACTGAGCATGAGGAAAAGTGATAAAACACAGTGTAAGTGATGCAAAAGGAACAGAAAAGATACAAGAGACACAAAACCCCGCACAAAATGACCAAAAAGCACAATGAACACACTTCTTGATGTATTGCTCCATGTAGGAGGGGTTGTCTCATAATCCTTCCATGACTGTGTTGCAGGTTTTGAGTTAAATACCTTATTAAATACTGTTTTCAATGTCAAGAATTAACTTTCCTGATTTACCATAAATAATCTTTTGGATTCAGAAGTGGAATTATTCAGTGTTTTATATCTTTTTTATTTATTATAAAGGAATTTGATGGATGTATTATTGGCCTTTTTTTTAGCTCTACCGCTGCTGTTTCTTATCCTAATAACCTGACATGATTTCCAGTTTTAGTGTGCCTGGGCTGATAATATGGTGAGTATTTTTGGAGGGGTGTTTCTGCTGCATTATGTTTCAGTTACATTGAGGAGACAATTTGTCAAGGCCTACAATCACACAGTGAATGTAAGCCATTAGTCCAGCAGCTAATTAGGCCATTTTTCTACTCACATCCACCTTCTGGCTGAAAAATGAACAACTTATTAGTCTCTACTGGTGCTGCTCACATAGATTATTTTACCTTCTATTTTTAAATGTTATTGTGTCAACGGCGCATAATTCACAATGCATCAATGAGCAGATTCATACTGGATGTAAACCTGTAACTGTTACCTTGAGAGAAGGCAACAGTAAAACCTCAGTTATGTAATGCTGTTAATCACTGAGTGTGTGTCGGGAGTGACTGAACGCTGGTGAATAATAATAGGTTATGATTTTTTTAAAAATCTATCAGCTGTGCAGAGAGTTAAAAGGCTCACCGCTGTGGAGGAGGAGAGTGAGGGGATGTGGGTATCCAGGGCACCGAGTGCTCTTTTTGAGGGAGCTGGTTCACTCTGAGCTGAGACGAGACCGTGGGCTGCTGGAAACCTGCGTCCTGTATCTGATTACGCTACAGCAAAAATGATAACAACAAAAAAAGATTGTTTAAATCTCTGAGGCGACCTCTGGCACGCCTTTATACACAGTGGGTTTTAATCAAACTCAACACAGTGCTTCTAAAACAATACGCAGAGGTCACAACACCTTCATTATATCAGCCTTGCTTCTCTCAGGGTGTGGAGCCGCTCTTCTTCTGCCGGTGGTGTTTGGCTGGGGTCGTCCCTGCAGCTCCCTCAGCTCCCTCTGTTGGGCAAGGCTCTCCAGGCCGGCCCTGAGCACCTCTCTTCTGTTCAGTGGCTGATGAGAGGAGGCTTTGGGCTTCTGTGAGGCCATTCTCTTTCCTGCCGATATTAATAAAATATTAAACCTTTGTTTTTTTTTTTAATCACATCATCACTATTCAGTTCAGCTTTGAAGAGCTGAGGCATTACGCATCAACACAACCACCAATTACACAATTAGCTAGCACTCTTGACAACCTGCTGGATCCCCGCTGACTGCTATTTAAGTGGCACAGAGGCTTAGGTTCGTTTCCAGGGAGAAATCTCATCGTAGGTGTTTGTGCCATCTCTTCCACAGGATGCCTCTTAGCGCAATAGGAGCCAGTGGGAGATTACTGCTCATAAGACTAACCAGCAGGGGGGCGAAGGAAAGACTTCCGCACTTCATTTCCTGTTTCTCCTATCACTTTTTCATGGCTCCATATCAGTTTTCAGGCCTGGTGCAGCCATTTAAGCACAGCGGGAGGCCCAAACACAACCACACAAAAGCCCTGAGGTGACTTAGAAATACACGGGAGACTAAACGGTTTGGCCTTAATCAAAAGGCACGCATACAATTTATTCTCTGTGCAGTTTTCAGGGGCTTTGGCATCAAGTGAGTCATTGCCTGAAGTAGGCAAATACTGCATTTGTATTAAATTCATGAGGTTTGAAAGTGTACTTATAAATGCAGTTGCTGAAGTAAGAGAAGGAAAGCTTTTAAACATGCAAACTAATCCGGGCAAAGAAAACGCTCACCACGAACAGCTCTTTTGGGATTTGCGGGTTTGCGTGGCCCTCGAACAGATGAGGCGCTGGGGCCCTTGAGTGCAGAAGTAGGTGACATGCTGCGATGAGGAGACTTCCTGTGTGGAGGACATGCTTGGGCCTGCATCTTTTCGAGCATCTCTTGTTTACGGAGGGCAGAATCCAAAGTCTGAGAGGAGCAGAGTGACATTCAAATCTTAGATCATTCACTTTAAGAAAACTAAACTGATCACTGTGACGTAAAACGCTTATTACAAAGACGATCATACTATGAGCCTTGTGCACACAGTCATAAAGTCTGAGGATGAAATTAAACGAATGGAAGTTATGCCGCTTTTATTTGAGCGTGTTTAGATCGACATCAGATCAGGATGATGTAACAAGCAGGAATTATAGACTTCACAATTTTAGAGGAAAGTTAACTTAGACTTAAATAAAGTCATCTTATTTCTAAAAGCTGGTCAACTACAGTCATTACAGGGTTCAACACTAACTTTTAGTAGTTGTCAGGCTGGCAACGTGTCCACCTTCAATCCCTGGTATATAAAACACCAGTCGTGCAGCTGTTCTTCACAGAACCCTCAAAAATGCATTGGATGTGAGCAAACACACTAACACACAGGTGCAGCATGGTCTGGTTCTGGTTCTATTTATTTTGCAGTGCATGTTTCGCTGTTTTGCTGTGTTGATTTTTAATGTTAAAAAGGGGTTGCCACTGATGGCATTTAAAAAGCCAAATTGCTAATTTCTCAAAATGGTTGCCAGTGGCAACTGTTACTGTTGAGCTCTGCATTAGTGTGTGATTGACAAACTACAGCAGACACTTCTTATCTTTCCTGGTGATGCTCTGCCAGACCTGTGCTGCGGGCACACTTTGTGTATGTTTTGTATTATTTTTGCCGTTAGTTTCATCTTCAGTAAATAAAACACAAGCTCAGTTGGACTGAGGTGAAGTGACGGATTTGTCCAGTAAAAACATTCGACTGTCAGTATGTTTAAGATTATCGTACAGTACCAAATGCTGTCGGACTGTACTTTGTGCTCCTCACCTCTAGTTTCTGCAGGATGTCGAGGGCCGTCTCAGGAACAGCTGAACCTCGCTCTACTTCGACTTTAGCTGAGCACAGAGAGAGCTGGCGAATCAGCTGGCCCAGCTCTTTGTAATAAGGGGGTACCTTGACGTGAGATAAATCTGAAAGCTGGTGGATAACAGCCTGTAAGGCCCTGAATGCCCCGCGGTGAGCAGCTGCAAGCCTGTTTATTGCTGTAGACTGAAAGAAGAACAGATAGTAAATCAGCTGATCACTGAGAGCAGTTATCTCAGTGATTTTGCAGTAGGGCCGGCAAAATTTCATGAAATCTGCTTTTAACAAAATATTGACTAAAGAGACAATAAAAGAATTATTAAATGTTTTAATGCATGTCATAGAAATAAATACATCTAACACAATAAGTGTAACAAGTGTGCCCTCAAAACACTCTTTAGTGTGTTTAGATACATGATTGATTAGAATATTTATTTTTTAAGGGACAGAAAGTATTTTTCCTTATTGTTTTCAATGTTTTATCAGCAATTAAATGAGTCTACATAGCAGTAAATCCATGACAATGCTGAAGACAAACCTTTTTAGTGTCCCACGTTTTCTGGCTTCGTAGTTTCTCTATATCTTCTTGTATCTCTTTTACCTTTTAAATAACAATTTAGAAGAACAGTGTTTATACACACATTAAATTAAAAAGTCGGTGAAGGTTTGTTTTTGACGTGGTAGAGGTTTAAATACCTGCTGCTGGAGAACATAGATATTACGCGCTGAGCGGGCTGCCAGCTTCTGTCTGCGCATCTCCAACTTGTTTTGCTCTTCAGGCTCCAGCGGCTCCTCTATTTTCTCTCCTGTTGTTTAAATCAAATTGTTCATCATTATGTGCGCACAGTAAAAATCACATGAATAGGGAGGGGTGGTGTGTGGTGTGGTGGCTGTATGAAGCTGTAACTTTAAACATATAATCAACAGTAAGACACAGGCCTAATGTGACATGCTGTTTTCGTGAGTCACCTCTCTTGGCTAGCTCTTCTACTTTCTGAATATACACTTCCAGCTCATTTTGCAGTTTGTGGATCTCCTGGCTTAATGGAGCCTCTTTGCCTCCTTCCAACTGCCTTGGGCCGGGGTCTCTGGTTGGGGGTGACTGGCCAATCCAAGGCATGGAAGAAATGGGACGCTTCTGGGATGCGAGTGTCGACTGTTTGGCTCCAGCTCGGGCCGCTTTCTCTTTTGTACTAGAGGCCTTTAACTTTGTCTTATTCGGAGTGGCTGCAAGCTCCTATAGAGAGAGGAAAAGATGCCCTTCAGTCATTTGCTGGACAAAGCACGAACTAGTAAGCTATTCATGACAAACCTTGTACCTGAAGCAGCTCTACATCGCTTGTTTCAAGGACAGAGTCCTCCTGTGAGGGTTTGGCGGGGGATTTTGTCAGTGACTCAAGGCGCCTTCGTCTCAGGTCACGCTTGGCCAGCTGAACCGCGGCCTGTAGTCTCTCCTCAGAGAGCGCGGTGAAGCTGATGGAGCTTCGGGCGCTGCCCACATTCTCACGCTCCTCCGACAGCGGCAGCAGCCTCTCTATCACGATGGGGGCCGGCAGGCGTACGTGGGTGGCACGGTTGCTGGCACTTGCAGGGATGGCTTCATTGAACAATAGCTGAGGTGAAGACACAGAATCAGACTTATATGTGATATAAACAGCCTCAATTATGCTTTTAACACCATCTGAAGTCAGTTTTTTTGGTACAAATAGCTAAACACCCCTACAATAAACCCTATCATCATCATCAACAGTTTTAAAGGAGATGTTAATACAACTTTATGATCATTTGGGGGCCTGTACTGTGAATGTATTCACTGATATAGGTGGAGAATATATAAGAAATAACTCTTAGTACAAAGCAATACACACACACACACCACAGACCCCTACATTACCATATAATGTTAGTTAAAAGGAACATTATAACCTTCATAAAGGTAGGCTTTACTGCAGGGCTGTTGTAGTTTAACATCGACA
Source organism: Argyrosomus regius (assembly GCA_946959425.1). Classification (NCBI taxonomy): domain Eukaryota; kingdom Metazoa; phylum Chordata; class Actinopteri; family Sciaenidae; genus Argyrosomus; species Argyrosomus regius. The sequence continues at coordinate 9,878,895 of OX336889.1, forward strand.
TGCTTTAGATATTTCTTCCACTCTTGTTTACCTTGGTTTGGGACATCCCAATACTGCTGCGGTTTGGACCTAAAACAACCCAGTCTCTCCCTCCTTGTCTTTGCTGCTGTCCTATGGGACCACTCTGCACGAACTGCGCAGTCATTGCAGCAGCTTTAAATAAATAAATACAACCAGCAAGCTGTGCCAAACTAATAATGAATGCTAATGAGCGTTAGCATTAGCAGGCTAGCTCCGCTTTTGAATCAAAGTTCGCCGACGTCAGGTTAATCCTAAAACCGTCCATTCGACCATTTCGCCCTCGCTTATAACTACTTGTTTCACTTTATATAGTTATTATACATCAGCTACGCGCGCAGCGTCGTTAACTGAAGGTTAATTACGACGTAGCACGCGGCTAACATCTTAAGTCTTAGTGCGAGCTTGACAACAGTTTGAAACGCCGCCATGACAACAACAGAACGCCGCCAAGTACGGGTCGTCAACGAAGTCAAACATCAACGGAAACGCGTTTTTAACGACAAGTTAGTATGTCAAATATAAACTCTGCTTATGTGATATTCAATTAATATGTGAAAACCAGTTAATATGTCGCCTCGTTAACGAGGAATTGATTATGCTTTATACTTATATTAAAGTACTAGTGATGTGTCAGTCATAAATGAGCTGGTTCAAAGAACCGGCTCTTTTAAGTGAATGATGGGAGCCGGCTCAGGTCCGCAAGCCATTTTGGTTTTTTATTTTTTTATTTTTTTATTAAGTAATACGGTGCGCTACAGGTGTTGATCAAAGATCATACCACCAACTGTGATGCAGTGTGAAGATGAGTGACAGTAGAAAAAGAAGCAGCATTTGGACCCATTTTAATAATTGTGAAAACACAAAGGCAGAATGCAGAATTTGGAAAGTCAAGTTGTCATATTGAACAGGGTTCACAAACAACCTTCACAAACACATGTGCATCCAACAGTCAATAGCTGTCCTTTTTTAAATTTCTATGAAGTTTTTATAAGTGTTTCTATCTGATTTGTGTAGCAGAGAGGTTAGTGCATTCATTGGGCGGTTTCAGAGAGTTACAAGGGTCTGTAAACGCAATGAAAACAACTGGCTACAGCAATTTATTGATATTAGAAAATGTAATTTTTACTTTTGAATACTTCAGTACCAAGGATGTATTGAATAATTTAAGTGATATATGCGTACACATACAAATCAGTCAAATCAGCACTAAATTTGGCTGAATTATGAAAGGTATAAGTGGTAACATGAAGAGCCATTTTGGAGCCGAAAGAGCCAACACTTCTTGGTGAGCTGAGTCAAATGATCTGACTCCCTAAAAAGAGCCGAACTTCCCATCACACTACTTTATACGTCTAACGGTACGCGGTCACTTTAAGAACCTTTGAACATACCGGAAGTGGTACTGTCAAGTTTGGAGTATTTCTACCAGGTCCACCGGTGTGCACATCAGCACTTCTGTTAAACACTTGTGAAGTGTCTCACAGTTGAAGTAGTTTCACAGTTTCTGTTCGTGCATTTTGACATTAACTCGGTGTAAACGATGTCCCACTACGAAGAGGTGAAAGTGCGCGGATATGATGAGTTCTGTCAGGCTGTGTCTGAAAGGAAAGGAAAGGATATTTTTGCTTATTTCTCTGGTGATAAAGACGCCCAAGGAAAGAGCTGGTGTCCAGATTGTGTCAAAGGTAACTTCATACATATGCAGCACATATAATATAGCCTATAAATGCATGCATGCGCATACCTGAATGTAATATTAGGTCTGTTCTAGCAGTGGGATGGGTGTGTGCTGTTGTGCTTGTAAGGATCTTGATACTTATTTATTTTATATTTGGTGCACTGTCATTCATTTTAAACAGTTCCTCTTCTTACCTTACAGCCGAGCCAGTGGTTAGAGGAGAGTTGAGTCATCTTCCTGAGGGCTCCGTCTTCATCTACTGCCAAGTTGGAGAAAGGGCTTAGTCAGTATTTTACTCTGCTTTATTACAATGTTTTATGGGGGAAAAAAACTGTTTATCATCAAAACTAGATGATACATGCGCTCTCAAAACAAGAGAGCACACCATATTAGGGCTGCAATGAACACTAAATGATCGATTCATCTGTTTTTAATCATCTGCTCTATGAAAAATGATAAATAATGGCAATAAGAGCACAATTTAATCTCTTTAAAACTCATTCTGAAGCAGTATGAAATAGAAATACAAGTATTTATTTTTTATGTATACCTGGTAAATTACTAAAAATATTATGAGATCATTAGAAACTGATGCATTTTCTGCAGTTCAGCGAATAGATGTAACTAATACTATAAAAAACAACAACTAATAGTGTTAAAATGGCTCTAATTTTCCATTTATATTTTAGGCAACAGACAAACTACAGAAGTAGTTACAGTGAGCACAGTTGTACAGTATTACACTTCTGGACAGTCGGAAAATCTTGAGCTTTGAATCATCAAGACAGAAGTTAGTCATAAATCTGTACCAGATTTCAGTATCAGACTCTCTGTCTGCAATAGTTTTGATAAAGCTACCTAACATATATGATAAACTACAGTCTATAAAAGATAAAATGGGAATTCTGTAGGGCTGCAACTAATTATTATTTTTATGATCTATTGATCAGTCGATCATTTTGTCAATGAATCGATTAGTTGTTTTATCCATAAAACGGTGAAAAGTGTTGATCGGCCCACAGTGACGCCTTCTAATGTCTTGTTTTGTCCACAGCCCAAATATATTCATTGAATGTCACAGAAGCCAGAGAATATTCATATTTGAGAAGTTGGACTATTTTTTGGACACTTTGTCTTTAAAAAGTATTTAAAAGGATTAATCAATTATCAAAATTGTTGGTGATTAATTTAATAGTTGATAACTAATCCAATAAGCGTCTAATCATTGCAGCTCTAGTAATACCTAATGCTTATTACATAGATATTTAAAATTAATCTATTAATCATTTCATCCGTAAAGAACATTTTTACATCAGATTTGATCAGATCCAAATCGGCTCTTTTAAATGTGTCTAATGTCTTTTTCGTGCTTCAGCTGGAAGGATGCAAGTAACGACTTCAAGAAGACTCTGAAGTTGAGTGGAGTTCCAACTCTGCTGCGATACGGCACGGTAAGAATCGATTTTGCTTTTTGCTATTTTATTGACATGGATTAATCTAAGATGAGTCTTACTGTAAAAGTTTGACAGAAAAAATCCAGAGAAATTAGAAAACAAGAGACCAAATTTCAGTTAATACTTAATTTATTACAAAATGTTGTAAGCTTAAAGGGGCAGTATTTACAGAAAATTTAGTATAATTCATACCTACTTTTCATCAGTGTATAATCACCTGAAAATAAGAGTCATTATGTATTTGTTACCTCAGAGTGAGCCTTTTATATCTACAGTCTATATAGGGAGTAAATGTACCTGTAATTCACCCTCTGTACATCTGTTTCAGCCTCAGAAGTTGGTGGAGGAGGAATGCTTCAAAGCGGAGCTGGTGAAGATGATGTTCACCGAGGACTGAGGGATTCTGCGCTGTCGGTTATAAGCATTTAAGATTTAGCAAAGTTTCACAGCGATCATGTGCATGTCACACTGTAATTTTTCGCCGCCAATGTAACGAGCATCCTTTGTAATATTTACTGAAACTCATACTGGAATATGTGCAAAGACAAACAGAATGGATGTAACTCATACTAAGTTTTCTCGTTCTGCCTGATGTGCAATCACTCAATCCTGTTTTGTAATTTCAGTTTAATGTGTTTCTTATTTTAACACACTAGTTGATTATAAATATCTCTTTTTTGTGTGATTTTTTTGTTGCATTGCATTTATACTCAAATAAACCGACATTTGATGTTGAACATTTGTGGCAGAAGAAAACGTTGTATGTGATTTATTTTTTAAGTGTAATGCGACAAATGTGTCGAGCCGACATGGACTTACAAGACACTTACTGAAGAGACTGAGTGTGCAAGACTCTCCTCAGTAAGTAGAGATGACTTTGACCCTTCTTGTACAGTACAGGACGTCTGTGTTGTCCAACCAGTCCAGTTTGTTGTTAAGGTGAACACCCAGATATTTGTATGCTCCCACCATCTCGATGTCCAGTCCCTGGATGTTCACCGGTGTGGTCTGAGTTCTCTTCCTCCAGCCTGACCGATGATCCTGACAGAGGTCACAAGCTAAAATGTGCCAGTCAAACAACAAAAGTTTTTACTGGATGATTTTTATTCCAAGTGTTTCTCACTATTTAAGAGTATTTTCTCCTCAGTGCACTTGGAAGTAGGTGAAGTAGTACTAGTGTCACGGCCCGGCTCAAAGACTGCAACAAAAGAGGGCGAGGACACGAACATAGAACAAAGAACAAAAAACATAGATTGATTGACACAAGTCAGAAAACGTGTAGCACTCAGTAAGTCAGTAGTGTAAAGCATGTATAGGACTGTGACTGTGTGTATGGGCTGTCATCATGCCAGCATCAGAGCAGAGAGTGTCTGAAGGATCAGAGAAGCCTTTATGGGGTGGCACACACCGGCCCAGGTGCAGCTCATTTAGCTGATGCCCTCCTCCATTCAGCACCTGCAAAACCACCACAAGAAGAGCAACAGGGACACCTAGTGGACAGGTGGAGGGGTCGTCACACTAGAAATCCATCCATCCATCCATTATCTGTAACCGCCTATCCTCATCAAGGTCATGATGGGGCTGGAGCCTATCCCAGCTGACTGTACACCCTGGACAAGTTGCCAGTTCATCACAGACAAACAACCATTCACACTCCCAATCACACCTACGGGCAATTTAGAGTCACCGATTAACCTGTCAAAGGTCGAGTGTGCAGGATTTAGTGGCACCTAGCTGTAACTGTAAATATAAAGGTTTTGTCCTGAAATATTACGGTGTTTTACCGTACAGTTAACAGTCTCTAATATACACTAAACACTCACCTTAAAATGCTGTGTAAATAAAGGTTTTGAAATATGACTGTGTTTTCCTGTATATAACAGCATATTTTACGGTCTTTTACTGTGTTGTTTTGGCAGTTTTTCCACCGTCAATCACTTTTACAGTGTAGGTACTCCTAAATCTTACACACTGGACCTTTAAGTGCATGTTTTTGGACTGAGGGAGGAAGAGTACACTAGAAATCACTCCTCTTTATGAACACTAGGTGGGAGCACATGCACATGAATAGAGTGTGACCTTATCTTTTAAGAAATGTGCACATTTTTTAATTAGCCTTATGTTGTGAAGCTTATTAAATGAACAAATCCAAAGCATTTATGGAAGTTTAATCTATTTCCGAGGCCAAATCTATAGCCCTGATGCTTTTATTCTGAAAATCAGACAAGTTTGAGGATATAAAACATGCAAACTGAAGATATTAAATATAACAGAGATGTTTTAGCTCATCAAAAACACACATACACAGTGTTGAAGTGTCTACTTTGTAATTATAATAAGCAGATGTCAGGATGAAAGTGTGCTGTGGGGTGGGAAGGAGCGCAGTGTGTTGCAGTCAGGCTGATTTAAGCGGAGTGCATTCCTGCACAGCGCTCACACACCGGAGGACGAGCCGCGGTGAAACACACACCGCAACGCCGCGCAGGGGCCGGGAGCTCACCTAAAAAAACCCGCACATTGGAGGTGGAGGAAGTGCTTGCCTGAACATAGCGGTTACATGTACAGCTGCCTCGGCTGAGGGTAACGTTGGGTGGTGTGAGTGTGTGTGTGTTTACTGCTGCCATGTCGGAGTTTCTGGTGAGTCTACTCGGGGAGCGGCTCGTCAACAGCGAGAAAGCCGAGGTGGACGTGCAGTCGCTGGGCGCTAAGCTATCACTAGTCGGGCTCTTCTTCGGATGTAGCCTGAACGCACCATGTAAGCAGTTCAACGGGAGCCTGTGCGAGTTTTACAGCAGGTTCAAAAAGACGTCTGAACACAAGGACAAATTGGAAATCGTCTTCATCTCGTCTGATCAGGACCAGAAACACTGGCAAGACTTTTTGCAGGAGATGCCATGGCCTGCGTTACCTTTCAAAGACAGACACAAAAAGGTAAGATGGGCTGTGGTTGATGAAGAGGAGCAAATCAGTGCCTTAGACTCAATCAGGAGGTGGTTTAACTGGGTTTAGTGGGCTGGAAACCTCCGGAAAAACCCCCTGTAGGCCATGTCTGCCTCTCCTGTCACTGCACAGGTGGATATACCTTCAAATTTAAACACCATGAACCTCTTTTCAAGTCATAAATCAGCTGTCACCTTCAAATCAGCTGTCTGACTTCATCTATAAATGCTCTGTGTTATTATAAACAGATCAAATTTAGTGTAATAATAACAATTAAAAAAGGGAGCAGACAGTTGGAAAAAATGAAAAAGTGTGTTTGAAATGTCAGGAGTGTTTGCACAGACAAAAATATGACAAACTTATGTTTTAATTTCCTTTCTTTCTTTTTAATAATAATCCTGCAGCAAGTGGTGGACACATTTGTCCTCATTCGATCAAGATAATCTAAATATGACCAGGCCAGACATTCCTCCATTAACAGGAAGGAAGGACAGGAAACAGACTCTTTTTTTTTTTACATTTTACATTTTTATTGAATTTTTCACATTTCACACATGCAAATTAACAATAACCATTCAATTAAAACCATAAAATATGTCGTCACAGTTTCCACAAGATATTTCACACACTTAACTAATAAATACAACATCAACACAGCAATTTTAAGACGCCCAACAAACTCCATTTTCATATTTCAAGTCAGTCTCTCCAGCACAATACAAGATGCCATCTCCTTTAACCACACTTGTATCGAGGGAATGTCCATTTTCCTCCAAAATAAAGCTCCAGAGTCGATTGAAGTTGACTAAAAATACACTTCTTTGTATATATATCTGTGGATAAGTGCACATATTTCTGCTTGGTGAGGCAGCAATCTCAGATATAGTCAGAACAACTGCTCCAGTATTTTTTATTTTATTTTGGACAGTCATACACAGTGTCATGGACATCAGGGGACAGACGGTTTAGTGTATTTTATATATTTTTGTCTTGTCATAGCTTCACTCTCGTATTAATAGTTTGTTTTTACTAATAGCCTTCCTGTATGTAATCTTGAATATCCACTCTCCACCCACACCTCTAGAGGACTTTATTTCCTTTTTAGTCTTTACATTGTGCTCAAGGAATAGTTATTAATATTTCATCTGAACATCTCAACAACACTGTTCTTGTTGCATCTGTCGTATTACCCTGCACTGCTCGGTGAAGGCCTTTTTTTTTATTGTGCCATCATCTCATCTGTTTCCTGATGGTGTCGACAATGCAGTTTTATTTTCCTAGAGGGTTTTTAGATTTATCTCGCTTATTAAGTGTTTTTATATTTGTTTAATTATTGTAAATGACCGTGCAGCTCTGATTTATTTTTATTTGATTATACACACACAAAGAAAACAGCTGTTTTGGTTTTATTAAATTGCATCGTTTTTAATTTTTACAAAATATATTGGAAGTTTATTTTGCTCAGAAGCACTTCCAGACATTTTGTGGATAAATTACTATTATTTATACGCAAAATAAAAAATAAAAAAAAACATCTGCAGATGTTTCCTTTAGCAGTTAGCTGATATTTGCAGCTGCACAAACATGAAGTCTTACACATGCATGCATGCATGTGTGTGTGTGTGTGTGTGTGTGTGTGTGTGCTGCAGGATGTAGCAGAGGTTTTTATCTAAATGTAATTACAGACGAGTCAAACACAAACATACTGTGGTCTGCTGTGTTTGCATCGTGTCAGTTAGTCCAAATAATGCTAAAATATTTTTGAAGATGAGGCCTCATTGTGGTCTTAAGAGGAAAAACTGAGTAGTGTGCAGCAAAGAAATATATATTTGAACCTTTAATTATGTTGTATAATGTGTGTTCAATCAACCACAGTTTATTAAACACAGTCTTTTTAAAGAGGATCTATTTTTTCCAGTTCCCCCTGTGTAGGTGAGGCGTGACGTCGTCTGCATCATCGTCTGGTAAATTCTTTCAGATTGCCAATGATGATTTCCGTTACACCTCATAATGAAGTCCAGGCGTGAATAAAGGGGCTGTGGAGGAGATGACATGATGGGGGAGGTGGGGGTTGTTCTTGTTGTTGCCGTCCTGGGGCGGAGCACACATCCAATCGCAGCCACAGCGTTATTGTGTTGTAACTGCTGGAGGAAAATGTCTGTGGCATCAACAAAACCATTGTTCATGCTCTTGGTGGTGGTCTGTTGGCTGTCTCGGCCTTGAAACGCAGTGTGAGTGTGTGTGAGTGTGTGTGAGTGTGTGTCTTGCAGAGGCCTGCAGTTTCATTCCAGCTTGGGCTTCATCCAGCCGTCGGCCTGTTCTGTCATACCGTTATAACACAGCAGTGCTTAGCACACAAGCTTTGGAAATGTGACATCTCCAGAGGCGTGCTCCTCGTCGTCCGTTAGTTATGTCGTGACTCATGCGTGCTGCCGTTGAGATCTTTTGTTGTAGAGAGGTGTTCCTAATATTTTGGCCCTCTCGTGTATGAAAATATTAGAAACACTGCTGCAGATGACAACCTCGATAATAAACATAGTAGTTAAATTAAAACCTGTGTACCTAATAAAGTGGCCAGACAGTGTTAATCACAGACTGATGTGATTTAATATTCATAATTCAGGGAGTTGATTTCCTTTTTTCTTCTGGATATTGTTGTTTTAATTAATTAATGATCAGTCAGTTAACAGAAAAGTGATTATATATTTTATTTTATTCATTTATTTGTAATTTTTTAAAGCAAAAATGTCAAAAGTCTGTTTGAGAATTTGATACTTTTCATTGTCATGTATGATGGTGAAATTAATATCTTTATTTATTGAAGTTATTTAAGTTACTTGATAAACAGAAAATTAAACTATTATGATAAGAGATTATATATTTTATTTTATATAATTATTTTAAAGCAAAAATATCAAATATTTGTTTGTTGCACCTCCTCGGATGTGCAGATTTGACACTTTTTGTTGTCATATATGACGGCAAACGTAATATCTTTGGGTTTTGGTCCATTAGTTAATTAAAATAAGTTATTTGAATACATCAAATTAGACTGTGGGGATTTGTAATGGACATTTTTCACTATTTTCTGACACAATTTTCTTTTTTAAAGACAAAACAAGTAATCAAAAAGTAATAAGCAGATAATCAGATAAATCGGATTGAGTGAAAAGTTGTTGCAGTCCTAATTGGTTGCCTGTTGTGTGGGGATTTGTCAGACTCAGTACAGTTGTCATCAACCGGTGAAATTAGCTATAGAGACCAAAACTGTTTTTTGTACCAGGCTGTAAACATGTTTATTTCTGCTGTGAAGTTGGACATTTTAACATGGGGTCTTATGGAGACTGACTCGATCAGTAGCCAGCCTCAAGTGGACGTTTGAGGAACTGCAGTTTTTTTGGCTTCACTTCACAGCCACGGAGGTTGCCGCTTGGTTATTATTAGCTGTCCTGGTCTCACTGTAGAGTGTACGGTGTGTGTGTGCCGCAGACTGACCTAACCGGTGAGCGGTGTTGACCCGGTGGAGAGCCGTGTTGGTGTTGCGGGTCCGCAGAGATTAAGTGGCCCTCTCACCTCTTCCCCCCTCGTGACTGCAAACTGAGCTCATCTCCTGAAGGATGCAGTTTCTCTTCAATCACCTTCTTTCAGAGCCTCGACTGTACCACCACCTCCTCCTCCTCCTCCTCCTCCTCCTCCTCCTCCTCCTGCTACAACCTCGGCTGCTCCTCCCTCGTCTGCCTCTCTCACTGGAGGCTGTCCTCCTTTTCTCTTTTTCACTCGGGGGTTATCCAGGCCTTCCCGTTGCAGGAAATGTTTGTTATTTAATCAAGCGGGGATAATATTCCTGATTAAATACAGAGAGAAAGGAAAGTCTAACTTATAGTCGAGGCCAAACCTCATTTAATCTGTCCTCTTGGATGAAACGGAGTCCTCTGGTGGTTTTCTAACCAACGTAAATAGACTGAAAGGTGTAATTGGCCTTTATATCTCAGTGCCAACGAATTGAATGCAGTTATTTCTTCATGTGACTGACATTTTGTTTCCATAAAGGTTCCTCTTGGGTCAGTTATGGACTGCTTAATGGAGCTGAAAATGTCAGTAGTCTTTTCTTATTTGACATTTCCCGCTCTTAAGGTGGTGTGACTCATGGAGGGTGTCCACCAGTGTTTGCACGTCTTCGGCGAGTGGACTGGTCGGACTTGTGGTGCAGCTGTCCTGGCCACTGCCTTACATGGACTCCCATGTAAATCAATTAAACACACATCGGCTAACGCGATGTGAAAACTTGACCAAAACGGGGAGCCGAGATGCTGCCAGAGCTGTCGGGGTCGGGGGTGGGGAGGGAGGATCACATCGCAGTGAGAAGAGAAAGGCCTCTTGTTCAAGTCCTCCTGGTTGGTCGGCGGTTTTCCCCCCCAGAGGCAGGACGCCCGCTCACTCGGCTCCCAGCCAGGGTGCAAGGGGCTTCAGAGAGGGGCTAAGGACGCCTTTCATCAATATGTCGCTGCTTAACTCTTGCCCCGCGACAGTAGAAATGACTTGAAGGTTCAGGTGGTAACTCTTCTCCTCCATCTGTCATTGTTGCGTCGGATGTTTCTGTCTTTGTTGTGTTCACTCGCACAGCGCGGGCTAATAACGTCAACAAGAATCTGACATTTTTGAGGTTTCTATGATGTGGCATGGCTGTAATTGAGAGCTTTAGATTTAATTGTAGGATTCAGAGAAGGATGTATTCATCACCAGCTCCTGTGATCCAGCTCATGGGAACAAGCTTTGTGTACAGTATCCGCAGGATATTATCACACTGAGGTCTTTAAGATCACCGTAACAGTAGATCAGCAGAACAAGAGTGGTCTACTGCAACAACTAAAGCCGTGAACCTGAAACAGTAGCTCTCTGATCAAAGCACAGAGGGTTTAGTGAGCAGCCTATTATGAAGTCGGCTCTGGGACTAAGTGGAAAATAAACTAATCTTAACGTCGAGGCATTTGACCTCAGCAGATTAAACAACCAGTGAAACCCTAAAACAAAGATGAAGGTTCATGTTGTTTGAAAAGTTTTGAGGAATCACATGCAAACGTTTAGAATATTTTTATCTGTATACTTAAGAGGAAGATAGATTGTTAGCTAACAAATGAACTGTTGAAATAGTTAGCTATTGGATAAACTGTTGAAATAGTTAGCTATTGGATAAACTGTTGAAATAGTTAGCTAACGGATAAACTGTTGAAATAGTTAGCGAACTGTTTCAACAGTTTATCCAATAGCTAAAGGATTAACTCTTGAAATAGTAAGCTAATAGATAAACTGTTGAAATAGTAAGCTAACAGATAAACTGTTGAAATAGTAAGCTAACAGATAAACTATTGAAAAAGTTAGCTAACGGATAAACTGTTGAAATAGTTAGCTAACTGTTTCAACAGTTTATCCAATAACTATCAGATAAATGTTGAAACGGTTAGTGAATTGATAAACTGAAACAGCTGACGGATGAGCTGTAGAAAAAGTTAGCTAACGGATAAACTGTTGAAATAGTTAGCTAATGAATAAACTGTTGAAATAGTTAGCTAACGGATAAACTGTTGAAATAGTTAGCTATTGGATAAACTGTTGAAATAGTTAGCTATTGGATAAACTGTTGAAACAGTTAGTGAATTGATCAACTGAAACAGTTAGCCAACAGTATAAACTACAGGAAGTGGTTCAAGCATTCATCAGGCATTTATTTTATTAGGATCTCTGCAGTTTGTGCTTCAGGCTGTGCTTCTTTTTATAGCACATTGGACGTTTGTAATGTTTGTTTTGTGTCAACACAACAGCTTCAACACCGGTTGTGAATGTGGATCATTTCATTTGTCGCTTATTAGGAACTGATGATAAGAGAGGTGTCATATATAAACATATGTAGTATCATAATTTGAAGTCAACTGTAAACGCACCATGTTTTGTTTTTTTTTATTATGCCAGTATTTATACAGTCCAGCCCTCAGCAGTGGGTTTTGTGTTACGCTTACTCTTAAGTTTTGGTAAGCTGACCTTGTAGAGACTGTTACCTTGACGTGTGCATGCCTGGCTGCAGTGCTGTAGTTTAACGTGACTCCATTGTCCTGCAGCTGTGAGGCCTTGTTGCTGTGCGCCATGTTTGACAAGAGCTTATGTAAAGAATGTGGGCAGACACCTGCTCGGCTGAAGCCGTTCAGGGCCAGAGGGCATTGAAACTGTGTGTGTTTGTGAGGTGCTCGGGATACTTGGCAATGCCAACTGTTACATCTCACAGCACCGAGCTTGTGTTACTGTCTCCTTTCACTGCCCATTGTGTCCTCTTTACTGCGAGATCTGTAATATTATGAGAGGCTACAATAGAGATCTCATCAGAGGTGAAGTTCAGAGGATTGAGTTACCCAAGTGAGCAAGTTTGGGGAACAGTCGCACTTGTGTGTGTCGTAAAACTCATTCCCCCTCGCAACTCAATCTGTTTCTACTTCCGTTATCTACCCGCTATAAGACAACGCACAATAGCTGTAAGGCTGCGACCCCCGTCTGTGGTCCACGACCCGCTGAAACGATACCCTGGGATTGACTTTTCCTCTTTGTCCCGGTGTTTTCCAGCTGGACTGCTCCTGGACTCTGTGTGGTTTTTCAGTCAGGACTTTCCAAAGCGGAGTGACGTTAAAGATAATAGACATGGCTAATGTGTTCACCGCAGTGTCTGCGCTAGCTCTCGATGGGAACAACAGATGATTTCGTACCACGCAAAACCCAGCCCAATTGTCACATACTTACCGGTCAAATCATTGAAACCAGTACAGCGTAAAGTTCAACATGCAGTCGCTTGATATTAATTTTCTGCTGATGACAGGAAAGCAGCTTCTTTCCATGGAAACAAGCAGATGGTTGTTATTTTAATTCATAAATCCACCATCATCTGCTAGGTCTGCTACCGCTGTCGTACCCGTGGAGGTTTGTTTCTCCCTTTTTCTTTTTTTTTTCTGAGCTGAGAACACTTCATGGACGGGTTGTTGTGCCCGGACCCTCCCCCACTCAATCCTCCGGTCTCTAATTGCCCCACACCGCAGCTCAAGCAGCCCCTTTCCGACATAATAACAGCATAGCCGCCCCAGGGGCATCCTGCCATCCAGTGCTGTCTTTCGTCTTCCTTTTGTTATCTCCTACTAGATTGAATGTTGGCTCTTTGTGATCGCCCAGTTTCCCCCCTCATCATCCCCGCTGATCATATTTCTTAAGCTAAATGAAGAAGACACAATGATGGATGCGTGCTTTGGACTGTCGACACTCACTGCAAATTCCCATATTTATCTCTGACACTCGGTGAAACCTATCTCCTTCAGGATATCTGCTCCATCAGTGCTGATTTCATGTAAATTTATTCATAGTATGACAATTTCTGGCGTGACAAGTTTCCCCTTGGACGATAACCCTTTCCCACCGCCATCCCACACCCAGGATGGTAGCCCTGTTTTGTACATGCAAGCTGTAAAAACCCCCCTCGCTGTGGCGTTTTTCATCCAAGTGTAAGTGCTCCTGCAGCTCTCGCTCCTGTCTGAAAAGAAGCTCGCCGTACAAAGAGACCCACTGTCTCAGCGTGTAGCATGGCACACTGGCACCAGCCCCGCTGTCTTGCCTACAGTTTAGCTGTTGCATGCGGCGATTGGATTTTTATCTTGCGACTGACAAGCATGCGCTCTGAGAAATCGAGCTGCCCTTTTTGCTCACTTTGTCCACGTGCAACCTGTTTTCTGTAATAAATAAGAATATTTTGTCACAGATGTAAACGTCTTCTGTTTTTGTACTGTTTGATTACACTAGAATTATGTACAATAGTGAGTAAATTGTATGTCGTGCATATGTGGACAGTTGGTAGCATGAACAGTTATATCAGTACACTACATGTAATGGGTTAGGGTTACCTAATTTGTTATAGTAATAATTATAAAACTAGTGATAAATAGTTGAAATATGCCCAAAATTAATGAATCAACAAGTTGGCTAATTGACAAACTATTGAAGTAGCTAATTAATAAACTGTTTAAATAGTTAGCTAACAGATAAACTGTTGAAACAGCTAGCTAATTAATAAACTGTTGAAATAGTTAGCTAACGGATAAACTAAACAGCTAACGGATAAACTGTTGAAATAGTTAGCTAACGGATAAACTGTTGAAATAGTAGTAGCTATGACTAAAAGTTAAACTAAACAGTTAAAAACATCCAACTATACAACACTCAATACTAAGGGATGAAGAATTTAAGCAAATCTAAACATTGACAGTTTGAATGTATCAAAAAATGATGACAATGTTTTATGTAGTGTTACAGCATTGCAACATTTCTGTCGTGTAACATAACATCCATTTCCATTTGGAACATGACGGGTGATGTTGATAGAGATGTGGGGGTATGTCGGTCAAAAGCAGTTAGGTACATTAAGTGCTATGCTGTGATGTGAGGTTATGACCAGTCATGACTAGTTGTGTTTTTATAAAGGCAGAGAGGGGAAAAAGAGAAATTGTAGTCACTCCCTCAGGCGAAGAGTGTACTGCATGTGGATAGAGAAAATGCTCCACTCTGCTCCTATGGGCTTTGTGGGCCTCTAAAATGCTACATGACAAAGCACAGAGCAACATCCAGCCCACATCTTATAGGAATTTTAAAAAGATGGATATACTGTAAGAAGCAAGGGCAAAGCAGTGAATCATATTTATTTGTCTGGCACTGTAACTACGTTGTGGGATTTTAATATTTTTAATATTCTGTCATCCTTTTCTTACAAGAAGAAGACTGTAAAAGGAGAGTTGTAAATGGCATGAGTGGATAGGAAACTTATATCTTGGATGTTTAATCTGTACAAAACAAAGCGTTAAAACGACACAATGTGCTGCCACATATTTACCACACAGACACAGAGTCAAGTCGATGTTCGCATCTAAACTCTCTCTAACTGGATAGTGTTTTCAATATGCCACGTCTCAACACTGACATCCCATGACAACCTGTCAGCATGTGCATGCACTCACGCAACCACCGCCAACCCCAGTCACTCAGCAACGGACGGACTGAAGCTGAAGAAACTGAACAATATTAAAATCCAGAAATAGCACTTTGTCACAGTCTCTCTCTCTCTTTTTTTTTTTTTTTTGACAGTCGAAAGAAGCTTCAGCGCCCCGGCTTCACCGGGAGATCAGGCCACGTCTCACAATCTTCTTTTTTCCTTTAAAACATGAGTCTTTCTTCTTGCTGTTTTTAAAAGGAGTTCACACACGTGGAAAAATTTAGATATTTCTACATCGCTGACCTCTCATAATTCAGATTAGTTGGCTTTAACTGTTGGTTGATCCTCACTCTGTTAATCTCCTACAGGATAATGAGCCGGCTGAGGATATATCATATGATGCCACCACAGACTGCCTCTTTTCCATAATATTGAATCAGCACAAGTTAAGAGTTTTAACTGTTTTGCTGACAGAACTAAGAGTTATAAGTAAGCACCTTCAAATGTACTTTTTGTCAGAGCTCAGCAACTCAAGGAGACTCAAAAACTAGCTGATTTAAATGCTCGTTCGTTTAAATGCTAAGTTGGCACCAAGCGGCAACCTCCGTGGCTGTGAAATGAAAATGATCACGTGAGAAGTTTCACGTTTATAACGTGATAAGTAATCAAGTAATGTAAATGAGCCATATTCCTCAGTTTATCCGCTCTCAGTACGCCTTTCCTCATTCAATCATCTGTGGGTGACGTCACGGATACAACGTCCATCAGTTGGCGTGTTGCGTTAAGCAAAATTGAGTGGCTGAAGCAGATCTTGTGGCCTGTAGTTTTGCTCAATTATTTTTCTAATAACCACTTGGGAATCATTTCCAGACGCACCCAAACTCCTGCTCCTCCCGGAGATTGACAAACATAGTTGAATTTGGATAATTTAATGCGTTTCCATGTTTATTATCAATCTAAACATCCCAAATTAATCTGCAGCAAGGTTAACCGGGTTCCCTACGCCTGTGTTATTTGGCTCCACTGCAACGACACACTCCCCACATAATTGCACATTAATATCTTTCTTGGACAAACGGGATATGTTGATATTCCCAGTCGGTATCTGTCATGGCGTGTGTGTGCACACCCAGGTCACGTGACTCTTTAGAGTACATTTGTGAGCTATTACTCAAGGTCACTGGTGGGCAAGCTAATGTAGAAAACAAATAATGGAGCTGCAGTGTTGCCTATAAATGGATTCATACTGTATTATCAGTTACATTAACAGGATGAAGCCAGTCTTATTTTTCAGCTGGCTGCAAAATATTTACAGGCACTGAAAGCTTTTTTTTTTTTTTTTTTTTTAATGTGATTACAGCATCTTTCAACTTATTTTTCTGAAATAATGAGGCCATCCTGGAGTAAAATTAGTGCAATTATTCAGCCACCTGTGTCTATAACAGTATCTTTTTTGACCACAACTTGCATCAGGAGCAGAGTAGCATGTTGAATTTTTTTTAATTCAACAGATTGGGACAAATATAGAATAGTAACCTTATTTTATTTCGTTTTTTACATTAGGGAGTAGTGTAACAAGTTGTAAACAAAATACTGTCATATTATCACCTTTTTATAAAGATGATATGGCGAGGCAAACATATTAGCGAAAAGTTGCCCAATATTCACACCCATTTTTGCTCTGTTTTGGTCTCTATCAACTACTGGGGGAAATATCTGGCTATTTATCTGTTAAACTGCTCTTCAAAAATCTTTGAAACAGCTAACGGATGAACTGTTGAAACAGTCAGCTAACGGATGAACTGTTGAAACGGTCAGCTAACGGATAATCTGTTGAAACAGTCGGCTAACGAATAAACTGTTGAAACAGTCGGCTAACGGATGAACTGTTGAAACAGTTGGCTAACGGATGAACTGTTGAAACAGTTGGCTAACGGTTAAACTGTTGAAACAGTAGTTAGCTAACTGTTTCTGTTAGCTAACGGATAAATTGTTGAAACAGTAGTTAGCTAACTGTTTCTGTTAGCTAATGGATAAACTGTTGAAACAGTAATTAGCTAACTGTTTCTGTTAGCTAACGGATGAACTGTTGAAATGGTTAGCTGACGGATAAGGGGAGGGAAAATATCTGGCTATTTATCTGCTAAACTCTCTGCTCACCAGCTAGTTGTTAACTCTGTCTGCCTGCTAATTGGTGCTAAGCAGGTATTGTCAGTTTTTAGATTTTCAACAATGAGAGCAGTGAAAGGAAACCGAAACAGTAAATTCGGGGGCCGTAAAAACCAACACAGTAAGCTAAAAGATACTATAAAGGCCTGTTGAGCTGAGGGGAATTTAGTTTGTCTCTTTGATTTGCACCTTTTACATCAAATGCAGGTGCGTAATCTTTTGTTTGTATGTAAATGTAATGAGTGATTTAGATTTAAATACTCAAACGCATGATTGATGGCATGCATCTGCTTTCAGTGTTATAAAATCTACTCTAGACAAAAAAATGTCTTCGTTGTTGCACACAGAATGTAGTGAAAGTCCAGCTTGTTTGTTCACTTCAGCTGCAAGTAAAGTAAACAAACCCAGAGCTTGACCTTGCGGCAAAGAAACACATGGAGTCTGTATAATATACAAGAGCAACAGGCCAGATGATGCACTGATGGTAGCCCATATGGAGGTATTGGCAACGCTGCTGTTGGCTGTAACAAGCCGAGTCATTACGAGGAAGACTCGTGAAGGCTGGGTAACACAAACCATGACAGGAAGCAACTGCGTCATGGGAGGTGTTGATCTGCGTTAGATGGGTACTCATCGAGCACCCTCAGAGGAAAGAAGTATCCTTGGATGTGTGCTCTGGGGGCTGTAGTGTTTTCTATCTTCTGAGACACTCTAAAGCTGTCACATCCCATTTTAAAACCAACAGCGCTACGTCTTTGTTCAATAAAAACCACACCACATGCATTCCTCACATATTCCAGCTCATGTAGTTGCTCTAAGGAATGTGTTCGTCAGAAAAGCCTCGCACAAATCATCGGTAGTGGGTTTTAAAGAGTGGACCCCCTGCTGAGGCTTCGCCGTGGCTTAGCTCTGCCTCCGTGTTGGGGGCTAATCGCTGTTTTGATTAGTCTTTTTTTACCCAATCTGTTTTCAACCGAGCGCCGATCCCACGGCCATGTTGAATGAAAGGGTTTATCAGCTTAAGCCTGTTGTAAGGAGCACGAGAGGTCTCATCTTTTCTCTGAGGAAACCAAAAGCAGCCCCTCGGACACAAGTGTCCAGGCAATTAGAGACGCCGGGAAGCCTCAAAGAGAGATTACTGGCACACACTGGAGAGTCGTGGCCGGCGTCTTTCTTTGTCACCGTCAAGACACATGATGATTGGTGCTGTGGAGGCGGAGATAACTTAACACAGTCACGGGACTCCTATCTGGGGAAGAATCAGTGGATGCAACATCAAATTATAGACTTCAAGTGTTACTCATTAAATTGTTTTCCTATACAGAATGACGGCAACGGTCAATCCTTTGGTACGTCTTCTCTCTGTAGACATGTGTGAACATATGTGAATATTTTGTTAGTTAAACCTCCATCATGCCAAGTTTTGATTTGGCTCGCCATAAAAACATCGAGGTAGCATTGTAAAGCAGTTTGCATGCTAGTTAACAGTCTCTCCCAGCGAGCCTCAAGCTGCCAGGCCTCCCCTCCATCCCCCCAGCCTGATTGCTGTGCATGAAAGTAATAAGACTTCACTGTTGCGTATCTGTATCGATTAAGGCTCCACGGAGCTTTTCTGGATTCACTTATTTTGCCCCCTTTACTGTGGTAGCTACATTCGGTCTGACTGGGTCGGTTCCCATCGACCACGAGCCAAAGAGGACCTCCAGATCACGATAATATCTGGTGTGTTTATTGCTGAAGCAGCATGGCAGGAATTTGGTTACGCCACAGATATTGAGGGTTGGTGTGCTTGTTGTGTTTTCTCTGCTGTGTGCTGCTTTGCTGTATTGGTACAACCCCTATCCAAAAAATGTTGGAACACGTCCTTTTCGACCTCGATCAAATGAATACAGTACAAAGACGAGATATTTACGGTCCATGTGAAGCCAATTCCGTGATTTATTTCAAAATACATAAAATATGTTGGAAAATAGTTGCTGAAAACATGTGAGAAGACTTTGAATGATATATATTACTGAAATGTGGAGTTGGAGGTTAAAACAGTTTTTCATCAGTTTTCAGTCCAGGATTTTTGTTGGCGGTCCTTAAAGGGTGGCTCGATGACACGCTGAGGCCACCCTGACCATACCCCTGCACCCCGAGCAGAGAGATAGAGATTAATTGATCTCTCTCAGAGTATTTCAAAGTTAGTCATGTATTTTTCTGAACTCATCTGACACGTTTCAGTCGCTTCAAAATGGCTGCTTGACTGCACACAAGTGGGCGTGGCTTTAACACATTCAGCGGACACGCCCCCACAGTCCTGGAGCTGAGAATACTGCTCAATTTTACCCAATTTTGACACCTAATTTCATAAATTTGTCGATATTTTTAATCATTCAAATGTGGCTGGGTGGTTAATAGCACTTACATCTTTGGTCTGACCGAACAACAACTGAATACCCCTCGTCTCCCATTTCAGGGTAGGAGAACCTACATTGGCCATGGTACTGTCTAGAGCCAGTGATTGGTTTGTCCATTCTTGGCTACTGCTGGCGGATTAGCTTTAGATGCAGCTATAGCTCAGCATTTGATGAGTTTCATCAAACAATCCCTCTGAAGTAAAAATAAAAATCTTTATTGATCATAACCAGTTTAAACCACGGACAGTACAAAGAATGGACGGCATATGCCTGGCTTCACCCACAGGTTTCTGAACAGTCGTTTTGAAGCTCAAAATCTGTGGTGCTGGCTGCCGCCATCTTGGCAGTCCTGCTTCTTCTGCCTCCCGGCTAGAGACGTGGAGCTGAGGCGAGACTGGTTGCTCAAACTTCACTTCACAGCAACGGAGGTTGACGCTTGATGTACACCCACATACTGTATCTAACTTTTTACGATTGAATAATGACGTCTCCTTCCTCTTTCATGTGGGCTTTTTTTAAACTAGCGTGTCAACAGATGGAAGAGATATGATGTTAGCACACAAGCTCCGCATTGTTCACTTTAAGGTTAAAGGTTAAAGCTTAAGAACATTCCCCTGAAGATGGTTATTAAAATATAATGCTGCATTGTCGCTCAAGCCTTCAGTGTTTTTAGTCGTCCTAGACATGAACGGGAGTCGAAGGAAATGAACTCGCAGAGGCCTGAAGTGAGACCCGTCCTGTTGATGTGACTTGTAGCCTGCGAGGTGTTAAATTGAGTCAGGAGACCATGTGAGCGTAGGGAGTGGATAAACACAGACAAAATACTTAACCCTCCCTCCGCTCCACCGCTCACCAGTATGTCACTCGCCACCTGCTCATTTGACAGCGACTGCTGCTTTTGGAAGCAGCAGGTGTGCTCTTTAAGTCCAATGGTAGCAGGTTCTGCTCTGACAGCCGCGGCCTGTGTTGTGGTCAGCGAGCTTTGCTTTTTTTCTAAAGGTGAAATATAGAGTATAGTGGGATCATTAAGTTCCTTTTGTGGAGCTGCATCAATAGCCAACTGTTTGTGCGCACGCAATCCCCCACGGAAACTTACAACACTGATGAACCGAGGCAGAAAAAAAAGCCAGATGAGGGTTTCATGTAAGGAATGTTAGTGTTTCTGCCAAGTCATATACCTATTCCCCTCCTCCTTTTTTCATCTATCATATAATTATGGTGTACAGCAAGAGCCAGAGGTATGTACTGTGTTCTTTAAAAGAAAGAAACTCAAGAATTATTGCTGCAAACGAAACGTTTTCCTGGTATGAACGGCTCAAAGGGAGAAAGGTGAGACCCCGAACCAGAAGGCTCAGTTTTGATCTGTGCTTCTTTCTCAGAGTGCAAAGAAAGAGTAGCCTATTGTAGCTGGAAAAAAAAAAAACCCCACATGTGGAATCATTTCACTCCCGTACGCAGAGTTCGCTGTGTGGCCGAACCCCTTGAGAAACAAAGGCATCTTCAACGCTTCATCGCTCCCCCCCCCTTCTCCTCTCTCCACCCCTTCAACGCTTTGTTGCTCCAGGTGTGCGCTGTCTGAGCAGTCGAGATGAACTGCAGATAGAAACCCCCCCCCCCCCCAAAAAGGAAAGAAATCTGCAGGAAAATATTTCAGAAAGACTCACAGGTGCTTTATGAAACTCTGCTTCCCCCTCAGTCGGACTTCTTAACCTTGAGAGGCCGAGGAATCCTCTTAACTTTGTTGTGGCAAGAGAAAGAATCCTGGTAGGGACCTGCCAGCACGGTGGAGATGTTCATAATGTAATTACACCGTAATTACTGGAATCAGAGCATAATCACAAAATATCAAGGCAGCATTACTCGTTACTGGTGCTAACAGCCTATTATTGGTTGTCTTTTAAGGCACCCACAAGGCAGAACTGAACTGATCTGACAGTCTGAGTGGGAATAAAAGTGGGAACTGAAAGGAAATGTAACTTGTAGCTTCCTAGGCCTCCTCCTCCTTTAACATGTTCTTCCTTTATCCAATCTCAGAAAGCGAAAAGCGGAGCCAAGTTAAATATCTGGCCGGGCTTCAAAGCTCCGAATATTTCCGCGGAAAACAGAGCGGGGTTTTCTAGAAGTTCATGAATAGAGATAACAGATTGCATGTCGTTTGTGGCCGGCTAGTTGCTGGTTTTTGAGAAATGGGTGTACCACACACTGCCCTGGAATATTAGCTAATAATACTCTGGGGTTTCTCGTGTGTGTGTGTGTGTGTGACCATTTTGAGCTCGGGTCTTCTGGATTCAGAGCCTCGAATCTTTACGAAATGGAGCGAGAGGCGTACTGCTGAAGATGAACACTCAGATACTTAAAGTCTGAAACAGAAAAACAGAAATATCTCTGTGGAAGTCACTACATGCGTCTTCCTGTTTGGTACAATTTTCTTGTGGTCGGTCTTTTACAGCTTCCTGTCGGGGGTGGTCCTTTCTTTCTTTCCTGCTATCCTTTATCCTTCCGTTGTGAGACCCTTGAGTTATTTTGGACTTGAAACCTGCCTGTCCTCCAATCATCTCCTAATTAAGCTGCCTCCTCTTCCTTGATGAGTCCTGTTTTTGTTTTTTTTATAGTATCACCAGCAGGACATCAGAATAAGCCAGGCGAGTCAGAGCCAACTCTGCAACCCTTTTATTTTTTGAAAGAGGCAATGAAAAGACGGAAGGAAATGGTGCATTTTCAATGATCTGCACCATCTTTGATCTTCAAATTGCAGCAATTACGTGTCATAATGTTCCATGTAAAATTCCTCAGATTACCATGCTTTTGATAGTCACTCTGACACGGCTTTGATATCTCCATGCTGTGATTATGAATGTAACTTCTGATTCTGTGCAGCGTTTATGCAGCACAATACGACTTACTGCCGCTCCTTCGACGCAGATAACACTTCTTCTTTATCTTTTATGGATGGAAATCTGTTCCAGTCACAGCGCGTTTATGTCGATGCCAGGGGGTTTAATGGTTCCCCACGTTTTAATACGGTTTGCGTACTCGAGTTGACATACTGATAGACAAGAAACAAGAGTGAGGCTTCAACCTCGATCCTGGGCTCGGTTTTGTGTTTGCCAGTGGTGAAGTGTGAGCAGCTGTAGGATGCCAGCACGAGGACTGAAATAATTACTGCAGTATGCTAGCTTAGTCAACACCATACAACTGCAGCTGTTTTCTTTTGTAGCTTTTTTTTTTTTCAGGAAGTGGAGTCGTAGCTACCTTGCAGGGATTTGCTGGACTGTGGTGCCATTTTGGAAAGTAAATATAACTTAAAGTTTAATGGTCAGAGGCTGCAACTCCAGTGTGGGAACTGACGCTTAAGTGTGGACAGGACCACATGGAAGATTTATTATCTACCTGAGGGGCTCGGACACACACACTTGTGCACTCACACCCTTTCGCTATCTTGTGTTTTTTTTTTTTTTAAATGCTCCACCCCTGCAGCAGTGTCCTCCTCCTCCCACCAACACAAAAAAAAGAGCAGGACGAGCAAACTGGGTCAGATTTCTGTCTCTGTCTCTTCGGATGATACTCTCGTCGGTGGTCTTTAATCATTTGGATTCCTTTGTTTCTTTTTCTATGAGGTGCAGACGTGGATACAGCTCCCAAACACTGACAGTATAAAGAATGGACAGTGTGTGTGTGACGTCACCAACAGGTTTCTAAAGAGCTGTTTTGAAGCTCAAAATCTCAAAGATCAAAAAAAAAAGGTTCACCTTCTGGAGAGCATGAATGTGTTTGTCAAGTTTTATCGGCATCTGTTCATCAGATTAATACTGTATTCGAGCATAATGTTTGGGCCACATGGCCAAACATTATGCTCGAACATGTATTAAAAGGAGTCCGCTAAAGTTCCTTGTCTGGGGACCATGAACAGCAAACGTCAAGTCAAGTGTGGCCCAAGCAGCAACCTCCGTTGCTGTGAAGTGAAGCCAATACAGAAGTGCCAAAAACTGCAGTTCCTCAAACGTCCACTTGAGGCTGGCTACAGATTGAGCCAATCTCCATAGGTCGCCATGTTAAAATGTCCAACTTCACAGCAGAAATAAACATGTTTACAGCCTGGTACAAAAAACAGTTTTGGTCTCTATAGCTAATTTCCCTGTTCATGACAACTGTACTGAGGGTTTTTTTATAGAGCTCACCTGTTCAAATTATATTAAGCCTTAAAGTTAGCCGCTTTGTTTGACAGGTAGCACCCAGGCGTCACTCAACCCGCCTCAGGTCCACCAATAAGGACAAGGAACTGCAGTTTTTGGCACTTTCGCATTGGCTTCACTTCACATCCAGGAAGGTTGCCGCTTGCTCCCAAAGCAGCTTTTAAATCGGCGATCCTTAAAGCCTCTGAAAACTGAAATGTTTGTCCACCATCATGGATTAAAAAGTAGTTATGAAGTTAAAGTTTGCAGTGGAAAACATTACTCAGTTGTCAGTTAATATTTATCACTCAAAAACAGATCATCTGCTTCATGTATTGAAGCCCAGCTCACCCACGTCTTTTGAAGTCATTATAACCTTTATAACTGAAGTGCGTGCGTTCATGTCGAAGCCTGTCGCTCATATTCGGAAGGAGATTGAGAAAATATGTCTTAATGTGCATTAACAACAGAGCTGGAGCCTCTTTTGTCACAAATTTGACAAAAATATTCATCGTTCATGGCCTCAGCTCAAGGCCTTTTTTGATAATTGCATTTACAGACACGGTGGTGGGTTTGCCTCTCAGCAACATCCTCCTGCCCAGCCATGTCCCAGATGAGCAGCACTCTGTCATCTCCGCCTGCCAAACGCAGCCGCTGAAAAATGGAAACACTCCAACAGGCAATCGCTTTGGTCAAAATTATGCTAAACAGGCAGTTCACTCCAATCCTGCATTGCTCCCATGATATGTATATTTTTTATGCCTAACACATTTTGCGGATTGTCCCATCTACATAAATTTTCCCCGTGCACGCTCTGAGATGTGAGCGTTAAAATAATTTCAGTGATTATGAGCGAGGAGTGTGCGTTATTGTGCAGACCTGTATCTCACGGCTTCCTGTTATTTATCAGGACGGCCGGTGTTTTGAGTTCATTTCCAGAGTGTGTGCTACTCCTCCTGCACACTTTCTCAGGCTCTAACAATGGCCCCCTCATCGCTGGCCCCTCGTAATCCTCTTTACCCCCCCCCCCCCGAATCCTCCTCCTCGAACCTTTTCCTCTCTCCAGCTTCTCTGCAACAAGCTCCCTCAACAGGCCAGACACCCCGCTGTGTTGTCAACATCAACCAATCTTTTCGGGAGCTGCCGCAAATTTAAATGTTTGGAAATACTGCAAGGCTGCTTCTTTGGAAGTTAAATACTTTGGCTTGGTTCCTTTTTTTTTTTTACTCAGACTTGTGTGTAAACACCAGAGGATGCTGAATTATAGATATTTCCCAGCTGCATGTCGGCGTGATCATGTTATTGTGTCGTTTGTGCACCTTAATGGCAGCCGATGGCACCTTCGACAGGTCATCAAGACTGTAGCTGCAGCACCTCCAGCTGTTATTTTGTTGTTGTGTTTTTTTTTTTGTCATATGACAGCAAGATGGACATCACTGTAGGCTCCACTTCAGGATGCAGCGTGTTTGTCATGCATTGTTTATCATCTGCTTTGATATCGCTCTCTGTTCAACATGAAATCTTGACACCGCAGAGACCGAAAGGATGCCGTGAGGAAGGAAGAAGGGTGGGGGGGGAGGAAAGCAAAGAGTTGAAATGCTTTGTTGTTTGTCACATTGCTTCTTTGTTGCCTTTTAGATTATGTTGTTTTTGTCCTAAAAAATCAACGCAGCTTTTCTTTTTGCAGCGTGTTTCCACACATTTACATGACTGAACAAAGATGCTCTCATGTGGATATCACAGAAGAACGTATGGTACATTCAAACCAAATGAGGCGCTGCAGCAAATCACCGCAGGCTTGTGTAGCACTGTGAGGGGGTCTGCTATTTGTGCTGAACGTAACCGCTGTGAAACAATCAAGAAATAACTTTTCTATCGATGCACTCTTGTTCACTATCTGTGTCACTTCTTGGTGTCACTATTTTGCACCGTAAAATGCGAGCCAGACTCAAATAGAGAAGCTGCATACATGAAATAAGCAAAGCCAGAACACACACACACAGGTAGAGTATCAGAGTTAAGTCCATGAATCCACCTGGATAGTCTCGGTTTCAGAGACATTTCAGGCTGACTGTGGAGGAGTTTGGCCAGTCTGATCGCCTGATTGGCAAAGTTGGATCCGGTACAACTTCTCCACCGCAGGTCACTGCGTTTTTTCTTTTTTGGCGGACATCCCTGCAGCCTGTGCTATCGCAGCCAAAATGCACTTTCCCCACTCGAATGGGGGGAAATCTGCGTTTTCACTGCAGCAGATGAATGCTCCTTTAAGGTTAAACATCTCAACGCAGTTGAAGCTCGTTATCACACGAGGTGGTCTGTTCTTTCTCCTTCTAAATGAGCAGATCTCTCTTCCAGTTGTTCTCGCCTGGGTTTTATCGTTCAGATCCTTTTTAAGCTTGATTAAAAATGTAATTATTTCCCCGTTTATCCCTTTATACAACAAGCTGCCTTTTTTCTTCAATGGAATAGCAAGTGACGGGCGGTAATTGTAGATCAAGGTACTGGGAAGCTGGCCGACTGGCTGCTGCTGGTGGTGGTGGTTGGGAGGGGGAAGGGTGGTGTTTCTCGGTCTCAGGCTTTGGCGGGCGGCTGCTCCTGGACCGCTGATGTGCTTGCCGCTCGTGGTGGTGGGAACTAAAAACGGTCGCTGCTTGTGAAGTCAACCCCTTGCTCGCAGCTTCTCTGGCGGTTTGCCCCGTGCCAAACGTTACAAGGGCTGCTCTTTTCATTTCAGCGCTCACTGAGTGATTCCTGCCCTCTGCCCCTCCGGGCCGCAACAAGCGTCGTTGTCACTCAAGTTGAGTGAGAGCGAGCGAGCACTGGAGGAGGGCCTGAAAGGCAGTGACACTCCAGAAATCCACTTCAAACAAACAATTAGAGCATGCTGATACATGGGGCTAATAGGCTTTTATGACTATACTTAGAGGTAGCTTTGCTGTTGAGGCGGTATTAATTATCAGCAGGGTTTAGGGTGCTGCAAGTGAAAGCCATTTAGGTTTTTCAGGTGATGCATAAGAACTAGTTTCTTCTTGTTTATAGTGAACCCTGGTCTTCCTGAGTACTGGAGCGGCGCCTCATCAGCTCCCACAATGCTGCTCAATATATGCAAAGCCGTCTCTTGACAGGGCTTGTTAAGCATCAATGCTACGCTCCTGCTCCAGAGATTTATTTCAATATGCGCCATTACTGCTGATAAAGTCCCCGCTGCTCACTCCCTTTGTGACCCACCATCCTTTTTTTTTTTCCCCTCCCAGCTCCAGAGGTGGATAACTTTCCCATTTTTTCTTCACAACTAAACAACCCAGCATTGTCACGATTATGATCAGTCCATAAACTGCTGTGGGATGATGGAGATGACATAATTTTAAACATTAAACCACAGTGTTACACAAAGAGTTGGTGGGATGTCTGATTTCATCATTCAGCTGAAGGAAACATATGACTGTATTTGGGGAAAGAGCACAAAGTGTAATAAAAATACATATTATTCCAGGACCTCTATATTTATCTTCATTTCTGTCTTTTTGTTTTGTACCTGTATGGTCGGGAAGGGAAAAATCCAAACTGTGAAATGAGAGAGCTGAGTCGGAAAGTTCTCGATCTTCCAGTCCATCTACGCTCCAAACCCTCACCTATGGTCGTGAGCTTTGGGTGGCTGAAATGAGCTTCCTCGACCAGGTAGCTGGGCTCAGTCTTAGCCCTTAGCGATGGGGTTAGGAGCTCGGAGTAGAGCCAGCTGAGGCGCCTTCCTTTGGAGTTGTTCCGGGTACATCCAACTGGGAGTAGATCCCGGGTAGACCCAGAGTCTACTGGAGGGACCACGTAGCCCATCTAGCCCGGGATCTCCTCAGGATCCCCCAGGAGGAGCTGAGATGAGTTGCTTGGGAGAGGGACGTCTGAAACGCCCTGCTAAACCTGCTACCACCGCGACTCGACCCTGCATAATGTAAGAAAGTAGCGTTTAGTTTAGTGCCTGTATTTGGCTGCAGATGTTATATTATAGCCTTCTATCAATAATAATCTATTTTCATCCATATAAAGATGATTTAAGTGTGGCAGCATATAGAAATATAGACAGTAGCTCTTTTGTCTCCTTCCACCGATCTCTTCAAAGTATCTTTTTTCTTTTTTCTCCACCCGGCAGACACTTTTAGTCTGAGATATCATTAGTACAATGAAAGGGATCTTTGACCGGGTATCTGCTTTATTTTTCACTCCCCTAAAGCCCGGCTCTGTGCTGCTCATCACGGCCTAATGGCACACAACGCTGCAGCAATTAAGCAGCTGTTTGGGATTAATCAAATAAACCTCCCAATGCCTTTTTCTTGATGTTCCCAGAGAAAGGAGACACAGACGTTTTGCTGTATAGAGCGCTTTTAAAGTTGTCCTAATTAGGAAAATCGAGTGAGATCTCTGCCTGCCGTCTTTATTTTCAGCTGTCCGGTCGCTGTGCTAAGAGGTCCATGTTGGGCAGGACAATCCACAAACAGAGGGACAAGTTTAAAGGTTATAATGACTGACCGTATAAAGAACGGGCGACGTATTCGTGATGTCAACCACAGGTTTCTGAAGAGACGTTTTGAAGCTTAAAATCTGTTGGCCGTCCT
Source organism: Argyrosomus regius (assembly GCA_946959425.1). Taxonomy (NCBI): domain Eukaryota; kingdom Metazoa; phylum Chordata; class Actinopteri; family Sciaenidae; genus Argyrosomus; species Argyrosomus regius. The sequence continues at coordinate 9,907,348 of OX336889.1, forward strand.
GCCTCTTCTGCCTCCCGGCTAATCTGAAAATCGGCAATCATCGGCGGACACGAGGCAGTCTGAATGATGCCTGGGAGCTCAAACGAGTCATCTGTAACCTGTCAATCAAAGCTATGCACAGCAAAGCAAAGCTCAAAGATATAAAACATCACGTTCTACAGCTGGAGAGGACAGAGACTCTCTAAACTGATTGCAGTTTGACTGACACAGGAAATCATCTTCTCTCTTCTCGATCTCTGTTGCTAAGGGACCAGACTGGTGGGCTGCTAATGGCCGAGTGAACCCTGAGCAATCTTGGGCAATTACTTCACTTAATGATTAAGATCTAAAGAAGGGAGGGGCGCTGCGCTGTGAATTCATTACAGGGTTGAAGCATGAAATAGGCTGCAGTCCTAGAGACATATCAGAGTGTGAAAGACACGGAGTCATTACGAGCCAAGTGCTCATGTTTGGAGGAGCAATTAGTGGTTATTGGTTTTCTGTAGACCATTATCGAATGGACTGTGGAGCGAAATCAATTATAAAAGCTGCATTGCATCATGTCCCTTTTGTCTTCATATTCCACGGTAATTCCACTTAGGCCACAGTTTGTTTTTTGTTTGTTTTTTTTTGTTGTATGATGTCTGAAAACTGCTGACTGAATCTCCTCGTTGGAAACAGTAAGGCAATTCAGGATGTTTGTGTGAGCTCATTAAAAAAAATGGGGGGGAAAAAAATGGCAGCATTGTCAGGACCGTCATTTCACAGCAGAGAAAATGCGTTGGAGGGAAAAAGAAAGTGCCCCATACAAAAGTCCAATCTGGGCTGAACCGGTCCATACTGATACATTTGTTGCTTGCTTGGCTGGACCACCCAGACTGATCTGCTTGCCGACACAAATGAACATTGTATTCCTCTGGGAAAACGATCACGTAGCGGAGGAGACAAAGGGACTGATCAACAAAAAGCTGAACACAATGTTAAGATACCTAATTGCCTCTCATGTCAAAAGATCCTGACGGGTAATTATAAAGTAAGATAATGGTCCAAAGATGTATATCTCAACAAGTACTGGCCAGTTTGACTAAAACGTGTAGATATTCTTGGTCTCCAGATGATGTCTCCATAATGAGTTTGGTCACCTTCCCTTTTTTTCTAGCACTGTTGCTGCTTCAAAAGTTCCCCTTGATCAACATTTTGGTAATCAAAGCATATCTCCAAAAAATAAATTCACAACCTTGACTCAACATTTGCAGATCATGGTCCCCAGACAAGGATCTGTGCCAGACTCCTCTTTTTAATAAGTGTCTAGCCATCCATCCCGGTTACAGTATCAGTCTGTTGAGCAGATGCCGATAAAACTTGATAAACTCATTCATGCTCTTCAGAAGGTGCACCTATTTTGATCTTCAGACTTTAAAGTCTTTGTCTTGAACCAACTGTCTTGAGTCAGGCCAAAATGTCAACTTTTTTTTGTCCACTCTTTATAGCGCTCCTCTAGCTCTGATCTTACAGTGAACAAATGCTTGATGTGGCACAATGCAAAGCAAAGTTCTGCTCTATTCGTTTCTCTAGGATGCAAGTGAATCACCTCTTAAAGCATTTTGGGAAAGCGAGTGACTGAGGGACAGACCAACGACATGAAAACGGGATGGGGGTAGATGATGTATGTCTGGATGCTCTGCGGCAAAATGCCAAAAAACTGCCAAATACAAGTGATACAACAGTGAAGCAAGAAGATAAATATATTGTCATTGTAGTTTTTGGGATCTCTCTTCTGTCTGTCCTTTTGTCTCCAAGAATACAGATGCTAACAACAAACAAAGGCAGACTGAGGTAATGTTGCTCGCTTTGTTTGGTTCCATTGTGTCTCCTTTAGACTCAACCAAACTCTGTTTTTGCCCTCCTACTTGTAAATCATAACAAATTACAAGTATTCTTTTGTATATTCACATATGACTGAACGATTTTATATCTTCAGTCTGATCCCAGAGGCAAATACCAACAAACCACAGTTTAATTTATTTATTTTTTAATGGTAACTTGGTAACAGGATGAGTTTGTTTGTTTTTACTGAGCACATCCCTGATGGTTCACTTCAGGCATCAGGGTGCACATTACACTTATCACTGTTATGATACTGTAAAAATTATTAATGTCAGGAACTTGGGGCCCATTTCCTTTACATATCTTGCTCTAGTCACTCTACGAGAGTCGGAGTGACTTCAAGCTGTTTTTAAAGTGGGTTGTTATGGTATAGAGGTAAATGAAATAGCAGGAAATGTTTCAGGTCCATAAATTTTTGGGTGAGCAGCAGTGACATGCAGCAGCAGCAAAGAGCAGGCTGTGCGGTCTGCTCGCTTGCGGTAGGTTATCTGCCAGAAATTATAAATATTCATCATCACAGTCAGTCATGTGAAGTAGCAACCGAGCGGCGAGATCTTGACCAGTTGTTCTGTTGTCTTAACAAACGTGAGTGAGCACATAAACAGAGAGGAACGAGGGCGGGCCGCGCAGCAGACTCACATATGGACTCCCTATTTGTAAGAACACTGGCCTGTTGTTTATATCTGAAAGCTCTCAGCTCAGACAGCGTCATACTTTTTTATTTTGTCCGCCAAGTTTGGTTCTCCAGCTGGACACAAGTCCAAGATGTGACGTCTGAGTGCTATGCTACTTAGTTTGCCTGTTAATTAGTATGTAGCTCATTGGGACACACTTCGTCCGATATGTGCAAACCCACATTCAAGACGTCAGATTTAGCTGGCAGTGTACGTTGGGGCAAACGTAACCACTTACAAACAGTGTACTCTTTAGGCCACCGCACACACTATGTGTTTGACAGACCACAGTTTCCTGCTTGGTATTTGGCAGCAAAACATGAGCTACATGGGTTTTGATCCAAAGCCCTAAAGCCCAGTGACAACAAAATGACTGCAGGCAAAGACTGAATATATTAAGTCTAGTCCAGATGAGTGAGGTAGGGCTGAACCTCTAATTAGACTCAGACTGAGATTGAGAGTGACATTACAGGTTACACCTCTAGATATCGCCCAGAGCTACATAAAGAGGCTAAGCCTTGAAAGGCAGCTTCGCCGTGGCAATCTATCCGCTCGCCCATTGTGCAGCCGTAACGCCGCCGCCATGTTCCACCACCCCAAGGCACAATGCGTGCTGGTCATCTGTGTGTACGGATGTCGGTTTCGCTTGTGTCTGGCAGGATGTGTGTGTATATTCTAGGAAGCGCTCTGTCCGGTTCCTGCTCGTATGTATTACACCGAGTGCCACTCACAGGCCGGAGGGAGCGGGCAGAAATCTGTAGGTTCGCTCAATCCTGTTAATGTGGAACAGCATTTAATTAGATCCGCTCTACATCGAGCCAGCTGCATCTGTGTCCGCGATGTAATGACACTCTGCACGACGCTAAACAAGGGCGTTAAGGCCTTATTGCCTTGAATGGACCCGTAAAAAGTAAACCAGCAGCTGTGAGTGTAAAGAACATTTAAGGACAACTTTATTTGCAGTGTGACGTGGTGATTCTCACGTTTGAGAAGAGTGAAGGAACGACGCCTTAAATGATTAACCTGCTATCAAAAGTTTGAGCTTAGATGAAGATACGAAGCCTTCAGATGACGCCATTACTTATTTTTGTATTGTATTGTTGTCAGTATTGTTATTGATGTCCCAGTTCGTAAGGGGGGAAGGAAGTAACATGAAACCAGCTGTATGAACGGGGATATTAGCTTTAGAGACCAAAACTGTTTTTTGTACCAGGCTGTAAACATGTTTATTTCTGCTGTGAAGTTGGACATTTTAACATGGGGACTTATGGAGACTCACTTATTCTGGAGCCAGCCTCAAGTGGACGTTTGAGGAACTGCAGTTTTTGGCTTCACTTAACAGCCACAGAGGTCGCTGCTTGGTGCCGCTCCAATCCACACACCTATAACATGCCATAACATGCCATAACATGTATGAAAGATAACCACAAACATGCCAGAGGTAGATAATCTGTCACATCAAACACTGAGGTTTGGCTCTCAAGACTTCCCCCCGCGTTGTATTGTTACTACAAAGTCGACTATTTTCACATCGCTGCATGCAACACAACCGAACTGTGCTCGCTGTCAATCACATCATACCCACGGGGTGAAATGGAAATCTCCACCAAGAAATGTTCCCCTCAGAAATATATTACCTTTCCAAGACACTGTCTTGGAAGACACTGTCTTGGAAAGGCCGGCGTAAAAAAACATCAAGTTGTCCTTTTTAGAAATGTCGAGAAGTCAACAAATATTCTCTTTACTTGAGTCAAATTTCCTAGCTTAACCTCTTAATAACGAAGCTCCCAGGATGGATGTAAATGTCAAAATGTGTCTCCTTGCTTGTGGAATACACTGTATTTCTCTCTTTGATTTAAGGAGAGAAAAAGTTGGATCGAGGTGTTAACAGATGTGATAAATTTGACGCGGACATGTCTATTTTCAGTCTCTGTTGCTCTCCCTCCATGTCGTGATTGACTCTCTGTGTTAGCGCCCTAAAAGGAGAGGAACCTTTTTGCTTCCCGGCCAGGGAAAACACAGAGCTCTGTTCGGATGATGTATTTTCTTTGTGGTGCTTTTTTGAGAGAAAACTGACAAATCACACTGGAGAGCAGAAATCGGCATCACAATCCAATTTTCCACGGTGCAAAGAACAGTACATACATAAGTACATATTGTCCAGCCCTCCTCACTTTCCATTTCTACTGTGTGTCGGAGAAAAGCATTTAAATATGGCATGACTGGCTATTGTGCACCTTTTTCACCCCCTCCTGCCTCTCTAGTGTGCTCAATGCATGCCATTACTGTCCTTCATTTTAAAAAAAAGAGGTTGGAGGAGGGAGGAATGGAGGACTGGCAAGGTGACGAGAGGACTGAGAGATAAAAACCAGGCTGATTTCTATCTTGGTCGAGCTCCAGGCACAGACAGCAGCAGGCCTCCTGCTCCCCAGCAACCAGGAGAAAAGGGATGAAGGCTGTAATGTGGCAGCACGATTGATTCTCATCATAATCTCCTCCTATCAGCTCTGACACAGCCAATAGTTTTTGCACAGAGACACTCGCTGGTTTTCAAAAAACACTGCCTGCCACTTTATTCCTGCCATTATGCTACGCGACCAGATAGTTACAGCCGCATTGTCTCATTATTCCTGAAGCTAGCTTATTGCTGTTCAAGCTGATATGTTGTCTTGCAGTTTGGTCCCAGTCAGACGAGCTGTATCTCTGTACCCCAAGAGGTACTTTGGCAGCTGGTGGAGGGTATGTGCAAAGACTGAGAAACACCTAAACATCTGTAACACCTACACACCACATGTTGCTGTGAGAGTGTATGAAAAAGTTAGCAAGTGAAGTCTAAAAATGTTTAAACTTTCAGCTGCCCGGGGACTGCAGATGGGTCTGCTAGGTAAACAATAGGTCTACATCTTTTTTCATAGTGTGAAGTGTGTGATTACTCTGACCCTGACAAAAAAAATGCAGTAGAGTAAACCATCCTGCTCACACTTTTAGCTAACTATAGTTTAGCCTACGGTCATCAGATAAAATATTACATAAGTGGTTGAAATTTTATAACTAAAATTGAGTAGCTAAGTAGCTAAAACCAGTAGATAGATGGTTGGAGTTGGCTACAAAGGGCTAATAGATTGATTAATAAAATAGATTCTTAAAGCTAACTAACTCAACTATTGAATCAAGCTGAAATAGACTGACAAATCTGCTGGAATTTGGAAAATAGAATTTGGGTGATGGATGGTTGAAGTTAGCCAAAATAAACTAATGCATTAAAGGTTGAAAGTGGCTAAAAAAAAGTTACCAGTAAAGTATAAACAGATAAAATAGCTGAAAATAGTTGAGATAGATGGTTGAAGTCAGCTTGTTTTAAAATAGATAACGTTCTAATATTTTGCTAAAAGGATCGGATAGACATTGAAGTTAGTTGAAATAAGCAAAACAGATAAATGGTTAAACTAGTTAGAACAGATTAAATAGTTTATAGCTTAAAATGCTTGATGTAATAGTAACAGTTAGCTGAATCAGTGGACAGATGGTTGAAGGTAGCTAAAATAAGCTAATAGGTTGATTTGAAATAGTTAGCTTAAAGTGTTGAAGTTGGTTGGAATAGGCCGATAAAAGTAAAGTTCTAATAGTTAGCTATAATCATTGGATTGACGGTTGAAGTTGGCTAAAAGTCATTAAAACAGAAAGCTTAAAATATTGGATACATTTGAAATTGCTAAAATGAATGGTTGGATGGTAGCAGCAGTAGTACAGTTCATTTGTATAAAAATTACGATGTACACTTAATCCAAATGGTGTTAAATAACACACAGTTTAAACACTTTTAGCCTGTGACAGGTGGTGTTGATGAAGTGCTGAGTTTATCTGTCAGCTACATCAGTTATAGATTATTTATTATCCATAAAAAATCGTGAGAATAATCGAGGTTGCAGCCATAATAGCTGCTATTTTTCCCCTCCTTCCTTACTTAACCAACACGCCCCCTCACACACTACCACCTTGTGTGCTCTTAAAGGCTGCTTTGACTATTCTTTCCTGTATTCAGACGTAGCCGGGCTGGTGATGCTGGAGCTGCAGGCGGGCTATAGGTGGGTCAGCCACTGGTGCTAACTGCACCGGTGAGACGATGGTAGTAACCAAGAGAAGGGGTGGAGAGGGTGCTGTGCAAGAGTGGTCCGGCTCAGAACAGCAGCGCCTTTTGTGTCTGCCTGTTTCTGACGGTTATTTATAAACCCAGTAAACCCACAGCACATTCCAGGCTGCCACAGACGGACGCAGGGAGAGCTGCACCTCAGCCATGTGTGTCCTCTTTGTCTCTGCGTGGAGCTCGTCCGAGACGCCGGGATCGGGGATGACGTTCTTACATCTGGTCTAATTAAGAAGACAAAAAAGCCGGTCTGATCGTGGAGGTGCATGGAAAACCTTTTCTTGTTATGGTATTTAATTTGCTTTTGGCTGTTGCATTTTTATGACCACTGCTTGTGGTCTTCCATGACTCATTAATGGGAGGGCCTCCTTCCTTGGCAATAGATTCCTCCAGTTTAATGTTAGCCTATTACTAAGCTTGACTACTTTGAAAACTTTCTGTACAAAGCTCCTGGGACTTCCTCTTCTGAGTTTGTGGAAAACATTAATCACATTTCCCTGGATGGCTTGTCAAAACCAGCACGGGACAATAATGCATTCAGGGTTCGCCATAGTTGCTTTATCTTTAGACTGTGGATCAGTCTTTGGAAACTTTAATCATGTTTCCGTATACACAAAGCTTACCAGACATTGATGAACATATGAAATATACAGTTTTGTGGTCAGTGAAACCCTTTCAGATGATCCAAACCCAATCAACCCAAAAGGTCACAGGTTTCCCAGCAGCTCATCGAGCTCCACTGGCTACCTGTTGCAGCCCGCATTAAATTCAAATCACTAATGCTTGCCTACAAAGTTGTCTCCGGTTCTGCACCCACTTATTTGAAAACCCTTACGACAAAACCCCACTGGGCACATCTCTGGTCGTCTTTTGGCCCCTTCTCCATATGACTTCAAACCCCACTGGGAGCGTTTCAGACTTTGTTTACTTGCTCACAGTGTCCATCAAAAACAGAACAGCCGCCTATTATCCAAAGCCGAGTGGAGACCCACTTCTGGGGTGGTTCTGAAACAGACCAGGGCGTGGCCGGTGAGGTTTGAAACACTGACTAGAACGGCTGTGATAAGCTCTGGCGGCCTGGCGCACATGAAACATGTATAACCCCCAAATTTTATGAGGCATGGATGCGACAAACATTACCTTCTGCCCATTGGCGTCCTCCAATGAACGTCACCTGGCTCGCTCTGGGCAATCCAAACCTTTCTCATCTGTTGTTCCCCATTGATGGAAAGTCCTACCAGTTCTGGACATGCTAAATCTATCTCCCTATGTGAGTAGTACTTACTGCTGCACTAACATGTCCTGGTCGCACTGTACCTTGATAGTTTCTCTTTTTGTAAGTCTCTAAATGTAAATGTTACACGAGCAGCTCAGGTAGTCGTTTGAGGTCCTTCCTCTTATTCCATTTTGTTCTGGCAGCAGTTGTTTGCAGGTTTCCTGTAGCCGAGTCCAGACAACTGTTGGAGGAAGTCCAAGCCCTAAAGGACACCCCTTCCCCACCCTTTGAACCAGAGTCCATTTTCTACTCTCTACAAAGGTCCCATGAGCTAACGCTCACAAATGTATACGATGGTAGCAGTACAGTCCTGTGTTTGTTTGTTGCAGTGCTCTCCAAAGGTTTGACTACAAACATACAGATAGATTCATAGCTTGTCACCATTTTCTCTTAAAACACATAGTTGCACTGTTTCTTCCTGATTATTGGCAAGCTTTGAAAGACTTCCCCCTCCTTTCTTTTTTTTGAAATGTTAAGCCTGATTACAAGTCTCAAGTTCTGCTGTGCTCTCTCTGTTACAGCCTGAAAATGTTTAAAACACTGGAGACGGATGAGTCTCGCCATCTCAACCGATGTAATCACGTCTTTGGAGAGCTGCAGTCACTGAAATATTTTGTTTATGAGTTGCTCAGAAGTCAGTTTCTGGAGACTCTTACATGTTTCTCAAACACTTGAGCTTGATTTTTGTGGAGGAAATAAGGCAGCAGCTGATCGTGTAATGTCAACGCTAACTGCTATGTTGTAACTAGTTAGTTTGACACCAAACCCAGCACTTTAGTTAATTGCTACTTACCAACTTAACTAAAACATTTTTGCAGAAAGTTCAGGTCAAATTACAGAGAAAGCGACAGAAAATTAGGACCTTATTATACTAGAAAAGAGCAGTTTTTACCATGCTTTATGTTTTATGCGGCAACCTCTCTGTCTGTGAAGTGAAGCCAAAAACTGCAGTTCCTCGAACGTCCACTTGAGGCTGGCTACAGAACGAGTCAGTCTCCATAAGCCCCCATGTTAAAATGTCCAACTTCACAGCACTCGAATGTACGGGTGACGGCACGTATATTCTTTATACTGTCAGTGGGTATAACTCACTCATAGCACCAGTAGTTATATTTCTTTATTAACAGTCATCATAGTTGTGGTCGTTTGATGAACTGCAGTTTTTGGCTTCTCTTCACAGCTATGGAGGTTGCCGCTTGGTTACAGCTAAACTCTTGCACTGTGTCCAAACTAACCCTCGTTTGAACTTGCACAGCGCCAGAGCAACAGGCTGTTGGTATTTAAATGGCGAGTTATATTAGAAACATGAAATCAGATATGTCCTGCTGGCTCATTAGTCATATTTGCAGGGTTGGATCCGTGTCAAGCTCAAGTCATTTCCTCCACATTGCCCTCTTTATTTCCTGGCCATTGCTTTCGACCAAACATTATAATGCAGTGTTTAATTGCCGGTGGCTCAGAAATGTTGAGGATTTGTGCCTGAGGATTACATCATCTTGTCTGAAAAAGCCCTTGAACTGTTGAAATAAGATATTAGAAGAGTCTGTAGGAAACCGGGGCTTAGCAAGAGCCGGTGACCTCTGCCTGCATCCGTGGGAGGCCTCAGATCTGTCTGTCAGGCTTGTGGAGCTGAATTACAAACACACCGCCCGAGCACACACTTCCTCTGATGCTGCCTGCAGTAGAAGATTCAGACTCTGGGCGGCTTGCTTTACCTCCATGAATAGAAACTACTACAGAAACAAGAGCTATAGATATTTTAGATATTTTTTATCCTTGACTTCCTTGTGAGAGTCTTTACAGGTGTGTACAAGACAAATCCCACTGAAAGAGGCCCTCAGGTCTACAGTACGAGGCGGGGAAGGTGACGAGTGCGGAGATTACCGAATGTTTATGTAAAAGTTTTAAGAGTTTCACTTAAAAGCCGAGCCGCTGGTGTCGAGGAGGATCGGAGGTTGCACGGAGGTTAGGCGTGAGCGGATGACATGAAGGCCTCGCTGTTTCAGCAGGGCTATTAAAGGCTTGAACTTTGAACCTTCGCTTCGCCTCGATGATCAGCCCTCCAACAGGGTGACGTGACCCTGAAAATCGACACTCAGGTCTCTTACCCCCCTCTGCCTGTGTGTCTGTTCGACCCGTCTTTCATTGTGTCTGTTGCTGCTTATTCTCGCTGTCAGATGTTTATTTAAAGTGGGTGCTTGTGTGAGGTTTTAAACTAATCATGTGTGGAAAGCAACACAATACCTACTGTATGTCCTAGAATAAGCCAGAGTTTAGTGTAGAGTTGTTCCTTAAGTTTAACCCAAGTGGCAACCTCCACTAGTTCAAATTATATTAAGGCTTAAAGTTGCTGCGTTGATTCCCTTTTTATAGGCAGCTTGTTTGGTCCACCGCCAACATGGTGGTCACCAGAGTCACGAATTTTGAGCTTCAAAACAGCTCTTCAGAAACCTACAGATGACGTCACGTATACGTCATCCACTCTTTATACTGTCAGTGGTTTAATCACTTCAAACCACCAGTTCTGACGACAGAGTGCTCTCGTAAATGGTATCAGCTGTTTATTGACTTTGTAGTAAAGACAGATCACTCAGCCTGTCGGGGTAAAAAAGATACACATCTACACACAACTACAGTATCTTTACAAGCACTCGTTGTTCTGATGTCTTGAATGAACTTGACTTTAAAGCTACACTGGTGATTTTATATGTTCTAGTCGGTGTCTTACTTTGTTTTTGACCATCCTCCAGCGCATACTATTTTTTTGAGATCTGCAAGTTAGAGCATTCACTAAAAATCAACCTGCAGAGACATGAAACTTGTTTTGAGATGCATAATCCGTCACTATAAACATTTCATCATCTTCATTATTTCACATTACGTATATTGTTTATAGTAATTTAGTTGTGGGCAGGGACTGATGTGAAAACTCCCCGTTGATGTGGAGATTTTTAAAGTTGTTGAGCAGCAACTTTCTGTCCTTCTCTCTTTTCTTTTTCACCCAAATTCACACGATTGAATGATTTTCAAACAACGTAACTTGTTCAAAGTTAACAGCAGATGACAAAACACCTGAAAGTAAGGCAGCGTTTGATCATAGCGCAGGTGGATTGGCTAGAGAAGATTATGCGATATGATCAAAAGCTCCAGAACATCTACTTAATGGCCCTTTAGGTGAGATTGTTTTTGTCATGACTTGAGAGCTCTGACGGCCCTACAAAGAGAATTTTGAAGATGGTTTCTGGAAGAAGAGAAGTCAGTCTGCTTGTTTGCGGCTCTACAGTTTGTAGTTAATGGTTTAAAACATGAAGCATCGCCTTTAAACGGCATAAATAAGCACCAGTTTGGCTGATCTGACTGTTACCTGTGGGCATAAGTAGGATTATACTTCATGATGAATTGAACAGAGCCAATTGAGGTGGTGCAGACACCTGATAGAAACCCCCACGTCCTCCATCCCTCCAGTCTCTCATCAGTGCTGGGAGCTCTTGGAGATCCCCCAGGAGAAACTGGAGGAAGTTGTAAGCAGTGGTTAAAAAAAGACACTTTGCTCGCTGTGCTGCCACCACAGCCTCGAACTTAAGTATCTAGAAAACTGATGGATGTTTATTTTGAGGCTCAGCGGGGGTTTGGCTTCGAGCTACACATCAGACCTTTTTATAGAGCGAGCATAGCCTCAGGTCTTCTGGCAGAGCACTACAGGTTCTTCCAAGGACTTGTGCTTACAACAAAAGGTGACCCGGTCTTTGCTGTCGAGGCTGTCGAGGCTCTCGAGGTCTGCAACACTGCCAGAGCTCAGGCTAGCCAGATCAGTAGCATCTTTTAAACCACATCTCAAAGCACAGTTGTACAAGGAAGCATTTTTACAATGTACTTTTATGTCCCCTGTTTTATTGCTGTTCCAAGCCTGTCTGTCTCCTCTCAACTGAATTTTTATTTCTAATGTTTCCTTTTATCTACTCTTCTCTCTGTTTTTTTTTATCCTGTTTTGTAAGACACTCTGTAGTTCATATAAAAGCAGTGAAATTGTATCCCCAATGTCCCAATTAAATTATGGACTCAAGATGAAATTTTAAAACTTTCAAGCTGTCGGACATTTTACCGTTTGAATTTTAGTGTTCATCTGCAATTAGACACTGTGACTAACTGTAAAGACAAGTGTGTACGAGGCTAAAACAGGCTGCGGTCATCTTGTGAATACTATAACGCCTTCGTGATGAAACCCTTTCAAATGATCCAGAACATGTCAACCCAAAAGTTCCCATGTTACCCCACTGCTCATCAAGCTCCACTGGCAACCTGTAGCAGCCCACATTAAATCCAGATCACTAATGCTGACTACAAAGTAGTCTATGGCTCCGCACCAACTTACTTGAATGTCCTCATACAGACATATGTTACCTCCTCCAATAAACGTCAAGTCCAAACTTTTCTCGTCTGTTGTTCCCCGTTGGTCGAACGCCGAAGACCTGGCTACTAACACGTCCTTGTCACACTGTACCATGATTGTTTCACTTTCTGTCACTTTGGACAAAAGCATCAGCTAAAGGACTAAATGTAAATGTGTAGTTGCTGATTGCAGTTCCCTCGCCTTCCTAGTGTAAAAGACAAACTATGGTGGCCGCGTACATAGAGCCGGTGTTAAGCTTCTCTGTTTTCTGCTACTGTAACATGGACAAGAGAACGATTCTTCTTTTCAGGTGATTATACACTAATGAAATCATATTTATGCATATTATATTAAATTTATGACATATTCAGTAAGAAATGCCCTTTATTAAGTGGTTATTCATTGATAAAATACATTTCGTGATTAAATCTGTGTGTGTGCAATGTTTTTCCCTTGACATGTGGTCCAGACTTAATGGATATTTGATTTGTATGACGTTATGTGCAATACTTTAATCTGGATGAAATGAAATCTGCACCCAAGAGTCTCTTCAAACTGGCCAATATGGGCGGATTCTGCTGGAGAGGGAGCTTATCTGAATCTGTCGCCTCTGCTGTGAAAAGCGGCGGGGGTGGTGGAGGCGGCGTGGGTGGGATAAGCCGAGAATGAGGCGTGCATTGGAGAAGGGCGGGCGGGGGGTGGATGGGGTTTGTGAGAGATACGAGAGGGGTCCAGATGTACAGCTCGGCTATAAAATGCACGGGGCAGGTCTGCAGCGGCAGCCAAACAGATGTGACTTTTAATGAGCGTAAGACTAGAGGAGGAAACGGGCTAATGGATGGATATAAAGTGTCACCGTGTCACTGTAGAGCTGCATGTAGCTCAGGTAATGGGCAGAAAGAAAGAACATCCTTTCCCTCAGGAAAAGGGACACATTGTTGATGTGGCGTCACATCATTGTGCGTCATTGCCCAAAGCTAGATTAATGAGATCTGATGATATGTGAAGGTGGATTTCCTGGAACAGAAGGTCGCTGTCAGGCTCGAATGGTTATCCATCCATTTTCTACCACTTATCCAGGATTGGGTTGAGGTGGCAGCAGGTTTAGCGGAGCCCTCTCCCCCGCAACATATTCCAGCTCCTCCTGGGGGATCCTGAGGTGTTCCCAGTCTAGATGGGCTATGTAATCCCTCCAGCGGGTTCTGGGTCTGGCACCGAACACCTCCAAAGGAAGGCAGGCATCCTAATCAGATGTCCGAAGCAGCTCAGATGGCTTCTTTTGACGCGTAGGTGCAGCAGCTCAACTCCGAGCTCCCTCCTGATGTCCGACCCGATCTCTAAGGCTGAGCCACCCTACAGAGGAAGCTCATTTCCGCTGCTTGTATCTGCGATCTCATTCTTTCGGTCACTACCCAAAGCTCATGACCAGAGGTGAGGGTTGGAACATAGATGGACTGGAAGATCGAGAGCTTTGCCTCCGGCTCAGCTCCCTCTTCCCCACAATGGTCCATCTCACGCTCCATTTTCCCGCCACTCGTGAACAAGACCCTGAGATACTACTCATATGGCTATATATAGTTTATATACCACCGTATATAGTGTATATACCCTGTGTGTGTGTGTGTGTGTGTGTGTGTGTGTGTGTTCACATGCCATGGCCTCAAAGTGCCACTTCTGTCAGAAGTCTGTGTTGTTTTACGAGGCAGACCAGACACAGGGTGTCATTGTGATTTATGAGGCTCCTCGCTGCCTGTGGAGGGTACAATTGGACCAAAAATATATGGTACCCTGCCAAGCACACTGTGTCTCAACATCATGGCACTTATTGTGTATATCACGCTTTATTGGATGTGTTCAGAGCATAATTCAAGATATAAAGGCACCATCATGCTTTTTTTTTTTTTTTTTTTTTTGTTTTGGCCCGTTTGCATTGTGGTACAAAGATTGTACTGTGAGACGCATCCACTGATGTCTGATTTAGAGCTTCAGCAAGCATCAAAATTCATCTGTACTGTAAGAGATTTACAACCAAAGATTCAACAATGTAACTGCTGCTATAATCCATAAAAACATATTTACTTCAAACTCGCATTGCAAAATCTGCATTTCATGTCTGTTTTTCTTTGCTAGCAGCGTCACAAGCTCATCTTTTTTCTCTTTTTAAGCTTTTTTGGTGTGAAGATGAGTCAACGCAATAGTCAAACCTATACACCATGAAGTGAGTGTATAAGATTGTTGCTATTGCACAGTCTAAAGGTGCTTTCTCGATGCCGGCGCTCCCTCACTCTCATTCACTGTCTATGTCACTTGACTAATGCTCTCTCTTGGACACAAATCAAATTAAACTTTTTCATGTCACTATTTTGCAGCGTAAATTGTGAGTCAGACACAGATTTAAAAGCTGGGTACATGAAATAAACAAAGCCAGAACACACACACACAGTTAGAGTATCAGAGTTTAGTCCATGAATCCACCTGGATAGTCTCAGTTTCAGAGACATTTCAGGCTGACTGTGGAGAGTTTGACCAATCTGATTGGCGCCTGCAGCATAATGTCAGGCTGCATTTCCAAAAGCTGGATCTGGATTAACTTCTCCACCGCAGGTTACTGCATTTTTTGGCGAGCTACCCTCATTCAAATGAACAGAAAAACCTGTGTTTCCGCTGCAGCACTGGATCCTGTCTGAATGCGGCTTGAGATTGTGGCTGTAGAGTCTAAAGGCACCTTTATTTCGACATGTTGGTCTGTGTTTTGCGTCGTCCATTTCCTGGTTTGCATCTGTTCAGTAATGCCAGCATGCATGGATGCCGGTTTCATACTGAAATTACATGCACACAGTTTCTTTTCTTGCTTTTGATTGGCTAAAAGTGTGACAGTGTAAGAATAAATACATTGCTAACCAGCCCGCTGAAATGTAAAGATGTGTTACATAGATTGCCGTACATGGGCATACAATTCAGAGCTGCCCTGATTATGCACAAACTGCTGATAATGTGTCTGAAACGTTCCCTTCAAATTTCCATAAATATTAATGTGTTGTGTTGCGATGGGATCGGGGATTGGGCTGCGTCTCCCTGAGACTTCCCAGGGCTCCATCACGAGGAGAAGGAGGAGGAGGAGGAGGAGGAGGAGGAGTGGTGGGAGTTAAACGTGGGGTCACACAGAGGTCACAACAGGGAAGCTGTCTAAACCTGACACCCAACCCCCATCCGGCTGTGTGCACTCCAGGAAAGCGGTGTACCGGAGACGCTGTGGAGGTTTATGGGTTGGATTAATGCACAGTTGCTGTGGGTTTGTTTGCTGAGTGTAGCTAATTGAGCAGTAAGCGTAAAAATCAAGTTGTGCTGAAAGGCTTATTCTAATGTGTGTTTTGTCTCGTTATTAATATGTAATGGACTGAGATTCCCCAAGTGCACAGACTTAATGAGGCTACACAAAGTGCTTTTTACAGTTTCTGCACATATCTGCCTGTATTGGATTACAGTGGAGAGAGAGCGTGTGTTGTATTACCTTTTGGCAAACGTTGTGATTTTTAAAAAAAAAAAAAAACTCCAAATATGCACCAGGCGTTCCAGGTCACGAGTTCGACGATCACTGAGAGAGTATTATGCCAATCCCAGAAGGTCATGCTAAGGTAACTGATAGAGCATGTCCAGCTGGTCCAGAGCCAGACCAGCTTTATATCGTCTCTATCTTGTCTTTCTTTCTCTCTCTCTCTCTCTCTCTCTCTCTCTGTCTGTCTGGCTGTCTGTCTGTCTGTCAGAGCCCGCAGGCCTCGGCTTGATGAAATGCAGGCTGATGGTAGGTAGGAGGTGTGAGTTGAGAAATCGTGACAGTGTTCACACAACAAGCTTTCTGTCATGCTGTGAACAGTGTTGAGGTAAATCATTACAGCTGACTGGAAGTTCAGCTGAATTTAATGATTCACCCGCAGTGACTGAACAAGAACGTTCAGCGTTACACATTACTTATACTGTTTGAATAAGACGTCTGTTGTTCATTGTTTTCACTTCTGCTGTCTGACATAATTTTGATTGCTAGGGAATTGGTTAGCATGTCAGCAATGATCCAAAGCTATAAATCTCAACAACTACTGCACAGTTTGACCAAAATGTGTGGATCTTGGTCTCCAGATGATGTCTCTTAATGAGTTTAGTCTTTTTTCTGGCACCAGTGCCACTTCAAAAGTTCCCCTTGATCAACATTTTGGTTCATCAAAGCGTATTTCAAAAAAATAAATGCCCAAACTTGACTTGACATTTGCTGTTCATGGTCCCCAGACAAGAAACTTTTGTGAAATCCTTTTTAATGTAGCGTCTGGCCATCTGGCCCAACAATTATACCTGAACCATTGACAGTATAAAGAATGGACGGCGTATGCGTGACGTCACCCACAGGTTTCTGAAGAGTTGTTTTGAAACTCAAAATATGCAGCTTTGGCTGCCACCATCTTGGTAGTCCTGCCTCTTCTGACTCCCAGCTAATCTAAAAATCTGCCAAGACATGAATCATAGGCTGAATGACACCTGGTTGCTCAAACAAGCCATCTGTAATGGCACCCACCTGACAATCAATGAATCCACGCTGTTAATTATGCATAACTTTAAGCCTTAATATAATTTGAACAGGTGAGTTCTATAAAAATTCACCCTCAGTTCAGTTGTCATGAACGGGGAAATTAGCTATAGAGACCAAAACTGTTTCTTGTACCAGGCTTTTCTGCTGTGAAGTTTTTAACATGGGGACTTATGGAGACTGACTCGTTCTGTAGCCAGCCTCAAGTGGATGTTTGAGGAACTGCAGTTTTTTGGCTTCACTTCACAGCCACGGAGGTTGGCACATGGTGTCACATGATTTGGAAAAATGTTACCAGATTTCTATATTTTCTTCCATGATTTTCCATGAGTGTCATCTATATTCTTACAGGCCACTCACTCCAACCTCCTCCACCCTCCTCCACCAGGCTCATTACGGAGGCTCATCCTGCACTATACACATCCATTATGACGGGCGAATGCACTCTCCTGAAGACCGTCAAGCCGAGAGGCTTCACATCGTGCCTCTTGTTGCCGCTATCTCGTGTATTTTATTAATCCTGCGGTGGATCCTCCAGATGCTGACTAAATTGCTTTTTCGATAAAGCGCCTCCTCGTTGCCACAGCAACGGCACCCCCCCACCACCACCACCACCACCACCACGAAGTCAGGGACATGTCGCCAGAGTGCCAGACACATTGTGGGCTCTTAGTTAATAATTCAGTGATAAATTAACGGGTTTTTGTGAGGAAAACAGGTGCCAGGATGTCAGAGGGCTTAGGGTAAATAACCCAGCAGAAAAAAAAAGAGGGAGAGAGAGAGAGAGGGGAGGTGTGTGGGTGTTTCTCCCCCCTCCAGCCTTGTATGGAGGCACAAAAGCAACCCCCTGAATACAGGCTCTAAATCCAAACTTGGACGCTGTATGGTGAGAAGTTTTTATGTAGTAAAAAACGCAGGGGGGGATTGTAAAGGAGTAAAAAGCCAGCACTCAATAGGTATCTGCAGCATTGTCTCTCCACAGGCGTGGGCTGCCCTTGAGGCCTACATTCGGCGAGGTCAAAGGTCAGGACGGCAGGGGGTGCATTCTTCACTCCCAGTGGTGTTTATACCGGTCTGCCTGCCTCCCTGCCCCCCTATAGACTTACTGTTTTTTTTTTTTATTCCTCTCTCAGGCTATGCCTCGTTCTTTATGAAACATTACAAAGAGCAAAGTGTAAACCTATTACACACACACACACGCATAGACACACACACACAAGCCGTATCCACACTAATGTGGAAAAAATTTAAATTGCATCCTTTTCTCTCCGCTCCAGTCTTCCATCCACACTTAACTGACATGTTCAACCACAAAAATGCCTCTTTTTGAAAACACTCACCGTCCGAAGAAAATAAAATTAACCCCCCCGCTTCCCTCCAGCCCTCTCAAAGACATTGATGTGTGATAATCATGTGATTTGAGGCATCTGTATGTCATGTGATCCTGAGAATCTCCATCGGTGGACATGGGACGGAAGAGTATCACAAATGACGAAGAAAATCAGGCTTATTTCAGTCTAACGTAACCCTGCTTGACTCGGACACGCAATATTTACGCTTTATTCATACTATCGAACAGTATGTTTCAGTTTTATTCTTACAAGAGGCCGAACAAACGTAACGCTGCCTCAGAAAACAAGTTGTGCTGCAGTGTTAACTTCCCCAAATCCAGTGAAGACAAACAGAGCTGCTAATGTTCGTCTTCTTCGGAGGTAAAAAAAAAAAGACTACAAACATGTCTAACATCTGTTAGCATGTCTGGCTAACTAGCCTACTGAAGCAGTGCTAACCCAAGATTATATCACTGACAGTATAAAGAATGGACGGCGTATGTGTGACGTCGCCCACACGTTTCTGAAGAGCCGTTTTGAAGCTCAAAATCTGTGGCTCTGGTCGCCGCCATGTTTGTAGTCCTGTCCTCTTCCACCTCCTAGCTAATCTATAAATCAATGACGCCTGGGTGCTTTAAAATGGCTCTTTGGAAACCTCACGTATACGCCGTCCATGCTTTATACTGTCAGTGGTAAAGGGCTGAAGATGAAAACATAGTTTGGTGGTTTATGTAAGACAAAACGAGATATTAACACACAGGTCATCGGTGTAGCGCTGACAAAGGGCAGCGAGTGTGCAGCTGTCACGGACTTTGAAATGTGTATTTCACCACCGGGGGTGAAGACTCTTGACCGGGTAAAGCGATAGTTGTGTCAGTGCGGCACAGATGGAAACGCTAAGTAACACACACTAGCCTGCATAGTGTTGGCTGAAGTATGGCTGAGAGGTGGGTGGGTGGGGTGGGTGGGGGCTCCCTTTGTAGCCATGAAGAGCTGCAACAGGGTTTTGAAGTGCATACAGGCAGTTTACTGAGTGCCTCGGGAGCAGATTGAGCAGAGGTGGGGTGCAGCATGGAGGAATGTAAAGTCAAAACTGGCTGCAGGGGCCCAGCCAAAAGGGAGTTACAGCAGCGAGAAGTTTGCTTCTCATCTGTCTCCAGCCCAAGACCGAGAAGAAAATGTTTTGAATTTGAATCTGAAAGCTGCCTGACGCATGATAAATGAACTGTTGATGCCGCTGCGCACCGGCACGTTCGTTTGGATCCATTTGCAGATGAAGTTGCTGCGCAGGTGATGAGCTTGTGTTAGCGGCTGCCAAGAGGCAAACCCAACAGTGACTGCTCTCCCCGACACCACTACAGTAAATCTTTACGGTCAGAGATCACACCGCCTGCAGGCGCAGTCTTTTCCCAGTAAAAGACGAATGCTCTTGTTGAACAACGTCCTCAGGCGTTCGAGCCGGTCAGTCCATCAGACGGACAACCTCCCATCTTCTAACAAAGAGCTTTCACACACACACACATGAACATGAAGCCATTGATCGGCTGACTGTTATCTCTTCTTTGTACGTGTAATTTCATTTTGGAAAAATCTCTCCATATTTGAAGATTTAAATCAAATCAAACTGGAGCATGATTTCCTCTGTGTCCTCTCCTGAATAACGTGAAACGCATTACTTGTTTGTTTTTTTCAAAATCGGCGTCGTAAACGGTGCCAAAAAAACTTGACATGAATGAATGAAAAGATTATATGAGGAACATTTTTGCCATTAAATTAAATTTCACAAATCTACTTTGTGCAGCTATAAATTGTGAATACTGTTCATCTGGTTGAATGCTTTATTTCAAGATATCCATTGGACTATCACCATTTGTCCCTGAGCTTTTGCTGCTTTCAGTGTCACAGCAGGACACCTCTCATGTCCTCTGTTGTAAAGCGCTGACTCTCTCTTTGTAGCGGCACTGTTGTAATAAAGCAGCGTCTGGCAGACGCCTCAGGCCTGACCGGCCCCAGTGAAAGCAGATCTGTGAGGAGATGGGTGACTCCGACAGTGATAGGTGAATTAGGCGCGATGAGTGATGAGATTTCTTCCACTCTGGTTCTCTCAACACGCCAGCGCCGTCACCGCTTAGTGTCAGAGGCTGAATTTCAACTGCAGGACAAAAGAGACTGAAGCAGATGTGTGCAGATGTTTAGCCCTCAAATCTGTTATGGGGAGGTGGGGGTCTCCATGTAAGCTAACCTCCTCTTAAAGTGCAAGATGTTGCAATAAAGGGCAACAGTGCAAAGAGGTGTGAAAGCGATCGCCACGCATGACATTTAACATGGAAATGTGGATATCCTGGGAGGCCTTTTCTAGCTCACTTGCCGTCTATAATGGGTGCAGGTAGGATAGTAATGCACCCCGTCAAGCTAATGAAGCTACATCTATAAAGAATCAGCATTTTCCTTGAACAACGAGGTACGGTATGTCCGTGCAGGCTGATTTGTTGGAGCCTGATTTGCTCTTCTCTCTGGATATGGACACGCAGCCATGCGTGATCCAATTAGCATGATGAGCACCGAGCACGGCGTGAGGCTAATGTCTGCATGTCCACGAGCATAAATGGATTGTTAGTATAGATTTTCAGCTCTCCCCGGAGTCTTAACAGTCAGTGGGCTCTCTACAGGGGTTATTGGCATCCTTAAACCAGTGTGTAACCGTATAGCCGAGCAGCAGGCTTGGCTGTACGGTTACACACTCTGTTGATATTGTTAATGAATAGAGGCGCCCTTAGAGAAAGCCGGGAGTGGCAACGTGCAGTCCTGATGCAGTGAATATGGTCTGCAAGCAGTTTGAATGCTAATTGGCTACTGACTGCTCTGCTGGACTGAACCGTTTGTGTTTCTGCAGCAGAAATCTCATAAATCAGTGAAGAGAGCAGCTAACGGTCGTTTGTATGATGGATATTTTTCATTAATTTCAGACATTTGCTTGATAAAGATTAATAGAGAAGATTTTCTGCAGATTAACGAGTTTCCAACAATCCAAGGTTGTTGTTTTTGTTTTATTTTATTATCATATGACACACAGAAGAGAAGCGAGTCCTCACATTTCCTCACATCATCATTATCTTGTTTGTTTAAATCCTACAGAAACCACAATGTAAACATGACATGTTTTCGGTTTTACAGGAGAAATGTGCCAAAATATTTCATGTCATGGGTTTGTTACCTTTTTACACCGAGCCAGGCTAGCTGTAAGCTAAGATAACCAGCTGTTGGTTGTAGCCACTGAGAGTATAAAGAACGGACGTCACCCACAGGTTTCCGAAGCCGAAAATATGCGACACCGGGCAGGAACTGCAGTTTTTGGCACAGTTTCACTTCATAGACACAGAGGTTGCCGCTTGCCTAACCTGGCTCCATCATATCTTGATTAAATCATACAAAAACTGTAAACATGACATGTTGAAATGTGCCAAAATATTTCATGTCAATGGGTTTGTTACCTTTTTATACAGGAGTGGTATCAATATTCTCATCTAACTTTCTCCATATAGCAGCACATAAGAAACGCTTTCATCAAATGAGTCGAGTTACAGACGAATAAAACCTGACAAAACATCCTTAACAGCACTTCTGCGAGGTGGAGGCTGTTTCTCAAGCCAAGGAATTTGACAGCATGATTTATGTGTGCTTTATTTTTTTTTTTTTAGTACAACATATCATGTCACATTCTGTATTTATTATCTGAGCTGTAATCGACGGCCTGAGGCTCTCGACAATGAAACTGTGTTTTCTGGGGGAAATGGATCACCGTGGTATGTGATCCTCATGTTCACGAGGAGAGAGTGCTGTGATTGTGAGAGCTTTTGTCTTCAGTGTTTTGGTGAAAGGTTTTGGATTTACATGTGTAGATGACAATGGTAAATTAAGCTGAGACAAGTTTCACCCCACCCATACACGATGAATTCCTGTCTCTCAAAGTGCTGAGATCCATTTTGTTTGCTTTGCGTCAGACTCGAGGACATGTTGCTTTTGTAGTTACAAGGTCAGTCAACGCTCCTGAAATCATAACAGCAGATCTAAACCCCTCAAGGGATTCAGCATCATTTAGCATTCAGGGCTACTGTGATCTGCAGCCAAATCACCAGGCAGGCGTGATTCAAGGATGCAGTAAATTAGTGGTAAGACAAGAAGGAGGAATCGTTCTGCCTCTAAAGGTCGGCGCTGCGGCACGATTACACCGGAACGCCACCTTCCTCTGTTCTTAAAATACGTATCCCCGTGCTTGTTATCTTAATGTGTTCTTAGTGCATGTACATTAACGTGCCGTGTGGCGTTTGAATTGGTGGTTTCTATTTTTTGAGCTCCGGGCTGTAAGGATGTCAGCGTCAGTCAGTCCGCCACAGATTTGAGTGGGTTGCATGTACCGTCCAGTTTTCTTCTTTCATCTTTATTTTTGTTCTTCTTATACTTGCTCAAGAGGACCAAAAAGTTAGAATTGCAATGACAGTAAGCTGCCTCAGTTATTATTTTTATTCAGTCTGTCAGTCCACCACTTAGATCCAAACTATTTGGACGGATTGGCATTCAGTTTTGTGCAGACATTCATCGTCTCCAGTAGATTAATCCTACTGACTTTAGTGATCTAACAGCGTTTCCTCTAGCGCTATCATTTGTTGTGTTCACTAATGGCTTTGGTTGTTTAAAGACGAGATGCGCAGTCCATCTTACTCCCCCATGTAGCAACAACACCTAGAACCCCCATTACAGGACATCATTAGGTCACATCTTTAAACTGCGAGTCAGACTCAGATTTAGAAGCTGGGTACATGAAATACACAAAGCCAGAACACACACACAGGTAGCCTCAGTTTCAGAGACATCCAACGTCGTCTGATCGGCGGATGCAGCGGCTTTAGCTTCTTCCTCATAAATCATCTGACACAAAATATTCATTTTTCTAGTAAGTAGCCGTGTGATATGCAGAATAATACATGGAGGATTCACTGCTCTGTTCATTACTGTGAAATAAACCCCGACAGGGTGATGCAGGATCCTGACATGAAGCATTATCCCTTACAAAACCTTTAATGTAAACCTGTGAGAGGGTGTTAGCTAAAGGAAGTTTATTTTAGTCATAATCTAGTGGAAAAGCAGATGTTTTAGCTTCAACGTGCATGTTATTTGTAATCTCTTGAACACCTGACTAACATTGAATCATATTACGCTGTCATATACCTCGGAGCGTAGGCCTCTGAGCCTTGACGTGCAGTACATTAAAGTGCTGGTGCAGAACCAATCAGCCTATCGCTCTTGCTTTCTTCTCTCGAGTCCCTCACACACACTTTTTTCATCTAAAGCCGGCTCTCAATCTCACATCATCAGCCCGGATGACAGCAGGCAGCTGAGTGAAATGGTGTCGGGCACGTGAGCTTTCGGAGACAGTCACAGTTAATGCCCCTAACCCCATCAATTTGTGAGCCGAGATTGAGTTTCCAGAGCAGCACGGAGCGTGTGGTAAAACTGTTGACTGTGGCAGACGCTGAAGTTTACTTTTTTGACGGACTTCCAGACCAACATTGTCAGGAGGCTCCGGGTCGTCTTGTCCCTGGGACAGACCGTCTGACCTCTGCTGTCAGAGAGGGCCTGTGGTCGACCTCTGGCGAGTGTATGACAACATGTGCTCAAAGAGGACACACACACACAGACAGTATGAATTAAACATGCACTGTGCGAGCCTTCCTGTCTGTTACTCTGAGACTCTTTGTCATGAAAAAGAGAGCAACGAAAGGTTTTCATCAACCTGGAGCTCAACGGTAACCCAACCCTTCATCTGGCACTCAACCTATTAGAGCATCCAGACAGCACAAATCATCATATTATACGGGTACTTAAGTGTTTGGCAGGGTATAGCAGGTAATAAATTGGGTGGCACAGTATTGAATGTGCTCATTTTTCCTTTGTCCTGTACTTTGGGTCAGAACCAGACGTATATAGGTCAAATAAAAGAAGATGAAGCGCACACTGACGCTGTATTTTTCCCGAGGCTATGTTACGTCTGAGCTTTCCTGAGCTCTCCTGGCATGGGCTTACATGCGAAGGATCCCCCTTCTTCTTCTTCTTCTTCTTCTTCTGTACTTGCTGAAGCAGCAAGTCCCGGCTATTTTCTATTCACAGCTCAGGACTCTTCCCTCTGATATGGAAAGCGAGTCTCAGATATGTGAAATGCTTGATCTGCTCTTTTGATGTTAGCACTGATCGGCTGAACTCCCATAAATAGCGTCGGTTCATGCACAAATTTCAGCCTGTAAAGCCTCGTCTCTGACTTTATGAGGCTGTATTAATATCAACTCATCATACTGGAGGCATTGTGATTAAATTCAAGGCCAACGGGCGCTCATAAATGCCTATGAAAGTATGAGTTGTCCATCCAAGAAGCTCCAATAATTCACGGTGCTCGAGTTTCTCCTTCACTGCAGAGCAAAAGTAGATCTTTTTGCAGCTGCGTATCCTTTTTCTACTCGCATTCATGACACAGCAGGGACGACGTGAGTTCAGTTCAGCCTCTTTAAAGTGCAGCAGGGCTGACTGTATTTTTACTCCACCTTCTCGTCTCCCGGGTCTCTTTTAAACAACAGAGACGGTGTTTGTCCTATAAAATATATACGGCGCTCAGTTGACGTTTGTTTCGTTTATGCTGTCGTATTTCAGGAGAAAACACTGTAACTGCAATGAAAACATAATTTTAGGTTGCATTAAACAGCTTTCCCCCCCAACATCTCATCTTCTTCTTCTCCTCTCTACAGATGAAGCTGTGGAACAAGTACAAGGTAACCAGCATCCCATCTCTGGTGTTTGTGGACGCCGTCACGGGGAAGGTGGTCTGTCGAAATGGTCTACTGGTGGTCAGAGATGACCCTAAAGGTAAGATCAGCAGCCACACACACACACACATATGCTTGTAGTATGTTATTAGTAAAGACATCGCGCTGATTTATTTTTATTCCCTGACCTCAAGCTCTGACCTTAATCCTCTTTACTGAATGGTTAACCTCAACCCCAACCACCCAGCGTTCAGCCCCTAAAAATACCGCTGTTTAATGAGGTAATAGAGGGTCAAAAGGACAAAACAACACATCAGTTTCCCCACACACTTTGTCTGTCATACCTGTGTAACCCTGAATTCTTGGTGGGTCGACTTCTTCAGCCTCTCTTGGCTTCTCCTTGAATAATCTCTTTAACCGACCGCAGCAGGACGGTAACGCCCAAATTCACTCGCTCAGACTGTTTCCTCCACTTGTCTCCCATAAAACAGCAGCAGGCAGCAGGTAGGAACTAAAGTCCTCCCCCCTGAGGCAAGGTGGCATGAATAAGCAACATAAATATAAGAGAAAATGTGCATTAATGCTCTGTTAGGAGTCGGTCATAAGCAGCTGGTGGCGTTGATTCTCCTGTTGGCTCACATTAATGACTTTTCTGGACCTCGATGGCTTAAATATTCATAATACAGAGATCAATATTTGATCTTGCTGGCATTTTGAGGTGTTTTTATGATTGGAAAAATGAACAGAGTGCATCATGATTTATTCACAAAGTCTTGTTTTATTGCGACTTTGGCAGACGTGGAAAAGTTTGTGCATCGATATTTCAGGTATTTTTTCTTTATTTTAATTTATTCGTGACATTTCCAGCATGTGTCATGTTTAAAAATGTGCAAAACAGGTGAATGGAAAAAGACACGGTGTCGTGTATCGTGCGGCCCAACTTAAACGAGTAAGATAAACTGCAGAAATTCAAGTAAACCAACATGTAATGAGTACAAGATGGGGTACTGGGAGTTGTTGTGTCTGTAAATAATATAAATAGCACAGTCTAGCTGTGCACTGTGTGAAGAGTTATGCAGTAATTGTCATTATTTAGCTCTATATACGTAATATGCATTGCATTACACGCAGACTTACTCAACACTCATCCTCTGTAATGATGTTTACTAAATACTCAGTTGGAGTTGCCTGCATGCCACATCATTCAACATTCGGCTAAAACATTTTGCAATAACTTTTTTCCCTCCCCTCGTTTGTGTTGATGCTGGCGTAATTATGGTGCTGCATGAATATTACAGCGTGTCCGTGTCTCACTCCCATCATCTGCAAACCCTATAATTTCTGCACTTTGAAGTGGAGGCAGAGAATTAACAAGAGTGGGCTTGCATTCCTTTCCTGTACAGAGGACGTCCTCTGCGGCGGCTGAGAAGATCTCAATATTTAAAAAAGAAAAAAAGCCTTCTCCAGTCAGTCGGTGTGAAAAAAAAAAGTAGCCATTAGTCATGTGAGCGGGAAGAACAGCGGCACGATGGCAGCGCAGCGTTGAAGCAGAATGGATTTCACATGATTGTGACAGATTTTGCAGCCAGCCTGGTTAATAAAAGCCAGTCCGAGCCTGCAGTATTATCCACGATTCATTAACTTTTCCTCCAAACTAAACATGGCTGCAGAAGAGATTAATCTCTCCCTCAGTAGCAAAATATAGGCATTTGATTACGCCTTAAATCTGCTACAGCACAAAGAAAACAGGCCTATGTTTTTTGTTTTATTGCACATTTTGATGTATTTTCATGTTTGTATTATTTAAGAGGCAGCTCCTGATGTGACAAATCAATCCGGCTACAGTTCAGAGAGGGAAAAGGGCACTAAAAGTTTGCTGTGCATCGAGACTTGGAGGGCCGGGTGAACAATTCAGGACCATCAGCCTTTCACTCTCGATGAAAAGGCCCTGACTTGAGTGGCGGCAGACTAGCCTGCAGCGCAAAGATGGAGTGCACTTTTACAATCAGGACAACAATAAAAAGCTGCGACAGCGCAGCACAGACGTGTCATTCCTGCCTAATGAAGCCACGCTCGCATAAAGAGGCCATTATGAACCCAACCGTGCAAGGTTTTATTTATGATTACCTCCTTTTTAATTCGGCCAGAGCTCGACGGTGACAATGAAGACCGCTCGGAAAGGAAATGAAAAGTGTGGAAGAGAGCGAGCGACAGGGAGGGAAGTATTTCTGGCAACCTTCATGTGCTCGAGAGGGAACACTCTCAGTCGTTATTAAAACCATATTTTGGATCTGGTGTCTATTTCCATGAACAGATGTCACAGAAAAAAAACTGTTAGTAATGTATACATGACAAATACACATGACTCTTTGTTAACAGCCACGGCACAAGAGTGTCTTCGATGGTTTCCATCTGCGCGGCTCATCATCTGTAATTTTTGATCATCGTTCTGAGACGAATAACACATTTGAAGATGTCACCTTGGATTCTGGAAAACTGGAAAGAGCGTTAGAGCATTTAATTAAATGCTGAATTGAGGATGCAGTTGACAAATTAATCTGAAACATGTTTTTAACCCCTTCAGTGCTGTGGCTTTTTGATAATGTTGGTTGGTTCATTCGTGGTCCACAGAGGATGACTCACTTCATGACTTTAAAGATCCACTGACTGATTTTCTCTAGCGCCACCATGATGTTGACATATTTGTGTTTTAGTGAAATGTCTCAACCACTGACAGTATAAAGAATGGATGGTGTATCTGTGACGTCGCCAACAAGTTTCTGAAGAGCCGCTTTGAAGCTCATAGTGTGGTTTATCTGGCCGTCGCCATGTTTGTAGTCCCGCCTCCTGGCTAATCTAAAAATCAGCAAAGACGTGGATCATCTGCGGACCTGAGGCGGGTTGAATGAAGCCCAGGTGCTCAAACAAGCCATCTGTAACGTCACCCACTGCAGTTCTTCAAACGTCCACTTGAGGCTGGCTACAGAACGAGTCAGTCTCCATAAGTCCCCATGTTAAAATGTCCAACTTCACAGCAGAAATAAACATGTTTACAGCCTGGTACAAAAAACAGTTTTGGTCTCTATAGCTAATTTCCCCGTTCATGACAACTGTTCAAATTATATTAAGGCTTAAAGTTATGCATAATTAACAGTGTGGGCACTTTGATTGACAGGTAGGTGACATTACAGATGACTTGTTTAAGAAACCAGGCGTCATTCAGCCTGCCTCAGGTCCACCCAAGATCCACGTCTTCGCCAATTTGTAGATTAGTCGGGAGGCAGGACTACAAACATGGCGACAGCTAGAGCCACTCTGAGTTTCACAACGGCTCTTCAGAAACCTGTGGGTGACATCACGGATACGATGTCTTTATTCTTTATATTGTCAATGGCTCCACATCACCATTTTAACACATCATGTCATTGGGAGCATGTTAGCACTGCTGTGCTTGTGTGCAGCCTCACAGAGCTGCTAGCATGGCTGTAGACTCCTCGTCTTGTTTTCTAATCTTTCTCTTTCCCTCTCTATCTGTCTCTTTCCATCCCCCCCCCCCCCCCGCCCCGCTCCGCTCCACTTTCCTACCCTCTCCCAGGCCTGGAGTTCCCCTGGGGACCGAAGCCATTTGCGGAGGTGGTGGCAGGGCCTCTGCTCAGGAACAACAGGCAGACAACAGACAGCAGCTCTCTGGAGGGACACTATGTGGGAGTGTACTTCTCAGCACACTGGGTGAGTGGAGAGAGAGAGAGAGAGAGAGGAGAGAAGAAGGACAAAGATTTTTTACTTTTCTGGCCTCGTAAATGTGTAAATCTCTCCTGCAGAGCAGAGCAGGAAGAGACGGAGCAGGTAGTTAAACAGATAAGAGAGAGGAGCAGGAGGAGCAGGAGGGTGGAGGCGACTCCATTGTGTTTGTGTGTTTACATTAACAGTGGTTAACTATCTCTGTCACCTCTGGGCCTTTTTTTTTTTGGTAACCACGCCTCACTGACATCATCACTATTGTCTCTTCCTCTGCTGGACCTGCTGATATCCAGTAAAGGTCGTGACTCAGTGATGCATGAAAGGCGTTATTTTATCGTCGGCGGGCTGTTTTCTGATGAGATGCAGCGTGGGCTCTGCTGAGACCAGTCAGCACAGCAGCTGCCAGAGCTGCAGCCTCAGAGACCGGCTCTTCAGACCGGTGACGCCTGAAGGCTGGCTCACGCCCCAGACCCACACAACATTTGAAAAGGACAAGTCACAAAAGCCATTACAGAGTTTATTTGCAGGGTTTTTTACACCACATCCCCCCCAGGTTACTCGTGTAAATCTATCCGCTATTAGAGTAATTTTTTAACACAAAATGTCAGCACCTGGCGTTGGCATCCGTTTACACAGAAGTCCATGTTAAGTTTTTTTTGTTTCCTTTTAATGTTCTGGACCTGAAATCACCCGTGGCAGAGAAACATGACCTGTAATGTAGTGTGTGTTTTCTTTTTCACCTGTAGTCTGAGTTTCTTTGACGTCATTACAGTAAAACTTTAGCTAAGTTTAGTCACACATAAAAGCCCACGTAAGACAGCTTCATGATGCTTTAGCATTGACAAACTATAATGAGTATACAGCACAATAAACAGCTGTTTACTTCTACGAGCAACTGAGGAGGAAGTCAATTAATGAGCAGTGAATTGATCGAGGCTCACCGTCACTTTGTCAGTGAAAGGTGATTGATATACTGTATCCACTATGATCAGCTCGAATGGTAATGAAACCCAGTCAATAACTTGGAATAGATTATATACTTTACTACATGTTGAAACCTATTTGATGTCATTACTGTCGTATGACATGGTACGTGACTTCAAAATAAAAGCACGTGCAGGAGAAGTAGAAAGCTGGAAGTGTAGACGAAGACTTCAACTAAAAATTTAAGGCAATAGAACTTATTACATATTAAAACACTGTAATAATTTTAATAAAATCAATATGTTTGACCAAATACTACTATTAATAATCCGTCAATATTTTACAGATCAGTGTTTCTCAAACTTTTTAAGGCATGTACCACCTCAGAAAAGTACCACCATCATGACAGACATTAAAATACAATCAACCCTGTCCGGCTACAGTTGACACAGGAGGCAGGTTTATTCCTAATAAGAACTTGCGAAAAGAGTTTTTAAACCTCAGCTCATCACGTTTTAGCTGGTGACTCATCACAAATGTATGCAGAAGTGAAAAACTTATTTTAAATTATGTTTTTAAATTAATTTACTTTCAAAAAATATATCAGAAATGCCTCAAAGTACCAGTACAAGGAGGACATGTACCACAGTTTGATAACCAGTGTTATAGATTGACTACTGGTGCTTCTGCACCAAAGGAAATATAGATATGATGAATAAATTATGGTATTTAATTTCACTAAGTTCAGAAAAAGGTATCACATGACTGTGATGCAGCCTTTAACACCATAAAGTGACAATATTTAAATAAATGTATGGCACTAAAACCGTGAAGGAAATCTGCTTTAACGTCTCTGAAACACAGTGGAAAGAGACTTTCACCAGAGTCACTGAGGTTCTTTGTTTTGTGATGTAAATATTCGGTATTTGTATTTCACTGCATATCTTCAGTGGGAAAGCTCAGACACACAGAGCGAGTACAGAGAGTCTGAGAGAGGAGTTGGAAGTTAAGACTGGTCTGTTTTCCCTCCAGCTGCCATGGCACTCTGATGTCATCTTAATGCCAGCCATACCACCGCTCCCCTCGCCTGGAGAGAGTTTCCAAACACAGACACACTCACAGAGCTACACACACACACACACACTCACACACACACACACACACACACACTCTCAAACTTGAGTATTAAAGCAGGATTAGTGTTTGAAAGAAGCTGGAAACAAAACAAGTGAGAGTTACTAGTTTGCATGAAGGTGTTTGGTGACGTATTTGTGCCCATGTTCACTCATTCACACCCTCTCTTTCTCTCTCTGTTAGTGCCCGCCGTGCCGCAGTTTGACCCGAGTGTTGGTGGAATCGTATCGAACCGTCAAAGAGTCGGGTCAGAAGTTTGAGATCGTGTTCGTCAGCGCTGACAGGTACGACTGACGCGCACACACATCTCGTCTCTGTTCATCAAGGGCATAAATAATGAGTGTTTTAATTGAGACCATCGAATCACCGTCTGCTGCGTCGCCGTTTGCTTCTCTCCAACCACCGATCCAGGTCGGAGGCGTCCTTTAAGCAGTACTTCAGCGAGATGCCGTGGTTGGCGGTGCCGTATCCAGATGAGGCTCGGCGATCACGACTCAACAGGCTCTATGGGATACAAGGTATTTCAGAGC
Organism: Argyrosomus regius; assembly: GCA_946959425.1. Taxonomy (NCBI): domain Eukaryota; kingdom Metazoa; phylum Chordata; class Actinopteri; family Sciaenidae; genus Argyrosomus; species Argyrosomus regius. Next base: position 9,938,746 of record OX336889.1, read on the forward strand.
CGCTTCCTCCTTTTCATGGACGCAGCTTCAAGCTGAGAGGAAAGGGTGTTTTGCTTCCTGTCGAGCTCAGTCATGTCACGCACTGAAACACTGGCACAATGGCTGACGGCAATCTGTGCTCGCCGGCCTGGCAGCACAGATTGCCCTGCAGCCTGAGGAATGTGGGCCGGTTATCAAGTTTACGGTCTTGTTCGCCATGGAAATGCCCTGTGCAGAGAGCTGTGGATGAAGTTAGTCTCTCGTCCTCTCCTGCAAAGAATGTGAGGAATGCTCAGAGGAGCGAGTCAACACTGACCCCACCTCCCCATGCAGTTCATGTTGGGCCCACACCCACCCACAAACCTCTGTTTACTTCAGTCCACATGCGCAGACAGGAACACGCTCACTTGCGTACATTGTTAGCTCCCGGATGGTGTCTGTTTCTGATAAGGCTGTAAATAAGGCAAGGAGATTGTAATCAGAAGGATGACATGTGGAAAATAGAAAGTGGGAACATCAGGAGTGAGCAGAGTGGTCTGAAAACAGCTAAAACATCCTCACAACAACAGAAAATCTCAGCAGGAGATGCAGCAAGCTACAATATGAGGCAATCCTCTCCCTCTTCTCTCTCCAGGTATCCCCACGCTGATCCTGCTGGACACAGAAGGTCACATGATCACGCGACAGGGCCGGGTGGAGGTGCTGAACGACCCCGAGTGCCGGCTCTTCCCCTGGCACCCTCGCCCAGTGCTGGAGCTCAGCGAGGCCAACGCCGTGCAGCTCCACGAGGGGCCCAGCCTCGTCCTGTTTGTGGGTGAGTGGACCTGTATTTATGGTGCAGCTCCACGTGGGGGGCTCTGAAGTGGCATTTATGTGGCGGAGCATATTGAATGTCAGACTCTGTGGAAAATTCTTCCAGTGTTAGGAGGTCCAAAGGTCTGTGGGACGTGTTTGAGCATTTATCTATTTATATGCTAATAGAGGAGGTTTGTGAATAGCATACATAATGTCTTCAGTTAGGGCACCAAAAACAGTGGTGACCCTCACATTTTAAGACCATCCTGATGTTTCTTGAGGTCAAGCTGGATTAAAAAACAAGACAAAGACCATCTGTGTGTATCTGTCTAACAGTCATCTCTCCCTCTTCGCTTCCAACATCCCTCATCTGTGCATTTTCTTCCTCCCCTAGGTGTTTTTCATACGTTTAACATCTGTCTGTGTGTCTCTCTCTCTGTCCCGGTCCTGTCAGACGCTGAGGAGGAAGGTGAATTGGAGCCAGCCAAGGAGCTCATTCAGCCAATAGCAGAGAAGCTCATGGCCAAGTACAAAGCCAAGGAGGAGGAGACGCCGCTGCTGTTCTTTGTGGCTGGAGAGGTGAGATAAGCCTCTCGAGGCCACTCACACAAACCTGTGAGGCTGAAGTCTGAGGTCTATTGTTGCACAGTAACTCATCTGTGATTGCTGTGCTGCTACTTTTGAGAACAGTACTGATACTGACACTTGAGTGAGTGCTTTCTGGTTTAAATTAAACAATTAATTTGAATTTTCTGGCCACCTGATGAATGCAAGTCCAGTATTTATTCTCCTTTTAGCTCTGTTTTTGGTCTCCACCAACTCCAGAGGGAAATATCTGGTTCATTAGCTAGTTGTTAACTTTGTTTGTCTGCTGTCTGGTGCTCAGCAGGCAATGTGCAGTTGGTTTTTAGAGCTTTTAGAGTAAAGAGAAAAACTGAAGAACAAAAAGGTAAAGTTGCAGGCTAGAAAACCAAAACAATGAGCTAAAAGGCGCTAAAATATTCATACACATACACATGAAGGCTTATCTCGACAGCAAGGGCCGCTCACTCTTTGTCAACTGCTCCCTCGCCCACGCAGCTACAAAGTTTGGGTTGGTTTGTCACCATGAGCGACACATTTCAAGTCATGCAACAGAAAAATATTGATTACAGCCAACTTTAATTACTAAAAAATTACATCAAACCGAGGCACTTACCTTTGGAAACAATAAATCAGCAACAACCACAAAACTCCAACATATCTTATGCATTTTGTGCATTGCAGTTTGTCCTTTATGGGCCTACATGCAGTGTACCAATGTCAATATATCTGTAACAAGCTAATATCGGATAATATTTAGTCAAGCTCCAATAACATATTGTAAGTCCCTGGTTTCTGCACCCAACAGCTTGGGCATTGTTGAAAAGGCAGCATTAGAGGCCCCTCTTTAAGCCTCTTGAACCTGCACTCACTCCTATCCGTGACCCAGAATTCAACTTATGGGCTCTTATCATGATGGGTAGACCCAGAGCGTGCCAGCAAACTTTCGCTCCTCCGTCAGACTGTGTCCAAATAATCCCTCCATCTCCTATTTTATCTCCTCCCACGTCTTTCCTGTGTGGGACGGACGCAGGAGTTTTCATAACTCCTGTTATCTCATGTTGTTCTGCCTCGACCTTTCCAGAGCTGGTGGAGTTAGCAGCAGCGGCGGACATAATTACCAGATTAGCTACCTCTCCCCCGGTTCCCAATGCACTCTGCCCTCCAGCTCTCCTTCCTCTCAGTCATCTCTGCCCAGCAGTCTGGGAGGATTTCACTGGTTTCTCGTGTCACATACACCAAGGGCAGGCTCAGGTTTCGGCCGTGGGGCTCGCACATGTGCTAACTGTCTGACACTGTGTCTATCCAAGGCCGCTCCGCCCTGATGTCAGCCTTGAAATGTCACTGACGTGCGAACGCAGAACGAGAAAAGTGTTCTGTTTCGCGTTCATTGTCAGCGCGCCAATATTTATTTGACCTAACACAAAGAAACACTGTTGCACTGAAGCTCGCAGTGATCCAGAAGCGTCTTGTGTTATAGCTGCAGTCCAAGTTGACTTAGTTTCCCTTGTGGCGCACATGTTAAGACAGATATTTTTACATGCATGTAGAACAGGTATAATTTCCTGGCTTTTGTTCAACCAGCTATAAAATCACCAACCAGGTTTCACTTCCAGATCGAGTTCACGGTCAGATATCGCCTCCCGTTTCAGGCGTTTACACGCGGTGACTCTTCCAGACTCTGGGCTCAGACTCCTCCACCTTGGCCCGGGTTAGCCCTGGTAGTCGCACGCTGCTTGCCAGGCCAGCTGCTGGGTTTTCTGTGTCCATGAGACAGCAGTATGTTGGCAGTCTCTCAGGGGGAGGCTGAGCAGACCAGGCTGAGCAGAATGACACAGGATCTTGTTACCCTTACTGAAAAAAACATACGCCACAGAGTAGTATACTGATTTATAAACTCAGAATGAAAGATCTTTTTGTTCTTTCAGTTCTGCTGTGAATTGGCTGCTTGCATGCACAATGAACTCTGGTGGTTTTTATCCAGTCACATAAGAATTTAATTGATTTTTGTGGCAGGCAGCTGTGATTCTGCTCTTCAAAGCTTTGTTTTCCCATGCTTGATTTTGTGTGTAAAGCTCAAAGAATATTATACTTTTAGACATGCTAGCAACGTGGCTCTAGGGATGGTAGGGTTGGGTCAATATTTTGGTCCCTTCAGTCGGCCTGCCACTTTGATTCAGACTGAAATATCTTGACAACTATTAGAGTGATGCCATCAGAGGTTAAAGATCTGGTGTAACCTCATGGGCTGTGGCGGGTGGAGGGGGAGGTAACCGTCCGACATCTGTTTCCTGCTTCACAAAATGTGACAATCTGCTGCTTTTCTCTCTTTTTCGTCATCTTAAATTCAGTTTCGTTTCTTAGCCCCCGTATATTCTCCTTTACGCTTGGAAGGGTGTGGCGAGGGGTTGCAATCTTTCAATCAATCACTTTAAACCCTGGGTGCCATGATATTTTGGACAAGACGCTCGCGGTTCCCAGGCGATGGCGCCACCATGAGGTTCACATTTGTGGTTTTTGAGTGAAATGTTTCCAACAACTGTTGGATGGATTACAATGACATTTGGTGCACACATTCATAGGGTCCAGTCAATGAATCCTGATGACTCAAGTTGAGAGCAACAGTTTTTATTACTGATTAATCTTTTTTCAAGCAAAAATACCAAAAAAAAAGATAGTTCCTCGCTTTAAAATGTGAAAATATGCAGCTTTTCTTGGTCTTACATTACTGTTATTTGAGTATTTTGGTGTTTTCACCTGTTGGTCAGACAAAACAAGACATTTAATGATGTCATCTTGTGCTTTTAGGATCTTGTGATTGGCATTTTTAACTGGAAATCATGGAAATAATCAGTAGATTCAACAGCTATCAAATGAATTAGTAGTCCCTCAGGATGAATTAATAACATGGAGATCCAGTAATGTGTTATCCAGCGCTTGTTCAGTACTTGACCTAATACCTGCAAGACTAATGGTGTGTGCAGTGCTGTTTAGCAAATGTTAGCATGGTAACACGCTAAATTAAGATAGTTTATATGGTAAACAATGCACCAGCTAAACATCAGCATGTTAGCATGTTAGCTTAGCTTCCGCATATCAGATGATCGGTGGTTCAATCCTTCATTCTGCATGTCGAAGTGTCGTTGAGCAAGATACCAAACCGCAAGTTCCTCCCGCCATCGCTGTGTGAATGTGTATGAATGGTTAGCTCCCAAGAACTGATGAGCACCTTGAGTGTTCAGAAGACAAGACAGGCGCTATATACTAAGTACAGTCCATTTTAAAGCGGCTAGTACAGCATGTGGACTTGGTGGTGGTATTGTTTGACTGTAAACACATTTGCACTGGCCTTACCACTGACGATGAATCTTTCATTTTTCACACAGTGTCTGTATTTAAAAATCATGAGCCTGCATCTCTCACCTCGTAAAACTCGATAGTTGTTCAGTTGTTTAAATCTGCTGTCATCTCCAGCATGTTTTCTCTTCCAGTATTATAAACCCAGGGGGAGTAATTGCTGTTGAAAATATCCAGAATTTCACAATTATGACCCCCCCCCCTCAAAGGAAATCAAAGCTTGGCCAGTGAGATGGACGCAGCTCTGACTCAGAGGCCAGTTGTGGGGAGGCTTGTTATCATTCTCAGCTCAGGCCTTATCAAGATAGTCATCGCCTGTGAAATGCCACAGTGCATCAATAATCAGAATAAGCCTGACACGGCCCAGCAGGTTCCACACGGTAAACACACGCTGAGCCTTATCACAGCTGTGAGTGCGGGCTACAGCAGAGAGGCCCTTTGTCTTTTTTGTTCTGAGCCGAGCTGCAGAGGGCGGGCGGGCGGGCAGGCAGGCGGGAGGGGAATGGCTGCACCTCACTAGAAGCAGTTTACACAAGCAGAGAGGCCAAACAAAAGAAGATGCATGACTTCCTACGGGGCCGAAGACTGACGCAGAGATTACATCTTCTCATATCGAGAGAGGACAGAAAGGCCACGGTGACAGATTGCTGAATCTTTGTGGTTTCTTTACACTGTGATGATCTATCATCCACGCTCAGTAAAGCTACGCGAGACAAAGCTTTTATTTGTGGTAGGAGAATGAAGCAGTATTTCACTCGTAACAGCATTGTCTTAAGTGACAGCGTACATCTGTGCGTATTAAGTGGTCAATGTATAGTGATTTGCAGCGTAATAAAATGGGCTCCATTCAAGAGGAAGTTTAGCTGCCTACAACCAAATACCACTCTGCAACTCATCTGCTTCATCTGTTAGCAGTTTTGCAAAGTGGAGGTCACAGACTTCATCTTGGCATACTTATCCTTTTTAGGTAGCAGCGCAGCCAAAGCTCCTCAATGAGAAGTCTGCGAGTTGATTGTGTGGTTTGATCCATTTAGCAAGAATAGCATGCAGATTTTCTGATAACAGAGAAGACACAACAAAGAGGCCTGAAAGGAGAAAGTCCTCCAGCGTTTATATGTAGCAGGAAATCCATCCAGAGTCGCTTTATCTTCGACTTTGTTTTGACAAAACTCACATTGGCACATAAATCAGTAACGGTATTAACATCAGAGGTTCTGCCTCTTCTTATGAGAAGTCCCAACTCTTTGTTGCAGTGCCACCCTCTGGCTCTTTCTTGTTAGTTCTGCATTTCCAACCTAATCTTTTCCATATGAAACTGATCTTTAATCTCTGCGAGTCTCCCTCCGAGCCAGCGAACTAAGCTGAGGGGAAATCAGGTCACGCTGTCATGAGGAAAGGAGAATGTCTCGAATGATGGTAGCTGTACACATCTAATAAGTGAACCGTGGGACCTTTATAAATCATAACACATGAAATCTATTTGACTTTTGGAGAAGATGTGACGGAGGATAATAGATCTCTGTCGAACTTCCAGGAGCACTCCCTGCTGGAGCTGAAGCTGAATTACGAAAGGCTGTGATTTCTCATTCAGCCTCAATAATTAATGGCCCTTTCAAGCTTGTTTGAAAGTTGCAGCCTGCCTGCTTAGTGATTCATTTGTTACCTGTGGATACATGGGGCTGCAATGAGGGTAAAAGGTGACACAAAGCCTCAGGCTGAACACGGTGAAGTAACGGCAAAGAAATAAAACTGGAACACGGACCAAACCCAGCAGCAGTCTACATATTTGTAACACATTCCTTCACAGATCTGTCTCTCCTGCCCACGTGTGCTACTCAAACTCTCTCTGTGTGTGACGCGATGAGCTCTTGAGAAAGCGGAGATGTTGTTGGACCTCCAGCTGGTTCCTTCCCGTCTCTCCACACAGCAGGATGTGTGACTAAGCTCCAACTCGCTGGTCTCTCTGGGAAGGTTGCCTGCAGGAAGACGGGGAGTTTCATATTCTCTTTCAAGAAGTGTGAATTAATAAAGATTGTGCCAAGAGGTTATGAATTTTATGAGGTAAATCTTAATGTAGCGTAGTTCAAGCTAACGGCTGCGGTGCTAGTTTCTATGCCAAAAGCAAGTCTGAACTGATGAACAGCAGATAAATGAATAATTTAGTGTAATTTCTCTCCTGGAACGTTTCAGTCTTTGACTTGGTCAAAGTCATTCAATGAATCACCACCACGGCACGAAGAGAGCCACGTTGCTTGTATTCCTGTTGTTCATGCTGTACAAACAAAGACATGTCTACTTGGTTCTCTGTCAACAGGTTGGAGCAAGTTCAGCCAAACTTAAGTTTTATTTGAGTAATTTAAAGAGGTCAAATAGTCCGTTGATTAATCAATGCACAGCTCAGACTACGTCACCTCAGGAGAATGCTGAATTCCTGCACGCTGTTGTTGAGATCCAGATAGTTGCCTTCATTTTTTTTTTTGTTTACCAATTCATCAGAGCTCAAAGGAAAAGTTTATTTTATAATTAACATTCACAGAAATGGTGGACCCAGAGTCACAACTCACTGAGGCAAACTCGTCAGGGGAGCTTGAACAGTACTTGTACCACAGTTTGAGAACATGTAGCTCTATATACATATAATTTTGTGCAGTAAAATGTGCATTGTGCATTCAGAGAATGAGTCAGTACAAAGTTATTATATGTTCATTATCCAAATATCTACCCTTTAGAGAAGTGTCACAGAGTGAGTCTCCTCTCCGTGCACAGAGGGGAGTCATTATATAAGTGTAACAGCAGTGAGCAGGAGTGACTTCCTTTCGTGGAGTTGCAGGAGCGTCTGACTGAACACGCTCTGTTGTTTGACCTGCACGCCATGCAGGAGATGTGAACTGTTGTCCAATATGATGAGAAGTTTATGAAGAAGATTATATAAATATAAATTCTCACATTTAGTGAAGCAGGAAACGGACGTGCCCCTCCTCCTCGTGTTATACTGAATGTCGGGGTTCTCCCACCTCCTAAATCCCATTTAACCCTGACTTAACTTCACTCAGAGTGTGTGGGAACAAAGACACTCTACCCAATATTTAAAGACTTTATAAGGAAACTCATGGTATATTTTCAGAAGCTCTGCTTTGGGCTTGTTCTCAGTAGGAAGGTGCAGTAATCCATCCATGCATGTGAGGAATGCACCGCCGTAACATGGTGTAATATCTCACTAATCACTGTAATTTTCTCTTTTCTTCTTCAGGACGACATGACCGACTCCCTGCGGGATTACACGAACCTCCCAGAAGCAGCACCTCTGCTCACTATCCTGGACATGTCGGCCCGTGCCAAGTACGTTCGCGACGTCGAGGAGATCACGCCGGCCGTAGTGGATCAATTTGTGAGCGACTTCCTGGCTGAAAAGCTCAAACCGGAGCCCATCTAAAGAGGAGGTCTGGATAGAAATTGGACATACTATATGGGACTCACTCCATCATCGAACCCTGACCTGTTGCTACACCTTTACACCTTCCCACTACTATCTCTCCCACCTCCCCTCCTGACTTTGTCAGACTGTTAGAGAGATGTCTCACTTTTTACTGACATTTTAACATTTTTTTAGACATGTTCCTCTTTTCATGGAGTCCTCTTTCTCCTGTGGTGCCTTGCATTGATGATAGTCCCTACAGTAATATATATGGAGATTCTGTTGGTTCTTTTGTTTGTTTGTTTTGGCCTCAATAAATTTTTTTTTTTTTCACTTGATAGCTTTTCTGAATTCTAGAGAAAACCAGAGAATTACACGATGGACCTACTTACTCAGCCGATTCTTTGCTTTTGTGTTCTTGTCTGCAAGATCCTTGTTACTTTTTTGGTTTCTGAATGATGTTGAGAAAGAAATAAAAATGCATTTTTACAGTTGTAATTCACATGTAGTGCAAAGAAAATGTGCTAAACTTCAGTTGGATGTAGCCGTAAGCCTTTATGGCCCTATTTAAAGACAAAAAGATTAAAAAAAAAAACCAGATGCACAGACAGTAAAGATCACATTATACTTGCTTGTAACAGACCAATGACTGATGTTTTCAACCTCCTGTGTCTTGTTGTGTATGTTATGATGTGAGTGAACGTCATCTCTTGCCAGTTTGTTAACGGTGGTTCTCATCTCAAATCGTCATTATGAGGATTTTCTGTGAAGGTCCCTTAATGAAAAAAAAAAAAAAAGGTCAGGTTATTTCTGAAGGCACAAAATGGCGTTGGGAAAGTGTTGAATGTATAAAATCCCTGTATTCTGTTACTTCAGTCATGACTTCTCGCACCCATTAAAAATTCACTGGCAAGCACAAAGTCTGTTCCTTTATTTAAGTAAATGTTGGAGTTATTATAGGAGGCAGTGCGCAGATTGAGTCAAAGTGCAGTCAGAACGTAGCTGCACATATAAATATGTAAAGGACGGAAAACTGCCACAGTGAGTCTGGTCCTTTTTATAGTAAATAGGCCTCAAGTGCAGGAAGCTATTTCAGGATCTGAGAGACTGTAAGGAAATTATCAGGAGGGAGGAGGGAGGATGGTTATGTGCTTCTTCTTTTTGTTAAAGAGAACTTTGTTCTTTGTTATTATTATTATAGCTTCATTAAGGACACTTAAAAGATGAAACATCCATAGTGCACTAGATAAAAAAAGAGACAAAATACACAATGAATGGAAAAAGTAAATATACAGCATCACATAAAAGACAGAAATCAACTAACTGTATCTACATACAAACTTGAGCTCCAGTGGCTCCACAAAATCTTTCTTCCATGAACTATGCGTTTATTTTTTATGCAGATTCAAAAACAAGCTCGTAAATGTGAAACCAGACTACTACGATCGGACAAAAAACTCACACAGGCGCACACATTTATAAAGTTGTAGCTCGTGAAGGTGGTGCTAATTTTGCTGCTGGTGTAGCTTCATCTTCCCCCAGAGTATCATTAAAGTCTAATTTTAATCTATAATAATACAGCATCATTTATTTGTAGATTATATCAGATGTTATTAATCTGATTTATTGATAATGATTCGATAATTTGTAGATGCAGCCCTAAAAAAGGCAAACAAGACACTGTGCATTAATTTAGACAATAATTTCACAATTCCCTGATTGACTTTAAATGTTTTATTATTAGCAGAACAGGATGTAGACACACGTACACTGATTTTTAGAGCTGACGTCATGACAGCTGCTGCTCAGCTTTAGATTTCCACTTCCTCCCAGACGTCTGCGTCAGTTTTAACAGTTGTTTTCTGCCCTCAAACAGAAGGATGCTGGCGGCCATGGCTGAATTCAAGCTGTCCACATTGGGAACGACGGGAATAAAGAGCCTGTGACCGGACGTTTTCTCAGCCAACTCGACTGCTTCTAGACTCAGACCGTGTGTCTCTCCGCCTATCACGAGCGCAGTGGGACTCTGAGCCCACCTCTCGTGGTACAGCTTTGTGTCCACACTGGGAAGTGAAAGACTCTCTAATTCACCGTCTGAGTCAGAATCAGAGTCCTGTTCCTCGTAGCGTACGTTCTTGTGATCACGCCTTGTGCTGACCCAGCCGTAGTCTCCAGCTTTAGAGGGTTTGTGAGACTCCTTTGCTTCTCCGCAGCTGCTGTCCGCCACATGGACCGTCACAGGTTTAGGGAGGTGATTTTCAATATCGTCCCAGCCTAAGCTGGGATGGATGGGGAGGCGGAAATGGGCGCCCATTGCTGCACGCAGAACTTTAGGCTCCCAAGCATCGACGCAACCTGTCGGTGGAAAAATAAACAGATATGAACAACCACAAGCAAAGAAGTGAAGCCATTTTTAAGGAGTGGAGTCACATCTTTAATCAATAACATGAGCGTACCCTTGGTGAGCAGGACATCACGGCAGCCAGCAGCGGCAGCACATCGTAGCATCGTCCCAAGGTTGCCAGGGTCTCGGATGTTGTCGCATATCAGGGACAACGGCACTGAATGACCTCTATTTGTGAAGTTCATCCGTGACGGATCCGGCCGAGAAAATATGGCTGCAGAAAAAAGAGAAGTCGTCAAAGTCAGCAACAACTCATCTGAGAGCATCTGTGCTTCATAATGAATCAAAACAACATATGTGACCCTCACCAATCACCCCCTGCGGGGCCACGAGGTCAGACCAGATCTTGATGTCCTCAAATTTGACTTTGACTAGCGTGGCTCTTTTCAGCTTGTCTAAAGGCAGCTCTCGGAGCCGATCCACTGTGCTGAAGAACACCATCTGTGGGTTGGCTCCGGCATCCAGGGCGTCACAGATCAAACGCCTGCCCTCCAGGAGGATTTTACCCTGGTGCTCCCGAAACGTCCTGGAACGAGCGACGCTCACCAACCTCCTGAAGGACAGAGAGGCAAAGGCAGAGAGAGATTACAGGCTGAATAATTATCACTTTTATGATTTTGATAACACTGTAAATTATAGGAGCTGGTGACTTGTTCAGGGTGTGCCCCACCACTCGGCACTCGCCCAAAGTCGGCTGGCATAAACTCCAGCTGCACCATGATCCTGATGAGGATAAGCGGTTTATTTACTGAACATTTACTGTATAGTATATCATTATATATATTAACTATTATAAGATTATTATTACTGATGCTTTAATGTGTAAGCATCATTTTAATGCTGTAGCTGGTTGAGGTGATTGAGGTGGTTTTAGATGCTGCTGGATACTTTAATCTTGAAACAATAAATCATATTTCATAGCCTTATCACCTTTTTATGTTTAATATTAATCTAGGAAGTAACTAGTAAACTAGTATAGTTGCCAAAAAGATAATTATTTTCATCTAACATGTAGTGGAGTATGAATGTAAAGTAACAAAAATGTAAATACTCTTATAGCTCCTGTGTCACCTGATATAAGGTGATAATAAGGTTCTCTTGTGAATGCCAGTTTTTTGGTGTGACCGGTGTTTCGGCTTAACGAGCGACCCTGTTAACTGGTGACCATCGAACGAATGGGTCTGTGGTTGTCATAGTTACGACAGCCGTTGAAAACAGGAATATACGTCACTGCTTTGTTTGTTTTGTTTTTTGTTTGTTTGTTTAACGTTACAATATCAATAGCTGTCATGTTTGACAGCTTTCTTTTCCTGTTTCAACAGCCGTCTGTTGTAACCACGGCAACAACAGACGCGTTCGGCTGAAGGTCATCAGTTAACACGGTCGCTGGTTAAACCGAAACACCTGTGACAAACATGGCAATAATTCCAACGACAGCGACACTCACGCCAGTCTTTTATCTCCAGGGAGAGCCCTCTCGAAACGCAGTCCATCAACATGATCCTTTGTAACAGTAACCGGAGCATCCTTTACTCTCTTCGCCTTGATGAAGTCACTTTCTTCGGGCTGCCTCGTCGCTGTGACCTCCCTCTCCCTCCTGACGTTTGGCCCCGCCGCTGGCTGAGACTGCAGAGTCGGCTTGACGACTTTCTCCGAGTCGTTTTCGGGAAACAACACCCTGACAGGCTTCCTCCTCAGCCCGCGTACAAACCGTCTTGACTCCACCATAACACCGCTGCCTCTTGTTAGAAAAACACTTCTCTCTGTGGAAACGAGACATATCACGCTTCTCATGTACGCTGCCATGTTGGTCCCGTTTCTTCTTCTCGTTTCACAGACGGTGCAAACCTACTTACCGCCACCAGCTGTATGGTCGGTAAAACTACATGTAGGCGTCTAAAATCAGTCTAGTTTATTAGGTAACGTTCATAATTAACAGTGTGGATATGATAATATTATCAAACTAGTTAATTACATCAGTTTTTCATCGTTTATTTTAGTTTTTTTTCTGCTAGTTTGAATTAACGGTCAGTTACTGATGCTCAACTGTAATCTCACGAGAGAGAATGCGATAACCGGGTGATACCATATGCGCGGATTCACACGGGACAGTATGGGTGATACCATTATTCTGAATGGCGGGGGTGGCGAACTTAATTTTATCACATTTTATTTAACTCAAAGTTGTTGCGCTTATCAATAATAATATAAAAACGTTAATCAATTAACAGCAACCGAGTTAAGATGTAGGAATTATATTTGTAGTTGTAAATGCCGGCTGTTTGCTCCTCCAATCGACGACAGAAAAATCGATCATCATCATCAAGGAAGCTTAATCGATTCCTGCATGCACACCGATCTACACAACAAACACAGGCGTCATATCTGAGTAGAAACATGGCTTTAAGACGAGCTCTGCATTTTGTTTTTAAAGTCGGTGACAGAGCCAAAACAGCCACGTTTTACCGAGATGTTCTGGGCATGAAGGTACAGTTTCCGTGCTTCATTTCACCCCCAAATACGACTGAAGCAAGCAAGTGACGTTTGTTGATAAGAGGCTAATCAAAGTGTTGCACAACATTGCGTAGCTATTATATCCAATTCCTCTTCTTTCTATGTTTAATACTCAACTTACTAATATTATTCTTCCATCTCTTCTTATTTAATGCAGATTTTACGCCATGAAGAGTTTGAGGAAGGCTGCAAAGCAACGTGTAATGGGTAAGTATGAGATAAACTAACTGAACTTTGCCCTCTCAAACACACACAGAGGTGTTTAATGTACATAATAACCTCTATCCATACAGACCGTACGATGGTAAATGGAGCAAAACGATGGTTGGCTTCGGCCCAGAAGATGACCACTTTGTTGCTGAGCTGACATACAATTATGGAGTGGGAGAGTATCAACTTGGCAATGACTTCTTGGTGGGTGAGAGTTCAGGACATGTTGTTGATGTTGTGTTATATTAAAGGATAAATAAATAAATACTCATACATGTTTTCACTTTAGGGGCTCACCCTGCAGTCCAGCAAAGCTGTAAGCAATGCTAAACGTCTAGGATGGCCTCTTACTGAGGTGGGAGAGGCTCTGTATCTGACCCAGGCTCCAGGAGGGTATCCTTTCTACCTTGTGGACAAAGAGCAGCCGCTCGGTGGTGAGTGTCACAGGTCGTATTTTGAACATTAAAGGTCCAGTGTGTCACATTTAGGTGGCTCTATTTGCAGAATATGGCAGAAATGTAATATAATATGCATAAGTGTGTTTTCATTAGTGTATAAACAAGCAGAAAATACGAATCATGATGTTTTTGTTACCTTTGAATGAGACTTTTATATCTACAGACAACATGGGTCCTCTTCCATGTTGTCTGTCATGTTGAACAAACTAAAGACTGGCTTTACTGGGTGTCTCTGCTTTGTGCTAGGAAGGAGAGGGTGTTGCAGTCAGAAACTAGATGCCACTAAATCACACCGGTCCTTTAACTAATAATTGTAGTCATTTTATCAGACATCTGCAGTTAAAATACCAAATATTACCTGGTTATAGCTTCACAAATGCAAAAAGTTGCTTGGTTTTATAGCTTTATACATTTGTTTGTTGTACTTGTCATGTAGTTTTACACTATTGGTCAGTAAACATACTGTATGTTGTATTTATTTTTTATTGAACACAGATAAAATGACAAACATACATTTAACATATACACACAAGAGGAGAAGCTTGTGCAGTTACACTTGATCTAGCATGCAGTCGTATCCACTGCAAACATTGTCATGAAATAATTCTTCCTCTTTCTTAATAAGAACTTCCATCATACTGAAACATGAGCAACATGTAGCATTGGCCAAATATACTTAGTATCAATTGTACTGCATTAAGAATAAAAGGACAACTAAAAATATAAATAAAAAGGCAGTAAGAGCTCTGTCTGTTTTCAGCTGTAATAATTTTCTCCATGATAAAGTTGTAATGTTATCTTTGCTATTAAAAGCAGAATTCGTTTGTAGTAATAACAGGAAGTATACGCAGTATGCAAAGTGCTGGATCTAGAATAAAATCCCCAAAACATGTTTAATCTCTTTCATTGGGCAATGCCAAAATATTGTGTAAAGTCCTCCCACAGCACCTCCAACATAGTTCAGTATAAATTTTACAATCAAATTCCCTCCATGTTGGGTTGTTTCATTGAGTGAATTATTAATTTATTAACCCTTAAATAATAATATCCAATGAAAAATAATTATGATCTGTAGCTATAAAGACTTTTAAATATACATGCACTAAAAAATACTGTAAAATAACCATGTTGTGTCCGTCTCCATCTATGGTCAATTTTCTAGTAGTTTTTTTATCTCTGTTACTGATCATCTGTAACCTCTGATCATTCGCTCTCAGACCCGGTGCAGAAGGTTTGTCTCGGAGTATCTGACCTCCAGAGATCCACCCACTACTGGACGACGCTCCTGGGGATGAAGGTGATGGAAAAGAACGAGGAGAAGAAAACAGTGCTGATGGGCTTTGCAGACACTCAAGTGAGTCAGTAATCAAAGGAATAATTATGTTTTGTGTTAATAAATCAGAAGTGTTTTATTATATTTTTATGTTTGCGCAGTGTAAGCTGGAGCTTCATGATGTCGGTGGGACAGTAGATCATGGAACAGCGTTTGGGAGGATCGCATTTTCATGCCCACGGGAGCAGGTAAAATATTATTTTCATGGATACATCCTTGTGTTTGTGAATATTGGAGAGATAAAACTGTAATCATCAATATTTTATTACATCCCAAAGCTGCCTGACCTCGAAGCCTTGATGAAGAAGGAAAATCAGAAAATTCTCACTCCATTAGTCAGCCTGGACACTCCTGGAAAAGCTACAGTAGAAGTGGTTATCTTGGCTGACCCAGTGAGTGCATTACAAATAAAATCAAGTGAAATTCATCGCCATTAAAAAAAAAAAATTAACTGTACAATATTTGTTCCAGGATGGTCATGAGATCTGCTTTGTGGGAGATGAGGCATTCAGGCAGCTGTCCATGGTGGACCCCAAAGGAAATGACTTGCTTGATAAGGTTGGTGTTGCTCCAATATTTTCCTCTCTACATTAAATATGCAGCATGTTTTGGATACTCACTACACTCTTTATTCTTTTATATTTTCAGGCCATGGCCGCAGATAAAAGTGACGAGTGGTTTGCCAAACACAACAGACAGAAAGCTGCTGCGTGATATAAAGAGGGGCTCGCTTGGAAAACTGCACACCAGTTCGTTTGATGATGAGTTGCTGTACACAGCACCCGGAGTGTAAATCATCTCGTAATGACAACTTAATTATGCTTACGCTGGCAGTGTGTTCATTGTTCACTGGAAGTGTGCCACGAGGCACAGTTGCATTGACAGCACTTTGTAGAAGAACCACTTGTTCAATTTGTTGGACATTTTTCCAGGAAATAATGTTTCTGTCAATAGGGCAGAGAGGTCGGCAATAAAATGTATTAAACACAACTTATTCATGAAAACATATGAATGATTTGATCCACCATCATCTGTGCACGTCCCAGTTAGTGCTCTTAAAGGCGGAGTCAGCCGGAAAGAGAAACATAGCTGATTGTTGAGTCTTATTCGCAGTTACTCAAACGTCCACTTGAGGCTGCCTACAGAACGAGTCAGTCTCCATAAGTCCCCATGTTAAAATGTCCAACCTCACAGCAGAAATAAACATGTTTACAGCCTGGTACAAAAAACTGTTTAAACACAATAAACACAATATTAAAAAAGATTAAGTTGTAGATTTTTACACGGGGCCACAGCAATACATAACAACATTAATATAACAACATGGTTCTCAAAGTGTGGGGCGGGCACAGAGCCTCTGCAGGGGGAGTGTGGACGACCAGGGTAAAAATATGAAGTGAAATTAAGTGGATTTATGTCGGTAAAATAAAAAGAGTTTGACGATGATGTGTTGCAGACTTTAATTTCACTAAAATTCAACTTTCAACTAGTTGATTCCTCTAATCATTGTTAGTGATTGAGGGGTGGGTGTGAACACCCCTTTAGAGGCTGAAAAAAGAAAACAACTGAAAATCACCACCCTCTTCTACAGAAGCCCTAAGTGGTCATACATTCATGAATTTCATTACCTCTGTTTTCTCGTGATGAGTTAATTTCATTAGTTTTCCTCGGGACCTCCAGTTATTTATGTCATTGTCAAAAAAAACAACAAAAACATGCTATCTGTTGTTAACTGCAACATTCACCTGCTCCTCTGACATTGACTGAATGATGTTTCCTGCAGTGATTTAATATACTGGACAATCCTTTTGTTTGCTCAAAATTAATTAGGTCGTTAAAACAAAACAAAATGAGAAAATTATCCTGTTATCTCGAGATAACATTTGTTATTTCAAGATATTTCAAGACAAATATCTGGAGATCTCGACAAAACAAGTAAAATTAACTCATTATCACGAGAAAAATGAGGAAAATCCAATTACATGAAGTGTACCTGGAACTTTTGGGAACTTTTGGGACTAAAGTTACTTAAAAAAATCTGTTTACAGATAAATGCATTCAGTATGAGGCAGTAGAAATAGTTTAACCATGTGATTTATCATTTATAAAATAACATGACGGTTGAAATAAACTTTGTAAAACAGCTCATGCCTCTCTGTGCGTGTCTCCTGAGTTTTGCCTGCACATGAACTGGTTTCACTGAGTGTATATAAAGTGCTGAATAACCCTTTAAGTCTGAATG
The DNA here is from genome assembly GCA_946959425.1 of Argyrosomus regius. Classification (NCBI taxonomy): domain Eukaryota; kingdom Metazoa; phylum Chordata; class Actinopteri; family Sciaenidae; genus Argyrosomus; species Argyrosomus regius. The sequence continues at coordinate 9,956,035 of OX336889.1, forward strand.
CGTGGTTTAAAAGTTAATATTTGCTTGCACACAGTGCTGTTGGCGGTGCTCCAGCTCCTCGTCACAAGTCAAATGAGCAGCAGCAGCAGCAGCAGCAGCAGCAGCAGGGCGGACTGTGTTTACTCTGTGCTAGCACAGAGTTAGCTGTCACATCAAGCTGCACGTTTGCGGCTTTATGCTGTGAGACGCTTTGAATATGTCAGGGTGAGTGAGCTCGACACTTCACACGCAGCTTGTAGAGACACGTTATGGTGAGCAGCAGTGACAGAGGAGACGAGTTGTGTGTGCCAGCTCTTTGCAGCTATGCTACGTTAGCCTTAGCGTTAGCAATGCTAGCACAGATTTTTGATGTGATGACGCGGCGGCGAAATATCTTTAACTGTTTCACGCTTGGTGAGTTTGACAGCGAGTCACCGCTTTGCCACGGGTGTTTAGCGAACAAGGGTGAAGTTTAGGTGGAGATTTATTTTTTTTACACCCTGTTGAGGGATAAAGTTGAGCTACGTGCAATGTTTCGTGTTAGCACTGAGAGAGAGAGAGAGGCCAGCTGTTACCGTTAGCTGTGAGAAACACAGCACTGACGCTCAGAGTGAATGTTTCCTCGGCTTGTAACCATCATAAACAAGTTGTTGATCATTGTTTTGTGTCAGGAGTTAAAGCCCGAGTCTCTCTTCCTCTTTGACAGCAGCTGATAGCAGACAGAGAGGAGCAGGCAGACCCATGTCCAAGATCTGGGTGTGAACAACTTGGGACACAATGTCTCTCTTGCTGGTGTCTTTCCTTCTAATCCTCCTGCTTGGGATTGTGCTGCTATGTGTCATTTTCAGGTAAGAAGTGTGCTTGTTTCTCCTTGTGATTACTAATCACACCCTACGCACAAGATTCAACCCATGTTTGTCCACATTTCTTGTTTTGTTTTTTTACGTCTAGGTGGCTCATATGCACCCTGGCCGTGCGATTCTTCCAGACTGCACTCAACGCAGAGCTGAAGATCAAATCAGTCGGGCTGTTTTCTGTCCAAGGAGTTAGTATCCAGTTTCACCCTCAGCATACTCTGGTGAGACACACACCGTACACTTTACATGACATTTACAGGGACCAGTCCAAAGTCTGGACACACCTTCTCGCTCGGTTTCTTTATTTTGATTGTTTTCTACACTGTAGATTAATTAGATTAGTGTAAACAAAGCAGAATATGTTTTATATTTTCTCCAGAGTAGACACTTTTAACTTTGGGGACTCTTTATTCTATCGATCAGCTTCATGAGATCGTCACCTGTTCCTATGGAGAGGGCGGAAAAAAACGAGAGAGCCGTCAAACCACACGCAGTTAGCTCATTAATCCAGACAAAACGTGGCAGAAATGAACAGTCCTCAAACCCCCTGTCACCGGTGTAACACTGGTTAGTATTAGCATTAACTATAAACTCGACTTTTAATGAATTAAATTAGTTTCGGAGCTGTGGGTCAAGTGAAAGCACGGGGACAGTGTCCGCTGCGTGTCCTCATATCACTCCACCAAAACTTCAACTCCAACAATCTCTTTAAATTGTGCCAGTTCCCTCACTAAACCTGAGAAAAATAAGGCAATCTATAAAATACTAAAATAAATCTCATCTTACAGGATGAGCACTTGTTGGCTGCTTTGCCTTCACTTCCTTTCCTGAGGCGGATCCAGTTTCATCAAATCATTTGATGTTTTTTGTGACTGCACATGATGATACATTACATTATTACTGTTTTATAGTTTTGATGTCTTCAGTGTTCATCTACAATCATTGAATGAGAAGGTGTGTCCAAACCTTTGATCTGTACTGTATGTGGTGAGCTCATTCAATGTGGCTGCTCTCCTGTCAGGGGGTAGGTGTCCCCAAAATAATAACATTTGACTCTCTCCATGGCAGGAAATTGACAGAATATGGATTTCAAGTAAACTTCTAAACCAGGATTTACCGTAAGTTCTCACAGTTCTCTTTGTCAGTTGGATTCAATGATATATGAAAGCACCTTCTGTTATTTAAGATGGTCACTGCGTGGCTGTGTTTCAGGAGATACCTGGCGCTGTGTGTCGGCGAAACCAGAATTAGGTTTGACTTACAAGCACCGCTCGGACCTTTGGTGAAAAAGAGCGAAGGGAAGAAGCATGGGAAGATTTCAGTCAGCCCGACAACACTACGCTTTCTGTCGCAAGTATGAAGCTTCGCTGCAGGATGGACTTTTTTTGTGTGATAGATAATCGCTGACTTCCTGTCTCGTGTTTCCAGCTGCTGTCTTTCCACATCAGCTCGATCAACGTGATGGTGCTGAACATCGCGCTGTCAGAGTCTCTGTGGCACATGACTATCACAGGCATCACCTTGTTACTTGACCACCAGAGTAAAAGGTAGCGGCACAGCTCACACTGATTAACAGAAAAGAGAGAATATCATACAGATCATACAATGTTCTCATTTTACAGGCTGGCGTGGGACTTCTCAGTCGGCCAGCTCAGCAGTAAAGTGCTTAAAAGCAGTCAGCTGGTACGTTCTTTTATTTCCACTAAAATAGAAACGTATGATTTGATGTGTGCGTGACTAACTCTCTCTGCTTTGTAGGATATATGTTTGGCTGAAGTGGCTCTGAGTCTGCTGCTGTCTGGAGATGTGAGCCTACCAGAGATGAAGCCAGGTTGTTTGTCCCTGAGTGTGAGGACGCTTATAGCAGAGCTGCATGAAGGACTGTTTCTCAGCCAACTCCTGCTGCCCCCGTCTCCCAAAAAGAGCATTGAAGATGCATCTGGTGAGCAAAGTGTCATATCTGAAACGTCGACTAGCGATGGCAATGACTGATCGATCAGTGTTTCTGACTGATTTGTGACAGAGCAAAGTGTCCACCTTTGATCGGGCTTTGTTGTAAATCTACAAGATCAATTCACATGAAACCTAATCAAGATGCGGCTCGGTTGATTGTATAGTGACGTTTCACCACGAGCTCCAAGCGCCTCGGCCACTTAGTCTGCAGAGTGTGACTTATTTTGACTCGTGTCCATGAACTTAATTCAGTCTTTTTGTTGTGAAAATCACGAAACAACGGGGAGAAAAGGGAAATTCGAACGATTACAGCAGCATAAAAGGTGAATCCAAAAATATTCCCTGGTCCATTACCGACTTGATACTGTGCTGAAACTTGTGTCGATCCATGACTCAGCCGACTTCTTAGCAGATTATATTACCATGCTTATCTAGACAATTTTTTTCTGCACCCATGCGCACTCAACCCTGTCTTACAGCCTCACCAAACCTGTCACAACCTGCAGTAAACTGTAGTACGGTGATATCGTCCACTATTCAACATATACATTGTCCTTACACTTAAATGCTAGCAGAACATAAATCAACAACATTTTTTACCAAATAGAGATACAGGACTTAAAAGGCTCTTACAGATTGTATTCCTGTATTCCCCAAGCTAATGTGATGGCACTAATTAATCACATTAATGATCTTCTGCTTATTCTAAAACGTCTGAATGTTCTAATGTCTGTGATATTTATAGCTGTTCTGCTTCACCAGCAAGAAAATGAGGACAAGGTCATATCACAGAAGCTTTATTGACCTCTGTAGGTGTTTGAAATGTCCACACGCTTAGTGATAAAATAAAGTTTAACCTCCCCGATCAAATCAAGCTTAAAGTTATTAAAAAAAGCGAGAAAGTATTCAGTGAAGGAGAAGTTAAAGAGATGTATTATTAGAACTATAAATACGCCAGTTGCACAGAGAGGTTAAAGTTAGCAGTGAAAGAGGAAATGACACATTAGCTCACTGAGGTTATTTCCATGGAAAATGTATTTCTAGATCATCAGAAATCAGCGTTAAAGATCCAGATGCTTTACGTTTATAGGCACAGTGCCTTCTGTCTGAAAGAGGCCCAGACAAACATGCAGAATATTGTTTCATATCAGGTGGCGTCTGCACGGTGTGAAAAAGTTTATTAAGTCAAAATCTGATTGTATTTGTGATTTAATAGGCAGATTTTTTTGTTTCTATACCTGTGTATCGTATTCCTGATAAATAATCTGAGTTTTGATGCTGTTTCCTTTCAGAGTGTGAAAACCCAGAGTTCATCCAGACTGAGACCGTGGAACGGTTTCATCAGCTGATTCCCCACAAGGTCAATGTGGAATTTGATAACACAAATGTAACCCTGTCCATGCACAGCCAGAAAAGGTGCGTCAACATTTTACCACCAACTGCATTATACTTCTATTTGTGCACATTTTGATTCTCTGATTTCCTTTTTCCAGACACCTGAACTGGACTCTTAAGTCTTTAAAAGTCGGCTACGGACGTGACGATGAGCAGCTTCCTCTGAGGAGCTTCACTCCTGAGCTGAGCTTTCCCCAGAGCAGCCTGGAGCTCCTTCTAGAGGGTTAGTGGACAGCTGGGTGCCAGACGCAATGCAGAGAAAGAGAGAGAGAGAGAGTTGGATGAAGCTCTGAATAATAACATTTCTGTTTTTATTTTATTTTGTTATTGGCAGACGGACTTCTCCTCTCACAAAGTCGACAAAGAATCCTTTGTGTGAACACTCTGAAGACGACGCTGCAGGTGAGGAAGACGCTCGATGGTCACATCGCAGGAAAATGACTCGTTTGTCTTTATTTTGACTCTTTTTGTGGGTTTTCTTTCTACATTTAGGTTACATCAATTGACATCGCAGGGTCATTCACAGTCAACACATGCATCATCCACTACCGTCACCAGGAGTTCTCACATTGGCTGAATCTATTTCCATGGGAACAGCTAATCCACAGGAAGGCAGCACACAGAAAAAGGCGAGTCACTAACAGAAAACTCGTCTTCAAATCTCCCACTGCAGTGCAAACTAATAATCTAACACCTCTCTGTGATCTTCTTTCTTTCTTTCTTATCCATGTTTGTGTTCGCACATCCTCCATTCTTGTATTGCGTTATTGTTGTCGTTGTAGTCCATTAGATTATTTGCCCACCCTCCTTTTCCTCAGGCGCCTCCCTCACCTCGACGCCCCCGTGATGATCACCTCCTCCGTGTCCAACGTCAACGTGTCCGTTCAGCTGGGAGACACGACGCCTTTCGCTCTGGGTTTCCTCTCCGCCAGTGCAGGTACTGCAGGTTTATATCACAACCTGAGAGAGGCAGGTGAACGTCATGTGATGTTGTTGCAAAATAAGGGCTTCGTCATGTTAAAGTATAACTTCCACACTCTGTGGTAAGCAAAAGCACTTAATGTTAGTACTTTACATCATGTGCAAGTCCTGTACTAGTGTTGCAGAAACTTTTCCTTCAATGGTTTATTGATTTTATTCTTTAGGTAACGTTTGGTCAACCTTTTTCAAACATACCAAACTAGATTAGAAAAGGTCTTTTCTTCAGAGGGCTCTTTAAACGTTACACATTAACTCGCACTCCTTTCTTAGCTTTCAACAGAGTTTGTTTGGCTTCTTTCTTGAAGCATCTTTGAACATATTTCTTCGTCTCTCTCGTGTCTGTAGAGCTGCAGCATCTCCTCGACATTAAGGACGACACAGAGAGCCCAGAGTCTCAGAATGTGCACCAGCGTGCCTCGCTGTCCTTGGACAACTTCTGGTGGAGAGTCGGTCAGGGGTCTCATATCCAACAAGCACCCCACCCTCCTGGCAAACATGTGTGGGGAGAGGCGCTAATTTTAGACTCGCTGAGTCTTCAGGTGGGAGTATAAATTAATAGGGAGTGTTTAGAAACTTCATTTATTATATGTGTGATAATGTTTTATAGTCATTTTCACATCTCTAGAGTGTCACGTTCTTCTGTTTTCTTTTTTAGTTTTTGCTAATGTTCGTTTACTTTTAATCTCACCCCTCCAGGGCAGTTTCAACCGACCGCACACGGAGCCGAGCAGCCAGTCTCCGAGTTTGAGCGTGGAGTCCAGTCTGAAAGGGCTTCAAGTGGAGCTTTCAGAGACGTGTGCGCTGTGTCTGTCTCGCCTGCTGTCCCTCATCTGCGTCCCTCCTCGTGACACGGGACCACAGCTGTCAGACGTGGCCTCGGTGTCTCCCCCTAGTGACGCCGCCGTCCAACCCACCCCTTCCTCACAGCTACACCTGCTGTTTAAACTGGACTGTTGTCTGGAGGATGTTAATGTGTTCACACTGTCTAATCTGGCTGGTAAGTACATATATTTACATGTGCCTCATCGTCTGTAAAGACTGGTCCTTTTCAGCTGGCTCAAACAGAACAAGTAAAGAGTCTTTCATCTTATGATTGCCCCTTTGCGTCCTCGTTATCTTGTGGGACCAAAGGCCACAGGATGCACAAACTCCTCTGCTCTGTCGTCACTTCTATTTGTCCGTGTTCTCTTCAGGAGCCGTGGCTTTGCGGACGGACACCGTCAGAGTCGTGAGCTCTGCAGAAAGCTCCACGGTGTCTCTTCAGGGTGTTAGCTTGTCGGCGATCAAAGCACTCACAGAGAACATGGAGTCATGTTGCCCCGCCTCCCAGATCCCCAGCTCTGTGCTCAAACTCACCGAGATAACCTTTGCCTACCACATCACCACACACACCGTACAGGTAATCGCATCACGGTGTGTTTTTTATTTCTCCGGACAGCGTGAACATGTGTGAACATTCATGTTCTGTGTCTTCATCAGGTCCGGTGCGAAGAGGAGCTCACTGTTGAATGGACGCCGCCGGACCACATGGTCTTATATCAGCACCTGACTGAAGCTCAGGCGTGTTGGCGTATGCTCTGCGGAGAGAAAGGAGAGGACAGTCCGGTCAAACCTCCAGAGGGTGAAGTCATCTCAGGGCAGAGTAGAGGGCTGTGTGTGCGCGTCGAACTGGGCTGCACTCGTTTGACGGCCCATGTCAGCGAGCTGAACTATATCCTCCTGCACACAGAGGCCCTTTCTGTCTCCAAGCATGCTGGCTCCATCCGCATGCATTCGCCCTCCATGATCTTCAACTTTGATGGCAACAACATCGTCACCTTTAACGGTTTAGATGTTGAAACGCACACAGAGCTGACAGAGATGCAGCTGCACAGAGACACCTTCCCATTTCTCACAACTCCTCACAACCGGGTCTGGGTCCTCACTTGCCCCTCCATGGCTGTTGAATTCCCGTACCAGTACAACTTTTCAAACACCTTCGACATGGCCATTAGTGTGCAGAAGTGGCTGAAGACTCTGCATCGCTCCCCGAGCCAAGCCACGACCGTCCAATGCCTGCCTCCCGACCTCGTGTTCAAAATCAGCCAGTTCTCCTTCGTCTTCCTGGACGACATCTTTGAAATCAAGCTGCGGGACAACTACGAGCTAATGAAGGACGAGAGCAAGGAAAGTGCGAAACGTCTTCAGCTTCTGGACAAGAAGGTGGCAGATCTACGCAAGCAGCACGGAGAACTTCTCCCCGCCAGAAAGATCGAAGAGCTGTACAGTTCACTGGAGAAAAAGCACATCGAGATCTACATCCAGCGCTCGCGCCGCCTCTACGCCAACACGCCCATGAGGAAGTCGCTGCTGACCTGGACGGTGTCTGACCTGGAGCTCGTCTTCCTGGCTGATCAGTCCCTTCACGGACCAGAGAGGGTGAGAGAGCAGCTGAGGGACATCGACGGGATCAGTCCCTTCCCCAGAGATGGACTCCCTCTGGTGGTGCAGTGGTGCCGCACTGTCAAGTTTAAACTGGCTGCATTTTTGGGTGAGTTGCAGATATGAGATTCAGATTAGACTAAATTAAATGCAATTAACTGAATTAAAGGCCTCACAGTTTAAAGCTTATTTCTTCTTTCGTCTCTTTCCGATCTGCCAGTGAGAATTCGGGATTACCCTCGCTACCTGTTTGAAATCCGGGACTGGGCGCTGTCAGGACGTCTGATTGGGACCGAGCAGGACGGACAGGCCAGGGCTCATCGCAAAGAGATTGTCCCACTTGGTGCACCATGGGGAGACGTGACGGTCCACAGGAACATGCCACCTCTCAAGTTTTACTATGATTTCAAATGTGAGTTATTGAGTCACCATTCTCCAAGCAGAGTCTTTTTATCATCAGATACACTCAGGTCTTTATTCTTCTTGACCATCACGCCTTCTGAATGTGTAGCATCGATTCATGTGACTAAAAGCAGAAGTAGAGAAATCCTGCATATGTTTAACAATGGCCATTTCTCTCACTGAATCTTCTCTTTGTACAGCCAACATAAATCTGTACACCATCGTGTGGGGGCCATGTTGGGACCCTGCCTGGACTTTGATTGGCCAGTCCGTTGACCTGCTGACCAAACCCACAGTTGATCCGTCACCTCCTCTGGCCTGGTGGGACAAAAGTCGTCTCCTCATGCACGGGCGCTGGGTTATGGACATCGATCAGGCCAATCTTCATCAGCTGGCTACAGAGGTAAAATTACGTGAAAGTAACTCACTCACAGTCACTCACAGTCCATGGTTCTCTGCCGGAAAACAGTGTTGAGTGAGTGAGTGAGTTCTTCCTCCGGGGTTGGGAGCGAGTTTCTGCCCCAAGCGAAGGACTTCAAGTATCTCGGGGTCTTATTCATGAGTGATGGGAAAATGGAGCGTGAGACGTCTGCAGTGCTGTGGACGCTGTACTGGACCGAGTGAGCTGAGCTGGAAGGCGAAGCTCTCGATTTTCCAGTCCATCTACGTTCCAACCCTCGCCTACGGTCATGAGTTTTGGGTAGTGACCGAAAGAATTAGATTGATTCCTCCGTCGGTTGACCGGGCTCAGCCTTAGCGAAAGGGTTAGGTGCTTGGACATTCGCTGCTCCTTCCTTTTGAGTTTTGTCAAAGTGGCCACTGGGTTCTATGTTATGGCACATGCTGCACCCTCACAGTCGTTTTATAATTTAGTTTCTGAGCTGTCTGATGCAAAACAAAATAAATCACCTAATCTAATATAAATCTTACGTTCTTACAGGACCCGTACAACACCACAGAAAACATGCACTGGGAGTGGAATAAGCTGAACTTTGACTGGAACCCGGGGCAGTTTGTATTTAAAGGAGATCTGGATGTGAACGTCAGGACAGCATCAAAGTAAGCGAAGACATCAGAGATTAAGTAAATGTAATATTTGTAGAGAATCGTTCTTTCATAAAAGCGTCTTTCTTTCCAGGTATGATGATATCTGTTTTCTACACCTGCCCAACCTGTGTATGACCCTTGACCTCCAATGGCTTTGCCATGGCAACCCCCATGACCACCATGCTGTAATGCTCTGCTGTGCGGAGAACGTTGCAGACGTAACCTCAGGACAACCTCATGACTCCTACAGAGCCTTTCGCTCCGAGAACCTCAACCTCTCCATCACCATGGACCTTAACCAGCACTGTGGCACAGGTACACGCAACTCACTCACTGTACTTAAAAAACAGTGTTATATACACATTTTGCTGTAGATAAACCATGTATGTTCGCGTCGTAGAAGCCTCCCAGCCCAGAATCCTGCTGTACAGCAGCACCCTGCGCTGGATGCAGAACTTTTGGGCGACCTGGACGGGCGTATCTCGACCGATCTGCAGAGGCAAGCTCTTCCACAGCCTCAAGCCTGTCCGCAAGAAGCTGGGTCAGCACTACAAACAGATGTCCTACACAGCCTCCTTCCCACAACTACAAGTACGTGTTTTTCTAGGCCGCCTGCCAGCAGCAGTCCACTAAAAATATGCTTGATGTTTTTACCATGAAATCTGCATTTGCAGTCACTTGCACAGCACAGTTTGTCCCTCGATTCCTGACAGATACTGTACTGACTGCTTCCCCTTTTTTATTTCTTTACACCTGATATCTACCATATGTGTAACTTTCTCCATATTGTGTTATCATTCAGGTGCATTACTGGGCCTCCTTCGCGCAGCAGAGAGGTATCCAAGTGGAGTGTAACAAAGGCCACGTCTTCACTCGAGGGGCTCAGAGGCTTATTCCACAGGGTACGGGCGTTAGCGTTCAAGAAAAACATCTTTATTTAGTCTGAGTTTTATTTTTAATGTGGATCCATGTGTGTGTGTTTATCAGCTGGCACTGTGATGAGGAGGCTGATCTCTGAATGGAACGTGACCCAGATGGTTAGCGAGCTATCTCAGGTGACGGTTCACCTCATGGCCTCCACCTGGGACGAGACGGCCGACCACCAGCTCAACGCTCAGGTGAAGAAGACTCACCTGCTCAGCCTGTCCTCCCTGAGCTATCAGCGACAGAGCAACCGCATGGAGGAGGTAAAACCCTCAGAGGTGTTTTTTTTTTTTTTTTTTTTTACACCATTTGTGGCTGCGTTCATTTATAATTGAGATCTTCCTGAAATGTTTCTGACAGGAGGTGAACCAGAAGGATGAGACAAATGCTTCTTACACTCACAAACTGCGCCTGGTGGACCTGCGTGCATCCTGGACCACCACTAACAGGAACATCGCCTTCGGGCTGTACGACGGTTATAAAAAGGCATCTGTGCTGAAGAGAAACCTCTCCACCGAAGCTCTGAAGGGTCTGAGGATCGACACGCAGCTGCAGACCAAGAAGCTCAAACGCTCTCCGTCCAACTACTCTCCAACGACGGCTCCGACCACACCGGTGACGCCCACCGTCAATCGAGCAGAAAAAAGTCAAAATGAAGGTGAGGAAATGGGCGGACTACAAAAAAAAGCGACAGCTTTTAAGATGCACGAACGTCTTTCTCTCTTTGTTTTCGCCCTGCAGGAACGTCGATGCTGCAGAAACTGATTGAGGAAACAGACAAGTTTGTGGTGTTTTCAGAGGAGGACTCAGGTGTCAGCGATCAGCTGTGCGGTATCGCAGCCTGTCAGACCGACGACGTCTACAACCGCAACTGGTTCATCGAGCTGGTCAACTGTCAGGTGCCTCGATAATAGCATTTTTATTTGGTGTTGTTTTATTTGCGTGTCGATGAATCTGTAATCGAACGATGAAATGTTTTCACCCAGATGATGTTGCGTGGCACAGAGACCGCCGGCTGTGTGCTGGTGTCCGCAGCAAAGGCTCAGCTGCTGCAGTGTGAGCATCACCCGGCCTGGTACAACGACACCCTGAAGCAGAAAACCACCTGGACCTGTCTGCTGGACGGCATGCAGTACTTTGCCACCATGGAGCCCAACCCGTCTGAGCAAGAGGACAGGCAGCTGTGGCTGGAGGTAAGCTCGACTCTCACCTGGTATTCATATCAGAGGGTCTCGGACACAAAGATGATCAAGATGGTGCTCAAATGAGTCTGTTCTGATAAGGGAGGAGATTTTTTTTGCCACTTTTCAACTTGTTATGATGCAAATTTAATTACACTTAATGGATGTTAATTTTCACTGACAGTCAACAAAACGTGAGACTTTCTGCATTATGTCGTGATTTTAGAGAATAATTAACAGATTAAACAGATTCAAATTGTGATATAAAAAAAACCTGCACTGCACAGGGTGTGTGCAGGTTGTTAATTAAAAAGGTCTAAAATGTAGGAGAGGTAAGCCTCCCCCAACAAAATTTTTTTGGATGTGTCCCAGCCTGGAAAAATACTGGAGAGCCGTTCTCCAAACCTTGTCCCTCGTTCTTAATGAGGTCACCGTTGGTCGTCCTTTTTGGCACCGCCGGAGAGGACGACCTGCGCCTAACTCCAACCAGATGCCGCACTCCGTCCTTCGCCTCTCTTTTGGCCAGGCGTGTGATACTACTGAGACCCACGCTCAGTGGTTAAGAGACGTTGTGTCCTGTCCTGATTACACCTTGAAAAGATCCACTACTCAGTTTGTAACTCAGACAAGAAGTTTCATGAAAGTGTGGGGACCTTTCCTGAAGTTGGAGAATCTGTCTCTGTGTTTGTGTTTCTGTCAGTTTCTAAATTTACCTTCTTTTATTTATTGAACTTTTATTTATTTATTTATTTACCTGGCAATACAAAACCTTTAAAGACTTCCAACATTTTCCTACAACACTCCAGGAACAACATTCCTTTTGAAATCATGACTTGTACATGTGACTAGTGAGAAGTAAGGGATGTTTGAGATTTTTTTTATTGATACCTACTCTGTAAAATAGTTTTATGTTTCACACTCTGCAAAAATATGTAAAATTTATGAATATTTGTGTAAATGTGATTAAAATTCAAGAGAGAGAAAAGAAAGTCTAAAAAAATAGATAGGTAGAGGTATCGAGCATCAAGTTTTAAAATTCTGAACTAAGCAGCTACAACATAACAAGCGCAGCTTCCTGCTGAGATTCACCCTCGACTCTTTCATCGTCGTTTTTAGGTGAAAAACATCGAGGAGCACCGGCAGCGTAACGTCGACTCTGTGCTGGAGCTGATGGAGAGCGGCCAGGCTGTGGGAGGAATGGTTAGCACCACGACAGGTAAATGATTGTTCTTCTTCACCACATGGTAGACACTGACCACAATGCTGTGAACGCCTGTAGATGTAACTTTACTGATCTTCTTTTCTGTGTCTGTAGACTGGAACCAGCCGGCCCAGGTGAACGAGGCTCAGCAGGTTCAGCGTATCATCTCACGTTGTAGCTGTCGGATGCACTACATCAGTTACAGCCATGACATCAACCCAGAGGTGGCCACGCAGATCAAACCACCCGAGCTGAGGAACAACCACGAGAAGGAGGACCTGCTGAAAAAACAGGCTGGTGTGTGTGCTCATCTCCATGCTGAATTCTTTCTTTAAGTCACCATATACGAGCTTTAAAGACTTTTATCGTGATGATTTAACAGGCGCTGTGGACACGTTCACCCTCATTCACCACGACCTGGAGATTTCCACTAACCCTGTTCAGTACGAGATGATCCTGGACATCGTCAACAACCTGTTGTTACACGTCGAGCCCAGACGCAAGGTCTGCTAACGATTCCACAAAAGATTCCCTCGTCCTTCCTGATGTTTCATCTTTGTTCATTATGTGTTTTTTTTTTGTGTTTTTTTTAATGTAGGAGCACAGTGAGAAAAAGCAGCGTGTGCGTTTCCAGCTGGAAATTTCTAGTAACCCCGAGGAGCAGCGCAGCAGCATCCTGCACCTCCAGGAGGCGGTCAGGCAGCACCTCGCCCAGATTAGACGGCTCGAGAAACAGATTTACTCCAACATCAGGGTGAGTCGTGTTTTATCAGTCGAATTTTGACACATTTTTCGTCTATCCATCATGTGTCATAGGAGTGCAGCGTTAAATAAGGTTTTTTTTTTGTTGTTTTCATCTTTCAGGCGCAACCGGAGGAGCTGAGCGTCGATGACCTGATGGAGATCAACACCAGACTGCAGAACCAGCTGAACCAGGAGAAGAACGACATGCAGATGAAGAGCGAAGAGCTCAACATCCTCATCAGGTCTCACGTCAGCTCTCTTTCACATCTAATTAGGGATGTCAACGGTTAACCAAGAAGAATATTTTTGACTGGTTACACGGCAGTAGCTCGCTCAGTAATAAAGATGCTAAACAAAGCTGGTGTGGGAACATTTCCCTCAAACTGTGTGATGCCAGAACAGTTTGAGGCCATCGTCCAGTTGCCAAATAACCGAGCCCGATCGAGTGGCAGTCAGTGCAGTTAAAAGACCTAGGTCAGTACCTCGTACTTGAGGATGTTATGCTATCAAGAGCGACTTAAACATTAATTAAACACACTGAAAAACTCTTGAGGGGAAGAAGAATGAGCTGAGCTCTGAACCGGTTAGTTAATGAGTGTTGGGCTATTGAAATGAACTGCCTCGATTCAATACTGAGAAAATGTGGCACACAGGTGGAACATAAATCTTTTTCCTTGCAGGTGTTTTAAGGACTTCCAGCTGCAAAGGGCGAACAAGCTGGAGCTGCGTAAGCCCCCAGAGGACGTCAGCGTGGCGAGGAGAACCGAGATCTACTTCGCGCAGGCCCGCTGGTGTTTGACCGAGGAGGACGGCCAGCTTGGCATCGCCGAGTTGGAGCTGCAGAGATTCATGTACAGTAAGGTGAGCGCAGCAAGGAAGTACAAGAGTGTGGACAGCTGGCTGATGATCGCACTGCAGAATCGCTCCTCGTCGTCCATCCAGGGGTCAAAACCTGACATCCCAATAAATCATCTGTTCTTACACGTCCTCTTTTATTACTTCCAACCCTCTGCCTCCCTCTGTTGCCTCCTTTAACACTTCCTATAGCTGCATTTGTTCCTCCTGACACATCCAATATTACTCTTAATCACTGTTGGATGATAAATGATGATAACTCTGTGAACACTTTGTTCCCACAGCTGAACAAGTCCGATGACACAGCAGAGCATCTTTTGGAGTTAGGCTGGTTCACGATGAACAACCTGCTGCCCAACGCAGCGTACAAGGTACGTCTAACTCTCTAATGTAACTTAAGATTGTAAATTTGAAGTAAACGTGACAAACTGTGAGAGAAGTTGATGCGATGTTTATGACTCTCTGCCTGGTTTCCTCTGTGCAGCGTGTGAGGGTATGTACAGTGACAAGACTTAACGTCTGTGTTGACTCCATCTTGTTTGTTCAGATGGGAGGTTCACATTCAGTGTTGCATGCTCACGCTCGAGGGATTCATTGATGCATGCGTGACCCAAGGACTCATCGTGTTATCGTCCATACTGTGATCATATTATCAATATCACGTCGAAGCAGGAGTGTTTGTTTTGCAAAGTCGCTGAGGATGAAACGAGCTCGGTCTTCTTTTACAGGTCGTCCTCCGTCCTCAGAGCAACTGCCAGCTGGGACGCCAGTTTGCTCTGCGCATCTTCAGTAAAGTGCGCCCCCCTGTGGGAGGAATCTCCGTGAAGGAACACTTTGAGGTGACGAAACGTCGCATGCAGCCACGTTCACGTGAAACATTTAGATCAGTGTTTTTAATTTAAGATTTATTTCCTCCGCCGTCATCGTCAGGTGAACGTGGTGCCTCTCACCATCCAGCTCATGTACCAGTTCTTCAAGAGGATGATGGGATTTTTCTTCCCAGGAAGAAACGTCGAGGAGGAGGAGGTCACAGACGAGGAAGACAAGTTCAGATTGGTTACCACAGGTTTGTTTATCTCGACTCAGCAGTAAGATGAGCAGCATTCTACGCCTGTAATCTACACCGACTACCCGATCAATAATAGTTTCAGCTTTCTCTGTCAGATGTGTGTGTTGAATAACCCATTACTGTGTTATGTCATCTCTGAGCTCTCCCTCTTTGGATATGACCTTGAGATGTGTGTGAGAGGCAGACTCAGTGGGAGTATAAGGTTTAGGCTGCAGAGTCACCCAGAGGCCACGG
Organism: Argyrosomus regius; assembly: GCA_946959425.1. NCBI lineage: Eukaryota > Metazoa > Chordata > Actinopteri > Sciaenidae > Argyrosomus > Argyrosomus regius. The sequence goes on from OX336889.1 coordinate 9,971,278, forward strand.
TGCTGATGCTGATGCGCTGTGTGTCACAGGTATCCCTGTCAAGCCTCGGCAGTCGTCAGAGGACACCATGGGAGCGATGGGCCCCAGCAAAGGCGTCGCTCAGGGGCTGAACCGCACTGCAGGGGTCAGGAGGTCATTCAGGAAACCTCCGGAGGTATTTTCGGGCTTTTTCGATGGATTCGTGCTCCGACGTCAAGAACAAACACAAAACAAAAGACTTTAATTGTGTCATTTCTTCCCACCAGCATCCTGTTGACGACATCGATAAGATGAAGGAGCGAGCTGCTATGAACAACTCCTTCATCTACATTAAGATTCCCCAAGTGCCCCTGTGTGTCAGCTATAAGGTGAGAGTGACTGAGCTCTACAAAAGGCAAACAGAGCCCAACTGTTGGTTTCTATGAGGGGTAAAAATGACCCCTTTAATCAGTCTCTGTTCATAGGATATGAATAGAAAGAACCATAGAAATAAGACTGAAAAGGATTATTCTGTTATATCTTGACTAGAGATAAAACGATATGAGACTTTTGAGACCAATTATCGATTTTAGAGGGGAGATATTAATGGCTATGAACGCTGATATAGTAAATTTCTGAGCGTTGATTTTTGAACTGATGTGACTATGCAAAGCTTTTCCGAAGGTTGCTTTCTTACACAAATAACTCAAAAAATATATAAAGTTAAATATTGTTAGCCAATTATAGTTTATAACATTTCTTTGAGAGTGCTTCTTCTCTTTTACTTTGTCACATTATTGTGAATATCAGACGCATTTCAGATCGTATACGACAATCTATCCGAGTGTCTATTGGCTCTGTTTGTAGGTATATCACAGGATGTGAAACATGCCGCTTGTATTTGTACCATCAGAGAATGATCACCTGACTCTGCAGTTCCCTTCAACTCTGTGGAGCGTTCTAGGCTCTTTCAGCTCATTGTTTTGGTTCACTCTCGCAGCATAGCAAGAAAACGCCATAAAAACCCGCCAAACTGCAGACAGACACAGTTAGCAACTAGCTGGTGAACACAGGGAGAGCCAGAGATTTCCCTCAGGAGATGGTAGAGACCAAAAACTGAGCTAAAAATGGGTAGATATTGGATTTTGCTGTCTCAGGTGACCAGAAACATGACTACAAATAAATGATAATGTTGTTTTAAAACTGCTGGATGTGTAAATAATCAGTTGTTGTAGATTGAATTCACTTTTTAACTAAGATGTTTGTTTCCAGTCCAGTAATTGACTCTATAAAATTTGTGGTCTTTAGGGAGAAAAGAGCAGCGTGGACTGGAAGGACCTGAACCTGGTTCTGCCCTGTTTGGAGTATCACAACAACACCTGGACGTGGCTCGACTTTGCCATGGCTGTGAAAAGAGACAGTCGGAAAGCACTTGTAGCACAGGTACGCAACACTTAGCTGTGGTGTGAAGGTTTGATGTGGTGGGTTAAATGTGCCCTTCTGCACTGCTTTAGTAGTTGTAATTTATTTATCACCAAGGAGAGGCAGAAACAACGTAAGTTTGCCCTGACATTGACTTGTTCGTCCTGCTCAGATGATAAAGGAGAAGCTGCGTCTGAAGCCGGCGTCGGGCTCAGACCTGCGAGGCAAATCGTCTGAAGGGAAGTCCGACAACAGCCTGCAGCAGCAGGAGGAAGACGAGAAGGCGCGCCTCCTCATCGGCCTCAGCAGCGCCGACAAGAGCTCCGGCAAGAAGAGCATCTTCAGCCGACGCAAGTGAAGCAACAAAAACACTCGCACATTCACACCACGTCAGACTGGACCGCGCGAGCGCCTCTGAGGGGTCAGGATATCAGTCTGTCTTTGTGAATCTCAATGAAAAAGGGAGGTGGTGGAGCATTTTAAACACTTACTGTATCATACAAGCCTGCTGAACTTAAAGTCTGGAGTTTTTGTGTTTTTAAAAATCCTCCTCGTGTCTCAGATTTATGGCTAAAATCCCTCCAGGATTACCAGGGTGCCATTTTGACCAAATATTATATATTATTGTTTTATTTGTGTGCCATTTAGAAATAGAAAATCACTCTGCATTTCAGTTCATACACTCAACAACGACCACTTAACGTTGCATTGAATGTAGCGAGGATGACTTACAGTATGTAGCTAGCACTGTTTCCTCTGCAAGACACACAAGAGCACCTTTTCCTGCTGGCTCAGGAACACTGTACGTCAAACGTGTTAACGTCTGCTAGAATAAGACAGGACTCAGTTGAAAGCACCTTCAATGCTGCCCGCTGTAAAGAGAAGAAAATAGATTTTTAAATGCCATAAATAAATATATCAGATATGTTTTATCCGCTTAAATAAGTTGGCTGTATGACTGTCACCCTTGACAGGAAGGCCTTCACCCCTCGGCTAGCCGTGCCTCACCCCTGTGCTATCTATCAAGAACAGCAGCAAAGATGTGTTAATGTGTAACGTGGCACTTGGTTTGATGGTATTGTGGCAAAAAATAGAAAAAGAAACAAATTGCAGCTAATCGCTGAGTGTATGTTTTGTAATTTTATTACTAAAGCACTTTTTTTATGCAAAGTATTTTGATATTTTTGTAACCACGGATGTTTTTCTGTTGAATTACTTAAATATAACTGAGCTGTTAAGCCTGTTATTAAGAAGAAGAAGAGGAAAATGGCCCTGAAAATTTCAATTAAAATCGGATCATATCGCAAAAAAAACAAAGCAGATGTATTCACATTTCTATCAGCTCTGTGGCTTATTGTTTATCTGTTAATAAAAGTGTTATAGTCTCTAAGTGGCGTCTTTGTGTGTTCATTGCTCTGCAAGAGGAGGTGATTGATCGTTGATCATTGATCTGACAGCTTTAACTGGAGCGGAATCGAGCTCTTTCAGCTCTGGGTGACCGTCTGCAAACATTTCTCTCACTTTCTCTGTGCTCGTGGATCAGAGGCTCCGCAACGTCCGAGACAGGACGCGAGAGAAAGAAGAAGAAGAAGAGGAGCTGAATTTGTCCACTGTGTGTGAAATGCTTTGGTTTATTTATGGGAAGCGACGTCAGTAGAAACAAGGTGAGTGAAATTTATAGATATTTACATGCTGATATGGAGGTTGTTGATGAGATGTAGATAAAGATACAAAGATGTTTGGAACAGTACAAGAATATTTATCTTAAGCATCGTTTTTCTAAAGAATTTGTCTCATTAAAAATGTACTTTCTCTAGATGGAAAGAGATTTTTTTCAAAATAAAGGCAGTGAAGTGTAAAAACATCAATGTTGTGTCGAAGCTACTTGATGATTTTAACGTGTTTTTTAAAGTCCAAGATGTTCCACGATGTTCGTGTTTGTCCTGTCCACTGCATCAAAGTGTCAAAAATAGAAGTATTGATTAGCTGTTAAGTGATCAGTGACCTTCCATCCCACCGGCAGCATGAGGGTCAATAGATGTTTGATTGTGTGCAGCGCTGACAGAAGTGGCTGCAGCTTCAGATACTGTAAGTGCTGAAAAAAATGTCATCTTTGCAAATATTTTTGTGTTACGCGCTTTAAATTTAATCCATTTTTGATATTAAATCTTTAAAAAGAAGTGAGAAGTAAATTGATTGTCAAAGTCTGTTTGCTGAGGAAAGAAGTAGATCATTCACATCAGTCAAAGTTGTTGCGATGTGATTAAAGTTCTGTATTTTTTAGCTTTGTCAAGTAAAATACACAGATCAGACCACCTGCCTAAGATTGCGCAGGTCCTCCTTTTGCTGCCAAAACAGCCTTGACCCATCGCGGCATGGACTCTATTAAACCTCTGAAGGTGTGCTGTGACGTTAGCAGTGGGTCCTTTAAGTCCTGTGAATTGCGAGCTGAGGCCTCCATGGAATTGGACTTGAAGATGTAGCTAAGCCTGAAGGCAAAGCTCTCGATCTTCCAGTCCAGTCCATCTTACGTTCAACCTTCAACTATGGTCTATGAGCTTTGGGTAGTGACCCAAAGATTGCAGATACAAATGGTTGAAATGGGCTTTCTCCACTGAGTGGCTGAGCTTAGCCTTAGGGATAGAGCAAGGAGCTCGGACATCTAGAGGAAGCTGGACTAGAGTCACTGCTCCTTCGCATCAAAAAGAGACAGCTGAGATGGTTCGGGCATCTAACTAGGATGCCTCCTACACGCCTTCCTTTGGAGGTCTTCCAGTCAGGTCGATCCAACGGTGGGGGGGGGGGAGACCCCAAGGCAAACTAGAACCCACTGGAGGGACTACATAGCCCATCTACCCTAGAAAGCCTTGGCATCCCCCAGGAGAAGCTGGAATACATCTGGAATGCCCTGCTAAACCCGCTGCCACCGCGACCCAACCTTGGATAAGTGGGGAAAAAAAAGGATGGATGGAAGGTACGAGGTGGGGCCTCCATGGATTGAAGTTGTTTGTCCAGAACGTCCCACTCATCAGAGGCCATGTAAACACCTTGACCTGCTTGTTGTGTTCCTCAAACCATTCCTGAACCATGTTTGCTTTGTGACAGGGCGCATTATCCAGCTGAAAGAGTCCACTGCCTACAAGAGTAGCTCTTGTTGGATCTTCTTTTCCTTGCTTAGACCACCTTTGATAGGGACTGACCACTGTAGACTGGAAACATCCAACAAGAGCTGCAGTTTTGGAGATGCTCTGCCTTTGTCAGCGTTGCTCAAATTCTGACGCTTGTCCATTTTTCCTGCTTCTAACATCAACTTTGAGGACATAATGTTGACTTGCTGCTTAATATATCCCACCCTATACTAACTGTGAAAAGTGTAGTATCTGGGTAAATGTACTTATTCCATCCTGATCATAAAGCATCATTATTTTTTATCATCTAGAGAGAGGGACCCGCTGCTCAGCGTCGACTCAGTCATGGGTTCCTGTCAAACGTGGGGGTCTCTGTCACTCATAGACACTCAGCTGTATTTTGTCAGCCTGTCGGACCAGAGGGCAGATCGCCTGAAGTCCTGCTGCCTTCAGAGGACACGGCTGAGACGTCAGACAAAGAGAGAGCTCCTCCAGCTTTCATCTCTGTCTTTCTGCCTGAGTTCCCACATTGTAGATTCCCTGGACGAGACCATTTCCAGGTACTCTGCACCTCGACTGTTCAACAGAGTTAAAAATAGCTGAAACACTGACATGACTGTCCTTCTGTGCTCACAGATCCTGGGCTTCATAGCCAAAGGTTCATATGGACCCATCCTGAAAGTGAGGGACGTTTTCAAAGACAAGATGTTTGCCGTGAAGGTTAGTTCAGCCATAACGGTCATAGCAACATTATATAAAAACATAGAATCATTTTTGTGTAATCATTTTCATCGTTTTGCAGGTTCTAGTAAAGTCAGAGATCTTGAAGCATGGAGTGGTGGAGCAGTCGAAAGAAGAAGTTATCATTCAGGTATCACACCGTCAAACTTGATCAAAGTTACTTTACTGCTCTTATACTTGTTAGAGCTGCAACAATTCGTCGATTGAATGAACTATTCTGATCATTTCTAATTTTTCAAGCAAAACTACCAAATATTTATTGCTTTTTATCGTATATGATAGTAAACTGTGGGGAGTTTGAGTGTTGGACAGATAAAACAAGCAATGTTGGGACATTTGTTTGGACTCTCATGAGTGTATTTTCTCTACTTTCATAGACTAAATGATTAATCAAGAAAATAATCAGCAGGTTAATCAATAATAGCTCAACTTACACACTCGAGAAAAAGTGATATTTCTTAACAATAAAACTAATTATACAACAGTTACTTCTGACTTGACAAGAGTCGTTACATGAGTGCTGATATAGAGCGTAACAGCACTTTTAAGACTTAACTACATGTATCACTCCACTTTACTGTTGTTTGAATGATTATTACATTAACATCATCATCTATCTTAGACTGTAAAACACACACAAGTACCAACTATTAACTGCACTCAAACCTGGCTCGATGACACACTGAGGCCACCCTGAGGACACGCCCCCACAGTCCTGGAGTACATGTGTTTGTATGATTGAGTGTTTGTAGAGTCACAATCAAATTTTCAACAATGAGTACATACAAGGCATCATCTGTCCATCTCTCATTGTTATATTCACTGTGTGTTTGTGTGTGTGTGTGTCGACTGTTGCATTGCAGCGGCAGCTCAAACACCCATTTATCCACAATCTGCAGGACAGCTGGCAGACACAGCGCCATCTCTTCATTAGTGAGTTAATAATAATAAGTGACACAGCTCTTCCCTCCTTCCCTTCTTTGAGTGTTTCTCTTGCAGTCGAACTGCTGCATCCTCACAAATCTCAGCGGTGGTTATTGAAGAGGTACACTGCCATCTAATGAGAGTGCTGGGTAAAGCTCAGCGTTGCTGCAGCTGCCTGCATGAGTTCCCAGTTTTTTATCAGCCATGATCATAATTTAAAGTTCCTGCAGGATAAACAGGAGATAACAAGCCAGAAGCATGCATGTTTTTGACTTTATTCAGCCTTCGTCCTTCCTTTCCCAGCAACATGACGAGTCTTTTGTCCTTTTTATGGCCGTCCTGCGTTAACTCAGCAGCCAAAGACATAAAAAGTATCTGTGTGTGTGTTTGTGTGTCGTCCTCTGCAGTGTGTGACTACTGTAGTGTTGGAGACTTGCACACTTACTGGTTACTTAAAGGCCAGTTTGGGGAGGATGAGGTTCGTCTCTTTGCTGCAGAGCTGGGCAGTGCGCTGGGTTAGTGCCAGTCACACTTTCAACATTAAGAGTTCAGCACATTGAACTTTATGCTTCATGCTTGAGTGTGTTAAAACAGGATTTAAAACTCATTTTCTCTCTTTCTGTCTTTTGTTTGTTATTTCTAGGATTCCTGCATGACTTAGGGATCATGCACAGAGATGTAAAGGTATGATTTTTTTAATATGTGATGTATTTATCCTGTATTTGTGACTCTTTATGATAATAATTTATCTGTTTTTTTCAGATGGAGAACATTCTTTTAAGTGATCGAGGTACTGCTTGTCTATATTTCTTTACTTTGGTCAAAATGCTGAACACACGCGGTGCTCCTGAACACATTTTCTGCTTCATGCAGTCAACAAACGTCTTGTAATTTCAGCCTCAGCGTGTGTTTTCATTCAGGTCACCTTCGTCTGTCTGATTTCGGACTCTCCCTGCGGCTGAAACGAGGAGGAAGAGCGTTCACGATATGTGGGACGATCCAATACATGGGTGAGATTTTTGGTTTCATTTTTCTATAAATGACACGAGAGAGTGTTCTCGCTTGAAGGGAAATGTCGTTTGTGTGCAGAACCCCACCTGTGTTTTGCTCCCATTTGATTCAGCTGACCCAGTTATGAATGCGTTGCACCTGTGGTGCACTTTACATATTATTGCTTTGGGCTTTTTGTGCTGCAGTTTTTAATCTTTTCATGTTGATCTTTTTGTCCCGGTTTTGTCTGAACAGCTCCAGAAGTTTTAGGTGGAGGTCCTTACAACCACGCCGCTGACTGGTGGTCTCTTGGCGTTATGTTGTTCTCGCTTGTGACAGGAGAGGTGAAGGCACATAAACTCCATATTTATTAGCTCTCCGTGTGGTTCTGTGTTTAATATTGGTCGGTGTGGTTTGTGTTTTGCAGTTTCCAGTCCCTGCAGAGCCGGACCACAGCACCATGTTGAACATGGTCAAAGACTTTCATTATGTCCTACCTAAGACCTCCAGCTCTGCTCTGATCTTACTGCTCACTGAGGTTTGTAAATAGGATTCTCCTCTCTCTGTTTTAAACCCTGTGATCCCTCTCATGTGTCATATTTATCTGTTTGTTTTTGTCCGTGCAGCTTTTGTGCAAAAATCCAGCGAACCGGCTTCGTAACCTGGAGTGTTTCAAGATGCGACCTTTCTTTCGTGGCTCTTCGTTCGACTCTCTCATCCTTCAGAAGACACCTGTTGACGTCATCCTCCAGCTCAGGGCTCATCCTGATTGGGCTGCCAAAGCGAGGAGAGGCCTTTCATTGGATTATTTTAATAGCTTTGACTGTGATAAGATCCTTCATTCTCCTACAAATCCCACTGAACTCTCACCTACTACTACACCTACATGGACCAGAGTCCAACCACGGAGCAGACTTGTAAAGCATGAGACCTGAATACAGACTTTGAGTGTGAATGATGAATATTTAACTGATACATGTGTCACCTCCTGGACTGGATTTAATATTTTGACAGTGTGTTACCTTCTGTCATCCTACAGCCAATGTCCTGCTACATATTTGTTGCTATCACTATATAAGTGATTGTTTTACGTATTGTAACTCTATTGTGACAGTCCTTAGCCTTAATACTGCTTGGTGGTTTGGTCCATCCTACCTCATTGGTTGATTGATGTCACCTTTATAAGCTAGGTCATCTCAAGATGACCTCCTATTGCTCTTATTGTTGCTCTTTGTTCCTCCTGGAAGGCTGGCTGATACCTTTCAAGTGCCCACTTTGGTTTGGTTTGGTTGTTGATTCACGTTACACATAGTTTAAGTGAGCACTCAACACCCACACACTGTACTGTTTGCTGATTTAACAGCATGGTTTGCTTGAAATAAATTTAATTTAATATTTTTTGGTTCAATTGGTTTCTGTGTGGTCCTGCCTCTTTATTATGCTCTTCAACGAGTCAGGTATAACACTATTAAAATCACTTTGAGCTGTTTATCCTTAAACTTTGAATTTAAACTTGTAAGCACACATTTTGTACACCTTGGATGGAGTTAAGAAGCGCAGCTCGGCATCTGTCTTTCAGCCTTTTATTTCACCAAGCTCTCACCAACAACTAAAAGTCAGTCCCAGATTTACTCTTGTCCGGCAGCTTCTTGCTCACTCACACTCCTCCATCAATGTCACCTTTGGTCTTTTCGTCTCTGTCATTATATCCATAGAGGCTGCTGAGCCCGGTTACATTGCCCTTGTGAAGCATGAGACCTGAATACAGAAGCTGACTGCAAATGATTAATATTTTCCTGAAGCGTGTCACCTCCTGGACTGGGTTCTATATTTTGTGTGTGTTACCTACTGTAGTCCTGCAGCCAATGTCCTGCAGGAAGAGGAGCCTCCTCTTCTTCTGGTCCAAAACGCCTGTGGTACAAACACTAACATTCCCGCAGTACTCTGAGCCCGCAGTTCAGGCAGCCTGGCTAACAAACTGAGCTAACATTGGCTAACAGCAGCTATAATTTGCAGCAGTTTACTGTCCATCAGGAAACTCAACAAGAGTTCAGGCGGAGCAGCCGGAGGACGTCAGAGGGAAAAGTTGAAAACATCTCCATAAAATATGATCCTGTTTCATGTAATTGTGATCCTACTCGGAGAACAAATTTATATAGTGCAGTGACAGACGTACGAATGACAGACACTCACCTGATTACACGTCAGTGTGTCATCAACATGATTTAAAATGTGTTATTTTATGCCAGAAAAGTTACATAATGTTGCTTTAACAACCAGGAAATCATCCTCCAACTTAGAAAGAACAACAACCTCTGAATCTATTTAAATGACACCAGTGTTAAATAATCCTACTGTTGTATTTACTACATAAAACATCTTAAATCAGTCATCACATCCATGTTGTACCTGGATACATTACGGCCAACTTTCAGCCTTGGGCCGACCCATTTAGAGGAGCGCTCACAAACCCATCGAGGACAACCTTAATAGGACAGAAAATTGAGGACCAGATAAAGTATCATCATTAAATGTTTTTAATTAGGTAACAGAGAAAAAAAACTCAGTGTCCCGGCGGAGGCAGCCACATATAATTGCTGTACTTCTTGAAGTCACGTATCTATTTAAACCTGTATCTCCTGAATGGGAGTGCACCGGCTCCTCCTCTCCGCTGCCTCCTGACATTGAATTCCCTCTCAGGCCCTTGTCTTAGACAGGTCCACCATGTCTGTGTTGTGGCTGTATAGTGGCAGGCAGTCCAGTGACCCACATCTAGTTTCAGAGGCACACTGACCCACAATAGTGAAGAAAGGAGTCTCCTGAAATGCAGGCGAGTCATCCCACTGAGTCCAACCAAATTGTGACATAATACAACAGGAACATACATTTTCCTGAACGTAGCTTAAACTGCAACATAACTCAACACCTTCAGCTCATCAGGACTAAATTTGAAAGACAGAAATGGTCCTGCTTTAGCCTGCAGAAAAGCATAATTAAATGTTTCTGTGCAGCAGATAAAATAACTGTTTTTAATTCACAAAAATGAGAAAGGCTGACCTAATTTTCTGGTCTAATTTTGTCTGTATCACCATGTTCATTTACATTGAGTGGAACCTGGAAATTATTTCTATTTCTGACACCTTTCATCGTATTTTTACAGTTTAAAGCTCATGGAAAAAAAAAAAAAGCCAAAGCCACTGAGTGCACGAATTGCTCTGAGACTAAAACACCCCAGTGAATTGGAGGGTAAAGACCGAATTGTCAGGAGACTTGAAACTTTCCTCAAGGCACATTTTTACTAATTAAAATAAAAATAGCACGTCACAGGGGTATGGTTAAACGCTTAAATTAGGTTGCTATAGGAGTAGAGACAGAATATATTATTTATTATCTCATAATCAGCCTGAATATGGAGTGGGACTCCAAATGGTTGAGTTAAAACTTACAGATATGTACATCCGATTTGCACAAACATTGCTGATTTAGAAGCACTGTATGAGTTATAAACACAAAGTGACTGACTAAAATGGGCACATCAGCATAAAAAAATCTAAAACCTGCATCTCTAAATTTAAATAGAACAATGATTCATCAAAAATCTGATCATTTATGTGGGGCAAAGGTGGGTGTGTAAGCGCCGCCCAGGGGTGTTGGCTTATGAAGTGTGACACACTTGAGGTGGATACAAACCAGAGCTCTCCGTCAGTGTTCATCACATCAGAGGACGAGACACGTTTGATTTCTGTCAGGTAGGAACTTTTATTACTCATCTCTTCTTTTAATTAATAGGATTATGTAACTGACTTTAGTGGGTGATAAACACTTGTATCAAGCTATTAACTGTTAACTTGCAGCTGTCAGCAGGACAATTAGAAACTTTCATTCATGAGTGTTTAACTTTTATTTTATCTAATTTAAATTGAGATGTACAAACTTATATGTTAACTCCAAAACTTCACTTCTTATTTTAAACTATTAAAAACTGTTTATTTGTCTGTGATTTTAACTTTCCCACCTCTTGAGCCTGTTTTTTTTTGTGCTTCACTACCATTCAAATTTCACCTCTGAGGATCAAAAAAGACTCGATCTTAATTTAATGTCTTCCATAAATAGTTGGCATGCTGTGTAAGATGTAAATAGAAACAAAATGTAATGATGTGTTTAATTAAAAGACAACTTATTGAACGTTGAAACTGAGAAATTTAAGGCCTATTGAAAGTGTTTGGCACATTATGAAAGATAATGTATGGAAATGTGTGCATTCTTAATGAGATTGTGCCTCATTTGCATATTTAAACCTTAAATTTGATAAAAACCTGTAATACAAAAAACAACTGGGGGAGATTCATTTTATATTTTTGACCTTTACATCGGTTTAACATGTAGAAATAAGTTTGTGTAAATCGACACAGAGCACAATGCTCATAATTTAGTAATTAACTTATAAATAATAAAACATGAATTGAGTCCAAACAGACTCACAGAGACCTTGGGCTGAAGTTTTCAGTTCTGCATTGAAGGAAACGTTTCACAGTTTTGGAGCTGCTCGACTGAATGCATCAAAATAACCAAACAAACATCAGTTTGACCTCAAACACACAAACAGGTGGTCTCCTCCTGATGCTTACAGAGTGTTGTTAGAAGAAGAGGTGACGAACAGAGCGGTAAACACGACCCTGTTCAGACTTTAGTGAAACGTGTTGCTGGCGTAAAATTCAAAATTGGCATATCATTTACCAAAAAACAACATTTCTCTGTTTCAACATGTTTACTGCTCTGTTCATCACCTCTTCTTTTAACAACTGTGTAAACATCTGGAAACTGCGGAGACCAACTGCCGTAATCTTAATTTTAGCTGCTCAACAGTTCGGGTCATGTTTTACAATTCATAATGTGCCAAACATCAATCGTTATAGGCCTAAAATTTCTCAGTTTCAACATTTGATGAGTTGTCTTTGTGCTATTTTCAATTAAATATGGAGTCTAAAGGTTTTGCACGTCCTCACATTTTGTTTCTATTGCCAACTTTTCTGGAAACATGGTTGCACTTTTTGGTGATATTTGGTGAATTACGAGTAGTTTAATTCTTATAAGTCGTTTCTTTCCTTTACAAATCATTACACACTCCAAGGTTTATAGCTGACACTTGATGGGGCTCCATGTTTTTATAACCTCATCTTTAGCAGCTGATATGGCAGACATTTTCTGTCTTAACAAGCTTCATGGATGTATAATTTTGGTTGTTAATGTGTGAATAATACAATCATAACATCACATCTTCTAGCAGAGGATCAGAATCACTCAGGATGACGCACCAGACCCCGACGCTCTCCGAGGCGCAGAAGAGGGAGCTACATGAGACTGCTCTACGCATAGTTTCTCCAGGGAAGGGCATCCTGGCTGCAGACGAGTCAGTAGGTCTGTAGCACTCTTCATTTCCCTAACCCCTAACTATTTAAAACATGTAGCGCACTGGAACAATCACACACCCGGTCCAAAGAGTTCACACTCTGGATATGAACCACCTTGTATCACTTGTGTTAATCACAGGCAGCATGGCTAAGCGGCTGGCCCAGGTCGGAGTGGAGAACACAGAGGAGAACCGCAGACAGTACCGGCAGATACTCTTCAGTGCAGACGATCGCATCAATGGCTGCATTGGTGGGGTGATCTTCTTCCACGAGACGCTGTACCAGCACTCTGATAACGGAGTGCCCTTTGTCAAAATGATCAGGGACAGGGGCATCCTGGTTGGCATCAAGGTGTGGCAGTCTAGAACTATCAAATCGTACCAACCATTGTGGCAATATGTTGAATTTCTGATCACATATGAACATATATTAACATAATTATTCCTCAGGTCGACAAAGGAGTTGTTCCCCTGGCTGGAACTTCTGGAGAAACCACCACACAAGGTCAGACTCGCCATCTTTACTTGAATTTAACAGCTTGATAGACTCATATCGCCCACAGGAACATGAGATAATTCAAAGATCTGTTTTTAAACTTGTTTCTCAGGTCTGGATGGATTGTCCGAGCGCTGTGCACAGTACAAAAAGGATGGAGCCGTCTTTGCAAAGTGGCGCTGTGTGCTCAAAATAAGTGACACCAATCCATCTAAACTGGCTATCACAGAGAATGCAAACGTTCTTGCACGCTACTCCAGTATCTGCCAGCAGGTCAGACTCTTATATAGGTTAGTATAACATCTGTACATCTATATATCGTTCTGATGATCTCTTCTTTCTTGGACAGCATGGCATTGTTCCCATCATAGAGCCGGAGATTTTGCCTGATGGAGATCATGATCTGAAACGCAGCCAGTACATCACTGAGAAGGTGGGTGTCTTTTGCGTGACAGTGTTACTACAACAATAAGAAGTGAAGACAGGAAGTACCAAACGTCTGTCTCGTTGGTGAAACTCTCTTCAGGTCCTGGCTGCAGTGTACAAGGCCATGTCCGACCACCACGTCTACCTGGAAGGCACTCTCCTCAAACCCAACATGGTCACTGCCGGACACAGCTGCTCCACCAAGTACACCCCAGAGGAGGTTGCGATGGCGACCGTCACCGCCTTACGCCGCACTGTTCCCCCAGCCGTCACAGGTAAGATTTTAAACGGATACGCATGAATTTGTAGAAATAGAAATGAAAAGTTAAATTGTGTTCACTGTTCCCCGACAGGAGTGGCTTTCCTCTCAGGCGGTCAGAGTGAAGAGGAGGCCTCTGTCCACCTCAATGCCATCAACAACTGCCCTCTGGCCAAACCCTGGGTCCTTACCTTCTCCTTTGGTCGAGCCCTGCAGGCGTCTGCGCTCAGAGCCTGGAGAGGACATAAAGAGAATGAGAAAGTGGCAACTGAGCAGTTCATAAAGAGAGCAGAGGTTTGTCTTTCTCTTATTATCTGCACATAAATCATGATGATGTTCATCCACTGACCTAATATCTTCACTATCTGTCCACAGGCGAACAGCTTGGCATGTCAGGGGAAATACACTGGCGGTGATAACTACGGCGACGTTGGCCAGCGCTCCTATGGTTCCTGTTATGCATACTGAATAGTTTGAGAAGCCACATTTCAATCATCATCGTGTCCCCTCCATTATTATAACATAATAATTAGGTTACTTCAGGATTCTGACACTCATGACGACGTTACATGAAAACAAGTGACAGCGTGTTTTCTTGCCTTGACAAATGAGGACAATCAGAACATGGCCTTGGATATTTCTAATGCATGTAATGAATGAAAGATGCTTTACTTTTGTTATGGATGTACAGTGCTCTTGTAACTAACTCCTACATTTACTGCTTAGTATCACAAATACTAACATGCCACATGTTTTGGCTGCAGAGCACTGATGTTAGTTAAAGTTAGTTAAAGTAGTGAATTTCTGACATACAACTCCTCTTCAGTGGAGGTATGTCTTCAGAGCTTCTCTCTGTGTGTGAGTGTGTGCAGTTTAGTTTCATTAGTGGCCGTGCACAATTAGAAATATCGCAGCCAGCTTCAAGCTAATTTGAATCTGCAGTCCCTGAGCAGTCAGCACAATCAGCAACTTACAGCACAGTGTGATTTTCCAAATAGTATTCTCTAGTGTGTGTAATAGTCTGATAAATGCAGTTCACATGTAAGCATTCAAACAATAAAACAATGTTCAGGTTCAGTCTGGTGTGGATATTTGTGTTATTGTTTTTTAAATTCAGGCACGACGATCTGCAACGTAAGAAAACATGAAAATACACAAAACACGAACAAATTAAGAAAACATCTTCAGCAATCTGACCAAAAAGTACTGCAAAGTGAGAAACAACAACCAAACACAGAAACTCTGCACCTAGCAAAGTATCACAAATGACAGCGGAAACTTTTTACACTTACACTAAAAAGTGATGAGCACGACAACACATTTGTTTCCAACACCTCTTACGGAAAAGCTGACTTCAAGAGTTACAAACATGGAGGTATTAGAGGGCTGGATCCTGGATGCAAAGATGGTGCCTATTCAATCCAATGAAAATGTTTTTATTTACTCTATGAAACAATAAGAATGAATATGAGTAAGATACCTGCGACATCTGTTATTATAAAGGAGTGTGTACATTTATAAGACGTGTTTATTCAAATTGCAAATCATAAGTTTTAACTTTTAAATCAATAAACTGGATCTATTTCAACATGAATGTATTTGTATTATCACTGACAAAAAAAGAATGGACGGCGTATGCAAGATGTCACCCACAGGTTTCTGAAGCGTTCTTTTGAAACTCAAAATATGTGGCGCCGGCCACCGCCATGTTTGATGTACTGTCTCTTCTGCCTCCCAGCTAATTTAAATATCGGCAAAGACGTGGATCATCGGTGGACCTGAGGCAGGCTAACTGATGCCTCTTTGCTCAAACAAGACATCTGTAATGACACTTACCTGTCAATCAAAGCGGCCACACTGTTAATTCTGCATAACTTTAAGCCTTAATATAATTTGAACAGGTGAATTTAATAAAAATTCACCCTCAGTACAGTTGTCATGAACAGGGAAATTAGCTATAGAGACCAAAACTGTTTTTTGTACCAGGCTGTAAACGTGTTTATGTCTGCTGTGAAGTTGGACATTTTAACATGGGGGCTTATGGAGACTGACTCACTTCTGTAGCCAGCCTCAAGTGGACGTTTGAGGAACTGCAGTTTTTGGCACTTCAGCACTGGCTTCATTTCACAGCCACGGAGGTTGCCGCTTGATTCCCAGGCCAGATGAGCTATATAGTCCCTCCAGCGGGTTCTGGGTCTGCCTGGGGGTGAGTTGGACCGACTGGATGTGCCTGGAACGCGTCCAAAGGAAGGCGCCCAGTGGGCATCCTAATCAGGTCCCTGAACCACCTCAACCCTTCTATTTTGAACCCGTATATTTTGCCTGTAGAATAATCAAGAAGATTAGTGATGACACAACTTTACAGGACACTTTAGTAGGACAACACAGACGTCCTGTACAAAAAGGTGGGAGGGATGTGATGTTCACCAAGGCAGTGCGTGTTGTAGATGTCCATTACAGAGGGGACAGAGACCTAATGGTCTTTTCAGCTGTCCTCATAAACCACTGCGGCCCGAGGCGGTGCTGACACCGTGATGAACCTTCCTCTGCTTTGGGATGGTTGTCTATACAAATAAAAGCATAGAAAGATCCCTACAAATAAAATTATTCAAGTCCAAATTATATTAAGACTTAAAGTTATGCATAATTACCACGTCTTTGCTGATTTTTATATTAGCTGGGAGGCGGAAGAGACTGTGGAAGAAGAATCCTGTGGGTTTTTCTCTGTTATTATTATTATTACTATTTTATTTATCTTATTTTTCACTTCTAGTTATTTATTTTATATCATATTTATGTATTTTTATTTAATTATTTCCTTATTTTATATATTTGTCTTCATTTCTTATTATTATTTTCATTATTTTTGTGGTTTATTACTACTGTAATTTATATTGATTGTTGATGTAAAAGCCAAAAAAATAAATAAAAATAAAATAAAATAGAGAAAGGAAAAAAAAATCTAAAATGAAAAAAAGAAAACGAAAACAGGTCAAACCTGTACACGGAGCGACTTAATTGTTAATTTCTCTTAACCAGTGCAAATTAAATCATCCATGTTCAAAAAGGAGTAGTAGGAAGAAGTGTACACTTATATATTCCTACCCCTTCTCCTCTGCTTATTATAGTATTAGTACTGTTATTACTGATATATTATAATTTATAGACTGTCTTTATACACTTCTGTATATACATTTCTATATACATATACATAGTTAATATTACCTGTCATTTAATATATGAATATATTAAGTCATATGTCAGGAAATGTTATTATGTAAAATATTTAAATAAAATATTTAAATAAAAAAAAGAAATTATTGATCGCTACACTTGGTGTAGTGGCGGACTATTTTGTACGGCGGATGTGTCCGCGGTTGTTTCCGGTATTCATGAATGCCTCGGTAAAGGAGCGCGCGGTTCCTGGAGAAAAACAGGAGCAGAGGGCGCCTCGCTGGGTGTATTGTCTGCCCACTAAAATATCCTGCACATTGCAGCGTTGAAAAACGGCGCCAATTTGACTTGTTTTGTTTTTTTCTGCTTTGCATTTTCTCCGATCTGCAGCAACAAATAAAGAAAAAAGGCGCTCGGACCTCTGATCAACGTGTGACTCGCGCGCACGGCCGTTGGAGGATCGAACAAACAAACCGTTAGTTTCAGTTAAAGCGAGCGGAGCTAACCGTTAGCATATAAGCAGCAGCAGCAGCAGCAGCAGCGATGTCGGGTGTCGTGCGAGGCCCTGCCGGGAACAACGACTGCCGAATCTACGTGGGGAACCTCCCGCCTGACATCCGCACGAAGGACGTGGAGGACGTGTTCTACAAGTACGGAACGATCCGAGATATCGACCTGAAGAACCGGAGAGGGGGCCCGCCTTTCGCCTTCATTGAATTCGAAGACCCCAGGTGAGGAGCTAAGCTAAGCTAATGGCGCTAACGTGCCTTTAGGCCCCAGAAGCAAGCCCCCCTATTGTGTGGCTAACTAACGCGTGTGTGAGTGCAGTGTAGCGGGCTCAGACTATTCACTATAAGGCGTGTGTGCTTTCTATTCCAGCTTATTAACTTGCTCCTAATAGAGTTTAAACGCATACATACTACAAAAAAAAAACAAACAACGCATTTGTGCTAATGCGTCCTTAACGGCATGTACACTGAGTTCACGCAAACACCCACTTTCGCTTGTGCACACATGAATTTAACGCACACATGCAACACTTGTTTGTGTGTTTTACATGTCAGCGTGCTTTCTTTGCAACCACTACAAACCAGACAACCAAGTTGAAGCCACATTTCTCCAACTTTAGTTGCGTCTGCACGGCGGATTAGCCCAAGCCAGATCAGGCTAGCCGCTAACATGGCTGACTCCGTGTCCGTGACTGCGTCTTTCCCTTCTGCATGTGTAAGTGAAACCTCGCTGCTGTGACCTCTCCTGTGTGTTTAATATTTAAAAACGTATTGTGTTTTTTACAACAGGGACGCCGACGATGCAGTTTATGGACGCGATGGTTATGACTACGACGGCTACAGACTGCGTGTGGAGTTTCCCCGGAGTGGCAGAGGCTCAAGAGGCGGCTTCGGTGGGATCGGCGGAGCTCCCAGAGGCAGATATGGGCCTCCGTCCAGACGCTCAGAGTACAGGGTGATTGTGTCGGGTAAGTATGCAAACTAGTTAGTCATTAATTTGGATATTACACAGGAAGGTTGTTGTTGTTGTAGAGGCCTGTCCCTTTGACTGCTGTGTGGAGGATTGTGTTGGCTGTAAAAGTCAGAGTTCAAGTTCACAAACAAACTTCATGTTGGTCGGTGTGTGCTCTACATTTATTACATTTAAACAGCTTAAATATGGATCATGCATGTAAATGTACGTTATGTAAGGTTTAAATGCTCATACACGTCCACTCTGTACGAGTACAAACACATCTGTTAATGACAGACATTAATACAGAGAAAGTTTTATATATGTTTTTATTGAATTTTCTATATTTCACATACACAAATAGACAATAACCTCAAAAATGACTAAATTCAGTCATAAAAAATGTAGTCACTGTTTCCACAAAACATTTCACATACTTCACACGTTTAACCAGTAAATAAAATGCATAATTAAGAACACAAACACTCAGCGACGTGCATCAACACACGGCAATTTTAAGGCGTTTGTGCATTTATTAGCTCAGTTCATGCACTTTGGAAACGAGATTTCGCTGGGAGTTACTGTAGAAACATTCGGTTTCATTTATATAGCACCAAATAATAACAGATTATCTCCATACACACTTTTCATAAAGATGCGTACAGTAGCAGCATGAGACACAGTAAACATGCATTAAAAATTAGACCTATAAGATAAATTTAACCTGTACAAAGATTTTACAAACAGAAAACTAAAAACTTTTTTTAATACAGATATAGATAAAAACTATATACAATTAAATTAGACTGTAGATAAATTAATTCAAGTGACAGCGTTGTACAGAGGTAGTGCAAATTGAATCGTGGCTTGTGGTGCAAAATGTCCAGAAAACAGAACAACAATATAGAGCAGATCTGGACTGTAGTCTTTATAATATTTACAGAGACATGACAGTGGCAAGGAAAAGCTTCCTTTTAACAGGCATACCGTTACACTCAGTATGTTTCTGCAGCAATGGGACAGTACACTTAAAACAAGGTGTAAACAATGCATAGTACAAACTGTGTCCTTACATTCTGTTGTGGCTGTAATCATTTTTGTGTTGTAGACAGACACAGTGCTCACTGAAGAGCATTAAAAAATGACTTTACATTAGCCAATATTCGCAGAGAAGGCTAACTTTCATCTGTTGTCTCTGACCAATTGGACTGCACCATAATAATGGAACAAAACATCTTATCGGTGTGCCCTGCTAGCTCATCTTGTAAAGTATGCACCTCATGTACAAAGACTCGGTCCTTGCCGCAGCAGCCCAGAGTTCAACTCCGACCTGTGGCTGTTTGCTGCTCGTCTTCCCCCTCTGTCATTCGTCAGCTGTCATTGTACAACAAAGGTTCAAAAGTCCAGAAAAAGAATATTATCCTAAACATAACAAATAAAAAATGTGCATAATATAACACATGGTAGTTTGCTACAGTTTATACTAAATAAGTTATAATGAACAATATTTATGGTAATTAACTGTTCTTGAAGCGAAAATCAGTTTTCACATTTAAATTGACTGAACTGAAACCGTCCTGTTTGACTTAATCCTGCTACTACAATGTAAGGAGACTGTCCTGTGGAAAGTTGACCACATGTCCGCTTGTTTGTGTGTTGCAGGCCTCCCTCAGAGCGGCAGCTGGCAGGACTTGAAGGACCACATGCGTGAAGCAGGCGACGTGTGCTACGCCGACGTTTTCAGAGATGGAACCGGAGTTGTAGAGTTTGTGCGCAAAGAAGACATGACCTATGCCGTTCGAAAGCTGGACAACACCAAATTCCGCTCGCACGAGGTATGTGTGCCGCTTTGATTGACTGTCATGGATAATGTTTCTTTGCTGTGTCGAGGTGAGTACTTCACAGGAAATGCTACATGTTTATTGACGCACACCTGGCCCACATTTCCATCTGTGGTTTTTCCCGCCGTCGGAAGGAATGTTGTCTTTTCAATGTCAAGTTCTCTTGTGTCCGCCAGGGAGAGACTGCTTACATTCGTGTGAAATTAGACGGTCCCCGCAGCCCGAGTTATGGAAGATCACGCTCCCGAAGCCGTGGCAGCCGGAGCAGGAGCCGCAGTCGCAGCGCCAGCCGCAGCCGCAGCAATTCCCGTGGCCGTGGCAGAGGATCCCCCCGCTACTCGCCTCGTCACAGCCGCTCTCGCTCCCGTTCCTAAACCTTTCTACCACCGATGTTTTGCCCTTTTGATGTATTACCCTCCTGTTTTTACCTCTTTATGAGTTTCTCCAGATGTCAGCCATTGATTTTTAATTTTTGCATTTCATGTCCCGATGTCCTTGTGGATGATCTTGGTATGTAGATGTACCCTCCCCCCCCCACCCCCCCATCCCTCTCTCTCTCTCTCTCCTCCCTCGTTCACCCTCTTTCCCTCCTCACCCGCCTTCTCCTCCAGCTGCTTTGTCCTTTTCGTTTTCTCCCCCTCTCTCTCTCCCCTTCTTTCTGTCCTCTCAAATTTTTTGGCGACAATAGAAATTGTGCTGTGTTGAGCTTCAAAAACCTTGAGTTGTTATAACGTGCACTCAATGTTTTTGCAAGTATTTAAAATTGGGTTTTTGTTTTTTGTTTATTTTTTTAAAAAATAGCTTCTCATTGGATAATGTGGGGTGGGCTGTTTTGGACGGGGAAGCCCGATGCTTAACTGTATTTTACCCTTGTGTCTTCCTTTAGACATCTGAAGAGAAGGATTAAAGTGATTTGGAATAAAACCATTGTGGAGCACATTTCATTTGTATGGTCAGGATAGGACATCTAATTGAGGAGCAATCAGGTCGAGGCAATGGTACGCTTCATATTCCCATAAATTGAATGTTTTGATAGGTTGCCATCTCATGCATGTCATATTTAACAAAGCCATATGTGCTGTACTTTGTTATATATATCTATATATACAATTTTTAACTTGCTACTCTGGCTTGTGACAGAATAAGCAGTCCTAGATCAAGTGTTGTGATGTAAGTGTAACATCTTTGCTGTCGAAATGTAAAAAAAAAAATATCTGATTCACTACTTTGTTGCAAAAGTGTCCCACTTTAACTTTAAATGTCCTCTCATTGGTTAAAATGTTTTAATTCAGGGAGCGATAGTTTTTGTGCTCAGTGGCATTTTTTTTTCTTGATCTGCTCAAAATGGAGAAAAAGAAAACAAAAAAAAAACAAAAACAAATTAGGCCCAAAAATCTTGACATTTTATTCTAACAGTCTGCCTCTGATTTTCTTCCTGGTATTTCAAGGTTTTGATTGGAGGAGTGGCTCAGTGGATCCCAATCCTTGGAGCTGGATGAGTGGATCGATTAGGGGACAGGGATAGGCAAGGATGGATGCTCGGAACGGGATCAGTTTTTTTTTTTCTCCCCCAGGATTCAAATGAGTTTCGAAAACTAATTTACGGGAGTCCCAGAGCAACTTTTTTTATTTTTTATTTTTCTTATTAGGCCCCCCTCCCCCCGTACTTCCCTCCCACAACAACAACATGCCTATTTAAAGTTTAAAGTTTTATTTTACAAGAAAACCAAACTGAGGACCAGGAAGTTGGATCAAAGGATGGAGTCGTAGATGCCTGGTATGAAGGAATTAAAAAAAAAATAATTGGGGTTGGTTGGGGAGAGGGTTTTATTTGGGAATAGTTTGTATGTTTTTATTTTGCTTAATCTTTCTTTTTTTTCTCTCTTAGCATTTTCAATAAAACATTTTCAAACAAGGACATGTTGAATTTGTCGTTATTTGACGCTTGATGTGATTTCTTGCCCCCCCCGTGTGTTGCATCTATCTGCTTTTATAGACACAAATGATGTTTAAAAGTACATTATAAATCATATTTGTCACATTTTTCCTTGATAAAAGCCACATTAGAATTAGAACAATGATATAAAACACATAAAAGCTGCAGTGTGGTGAAAAACAGCCAAATAATACCTACCTACAAGCCAAGGTCTTGTTTCCCTTTTAGCCCACAGTCAGTCAGTCAGTCAGTGGTGCTGGTGCTGGTGTGTTATACACCGTGAATGATGCATTGTGGGATGAAATAAGATGCCGGCAGACAGGAGCTGGAGAAAAACGCTTGCAACAACACGGGGAGGCCTCGGCTCAGCCAATGGGAGAGCGCAGCATGCAGCAGAGGAGGCGGGGTGAAGAAGCTGCTGGGAGCAGGCAGGCAGGCACAGCAAAAGAGAGAGGAGCCAACCTACCTTATCTTACCTCACCTCCTCACATGCTTATTGTGTAAATCTTTGAAAAGCAATTAGCCGCAGCATCATCTGAAGCTTTCACCTCTCCTGGCTTGCGGGACGTACACATCTTTATTTTGCGGGAAAACAAGTGTTTTCAGGCGGTTTGAATAAAGGTGAGTTGCAGATTTCCCGATGTGAAAAAGATTGACTTGCAATGTCCTGACATATTTCTGATTTCTCTTGTGATGCTGAGCTCTTACTGTGTCTTTAATCATCTCCACCGCTTTACATGTTGATATTTGTGCCTGAATTTTTGTAATTAATAACATAAAATTGTGACACTTTTTTTCCTGCTGCAGAAGCTGCTTTTATCGGGGAAAGTAATTTAACTCCACCTGTATCAAGTTTCGCAGCCAATCTATGCAACGCTCCTGTCATGGTGTAGTTAAGATTATAAGAGTTATCATTGTGAATCAGTGCAAGATGAGATGCCAGATCTCCTGCGTATGACTGATGTTGGCCTAAACCATCCCCATCATCACCATCATCATCATCACCACCACGTGCGGTGTTAATTTTCAGTGCAGCACTTGTCTTCAGCTTCCTCTTTTTCTTCCTCAGCAGGCAACAACCATCACCCCCATCATCCTCCTCCAACCATGACCGACAGGAAAGCTGTGATCAAGAACGCAGACATGTCCGAGGACATGCAGCAGGACGCGGTGGACTGTGCCACCCAGGCCATGGAGAAGTACAACATAGAGAAGGACATCGCTGCCTACATCAAGAAGGTGAGACAGGACACGGGGTGGCATCATGGAGATGGATCCAAGTTTGGAGCTTACATCACTGGCACATGATCTGCTGTTTTTTTTTTTTTTTTTTTAATTCTCTGATCTATTTTTGGTCAGTGTGGAGATGAGGCTCTTATCATCAGGGCCGTACGTAATTGCTGAGGTCATATGTCCACAAGTCCCCCCCTAGCCCCCACCCCAAAAAAAGCAAAGAGTTTCCGAACATTTCAACCAAAAAAATGGCGTCCACCAGTATTTAGTATTTTTTGAAACCAACAAACATGATGGTGTAGGGTTTGTGTAGCGCCCACTGACAGTATAAAGAATGGACGGCGTATCCGTGACGTCACCCTAAAGTTTCTAAAGAGACGTTTTGAAGCTCAAAATCTGTGGGCGCCATGTTTGTAGTCCTGCCTCTGCCGCCTCCTGGCTAATCTGAAAATCAGCAAACACGTGGATCATTGGTGGGCTGAATGACGGCCTGGTTGTTTAAACAAGCCACATGTAACAGCACCTACCTGTCAATCAAAGCAACCACACTGTTAATTATACATAACTTTAAACGTTAATATAATTTGAACGGGTGAGTTCTATAAATATTCACCCTCAGTACAGTTGTCATGAACGGGGAAATTAGCTATAGAGACCAAAACTGTTTTTTGTACCAGGCTGTAAACGTGTTTATTTCTGCTGTGAAGTTGGACATTTTAACATGGGGACTTATGGAGATTTACTCGTTCTGTAGCCAGCCTCAAGTGGACGTTTGAGGAACTGCAGTTTTTGGCACTTCTGCATTGGCTTTGGTGGCACCTTTCAAACAGGTTTTTATGCAATTCAAAGTGCTTTACAGGCAACTGATAAGACAGTACATCTGCTTAACTGATAAAATTGAAATGATAAAAACAATAGAACAAATAAAAGACGATGAAAAAATTAAAAGAAGAAGATCAAGATTTTTTTTTAAAAAAGCAATAAAAGAGAAAGAGAGATAATGATTAAGTAATGGCCATATTTATTGATTCCAGTCTTAAAAAGTAGGTTTTCAGTATTTTAGATCCTCTGTGTATTTATTTATTTATTGTTAAATTGCAGTTTTTTCTTCTGGGATCAATAAAGTTTCATCTCATTTATTGGCCTAATAGTAGTTACATCTCCAAATTCCTAAAGACTAGAGCAACTCTTTCATTTTTAAATTAAAAAATAACACCAAACTTTTGCATTTGATGCTTTCTTTTGGTCATATATGATATTAAATCATCTACTATCCTCAATGTTAGCTATTGGTTCCTGATCTAATCGTCTTCTTTTGACCTCTTTTTCAGGAGTTTGACAAGAAGTACAACCCCACCTGGCACTGCATCGTCGGGAGGAACTTCGGCAGCTACGTCACCCACGAGACGAAGCATTTCATTTACTTCTACTTGGGCCAAGTGGCCATCTTGCTCTTCAAGTCTGGCTGAGAAGTTTCTGATGGGTGTCGAGGAGATTTTCTCCCTGAACCTAAATCGGAAATGCACTGGTGGCTGACGTGTCCCATACACTAATAACGACATACCATAACGATGCAAAACCGGCCGTGCGCAATTGCATGGACTATACACTATTTAATATGTATGTTACAGTAAGTTTACTTTTCGATAGTTGCCATTTGAATGCAACTGAAGTAGTTTTTGTTGATGCTGTTAAATTCTAGGTTGTAAAAGATCTCAACGTGGCCCTTGATTGTATAATAAAGGAAAGCTGTAGAATGTAGTGGTGCATCTGCTTTCCTTTTAAGTGACTCTGTTATGAGACTCCATCTGTCGGTTTAGATGGTAAAAATCATACCGCGTAACAATTCATCATCCAGATTTTCAACGTGCAATCGTGAAAAGAAGCTGGTTAACGGGGCAAAAATAGTTCAACGGCTTCCTTCGGCCTCCAGGACAACATACAGCATGACTTCACTTTATTACTGCATCAGTCGTGATAATTTTAAAAGAGTTGTTTTCTCTAGACGCAAATACAAATTTAGATTTAAAAGAAAAATCCCCCTCCCCCCAATAGAAATTTAAGCAGCCACTTTGAGGAAAAAGATGTCACAACATCCAACACAAGCCAGTGCGAACATTTCCAGGGATGTTTAGTTTGCTCTTAAATTTTCACTGTGAGGGACGACAGAGCAAATAAAGCTTACATACGTACACAGACCTTAGCCTGTAATGTCCGACTAAATAACACTACAGACTGGTTATCGCCAGACTCACCTAGCTAGATTTTAATCTTGTGTTTCTGCATGTTTTCGAGGATAGTAACCACGATTTCCTTTAACCATCATCAAACATCTTGAAGCTAAATAATTTATCTTTTGAGTATGTAGATATTGGACTGAGCCGATGTGTGTCTTGTCCCTGTAATTGCTATAAAGCAGCAACAGCGTTAGGAAGGTGATATAGAAAAAAAACAAAAAAACATCCGCAGTCAACTCTACCAAGGCTACCAACACCCCGTGTGTTTCAGATGGTTGTGTTGTCTTGTGTGGCTTGTGATACCTTCAAGTTGCATCACCTCCCCCGTCCCCGCCCATCCTTTATTTTTGCATTGCGAGTGTACTGCCAGACATGCAGGGAAGAGTTGGGACTTCTTAAAGCAACTTCAAACAGGTGTATCTCTTGTCTAGCAAACTGATTTTTCATTTTGTCAATACAATTAGTTTGAAATGGCAATGCACAAAGTTTGGATGCTTGTTGAAACGTGTTCTTCGGGAGGGCAGATTGGAGGGATTTAGTCCACAGACTGAATGTTTACTCAGTTCTTTCTCTCCCGTAATCCAACAATGGGTGAAATGTGTATCTCTCAAGTGTTAGATTGTGTTCGCGGGAAGTCTTCCTAACTATTGTCAATGTAAACTGATTTAGTATTGTTTTCCTCTGGCATGTATTTTTGCTGTGTATATGTAGGAGCCGTTCCAATGCTGTTAAATTTGCACAAAACATGTGCCTGTCATTGCTCTCAACTGTAACTGGCTTGAGTACAATTGCACTTCATTAGAGTTATCCAGTAGGTTGCTACAGAACCAAAATCGTATAAACTCGATAAAATAAAAATTAATTGTTGACTTATTACACTGTTGTCTTTTATTTTATTAAAGGGAAAGATTAATTAATTGGCTGATGGACAGAAAATACACTTTTTTATTATTTATTATTCACATAAAGAAAGTAGTTTGATGTTATTTGCTTTCTTGCAAAGAAAAAAAGAAAAGCAGATTTTTCAACAGGCTAGCTTTCCCCACCTTTTGCTAGTCTGTGTGCTAAGCTAACTATGAAGCATGAAAAGAATGGTTAATATAATTTATGAAGTGTATAGTTGCTTAATTTATGTGTGAGTAGATTCACTCTTATGTCAATCCATTAAATTGCCAGCACCTGGCTAACTTAGCTTAGCATAACTAGCATAATGACAAATGGCACAAAACTAACTGTTTATTTTTGGCTCTATTTAAAAGCTAGGCTAACAGTGATATGGCTGTATCAATATTCTCTAACTCTCAGCAAGAAAGCTAAGTGTGTATACCAAACTGAGTGGTGAAGGCTATTAAACAGCAATATCTAGCCACCATGAGCTACTGGTCATTTCTGTTTGCTGTATTGAACTTTTTTTTTTCCAAAGTTGACATTAAAAAGTAATTTTAGGTCTTTTGTTCAGCAAAAATATCAAAAATTAAAAAGACCTTTTGCTGCTTTCTTTCGAATATCTGAGTTTTGGACTGTTTGTCAGACAAAACAAGCTGTTTTTTGAATTCTCTGAAATTTTACTGAATGTTGCTAATGAAATATAATGAAAGCTACCTTGTGTAGACACTTCAAATACATAAATACATGATTGAAGCCATTACCAGTTCCTTAAATTACTCATATTTGGCAAGAAGCTTTCATTTAAAACAGGTTTAGACCCTGGGAAATATCCATCATTATGTTTTATAAAGAAGAACAATGATGCTTTTATACTTTTGCTAGTTGTACAGTTGCAGAAAATATATAATAAAGAGCAGAACATACATGTTCATGTGTCACAGCTGCAAGGCACACAGTGTGTCTGTAGTGTTGGATTTATTATGTGTTTACTCTGAGTATCTGAGGCTCAAGTGGTATGAAAAACAGTCCATGGCAACAAGTGTGAGACCTTCACTCAGAGATGAGGAGTACAAACTACGTAACTGTGACATCAATCGCTGTAGTGGTGTGTTGGTGACCCATATGGCTCACCAAGACACTCATCTGAGGGATACACTCATGCTCCATGAAAAGAAATTCTTTAGTTAGTGTCCTGGTAGTTAAAAATCATCCATCCATTCATCCATCCATTGATTTTCAGTTGTCATGAACGCGAAATAAGCTATAGAGACCAAAACTGTGTTTTGTACCAGCCTGTAAACATGTCTGTTGGACATTTTAACATGGGGGCTTATGGAGATTGACTCGCTCTGTAGCCAGCCTCAAGTGGACGTTTGAGGAACTGCAGTTTTTGGCACTTCTTCATTGATTTCACTTCATAGACATAGATGTTGCCACTAGTTTCAATAAGTAGAGGGGTATAGCTATGTACATCGTATGTAGAATTTAAATACTTTGCACTAAACTGTCGACATTTGGACCTGAAAAGTTCAACCACTTCACTAAATACACATATACACTGGTTTAAAGGACAAGTGTGTAGGATTTAGTGGCAACAAGTGGTAATAAAAACAAAATGATTCTTATTTTCAGGATAGTACACACTAATGAAAACATATTTATGAATATTACATTCTGTAAATAGAGCCCCCTAAATCTGACACATTGGACCTTTAAGTGGCATTATGGGAAATGTAGGCTCCAGCTTTATTGGAGATAAAAGTCACGATATCTCGACATCTGCAGCATCAATTTTGACCATTCTTTTTAAAAAATCTTTCTCTCATGTCCTCCAACATTATGGAAGTGAAATACTAAACTGCATGAGTCCAGGGTATTACAATCAGAATTATCAGCTGCATTTAGACTAATCATCCATGTTTTTGCCTCCATGTTGGAGCATCCCAATCCTCATAGAGTCATTTGTTTTGTTTTCCCATTAATGCTGCACAAACTAGTGTCCAAAAGTGCTTTTAAATGCTACACCAAATAAGCAAATCTTCATTCATGACGATGAACTCAGCGAGCGGAGCTGGTGCTGTTTGGTTAGCATGAACACTTGTGTACACGTAGCTCATGGCTGCAGGCGACAAACAGAAACAGAAGTTGGACCTCAGATTCAGTCCAGAGATAATGTGTCAGCAGGATAATGGTATGCATTACAATGTGATGTAATTATAGAAAAAAGACATTTGATGTTTTACTTAAAATCTCGACTGCAGTACAACATTAACATGAACTGATTTCATGTTTAAGGTTGGCTTTTTTATTCAATATTTTACAGTATGAATGCATTTTTTTCCCCCATCAAAAGAAACTCTGTTTTGCTTTATAATTGACATGAGAATACCATATGAATGCTGTGTAAGATAAAGCTTTTGCGAAATATTGAAATATTACAGAGTTTTACTGTAAAATGAACAGTCTCACATATAAAATACTACTTTATTCTGTATAAATCCTCTTAAAATGCTGCATAAATAAAGGTTTTAACCATGAAATATGACTGTTTAAAAAATATATATATTTTTACAGTAAAAACTGGTAGCTGTGGTTGCCAGAATTTTACTGTAATATATACGGTATAACTTTTATTTGCTAGGACAGTAATAGGATATTAGTACTGTTGATTTACAGTTAGGGTTGCCATTTTATTCCATATTTTGAGTATAAATACGAGTTTATTTCCATCAAATGAAACGTTGCCATATAATTGACATGAAAATACCATATGAATGTCTGCTCTGGGCTACTGTAGAAAAATGGTGCACTCCGTGGAAGAGGACCCGCTCTCACTGTAGATATAAAGGGTTCATTTTAAGACAACAAAAACACAAAAATTCTTAATTTCAGGTGATTATACATTAATGAATACTGTATTCCATTCCTGCCAATAAATACTCCTAAAAACTACACACTGGACCTTTAAAATGCTGTATAAATAAAGGTTTTGCCATGAAATATGACTATTATAGAGATATTTTGCACTATTTGATGTTGTTTTCTAATTGACCAAAGCAGCAGGCGTATTGAGTGACACTTGTCTCGTGTTTTCAGGTTGTGCTGAAGTTACGTGATGTCTGTAAGAGCGTGCAGAGCCAGCAGTCCTGAGAAAGCAGACAAATCAAAGGACAAGTGACTAATGAATAATTTCTAGAGACAGACTGAGGTTAAAGTGGGTGAAATAAGATACCCTGTGGAGTTAACAGGAACACTTTGTCTAAATATTGGAGTACACTTTCTGCAAATTTCTCATCTCTACAAAGCTTTGAAGCTCAAAAATGATTCTTTTTAACGCCCAGAAATCAATCTGCCTGCTCCACAGACATACTGAGTAATGTGAAAAACACGATGTATCATAGCAGTCTCACGTGTTTGTTCACTCACAATTTAAACACAAGTGCGTCAGAGGCTTGTCAGCTTTTTCACCAAACCTTCACTGATGTTTTTACACTCTTGTTTTTCCCATCAGCGTCTCCTCCTCCCCCGACATACCTGGCTGCTTCGCGTTCATACTGTAGCCTCGGGCTGCCTCCATCCGTCTTCCCACACGGAGCTGTAATTCATGGTCAGAGCACCATCACATGTCGACCGCACACATGATTGTATGGATATTTAAGCTAGATATTCATTAAAAGGCATTAAAACTCACCGCTGACACAAAGAGTTATAACTTTATTATGGTGTTCTGCTCAGTTTCCATCATGCTCAAGTATTCAAATCTTAATCCTTTTAGTGCGACATATTTTTATCCATATGCTCACAAATGGCTATATTCAGCTCCACATATGGTCGCCATGAATAACCTAAACTGTACCAAACAGACTCAGTTGTTTTGGTTCAGGCTGAAAATACACTCCTGTTTTGTTCGGAGCGTAGCTCTCATTGATGTGGTGAATGTTTGTGCTCTGCAGATACCTCATAGACTGTGAGATGACCAGTGTAGGCGGACTTAACACTGGCATAACAAGGAGGCAAATGACTCAGACTCAAACATCAGGGATGTCGATAAAGGGGGGGGTGGGGGAAAGTGCCACATGAATATGTTAATAACAGCCAGAACGACGTGCTGTGTAGGTTGCATGTTTTGTTTGTTTGTCTGGGGAGACTGAATGCTTCACTGTATGAAAATCCTTGAAATTAAAATATGTTCATCTACTCTACATCCAAGGACATGAGTGAGGATCTGTCAGCATAATGAAGAGGATCAATACAGATATTGTTGTGGTTCAGAAGGATCCTGAGCCAGAGACTAATAAGGATACATTCAGACAGGTGGAAACGCAGGTTTTTCCATTCATTTGAGTGAGGTAGAGCGTTCTGGCTGAGGCTGCAGAGGTGTCCGCCAAAATGCAGCGACCTGTGGCAGAGAAGTTGAACCAGATTCAACTTTTGGGAAACTCACGCTGCGGCCGTCATTCAGACGATCAGACAGGTCAAACTCCTCCACAGCTTGAAACGTCTCTGAAACTGAGACTATCCAGGTGGATTCATGGACTAAACTCTGATGCTCTACCTGTTGTGTTCTGACTTTGTTTGGCTCGCAATTTACGCTGCAAAATAGTGACACAAAGAAATTTAATTTGGTTTGTGTCCGATGGTTTGAGAGAGAGAGTAAGCGAGCAGTGGTCAAGAGACATAGACAGTGAATGAGAGTGAGCGAGCGTTATTTTCTGATTGTTTCACAGAGGTTACGTTCAGCACAAGTGGCAACCTCCGTGGCTGAAATGAAGTGAAACCAACTCCAAAGTGCCAAAAACTGCAGCTCCTCAATCGTCCACTTGAGGCTGGCTGCAGAACGAGCCAATCTCCATAAGCCCCCCATGTTAAAATGTCCAACTTCACAGCAGAAATAAACATGTTTACGGTCCGTCCACGAATGTAACTGACTTTTATGCTCAAAACATATTTTATAGTCACATCTCTAACACATCACTACATATTTCTAATGGTGTGCAGTCATTTTCATTTAGGGACTAACTATCTAACTCTTTGCCTTGTCCATGACACCTTTAGTTAGACTAACTTTTCACTGGCCATCATTTAGTGCAACATGTTTCTGCCTCCTCGTCCTCAGCTGTACGTTCTTATCTTCAAGTTTTTTCCGCTCTTGTTTTGCTGTTTTACACGATTAGATTCTGATCCTTCATGCACAGTTTTAATCATTGCACGTTAAGGCTTGATTATCTTACATAAATGTTTACGCTCTCTTATGTACAAATCATGTTTTATAACACAGTGCTGCTGATTGTTTTATGTTCAGTGTCATATAATTCTTAAAATATGAGACGTAACACGTCCTTGCTTTACCTGCTTGTATCATCTCCTCTTTGTGTACTGCTCAGTGTGAACAGATGCTTGCACACAGCTCTACACACATACTGAATGTTTTTTTATTTTGGCTCCATGTTGAGATATTTTTAACCACAGAGCTACAGGACAGATTTAAAACAGGGCAGCATTTATATGCACGTCCATGTTGTTACCACAAGAGGGAAACCTTTCTCTTCCTGTCAGAGCGGCCTTCATCTTTAAAGCTCTCTTTGTGCTCATGATTTGCTACTTTGGAGCCAGTCTGTCAGTGTTCAGGTCTAAACTCTGGTGTGAAGCCTGACAATGATTTCTAAAATTAGAATTAGAGCTCCAGTGAGTCATCATTAGAGATGACAACAATCACACGCTTGATCAGTTGGATGTTAATGATTTGATTTAGCTTTTAATGTTTAGGAGACAGTTACTAGATGTGTTTGTTGTGGTGCCTGTAACTCACTCGTCTGTGTGCCAATACAAACAAAACATTTTTTTAATTATTTGTGTGTAAAAAGCCACAAAAACCTCAAAATCAACAACCGCCATCAAACCATGCCATGGAAATAATGTTGTAAATGTTATAAATGTCGGGCTACCCTTGAATTGTTAGTATTTATATTAGTTTTCAGTTTAGTTTAGCTTAACTGATCTTAGCTCAAGTTATCTTACCTTTTTCGCTTAGCTTGTTTTAGCATAGCTTAGTTTGGTTTAGCTTGGTTTAACTTCGATTTGCACAGTTTAGATTAGTTTAGCTTAAATGGTCTTAGCTCAGGTTATCTTGGCTTACTTTAACCTAATTTTGTCTAATTTGGTTTATCCTAGCTTGGTTTAGGGAAGACTCATTTAAACTGATAAACTATCACTTAATCCAATAAACTCATTGCCATAAACAATTTTGAACCAGAAGTACAGAGAATTATTTACATTAAAATGTAATAATGTAATACAAGAGGAAGTTTTGCAGAAAAGGTGGAATTTCCCAGAACTGAAGGGAAACTACTAACAGATTAGACTGGACATAAAGACAAAAAATAAACAGATGAAAAAGCATTTTTATTCCTCCGTGTCTTCATAACATGTAGCTCTGTGAGAGTTTGCATGCAGTTTGTGCTTTGTCCTTGCACGGGGCACCCAGAGGTGACTTGGTTCATAAAAGATGGTGTCCGGTCTGCTTTGCTGCACCCGAGAGCAGTTTGTTCTAATGGTTTCCTCTGAATGGAGGTTTGCATTGCGATACGGGAAGTTGCTGAAGCAGTCACCCCATGCAGTTTCACTCACAGGTATGGTTCATATGACATTAGTCTCATTAATAGAGCCACTCCTCTGCGAGGTGGCATTTCATTGTGATTGTTGGCGTTACAGCGTAGACATAATGTTCATCAGAGTGGCTAAAATTGCAGGAGAATGGTGGACATGATGACAAAGCAAACATAAAACCAACATACATAATGTTCAGTTTTAAAGTCATCAGATCTTAGCAAACATCCTGCATGACTAAGTGAGGAGCAGGTTAAAGGTTGAAATGGTTGCCTTTCATGGGCCGCAATATTTTTATGACCTTGTCTGCACAGAGACTACTGGAAACACATAAACAAAAGTTTGCTCCTGGAAAATCTTCATGGTTCATAAATAAAAAAAAACGTGTGACCACATATTCAAGTGTTTTGCATGTGATATACGGCGGAGTCTAGCCTCATGTCAACGAGAAAAAAACCTAGTTTCTGTTGACCTATAGTCACCGGTTCTGTCTCTCGGTCCCACAAACCACCTTATCTGAGCCAAACCCTTTATGGACCATCACCTTGTAATCCTGCACCTTTACTACCCTCACTGTGCGCTGCTGTCAAGGATAAGGTAATCAGCTTATCATAAAGACATGATTTATAAAACTTGTATGCAATAAGGGCATCTCAGTCATTCAGACTTTCTTTGATATCTTCCAAAGAAGCGGTCTGGGTTATTTTCATTCTCATGTGTCTTTATTTTTATTCAGCAGATTTTGTATTGATTGCGTTTGTCACCACTAAAACTTCAACATGCATCCTGTTCGTTTACCTGAATGAGCAGCGTAAGGAAGAAGGAGGAGAGTCAGACTTGTTTCGGTACTTTCTTGCCTTATCTCAGATCATATCCCAGCACTGAAGGCATGTGATGTTGGGCAATAGGGCCATAAAGCAGGGCAGCTCTTTATGAGAGGGACTGTGAAACTCCACTAGCTTCACTGATTTGGCTCTGTGGCTGCAGGGGAGCTTCTGCAAAAAAAAAAGAAAAACTGTTTCCTAGAACGTAACATTTTGTCCTTGTATTAAAAATCCCTTTTTGATGATGCAGCTTTGTTTGTTTTACTTGCTTTATTGGAGCAAATGATTGACTTTATTTGAAAAGTACTCCATGAACACTATTTCCCACTTCCTTTAAGACATTGAATTAAATTATTTAAGATGTGTTGTTATTGTTTTCCTGTAGTGGATGAGGTGTCAGTTTTGTGTCAATGAGATCACAAGTTTGAATACTGAAGTTATGTTTCTGTTCTGTTGTAGTCTTTTACATTTATTATGCAGATTAAGATTTCTTTTTTTCTACACAAGCATGTTGTATTTTCTAAGTATTTCCATTTAATTACATGTAGGCTGATAGATTATGTCATGTTACGTTAGTTTATATCAGTTTAGCAGTTAAATTCAGTTTAGTTTTATCTCTTTTTTTTGTTTGTTGCTAAGATCAGTTTTTTACGTTCATCTTAGCTTAGCAGTTTAGCTTAGCTTGTTTTTAGCGTAGCCTAGTTTGTTTTAGTTTAGCTTATTTTAGTTTTTCTTGGATTAGTTTAGTAATTATCTTTAGTTTAGCTTAGCCTACTTCAGTTTAGTTTGGTTTAACTTAAACTTGCACAGTAACTGATCTTAGCTCAGGCTATCTTAGCAGTTTAGCTTAGCTTGATTCAGCGTAGCATAGTTTGGTTTAGTTTAGTTTAGTTTAGTTTAGCAATTAGCTTAGCTTAGCCTACTTCAGTTTGGTTTGGTTAAACTTAAATTTGCACAGGTAAGTTTAATTTTAGTTTATATTAGTTTTCAGTTTAGCTTGGTTTAGTTTAACTTAACTCAGGTTATCTTACCTTATTTTAACTTAACTTTGTCTAATTTGGTTTATCCTAGCTTGGTTTAAATATTAAAAACAACTTAAACATTAATTATTTTAATGGTTATTGTTGTTCTTTTTTACATGAAATCCTTGAATCAGTACTGAATAAAAGTATTTGGGTATTCAGCTAATTCCAACGTTTAATATGGAAATGTTTCACAGCTCATGGTCACGGTGCAGGTTTGAACCAGAGGTAAGATGGAGCTGATCCTGCTGACAAACAAAGCAGTGCAGGTGCTCCCAGACAGGTAAGTGATGGGCTTAGATTACCCTGACTGAATTTTAAAGCGCTGTTATAAAAGTGACTTTTTATTTAATTGCTGCTGGCCCTGACTCCATTCAAGGTCTGTTTGAAGACAACGCAAAAACAACCAAAGGCAGGTGGGGGTGGTGTTGGGAACTGAGGGGGGTCAGGGAGGTCCCAGTGGGGGGTGGGGAGTCACACAGGTAGGAGACACTGATACAGGCGGTGGGACTGTGCAGTCACCATGTCTCAATCTACAAACCGACCCTGCATGACTGGTCTTGGGCAACAGCTAATGGCCCCCAATTACAGTTTCTCTGTCCTCCAGAAAGCAGCCAGTGTGGCGTGACCCTCTGAAATGAGTCTTCCTCACGAAAGCATGGCAACAACTGACATGTTAAGACAACGAGAAGCTTAATTTTTGGTTCATTTTCATGTCCCAGACGCAGATTAAAGTGTTTTTGATAGACTGATACTTGCTGGTTTCTGTTCAGTCCTCAAACAAACATGTCGAAATCTCGATGAGGGTGGGAAAAGAGTAGCGACGGAGGTTCTGGGGTGGAAAGGTCAAACTGATGTTTCACTGTGAAGCCAGAGAAGGGACATTTTTTTCCAACAGGATGCCTCCTGTGGTCGGGGGTTAATGTGGTGTTGGAGGGACAGAGATGTGCGGATGAATTAATTTTAGGGATGAGCAGAGGAGCGTGGAGACAGAGGTCTAGAGTCCACTGGTAGAGTGGTGGGAGGAGGAGGGAGGAGAGGCGGCTTTGGAAAATGGGTTTCTGAGCGCTGATCTAAATCAAAAATCAAACTTACAGTCTAGTTTTTTTTCTAAATGAACAACCTGTGCAAAGCTTGAGTGTTTTAAAGTGAAGTAGAAGTTTAAACTAGAGTAATTTCTTTGCTGTGTTAGCGGAGTGACTCCAGGAATGTCTTTCTGTCGGTATTTCCACCCATTAGATACCATTGACATGAGAGTTTGCACAAATATTCATGGTCCCAGAGGATGAACCCGACTTATTTTTGGTGATCTATTGACTTTTCCTCGTGCACTATGAGGTTGTCTCAAGAACTATTAGATGTACTGACATGGAATTTGGTATTCATGGCCTCCAGAGGATGAATCATAATGATACTGGTGATCCACAGACTTTTATGTAGTGCCAACAGCAGGACTGATCTGTTGGATATATTCTGTACCGACATTCATGGTTAAAAGATGATGCATCTTAAACTTTGGTGATACCCTAACTTTTCCTCTAGCTGCAGCTAGCTGAGCAGCTTAGCTTTGGTCACAATTAGCTAGTTCGCCCCTGCCTTGCATTGCTCTTGGCTATTGTTACGTAATCTTTTGCTTTCTACCGTTTATCGTTGGCTAAAATCAACACTTTTGGCCACCAACAGCGCTAGCCATCAATGTGCTGCTGTGCCACGGTACAGCCTCGTAGAGCCACTAGCATAGCAAGTCCGGATTCTTTTTGAATTGTTTCTTATGAAACAGTTTTCAAGACCCGAAGACTCGAAAATGTCGGTTTAGTGGTTTAGAAATTAACCTAAAATGTCTGTGTGACAGAATATTTTGCTCTTTCCTAACTCTCTAAATTATCTTTTGACGTCTCAGGAGGGTCCCGACCATCAGCCTGGGAACCACGATTTGATCAAAAATGACCATAATAACACAAACAAGCTGTCCAGGGGATTTCACTTTATGGGAATAGAGATTTGCGTCCGATGACTAAAGAAGGAAACTGTAGGTGCTTTAAGCAATCACAGGGGGACAAGACAGACGCCATGGTTGACTGAGTGTGAAGCCTTTCTCTTTACTCATGAAATAATAGATAACTTGGATTTCACATTAGTTGGCACAGGGCCAGAATCTTAATTGTTAAAAAAGCTGACTTAAATAAGCAGAGTAGATTAAGCTCCTGTGAGACCTCTCCTATCAAAGTTCATGTTTACAGTAAAAACAGCTTATACACTAATGGAAAGATTGAAGCTTATCATGACAAGTTGTGACCACAGATGAACCTGAGCTGTCACAGGTGGACGACAGGTGTTTCATATTTCCTTTTAGCTTTCTTCATGAAGAGAAAATGTGATTTTTAGTTACTTATTTCTCCTCAGTTTCCTGCTTAAAACACCCATCTGTATGTTTTACGTCTCTCCCTCATATCAAACCTCCAGACAGGATGAAATGTGTTACTGTATCCACCGTGACAATGATCCCATTTAGCTCCCTCACAGCGAAGCCACACCAACATTGATCTGTGCGTGAGGTAAAAGGAAATGTGCTGATTCCTCGCACACTCGGTTACACATTAACTGTTAACAAAAAAAAAAAAAAAAGAAATAAAAAGAGCTCATAGACTTGGATAGATAACCTGCTACTGCGTCTGTCAGACCAGGTAAATAAATTGCTGACAGAAAGAATAATCTTAACACAAAAGGTCATTGTTGCTACCGTCACATTTTCATGTTACTGGTGAGTTTATGGCCAAAATAAAAATCTATGGTAGACGTAGGAGAGAGAGGAGATTCAACTCACATGAATTTAAGTGTCTTTAAAATTAAACATTAAAATGTTGCTGCAGTTTTGTTTGTGTTTGTACATTTAGATTTTGTTATTGGCAGTTTAGTACCACAGTGTAAAAATAGTCGAATAATAGGATAAAAACGTGGCACAGATGATGATTCCACATAGCATTAATAACTAATTCTTTATACAGCCTTTATTTGCCAATAATAAAATTGTATTTATATATATTTCTTTATACATATTTGGAGTAAGTTCAGCATTATAATGTTAAAGCTGGTGGAAGTGGAGCTCATTTTAACTCTGTTAAACGCTGTTGGACAATTTATTCTATAAAAATACACATATTGTGAGATCATTATATAATTTTTATGTAAAATCTTGGAGAAAATGTCAATACTCCACTTCTGTATGGCGTCTATAAAATCATAATAATAACTGTAAAAAGTCAAACACACTTTCAGACCTTATTAAAACTCAGCCCAACCCAAGTGTGTGGCTCTTCACTTTGTCACAAACTGGACATGCACAGAAAACAGACCTTAAATCTGATATAACATCAAATAAGGAGCTTTTTTTTTTCATGCACTTGCATGTGTAAGGGTTACAGCTGTTTTGACATTAATCACAAATATGAAACATATAAAAAAAAAAAGTGTAACTTTCCATGGCAGATCAGCTCAAAATCATTAGTTATCCTGTTAAGTGAGCTGTTAAAGATGATGCAGGGCTAAGATAACCTGCAGACAACAGAAAATCAGAGTTAACGTAACAAAAGTAAAAGAATTAATTATGTATAACTGTCATTTTTAATTGCCTATTTAATTGCAAAGTGTCTATAAATCATCATGCAAGTTAAATATTAATAAAATCAGTTACAGCTTTAAAACTTGTGCATATAAAGTCTGTAGAAAGTGCAAATCTAAGAAGTTGTTATATGCTGTTGTGCAGTTTATTCTACTATAAAAGTATTATATATTTTATAGGATCATTATGTTAAATCTTTAACTGCAAAGTAACTACTAGTCACAGCAGAAGCAGCGTTAAATGGAACCTCAAAGTTGACTTTGTTTTACGTGGAACAGAAAGAAGTAAAATAATGAAAATAAAGCTGGATTTAAAGAGTTAAAGTGCCAATTATAAATGTGAAACCAGTAAGTGTGGATGCATTGTTGCTCGTGTTGTGCAGCGTGTTTGTTTTGCAGGTTTCAGTCAGAACGTTCCACCTGTTCCTCATGGCTGCTAATGGCAGGTGTGCATGCCTCTGCATTAATCAGGGTGCTGTGAACCAGCCGTTTAATCGCAGAGGAAGCCGAGCAGGTAATTACTTTTGAATCTTTAATTGCTCAGACAAGAAAAAAAAAAAAAGAGAGAGAGAGAGAAATTAAAACAGGGGGCAGGGAGGGAGGCGGCCATGGATGGAGATCACATGTAGAGGCTACAGCTGGGCACAACTTTGTCCCTGAGTGTCTCACAGAGCAGGTTCAGAGCATCAGGACTCTATTTATTTCTATTTTTTTACTGGTTCTGATTTGAACTGTTTTTCCTTCTTCCACCAGTTAGCAGTTAGCTTTTTCAGTAGTTTATCAGGTATACTAAACTAATGCAGTCTAATACAACAACCCTGCTGCAGGCACTCCTCCCTTCATGAAGGTTATAATCAGTGATGCAAAGTAATTAAACTCATTTACTCGAATACTTAAAGTTTTATGATACTTCGTACTTCTAGTCTACTACACTACAGAGGCAAATGTTGTATTTTTACTCCACTACATTTATCAAACATGCTCAGTTTCAGAGGGTTTCTCACACTTCAGTGTCAGTAATAACACTCACAAGTTTACATGGGTGACTTTAACTTTATATACTATCAGTAAATTAATTGTTCTGATAATACTTATGTATTTTTTACTGAAGTAAGATTTGGAATACAATACTTTTACTTGTAATAAAGTATTTTTCAGTGTTGTATTACTACTTTTACTCCAGTATACTTCTTCTGCTTTGGTACAAGCTCTCACAGTTCATACATGCATACGTAACCTGAGATAAGGAGTCACAATCCAAAAAACTTAACGCACAAATGACCAGATTTTCTCTCCCTTTGCAAAGCACAACAAAGAGTTCACACAGCATTTGGATGTTAACGAGAACAAAGTAAATATCTGATAACTGCATTCCAGTCTCGTTTCCAAATAAAGAGACTTCTTATCGTGCCCTAATTCGTCACAAACTCTTCCTTGTAGGCGTGTGTTTGACTTCCCTGCTGAGTACAGCAGCTAACGGCTTGGATCTGATTCACTCGTGTTCTTTTTCTCAGGAGATTTATTGCACGGTGACACACCTTAGATGGACCTGGCACAGTTTGTCTGCTCAAAATAAGGTCAGGGGTGATACTGTGCATGCATGTGTGTTTGAACTTTATTGTTATATGCTGTGGGTACACACCGTGTAGTCAGAGCGATAAAACCCTCAAATAAAAATGAAAAAAAAAATGGATTTAAGTTGATAGATTGAGCATAATAGGAGAGAAAAATAGACGAACAACAACAGATTTGCAGGTGCATGCATCATGTTGAGTGTTACTGCATGATGGGAGCTGTTTGTCCCGTCGTTCACTAGGTGACAGCAGTGAGTTCAACAAGAGGTTTCAGGGGGGAAAAACCACAGCTTCACATCCTGCTGCTAATCTTCAGCTCTGTACCCTCAAACAAAAGGACTCCTATGTTTCTGTCTTCTCTGCAGAACTATGCAAAATTAACCACTGGTATGGAACTGTTGGCCAGTGTCAAAACGTAATGGAGCTCATGAGCCATGTCCAGTTTCATGCAAATCTCCCCAGAGTTGATCAGTTCAACATTCGCTAATACATAACTAGGGGGTATCAGTGCAGGGAGATGCAACATCTTTATACTTTGCACACTGTTTGGGCTTCCAGGAAGGATTGTGGACAGCTGGAAGCACCTGCTCAATAATAAGATAATATAAAATAAATGGTTTATTTCAGAGAAGTGACGTGAACCACAGACAAACTCCCGACTGCTGAGACTCCAAATAAATGTGTGGAATCAACTAATGCCTTTCTGTTCCAGTCAGGAGCTAATTTATCTAACACGTCTATTGACTAACATCTAGTTTAACCTCAGAAACATCTGTGTGTTTGTCCTGCCGTTGGATGGCAGTTTTCTTTTTCATGCCTCGATGTGCCTGCGTGTGCTTTTTGGCTCATTTACTTTCTCAGAGTCAATCAGTCTGACGGAGACGCCGCTGTCAACCTCTTGGCCTCTCGTGTTAGTGCTCAAGAAAACTGTTACTCAAAGCTTTTTGGACGTTTTATGATCCAACAAAATATAATAATAAGGATAAATTATTAAAGTTAGAGTGGCAAAAGTACGTTTTACATTCAAACACTTTCATATTTGACAGTATTATCAGTATTCTGTCTGTTAATAATGGATATAGATATAGATATGGACATCGATGAAAGCAGAAACCTCTCATACTTTTTATTTTATGTCTTTACATAAACTTTTTTCTTCTGTGTTTCCTGAAATAACTTTATATCCAAAAACAGACAAACACTGTTCCTTCACTTGCCAGATTTTAACCGTAATAAATATGGTGTAACTTTATCAAATATTACGGTAAAAGGACTGTTGAGGTTGAGGATACATTGGCGTTTTATTCCATATTTTACCGTATAAATATCATCAAAAGAAAAGCTGTTTTGCTGTATAATTGACATGAAAATACCACATGAATGCTGTAAAATAAGGTTTTTCCATTAATTATTACAGTGTTTTACTGTAAAAATAACAGTCTGTCATTTAAAATACAACTTATTCTGTATAAATCCCCTTAAAATGCTGTTTAAATAAAGGTTTTGTTATGAAATATGACTGTGTTTTACAGTAGGACACACACAGGTGTAAATAATGTAATTAAATGAGGCTGAATTCCATTTAGTTGCTTCAGTTTCCGGGTCCTGGTGTTGTGCATGCGGTCACACTGTCATGACTTATTGGGAGACCTGAGACACAAAGGCTTATTTGCCTTAAAAGAGTTTCATTCAATTTTGTCTCCAACAGAATCTCTAGTGGTGCAATTTCAGGTATTTTTAAATGGTGCTGGCTGTATTGTAGTTTCCTTTTATTCTGACATACGATGAGAAGCCTGTTTCTGTTTTCACCTGATGTCACAGAGATAGCAGGTCTGCCCCCCTGTGCACCCTGACAAAGTGGCTGTTGCTTCGATCCTTGAGTCAATATTGACCACCAGCCAGCAGGAGAGAGAAACAGCAGCAGCAGCAGCAGCTGGGAGGAGGACGAGGAGGAAGAGGACAGCCAGGAGAGTATCATCAGCTACAAACA
This sequence comes from Argyrosomus regius, assembly GCA_946959425.1. Classification (NCBI taxonomy): domain Eukaryota; kingdom Metazoa; phylum Chordata; class Actinopteri; family Sciaenidae; genus Argyrosomus; species Argyrosomus regius. Next base: position 10,013,436 of record OX336889.1, read on the forward strand.
AACACACATGAGTACACTGTCAATATGATGTTATTATGGACTGTTGCTCTCTTGTGGTATCCTGAGGCTGTACACTTTGACTACAAATTACAGAAAGAAAACTACAAAACTACAGAGGACTGAGGCGTTAGATTTAGTTGTGGTCCATTACAACAATCTGTGTAGTCATATTAATTCAACTTTGACACCTCAGAGAGGAAACACACCTTATAACCTGATGCAAAGTGTCAGGAATAAAAACTAAAATGCACAAAAGCAGGTAGAACAAGACACGACACGTGTACAAACAGTCTCATCCATCTATTAAAACATGCCGCATTATTAAATTATATAATACAATGACAGCCAAGTTATTTAAGAGCCCCTCAACATATTTGCTGTGCTTGCTGGTTTAGTTTAGTTTTCAGATGTGTACCTGTGTATCACCTCTGTGGATTCTGGGCTTGAAGAGAGAAACATGTCTGAATATGATCAGCTCACAGTCCTAAAGAGTCAGAAATGCAAATTATTGCGGTCCAGCGAGTCAGATTACGGTGGCTCTATCTACAGAATAGGACAGAAATATAATATAATATGCATAACTATGTTTTCATATTCATTTGAAAATAAATATATATATATGTTTTTGTTACCTTAAAATGAGACTTTTATATCTGTCAGTCCTCTAAGTGACAAAATAAACACTGGCTCTGGATCGGGCCTTTCGTTTTTTGGCACGTAGTTTCTCCTTCACGCTAGGAAATAAGAGGGTGAGGAGAGGAGGCTGCAATCGTTAGCTGCACTGCGAGATGCCACTAAATCCTACACACTTGAACTTGAACTGTTGCTACCAGTGTTGCCAGATTTGGCAACTTTTTATTCAACTGAGTACGCAAAAATTGCTAAAATATTATGCTAAATTACAGCCCCTCTCTTCCGAGTAGTATGATTGTGCCGGGTTTTGATTTTTGTTATTGTTGTTGTGTTAAATACCCTGATAATAAAAGGAGATGTGACAGGACAGATTATTTTTGTACTTGTTGTCAATCCAATTTAGCAATCTGGTTATTTTCTGTTGAAGCCAGAACTCACACATCTGATCCAACGATCCAGACCCAGATTTTAATGGGCCTGAGCAGAAATACAAGCGATAATGTCTGAACTTACATGTGTAAGGTTGTTGCCAGAATTTTACCGTAATAATTACGGTATAACTTTTTCTAATATTACAGTAAAAGGACGTTAGTACTGTTGATTTCATGTTTAAGGTTGGCGTTTTATCCCATATTTTAAAATGTCTGTAGATTTTACGGTGAAAAACTACCAAACCGTGACAGTAAAAGACTGCAGAATATGGTGTTAAATATTACGGTGTTTTACCGTACAATTAACAATCTCTAATATAAAATTCTACTTTATTCTGTGTAAATTCCCTTAAAATGACGCATAAATAAAGGTTACAGGAGAACACAGTCATACTTCATGGTATATTTTACAGTCTTTTACTGTCATGGTTTGGCTGTTTTCAGCGTAAAATCTACAGGCATTTCTTACAGTGTAGGTTATGATGACCCAACTGGTTCTGTAGAGGGTTCATGACCTTTACCATCAAATATCTCCCCTCTGTTTCTTCTGATAATCTTAAAATCACAGCCAGGATCTTCTACAATGAATGTAAAAAGACGACTTGACAGCTGTACCTGGGGGCAGCTCGGCTCAGTTACGCTAAAAGTGTGGGAGTCTATGACGCAAGGGGTTGTCCTGCCCTAATGAACAAAATGCTGCATCACTGTTTTCTCTCATGTCTGAGCCTTTGTGACTTTACACGATGGAAAATCCCAAATCAGTTGTGACAGTTTGGCATTTCTTATCAGAAGCTTTGTCATTGTGAGAACCTCAAAAAAAAAAGAAAAGAAAAGAAAACATACTACACAAGTGAGAAGTTGAGGTGTAATCAAACAACACTAAGACAGAAACCAATTTGCCGTGACTTGACTAACAGCCAAACCTCAAAGCTGCTCTGATCTGACATGATTTAACAAAAGAGAAGAGGAGGAAAAGCTCAATCCCTGACTACACACACACCTTTGGCATGAAGAGCAAACACAACTTTTTCCAAGTCTTTGGCTCGACTCAAACACACACACACACACACACACACACACACACACACACACACACACACACACGCCCTGCTGCAGTGCATGTTGACAGAGCCAACACTGTCCCTGTGACACACACCGCCGGCGCTACGAACTGGCAGCCACAGGCCTCCCCAGCTCTCCCAGTGCAGGATCATCCACAGGTCATGTTTATGAATTGGGAGGAGTGGATGGACGCCAGCGTCTTCCATCACTTTCCTCTTCCTTATCCCCACTTGTATCAGTCGGCCTCTCTCCTTCAGCCATCTTGTTGTGATTCATGGGCGTGTTGATGAAATCTTATTGCGCTGATAGAGATCAAAGCTGCTGCTCCATCCGATGAAGTGACGCAATCAAAGCGCTTGTGGAAAAGTCTGATCGCTGATGGATTTATAACAGATAACCTCATGAAGGGCAACACGAAAACAACCTGTGATTGTCATAAAATAGTCAGAGGATTTGCATGATTAATGATGTTCTTTTGATTTGTGGGGATGTGACAACAACAGGAGGGAAATTTCTGGCTAAGAGTTGTCTTTTATTTTTTATTTCCTTGCTGACACTTCCTGATTGAGACATTTTTCCTGCCGACCAGTAATGTTAACATACATATGCTATAAATTCAACTGTCAACCTTTGTAAAGGTTGGTTTGTTGCTTGTCAATGCTGCTAACCGCCATGTCAGCTTAGAAACAGCTAGCCCAGCTTTGTACAAAGGTAACTAAATCCATCTATCTCAGCTAACTGGCTGCAGCAGTTAACCATTTTGGGAAATACGCTTATTTACTTTCTTGTCGAGAGTATGATGATAAGATTGATACCACTCTCATGTCTGTCTGCTATATGAAGATAAAGCTGGTTAGCTTAGCTTAGCATAAAGACTAGAAACAGGGAACAGCATGTCAGGCTCACTGACAGTGTAAAGAATAGACGGTGTATGCGTGAGGTCACGCACAAGTTTCTGAAGAGCCGTTGTGAAGCTCACAATTTGTTGCTCTGGCTGCCGCCGTGTTTGTAGTCCTGCCTCTTCCGCCTTATGGTCAATCTAAAAATCGGCAAAGACGTGGATCATCACCGAACTGAGGCGGCCTGAATGACACCTGGGTACTCGAACAAGCAATCTGTAACGACACCTACCTGTCAATCAAAGCCGCCACGCTATTGATTATGCATAACTTTAAGCCTTAATATAATTTGAACAGGTGAGTTAAATATAAACTCAGACTCAGTACAGTTGTCATGAACGGGGAAATCAGCTATAGAGACCAAAACTGTTTTTGTACCAGGCTGTAAACATGTTTATTTCTGCTGTGAAGTTGGACATTTTAACATGGGGACTTATGGAGACTGACTCGTTCTGCAGCCAGCCTCAAGTGGACATTTGAGGAACTGCAGTTTTTGCCACTTTGGCATTTACTTTACTTCGCAGTCACGGAGGTTGCTGCCTAAAACTGTATCCTATCCTTATGGTAGGTGGAGGTACTGTCAGCGAATACTTTACACTTTAAGATTAATAGGAGGCAGCACAGCACAACACAATGGCTGGTTTGAGTGTTTTCAAGACTCATGTAGCTTCATAAGAAACCTCTGTGTTTCTGGAGCATGTTACCAAGAAATTGGCTTTGGGAGATCTAATTGCATCCTGTTGTTACCAGAATAAAGTGCTAGTTAGAGACAAAAGTGACACATTTGTAATGCAAGAGTAAGAGAGTAGTCTAACGGATGACTACACCTAGCCAAGAAATAGTCCTAAATCCACCCAACGTGTCATTTTTACACTTCATTTTGTGCTGATTAAACAAATGATAAAGGATGATAATTAGTGAGCTTTACAGGTACTGGTAGGTTATCTTTTGACTGAGGCTAACTGTTTCCCTCTGTTTCCAGTCTTTGTGCTAAGCTAAGCTAACATGCTGCTGGCTGTAGCTTTATACTTACAGCGTACAGACATAAGAGTGTTATCAATCCTTTCATTCCCCAAATGTCAAACTATTCTTTAAAGTCAAAACTTCAGGACAGACTTTTACACGTCTGCCTCTTCGTTCAGATAACAACAGGACTTGACAACAAACAGCCGTCTCAGTCAATGAGGAGAGGAGATGAGCGGTCGGAGGGTTCAGGTTGAGGGTAAGGTCCAGCTCAGTCTGTGGAACGGTACATGGCCACTGGTTCCTGAATCGCACGCACACACCATGTAGCCCTTGCCCTTTTTATTTGAGTCACTTTCCAAATGTTCCGGTCCTGTGCCCTGGCCGGGCTGTGGGGTGAAGAGCGAGAGGTCACAAGAGGTGAGCGGAGACATCGAAAAGCAGCCAAGCACACCTTGAGACAACATCAGTACTCACGCCATGTCCCCGGAGCTTCACTTAAAAGTGTCAAAATGACCCGGAGAACAGGTCTACGCTGGCTGGATCCAGGTTCAGAGAGTGATCTTGGTTAGGCCAAGGAAAACCATACACTGTATTATAGATACAAATAACATCTTAAACAGTTGATTCCTGACCTTTAAATCTCACTGCTTCAAAATCATGACAACTGGACAAACTCACATCTGAAAACTGAAGAACAGAAATTAAATCAACCCTGTGGTGAGATTGTTGTGTCAGTTAAACCAAACATGGTCTGTATAGTGTCAATCGAATGGAAAAGGCAAATAAATGCAAATATGATCGTATCTATGTAAAGTAACACAAGTATAGTTTTTTATAACTTCATGATAGACACCTTGATTTCAATGTGACATCCTGAAATTTGTAGTTGCGACATTTAAGGACTTTCACTGACCCTGGTGACGAGTGATAACAAAATCAAAAGCAAAAGTAAGAAACAAAAGTTTGTTAAATATTCAAATAAGGACACACAGGACTTTTTTTTGTTTATCAGCTGGTAGGTTATTATTTTAAACAGTGACTCAACACTGATGTCCAAACCTTTAATTATTAGTTTTTATATGTTTGAAGAGGTAAAACTGTATAAAAACAACAAAACTGGACGATTCAAGAAAAGCCAGAACAATTAGGCACAGTTTGTGCAGCAGAAATGTCTTTTTTTTATTCTTGTTAATCATCTTTCATATTTATCTTGCAGCATTTTTTGGTGGCCCCAAACCCAAACGTCGGGAACCTTGGACTTATACTTCGAGCCGGACACCCGTTTGTGTATAATTTTGAAACCTCACTGTTACAGGATCGTGGTGGTGTTCACGATATGTTGTTTTTACGGTAAAAAAAATGGCAGCTGTGGTTGCCAGAATTTAACTTTTGTTTCTATGATGGTAAAAGGACATTAGTACTGTTGATTTCACGTTTAAGGTTGGTGTTTTATTCCATAATATTCTATCAAAAGAAACAATATTTTGCCATATAATCGACATGAAAATAACACATGAATGCTGTATAAAATAAAGGTTGTGTCATGAAATATGACTGTGTTTTTGTTATATGTTCTTCTTATCGTCAACAAATGACACGAACAGATGAAAGTGTGTTGCGCACAAATGATACTTCCTGACTTCCCCATCCTGTGTGCTGCACTCAGCCCAAAGCCCATTGGTTTCTATGAAAGACATAAATCTTTAAAAAGGAGTCACACATATATACTTATATACATATAGACGACTGTCCTGGTCCTGGATGGTCCCTGTCCCCTCCCTGGTTGCTCAACCTTTGTCTCCCTGTGTGAGAGCGTAATGGGCAATGCGTGTTCAACGCTGCGCTCCAGTGCACATACTGCTTTCACAACAGTGGTGATGGTCTGTGTACTGGATAAACTGTTTTTGCTGCTTGTTATTATTTGTTGTTAATGGTTGACAGATTTTAAACAGAGACATGTGAAAGTGCCAGAAAAATGTACGCCAAAGTGTAAGTCACCCAAGAGGTGCCAAGAGGCGTAAGTGTGTGTAAGTGCGTATACACTGTGTCCCATAAAGTTCAAATAATTTTGTTTTCAGACACATTGCTCTTTTTATTCCTATCTATACACATCAGGTTAATTGTGTTTTAATTTTCACTGATATATTTGGAAGACATTGATCAATAAAGTTTTGAGAAGATACACTCATCGGCAACAGTGTATGTTAATACTTGTACTAGTTGTTGAAAAAGGCTTTGACAAAACTTGTTTTTGATATTTTTCAGATTAAATTTATAAATTAAATCTAAAGTGTAGCTTTTGGAGCATTTTTGTTCAAGTTGGTGTCATTTATTAAAACTCTTGTGGTGGAAAACTCTATAAATGTGCTTCTTTCTTTCTTTACCTGTGCGTGACATCAAACGTATATTTCCTGAGGCGGGCTGAATGATGCCTGGTTGCTCAAACAAGCCATCTATAACGGCATGTACCTGTCAATCAAAGTGGCCACACTGTTAATTATGCATAACTTTAAGCCTTAATATCATTTGAACAGGTGAGTTCTATAAAAATTCAGACTCAGTACAGTTGTCATGAACGGGGAAATTAGCTATAGAGACCAAAACTGTTTTTTGTACCAGGCTGTAAACATGTATATTTCTGCTGTGAAGTTGGACATTTTAACATGGGGACTTATGGAGACTGACTCTTTCTGTCGCAAGCCTCAAGTGGACGTTTGAGGAACTGCAGTTTTTGGCACTTCCGCATTTGCTTTCACAACCACGGAGGTTGCCGCTTGCCTTTAACCAACATATTTTCAACGTCTGACCTTTAAATTAACCCTCTGTCCTCCTGCAGAGTTATAAACTCGTCACCAGAGGTGACGGAGCTGCAGACTGTAATTCATCTGTTTCCACTGGGTTATCTACTTTACCCATATAACAAAGCGGCTGGCACTGTGCACAGTGGAGCGAAGGGCAGCTCAGGTGGGAAACTTTGTACGACCGTAGTAGAGATAAAGGCGCTGCAGTGTAATCTGTGCAAAGACACCCAAAACAGCAGCAGCAGACTTCAGATGGCAGAAATCAGGTTTATGTGTCCCAACAGAACAAAAAGTACCTTCAATAAGACGTCACTACTATAACACTGTCCACTGAGACTCAGCAGTATAGTGTTAATGACTTTATTGAACTTTACGATCTTCCTGTATTGTGACTGCAGCGTTTTAGTTGTTATATTCATATAAAAGTTACATTACAATCATCATAATCACTTTCTGAGAAGTTAAACTTTGACTATCAACACATGCAGTGTTGAAGAAAGCCTCGCTGCAAAGTAATAATACGTTTAGGGGCAATCCTGGATATTACTAATGATCAACCACATTGATACTACACTGAAAGATTATATGTCTGACCAATAATTGGCTACGTATCTTGTTGTAAACCATCATACATATTCACAGAGGAGTTCAGTGGCTTCTGTGGTCACGTTGTTTTTGTTTACAACACACCATGAAAGATGGATAACTCCATGTGGTTTGATTTCCACTGAGAGAAGAATATTTTAAAGCAAAATGTGTCTCTCTCTCTTATAATTAACTAGTAAGAAAACTACACGATCTGCTAATATTTCAGTCAAAATTCACAAAAATCATGGATTTTATGAACTCACAGTATCTGTTTCTGTGTCAATGGATACTACCACACTGTGAAAATACTCCATTACTACTAAAAGTCCTGCGTTCATCATAAACTTACTTAAGAAGTAGGAGAATTAAGAACACTTAATCCTTCAGTTTATCAAAAAAATATGTCAAAAACAAAAACAATAATTTGCTGTATAAAGAATAAAATGGAAATACTTACCATGAATTGGTACTTGTACCGCGTGAACTAACCTGCTGCACAGGAGCTCTCAGCAGGTGTTGTCATCTTCATCTTAACATGACATTAAAATTATGAAACTATGGCTGCACAGTAAGTCAGAATATAGTAATATTGTTATTATAGAATAGACTGTTGTTGTCATATTTATGTATTTGAATAGTTTATAGTTGCAGTTAATATTACAACATGAGTAACATTTCTTTAAAAAATGGTAATAAAGATATTTTTGTGAATAAATGGATCAAATTTATAACCCCAACACGAGCAGACTTCCACTGAAGTTTCATGCTACTTCCCTCTTCTTGATGTGAATAAATAAGCTTGGTTCTATTGTATATAGCCACTTTTTAATATACTGTGAGATGGACACATGTGAGAAGCTTGAAGCTGAAAACTACAGGCAGATTTAAGCAGAAGTACACCTGGACACGCGGATATATACACCTGGAAGTGAAGCTGAAGGGCTGTGTGTTTGCATATGTACATGTATGTATGTAAAAAGTGGAACAGTGATCTATCAAGAGGTTCTGTGCATAATGTAAACTTACCTTTTTCAAATTAAAACAAAATAATGTTAAGAAAAATGATATTTTTGTGATGCATTTTCACCACTAAGTGTCATTTCAAGTGTCACGCAGACATTTAACTGAGAGTGAAAGTTAAAGGAAATCAATGTGAAGGTGTTAAAACTTGTAAGGTTGTATTATACCTGCAGAGTGATGTGATGGACAACAGATGAGTTTAATGCAGTTAATTATGACTTCATGTTGTTTGTTTAATCTTTATAACGTCTGATGCACACACAGATCTAAATAAACACACAAACACAGCAGTCTGCACAGTAATAACGAACAATATGCAGCTGTATTCACTTTGTTTTTTATTAATAGGGTTACATTTACCTCTTCATACAGTGTGTTTGACTTCTCCGTGTGGCCGTGAACATCGCATCAGATCTGGTTTCACACTTCACTTAATCTGATAAAGATTTCCACTAAAACGAGCTAAATAACGTGCATTCATTTCTGAAAATAAATAATTAATTAATGAGTTAGTGCAGAAAAAGTTCAGCTCACCGTGAATAATCCATCTAGTTTTGCAGATTTAAGCTCCGGATAAAATTTAAACCACCTTCGAGGAAAAAGCTAAAAAAAAGTAACTATTTGAACCTTTAAGTCGCGCCTTCACCTGCTTTGTGAGTCCATCGCTCCGTCTTTGTCTCCTCAGATGTGTTTAAAGGCTTAAATTCAACTTTATTATTGTTTTATTCACTGAATATCTACAGGGGGGAACTAAAGGTGAAAAGGTGATCCGAGGTTTTGTTTGTAACTGAGTGAACTGAAGGTTTATGGCTATTTTTAAGGGTATTGTCAGATAAGAGACAATTGGGGGGTAATTTAACTTTAAAATAGATTTCAGTGCCACATTTTTAAGATGTTAACTGTAGCTGCAACATGGCTTACATTTAAAATATTACTGATTATCATCTGTAGTCTTAATGCTGTAATAAAATGTAAATATCTTTATGGTAATGTGAGTACCTGAAACTAATGAGATTATTTGGCTTCATTAAAGTGAACACACAGGCTTAATGAGGACCTCGTTAACACCTGTATCCTATTCTGTGAGCACCTAAATAACACAAATCAAGAATAATAATAAATATAACAGAAATAAATAGGCCTCAGATTAAACCCACTGCTGTCAGAGTTAGATCCAGCGATGTGAATATGTGCAGCTCGCCTTTCTTAAAAGTCTTTATGGCATATACAACAAGGTCCAAAGTCCATGAAAGTTTTGCTGATAAGAGGAGCCAATAAAAGCAGCAGTGCAGCAGTGTAAACACATGTCTACCTCGGCCCAGAGCGGGCCGTGTTCTGCGGATTTACATAAGGCTCCCATCAGCCGGCCCACTCATTATCATGTTGTATATCCCCCTGCTCTCTGAAAGCATCATGGCAAAGTAGCTCCATCCTCCCCTTCAACAGGGAAGTGAAGCAGCTTCTCGGAGCAGGTGTCAGCAGCTGAAAACTCCCCACAACAACTGGACAAGAGAGGAACTTTTATTTTTAACTTTTATTTCCCCTCTATTCTCCTTTTTTTTCTCCTCCTCTCTGCGCTTTTACGCGCACCCAGCAGGCCTATGTTGTGTTTTTAATGTTCTCTAAAATGGTATCCAAGCTGACATCCCTGCAGCAGGAGCTCCTCAGCGCCCTGTTGGACTCAGGAGTTACCAAAGATGTTCTGATCCAGGCCCTGGATGATATGGACCCGAGCCCGCCGAGCTTTGGAGTAAAACTGGAGAGTCTGCCCATGTCGCCGGCTCCTCCGCAGAGCGGTAAGATGAACGGAGCGTCGGACGTCGACTCGAAACCCGTCTTCCACACGCTCACCAACGGTCACAGTAAAGGCAAACTGTCCGGGGACGAGGGCTCCGAGGACGGGGACGACTATGACACGCCGCCGATACTGAAGGAGCTCCAGTCGCTGAACACGGAGGAGGCCGCGGAGCAGAGGGCGGAGGTGGAGCGCATGTTGGCGTGAGTTTTTCTATTAAATCTGACTTCATTTAAAACGTTTATAAACTTATTAAAACTTAGTTAAAATACAGATTAATCAGCGCTCCAAATACTCAGTTTAAAACCTTTAAAATAAATAAAAATGAACTTTAAAACACTAAAAATCACTTCCCGAGGTTTGTTTACAGTTTTAAAATAACCCGCCACGGCTCGGTTTTCTCATTCTGGTTACTAATTATCCACATGGATTATTATTTCTTTACCTTTGCAAAATATCAGCTGAACTTAGAGCTATTTATTATTAACCATACTCCACCTCTGGGTGAAGATAAAAATCCGGTTACAAGAGGAGAAAGTGAACAAACACAACTCCAACTCTGAATTTAGGATTTAAAATAAAATAATTAACACGTTTCATAAAAAAGCATTCACAATAATAAACAATAATAATCATTCAAATAAAGCAACAGTGTAGTTTAATTTGATTATTCACCTTTAATTGAAAGTGTTTTATTTTTTTCCGTTTATTCGTGTGTCAGTAAACACATCACACTCTTGATATTCACTGTAAAACTAATATTTGAGGCCGGAAGAATATCAAAACTAACCCACGTGTAGTGAAGTTATTATTAATTTTATTCTATAAATCATCAACTGAAAGATACACAGTGGCGTGTGATTAGAGTGAATGGAGATCTGGTTATTCATTGTCAAAAGTTATAAACTAACATCTCCCACTTAACCCGCAGACTTTAGATGCAGGCCTCCACATTCTCCAAAACAAACAGACGTGTGTAGATTTGCTATAATTACCGATGTCAGTGTGTCTGGACCTGCTAATCTCTGATTGTATAGGCTGCGGCTGGTTTCTGACACTTTTCGTGCTGCTGCTACTGTAAAAATAAAAAATAAGAATTGGACGTATAAGGGCGAAATCTGCAGGTAAGAACACGCAGGTTTTAAATGCAAAACTTATATTTGCAGACAAAGTTAACACCGACACAAGTCATGTCATTTATTTAAAATATTTTCACCTTTTTTCGAGATTAATATCTGTACAAGTACAAATTATCCTTTAATTAAAAAAACATCTGGTTTAATTATGACAAATGTATTTTTTTTTTACTTTAATCAAGTCAAACCTTTTTTTTAATTTAGTAAATTAAAAAATAAATTGTCTGTTTTATGGCACATACACTTCAATATCCTTTTATTTGAGTATTATCAGAAGTTTTGTTGGCCTGCGTGTAGATTTATCACCTGGTTTTGTGTCTTTTTTCCCTGAGTGAGCTGGTTCATGGCTATTTTTTTTAAAAAGTTTTGTTTCATGTGTCAGATAAGAGACAATTAATTTAACTTTAACGTGGATTTCTGACTTTTATTTAAACCTAATCTCTTTCCACACCGACTGAAACGACAAATACTAAGTCCAAGTTTCTCAACCCTGCCTGGATCCACTTGAACTAACCTTTGAAAATATTTACAGCCTATTGAACGGGCAACAATGATAAACGTGTCGTCTCTTCTGTGAGGCCTTGAAACAGTGAAGCTAAAGTTAAAGAAACAAGTTGTGCTTGATCTGATTATTTTTTTATGTTTGTGGGTTTAAATACAAACTTTTATTTCAACAAAACTACAAAAATCTTGATGATCATGATGAAAGAACTTTTATTTCACTTATAAAATCTGAGTAAAGCTGATTCTGCTCTTTACCACGTCCCTCTAAAAGCTGCCTGTATGTCGTTCAGCGGTGTAACGAGTGCTGTTTTCTGTTCCTGAACCCAGAGAGGATCCATGGCGTGCTGCCCGCATGATCAAAGGTTACATGCAGCAGCACAACATCCCCCAACGGGAGGTGGTGGACATCACAGGGCTGAACCAGTCTCACCTCTCCCAGCACCTCAACAAAGGCACGCCCATGAAAACACAGAAGCGAGCGGCCCTCTACACCTGGTATGTCAGGAAACAGCGGGAAATTCTCCGACGTAAGTTAATATTTGAGTTTCTCACAGCTTGGCTCCGGCCTGTAATGTGTTGTTGGCAGGAGCACTGTACTTTATTTGGTTGGATATCAAGTTGGATTGGATGTTTCCTCATCATGCACCTACACCTATAGGCCTGTGCTAGAAGTTGTCATGATGTCTGACTAACTTTTCCTCTCGTCGTAACAGTTTTATTGAATCTACCTCTTCTTATTTTGCAGAGTTCAACCAGGCAGTACATGGTTCTGGCAACAATATGACAGACAAAGGCAATCAGGATCCGGTGTTTTTTTTCCCAGAGTTCAACCCGTCCGGTCAGGGCATGGGTCAGCCTGGTGACGAGGTCGGCAGCGAACCCTCCAGCAAGAAAATGAGACGTAATCGTTTCAAATGGGGTCCTGCATCCCAGCAAATCCTGTACCAGGCCTATGAACGGCAGAAGAACCCCAGCAAGGAGGAGCGGGAAGCTTTGGTAGAAGAGTGCAACAGGTAGAAGACATGACACCATCCTGCACGTTACTAGAAAAATGTCACCTCAACCACAATTTTTAATCTTGTATGTCTGTTTCCCTGCAGAGCTGAGTGTCTTCAGAGAGGCGTCTCCCCCTCCAAAGCTCAGGGCCTCGGCTCTAATCTGGTCACAGAAGTGCGAGTCTACAACTGGTTCGCCAACCGGCGTAAAGAGGAAGCCTTCAGACAGAAGCTGGCCATGGACGCCATCACCGTGCCGCCACACAGCATCAACCCTCTGCTGTCACACAGCTCGCCACATCATCCCCAGACCAGCGCTTCGCCTCCGAGTAAGACTCACAATCCACACAATTTTATTCATGGTGCCTACAATACCCACAATGCAACGTAGCCACAGAGATTCTGGTGTGTTATGTCACAGCTAATGTAGCCTTTAGCTTGCGCATGTCAAGTAGAGGTGAGGGGCAGCCTACAGAAATCTGACTTTTTTCAAACTTGTAGTCTTCAGCGCCAACTGATGCTGACTCAAGTGACATCACTTGAGGCAATTTGTGTAGCCACAAAGGTCATTTTTTAACACATAACACTCCCCTTTAAATGTCACACGTGCAGATTCATCACTTATGTTGGGAAATGACACATAACTGGCGACAGAATACCCGTAAAAATGTGAGCTAACGTCAGTTTAATTTTGAGGCGTATACTCCAAAAAAAAAGTGGATGATTTGTTTTTCTTGGGTGTGAAAATGCTGTCAGAAACGTCAGAGGCTCAGTTGATGTGATCAGAGAGGCAGAGAAAGAGGGGGCAAGTGATCAATGAGCGTGAGTGAGTGAGCTGAGCAAATGCCATTGTTATTCTGATCTTTGAAAACACACTGAGAACAATCCACATTGTACCTGCAATCTCCACTCCAAAGTCAGCATGGAGAAGCATGACACAAAGGGCAGCAGTCCTGTGACAGGCCTGGGTCAGGCCAGGGTCAGGGAGGGGGGGACAGACAGATCCACATTACCTCTACATAACGCCGTCATTTCCACATTTCCTCCACCCGATTACAGGTTGCTAATGACTCTGCTCGGAGAGTTGCCAAAACAAGGAAACGCTGTGTGTTATTGCTCTGACCATTTCACCCTGACCTGATGTTTGCGTTTGGACTAATTAGTATTGACTGAGTCTACCTGGTGTATACGACGTAAAAACAAAAGCTGATAGGCCTCGCGGCGCTTTATCCTCCGTGCCATCACTCACCCTCCATAAAACTGTGATTTGAGAGACTCACTCGGAGCCTATTGTTGTCCTCTCGTGTTCGAACACGAGGGCGAAGCTTTGAAGGGGAAAACACACTTGTTTGCCTTTCGGCTCGCTCTTTTACCTTTGGATAAACGGGGTTGGATTGTCTGTTTGTTGCTCAGAACACCTGACCAGGCATTGACCTCAGGCTGCAAAGCCAGAGGGGTCAGCGATAAGGTTGCCGAAGGGAAGGGTCGGTGCGAGCAATGGCGGAAAAGCACTTTGTTCCCCCTAAGAAACCCCTCAGCTGGCTGCTTACAAGGTGTCCTGCTGGCATCCTGCCGACAGCATCAGCTGTTTTTCAGTGTCAGCCTCTGGCCTGACAATAATATCCCAGCGGGGCGTCTCATTGCGTTGCTAGGGCACGGCCTGTATTATGCATGCTTAATGGACAATTAAAATCCTTTGCTACTACATCTCCCAGGCCTTTGATAAGGGGCTCCTCTGACTTCTACTCTCTATACTCTACCTCAGCAGGAGGTCCCATTGTCTGTGGTGTATTAGAAGACTGCAGTGACTGTAACCTAGGTTCATTTATCTCTGCTGGGCCTTGAGGAGGACTGATTTTAAAGCCTCCCCCCATCACCTTTATGGGCATTGGTATAGTTGCTGAGGCTGGGTGCAGACTTGAAGCAGCAGGAGCTGTCCACCGGGGTATTGGCTCTTTTCTGGCCAGACAGGACTGATGACCCCTTCTTCGCCTATAGAGAAAGCGAGTCACCCCCCACCCACTCCCTCCTTACACCGTCGCTGCACCTTCAGTCATACAAGAGAGGTCACTGCTGGGTCAGATCAAAGAAACCTCTCTTACTTTGGGAGTTTTTATTGATTCGGTTGCACTTTGTTGGCTGCTTGGTCACGACCGGATAGACAGCGAGCAGTTTTGTCTGTGACTTTTTTTTTTTTACTTTCAGAGATGAAACTGATCTCAGGCAGATTACAGAGTTTGTCAGCTGGTTGTACACGAGCACACACCTGTGTTTTCCGACGCAATATTTACTTACTGTTCATCCACTAATAACGTTTACTGAGCTCGAGTAATCCATCTTCTTATTTACGGCATTTTACTTTGAAGCATTGATCTCCACTGATGAGTTAGTTAAATAAATCATAACTTACAACTGCATGTTTGCAAATGTTAGATTGCAAAAATAATTGAAAGAAAAGGTTATTGACTAATTTATCCATGTCCTATACTTAATATACAGTATTAAGGTACTTTGTTTGAGTGTTTTAATTATTTATTATCTTATACTTTTTTACCTACTTTTTACTTCCCTACATTTATTTGACCAATAAATGTAATTCAGGAGAAGATTTTCTATAAAAAACACATGATGATCTTACAAAATATTATGGATTAAACCATTTTGTTTACAAAAATCAGCGTCTGGTTGGAGCACCTCTACGAGTTGTTATCAGTTTTTTAAACCTCTTCGATAGTTTTGTTTAAATAAACTGTTCAAGGCCCAAAAATGTAAAACTCAGGGAAGTCACAAATTATAAGAAAAAGTTCAAAAAAATGTTTAAATATTTATTTTCTGCTCCATTTATCATCTCACAACCCTTCAGATTTATTTTGTAACAAATTGGACCAAGTACCGACCTCGAGTTGGAAACCACTGCTCCAAACTACCTCAATATATAAGTAGTAGTTTAAACTAGCTGCACCACAACCAGCTACAACAGTAAGATGATGCCAACATGTTAATACATCTGTAACAATCTACAACAATGTAAAATTTAATAATATTTTAGTGATAGGAGCCTTTTTTTATTTTATTTTTGATACATTCTTACTTATGCCTGACTTTTACTTGAAATTGAGTATTTTTAGATTATTGGTGCTTTTATTTAAATCAAAAATCTGAATACTTCTTCCCCGTGCTGGTAATCTGGCAGCTAAAGTCACCGTAAAATTGAATCACTGCTGATCTAAGATGAGCTGCATCGTCATTCTCACACGTTACAAAACTCGCAGACTCAGAAGTTCCAGATGAGATACAGCAGCAGGGGGGGTTTTCCGTGGGTTTTTTCCACCACCTCGGGGTAGCTTTAAAACAGGACACACACACACACACACACACGTACAGAAAGGATGGCCTAGCTTTGCACTTTCCACTGCTCTGAGAGCCACAAAGAAGAGAGACTGGATACGTCCTGCAGAGACCCAGGAGGTCTGTCATATGCAGGGCCACTACAATGAGCACTGCCTGGGGTTGGGGAGGCAGGCTTTGATATTACATGGGTCACACAGGGAGCTAGAGCCTTTTAAACCTGCAGAAGATCCTTGCTACCACTCCCCTTCTGAAGTTCTCGCCCTCCCCCTGCTCCTGAAGGACTCCTTCAGCTTTTCATGGATTGTTTCGTCATCGTACCAGAGCACAATCATCCAGTAATGGTAGAAACCATCCCACTTTAGCTTTCTAGAGAGTCTTTTAGCTCAGATCGTAGAAGTTTCCTGCAGTTAGAGTTACTGCCCCGAACCCAAAGAAACAAAACTGGCCTGAATAGCATCCTTTTCTCCCTCTGACACTTTAAGAGGTCGCCCAGTACCGAGATAACTGCCTTTTTATGAGTCCTCTTCTATTGTGTGGCAATGGGGGTCATGAGTCCAATGGAGTGCTTTATTGTTCTGCGGCAGTGTTTACAAGGCATGGTGGAGTGTTGTGGGGTTGCTACTATGTTCAAGAAGACAATATGAAGTCTGTGAGCTGAACAAAATGGAGGACAGGTACTTCAGGGGATGAAATATGGCTCTGTGGCTTTGCTTCAGACATTGCGGCATCTGTATTTTAAGCATGCGAACAGTTCAACATGCTTGTTTGTACGCTAAATATGAAGATGTAGTTGTTAGTTAACTGTTTCCTGGGTTTTTTTAGTGCAAGATGTGCTCTAACTCTCTCCAAAATGTCAAATTATCGCTCTAAATGTTTGGTATCTTATGCAAGATTGTTACTATACATGACTCTATCCAACAACTCAAAGACAATCTGTTTTCACTGACACCTGAAGCAAACTTGCATCCTGTTCCAGTTTCCAGCAGCGACAAGAAATCAATGCCCCCCCACCCCCTCATTGGTCACATTTAGTGTCAGCGCCTCTCCTCTTTTTATCTCAAAATGGCTGCATATCAACGCTTCCTGACGTGTCTGACCGACTTCGGCGGGGCGTTCATGTCGGACACACTTGGGTCAGGGACGGAGGGCGCTCGGGGAAAGATGGGAGATCTGAGCGCAAACAGAGTCTGTCTCTACACTGTCAGTGAGCGAGGAAGGGAGGGAGTCTGTGTGGGGCTGAGACCACAGGATAAGAATGTGTTTGACATTGTTTGTAATTGTGTAATGTTTACTCTGTTGGTATCAGAGGGGGCCTGCATTGGCAAACAGGCATTTGATTGTCGGTTGTGGTGGGGTGAAGCATTCCTTTGGGCCTCCAGTGAGAGACAACAAGAAGTCTAGACATGGAATTAAGTGATGGCACTGAAAGACAAATTTTAATTTCACCGCAGCTTCACTTCACTGGAAAGTAACCAAGTACATACATAAAAAACATACAATAAACTCATGAAATACACTTCTCAGATGGTTTGTTTCATCATGAAAGAGGTAAAATTATCCAATATGTCACCCAAAAAAAGAAATCAAAGATTAGAGAAATATTTGCAGCAGAACTTTGTTTTTATGTCTCCTCTTTTAGATTTATATCGTGACCCTTTTGGAGGTGACCTGACCTCTAGGTTTGGATCTCAGCCAGCTACAATATGCCACGTATACATCAATCATCAGTCTTTCATATCTAATATCTAATATAATACTCACAGAGGCCGTTTCTCTGCAGGATGTGTACTTTTACGTCTACTTTAAACACATTTTGTTGCTGTACTTTTACTTTGGTATTTGGATCAGAGTACTTCTTTCACTGCTGGTAAACTTCACACTGACGTAATTGCAGACATCATCAGTAGCATTTGTGTGCTGATCGGAGAGTCCGATGGGAGTTTTGCTGTAGTGAGTGGGTGTACACAGTTCATGGCCTTGGCTGAGCTGCGCAGATAGCAGCAGTGGACAGGTCAGTGTGTTTGTTTGCTCTGTCCTCCGCTGTCTGAGGCAAAGAGCAGGTGAGCTCGGCTGGCTGGAGCGACAGCATGTGTCGCTCAGTGAAGAAAGAGGCCGACGCTACTGTATCCCTCTGCCCTGTGTAACTGTTATAGCTGTGAAAATAAGTGAAACTAACTGTCTGTTTGTCTCTATCTCAGTGCGTTACAGCCAAGGCCCCGGTGAGGTCACCTCCTCAACCACCATCAGTCACCACAGTAGCAACGCGATGCCGTCCAGCCAGTCGGTGCTCCAGCAGGTGTCTCCGGGAGGATTGGACCACAGCCACGGTCTGATGTCACCCGAGACTAAGATGGTGAGTGAACACACCTGGGCCTCAGATTAGATAAGCCTGCGTTTAGCATAAACGTACAAAGCAGGTTCCTGAACCTCGTCTCCCATGGACCCACCGGCAAGAGCCAACAATTAGCACATTGTGCTGCTCTGTTTGGAAGGTGGAGCCGAAGGTGGCAGGCCATGGCTGGCCTGACACGCAGCCTTCACCAGAGTGCGCCAGGCATGTCTATCGCTCAGCCAATAAACCTGACAAAGAAACATTCTGTCTTTATTGATTAAATGCCTCGCAGAGAGGAGCCACAGGTGGAGCGCTGCTTGTTCTGCCACAGAAATGACGCCAACATTTGATTGTACCTGATGTTTTTTTTTTCTTTTTTAGAGTTTCTCCCTTCTGCCCTAGTCCAATATTTGATCAGTGACAAGGAAAGCTGCACATGGATCTATAGCTCTTGAGTAGTGGTGCAACAATACCTTTGATATTTGATCTATTGCGAACATTTTCTTTTTTTTTCCCACAACACAAAACTCAATTTGAACCACTTATCTTGTTCCGGGTAACTGAAATATTCAAAACTGTTCACTGACTTCCCTGTTGGATAAAGTTACTTCTGCGTTTCAGATCAGCATTATATGAAATGACCACAGCTTAGGCGAGCGGTGGTCTTATCTGCAGATGTGCGTCTGTGCTCTGTGGGCAGCTGCCACTAGTCAAATAGACACAGCCCCTCCAAACGGGAGTACAGATAGCCATTACTGTACATGCAGAGATGTTGTTTTGGACAGTCGTTGCTCATGCACGACATTTTTAGTATGATTTCTTTCCTTTCTTATCTGTATTTGCTTGTGTGCCATGTATGAGTGGAGTTTCACAATCCTGGTGTTGTACAAAAGAATCTGAGCTAAGTCAACATTTATGCCCGTTGTTTGTTTAGCAGCCAACATCTGTTTCACTTTGAAAATACATTTATATGAATTTACATAGCAGATACTCAAAACGCTCTCGTAACGTTGGAGTGTCGCAGTCTAAATATTACAGCAATAAAACAGTGTTTATTTCCTTCACCTTTCCCCAGATTTCAGGTTCAGGCGGAGGACTTCCTCCAGTCAGCACGCTGACAAACATCCACAGTTCCCATCACAGCCATCAGCAGACACAGAACCTCATCATGCCTCTATCTGGAGTCATGGCCATCGCACAGAGTAAGTCCTCCCACATCGTCCCTCCACAGGATATTATCTAGCTCATCGTGGTGACATGGTTTGACTGAGTTCTGCCGTCTCTCGTTAAGGTTTAAACACATCGCAGTCTCAGACGGTGCCAGTGATCAACAGCGTGGCGGGAAGTCTCGCAGCGCTGCAGCCGGTGCAGTTTTCCCAGCAGCTCCACAGCCCTCACCAGCAGAGCCTGATGCAGCAGTCCCCCAGCCACATGAGCCAGCAGCCGTTCATGGCTACCGTCACACACTCACACAGTCAGTAACACTTCTTTGTACACCAGCCACGAGTATGCTTTTATAACGTTTTGTGCTGCTTTTAAAGCGTTGTGTTACCATTTGAGTGTCCTTCATGTGATCTTCTATGCTGGAAGTCATCTCTTGACCTCTGACGTTAACTTTAGGGATCCTTTAGGGGAGCCAATCCAATCCACACTGGGAACCAGTGAGTTTTACCAGCTGTACAGGGAGCTAAAAGGGGCAAAATCTTTAAAAATGCAGCCTAAATAAACACTATATCCACCCTATTATCATCTATTAGATTTGATTTTCTTGGCGTCATTCATGGACTCGTCTCTGCCCATAAGGCGAGAGAAAAGGAATCATTTGCTGCTTTCCAAACTGAGAAAGCGAAAGCTCAACTCCACAAATACTAGATTCTAGATCAGATCTTACGTTTCCCAGGATTTAAGCTCAACATAAACATCCTCATGGGATATGAAGTCACACTTCATATCCCATGAGCATCTAAAACCTCGAGTACAAGTGTGTAACTCTAATCATCTTTCTGATTTCCGTTGCAGTGTATCCTCACAAACAAGAGCCCCCGCAATATTCCCATCCGTCACGCTTCTCCTCGGCCATGGTGGTCACGGACACCAACAGCATCAGCACCCTCAGCTCCATGTCCTCGAGCAAGACGGTGAGTCTTTTGCCATATCACAACCCAGAGGCTGAAATTAGAAGCATGTTCTCACCTCTGTCTGCCTGCCACTGTGGGTTTTAGATTGAAAAAGTCAATGTCTGTAATCAGTTTCCGGGGTGCTTGCATGAGAATGAGCAGTAAATTTAAGATGTCGTTGGAATAATTCTCACATTTTGCAATCAAAGAGTAACAATTTGACACAGAAATCACCATCACCTTGTTCTGATTGAGAGAAACAACACAATCTGAGCGCACACTAACAGCAGGAACTAGATTACGACTTAGAGAAGTGTGTTATGATTGTGTGTTGACTTGTTTAATTCCTGTCACATTAGGACGCTCCTGTAAACAAGATGGTGCAACTCGGGGGTCTCTCCTGGGTAAATACAATTTCATCAGTTCAGTCACTTTAAATGAGTAAAATCAATAAAAATCACACACAAATCAAATATTTAAGTTCTCTTACATGTCAGGGATTGTTGTTTGGGGCTGCTGTCGATGTTCAAATGCTTTTATACGCCTCCAAACTAATAGACGAGACAGATATATGGATAGTATACTCCTCCGATTTTCTATTTCCTCCTAATCAATCACCTGTTCCCTCAGCCTGAACGCCTCCTTAAACTTTCCTCTGCGATCAGGAAATGAGCCCCGCTGTTAATCAAAGTTCTCAGGGGGCTTTGTGTCCTGCTACTTTCCTCCGTGCTACAGTGAGGCTGGAGATGAGATGGGAAGGGTGATGGGTTGGAGGTGGAGGTGGAGGTGGTGTTTTTTTTTTTTTTTGAGTAATTACACCTCTTCCTCTTTCCTACTTCTCCCTGCTCTCGGTGATCGCTCTAGCCTGAAATGTTGTCCACGGTGCTTTCACACGCTCAATTTCCCACGCTGAGGCAGAGCGCTGCTCGTACCGCCGAGCTGCTACTGACAGACTGATGGGTTGATGGGATGATAGCTGAGAGCACGGTGTATCCTCTGTGGTGGATACGCATCAAATTTAGACATTTAAAAACCTTTTTCTTTGACTAATTAGTCGATTATGACTAACTTGCACTCAGAAAAACAAGCACTACATCTGTCGATTACTATAGCAGAGTAAAAAGTACAAATATTAAACCAAAGTACATGTACTGCTGGTAACTTTGGCAGCACCATCACCCTGTGGTATTTCACAAACCCGTTTATTTAGAAAGCAATCAGCCAGCAGGCTCTCCCAGGTATTTTCTTATCAGGACTTTATTTGGCCGGGGCAGCCTTCTTCTCATGACACGACCAACATGCTCCGGCTTTTATAACACTCATTGTTTACCGTGAACCCTCCATTATACCTGAGTCTGTTTAAAAAACAACAACTCACCTTTTGCTTTAGAGGCCCGGCGTCGTCTAATGACTCAAAGTCTTAGCTGCGGGTCAAGCTTTATCAGGTGAAGCTGTTTGCTGGCCGCAGGGTCACGTTAGGGTCACCTGCCTCCACCCCATGGAGAGGCAGGACAAAAATAAATTCCACAAACAATCCCAAAAAAAAAGAGTATTTCAATGGAAACAGAGACATGGGAAGAGGGATGAGGAGTGTATTTAGTCAGGTGTGGCACATAAAGGTGAAGAGGTGATTCAAAACATTTACTTAAGTAAAAGTAGCAATACCAGAAAATATAAATACTCCAATTATTATTGGAGCATATAACAAGTTTAACCTACAAGAATGCATCATATTTTATAAATATATGATGTGTTTTTTTATTTACAATCTTTATCTGACAAGTAATAAGTAACTATAGCTGTTAAATAAATATAATAAATTTTAAAAAATGAGGTAAGGTAGCATTAAATACATCACTAGACCCAGTAAAGAGTGTTAAATGTACTTAAAGGTCCAGTGTGTAGGATTTTAGTCACATCTAGCGGTATATTAGCTGATTGCAACCCCCTCATCTCACCTTCTCCTTCCTAGTGTGAAAGAGAAACTAGCAACATGCATGAAAAACATGAAAATCTCTATCTCAAGAGGCAGTGTTTAGTTTGTTTGAGATATAAAAGTCTCATTTAAGGTAACAAAAACATAATAATTCTTATTTTGAGGTGATTATACACGAATAAAATATTCTGTAATTAGAGCCCTTAAATCTGACACACTGGACCTTTAATCACTTCCCAGCCTTGGTAAAGATGCACATTATCATATATACCTGTGTTACCGGACAGATTGTTTTTATTGTTTTATGTAACACAGGCCTACTTTGTCTGACATTTCTCTCTCCCTCTCCTCCTCTCTTCCCTTTCAGTGTCCTCTTCAAGCTTGGTGAGAGCGTCCACCTGACTTCCTCGGCGCCCGGCAACCGGAGCACATTTTTCCACCCTCTCACCGCTGTAACCATGACAACTCTTAATAACCCGGCAAACGTGGCGCGGCTGGATGATGAGTCAGTCAACAAACGAGAGGAGAGTGACGACGTTGGGCCAGGAGGTGGATGATGAGAAATGGGGGGGGGGGGGATGGAGGAAAGAAAAAATAAAATATAAAAAAATATATATTAAAAAAAAAAGCACCTGAACGTGAGGATTGGACTGGATTCTCCTCCATCGGTCGCACACAAATGATCAACAAGGATGTATGATTTTTACACAATCTTTGAAAACAGTATTTTTCTAAAGCCCCCTTTTCAACGGAACAAAAACCAAGCACCCAAACACTGCTCATAAACTATGTGTGTGTGTGTGTGCGTGTGTGTGTGTGTGTGTGGACCTGAATGAAGGCTCTGGGACAACTTATATTACACTGTGATTTAAAGGTGGAAATATGAAGGCACACTGACACTAACAGAGACAAATCAGCAGCAGCCTCCGCCAGAAAGGCTCGCGGCGAGCTCCCCGGACGCCTTCGCAGACGGCTCACACAAATCTCGCACGTGAGCAGACAATCACAATCACCTGTATTGATCTTCTCACCGGGCTTTAAAGGAGTCTTCCATGTTGTTTCTTTCACACTCAGTTTACTGTAATAGCATTACAGCCCTCCGCCGCTCGGGGGATTCATCATGTCGAGTTGTTCAATGTGTATACTGTGATTGAAAAGACTTTGACAATCTTGAAAGGACTATGCAACGCGTCTATAGGTGTATGCAGTGCTTTGTATAACTGGACTCCACACACTTGAGGCTGGAAATGAATATGCACTATCAGTACAGATTATTAGTACACTGGAGCTGCCTGTAAAATAGCACAAAAGCAGATGGATGTGTGACAAATTTTCTTTTTCCAAAGAAAAGCTGAGTGTAGGCACGGCTTCTATTTGTCTCGTCGCAAAAGTTAGCCTCCAATATCTATAAACCAGCTCTGCCTTCAGGGGGGAACTGACTCACTCTTTAAATGCGGCCCTTCCCCTCCCGTGTTGTTTGCACACAGGTTCAGGTGAATTTCAGGAATGGGACTCACCCTCCTCCTCCTCCTCTTATTCTCTCTCCCTCTCCCACTTCCTGCTGCAATGTGACGAGATACCAAAATAGGACAAATATTGTTAATAACTCCTCATTATAAATCATGGCAAGCACCGCCACCACCTCCATCTGCATAGAATGAAAATATTGACAAGTATTCAGAAACAAAACATCTCAGTCTGGTATTTTTGTGAAGGAGAGAGACATGAAAGAGGACGATGTTGTGACAGCGGCTGCTCTAATCATACAGGAATCCACAGAGACTGAGAAATGTAAGGGAGAGGAGCAGCTGCTGTGGGTACAGACGCCCACGCGAACACTATCGAGGTGTGTGTTCGGACAGAAAGCTACAAGCAAACAGTCGCTCAAAGTTTATTGTGAAGTTATTTCCCTCCAGTCTCTCTCCCTTTGCTCATTTCTTGGCTGCTTGAACACAGAGTCACAGTGTAGCTAGCTGGACAAAGATGGGAAAGGTCGGCATGTGGGCCACATTTAGCATCATTTAGCTTCTCCGCTTGCAGTAACATTTCTGTCTATCAAACCCTGCATGTTATGAGTGTGGCAGATCCAGTCTCCTGTTCAATATAGGTCATTACATTGTTTATTATTATGTTGGTTGGTTTGTGACTGTTATAGGCACATCTACTGCCATCTGATCAGAGGGCACTCATACTTGTGTGACAGGGCATGATTTGTTTTTTTCTTTCTAATGTATTATTTTTGTATAAAATTGAAATCAATCATAAATCATTATTTATACTTTCTGAGAAAATATTGACATTTCAAGTAAAAGTTTTTTTTCCCCAGAATGATGACATGGTTTGGATTATTTCGTGTACGCAACATGCAGATAGATAGATAGATAGATAGATAGATAGATAGATAGATAGATCTTACACACTGGACCTTTAAATATTTAAAATTTCACATTTTATATATGTATTAGCAACAAAAATGTCCTTAAAGTATCAAAAGTAAAACTACTACCACTACTACTGATGTAAACAGTAAACTTATGTTGTTCTTTATCGTGCAGCTCATTCAGCTCAACCATTTGATACACTGCTGGGATGTTTAATAATACATTTTAATCACTTAAACATTATTTTTTATACACTGTATGTTTCTAATTTATGTAAAATCTTAATCTGTAAAATAACTATAGCTGTAAAAAGTACAGTATCTTCCCCTGAGATGCAGTGGAGTCAAAGTATAAAGTATAAACAAAATGTATGTAGCCCAAATGTGTGTTCAGTGGTAAATGGACAGTTTGACCACTCAAGGCGCTTTTACACAACATATCACATTCACCCATTCACACACTACCATGCAACCTATTGCAAGCTGCATTCACACACTGATGGTGCAGCCTTCGGGAACAATTTAGGGTTCTTGCCCGAGGACACTTAGACATGCTTGAAGAACCGGGGATCGAACCACCAATCATTTGATTAGCGGACGACCCGCTCTACCTCCTGAACCAGTGTTACATGTGAGTTACCTTCCACCAAATAAGAGGCTGTTGGCCGTATAGTAAGAAGTAGCAGTTAGTGTGTTTATAGCCTCTACAAAGATGTTGTGGCGTTACTGTGCCATTAGCAAACAGCCTCTTTGAAGTTCATAGATCTAAAGTGCACATTGCATTTCAAGCAACAAGTTCATTGAACCCAACATGCATAATTCATTTCAGCCTTTTTTTTTTGCTGCTGGCATAGCGTCCTTCTGTAAAAAAAACATAGTTGTCATTATAGTTCTTGGAAACACAGCTTTCATTGATAAAGGTCACATTTGAATACATCATTTAATTTTAATATACATACATATACAAATCACATAGCTATAACTACAGTACTTTGTATGTTTTTCAGGAGGTACACAGTGTTTTCATGTTAAAGGATGTTTTATAACACAATCTGTACATAAAGCTTCAAAACCATAGTTCACTTTAAAAATGTGTAATCTGAATTAGTTAGAGACCGTTTGGTTATTTGCATATTAAGTGTGATATAGTCATTTATAAGGCTCTTTGGTCTGTTTTGCCCCATCACTACACTTAAATCTGCATTAATTGTTTTTTTTCACCACTTGACTGACATATTATCAACCTTTAAGTTGAACTTGTTAGCAAACAGTTGCTTATTTAAACAGCCAGCTGTTATGGAGCAACATTATCACTCATTTGGAGTCATGTTTCCGGTCTTCTGATGACTGTAAGTCCAATATTCAGTCTCTTTTTGCTTTGTCTTATCTGCTAAACGCTCCACTATGTTCAACAGTTAGTCTCTTACAGGGTCTGTTTTGCTGAGTATAGAGGAGTTTTAGAGCCTTTTAGCTAAACAAAACAACAAAACAACAAAACAATGAGCTGAAACTCACTTTAAATCATCGTAAAGCTGCAGATTCACATGATAATTCTCTGATTGTTATTTAATTATTAGAAAATCGAACATAACCACTTTAAAGACATCGGCTTTAACGTTTTAAAACTTTAAAAAGTAGCAGGATTGTGATTTACATGACTTGGCAGTGCCTTAAATCTGCTCTTCTATCCCTGCGTTGACCTGCAGCCTCCTCCTCTGCGGAGCCCTGCTGGGGGAAGCCTTGTAATCCACTGATGTTGCTCTATTTAGTTTTGAATGAGGCCTTTGATTTTCACACCCAGGAAGCCTCTAAAGATCTGACCATGTCTCCTTTTGAGTCTTTTCTCTAAAAGAAACTGAAATACTGGGAGGCTCATTAGCATCTGTTAGACTTTGAAATACAACACTAAACTCTCTAAACATGACATTTAATTCAGCTGTGAATTAGAGTTTGAATAGAAACTCGGCTCACTTTGTGCTAAAGAATTTGCTGGGTGCAAACACAGTTTATATTTGCCGACCAATTAGTGATAATAGTATAAGGCTCATTGTATTAATAGCTTTATTATTATTGAAATTTAAGTTGTTTCGTACAAAACATTTGAAACTCCCTATAGTTTTCAAATACAGACATTTCTATACCACACTACATTTAGTCGTTTAGTCACATGGGGTTACTAATTTCATCCCACAGGTATACTATATAAAAAGTCTGAGAAATGTCAATACTGGACCAGAAAAAGCAACAGATTTTCATTTATTGTAACATACACAACATACATCACATGTATGTGATGTATGTTGTGTGTTAAATGAAATTCCTAACTTATTGTTCTGGAGGTGGTTTCCTGGAAAATCAAAAAATGCAACCCCTTAGGACATATGACCACTGACAGTTTAAAGAATAGACGGCATATGCGTAACGGGTTTCTGAAGAGCTTTTTTAGAAGCTCTGGCCTGTCCTGCCTCTTCCGCCTCCCGGCTAATCTAAAAATTTGCAAAGACGTGGATCATTTGCGGACCTGAGGCAGGCTGAATGACGCATGGTTGCTCAGACAAGCCACCTGTAACAGCACCTACCTGTCAATCAAAGCAAGAGGAAAGGAAATTAGCTATAGAGACCAAAACTGTTTTTTGTAACAGGCTGTAAACATGCTTATTTCTGCTGTGAAGTTGGACATTTTAACATGGGGGCTTATGGAGACTGACTCGTTCTGGAGCCAGATTCAAGTGAACGTTTGAGGAACTGCAGTTTTAGGTAACTCTGCATTGGCTTCACTTCACAGAGTTTGTTTGTTTTGTTGGCGTCCAATAAAACCTGCAGCTTGTCTGTAAAACATTGAATACCAAACTTAATATTTGATCAAAACGTGTCAGTTCAGTCTTCACTCACAGTCCACACTGATAAGAACTGATTCAGTTTTACACGATGATCGTTCACCTCCTCCATAACTGTCTGCTTCAGAGCTGCATCTCCTCGGATCAAAGCACAAATGTTCCAGGGAGGAGAGGATCATGGACTCTCCCTGCACCTTGAGCATGACTCCCAGGCAGCAGAGCGTTACAGGAAGGAAGGTCATGACTAATGCCGCCCAACCAAACTGGGCAAATGTTGTCAGTCAAAACATGACGTCCTTGAGAAAACTTTGATATATCTTAATAATAATTTAAACTAGTTTGTATATTTTTTATGTCTCTGAAGTTGCTCTGTACTAAATCACTCAGGCCAAGTTCAAGCTTCTTAATCAGTATGAAGACACACACCGTAAAACTCACTGCAATAAAACTATAAATAAGATTGCTACTATCGCTGATACTGCTAGATATTAGTGTAATATCTGTCCTATTGCTGCTTTATTATTCAGGTCGTACGATGATATGAAAAGCAGCTCAGGTTGTTCCATTGCACAACTACATGCCAAAGAACAGCAGTCAGGCTGCAGACCTGCTCACAGTAACTGCTGCTGTGGACTTTAATGATGTTCAACATTTTGCTAAATTGGCTGCGTTTCATTGGTTTTGATTCTTCTTACAGCTGATTTGAATCTTTATGGTGGAGCTGCTGCTCATTGTTTCAACTTAGTGCAAATACTCCTAATATCATAAAAATGTGTTCAATAAATATGACTGTTGTACAGTAAAACACCATCAAATTTAATGGCAAGACCTTTATTTTATAAAGCATTTATACTGTATTTTTATGTCAGTTATACGGCAAAACAGCTTTTCTTTTGAATAAAAAAAAACTGTATTTATATGGTAAAATATGGAATTAAACACCAACCTTAAACGTGAAATCAAAAGTACTAATATCCTTTAACCGTAATAATAGAAAAAGTTATACCGTATTTATAATCAGTTTTTTACCATAAAAGCTTAATTTCAACAACCTTTTCTGATATTACAGTACTGTGGTTAACGTCTGGTCGGGTTTAGGGTATGTTCATGAATCATCACATATATTCTATGGATAATTTGTGAAACATCTACAGACAAAGTGCAACAAATCCTCCACTATCCGTAGGCATACTATCCAAATAAAGTGTCACCCAATTTTCTTTAACCTTTATTTATGAGTCTGTTCAACAAGATTTGAGTCCCTCTGACCATGTTAAGTGTATTTTATGTACTGGGTGAATAAATCTATTCTAAAAGCTTTGTAAAGCAATTAAAATGTTTATAATGTGCAAAAACATTACATGAAATTTTAAATTTATATCAGAAATTATCTTGTTTTTTCAGTTGACATCTCCTATTTTGTCACGTCCCTCATGGCCTTTGATGAAAGTGTACTTCAGCTATGTAACCTGTAACCCTAAAAATGCCTTCTCTGTTACAGCAGCACTATTGTAACAGTTTAGTAGAAGAACATAAACAAAATAATTTGACTGAATCAATCAATAAAAACTGACAATAAACGAGGCTCAGAATGGTTTAAAGTAATAAAAACAGAGGATAAAGATGTCGCCATGAACAGAGATACAGAGCAGACGATGCTCTGTGTGCTGATGATCGGCCAGTAGATTCAGTGCGGTCGAGGACTCGAGAGGTCAACGCGAGGAGCGAGCTGGAATAGAGGAGAGGGCCAAAGAGACAGAAAGTGGAAACTGCAGGGTGAATGTGGCCGTGTGTTTAGCAGAGCCAGAAGAAAGGAAACTACATCAACTCCAGCTGAGGCCCAAGGGGTTAATGGATAAGACTACCCAGCAGGGGTCAAGGGTCAGGAGGCCACTCTCTGCCAGGGCTAATTGGTCACTGCGACCAGAGTTAACGCCAACCTCTCTATGGAGAAATACATACACATGTATGGAGCTGCTCTGACAGGAGTCTTCCATCAAAAGCCCCCTGATCAAGGAGGCCTCTGTTGTTGTGCTCCTGCACAGTCATGGAGATCAGTCAGGCCTCCGCGGTAACAATCAGTACCCTTCACCGTACATCGCCACCAGCACCACCTACAGTGACAGCTAGGCTGGACTCGAGAAAAGATGGGTGGCTTTTGATCTCAAGTTATTTCATTCAGTTCAATTCGGCTCATTAGCATTCACTTTTTTATCTTTAATATGAAAGATGATGGAGATGTATGGGAGGAGAAATATCTTTATTTGCCCTCCATCGAGTATAAAAACATAATTATCTCTATATATAATACATACAGAGTGCTCAGAGTATTTATTGAGTATGTACATGTGAAAGAGCAACATTTTTATTCATAGTATCGAACATATTTTAATGCACAAAGCAGCTGCAAAGTGTTGTGCAGATATCTAAACTTTAAGACAGATTTAAACAAACTTTAAAAAACACGTGTGAGCCAATAGTGATTTAAAAATGTCGCTATAAGAGGAACAACATCAGAAGGTGCTTTATATAAGATCTTATATAAATTAACTGAAGATTAGTGTTTTCATTTGTGTCATGCAACTGTATCCAAAACACATGAATTTACAGGAAACCATAAATTCATACAAGCCAGGTCCAAAATGCAAACATTGTTGCAAATAAGTCCAAAAATAAAGAAAAATGGAACTGAAACCATTTTCACATCTGAGTTCAAAAATTCATAAATTGTTGAAAAGTACTGAGCAATACTGTGAAATCAGAATGAATGCTAAATTTATAGTCAATCTTGGCTTTTTTCAGTGACTTTGAGACAAATCTAGCAACGTACCTGCACGCCTGAATATTTCATCACACACATTTCATGAAAAACTGACGTTCTCAAATTGTTTATTATTATTTATTTATACAGTACAACATTCCATTTCTATCAAATCACACAGCTCACACAATCGGTTCTGTTCTCTTGATTGTTTTTTTATTTGCTAACCTGAAAGGTACGACAACGTATGATTCAGGGCAGTGCTTTTGTTTAGTGCATATACTGTATGTCTTAATTTTTTGGCTTCAAGACAGAAAAGATTGGGTGTACATAACTTGAAAAAAAACAAACAGAAAAGGCTGTCATGTTAGACTTGTTGTTGATGTCAGACTTATCTACATTTTGATGATCTTGTTTAATATTTGGATGTGAAAACACCTGAGAAAATAAACTTGTGTTTGGTTCTCTTGGTGGGATTTTACCTGAAAGAAATCACACCACATGTACGAGCTTTAAACTAAACATCAGGGCCACATTAAATGTTTTTAGATCAGTGCAAATCTTTTTTCACCAGAAAGAGTCTAAATTCAGTCGATTTGCATCTGAGTCTGAAAACCTGCAAGAGCCTCTGGTTTAGAGGAATCCTGACAGATTGATGTTGTCATGCTGATGCTGTCACAGGCTTGATGCTGGACGGGTTAATGATTTATGGTGAATAGTGGGATGCCCAGAATGGGACCCGGGTTAATGTTCACCTTTACTCGGCGGACCTCCTCTCTTTGGAGGGGGGTGGTCTGCCCACGGTCAGTCCAGATCCAACCGTCGCAGGGACGTGACAGACTGACTTGAGCTGACCGGCCTCCAGCTAAACCCGGCACACACAGCAGGGAGGGAGCCCACGCTCTGCCCTCAGAGGCATGTGAATAGGTTCAGAGAAGAGGAGGGGACGGGAGACTGACGAGGCCTAATCGTCCCTTTAATGAGTTTTAATAGAAGCAATAATGAGCAGCAGAAAATAAGCTCACATAAACAAACCACTCAAAAAACTTCACTGTGCAGAGTTTGATCCTGGAAGGCTGCTGAACAGGTTTTTCAGTGGTCCAGAGGTTTTAGTGAAGTAGGAGACATCTTGTGCCAAATAATTCAACTTTTGAGATGAATAATATTTAATTAATTGATCAAATCTGCCTTTTTCAATGACAGCGAAAGAGCAGATTCAATTTTTCAACGAGGTAATTGATTTTTTGTGGGAAAAGACACATCATATGTCGTCCTGCAGGGTTGTGTCCAGGATGAAAGAAACACTGGAGTTCAAATTCCTCAATGCAACCTCCTCTATTCTTCTTTTTATTATCATGTGTTGATGTGATTATTATCATGTTTCATATTTAAGTGTTTAATTAAGTTTTCTGTGAACGTCAATGCTCAACTTGAAGATCTAAAGGCTGTAAAGTGTTTATAGGGCTGAGTATTGAACCAGAAGGTGTTTGTATTTGTTTAGATTCTCGTCTTTCTATCAAATATTTTCCACAAACTGTATTAAACTTTATGTCAAATTGTGATCAGGCAAAACATTTCTGTGCTGTTTCATATTTTATGTTGAAAGACAAGATGCTGATATCCCCCAGATATTATTATACATGTGTGGATTTGTTTCCAAATGTACTGACCTCTTTTATTTTATCTGAATATGTTGCTCTCTGTGCTGTTTCAAAGTGCTGACCACTCTGCTGGGCATTTCATTGTGGCGGAGACCTTTTATTTGAGAAATGTCTAAATCAGCCTTCAAACTTCATCATGTGTATTTGCTTCTCCTCCGGTCAATAAACCTCCAAAATTCCCAGAGAAAATATTGATAAAACTTTCCATATAGGCAGCAAGATTTAAAATCCAAGCCTAATTCTTCATTAATTTAGGTTTTATTGACATAAAAGTAGTAAAATTCAAGTAAATCGAGTACAAACGCACTGAAATAAGCCTGTAAAATTTGTAAAATATGACTTCCGTGTCCTCACCAAAAGCCACAGCCCTGTCCTGTAACACTGGCTGAGATTACATGCAAGTGAATTAGGAATAATTTACTGAGATGATGAATGAATAAATCCTGAATCGACTTCCACACTCGTCTTCATCACCTGCATGGAATACTGTTTTGATCGTCAGTATACGTCCAGTACAGTTTTTCCGTTAGTTGTGAGTCACTCTGAAGCCTAAATGGTTGCATTTGTCCCTCTGTCATGTATATGGACTCTGAATCATTGCTGCTGAATAGAGCTGTGCTATAGGAAAGGTTGAGGGCAAATCAGGTGATGGATAGCAGCGGGACTTGTCATGCACTACTCTCATTAAGCTGTAAATCTTTCACAACAACACCCACTAAGACAATGCCAGGGAGACTTTTCCCTATTGCTCCACCTTGTCATTGGTGTAACAATGAAACTGAATCACTTTGTAAGGACGCACAATGGCCTCAATACTTTAAGCAGCCAGTAAAAATGTTGGACAAGACATCAGGGGATAGATACAGGGGGCGTGAAATACAGTGAGCAATAAAAATATCAGTTTATATGACATAATGGAGCAAATCAGGGACATGATCTAATGACATAAAAACATAAAATCCATGAATAAAACAGAGTACAAGAGGTGACACTTTGTTTGTTTAGGGAGTAAAAACATAGTAGATGTTAATAAATTAATACATTTAGCATTGTTTTGGCTCACAAGTACCCAAAATCTAAAGACATATGATAAACAAATATTGGTAGTGTGTGATTAAAGTCATGCAAAAAAGAATCACACAAATATTTAAACCCTAATTTAGGAAGATGTCATCATTGCTTTAAAAGATATTTAATATGTTGGAGTAAAACTGAGTGTTTGTGTTTGATCTAACCTTCCGTCATTATCTCCAAAATGTCTCTCAAATACTCACCTTGCACAACTCTTGCATGTATACTGGACAGTGCTGAAAGAAGCTAAACACTGACATCTGCTGGATATTTGCTGCAGCTGCTGACATGTTGTGTTTGTTGTCCTATGTTGAGCCTCTCAGCTAATCCTTCCTCTCCTCTGAGTATCAGTTTCTCCCTCTTTCTTTAAGCAGTTGTACAAGAAGTATTCAGATCTATTAACTGAGTAAAAGTAACAGTACCTCTGGGAGCTCATCAATAAACAGATTTATTGTGTCAAATTATTTTAAGAAAGACAAAGCCAGTGTCTTGTGTTAACTCTATCATAACATTTAAAATGACAATTTTATTTGCTAAATGTAATAGTTTATTTAGATTAAGAAGTGCAACCCATAAAGGAGAAGGTAATACTTGAGTTTATCAAAATCAGCAAATCACTTTTAATTACACCTCTAGTTGATCTTTTTATGTTCTATGTCAAATTTTATTCCAATTTTTATTGATTTATTGCTTTTAACTTATTGGCATTGTTGTTTTTGTGTTTTGTTTTATTGTAAAACACTTTGTAACTGTGTTTTGAAAGGTGCCATATAAATAAAGTTTGTTATTATTATTATTATTATTATTATTAGAAGTAGTAGTATAGAAATAAATAATAATAAAAAAATTTAAATAAATAATCCTAATCCCAAGTCTATAAAAATGTATAAATATACAGACAAAATAAAATAAATAAACAAAGAAAAATAAATAAATAAATAATAAACTAAAAATAAATAATACTAAAATAATTAAATAAAGCCAAAAGTGTATATAGACAAAATACAATAAACATAATAAAATAAAATAAAACATATAAATAGCCAAAAAATACAGGTCCAAAAACATGTTAAGATGTATAAATAGATATAGGATGGCAGCTTCATATTTTGACAAATTATCTAAATAAATAAATAATCCATGAATAGATAAATAATAATAAATATAGTTCAAGTAGTCTTGACTTAAAAATATGAACATGTGCAAAGGATGCTGAAATAAATGTGGTTTATGTAGCAGGTTGTTATATAAACATAGTGAAGTTACATACAATGGAAATACTATCGAGTACTCGAGTACTTGAGTAAACACTTGTTGATCATGTGATCAGGTGGTCAGGTGGAGCCTGGCAGCAGGAGCAGGTGAGCTGCTCCTGTCAGCCTGAACTCAGGGCAGCACAGTTCCTCGTGCCCTCCTCCTTCCTCCTCCTCCTCCGTCACTGCTGACGTCATCTTCCTCCTAGTGACTGTGCTGTTATCAAGATGGCGCTGCGGCCGGGATCTGGGGGAGGCAGCAGGTAATTTTAGCCTTTTAAAATCAACTCTGTCGCCGCGATGTGAACAGCTTGTGAGGTGTCCGCCTCTGGGTGCCGGCTTAGCGGACACGTTAACCGCACAGGAGGGCCTCAAAGGCGGGCTTGTTTTCTGTGTTTGTCCGGGGCATGAGATGGCTGGTTGTCAGGTGTCACAGCTAACGTTAGGTTAACTGGTGGGAGCTCGCTGTTTCTGCTGTCTGAGAGGACCAAAAACAATAACACAGTGCTTATATATTATCATATTTAACGTGGTGTGTCGTCTGTAACCTGCAGCTCATGATTTCCTTTGATATAACACATTATTTATTGAAAAAGAAACGCACATCACTCTGGTAGCATTGCTAGCACCTGTGCAGACAGGCCTGTGGATGGTGGCTGATGTGTTGATATCTGACTAACATATCACCTGTTATCGGGGTGTTTGGTGTCATGTTGCTCCACTGCTGAGTGCTTAAGATGTTGAGGCAGATGGGGAGAGAGTATCCTGCAAAAAAAAACAGGTAAATAAGTGAAGTATCCTGTCCTAACATCACCTCTACAGGAGTTAGACTGCTCTGCTTAATGACATCTCTCACCTGGAGTTGTACAGGTATCTCATGATGATGGTGATGGTCTGTAGAGGAAGATTAAACTCATGATAGACTCATGTTTCTTTCATAGGCTGAACTGGAGCAGCTTGAATAATGAATATGCTCTCTCTGGGTAGCCAGGTGATACTGATCTGACAGGTGAAACCAAAGCTGCCAAAGACTGTACATGAGCAGAGAGAAAAAGCAGATGTAACGTGAAGACCTGGACGTAATTGTAGTTCTCTTTTATATGCTTATCGTTCTGCTGACGTCCGATTGTGTTACAATGTCTCTCAGCTGAAGTCAGTTTTGTTTACATGCCCGTATGTCAGGAGTCAGCCCCCTTTTTTTCCTTAATAATGACTTAATTCAATCAGACAGGCACTTGTTTTTCCTGACTGTCAATCACAAACATCCATAAAGTCTACATACTCTTAGCCCGGTGCGTCTTCATCTGTCGTGTTTCAGTGCATAAAGTGAAATGTATCAAGCCAGGAGGTGGAGCGGTAGTCCAGCCTATAAAATCTACCTGAATGTTTGGAGTGAATGTATCATTGAATATATATATATAATGAAGCTTAGCTGTTCAGTCATAGTTGCAGTGGCTGTATTTCTCCCCCGTGTAGACGGTGACGATGCATGACATCAATCCTGTTAGGTGATAATAGCTCCATGCAGATTTCTTTGTCCTTATTACAACAACATGTGACAGACGTTTAACCTCATGAGTGTCAGATGATGTCCTGTCTACTAATAAAGAGTGTGTGTAACTATGGACGTTTGCAAGTTTTAAGTAACTGGAAATGCATCTGTATGTCACGGGGCATATATCCAAAAACAATGCA
Organism: Argyrosomus regius; assembly: GCA_946959425.1. NCBI lineage: Eukaryota > Metazoa > Chordata > Actinopteri > Sciaenidae > Argyrosomus > Argyrosomus regius. The sequence continues at coordinate 10,049,660 of OX336889.1, forward strand.
GATAGATAGATAGATAGATAGATGACTTTATTAATCCCCGAAAGGAAATTAGGTCGTCCTCTTAGCAGCAGTCCGGTATATTTAATAGAATAAAATACTGAGGTAGAAAAAATAAAAATAGCACACAGAATGGGACAAGGACACTTAAAAAACACAAAATAAATAGGTAGATAAGGTGCAGTGGCAAGATGATGGTAATGTTATCATTAAAACAGTATATAATAATAATATCACACACGTTTTATTACAGCATTGTTGCTATACAACATATAAAAGTGGTAAATAAAAATACTTTTTGAAGTAAACTGCTACATTTAGCTGCTCCTGCTCATCAAGCTGCTGCTTTAAGAATTAAAAAATAAAATAGGAAATGGATCATTTGTTGAGATAATGTCGCTGTAATCATGATAATAATCTCCAGTAGCATGTTCATGGTAATTCCCATTATGTGTTAGCATCGAGCTAATGGACTAAGCTTGATTTTATATGTATCGTAGCGCTGTTATTTATATAAAATCAATTCAGGAATAAAAAAAAGACATAAATCATAAATCTATTTTTTATTGACCCCTGATATTTGATTGTGGGTTGAGTGACATCAGTAACTTTCTGTTTTCCTCAGTGATGATGACATTCAATGAAACTCCTGACCGCGCCGTCTGTCTCCCAGCAAACAGTTTGATGATAGCTGTTGGACGATTACAGGCCCTGCGTCCACAGCTGCCATTACTGCTTATCTCCTCCTATGTTAATCTGCCCAGCCGTGACCTGTTATTTGCTCCAGGATGGTGGGCAGCAGAGCTGGAGCGCTCCTATAAAAGCTTTTTAAGCTCTAAATCTTACAGCGAGCAGATGTAAGAGTCTGAAACTCTCCGAGTCATCACTGAAGATAACTCCCAGTCTTATTACATCAGCACATCTTCTGTTTGTTTACTAGTTAAATTATGACTAAATAAACATCTAAATCAATGAATGATGCCACTACGATGAAGGTTTTCATATAATCTCATTCAGTATATGAAGCTGCCACCCTGTATCAGACTTCTTCATTCATTTATCACCACAAATAGACATCAGCGTGATGTAAATGTGCCAGACTTAACCAGATGGCCAGTTTTTATCAGCAGATCCAGGGCATGTTGAAAGAAAAGGCACACAAACAATACAGTCACTTTGTACATCCAAGCCTTAGTCTGCGATGGCATTACCGAGCTCTCTTTATAAAATGTCGCCCTGTTTCTCACTGCATCAAGTGTAAACCTGCATTAATTTGCCACCTGAGGGCAGCAGAAACTTTCTAAAGGTGAATTTATAGCAAACAGTTTGTTGTTTACACTCCAACGAGACATTGTTAGCATCGATTTTGAATAGGGAATCTGTTCACCGGATGTTTTTGGCTCTGAAGTTGCTAAATGCTAACCCTGTCTGTTGCTGAGGTGGTAGTGTAAAACAATGATGATGACTCAACCAAAACACCATGAAGTTCTCTGTGGGGTCATAACTATGGGAGACCCTTTTCACATTAAATATTGTCATTTGATGAAGTCTAAAGTATTAATTATGGCAGATTTAAAGGTCCAGTGTGTAAGTGTGTGAGTGTTTATTAGCAGGAATGGAGTAGATTATTCATTAGTGTGTTTTCATCAGTGTATAATCACCTGAAATTAAGAATCATTGTGTTCTTGTTGTCTCAAAATGAGCCTGTTATATCTACAGTGAGAGCGGGTCCTCTTCTGCGGAGTCCGCCATGTTGAACCGCCATTTTTCTACAGTAGCCCAGAGCAGACAAACCAAACACTGACCTGGATGTGACCTTTTGCTTTTAATGTCAATTTGCCAGCCAGACTTTTTCCTACATGCGTGGAAGGAGAGGGTGAGATGTGGGAGGGTATTCATTTGGTTGCAATTTGCAACTGCACCACTAGATGCCACTAAATCCTACACACTGGACCTTTAAAGTTTATTAGTTTGATAATTTCGGTGTACTGAAATGTTTGTTTTTTGTAAACTGAAGCGATTAGTCAGCTCACGGAAAGTTAGTCAACAACAACACAACTGATTAATTGTTTAAGTCATTTATCACGAACAGAATTTGTTGCACCAGCTTTACTTCTCTCTGTGAAATCACTGTAAATGTAAAAACTTTTTTAGTTTAGTTTTGTTGGTTGAAACCCAAAAATATTTAAATTACAGTGTTATAACAGCGAGAAGCAGCAAACACACAAATCACTATAAATTTAAAATCTTTGGGTTTTGTATTGTTTTATTCACTTTTTTTGGCCAAACAATTAATAAATTAATCAAAAAATGATTCAATTTAATTTATGTAGCGCTGAATCATAAGAAAAGTTATGTTATGACACTTTCCATACAGAACAGATGTATTATTTACAGAAACTCATCAAATCCCACCATGAACAAGCACTTGTTGACAGCAGCAGAGTGGGATATGCTTAATTAACAATGAAAATAATCGTTAGTTGCAGCCCTGACATTTTCACTGTAAAAAAAATCCACACTTTCTTTGTAATGATGAATGAATAAAGTCAGTTTGCATGCAACTCAAGTCAAAATGATCCCTTCTTTGCTGTGGGGAGTTGATAATTGCATTGGCAAACGCTTGAGCTGTGTTACGAGTTCCCTTCCTCCCTTTTGTTAGCACAGTTGCGCTGCTACTAAAGCTATCTGTATGATAATGTCACTCGTTCGTTGGATTAGTTAGATACTGTTAGATGCTCAAATTTAGCTTAGAGCCAGTCGGGGGAAGCGGAGACTTGGCTGTTCTTCTGTTTGTCTCTGCATCATCGGCTCCAGCCTGAAGAGCGGAGTTGTAATAAGTTATTTGACAAATAGCTGAAGGCCTGTGTGGGTTGGCTCCGGTGAGGAGAGACTTGGCCGACTTGCTCTCTTTGATTATTTCTCAAAGCCCCCGTTCGTCAGCGCAGACCCAGTGACGGTCCAAGTCGCCCTGTGGAAATTAAACTGCACCACGAGTTTGCTGCTTTTTGAAATTTCAGGAAATTCACCTTGAATCTGTGTGAACAAGCTGAAGCTGCTTTTAGTTTGCAGACTCACTGCGAGGCTCGCTCTGTACCTGCTGCTTTTTCATGATCAATGAATACCGACAGCGGGCTTATATAGGATCAATTTTTCCTTTTACCTGTCAGATTTAGTGCCTGTAGGGAAAGCAGCTTTCATTTGTGTGTGCAAAGACGACAGTAGCACAATAAAATTCACCCTGAATGCTGATGTGGTCTGACTCAACCTGTAGATGACGGAAAAAAAAAAAAGAGACGTCATGAAGTGAACAAGTCATTCTCAAGAGGTCTAATCATGTCGGTGCTTTTATTTTTTATTCTAGTACAGCCATTTGTTTCAGTAAAGCTGAACGCAGTCTCATGTTACAAAGTCTGATTGCAAGGTGAGGGTGAGGAACGGTTAATGAAGTAGTGATGACTGCGTACATTGTTCAGGTCTGCAGGAGACGTGACGCTGTTTCTGTATTTTGATGGTAAGATTATTGGTACTTTGCCACCTGACAAAAAAAAATTCTCAGCTGAACCTCTTAGGGTAAATTTCATTGAAGTATGAGGAAACAAACCAAACAGGAAGATGCCGATGGAGGACCAGATGATTTCCATGACAGCAAAATCCTCCTACGTGCCAGGAGGGAAGAAAAAGCAATCATGTCTGCTCCCTCCGCATGCACGCTCGGGGTCTCAACAGGGACCCCAAAGATAACAATATAGATCCATTTTTAGACTGTCAGATAATGTTTTAAAAGCTGTGCTCCAAAAAGTTTGTAATGTTTGTAAGTGGTAGATCAGTGTAGCAGAACTGTGGTGTTTTAAACCGAGGTTAAGGTCGCTGCATCTCTACTAATAACTTGCATTTCTTCTTCTGTTTTCTTTCATTTAGTTTCATGTATCCTGTCGGAGGAGGCCTGGGACCTCCACAAGGTGAGTCCTTCTGCTGTCAACGTTAAATATTACAGTTTCGTTATCGGAAGCTGGTTTTCTGGTCTGAATTTGATCAGTGATGTGGGATTTTATGTGAAGTCATGCTGGTGTTAAAGAGTCTGACAGCTGCTGGAATGAAGGAGCTGTGGTAGAGCTCCTTCTTACATGGTGGGAGTAGCAGTCTGTTGCTGAAGGAGCTCTTTAAAGCCTCCACAGTCTCATGCAGGAGGTGAGAGGAGTTCACTCCACAGCAGACGAAGCCACCACAGTGTCATAGAAAGTTTTTAACAGAGTTCAAAGGATTCAGTCTCCTCAGTAAGTGGATACGACTGTGACCCTTTTCGCACAGGACGTCTGTGATGTCCGACCAGTTTATTGCTGAGGTGAACACTCACACACGGCAGCAGCAGCATGAATTCGGCACATCGTAGCTCTTAGATGTACGATCATTCAGCTGTGTGCGTTTGTCATATTTAGGCTGTTGACTTTGCAGTAACACTCCCGATAAAACATCCGGGGACAAGTGTCCCTAAGGGGTCATTACATGCTCCCATTAGCCATGTCATTTTAGACAAAGAAGATTGCGTGGCAGCTCCTAAACAAGCCACTTATTCAGCCCTGTTGAGCCCTAACGTGGTGAATCATCTAGAGGCTGCAGAAGGAGCTGGCTGTCAGCTCACACAGCATCTGTGAAAACAAACAGACACTTCCTTTTTTTTTTCTCCCCCCCTCCTCACTCATCTTGTTTTGCTCCAAGCTGTCACAGTAGTCACCAGAAAAACAGATTTGGTTGTTGCTGAGCCTGTGTCTTTTTCCAGCTGTCCAGGAAATTGATTTGCAGTACTGAATCATGTCCAGACTCTGGAGGATGTTTTTTTTATTTTTTCAAACCCCATTGACACTCCCCTTGTATTAAATTTTCTTCACTGTGCTTAAAATTGTGCTTACTGTCATGCTTCAAATAGTAATTGAATACACTATTCTTTGCCACGTGTACAATATATCGTAACAGTGTTTGTGCGTGTTTCTGCAGGCATGGTACCCATGCAGCAACAGCAGCAGCAGCAGCAACAACAGCAAGGCTTCCCCATGGTTCCTGTCATGCAGCCGAACATGCAGGGCATGATGGGAATGAACTTTGGAGGGCAGATGCCTCCGGGAGCGATGCCTATGCAGGTGAGCTTGTTTGTCCTCCTGTTTTTTTTTAGGTGAAATTGTTCTAATAGTTCCCTCAGGGGGTTTTGTTTTCTGCATTTGCAGTATTTTTTTTGAATACATAACACTGAAACCGTGCTGATTTAATTCAAGTGGAGACCCGGGTCCTCTTAACTCTCTCTTAACTTGCTTTCAGATCAATCTCGTCGCAAACTGTTTTAAACATCAGCACGTTAACAGGAATTTATTGCAACCTGGTGTTTTTTTAGTCTATTAACTTCAGTCTGAATTGCACGGCTGTCCCTCGGTGTGAACATTAGTTATCAAATGAAAGGAGTGTGACAGCAGCGACGCTATTGAGGTTTCTGAGCTGCCGTTTGTATGTCGTTTTTGTGTCCAACAGGGTGGGATGGCCATCGGGATGCAGACCCCTGGGATGCAGTTCTTGGGTCAGCCGCAGTTTATGGGTATGAGACCTGCTGGACCTCAGTACACAGCTGACATGCAGAAACAAATGGCAGAGGAGCACCAGTAAGACATCTTTACACTCATGTCGTGGTTTGAGTTTGTTTGTGTGGAGTCATAGCGTAACACCTAAACCATAAGCTGCGTGTGGGTAGGCGTGGTCTCTTCTAAGTGTGACCGCACCAAACAATCGGTGGATGCATGCAGCAGTGCCTTTCAGTGTCTCAGCCTTTCATGTCTGGATGTCCTGCCACGTTTACAACTTGATTATTTACTCCGACGTTTATCGATATAACGTCTGAGCTCTTGTTGCTCTTGTAGAAAACGTCTGGAGCAGCAGCAGAAGATGCTGGAGGAGGACAGGAAAAGACGACAGTTTGAGGAGCAGAAACAGAAGCTGAGGCTGCTCAGCAGTGTCAAACCCAAAGTGAGTCTCCCTCCACATCTTGTTGATTTTACTATTTTTCTGGCATGTCCACTGCACACCTGTGTAACCCTTTGGACTCTTGATGCTCTATTGTTCCGTACGCAGACAGGAGAAAAGAGCCGCGATGATGCCTTGGAGGCGATCAAAGGCAACCTGGATGGCTTCAGCAGAGACGCGAAGATGCACCCGACTCCGTCATCACAGACCAAGAAGCCAGGTACCTTCACCTCAAAGCTTTTAGATGTAATCCCTTTGGATTTTCCCTGTTGTGCCTCTGCGTCAGCAGATCTGCTCTCTGTAGCTGTGGTGAAATGCCTCCGTCTGAGAATAATAGCTGAATCAGAGGCAGGTCAGCATGATGACTGGCCAGCTGGCAGCCAGACGAACCAAAATTAGGATTTTCTGTCTGCGTATGTAATACGCAACACGGATTCTTAATTACATTTCATTAATCACATTGTTTTCCCCGTCTGTCGTCTCATCGGTACATCTGTCAGTGCTGCCATTATCACTTTTTAGTGAGTGTCTTAATTTTTATATCAGCATTCAATACAGCACCTGTTTATGAACAGTTTCTTAGACGTGTAGAGTTTCCTCACTGAACTTTTTCCTGTGAATTTCAGAAAATCTTCTAGCTATGCACTTCTAAAAACAGCCTGAACTTCTCGACCTTTTGGTTTTGTGAAACCTTGAATTGAAGCAGTATCTACTTAGCAGCTCATGTCACGAGTTTCTTACGTCTACGAGCCATGAGCAGTTTCACCAAAGATGGATTTTCACCTTTAAACCTGCCAAAAACTCCTCAAATTTGAATAATTACTAACAACTTGGCCAGGAAAAGCAAAGATTAGAGAGATGTCATAAAAATGTGACAGAACAATGTTTTTTATTCTGTTGTATCACATTAATCATATCAAGACCCCTCAGATTTACCTGTGATTCATTGAAGGGTAGGAGTTTGATATAGATTCATTATTCAGACAGGATCCGGCACTGCCGTGAAAACACAGGATTTTCCACTCATTTGGCGTTATAGGCCGTAGGGGTGTCGCCCCAAAAAAGCGACCTGCAGAGGAGAGGTTCAGATCCAACTTTTGGTAAATAGCTTTTGGTGAATCAGCTGCTCAGACCGGTTAAACCCCTCCACAGTCCACAGAAAGGTCTCTGAAACTGAGACTATCCAGGTGGATTCATGGACTAAACTCTGATACTCCACCTGTTTCATTCTGGCTTTGTTTATTTCATGTATCGGCTTCTAAATGTGCGTCTGACTCACAATTTAGGCTGCAAAATATTGACATTAGAAGGTTTAATTTGGTTTATGTCCGATGGTTTAAGAGAGGGAGAGACAGTAGTGGTCTAGAGACATAGACAGTGAATGAGATAGACGGAGCGCCAGTACTGATCAAGCCGGTTAATCAGTGAAATAAAGTTATTGTTGTTTCACAGCGGATACTCCAGATCCTGTCTGAATGCACTCTTAGAGTCATTATTTTGGTGTTGACCTTTAAAATAAATGTTGCACTGTTAAAAGTTGATCAGTAGTTCACTTTAAAATAATTATACTTAATGTAAATATTAATTAAACGCGTGTATGTGAAGAGATTTTGGTTGAATTTGCAGTTCTACAGTTTGTGGTCACTCTTGCTATTCATGCTCCATTGTAGTGTGTGTGTCATGTGTTGTGCCATCATCATTATTTCTTCATTTTTGCAGACTCATCGCCATCACACCCGTCTGTCACCACTCACTCCCTCCCCCCAGCTTTGTCCGAGGACAATGACGGGTTTAGTGACTTTCAGGGGCCTTTAGACGCCCCCGCCTCCTTCCCTGCGCCCTCCTCCTCCTGCTCCTCCTCCTCCACTTCCTCCACCTTCGGCCTCTCCTCTCGGGCCCACGTCCAGCCTTCATCCTCTGCCCCCAAGACAGGTTTCTCTGAGGAGGATGATGACTTTTGTGACTTTGTTCAGGGTCCTGTAAATGCTTTCCCTGCCTCCAGCCTCCACCTCTCCTCCCAGGCCCAAGTCCAACCTTCATCCCCTTCCCTGAGGGCAGGTATGCCCTCCTCTTCCTCCTCCCTCCCTCAGTCCCTCCCTCCCACTGTCACCCAGCACTCTGCTGTCAACACCAGCTCCCAATCTACATTTCAAGGTAACTCTTCCTTTGCTTTGTTGACACCTCCCCTCCCGTCCTCATAATTTATACTCAACCATACACCTTTTTTTTTATTTTATTTGTACTTGTAGTGCTGTTTTTATTGCTGATGCTGGGCTGCTTTTGGCCTGCTTTACAGTGTGAGAGCATGCAGCCAGCACAGCAGATGGCCTGGCCTCATTACCTAAACCTTTAAAAGCTACCAGACATTACAAACCAGGCAAACAAGGATGCAGAATGAATAAGAAATTCAACATGCTTCACCGTTTAAAGGAGAGACTGTTTCTCAGTAGATTTTAACCACACAGTAGCTGAATCCTCCATCGATACTGAATCTGTTTATGGTTCATGCACTGTCACTCTATGCCGACTAATCTGCGGGATGAGCAGCTGCTCTGTGACAGCTCTCGGGCCTCTATACTATGAATGACAGGACGGAGAGATCACGTTCTGTCCAGAGAAATGCAACAGCTTGCCCTCCATCGAGGGTCATCCCCTCAGTCCTCTGAGACATTTCTGACCTAGTTGTTTAGCATCTGGAATAAGCAGATTAGATGGCCTCAGGCTCGCCTTTGAAGAAAACGAGACCACAGGAATCATACTTTGCAACTTAATATGGGAAATGAATTAGAGTTTGCTTAAGAAATTTGTCGTGGTTAAATGGTCTGGAGAAAATCGACACACTGGTACTACAGGATTAATACAGTATGTACAGGCAGGAATGTAACAGAGACAGTAAACCGACTATAAACAAGGGGTATTCAGCCTATTTGAGAGATTTGTCACTGTTTTTCCTTTAGTGGTATTTATACGATGTAATAAGTTCTTTTCAGAAGATCCCAGATCAGATCCCAGGCTGTTTTTAAGCTAGTGTGCAGTGATAAAAAGATCACTGAGTAAAGTTTTTCTCTGCTGCTGAACTTGTAGTAGTGAAAAATTATTCATACCACAAGTCGTATGTGAGGAAATATTAGTTAAATAGCCCCAATCAGCTCAACAAATAGATCAGAAACTTGATGTTTGGTGCTTATTTCTGTAAACAAATAAATAATTTGTCATATCGTGCTGGGCAGGACTTGCTACGAGGCGTTAAAAGTCACTAAAAATAAGCTTTGCATTTCTGTCCGTCTCTCACCAGCTCTTTTACACCTGCGTTTTACAGACGAGATAAAACAGGTGCAGCAGCTATGAATTTTCATTCCTTCCTCGCATATTTAGCGCCTCTGGACAGCCACACCTCAAAATACATATTACATGCACACAGTTTTCATTCATTCCTCCATAACTTTCTGTGCAGTATAGCAGCAAGTCTAATTTAACTTGAGCGAAATAGGAAACTTGAACATGTTCCTCATTCACCCCTCTAGGCCCGTCCCTGGAAGAGAAGCTATTCTCCTCGTGTGATCTCACTGCTGATAAGACGGCCCAGATTAGCTTTAAGTCCAAGCAGAGTTTGGCTAAAATGGGTCCTAGGGCTAAAGTTTCAACCCAGTTTCAATCCAGCACTAAATCCAGGAACTGGGCTGCGGCCCCCGAGGACTTGAGTTCTGTCTTCGTCGCTGAAAAACAACCTGAGGCCCCCGTGTCGGCACCCAGCGTCCCCCCATCAGCTCCTGACTCGTCTCCTCAAAGCAGTAGTGACAGTGGTGAGAGAAGTGCCTGTTTATTAGACTTTATGGCTTCTTCTTCTCTCCCTTGCTTTGCTGCAGTATTAACACACAATCAAAGCGGTAGTTTTTCTTTCCATCACGGGGAAATTTATTCACTCTTTCTGTTTCTAACAAAATCATCCTGGACTTTTTCGTAGCAGCTTAATTTATTCTATCTCTTTGGGTTATAATTGGTTTAAACCAGATTCTGGACTTTCTTCACCTCTGAGGTTATTATAGAGTCTTGGTGTCTTTGAGGTTCCCTCCCTGGTGTCTTTACATTCTCTCCTGAGCCAAGTCTCTGCTCTTTTTCCTGCCCGCTTTATACCTCTGTCACTTCAGGCCAAATCTCATTAGAGGGGGGCCTTCTCATGTTGGCGCTCTCTCTGCACACATTGTGGAAATGGACTGTGTCTCTCGCGGTCCTGGGGTAATACCTGCTGACTCAATAAGCTGCCGTCTGTCTCCTCGCTGTGTAACACCCTCTCAGAGAACGACCTCTGGTTGCATGCTGACTGCTTTGGTTTAACAGGGATGCGCATGGATTGGCAGGTGCCACTGGGGCTCCCTCCCGAAAACATAATCCAAGGCTGATTGTGCATGCCGTTCGGCTACTTCTTTGTGCTGTTATTTGTTTGTCTGTGTCTGTGTCATCGAGGGAAATATAGAGGCTCATCATGGAGACTGGGGAGATTTGTAATAAGATTCATTTAACTGCCCAAGACTGATGGGAGTATTAAGTTCAAAGAGGCTGCCTGAGTAAACACATGCCTTGCAGAGTGTTAGGGACTCAAAATAAGCTATAGCTTCTTCTTTTTTTATGTTTTAGTGTATTTGCAGGGGGGAAAAAATGATATAGGTCAGTTTCAGCAGTTAAATTAGATGTTTAGTTATTTTTCTTACAAGGCAGTCGCCTCTCTCTTCTCTCCTTGAAGCTGGAAACGGCTCACAGACTGATTTATAGATGTCTGACGTGGCTCGGACGCTTGTGATTCAGTGCAGGGGAGCATTACATCTGCAGCGAGCCTTCCAGACATCAGGTGTATGATTTTGTTGAGTCTGATACACGCAGGGCTCAGCTGCCAAGAGGCTTGGCAAATCGTATGCCTGGACAAGGCGTTTCGCTATAACAACTAACTCTGTGTGTGTGTGTGTGCGCTTGTGACAGCAGGTGTTGGCGTGTACCCACAACAAGAGCACATCCAGCCCATGCTGCCAGGCTGGGTTTATAACGACAGCCTTGTTCCAGGTAAACATTTATACATGAATATGGCCAGAATAATGTTTCAGATATTTATATTTGACATCGCAGTGTGTCTACGCTCTAAAAATCTCCAGTTTAATCGTGCCACAGACTCATATTTTTCTTTGTTTTTCTTTCTAGAAATGTTCAAGAAGGTTCTTGAATTCACCATGACTCCGGCAGGGATCGACACAGCCAAACTCTACCCAATACTAATGTCATCAGGTCTTCCCAGGGAAGCGCTGGGGCAAATCTGGGCGTCAGCCAACCGCACAACACCTGGCATGCTGACCAAGGAGGAGCTCTACACTGTACTTGCACTAATTGGCGTGGCACAGGTAAACACTGACGTCGAGACAAATTATCCACTTAGAGCGATTTCACTAATCATCCCCCATGGCTTCTTCGACAGAGCCTCGCCATAAACTCCAAACTGAAATTAGGCTTAGCTGGAAATGAGGAGAAAGAGGCAGGCAGTGCGCTGTGAATCAGCCGAGGGCTTGTGAAACATTGTAAGCCGAATATATTTCTGAACCCCCGTCAGCCGAGTTTGGCAGGAGGCTTCTTATCATCCTTAGCCTGTGCCTGTCACCACCACCACCCCTGGGAAGGATGCAAATCTGCAGGCAGCTCACGAAACATTGCACGCCACCGCTTCCATGCGAGGAATAATAAGACACCTTTGGTGATGTAAATCTTCAAGAGCCTTAAAACACAAACACAACAAGATGCATTGTCTCGTGTTTGAGTCTGCCTGTGACATCTTTCCAAAGGGAGCTTGACTTTTGTTGAATAATTTATATGCAAACATGGTTATTGTTGGTTTTTTTTTTTTGTTTTTTTTAAGGCAGCAAGTGAAATAGAGTCAGAGTAGCCACTATGTCCTGACACCTCTGAGTGAAAACTGTATTTTATTTGCAACAGAATGAAATCATGAAACGGTAAAACTTCCTGTTATTCTATATTTTTCTTACTGTCAACACACGACATGAAAAGACCAAAACCAACGATGCGTCTCTGCCTCAGCACTTGCTCACATCCTCACGCAAGGCATGGCCCCATATTTCCAAATGTGAAATGTCAGGTGACTGATAGCCTTGTATATATTTATAGTTATTATTAATTATTCATTCGTTTGTTGACAATAAGAAAAACATAAAATAGTCATATCCTTAAAACCTGTTTCCTTTGTTTCAGAGTGGCCTCCCGGCAATGAATGTGGAAATCCTCAGTCAGTTCCCTTCTCCACCAGTGCCCAACCTGCCGGCCCTGGCTATGGCCATGGCCCCCGTCATGCCCCAGCACCAGCAACCCATGATGACCAAGCCCCCGGTCTCCATGTCCATGCCCACACCAGCACCACCAGTCATGGCCATGACCATGACCCCCGCAGCACCGGCTCAAGCTCCCACAAACACCAACTTCGTTGCCAGTTTCCCTCCTGCACAGGTAATGATGCCCTTAGCTCTGCACTCTCCTCTAGTTGATCGTGATTCACATCTTACTCACTCACGTGTTGTTGACTCAGGCGACCAAAGCCGATGACGACGACTTCCAGGACTTCCAGGAGGCTCCAAAGCCTGGAGCAGACCAGGCCTTCACCGAGTTCCAGGGGGAGTCAGGTGGAAGTTTCCCCACCACCATCGCACCTCAGCACCAAAACAGGTACAGTGATCACACTGAGGGGACCTGAATGATAAATTCTTTTTCAATTTTTTTTTGTCTTAAAAAAACAAAGCTGTAGTTTCACAGATTTTCACTGGCTGATAAGTTTCCTCATTATTTCTGGGTCCTTCTGCACTTTAACTACTTAAATTACTAAATATGTGTAATGATTTCTTTATTTGGATCCAGATTAGCCACCACCAAGGCAGCAACTAGTCTCCTCAGGGTCCACACCAGTAATTGTTACATCAGACTGTTACATCAGCAAATGCTATGACAACAGATTTGCGTCAGTGACCTTTTCTCCACGACAAAGGCGAGACAATGATGAGCTAAAAACAGGTCTTTGATAATAAAGTCTATGACAAAATGTGTGTTTTGTTTTCGTTGATGAGACAGGACAAAAAGGTTAGTGATCGGCTATCAGATATTCAAATAACACACAGAATATTTTCCCTCAATACGAGGGTATTTTTAACAGCTAATCCACACAACTTTATGCATTACAGTAAGAAGTTTTCAGGATTGAGCAGCCAGCTGCTGTCCAAACACGCCTCTCGGCTAAATTACCAGACAAATTGTTCCAAACGTGTTCTTCATTATTGAGTAGCAACAAAACAAGTTACCCTTCATTAAAGACACGTTGATTAAAATGTAATCACTTTTCAACGACTAAAACTATGAAGGATAAAAATGACTAAAACTCATTTAAAATTTTCGTCTAAATCTGAAGCTGCCAAATTAACACTGGTCCACGCAAGTAAACATTACATCGTCACAGTTATGTAATTAAAAGTCCAAGGTGATGAAGGTCTGATAATCAGCCCTTGTTGGTTATTTATAACTGAGTTTAATCTGCATAATATTTGTGCCTTTCATTGTCTATCTCGGAAACCACACAGTCAGACCACGGCGTCATAATATCTCATAATAACCTCCCCAGCATAATAAGGAGTTTGGGTCATCTCTTAATGAATTCATTTCAGTGGACAGTAGATAAGCTCATTTCTTTATATTACTTTCCAAACCCATGTGGAGAGAGCGTCCTTTCACGGAGGAGAGGAAGCTGAAAGGCAATTATCCGCCGAAAGACAAAGAGAAAGCAGAACCAAAGGATCTCACATCTAAGTGGCATAGGCGTTTTATAATCCCCTCCCATTTCTCCCCTGAAAACATACACTCCTGACTGTTTCAGCAATGTAACAAGAATTCCCCGCAGTCTGAGATCGCTGTCAAATTAAATGAGAGGCTGAAAAGCTCATGTTGGTTTGCCAGCCTCAACTGGCAAGCATAACTTACTGTCAGATGTCTTGCAGAGAAAGAGCTTTGAGGAAACTAACGTTCGCTGGAAAGTGAGCTTAATGATTTCCCTCAGTGCTCGACCCTCGTACGTCATCAGATCAGCTACTTCTGCAACGTTGTAAAGGAAGATTTTTTATTTTCAGCTTTATTTATTTTAGATCTCACGGGGACATCAAAACATAACACGAATGGACATCGTACTTCATTAGCTTGTGATACAGACATTTGCTTAAAGGAATAGTTCAACGCTTGTTTGCTTTGCGGTGGTGAATTAGATCTGTAAATATGAAGCCACGGCCAACAGCCAGTTAGCTTAGCTTAGCATAAACACTGGAAACAGAGGGTAACCGCTAGCCTAGCTCTGTCGAAAGGTAACAAACTCTGCCTACCTGCACCTCTAAAGCTCGCTAGTTAATCTGTGTGTTACTCATTTGATTAATTCATACAAAAACCAAAGTATAGTTTTACGGAAGGTTATGTACCCAACTTCCATGATCTTCAGTGTTTACCTGGCAACAAATAGATATACTGTAAAGTGTTAATTTGTGAGCTGTCGGTTCATATTTAACGGACAGTCATGAGAGTGGTATCAGTCTTCTTATATAACTCTGGACAAGAAAGCAAATGTCAAACTGTTCCTTTTAAATTCAACTTGGTTTGAAGCGAGATGAGTTAAAAACTTAAGAGAAAAGACTTCAAAAACCAAAAGCATGCTGGCAAACACTGCAGCCGAGCTGTTTTTTTATTGGGACGAATGCCATTTGGCAGCAACATAACTTCAAAGAGGCTCAGTCATCTATGCCCAAATTGGAAGAACACTGATTTAAGAAACAGCACAGATGTTTAATATGCCGAAGATTTCTTTCTTTAAAATCAGAACAACATATATTTCTGTCTTTGTGAAGCACTCTTAAAGTTCTTTGACTATTACCATGACTAAAGCTAGGGTGGTGATAAAAGCACCATAATGTTTCGGACTATATATAATGGAAATAAAACTCTGTCACTCTCCAAACTTTTTGAGCTTAGCGCAAATGTTCAATCATCTCAGGCAGCTTATGGCGGATTAAACTTTACTATTGAACCTCACTCTTTCTGATGTCTGACTATAGCTTTTGTGCCTCCGCAGTGCGCCTGCCATGCTGACTCCGGTCTCTGGTTCCTCCTCCGCCTCGGTCACGTCCTCTGATAAGTACGCCGTCTTCAAGCAGCTGTCTGTGGATCCGCCTGCAGAGCCTACACCCCCCGCCTCAGGTACCGTCTCCTGTACAAATAAGACAAACTAAATCAAAAAAACAAAACAAATATCCACTCCAAATTAAACATATTAAATCAAATATACATATTCAGACATTCGTACATATAGAAGCACACATACAAACAAGTAACCAAACCCAGCTCATAATTGTCCTGCTCCATAGTATGATACCGCATAGAGACGGACAGTACTTACACTGAAAAACAGTGAAGTGTGAAGTACGAAAAGGTGGTGAAAGAGGCTAACCAGTCTCATTGTATTAATAAAGCCATGACAGGGCTCCACCGCTTAGTAAAGATGGATTTTTGTCATCTGATAGAGGTCCCAGACCTTCTGGATCCATGTATGATATGAAGGGGGGTTGGTTTCTGTCATTTTTATTTTACTTTTTAACATGTTGATCCCTGCTGCAACTTTAAGTCTTCTTAAATGCTGAGGAAACAATTTCCAAAGCACTTTAGCATATTGCATTAAAGCAACACCTTCCTGCCTGTTGTTGTAAAGTTGTATTTTCTGTTCATACGTTCTTCTTTGTTTGTTCCATTCCAGATATCGGAGACAAATACAGTGTGTTCAGACAGCTTGAGCAACCTGCTGAAAAGAAACCAGTTGGTAAGAAACTCAGCCACCCTTTCTTACACATCCAAGTCGATCTCTGTCTGTCGAGTGTCCCTCGAGTCAGATCTCCTGACAGAGGACATGTTGGACTTGGCTGAGACAGAAGAAACCTTCAAAAACTTTATCACATCCTTCTTAGAAAACAAATCTTTGTTAATTTGGTTGTAATTTGGAGAAAGGAGAGTGTTAGTGTTAGAGTCCCACTAATTAAACGCTGTCAGGTCACTACAATGCCATATTATCGCTGTTCCATGTTTACACTATACCTTGTTTTGCAAGCCTGCAGTGTTCATACCAATGTGTTTCCCGTCCCTGTTTCATTAGAACAGTTTCCGATGGGGACAGCTCTTACAACTCCAGTAAGTCATGCTTTGCGGTGACCTTTCTCTGGCATTGTCAGGCTCCATCTCCTTAATGAGCCCATTAGTTATCTCTTCTTCACCGTACACCGGCAGTGTGAACAGATTCTCTGTTTCAGTCCATGCATATATTATACCACAGTGGATTTCCGACCGCTGAAACTCAAAGAAAGCATTTTTTTTTTTCTTTTTTCATGTGTGGTTTATGCAAGCAGCGTGTTTGAGACAAAAAGACTCTGTTCAATGTTTCTGCTGGTCTTTTTTTAGCATATAAGAAGTTTTCGCACAGCAAAAAACACCCATCTTAACAGGTAATTTCAGTTTCTGTCGAGTTTTTTAGTGTCATCTTTCTTTTTCAACATTGGCTCACATCTCTGCTTAAGCATTATATTTTGAGGCGTTCTGTTGAACATATTTATTAGCTTTAGACCGTACAGCATACAGTATAAAAATAATCAAAGATGTAAGCAGCGATGAACAGGCCTTCCCACCCCGCATGGAGCTGGTAGTGCTGCAACCACGGCGTTGTTACTGGAGGTTGGTCAACACAGCTCTGAATTTTCATGTTTTGGTCACTGGACGAAGGAGTTAAATGTCACTTTATGTGTCCACTCCGTAGTGCTAGAGAACACCAATTATACGTCATGTTCCAGCATGTCATTTGTAGACCACACCATGAAAACTCACGTAGGTCACATAAGGCCTACTTCCTGTTGCCACTAGGTGGTAGGTGTTCAGGCTGGGACCAAGCGGCAACCTCCGGTGCTAAAAACTGTAATTCCTCGAGCGACCGCTTGAGACAGGCTGCAGAAGTGAGTCAGTCTCCATAAGCCCCCATGTTATGTTATGTTAAGCATTAGCGTCGCCACTTGATTGACAGGTACGTGCCGTTACAGATGGGTTATCAGAGCACCCAGGCTTCAGGCGTTCAGCCTGCCTCAGGTCCGCTGATCGTTCATGTCTTTGCTGATATTTAGATTAGCCGGGAGGCGGAAGGAGCAGGACATCCAACATGGCGGTGGACATATTTTCGGCTTCAAAACAGCGCCTCGGAAACCTATGGGTGACGTCACTCAGGCTCTGTCCATTCTTTATACTGTCATTGGCTGGGACATGAGATGTTTGGGCCAGATTGAACAATGTATCATTAAGTTACAACGACTTCCTGTTTCATGGTGAAACATTGAAAACTTTATAAAATAGCATGATCGAGGTCTTCAGGCTTCTCTGGCCAGATCTGAGGTGGATCTGGCCAGTAGGTGGCGCTATGACTGACTGACATATTGGTATGTTGAAATTTTGGGGCAGATTGGATGCACGCTCGTGCACACGCACACTCAAGTTCAACTGCTATCCAGACATTTTGCCACACAGACACATTTCTGACACGCGTCTCCACTTTCGTGAGCACCTGTAGCCCCTCAGAAATGTGATAATATTTCTTACATTTTCACATCAGCTAGCCAAATATAACTCGTGGAAATTTGATTTGCACTTGTTTCCGACAGTTATAGACGACTCTATCTTCCTCATTCTGCACAATCTTAGAATATAGTTGACATTTCCATTTCCAAAAATGAAAACCAAAAATGCTGAAATAGCACTGGCAGTAAGTTTGACCTCTTCGCTGGCAGAATTTTCCATTTACAAAGTTGAGGGATTTTCAATCATAAGGAGGCAGAATAACTTGTTAAGATGGACTTTTTTGTGGAATTGCTTTATCATTTTCTGTTCCGGTTTGAGTTCTTTGCATGTTAGCGTGTCTTTAGATGACGTAGCGTTTTCTGTGCAGTGATGTGGGCTCTTCTCTGGACTCTCTGCAGCCCCACAGTTCGTCAGAAGACTCGAGGAGAGCTACAACTAATCCACCCGCTTCCTTTCTTGTAGGATTGTACAATGACAGACTCGTGGCTCATGCAGCTGACGCTTTATTGTCAGGTTCCTTTTTTTCTGTCTCTCTCTGCCATGATAAATGTTTGTAGATGATCTGATATTGTTCTCTTTGGTTCGCAGGAGAAGGATTTGCAGATTTCAAGTCTGTCAGCGCTGATGATGGCTTCACAGACTTTAAAACCGCCAACAGCGTCTCTCCACTAGACCCTTCAGAACAGGCCAAGATCTTTCAGCCTGCCTTTCCTTCTGCTTTCCCAAACTCTCAGTCTCTACAACATCTACCACAGCAGCAGCAGCAGCAGCAACCGCAACAGCAACAGCAACAGCAACAGCCAGCAGTGTCTCTTTCTCAGCCCAAAAATCCTCTCAACATGGCCGACCTGGACCTTTTCTCTTCTATAGCTCCCTCTGCTCCTGCCCCCACTGAGACAAAACCCAGCACATTCCCCTCGGTGTCCGTGCCCCCCTCTCTAGTGCTCCTACCCGGTGGTGCCAAACCTCCAGGGGGAGGTGCAGATGATTTCGGTGACTTTGCCCTCTTTGGCTCCTCCTCAGATGCCGCTCAAGCTTCGGCAGCAGGAGGAGCTGTGGCGGCGCCTCAGGACGATTTTGCAGACTTCATGGCGTTTGGTAGTTCTGGCGGGGAGCCCAAAGGCGAGAGCAGCAGTGTGGGTGTCCAAGGGGAGGCCTCCACTCAGCAGCGACCTCAGCAGAGCTCAGACAAGTACGACGTATTCAAACAGCTCTCTCTGGAGGGAGGCCTGGCCTACGATGACACAAAGGAGAGCGGCGGTGGCTCCTTCTCTTCTCTCAAGAGCGACACAGACGACTTTGCCGACTTTCAGTCCTCGAAGTTCTGCACGGCCCTCGGGGCGTCGGAAAAGACACTGGTGGACAAAGTGGCCGCTTTCAAGCAGGCCAAAGAGGACTCTGCCTCTGTCAAGTCCCTCGACCTCCCGTCCATCGGGGGGAGCAGCGTAGGAAAGGACGACTCCGAGGACGCACTCTCAGTGCAGCTGGACATGAAGCTCTCGGACATGGGCGGAGACCTGAAACACGTGATGTCGGACAGCTCTCTGGATTTGCCGGGTCTCTCGGCCCACCAGCCCCCCGCTACAGGTGAGGAACTAGTGCGATTGCTCTGGTGAGGGCCCCCCACATCCCGTCCAATCACACACAGTATTAATTCAAAGGCCAGCAGTGGCCTCTCCTCCTCAGTGACCACCAAACAAGGGGTCAGAGGGCAAAGTAATGAGGTCCTAACTGAATTGAATACTCTCAAATACTGAAGACACTACATGAACATATCAGAGTAGAAGCATCACATCGTTCATTCTACATTTCATCATTCATCTCATCTTATTTATTTATATATTTATTTATTTATTTATTTATTTGAATCCTTCCTCCCCTCCCTCGCTCCCTCCATGTATTATTATTATTGTATGACACAAAGGTCCTAGCCCATATCTCTATTTATTTAAATGATGACGAGTGCCTGCTTTTGATGTGCTGGCAGTCATAGTTCATAGACGAGTTCCCCGGCTGCTGTCTGTGTGACTCGGATAAGCTCCCTGTTTGTTGTTGTGTCCACGCCGCAGACATCGACAGACGTCTCGCTTCCCCTTCAAGTGTACCTTTCGTCTCCGCGGGGCTGAACTCTGTGTGCGCGCGACGTCGACGAATCACGCGGCGCAAACAGAAAAGGTCGTCTGGAATACAGACGAGTGCGGGAGGGAGGGTGCCGCGGCGATCCTCTGCTTTTATTCTAATCACAGGTTTCACGCGATAGGCTGCAGTTTACCAAAGGCGATATCTATAAGCTGTTGTTCATCTTCTTAACTGTTTGTGCTGAATGCGTGACAGATAATATAAGTATTAAGCAACAACAGTGAATTGTGTCACAAAAGCAGCCAAGATCGCTCGATGCAATACAGTTTTCAGGCCAGAGTGTTTGAATGTGAGTGTGTGTGTTCGCGTCTTTAGCTGTTGTGTTACCCTGCAGTATTTCAGGCTTGTCATGCAGTATTATTTGGGGTTAAATTGCCCTCCAAGTATGAGATTTTTCCACAACAGCGTTAGCTCGTTCTCCCCTACCTCACGTCCATGAAGGTTGAGTTGAAGTTTACCCATAACTTGTTGCTGTTGGGTGATTTATTAAAGAGGAAATTGACCCAGTTTCTGTAATAATCAGGTAATGTCCATGGCAGCGCTCCCTCTCTTCTTCTTCTTCTTCCTCCTCCTCCTCCTCGCCATCATTTATTCATCGAGCATCTCACCTTCCATGTCACGGCTCACGTTTCACAGAAATCATTCCAGACTAAACGTAACCCGAGACGGCCTGATGAAAAGCCTTGTAACTCAAAACATTCGTGATTTTTATTTGTTTTGTTTTTTATATTTTTTTAAGGCTCAGACAGTTTTAGTCTCCACCAGTCAACAGTGAACCTTTTTCAACTTTCTGCATGGACGGCAGTCGTTTCTAAGCTTTAAGTATTTCAACATATCAGTTAAACATTAAGTGTACCATCTCATCTCATCCTCTTCATGACCAGAAGAAATCAAAAACATCCCCTTTGCCTTATTTCAGTTTCTGTACAGCGGTCGAACTTTTGGTTTAACCCTGAAACAGAGTCAGATGATGTGTTCAAACAAACTAGTCCATGGAGCCGCAGCAGAAACAGTTAACACTACAGCTGATCGGGCAAAAACGACGCCCAGTTTAACATCGGTACATTCCTGAGAAGCTTTTTACACTCAGCTGCTCCACACGTTCCCGTCCACTCTCATTTATCCGATGTTGTTGTTCTCGGAGAGCTCTGGGACTAACCTGTTTGTTAAAGCGTAGCAGGCCGAGCAGTTTGAGCACCTCACCATGCTTCGCGCTGTGTTTCTGGACATGTACGTAATCTTAAAGAGACAGTATTTCTTTTCCGAGGTTCCTTTTGAGCACAAAAAGGAATCAGATTTTGATTTTTCTTTCATTCGTTTCATTTCTTTTCACCGTTATCTGTGATATCGCAGCATGAATTATCATGTGTGGCTCTACGGTCTGGCTCTCTTGAGAACATAATGAAGTTAATATTACCCTTCCTGCCTTGCTTTTTTGCTGCAGTGTGCCTGCCTTTTCAATTTGTGAAATTGACAAGAACGTAATACAAGATACCATTTTATGCATAACAGTATTGCAAGTTGTTTCTATCAAAGAAAAAAGAAATGTATACAGACAGATTTAATAGTGTATTTTTATTACAGGAATACGAGCTCTTATTATGAAAGACTCCTTGATCTTGTTGTGATTTGCCAACTATGTAAATTAAATGTAGCCTATAGCATTTAGTAAGATTAAAAAAATGTTAATTCAAATATTTTAGGTTAACGATCCAAACTAAACATTGTTGTCTCGAGTTATAATCACGTGCTATGATTTAGAATAGCCCGCTTTGACAAACAATCACTGTCGCAGGAGAAAAAAAAAAGAAAAAAAAGGATACTGTCTCTTTAAATCTGTTTCTGCATCTGTGATTGGATGTAAATTTAAAGCCCTCGCTGGGGATGTCAGGTGTAAGGATGGCCCTCTTTTGTTTTCTGTAACCCTTTGAGTGCTTGAACGAACATCACTTCACGTTTTTACGTGCAGATGTCCTAAGATCTCCTAATTTTAAACGTATGACGATGGCAGGCTCTTACATTGTGGCCAAACAAGCATCGATTTTTGGGATGCTCTACCTATTTTCCTCGCCCCCTCAGGTCCTCAAAGGGTTAACGCTTCCTGCCTTGAGCTTGTTCTTTGAATTATCTCTTTTCAACCTGGCTTTTTCCAAGTGTTCTGTACTCATACCTTTTCCAAAAAAAAAAAAAAGAGAAACCACCTGTTGCTTTAAATCCTAATAGTAAAAACAAAGTTTGTCATCTCCCCAGAATTACTGATTTTTAGTCTGTGAATGTGCCTTCTCATTCTGGTTTCTGCTTCTATATCCTCGGATTATCTTTGTTTTACCTTCTCGCTGTTTGTTTCTCTTCCTCTCCTGACTCTGCATGCCCTTGTATTCTCAATGACTGAAATCTAATTTTACAAGTGTTAGTTTGACAAACCTCTTGTAATGATAGACCTCTTTCACAGTACTTTGTGACCTTTTCTCTCTTTCTCTCTACTCATGTTGTCGTAATAAATATTACTGTTGGTATTGCTGAAACGCGTACCGTCTTATTTTCTCCTCTCCTTTCTCTTGAGAAGCCGTAAAGTGATTTAATGACACAAGGCTTACAGCGCTAGGTCCTTGTCAATTTCACAAATTGCTTTGTTTGTATCCGAGGCTTCTGTCTTTTGCTAAATCTGAAGGGTTCAACAAGGTCGATTTGTGTGTTTGCGAGTGTGTAAGAGAGACTCAAGTGTTGACAAGTGTGTGCGAGCTGCGTAGCCGTGTCAGTTCGTGTTAGTCATGAAGAAGCTGA
This sequence comes from Argyrosomus regius, assembly GCA_946959425.1. NCBI lineage: Eukaryota > Metazoa > Chordata > Actinopteri > Sciaenidae > Argyrosomus > Argyrosomus regius. The sequence continues at coordinate 10,072,262 of OX336889.1, forward strand.
TCACAAACTGTGTTAGATCAACACAACACAGCGTAAGAAACAGAGCACATGTAGCGGCAGGACAGATCTTTTATTGATGCTTCCTTCAGGTTGCATTTACTATAAAGAGATCAACTCTGATTATTGTTAGAGAAGCTGTTTGTCACCAATGAGAAGTGTCAACACGTAGCCAGAGTCGAGCAATCGTCCACTATAAAAAAAATAATAAAAAAAGAAAGCAGCGTTCGTTGTGCTTCAGTAAAACGGTGGCAGTAATTTTCTTCTCGTAAACATGATTCAGCTCAGACATCAAAACAACTTGTTTACCCTTCACGGGATCATTTATTAAACAGAACGCACAAAAATGTGGGCGAGAGGATGCATTACTCCAACATAGAAGGTATTATTACTGTTACAACAGCAAGAATTAGTCAAGTGCTCGTATAATAAAGAAGTAGTCGGCGTCTTAAACGTGCTGAATTACAACGTATGTTTACAGAAAGCAAAATATGGGGAGGGAAGTTCTTTTATGATACTCATGATCTCATTCTTGCACTATGCAGCATAGCGAATGCTACAGGATGACCGTAACGTTCAGCCAAATAACAAAACAACATGTTTCCTCAGTTGCCTGTTGTGGTGTCTAGCTTTGGAGTAAGATAGTTCAGGTTTTATCTGCACATGTTTTGAGATATCTGAGAGATTTTGGCCTCCGCCTCAATACGATGAAGGTGATCGGATTTGGATTTTTGGTGCTTGCAGGATTGAAGATTAAAATCTCGGGGCTCCCTGTTAGAGTCCCGTGTACGAAGGCTCAGTCCTTGCCGCAGCGGCCCAACCCCGCCATTTGCCCTCGCTCTCTTCCCTGAATTTCCTGTCACTCTTCAGCTGTCTCTATCAAATAAAGGTTCAAAAGCCTGATAAAATATCTTTAAAGAGAAAATTGAAATTTCAGGGATTAAACAGAAACAATGTCCAGGTTGTTTTCAGGGACTATTTCTTTGTCGTTTCCGTAACCTGGGAGTTTTCCGTCCTGTGAGCACCACAAACAAAACTCACATTCACCTCCATTCTGTTCGGGTTGAGGCAGAAATGTCAGACAGATACATCAAAATCTGGGCAGTGAAATTATCTGCATGATTAAACACCACTAGAGATCCATGATAAAATATGTTTTGTATGACTTATTAGAGGAGAAGAGCTGGTGCTTGAACTGTAGATTAGTGACGTCCTGATAGTTCAGAACAGAAATCTCAGACTCATTAATCTACCGCCTATCATGACAGCATCTGTGCTATTCCTAGGAACCACTGGTATGTCTGTGTTGTCATTACAGAAGGAGACGACATGAAATTTGACCCCTTTGGGACGTCGGGCCTCAGCACCCTGACCAGCTATGACTGGTCAGACCGGGAGGAATGTCTACCCGGTGAGGTCAGAAAGCCACAGGGCTCGGAGGGAGCTTCCCTTCCATCTTTAGCGCCAACACAGAGGAAGGAGCTGACCTTTGGCAGCACTGAAAACATCACAAGCAGCTCCGTAGCGAAGATCATCACCTCCTTCCCCGCAGAGGACGTCTCGTCGACCGACGACAAGTTCGAAGCCTTTGCTGATTTTGGCTCCGGCGATCAGGGCAGTGTCGACGTCGAGGACGACTTCGGGGACTTTGCGAGTACTGTTTCCGAGAAGTCCGACTCGCCCGCCGCCACCGCTGAGACGGGCTCCGAGGAGGCCTCCGACGAGTTTGGAGCCTTCCAGGGAGACAAGCCTAAGTTTGGAAAGTCTGACTTCCTGAAAGCCAGCGCTCAGGCCAAAGTCAAGTCCAGCGAGGAGATGATCAAGAACGAACTGGCAACCTTTGACTTGTCTGTTCAAGGTGAGTCATCATCGTACTACATCGCATTCATCAACACCTCTAATTCAGGGAACATTTTACAAACCAAACAATCAACGAAACAAGCAAATAAAATGATTTATCTGATTTATCATCAACATTTTCTGTGGATTAACTGACCAAATATTACATTTGAATTAAGACTGAGCTCTCGGCTTTAAAATGGCGTAACAGCACTGCCCTCAACACTTCTCCCACCCCACCCCCACACTTGTTAAGGCCACATCTTTATCTGTAATAAAGCTGTCAGACATTAGATGGCAGTGTTGAGATGACAGCCCTCGCTCTAATGACAGTGACTGTTGAGATGAATTAACAGAGGCCAAAAAACAAATCCATGAGCAGAAATTAACCGTATCCACTGAAAGGCTGCTCATTTCTTCTTAACTGCTGTTTCGCTGGTGTCGCGTTGCACAAATAATTTATTAGCGTTTCCTGCGCTGTGATAAAAGCCCATTTGGCTCGTAGATTTATCTCCCCGTGCCGGATTTAATTTGTGTGAAGAAGGCGGCTTTACTTTACTCCTCATCGCCCAGCGGAGCAGTAATCTGATCATGGTGGGGCTTCTGGGGGAGGATGACGCATGTCTCTGTGGGTGGTGGAGGAGTTGGGGGGGGGGGATTACCTGATTACCTGTGTCTGGACAAAAAAAACCCCAACCCAAACAAACACACACACACACACTCACTCTCTAACTGCCAGCCCCGATGGAATAGTCCGGGTTTAGCATGTGTTTGTTGTAGGGTAGGCTGCCAGGATTTGTCCGTCTGTTAGTCCCTATGAATAATTCATACCTGCATATTTGTGCCTCTGTTTTCTACGTAATTATTGTTTGTCACAAATTAAGTATTTACTCACGCTGTCCTTGTCCGGGAGGAATTAGCCGCAACAGAATTGGAAGTATAATGATTGCAAACAAACAGGTGCATATCTCAAAATGAGTCATCGACACAGAGCCAAAGAAAAAAAAGAGAATAGGTTTATATAAGTGTTTGTGCTTCTCGGTAACATTATTCATCTCCCTCTCCTCTCCCGTCTTCGCCCTCAGGCTCCCACAAACGCAGTCACAGTTTGGGCGACAAGGAGATTGGGCGTTCGCCCCCGTCTCCGGCTCCAGAGCAGGCCTTCAGAGACCGATCCAACACCCTGAGCGAGAAGCCCGCCCTGCCTGTCATCAGGGACAAATACAAGGACCTGACAGGGGAGGTGGAGGTGAGGAAGGCCCGGTGTTTACCGCACCATTAGCGCCACCAGATTTCAGCACAATACTGTTAAAGGCTACAGACTTTGTGCCTTTGTGTTCATTTGAGATAATTTTGTGCTCGTGTCGTTGCAGGAGAGCGAGCGCTACGCGTACGAGTGGCAAAGGTGTCTGGAAAATGCTCTGGAGGTTTGTGTTTGTTTGTGTCTGACCTTGTCCCGTGGGCGAGACTTAATTGTGAGAGTGGCTCTACAAACGTAGAATAATTAAGATAACCAAATGGCAACAAAACGGTTTTTTTTTTTCAACCTGCTGACATTTTTCTTATCACGTACGTTTTGTTTACGGCTGCTGATGTACCTTTAGGATTTAGATTTAAAAACTATTTTTTAAAGTCTTCTTAGCTCACATGAATGTTTGACAGGTGCGTCAGTGGGAAAACACAATTTGAATAAAAATGAGGCGACTCCTGCGCGCTGTTTCTCTACTTTTTATTCAAGTTTTCGATGTTGCTGTGCAGTTTTCCCTTGACCCAAAACTTGTCTGCATAAATAAAACTCTGTAGTTTCAGCAGGTACAACTCTGTTGTATGATAACGATGAGTATCTAGTATAATATGTCATAACGCTGGTTCTGTCCTGCCACATTTAGGTCATCACCAAAGCCAACAACATCCTGAACGGCATCAGCAGCTCCTCTGTCTGCACCGAGGTCATCCAGTCTGCTCAGGGCATGGAGTACCTGCTGGGTGAGGAGCCACAAACCACACACACACACACACACACACACACACACACACACACACACACTCGTGCACACACACCCTCTGTGTGTGGCCTTATACACCTTCTGAAGGACAGACGGACAGAGAGGACAAGATTAAAACGAGCTCTGCGCTGTGTGATGGCTTATCTCTGCCTGGTCTGACAAGGTCCTGCTCTCTGCTTTTAATGAGCCGTGAGTGGCAAACATGTCACGACGAGGCACCGAATGCAGGCGCGCCTCTTGAAAGTAGAACAAGAGCAGCTACAAAACATGTTTATGTGACTCGTACGCTTGTGTTTTTTTTTTTCATCTCTGTCAGGCGTGGTGGAAGTGTATCGCGTCACCCGGCGCGTGGAGCTGGGCATCAAAGCGACGGCCGTGTGCTCGGAGAAGCTGCAGCAGCTGCTGAAGGACATCAGCCGTGTGTGGAACAACCTCATGGGCTTCATGTCGCTGGCCAAGCTCGCTGTAAGAAAAAAAACATACAGAAAATGTATAGATGGATGTACGCAGCTGCTTTGTTTGTTATCGCCCAGACACAAGGTGCACAAACACACATTATAACGGAGCTTTGTGGCTCAATATGCAATAAAAAGGCTGCCAATAACATAATGAAATGTTAGTGAATCCAGTATTGTCGGTCCATTAGGGTTAAATCAATAATTCATTGATTTGGTTGCTGGGTTTTTTTTTTTTTTTTTGGTTCAGATTAACGGGGATGACGAGGACTGTATAGATTTATTTCTCCAGCTGTCTGCTCGTGTCAGCAGAGTTGAATATTGTTTTTAATACTGACACAGTAACTCCGGAGAGAGAAAACTTGTTTAATTGCAGCACACAGGTACACAGGTTTTTAAAAATAAGACAGATTCACATGCTGCTGTTTGTTTTTACTCCACGTAGCTGAAGTCAAGCAGAGACTTAAAAAAAAGTTGACGAAGCTCGGAGATGTTTGCACACTGCCGTTATTATAAGAATAGAAACGACTACATTTTGCCCTCTGGCAGGAAGTTAAATTTGTTTTCGTGTGTTGTCTCTGTAGCCTGATGAAAGCTCCCTCGATTTCTCCTCCTGTATTCTGAGACACGGCATCAAGAACGCCAAGGAGTTGGCTTGTGGGGTGTGTCTGCTCAACGTCGACGCTCGCAGCAAGGTTTGTGCACACACACACACACACACACACACTCACACAGAAGAACTGAATCTTTACATAAATGTTTTGCACATCCACAGCGGATAACAACTGACATTTCTTTGACTCTGAAACGTTTTTGCAGAACAAAGAAGAAAGCGCTATTGGACGTCTGTTTAAACGAGTATGAGACAGTCAACTGTCAACCAAATCTCATTCCACTCTTTCCCACTGGGGGCCTCGGGGGGCCTATTCTCCTCTTACCGACGAGCCCGGCAGGGGGGCCAAAGTGACAGGATTCGCTTCTCTCCGCTGCTCCTCTCTCGCAGGCAAACAACAAGTTGTCTGCCTAGAATTTTGTTACAAAATCATCTTCACCAAGCCCCGCCCCTCTCAGTTACTGTTGCTATGCACGTCAAGCTGTTGCACTGATTTACTGCTACAAATAGTAATGCTGCAAACAAATAATGATTTTTGAAACAGTGTGTTCAGACAGCGACAGTCCAAAGTCTCATTTGTAGCCGGCGTCCATCAATTTTATCGGCTTAATTAGCGACAACTTGTCCCTAGACCACTTTTTAATGTTTCCTGCTCTCTGGTTTGATGGCGACGTAAACAATAAGACCAAGGCTAAAGTGTCATGTCCAAGTCAGACTTAAAAATAAAGAAATCATTCTTGTGTTGCAGTTTAGAGCTAGATAAAGATAAAGACTGACGGTTGCTTAGCTTACATAATTATGTGTTACATATTTTTAGGATGAGCACTAACTTAACCAATGTTTTTGGTTAACGAGTCTCTTTCTCGAGTAACGTTGGTTGGAGTGTAATCTGCTCCAAATCCAACAGAGAGCAGGACAGAGTCTCAAACGTTATCCGAAACTTTTATAGCATTAAAGATCGGCTTCCACACAGCGGGGGAAATGGTACACGCGTTTTTAAACATTAACATCTAACTGTGCAAGCTAAGCTTGTTAGTTAATGATGTGTTACCGCTGTAGGTAGTACGCTGGTTATCCTGACTGGATAACAATCTCTAATAAAAACGGTTTCATCCTGTAAGATTAAATGCGTTGCGGCCGCAGGAGCTGATCACAGCCCCATCAGAAGCACCGCTCTTCTCCGGTGAGAATATGCAGTTGTAAATATTTATGAGGGACGCTGCGCACATTTGCAGTCAGCAGGAAGTCAGACACAGAAACGGCAAAGAGAATCTGGTTGATTTTCAAAATAAAAAACCCTGTGCAAACTTCCGATTGTAAAAACAATTTACGAAGCATATTTACATAATTAGAATCACATAAACCAGGAAAAAATGACCAAATCTGAGCAAGTTAACAAAGCCTGGCGAGGTGCTCCTCTTATGAAACCAGAATAGTGTGGCAACGTGACTGAGATGTGCCCGGTGGAGTTCAGCCGTTAGTCGTTAGTCTAAATGCTGTCACTGTTTGAACATGCGGAGAAACTCGATGCTTGACGTGCCTAGTTACAGTTGCTAAGGTCGTTGTTGTCTCCCAGCTTTTATACTGAAGGATGACTAAAAAAAAAAAAGAAGTGTCGAGGGGATAATAATAATGTGCACTCCTGAAATAAGTGAGAGAGGAGAGTTGTCACTTTGGCACCTCGGGGTGGGTTTTAACACTCTGGGATTGGTTCTTCAAGGTCACAAACATCGTCACTTTTGTCTGGGAAGGGTTTCATTTTTCTATTCTATCGCCTTTATCTGGGGGTAACTGCTCACCTCGCCACTTTCATCTAACAACCACTGTTTGGTTATTAACTCCGACTGGGGCACTATGTGCAGGATTGCTGTACGTCTACCTCCTCGCCTCCGGTGGTTGCCATTAACGGTATTCTCGGGGCCGTGCGGTTTTAGAGGGCAGGATGGTGGCGCTGATTGTTTCCTCACGTTCCCTCTGCTGCTCAGCCAGAGCCAGATGGATGGATCGGGCAAGATATGGCTGACTGAGAGGCATCTAGGAAGCGAGCAGATGTGGCTTACACATTAGTCATAAGCAGAGAGTACAGATGATAATAGACCTGCACACACAAACACACACTCTCACCCTCGTGTGCACAGAGGCAGGCTGGAAATTAATGCAGTTTTATTTTGTCTCTGTGCCACTAGCATGAGATTAATAACCCGTCTTTTAATTACATTTTTGGCAGAGCCACACTGGTGAGAATGCATAAAAGCTAAGTGGAGAATAGCATCTCCTCAGAGTATAATGAAGTGAAAGAGCGGCTTTGGCGACAGCAGACGGCGCTGATTGTTGCATTGTCCTCTAGTGAAGAGGTGCTGATTTGTTTTGCACCAAAGGTACAGAAGGGTGGAGATGTTGAGGGTGGCGTCAAAGAAATGTGATGCTCGATAGCACACAAGCTTAACGACTCTTGATTAATTTGAAAAGATTGTGCAAAGTTTTAAACCCGTTTCCTGACACGATAATGGACGAATCATTTTGGGATGCAGCAGTCGTCTTCTTCAGGTCAGCACAGCTACAAGTTTTTACCCTAAGTGACACTTTTCAGCTAATGATGCTCGAGCGTTTCTGCTAAACGATAAATGCTAATTTGAGCAATTACAGTGAGAAGCACTGGAAAGGATTTCAAGTTGAATAATTTAGTATTTCTGGCTATTTATATTAATGCAGGTTTCTGAAGTGCCTCGAGGATTTGGATTGATTATTCTGTGTAGCTTCCACTCGACGCATGACGGCAGTGCTAACGCAAGATTGGATCCCGACTGTGTCCTCAAATGCTCCCATCTACTCAGAATTTTTACTTTGTAAATCGTTGCCCACTTCGGTTGTCCATCTCTGTCTCAGCATGCTTTATTGTGCCTCAAGTTAACAGGGTTCCTTCCCAGCTCGAGAAAATCATGGAAATTACTTTAGAAGTTTGAGAATTGACTAAATTTCCTGCCTGGAAAAGTTCAGAAGTAAAGAAGACAGCACGCATCCTTTGTAGATTTTCTGGGTATTTTCCTCTGTAAAGAACATTTCTCAGCTTAATTAGTGCTGTGCAACTGAAGACGTTCAGACTGACAGTGAAAGCAGAGATGTTTGGGTTAATCACAGTCATTAACACTCGTGTTGGAGCAGCTGATAACAGCAGCAGCAGTCTAGAGAAGATGTCTAGCCGTCTGTTCAAACCACAGACAGTATGAAACATGGGCGACCTATCCGTCACCCACAGTTCTGAAGAGCCGCTGTGAAGCTCAGAGTGTGGACGCTCTGCCTGCATTGACTGCACCCCAACTCTGCTAGCTTCCTCTTAAAAAATGCAGCAGAGGACTGCACAGGACAACTATTAATGTAGGTATGGACTTGTGGTTACGTCGTGTGTGACGCAGGTAACGCCAACCCGAGTGACTAGGACAGGAATACAGCTGCTGGTAGTCGGAGCTAACCGAGCTAATGAGCTAGACTCTGTGTCCAGACACAATGTTCGCTAAAGCTTTGACAGCCGTTTGTAAAGGTTTCTGAGTGTGTTAAATGTGTTGTAACGTTAGCTAGTCTAGCAGCTCGGAGAGGCTGAATCTCTGGACCACGTGTCTGTCAGGGAGCGTCAGTACGGCTTACGTAGCAGAGGCGTGAGACGCTAGTTTGAGGAGGGACGGGCGGGGGGGGGTTTGTGATGAAAGTTGCCACCAGATACGTCACCTGCCTCCAGGTTTCAACCAGTAGAAGGAGGTCGCTGTGCGTATTTATAGCACAAATCTTAAATATTTGGACTTGAATCGATCAACACTTGAATCATACACGTTGGTTTTCAGCTGGAAAAAAGTGGTTTTGGTGGTTTAGTTACACTTTGAAAGTGGCCCAGCTTTGATCCACTGCACTGATTTGCTTCTTGTGAGCATGACTGAAATCTCAAATCAATATTTTATATCAATCAAGGCAAAAATCTCTGAGATATAAAATGTGTACAAGCCCTGAGGGTAATAACTTTCTTTCATGTTTCCACTCACAAATATATCGGGGGGTTGGTAAAGGGAGCTCTGCGCTGATCTGAATGTTTGCTTTGCTGCTGATTTCTGTGCACACTTTTCCTTTTCCTGCATGAAAACGCCTCAACATGCCGACTCCTTGTGCTTGCAGGCACTGACTAAAGGCAGTGACAGCAGGTTAATGGTAATTATGCCTCATTTATTTATTTATGTAGAAAAGCAGAGAGTAGTTTGAGGATAGATTTTAATATTATCTAACCGGATAATGGCTCGGTCCGAATCCTACAAAGGTCAGGTGAATTAGCAGAGTCACTGCTGTATCTGACCAGCTCCAGCTTGAAAGCACGAATACTCTCCAGCGAACAGTGGCTGCCTGTCTGAAAGGTTTAATCATGTACAGCATCGGCGTAGTTAAACCAAGCTGACATGCAGGTGAAGTCTTCGGAGGAGCTGCGGGGGGAAACGGTGAAGGGAAAAGTGCAGGTTTGAGAGGGGAGAGGCTCTGCAGTGACAGGAGGAGGTATTACAGTGTGCACTTTGTGTGACCACCCTTTCATTTCGCCCTCCTCTCGCTCCAACATTTCCACGCTTGGCAGTCGTAAGTGCCGGTTTATGGAAACAAGTAGGCCAGCGCACAAAAGCGCTCTGAAAGGAAATAGCTCTGCTCGTGAAATGTGAGCGTGTGAGAGTAGAAACGTGTCATTCAGTTTGCGTGAGAAAAGCCGGCGGAGCGTCTGTGCCGCAGACTGCGTTCATGCAGGTGGAGACGTATCTGACTTAATGCTCAGCGTTGCTGTGGTGTGTTTTGTATGCAGTTGTTGCTTTCTGCGTGCGTCTCCCCTCTCCTTCTGCGTGGGAGGCTGTGATTCACTGCACATGACTCATTCCTCTCTGGCTTCAGCTCTGAGTATTTCACCAGGGACGCAAACTCTTAAACTGCACATCACACACATTAGCATCTCTCGGTGGCACGTCACAGCGCTCCTCTGAGGAGGGGGGGCAGATCGTTACCTTTCATTTTCTGAGCAGCTACAGTGAATTCAGGTGTAACGCGTGGGAGAGTCATTAAAGTTCACACATTAAGTTCAACAATATTTGAGATTTTTAGGCTGAAAATCGATGAGTTGAACTAAATGTGCTGCTACAGAGCACGGGCAATGATAGAAATCATTGATGTCCTGCAGCCTTAGGGCGCATTCAGACAGGATCTGGTTTTTCCATTCATTTGAGCGGAGGTGAACTGAGGTGCAAGCCGGATCAAACTTTTTGGAAAAACACAGTTCGATGTCACGCTGCAGGGACCGACCTGGTAGGCAATTCACCACAGCACCTGATCCTGTCTGAATGTACTCTTACCCTTTGCGAATTAAAGGCACGTCAGCATGTCCTCGCAGTTTTAAGCTATAAATTGACCAGACTGAAAATTAAAAATATAATAAAGGTTATGATACACACATTATTGGGTCAACTTCCAGTAGCCGACAAAGATGATAAATCTGAGCCAAAATTGGATGAAAGAAACTGACCATCACTGTGATCTTTGCCTCAACTGTTAAGCAGAAAAACCAGATTAGGTAATTAATCTGTATCTGTAATTAACAGCCAACTTTTTTCAGAATCGTTTTGCTGTAGCTCAACTTTGCACCATCTGCCACACGGTTATTTTCATGTCACCTGACCGCTTTCTTTTTGTCTGATGTTTAAACCTTGGCAGCAAAGCTCGCTCTCTGGTCGATCTTCTTTCCTGATTTAAAAACAGCAACATAGCATCATGTGGTTTCATTTTGGTAGTCCTGTCTCTGCCATCCACCTGCCTAATCAAACAATCGGCAGAGACCTGAGACACACTGAATGACACCTGGGTACTCAAACAAGCCACCTGTAATGGCACCTACCTGTCAAAGTGTCTATGCTGTTAATTCTGCATAACTTTAAGCCTTAATATAATTTGAACGGGTAAGTTAAAAACTCAGTACAGTTGTCATGAACGTGGAAATTAGCTATAGAGACCAAAACAGTTTTTTGTACCAGGCTGTAAACGTGTTTATTTCTGCTGTGAAGTTGGACATTTTAACATGGAGGATTTGTTCTGTAGCCAGCCTCAAGTGGACGTTTAAGGAACTGCAGTTTATTTTGCACTTAACAGCCACAGAGGTTGCCACTTTGCAACGGCTCAACGGCTATAATGTTTTGTCGTTAAAACTCACAGCATCTCGATGTGTGAGCTAAATTAGGTACATTTCTTTGTGCAGCTGCAACTTCACTCCTTTGACACACTTCAGCTGTGTAAAACTGAATCTTGGAGTGTGTAACGAGACGCCCCGTCTCTCTCATTGTCGAGTGGCACACTTCTTTTTTTTTTTTACCCCCACCACAATCACAGAAACACGTCGAGTCTCAATAAGAGCTCGTGCTTTGATTTAAACACGACGACGCTCTTCAGAAAACATCGTTGACAGTCTTTAGATTTATTTAGATCCAGACGATCGATGAGACGTTCACAGCATGTGGCACTTTTCAGCTCGATTTGAGGTCATGTATTATTTATACGCAGTGGATTTTATGCAGGCCGTTTTAAACAAATGAGGAAGTCGAGTCTTTCCCAGAAAGTAACGGCTGCGTGCATTGAAACCCTTTTTTCTTGCCAGCGGCTGAACATGTGGATCATGCTGTAAATGAACAAACTTTCCATGTATCAATGGTGATCAGTCATGATGCCTACAGGGATTAAGTGTTGTCCACATTACTGCACAGCTCTCCCTCTTCCTCCTGGGTGCACAGATGGGTTTATTGTGTGTCGTTCAGGTCTGTAATATTTCACCCTTTCACGTTTGACAGGCGTTCAACTCGGAGACGGACAACTTCAAGCTGCTGTACGGGGGCCACCAGTACCACGCCAGCTGTGCCAATTTCTGGATTAACTGTGTGGAGCCCAAACCCCCGGGCCTCATACTGCCTGACCTGCTCTGAGCTGACCGCGGCTGCCATGGCAACAGGAGCACGGGGTCTAATCAACATCGGATAGGTGGAGCAACGACGCACCACGCACTGCACGGCCTCTAACCTTGAGACTGAGAGCGAGGAGGACCTTAAAAGTCACTGGATCCGTCTGTATTTATGAGTTTTCTCAGCTGTCACTCAGACTTTAAGCTTTTCTATAAATAATGTTGTTCTCCCACGTTAATTACCTAAATACGTATAGGTCAGCTGTGTAGGTCCGTTACTAATGATGCTTTTAAAGATTATTTGTGACTTTCACTGCAGGAAAAGTCACGATTAAACGACTCATATTTAAATTATTAGGTGTGCAATATCATTACAAACACTGGCAGGAGACTTGGTGTGTAAACATCTTCAGTTTTTAATGTCACTTGTTGCTTTGCTTCTGTCTGAGAGGACTTTTATTCATGACTCCCCTTTTTGTTCCCACTGAACCAGAGCTGTTGAATCACAAGCCTATTGTTGTACTTGAATTACATTTGTTGGTCGGGTCTGTGGCTGTTTTAATATCTTTATAAAATCTTTAATCTAAGACATATCTGCCTAAATATGTGTTGAATTTAATGGGTTTTTTTTTTTTGCACTGGAGGAGATTTCAGCACCTCTTTGGGGTATTTAAATTGTGTATTTTATAGGGTGAGAGTTGATTTGGGGACTGGAAGGGAAACATGTTAACGGTTTTGTTTTTCTGTCGTGGTGTTTGTGTGCAGCTACAGCTGAAAGTCGACTGTGATTACAAAGTTAAATTGCAGCAGCACTTTTTGTATATTGCGGTGTCATGCTGTAGCAATGTAATTATAACTAACTGTAATGTGAATGTGATGTAAATAAATATGCATAGTTTAATTTAAGCGTCACAAATTATTTTAGTGTCTGTTTTTTTAACAATATGCACATTCATTTGTCACCCAGAGCAGAGATTATCATGCATGAGGCTGTATAAATATAAAGAGGAAGGTGACGTATGTTTCTTTAAATATCTGTGTAAAGAATAGTTTAAACTGTCTGCTTTAACTTCTAATGTTAGCATATTATCTATAAGATTAAAATTTAGCTAAACCCAATTAGCCACTTTTTACTGATTTCTCTGATTACTACTCCATCTTAATAATTTAGAGTTTGTTTTATCACATACATCAGACAGTGGCTAAATCTTAAATGACAATGCAGTATGTAAACTAAGATAGACTTTAATGATCCCACACTGGGGAAATTCACTTAACACAGCATCTAGTATACACAAGGTGGATAAGAAATTACTCTAATTAATACTAATAAGAAATATATAGAAGACCGGGCACGTCTCTGTCACGTCGTGGCAGCGACGCTGTTTTGGTCCGTCCTCTACACGACTTCAACCCCCACCGGGAGCAGAAGCGGAGTGTTTAGCCCGGCAGACTTTGTTTACTTGCTCAGATTTGGTCGTTTTCTTTGGTTTAGGTGCTTCTACATGTGTTAATATGCTACGTGGTTAATTTGTTTAGCTTTTGTCTGTTTCTGTTTTATCTGTCAGTTTGCACGGGGTGTTTTATTTTGAAAATAGACTGTATTCTCTCTGCCGTTTCTGTGTCTGACTTCCGGTCAGCTCGAGCTGCTCTGTGTAAATTGACGTGGGCTGCTCGAGGCATTCATAAAAGAACAGAACAGCCGCGTGTATTCAATGCGGAGCTGAGCGGAGAGCCGCTTCTGAAATGGGCCGGTGGGGTTTGAAACATTGACTAGAATGGCCACGTATATCGCTGCTTCGACCGCGGCGCACACGCAACGCGACGCATCCGCATCTGGTGGAACGTGGGGGTTAAAGAGTCTGACGCTGAATCGTACGCTCCTTCTTACATGGTGGGAGTAGCAGTCTGTTGCTGAAGGAGCTGCAACACTTGAAGCTATTCTGCATTTTTGACTTAGTTTGATCTACTGGCATGATTCTTGCAATTCTCAGATTATATCCACATGATTGAATACAATTAGAGTGAGTCAGCTTTGGATGAAAGTGTCAGCTAAGTAAATGTAAAGAAACAACGAGCCTAGCTTAGGAGTATCCTCTGACATTGATGTGGTTAGATACTTTAAATGAAATACTTTGGAACTACACCTACTTTAATTAAACAGGTTAAAACATTCAACATTTTTTTCAAGTTACTGTCAGGATATTTGTTACTTTGTGAGCTTTAGATTTAGGTGTTTTCCTCCCATTTCCAGTCCAATATTTAGATGCAAGAGTGATATTGATCTTCTCATTAAATGTAAGTTTTCCTTTCACGTGGTTGAAAATCAGCAGTATTCTTTGTGTTATACAAAGTATTCGCGTTGCATTCGCTTATCCTGAATTCCTGTTAACGTACGAGCGTATTACAGCTTTGAAATGAGACGAGAATAATTCTCGCGTCCTTTGATCTTATTCTGCCTCCTTTCCCCGTGAAGCTTCCTCTCCCCAAAACGCAGCAACATTTTCACTCTATAATGTACTTTCTCTGCGGCCAGAGAGGCCTCATCTCCATCACTTTGCGGCATAATGGAATAAATTCCCTCTTTCGATAAGCCTGGCGGACCATCGCAGGCGGTTGAGTTTCAAGCCAGTCAAATAAGATGTGTGTGTAGGGTGGGGAGGGGGGGGGGGGCTCGGTGAAAGCAGTCTCATTATTGTTCTCACACTTGTGTTCAGGTGTGTTCTCCAACATCCATTTTATCTCTCGCTGTTCCCTAATTCATTTCCTGCAGAAAATGAATTCCTCTCCTCTCACGGTGAACACCGGGATTACAGAAAATTACAAGCGCTGAAATCAATTACTGAATAAGACTGTGTAATTCAAAATGCAGAGCGTCTTCTCTCGCCGCTGCGCCTGTCATCTTCACGCCTATTGTCTGCGACGTCGTGCTGAAATGATCATTCTGGGATTGAAGAGAGATTGAAGTGATACTGTGCTGTATCGACTGCTGCTCTTTGGTATTTCATGGCCACAGTCAATCACATTATTGATTAAAGAACAGCTGCTTCTGCACATTAAGTTCAGCTGATTGCCTTCACTCGTCAATAGAGTTGCTTCCTGCTTTACTTTCTTCGGATAACGTATCCATTTATCCGCACAGGCTTAAAGAAAAGGTGGTTCGAAAAGCAAAAATTGCTTTCCTAGATTAAGTTTTGACGATAGTAAAGGAAGATCTTAATGAGCGTCTTCTGTCACACTAATTCTTGATATTTGAGGCTGATGAAAGTTGGATATGAAATGTAATATAATCGTTCTATACTGGCTGTTTTAGTCAAACGACAGGATCAACGGGCAACAATTTGGATGAACATAAAAATCATTTCAAGCAAGTATGACAGTATAACGAATGGACAGTGTATCCGTGACGTGTGAAGAGCTGTTTTGAAGCTCAAAATCTGCGGCCACCATGTTTGTAGTCCTGCCTCTAATCTAAAAATCGGCAATGACGTGGATCATTCGCGGACCTGAGACAGATAAATGACGCCTGGGTGTTCATCAAGCCATCTGCAACGGCACCTACCTGTCGATCATGCTGTTAGTTATTCATAATTTTAAGCCCTAATATAATTTGAATAGGTGAGTTTTCACCCTCAGTACAGTTGTCATGAACGGGGAAAATTTAAATCAAAACTGTTTTTTGTACCAGGCTGTAAACATGTTTATTTCTGCTATGAAGTTGGACATTTTAACATGGGGACTTATGGAGACTGACTTGTTCTGCAGCCAGCCTTGAGTGGACATTTGAGGAACTGCAGTTTTTGGCACTTTCACACTGACTTCACTTCACAGCCCGGAGGTTGCTGCTTGGCATCAGTCTGTACGGAGCAGCTCGAGCAGAAGTCGGAAATAGAAACGGCATAGAGAATCCAAAACACAACGATTTTTATATTCAGGTGATTACACACTAATGGAAACATCCTAAATCTTACACACTGGACCTTTAACTTTTATTTTATGGATTTTAAATGTGTTTAAACTGTATTTTTAATTTATATTTTTCTTAAGTTTTAATATTTTTATTTTTTTAAATGATATGATATCAGAGTTATCCTTAGTTTTCTCTCAGACATCTGGTCCAGGCGACACGTGAGTGGATTTATGATGCCTCACTTTTACCATTAATGACCTGGACACAGATATGAGTAATATTCACTGTTTCACTGAGGTTGAGTACAAATTGAATACAGCGCCGTGGCTCACAGTCTTTCGCCTCAGCTGTCTGAACTGATTGATTGTGCGGACTCTGAGGCTTTAAAGGTGACGGACGGATAAGTCACCGTAATATCACGGAGACGACACAAAGTTATGGATTCTTTACGTCACTGCTTCATGTCTACATTTTCATTATCTCCAGACGAAGGACAGTCCTCTGAGACTTTCCATGTGTGGTTGGCAGCACACTCCATGTGGCTGTTCCCTTTATTGTTGTTGGTGACGCACATTTTTAAATCACATCCAATAGTTAAAACGCATGTAGCTGTGCGGCTTAATCAGGTTGTCAAATAACGACTGTATCGAGGGTGGAGAGCCTGAAACTGAAGCAGCGGTGAAAGCCTCATGTTTATATTAATAACTAGCCTCGTGCGTTATGGCCTTGTTAAAATGTAAATGCAGGATTTACACATATTGATACGGGAGTAGTGCTATAGCTCAGGCCGCTTATGGTGAATTATTAAAGGCTGTGTAATTTGAAGCCCAGAGAAGCCATGGTTCAGTCATTCATTGCAGATACAGCAGATGTTCATATTTGCTTTGTGTGGTTGAAATAAAACCTGCACTGATGGATAAACACTGGAGTAGTGGTGAATTAAAGCTGCAGGCAGGTCACCCCTCCTCTTATTTTAACCAGCCACCAAACAAACAAATAAATAAACCCCAGAAAATATTTCCTTTACCCTGATTTTATTTATTAATTTATCTGTTTAGTTGAGTTTCCTGTGCACTCCATCTTCCTTAATGTTGTTTCACTGCCTCTCCACAATGGTAATGTTAATGTGAGAGAGAAATACTAAATAGCTTCAATGTATTTTAATTTTATTTGATATTTTGTGTCTAAAAACAATCAAATAAAGATATTTGGTAGACCTGAAAACACATTATTTGTAATCTGTGTGCAAACGTACAACATAAGCTCCTCATCAGTCTGGTAAAACTAAAAAAAAACCCAACATGACCTCCACGATACCCTGAATGACACAGTACAGGAAATAACTTATTTGTCTGATTAACTGGCTTTATCAAGGCTATCGCTCGCTGTCATTCACCGTTTATGTCTCCCGACCAAAGTGCTCTCTCTCCACCATCAGACACAAACCAAATTAAACTTCTTTGTGTCACTATTTTGCAGCATAAACTGCGAGCCAGACACACATTTAGAAGCCGGGATAGTTAATAGTTCCCATTTGCAGCCACGACTGCAGCATTTGAGAACATTTCATTATAACTCTGCTTATTTATTTCCCATCACAGTTTAATTCATAACAAATCGGGGTGACGTGACTACGCAGCAGGCTTACACTGACACAAAATATATCACAGGAATGACAGGACGGATTGGAAATTACATTTCTGCAATATTATTATTATTATATTAGTTGTTTTAGTTAGAATATTTTAACTTTAGTTGTATTATGATTTTTAATTAATTTATTCCATTAAAAAAATGTTTTAAAGAGGTACCACAGTTTGAGAATCAGTGCTCCAGGGTACAAATTTATCAAAGTCAGGAGGATTCAACCTCTTGGGAGTATGAATATTTGTTAAAATAATAATAATAAACTGACCGACCATCCCTAAAGCAGCGCTGTTAACATGGCAACATGCAGTAAGTAAAATATTAGGCGGTTCCAGCTGATAAAATGTGAGGATTTTCTGTTTTATATCATTATTAACTAAATATCTTTGATTTTTGAATCGTTGGTTGGATAAAACCTTTCAGACATTCAAACGTGTCTTCTTGGGCTTGAGTTGAGTTGTTTCATTTGCTACATTAACATAACATTAATGGACTAAAACAACAAATTAATCTATAATTAAAATAATAATAAGACACAGCAGTTTGTCGCAGCTCACCAGTGTCTGATGCATCCTGTTGAGTTGCTGCGGTCTGAACCTCCTCAAACTTCATCAGCGTTGTTCGTTCTGCATGGCCTGCACTGCTGGATCCCGGACTGCCTCTGATGCCCAGGATGATGCAAATGGCTCTGCTTACTGCTTTAATGATAGATGATAATATCCTTCTGCTGGTGAAGGATGTGTTTACTCTTAGCGCTTGACTATGCCCCGGAAACCTCGTGAATGTACTCACATTAACACAGCGAAGATGGAGGGGAGGGGGGCAGGAGAAGAAAAAGATGAATTTTAAGAAAATAGTGTGCGTAGTGTATAATTTGGACCCGTCACTCGCACATCTCCGCGGTGGTCGCCCTGTCATCACGCAGACCTCATCTCTCCGGGTAATGGAATTCATTGTGGAGACCACTCGGGAGGTCCCTCAGAAGTGTGAGCACAAGACAAATAGTGCTCATCAATATCTGCTTGCTGCTCTGTAGCCACAGCAAATGAAAATGAATGACAGAACATTTACTTGACATCTGAAAACATCTCTTGGGGGGGAAAACGTCTGTGGAGAACGAACATCAAGAGGCCTTCGGAGGAGGAGACGCTGCAGCTTGCTCATGTGAAAACATCTGAGATGGTGATGTTTCACTGTGTTCGTGTGTCGGAGGTGTGTTTTTCTATCAGATTTGAACACAAACAGTGACATGAGCTGTTTTTTTAAATTTATTTTAATATATCTGTTTTGGGGGAATGAAATTATTTGAAGTCAGATTACAGATTATGCATCTTTCTCCTGCTAACAATTGTTTACCCCTGAACTTTTTTTTTTTTTTTAAATTATTATTGTAATATCACACTTAATCTGTTATGGCATTGTTGAAAAAGCATTAGTTGCACTGATCTCTGAGGGTTTCAAATGTTAACTCTGTTGCACTTGTGACCACATCCAACATCACCGCTGTGTGTCATCTGTTAGATATCTGCACACACCCAACAGTGATATTATACTGCACTGTAGTGTAGGAGTGAGAGTCAAGAAATCACAACACGCAACACGATACACTCATGATAAAGGTGGCATGGGTATAATTACACTTTGTATCTGTTTTATATTTCTGTAAATATCCTTATATTATTTACTTATGCTGATTTAAACGCTGAGGCCGCTTCACGAGTCATCGCATTATCTGACGTCTCCTGTGCTACATACATGGCTGAACAGACTCAGGAAGTTGTTGTACGATAGCCTCCAAAGCGCCAATATCTAGGAAGCAGATTGCAGTTTCTCTGATGTCAACATTTGTAACATTTGTTGTGAACCCCCATGCATTGAAATGCATGTCAATGTGCTGCTGCTGTGCAGGTTTACATAGAAATCAACGAGTTTACGAACTGATTTTGGTGACTTAGTCGTCGGCGAGAGTTTCATTAAATAGCTGCATACTGTTGGACTAGTAGCTAACTTAGCTGGCTGCTATGTCTTGTGTTGAACTTGCTTCATGTTTGATTATTAGCAAAGTTGTCGACTCGCTAGTTTTTTTAAAAATCATAAATAATATAATGATAACAAATACATAACTGTCCATATTTATGATGGTGACATAAATCCCGAAACCATTTCTATGTAATGTTGCTTTAAAGGTAACCTGTGGAGTTTTTACACATGCAAATGTATGGGCAAGGTTTCACTGTATCTATAGGTGGCAGTAATATGCAAAGAAACATCAATGCGAAAAAGACGACAACTGGACCTAAACAAGCGGCAAATCCTTGGCTGTGAAGTGAAGCCTATGCGGAAATACCAAAAACTGCAGTTCCTCAAACGTCCATTTGAGGCTGGCTACAGAACGAGTCAGTCTCTATAGACCTTAGACCTTTAAGGATGCACACAGTGTGTTTTGGCGAGTGACACTTTGTTAATTTAACCTTTGTTTACAAAAAAAACTCCACAGAGCACCTTTAAGGGGAAAATATTCCACTAAAATAAGATATTCACTGCATATTGAAGACTTGAAATTGTGTGTATTGTGATTTTTTGCAGTATTCATTTTTCATCTCACCCCTAAAACTATCTTTGCTAAACAGTATTTTAAAATGTTAAAATTTGAACCAGCAGACGACAGTCAGATTTTCAGCTTGTGTGACGTCGCTCTTTAGAAGAGCACCAAACCACAAAAGTAGTCTGATTCACACGGAGAAATAAAATGTTGTTTTCTCTCCTGATCTTTGATCGTAACCGTAGCCGGATATGGACACAAGGCAAAAACTGTGGGTTAGAAAATATTCTTCCAAGCATCTATCATAGAGCTACCAGTTCCCTTGAGGCGGCAGATTTCTTTTTTTTTTTTCTTCTTCTTTTTTAAATACAGCATCAAATAGCACTACAATAACATAGTGTGGTCACGGGATGGAACAGTCAACCCTGTGGTACACAGGAACTTTCCCTAAACCTTGACTTTTAGCTTACACTCACCTTAAAAAAGGTAGATATACTAACATCTTTAAATGTTCAAGTGTGCCATAATCGTTTTTTTTTTGTTTTTTTGCTCACTATCAGCACATCCCAGTAAAATAATTTGTCTAGATATTTTTTTTTTTTCTGTACACTTATCTTAAATGCTACCATAAATTGAGAGCATGCTGCTGCCCTTCACACTAAAGACTACTGCAAAACTGGCACAATACCACCACATGACATCACGTCAGGAAAAGGACACATCGCTGTCAGAGCTGCAGAGTCTCAGCCAACACCTTCACAGAGCGCTCGTCCTCCGCTGGAGCTGGAAAGACAGACCAGGAGATAGACAGCACCGACTTTCCACACTCTGAGCGCTTCATCTTGTTCTGGTGTCTGACATCATTGTGGTCCAAAATCGATCCTTTGGTCCGAAGGATTCTGGGCTTGAAGTCGCCTTGCTCCCACTCAAAAGGCTAAATGGAGGCAGCTGGTTGGATGAATGGCGGCAGCACCCTCAACAACCAGCGTTTGGTTCGACTCCCCTCTGTCCAAACACACCAGTATTCATTAAATAAGCTTCACACAGATGTACACTCAAAACTCGTCTCACTTTGCCTGTCCCGGACACACATGAACCTGCAGTCCAGGAGGGCAAGAGGGCTCATCTTCGTTTCCTCCTCGATCCCTCACTGTGGACGGTTGGCATAGCCTCTCTCACAGGCCCCAGTACGGAGCCAGGCTCCTGCGGTCCCTCTCGTAAACATCAGGTATGACCCCGTAGGGCGTCTGCACCATCTTAACAGAGTTTCTACCAAACAGCTTCCTCTCGTACTCGATTAGCTGGCGCCAGAAGCCGCCGTTTGGCCTGATGACGGGGCGGCGGGCTTTGACCCAGGCGTGGGCCTCGGCCAGAGACACACGGTGATACTTCATGAGGTACGCCAGGCACAGAGAGGCTGAGCGGCTCACGCCCGCCGCGCAGTGCACCAACACTGCCCCTCGCTTTCGTCCAACGCTGTGGATCTTATCAGCCACGCTGTCGAAGTACAAGGAGATGGGGGAGTGGGGCATGTCCGCCAGAGGGACCTTTACGTACTCCATGTGAGGCCAGTTGAAGTTAGGGAGCTCGATGGTGGCGTTGACCACACAGGTGATGCCTTTGGACAGCAGCAGGCTGCGGTTTGATGCCACGTTCCCTCTGCTGAGGAAGAGGTTCGGGGTGATTTGCGCGATTCCCCCGAGCAGGCTGCCGTTCTCAGGCAGCAGCCTCGGCACTGCAGTGGGCACCATCGAGCTACGGTGGTGGTGATGGTGATGGTGGTGGTGGAAGAAGCCTTGGCTGCGGGAACCCATCGAGGAATCAAGTGGGCTTGAAGAAGGACGAAGAATTTGATGTTTTTTGTTTTAAATCTTCAGGAGCTCAGAGTCATAGTAGTACAGCGGGACCAGCTCCTGAAACACACAAACAGATTCAACATTTTTCTGTTTCACTGACAAACAATCACAAACACAAGGACGGGTAACATCGCTGCTGTTTGCAAAGACTCCAAAAAAAGAGCTACAATCCCTTTTTTGTTTGGGCAGCCTTGTGCTGAGCCGCTTGTTTCCAGGAAATGTTATTCTGCCGCCTGAGACAGACACACAAAACAATTAAAGATCAGTCACAATGGCTGACTAATTCAAAAGCATGCTGCTGCGAGGCTGTGACCCACTGATCCACAGTCTTCACTACAATTACACCAAAAACGACTTCATGAATCCACCGACAGAACTGTTTCAGTGCGTCTGTACTACTGTACCTTTCTCTACATTCAGGTCAAATGGCCTCCGTGTGCTGCACACCGAGACGTGCCTCCCTCTGCCATGTGAGCACAGACCCCCCCTGGAGGCATACACTCACCTCATCTCATGTTCATCCATCCACAGCCCTCACATACAGATTACATCTCTCGTCTCTCTGGCTATTCCTGCCGTTAATGTCGTTTTGGATTGCGCAAAAAACAGGCAGCGCGGAAAGTAATCATGTACGCCACGATCATAGCAAACCTGATAACACATTTAAAGTGCTGAAGTTTCTAAATCCAATTTTCTTTTTTCAAAATTATCTTGCGTTTATGAGCTGTGACGTGAAGATGCACGACGACAGAGATTCGTGAAGACGTTACAGGAGCCGTGATGTGACATTCCTGGCTGCACTGTATATGATGGAAATAGCCTCCTGCGTTAATACTTAAGTTATCAGCAGAGAGCCCACAGCTCCGGGCGCTACTGCACACACTGTTGCACTTGTCGTGCGTCATCCACACCATGTGCACCAATCTGGCCGGCAGGTCTTTTTTCCTCCCCTTTCATTTTCTGCTACAGTCTGGTTAACAAGACACACGGGTCAACTGCTTTAAACTGGAATTCAACCTGCAGAAAGAAAAAAAAACAAACACTCCACCTGCTGTCACCTGCAAAGAGTCTGCAGAGACTGATGATACAAAACAATCGTGGTGATCCAATGACAAATTTGAACAACCTCACCCTCCACAACAAGGGTTTGTGTATTATTTAACAGGACAGGAACCAGAACAAAATCTGCTACACAAAATCATGATTTTTCCAGTTTTCTTATGAATTACTGGATAATTTTGTGCCCTGAAAATAAAGAAAAAGACCATTTTTGGTTCAATTGGCGATGAACAGTTGCAAATAGATACAGCTTAGTTTTAATAGGTCCTGAGCTCCTATTTTAATTGTTACATCACAAAATAAAATAAAAAACAGGCGGCAACCTCCTTGACTGTGAAGTGAAGCCTATGCGGAAGTGCCTCTCCATAATCTCTCTCCATAATCTCCATAAGTCCCCACGTTAAAATGTCCAACTTCACCTGTTCAAATGATATTAAGGCTTAAAGTCAGTGTAAGGAAAGAATAAATGTGTGTTCTGGGTTTGCCAGACCAAAGAAGTAAGTGTTATTAACCACCCAGCCAAATTTGAATGATTAAAAATATCGACAAGTTTATGAAATTAAGTGTTAAAATCAGGTAAAATTTAGCAGTATTCTCAGCTCCACTAAGGGGGCGGTTCCGCTGAATGTGCTGAAGCCACACCCACTCGTGGGAGCAGTCAAGCAGCCATTTTGAAGCGACTGAAACGTGTCAGATGAGTTCAGAAAATGACATGACTAACTTTCAAACACTCTGAGCGAGATCAATTAATCTCTATCTCTCTGCTCGAGGTGCAGGGGTATGCTCAGGGTGGCCTCAGCGTGTCATCGAGCCACCCTTTAGGACCGCCCACAAAATCCTGGACTGAAAACTGTTTGAACCTCTAACTCCACATTCCAGTAATATATCATTCAAAGTCTTCTCACATGTCTTCAGCAGCTATTTTCCAACATATTTCATGTATTTTGAAAGAAATCTTGGAATTGCCTTTACACGGACTTTAAAGATATGCATAATTAACAGCGTGGCCTCACCAAAAAGCAGGACTACTAACATGGTGGCAGGCAGAGCCACAGATTTTGAGCTTCAAAAGAGGTCTTCAGAAACCTACAGGTAGCATCACGCATACGCCGTCAACTACTGTCAGTGTAAAAAAAAAAAAATGTCAGCTGCCAAATCTCTTTATTTGTCCCTCCAAAATATTCTCTACCTTCATGAAACAGGTTGCATTTTTCAGTTTTTGGTGGTTTTATTGTCAAAGATTTGCATTAAAAATAGAAGAGTAGGTATCCAGTATGAATACAAATACCTGTGTAAAGGAAATTCACCTATCTCCTCTACACCCTTTCCTACTATCGATCACCGCTTTGCCACCTCAGCGTGGTCCTGCTTCTCTTTCTTTCCAATCAAAGGCTAAAAACAACACTCTCCTTCCTCCCCCGTTCAGACACAGTTTGTCTGGCTCGCTCTCGGTTGCCAATCAACCTGCACTTTGCCTCTGAAATGGTTGCTATGATCGCACTGTGGTGCAGTTGATTTCACCTTCCTCCAACACTGGTCGCCGTTGGTGACGAGACAGCAACAGATCCAGACTCTGGAAAAAGAGTGTTACCTTCAGACCACATCCGGAGGTGGTCAGAGACACATCAGAGTCAGCATCAACACGACTTAATAACTCAGTATCTGCCACTCTGTTGTAGTCTGTGTTGTACATCGCTGAACGGCTTTTGTCTGACTTGACGCAAAGAGACACCTGATAAATTTATGATATTTGGGTTTTGAACTGTTGATTGAAGTATTTCGAGACAACAACTTGACCACTTGATTATCTGATGTATCTAAAAACTGATCGGCAGGTTAATTGATAATGAAAATAATTAGGTGCAGCCCTAAATGTAGCTCTAAAAGAACTTTTGAGAGACAAATGTGATATGGTAATCAGAAAAAAAGTACAAATCAAACCGGAAGGAAGAGCGCCGGGCTTTCACGCCAGTTTGACATAGTGGCCAAACCGTGTCAAGACAGTAATGGCGTCCATCACGTGAATGACCTAAAAATACTTCCCATGAGCTGACGTTGTAAAAGAAGTGGCTGTAAAATGGCGGTCCAAACTCGAGTCACTTAATCGATGATGGTGCTCCTGACGTGTGTTCTCCCTTTGGGTGATGCTCCCATTTATCTAATTGTTGAACCCTTTTTAATTTTACATTTCTTGTCTTGTCTCCTTGTACGGTAAGAACCGCGTGCTCCCCGTCACCTACTAACCTTTACTAATCTTGCAAATTAATAGATCAATTGGTTCCCATTTGTAATTAGTAAACACAAAGATACAATACTGTTAGTGGTTAAATCAAAACTTACACACAAGTGGCTCCTACAATGGTGGATGTTTTTTTTTTGTCCGTCACAACCTCCTGTGAAATGACTCGGTCTGATAACATTTGGAAAGGCTAGGAGAGCCACACGGTTAAATACTTTTATCCTGATTCAGTTTAGCAGACGTCTAAACCGGAAGTTAGCGACTTGGCTAATGGATGTCTCTAGTGCGGCCACACAACGCAGAAGATCTGGATAGTTTTCTGCCTGTAAATGTAACTTTATTGGCTTCAGGCACCATTGAGCAGCTTCCACAAGAATGAATGGAGCCTTGCCTCCAACCCTGTATACAGTTCTCTGTATACATGCATGGTACAAATCTGTAATCAGACTAAAATGCTGTTTGTTTTCCGCTTTATTCATTTATGGCAGCCATTTCCTGTTTGTTCAGGGGTTCATTTTGCTTGAATCAATCAGTAGTAAAGGACATATCAGCGTTAAGTTGACCTGGATGCAGTAGGAGGTGCAGTAAAGTCCATGTTTGACACTAAAATTAGAAAAACTTTTCAGAGCATTTTAGCATCTTTCAGCGCATTGTTTTGGTCTAACGGCTCGACAACGGTTTTTGGTTCACTCTCACGGCTCTTGTCGTGCTTGTTTCAAGGAAAAGAACTCTTGTGCAGAACAGTGCGATTACGGCATGTTGTGCTCCCCAAGTGGCCAAAACTTTGCAGGATGCGGCTTTAATGTACGCAATGTTGAATTAAAGAAAGAAGTCGATCTTTAAGTTGACTTACAACAATCTATGAGAGCACTGACAGCTACCTGGCATGTGGTATCAGTGACATCTTGCTAAAACTGAAGACGTGAACTACACAGAGGACATTTTCTGCTTCAGTGAGATGCACGGCCGATGCATAAATTCATGGAGACAGATAACATATATACCATCAGCTGAGATAAGTACAAACTCTGTTGCTGCGGCAACCTGCTGACCACATTATAAGACAGCAGCAGTCACATCAACGGAGCGATGAGGACGATAAGAGACACCAAATAATCCCTGGCACTCTCCAAAGTGCTGATGTACCACAGCGCCGGGCTTTGCTGAGATTTGCTCCATCCACATGGTTATTTATACCCCAGGCAGGGCAGGACTGAGGTAGCAGAGTGCGGAGGAGGGAGAATTATGCAGAGGCTGTCGCCACAGAAAAATCTACTGTAAGGATGAAGATAGTGAGGATACTGCAACCTGCTGTCAATCAAATTTAATATGAGGATTTAAAAAGCAGACAGGAGAGTCAGTGAAGCACCTTTCACTGTGTTACTGCACATCCTGAGGCAAATCAACCCAAACTACATTTCTTCTACTTCTTCTTGTCTTGATGTTTTTTTAAAAAAAACAAAAAAACAACAACCTCCCTCTCAATCATTCAGGGTGTCAACAGGTGGTCCCACCTCACAAATCTTCTTACGCACATCCACGATACTCCCTCTGCAGGGAGATTCCTCGGGGGTCTGGTTCCACCTCCGCTAACGCAAATTGGAAACGTGACCCACCTGCAGGAAAAACTAGAGCGGCAAACCTGGCGGCGACCTCACTCTCGAGACACCTCAAAGACAAACTGGATCTGAGCCGGGACTCGGACTTGATGAACATCACATCCCTGCCTGGCGCTGCCTCACAAGCGTGAATAAGATGAATGAAAACGCTGAGATAACTAGAAAGCATCGCTGCTGCTGCTGCTCTCAGCACTGTCTCTCAATCAAGGGCGATCCATTTATTCAGTCTGAGTGATCTCTGGAAGTGACTCTGCTGCCTGCAGTCTAGATGATAATCAGGATAAAATGAGGATCAATGACAAAGGGTGGTTCTTTTCATGGAGGTAGGACACGGCAAATTCATCCAAACACAACTGGGTGTAGCTTCAACCAACAAATGAGAAGCACGCTTTAATATCAGGGGTCAGAAGAGGGACAAATTCCAGTTTGAGGACTGGGTTTGGCTTTTTGGCACCTTCCTGCAACAGCAGCGATTGGGTGCCGCTCGCACTGACACAGTGTAAACTCGCATGAACAGGCTGAGACGAGGCCACATGTCGTGTAGTGAGAGATCGTACACGTGGCTGACAATGCACGTACAAAAAGAAGCCTGTCGTGTACAAAAAGCAAACAGAACAGCAGACGGATGAGAGGCAGACAAATGGAGCGACTTTACTTTACTACAATGAAAGGAAAAAAAAGACATTGTTGAAAAATCTAATGAGACAGACTCCTCATTACCCATAATTGCTGCTACAAGCCGTGAATATCAAATAGAGCTGAAGCAATTAGAACATTTGCAACTTTTTTTTCAAGCAGAAATGCCAAAAAAAATGTGCTTGATTTAGCCTCTTAAATGGGAGATTAACTGCATTTCTTAGTCTCCTCTGATGGGAAACTCGAAGTTTTGAACTACTGGATGATTAAAACGATTTAAAAATGACAACTTAGGCGAAAAGATTTCACTATTTTTCAACCAAAATGATCAATTAATCAAAAAATATAATTAAATAATCATTATTTGTAGCTGTGATATTAAATATAGGCTAATCTAAAAGGAGTGTCATTGTGTCAGGGGTGATAATTTACTACACTACACATCCATAAACTGGATATTTAAGTCTTAAACTCTTAAAATAAATTAAATAAATAATAAAATAAACTTTAAATAATAAAGGCCACTTCGTGGAAACAAAGTGTTAACACCTGTCGTGTCTTTCATGGCCACGGTGTGTGACAATGTGCAGCTTTAAGGGGATGACTCCACAAGTTTTTTGTTAATAATTGATGATTGAGCCTTGAATATGGACTGCGGCTCCTCCTCTGTCTGCGCTCGCGCTGCTCGTCCACGCTGTGTGCGTGTGCGTGTCGCGTGCGTTCACAAGTTCGGGTGTCGTTAATTGGATGTTAATTAAGTGTAAAGCGTAAAAAAGAAATAAACATATTAATGTGAGTGTCTTTCTTTAAAAAGGCATCAGTGGAGTGAGGTTTCACCCATCTTACATCAGAAAACTGAACCTGCAGATAAATGCGTGTAAACTGGTTTTAAAATATATTAAAGCTTTATTAAAAACATCCTGTGTGAGGTCAATATGACGCCTTTAAACTGCCTCCATCATGTGTAAAAAAATAAATAAAAAAACTGAACTTACCAGTAGACTCTCAGCCGGGCAGAGATGGAGGTTTTCAAAGCGCCTTCACCGCCTGCACCAATCCGGCAGGTCTGCTCTACACACCGGACATGAAGCAGTCAGTCAGTCCGATCCTACAGACGGCTGGTGGGATGGCGAGAGGCCAGGTAGTGAGAGGCAAACCGTGACACACAACAACATAATGTGAAAGTCAACAGAAATACGATCCATCGGTGCATCCGCCCGGTTCTCCGCCGGCAGGAGCGGCGTGTACAGGACAGTGCTGCCTCACTATGAGGTGTGATTAGTGCCGCACAGAGGAGGAGGAGCGTGGACAGTTAAAGCAGGCTTGTCTGTTAGAGGTTACAGATGTGTGTTTTTTTTATCCAGAGAAGCACTAACCAATGAGTATTTTTAACATCACAGGTCTGACGCTGTGTGCGTCAGACAAACCTTACGTCCTTGTGGGATCATGATCCTAATATTGCTGTTTGCATTCCTCCAGACTACACTAAATATATTAAAAAGGTCTGCCCGAAGGCATTTATTAGTTTATGACTCTGAAACTGGGAAAATATTCTCCAAAATTGCTCTATCTCTGGACCATCTTAACCAAATCACACACATTTAAATTATTCTGTGTGATCTCCTTTTAAAGACTGATGTAATATATATATTTTTTTATTTCTGTTCAACGAGCTGTTCGGAGTTCATCCTGAGGAGGCCTCAAACTCTGAGATCCAGTGCTGTAGTCAAGACCAAGTCAAAACCAAGACTAAGACCAGATGATATGTAGCCTGCTTAGGTAGCTAACATGTAGCTAATATTTGCCAAATCTCCTGGGTGAGGTGTGTTTCCATAAATAAGGAGTATTGCAAGATTTTGTCCAAGACTGAGACGAGACCAAGAAAAGAAATCAGGTTGATTCCAAAACGAGACAAAGAGCTTCAAAGAATGTGACTACAACACTGCTGAATACCTCTTTATACCATATACAGACAGAATGATGCGGGGCGTTGACCGCTATGAAACAATCCTAAAACTATTTCTTTGGTTCACCGGCTTTCTCAATACCGGCGCTCCCTCTCTCTTATTCACTGTCTATGTCGCTCTATCACTGCTCTCTCTCTCAAACAAACAAACAGACACAAACCAAAGGAAACTTCTTGGTGTCGCTATTTTGCAGAATAGACTGCGAGCCATCAAAGCTGGGTGCTTTAAATAAGTCAAGCGAGGACACAACAGGTGGAGCATCAGAGTTTAGTCCATGAATCCACCTGGATCGTGCTCGGTTTCAGAGACATTTCAGGCTGACTGTGGAGGAGTTTGACTGGTATGATCATCCAACTGTCGTTGGTTTGTGTTTCTCCAAAAGTTGAATCTGGCTCAACTTTTCTGCTGCAGGTTGCTGCAGTTTCTTCAGCATACCCTGTGGTGTCAGCATGCAGGCAAAATGCAATACACCTGTTGAAAAACATGCATTTTTGCCAAAGGGCCTTGTTTGGTCTAAATCATGCCTGGAAGCAGCAGTGCACTGATGTTGATCATAAGTTGTAAAATCAACCAAATCAACCAAACCAACCAGTTCATCCTCATCCTTTCTCAGCTTCCTCTGTTGTTAAACTGACACAAAGTGGAAGAAAACACTTTTATTAAAGTAAAATCTCACCTTTGTTTGGCTTGTCCAGGTAGTTTTTGAGTCTTCCTTTTCTGGTGTATGAAGCCATAATGAGCTCATTACTGCCCCCCTGAGACTGGAGGGCAGAAAACACACACTGGTATTTGACAGTTGCTAAGAATGGCAGCTATATTTTGAGATGCACTGATCGATTGCATCAGTCTGATTGGCCAATCTGCCTAATTTATCCGATGCATGGTGACGATGACGTTCTCTGGTTAGACGATGTTCAATCAGCTGATTCCAGACTTGTAAAAACAAACCTCAAGAAGCCACACAAAATGTGTGATTTATGATTAATCTGAAGTAGCTTTAACTGAAGCTAAAAGAAACACATAAAAATTAAGAGTGAGCTGCTTGGTTCTTGAGTTTCAGAGTTTAAGCTCAATCAGATTGAACTCTGTGGAAAGCAAAGGAGGCGCATCAGTTTCTCACCTGAAGCAAATGTGTCCGATGTAGTCGCACAAAGAAATGAGTGTGCAGTAACTCAGGTAGTTTAAAATTTTCAGTTTACTGTGAAGCCCTACTGATCATGCTGAGTATATATATTTTACAAATTAAAAAAGATAATTTAATCATAAATTGATCGTCTATCTGACCACGCCACATTCTTGCAGCTGTTACTTCCCTTTTCTTGGTGGAGTGAGATCTGCTCCTCCTCTCTCTCTCTCTCTCTCTCTCTCTCTCTCTCTCTCTCTCTCTCTCTCTCTCTCTCTCTCTCTCTCTCTCTGGCATCAGTTACTCTTCATACAAATGCGATGGGAGGATCAAGCACCTCCCCAGAACACAATGCTGTAAACTATTGGTGAGATGCAACTACAGAACAAACAAACCTCTTCTCTACTCCTCTCTGATGACTGTCACACCTCTGACTCTTTATTAGTGAAGCGCAAACACAGAGCAAATTTAAGAAACGTCACATCTCAGTTGTTTCAAAGCTTTCTCTGCGCTGATTGGACAATATGATGGATAAATTCCCTTTTAATTAATTATAATCTAAAACACTTCACGTCATCAGACCCACAAACCTGTAGTAATATCACAGAGAACATGATCTTCATGTCTTTAACGGTGCAGCACTGATTATGCATTTATTTCCTGACAGATTTAATTAGCTATGACAGATTGATTAACATACAGACAGATAACTTTGGCAGAGTTATGTTAAAAAAGCTCAGATCTGCAGCATACGCTGCTTAGCGTTAAGCCATTAAACCTCACTGACACTGATGTGTTATACTTGCTAATGAAACCTAAAGGTTTACAGACAGCTGTACCACACAAGTGACAGATGATGAACACCTGATACGGCAGCTTCAACGTTTTATTTGAATGCCTGCTGAGCTCATGTTTCAGGTCTTGAACTCAACAATGTCAGATCACACTCACACAGCGGCTCAGGCGGTATGTTTTCATCTCTGCATGCTCCTGACTTGAAATCTAATTGTATGCACTTGTTTAGCACGCACGCGAACGCACACATTACCAATTTAAATGTTGCCCCCGCATGGTTGGGTTACAGGCGTATATGAAAAAACAAATATACAGTCTGTTCTTTAGGTCTGTTATTTGAAATCTCATTATGCTCTGCCCTGGAGGAAACAGCCTGATATCCTCGCAGAGCTCGAGACAATGTTTTGACCATCCATATGGCCTCAACTCCGAGACCTTCAGACTATAGCCGCATCTGCCGCTCCAGTGAATATATCCGTGTACAAAATCATAATTAGACATGCCTTCCAAAGTCAATCCTATTTCAAAGGGCTCCTAGGGGAGATATTATGCTATCCATAAACCCATGGCCCCTGCCTCAGAGTCACTCCTAATTACATTCAAAATTCAATCAACTGGAAACAAACAGCAGCAGCACGAGGCGGTGCAACCACAAAAAAACTGGTGCAAGGGGTGATGGACTGACACTGATTTTTTGACCCTGTGCTCGTCCTGACGCATCCCTTTTACAGCGTATGTGGATTGAGACTCACCTGATGAATGTTTAAAGAGGAAACGAGGAAATGGTGACACAAAATGTTGAGCCAGAAGTAAAAAAAAAAAAAAAGAAGAAAAGGGGGGGGGGTTGATAGATGTTTAAAAAGTGGTAACCTTGAATTAGAACAGTGAAAAGCCAGAGAAAGATGGATAGATAGATAGAGCTTCAGGCTGCAGAGGAGACAGCGACTGGGGTTCAGACTGAAATGTCAGATGAGTCAGAGGCATTCTGGGAAGACGCTCCTGTTTAATATGGCTCCACGGTCTGCCATGGGGAGGCTGAAAATTTACAATGACACCATCACCGTAATAACAAGCACCTGCAGCCACGTTCTGAAGGAGCTGTCTGCTCTGAATGAGCGCATAGTGACATTGATTAACCCTGACCGCCTGTAACACAAGATAACTGATGGGCTTGACAGTGCAGAGGGTGCCACAGTGATTTAACCGTAAAAATCCTTTGCACATCTCTCACAGTAACCTGTGCTGTCCAGCTATGGCTACTTATTTACACTTTCCGAGAGCCAGCAGGGATTTGTTAAATGGTAAATGATGAACTCAGGCTGCTAATAATCACTCAAGGTGACGATCATGTTGAGTTGAAGCAGAAAAACATGCTTGGTATCTGAAAATGTTGGCATAAGCTAAGAGTCAAGCCAGTCTAAAGTGTGTGCGATCAAAGCCTCAGCAGATTATCGGAGTATCTGTGTCGTCTGTAGTAAGATGATGAATGACTATCCCTGAGAAAGTAAACCAAAGTGCGTAAAGATACACTGTAAATCTCCAGGATGATCCCTGCTGGCCTGTAACATTAGAGATGCTTATTTCAGTCTGTGCTGATGAGTGTGACCGATGAGGCGAGGGGTGGTAAGATGAGAAGAATGGAAAGTGCTCTGTGGTCAGTGGTGGGTAGAGATGCTAGACCAGGCGTGCATGGAGAAGAGGAGGAGGAGGAGGAGGAGGAGGCATGGGTGTCTAAATAAAGTTGCCGCTGATCCCACAGGTGCTCCCATCGCGCCAGCTGTGACAGCAGTAAATAGACATGGGATCTAAGTGTTTGCTGTGGCAACATGTGAGAGCAGCGAGGTGGCTCAACGCAGCGTGGAGCCTCCCCGTCGCTCTGATCAGTGCTGCTCTGACATCAAACACATCTCAGAGCCGCAGACACACATCCTGTTTCCATCCATCCATCCAACAGTGTGCAGGTTATCGCATCTTTTCTCAATATTACGTCTTATTGAGTGCTGAATGGATTGCTCCCTTTTTCTTCCATGATAGTGAGTCAGTGAAAAAAAAAAAAAAAAAAAAGCACGTACACAGATGGGTGGAGGGGGTAGTGAGGAAAAGGGGGTGGGGGTTAGTCACGACTCTGCCCAGCAAATGAGCACGAGGAACAGGGCGAGTGTGTGTGTGTGTGTGTGTGTGTGTGTGTCTCCACAGAGCTGCCCCCTGCCCCTCCTCCTCGCCGCCGCCGCCGCTCCTTCTCCCAGACTTCAGCATGCCACAGACCTGGTTGCCAAGGTAACCTCTTGTGTTGATGGGTTCACCTTTGTGTTAATCACTGCCCGGCAATAATGGCTAAAGTAGGGCGGGTGGCTTGTGTGTGTGTATATATATATATATATATACATATGTATGTGTGTGTGTGTGTGTTTGTCCTTTTAAGGAGGGTTACAACAGCGCAAAGCTAATACTGTATGTGGAAGACATCTTTTTCCCTGAATAGCAGCAAAGTTAAAAATCAATAAGACGCTGGCGAGAGGAGAAGGTCTAAAACCAATGGATTGATTTTTGTGTGTTTTCTTTTTTAATATTCCCAAAACACCGCAGCCCACTTTCACCGTTCTAATAGACAAAAATAGCTCAGAGATTATGAGAGACTATGTCCCTCTTAGTGCTGCGAATCGTTAAATATGATATGAGATATAATTGACAGCAAAGTGGAGATCACATCGTTTCCTCTGTAT
The DNA here is from genome assembly GCA_946959425.1 of Argyrosomus regius. Taxonomy (NCBI): domain Eukaryota; kingdom Metazoa; phylum Chordata; class Actinopteri; family Sciaenidae; genus Argyrosomus; species Argyrosomus regius. The sequence continues at coordinate 10,106,243 of OX336889.1, forward strand.
CTTGTTAGCTCTCCTTAATCTTCGTGTTCTGTCAAATGAAGGAAAATAATTAACCCTGACGCAGATTATTAATTAATGTGATCCTTCTTGTGATATGTCTTACAGGTTTTTATTTTATTTTATTAATATACAACTTCTATAATAGCCTCTGAAATCATTTCTGTTTCTTGCTGTTCACACTTTGCCCAAGTGTTATTTTTGTACACTTTTCTATACATGCTTACAGACTCTCTCTCCACCTCCCTATACTCATATTTAGGGAGTAATTCATTTGCTAAAAAAAAGGCAAAATACACGATAAAGCTTAAGATTACTTTTTTAGATTTTCACATCATATATATCATAATATGATATAGACATAAAATGATAATTATTGTAAAGTCTTCTTGATAATTGTGTGAACATCTGATATCGTGACAGCCCAACACACACACACACATTAAAACCCTAAAAACTTAAAGCAACAAATGGTATTTTTGCAGTTTGTTCACATGTTTTTGTTGTACATGATCAAAAACTAGCGAGTCAACAACTTTGCTTACAGCCGGTCAAGTGCAACAACACACGACATAGCAGCCAGCTAATATTACTCACTAGTCCAACAGCAAGAAGCCCAGCTCGGCGTCTGTCTTTCAGCCTTTTATTTCACCAAGCTCTCGCCAGCGACTAAAAGTCAGTCCCAGATTTACTCTTGTCTGGTGGCTTCTTGCTTGTTCACTCTCTCCTTTTCTTTTCATAGCTTCTTCCGTCAACGTCACCTTTGGTCTGTTCGCCTCTGTCATTTTGTCCATAGAGGCTGCTCTCACATTGCTTGCTTGCCCAGCTCCAGTTCTGGCACAACACCAACTCCACTCCCAGTCAGCATTCACCCACACCCCTGGGCCTGAAAACCTCCTCTTGTGCTCTGAGCTCACAGTCCGGCTAACAAACTGAGCTAACAGCAGCTACACTTCGCAGCAGTTTACTTTACTGTCCATCAGGAAACTCTGTAAATAACCGAGAGTTGATGCACAGCAGCTGGAGGACATCAGAGGGGAAACAGAAAACATTTTCTCCATAAAATATGATCCAGTTTCACCAAAATCAGTGAAATAGTTGGCGATGTGCTGTAAAGCGGTATACTTCTCACAGGTAGTCGTACCTGGGGCACAAAACTACATGCGTACAGGTCGCAGAGTAAATAAACAAACTTGAACTATTCTTTTATTTTTCTAGACCTTGTCTTTATTGATACCATTTTGTCTCATCATATTTCAGTTTCCCTTGTAAATTTGAAATTATGTTCTGTAGTATAAAATAGTGCCTAATAGGCGGAAGAAAAGCCACAAAAGTCAAAATTTCTTTTGCCTTCACATTAAAAATTAATGTTTTAGCCATTAGTATAACCGTGTTTAAGATAACAGGGCTTCCTCTTCTTAAATCACCACATTTTATCGTTCATAGGCAACAGAAAATAGAACTAGACATCTTTTGATTTCCACCCACAATACCAGGAGGACAAAACCAAAATAAATGCTCCATGTCATCGTTAGAAAAACAACACTTTTGATCATTTTCTAAATCCCCGTCTGAAAAACATTTGTCTTGCTGGAAGGATCTTGTATTTATTTTAATTGACAATATTGAGTCCTGGCAAATGATGGAAAATAATTAATCCTACATGATCCTGATTATCTACATTTGTGGTGAAATGTGTTAGAGATTTGAAAAGAGTTTATCAGAATGTGCCTGCTTGAGTCTTTCTCTCAATATGTGACGTTTAGAAGATAAACACCAATAATATACCAGGTTTACCTTCGCAGGGAGTCTGAAACCATCAGAGAGCAGGAGGCAAATAGTGTGTCTGAGAAGACAGTGTGTGGGTGGCTTGAGAAATGCTGCATCTCTGCTCACATGCAGAGCGTTGACACTAACATCTGCTCCATCTGCTGCTCCTGACACTACAGCACAGACTCTACAGTGACAGAGAGAGGGCCATGCCACAACATGTGCCGGGTGAAACAGGTGAGAAGTCTGCCCGGCTTGACTGGCGGTATAGGACGTATTCTGTATGGTGATCGAGCAGCCATGAAACGCCATGCTACGTCTTTTATTTAGCAGACGTCTGATTCTGAGAAACATCTTCTGCCTTGTACTTATTCTTAAGTCAGAGAGAGAGAGAGACATACAAAGCAAGTCACAGACTGAGACACACATGTCCTTGGAGAAAGAAATAAAGCTGTCGAGACATATATATAACATATTCAGCTCAGCTTGACCCAAAGCTGGCCTGTGCAGCTTAAGAAGATCAAACTAAATGGAAAAAGAAACCTTGAGCTTGTTCAAAACGTATTAAACCAGAGAATTATGAAAATAACCCAAAGTTCACATTTAGTCTGAATTTATAAAAAATAATATTTACACTGGACTATGACAGGGTAGAGTTAGGTAAAAGGTACTGATCAGAAAACTGATGTAAAAGCCAACAATACTGGGGTAAGAAGACGAAGTGTTGAAGCTTTAAAAATGGTTGTAAGGGTTAAGAACAATTTAATTGGAGGCTGACGGTCTCTGATTAAGCCCACTGTTAACCTGCAATTAAGTCACCTCTGATTAAGCCCAGCCACAGAGGTGGCAATATTAATTTTCATAGAAATAAGAGCAAAGCATTTTGTATTTTAAATATCTCAAAGGTTTATTTCCAGTTCTTTTATTTGACTTTTTAATGTTGTTCATTGCTTTTTTGCTTTTTACAGTCATGTATCCATCACTGACAAAACATTTGCTGCTTGCCTCTGAACAGTTCAGGCGTGTGGTTGTGAAATGCCATGGGCGACATACGGTGTGTATGAATAACCCATTGTCAGTACACTGCGACATTACAATTGGATGTGTTCGTTCCCATAGATATATACGGTTAGATAACACATCGCCAGCTGCTGAGTGATGCATGACGCAGCTTCGATGCTGGTACAGGGAAGTTTTCTAATGCATGCACGTATAAAAATAATTATAAGAACGATTCAAATGATTTTAAGTGGTTTGGTTTGTCAGACTTGTATTTCTGATACAGGATTGTTGGTTAAATTAAAAATGCCTGTGTTCATACTAAAAAATGTATTCACATTGAGCTCATTTACATCACAAATTAGATACAAAAATATATATAGTGTGTCAGCAGGGTTATTTAAAGGTGTGGATTAACAGTGACACACTAATACACCAATCTGAAAACAAGCACCGGGGAAATGTGTTCAGTCCACCGTGACATCACAATGAATGTGTTCAGTCCACCGTGACATCACAATGAATGTGTTCAGTCCACCGTGACATCACAATGAATGTGTTCAGTCCACTGTGACATCACAATGAATATGTTTAGTCCACTGTGACATCACAGTTGGATATGTTCAGTCCACTGTGACATCATAATGAATATGTTCAGTCCACTGTGACATCACAGTTGAATGTGTGGTTCTACTGTGACATCACGACTAGACACTGTATAAGTGTATGATAAAAACTGTGCGGTAGTTTCATCATCAGTGACATGGATGTCTCCTCAGTCAGTGTGCAGTTTGTTCTGATCGTTGCTTCACTTTTGAGTCCGGACACTTCACGTCACATTTGTTTATCAGCTCTCACCACAGTCCAAAGACCGACTGCAGCCACGAGCTTTAAACGGAAAATAAAAGGGAGGATAGATGAAAGCCTCGTTCGCTGAGGCTGGTTGCCAAGTGTGACATGAGGAAAACCGTATCCTGTGAAATGAGCAGAAGTGAACGGGATAATTTATTCTGCCGCTTCTTGTTTGGTGTTGATCCTTGATTTGATAAGACGCACGGAGGCGTAAAAAAAAAAAAGTCAGAATTTCTTCTTTCACCTTAAATCCTTACATTCCAGTATTTCACTTCAGATGCTCCTCCGGGGGTCATCATGTCCTTATCATCAAAGGCTGAATCTGCCGTTATAATCAGGCTGTTAGTTGAGGTTGATGCGATGGCTGCTCTCTGCTCAGATAAGCCCGTCAGAGGCCGGTGGCCTCCTGCCTGTGTCGGATTCGTCACAGCTCTCCCACGTCACACCCGTGCCCACACATCCACAGATGGAGACAGAAAGGATCGAGTCTCCGATGCCACAAACTGTCTGTGACACTGTGGAGCATCTTTCAAAAGCGCTGACAGGACTGTCAGATCAGCACTGATCAGGCTGAATTATGACTCTAAATGAGCTCTGTAGACAGGAATCCATGATAATTTACTTTATACAGGAAAACAGGAATAAAGTTGTTTGTCTGGTGTCGAGATGGCTTCACATCCACTGACTCTGACTCTTCTGGCTTCAGAAGCTGCTGTGCAACCAAATCTGCTTTAAAGATGCAATCGTGACCATTTTCAAGGTTAAGAACTATTTGTTTGTGACAGAAACAAAGATGTTTAAGTTATTAGAGTTTAATTAGTTAAACAGGTAATGTTAAAGGTCCAGTGTTTTTTACATTTAAAGATATCTATTGATAGAACAATGTTTTCATTAGTTTATAATCACCTGGAAAAAGAATTATGTTATAATGAGACTTCTGTAACTACAGAGGGAGCGGGTCCTCTTCCATGGAGTCCACCATATTGGACCACCATGTTTCTACAGCAGCCCAGAAGGGACAAATCAAACACTCTGGCTCTACACTGGACCTTTCATGTTATTTTTTAGGAGTTTTACAGCTACTGTAGTTTGTCCTTCATGCTTGAACCGAGAGGGAGAGGTGAGGGGTTTTCAGTTGGTTGCAATCTGAAACTTCACCACTACACTAAATTCTACACACTGGACCTTTAAAGTTTTATTCATGTGACATGTAGCCACGTTTGCCAACTTCCTTCCTCACACTGTGACGTATCCTGTATTTCACGTAAAGTTATAAATCAAACACACCTTTACCTCGACAACATATTAGCGTGTACATGTTACATGTTGAACCTTTAATAAGCAGTTGTTGAAAGAACTACTCCATTTTAACTCCAGTGAATATTAATCTATTACTGGAAACTTTCCTCTCTGTACACGATTGATTTCTTCCCATTGGCAACTGGCTTCATCAATAAGGTCCAGGACCCACACTGAGTCTTACAGCACCACCTGCCACCCTCTACACATTACAGTCACATCACATCGTTAGGTTATCTTGCACATTGCAAATATTCTTTATACTTTATATTGTGAACTTCTGCACAATACTACACAAACTGTACAGCAATTTAATTTAAATAACTTAAATACTATTTAAGCTTTCTGACTTGTAGTACTTACTTTCATCTTTATATTTTCCTCACACTATATTCACTGTTACACACCAATGCACCACAGCATATCCCTTTATATATAACTTACCTATTTTGCAATAAACAATTCTGATTTTGATGATGAACTATTTTTTTCTGTGAACAAATTTCACATTTTTGGATGTTCAGTTGGCCACTGCGTAAAAGATTGTCTGGTATAGACTAATTTATATTAATTAATTTAAATGATTATTTAAGTTAAATTCAAGTAAAAAAACAGGACCTGTAAAATAAAGCGTTACGAAACATTTCAGTTCAAGTAGAGCCAATTCTGTGTAAGTTAAAATATCAACACGTACACCAAATCATTTTTTCAGAAACATTTTATGACAGGAGAAATAAATACATCCTTATTTCTTGATGAGCCTCTGTTCATCTGACAGAGAATTATACAAAGATTTTTCATTTTAATACATTTTAGACTCAAACACAACTAGACATTACAAATGTTACAAAACTTGAAAGGAGCAGCGACGATATGAACCTCTTACAAAACACAGGCGTACAATGTGACATGATTACAAAAGGAAAACTAACCACGATCCACTTTGTGGTCAAATCAGACGCTTTAAGCCTTAGTGATGTAGCCCTCTTTGATGAGGAAATCATAGATTTTACGCGTCTTGTTGACGTCGATCTTGATCAGCGCTCTGGCCTGTGCGAGCCGCAGGCCGCCCTGCCGTCTGCACTCGTTCAGCAAGGCCTGCTTATATTCCAGGTAGGCTCCTGGCACCAGCCGCACCACCTGGCATAACTACAAGCACAAAACAAATACAAGAGGGTACTATGAGACATTTGAAAACATACACAAAGTCTTATTCAAGGTCTCAGTATGAGTCAGTTCGTCTAACAGCGTCTGAATCACACGTGGAGGTGTCCCAACTCTTTTTTCATTCATTCATATCAACTACTTCTGTAACAGTTTATAAATGTCAGTTTATCCACCACTTCAGACCAAGCAGCAACCTTTGTGGCTGTAAAGTGCAGCCAATGCTGAAGTGCCAAAAACTGCAGTTCCTCAAACGTCCACTTGAGGCTGGTTACAGAACGAGTCAGTCTCCATAAGCCCCCATGTTAAAATGTCCAACTTCACAGCAGAAATAAACATGTTTACAGCCTGGTACAAAAAACAGTTGTGGTCTCTGTAACCAATTTCCACGTTCATGACAACTGTACTGAGGGTGAATTTCTATAGAACTCACCTGTTCAAATTAAATTAAGGCTTAAAGTTATGTATAATTAACATCATGGTCGCTTTGATTTACAGGTAGGGGACATTACAGGTGGCTTGTTTGAGCACCCAGGCATCAGGTCAGCCACGTCTTTGCCGATTTTTAGATTAGCCGGGAGGTGGAAGAGACAGGACTACAAACATGGTGGTTGCCAGAGCTGCAGATTTTGAGTTTCAAAACAGCTCTTCAGAAACTAGACTAGAATTATCTCAACAACTACTGGACTATTCAGTCTTTATATTGAGGACAATAAATCCCTCTGACTTTGGTCAGCAAGTCAAAATTCTTTAAATGCAAGCCTCAGCTGTACTTTGTGTTTAGTGGCATGCAAAACTAAAATGGTGAACTTGGTAGACATTACCTGCTATGTTAGCATAGCCAGCTCATGCACTGAAAGCGCTGATTTGCCAAAGTGAAGCCTCACAGCTGCTAACATGGTCGTAGACCATCACTCAGTTCCAATCTGGACCCTTCAACCTCTCACTGCGTGACTCTGTGTGGAGGGTCACTCTGGGGGGGGGGTCTGGTATAAATACACCAGCAAGCTTTGGGACCCCTTCGACTTTTCTCCGATGGCAACAGAAACATTCGTCAGCATCTTCCTCAACAGCAATATTTACATTCAGTAATAATAAACCACGGACTTGCATTTCTTTCCCCCACCAACCATTTCTTAGAAGCCTGTTTCGGGGACACTCGACCATCAAAGTCCAGTTTTTAATGATAAACCCAAAATACTTCAGAAAGGAAAACTGTAATTAAAAAAATATTTATCTTAAAGATAATCTCATGTAATGACATGACAAACTCTTTACATTACTGGAATGGTAAGCTTGGGAAAGGAAACATTAACTCCCACATTTCTTCAGTCATATTTCTTTTTTATATTAAAAAAAATAACTTAATAAAACCACGATATGAGTTAAGATAAGTTTTCACTGGTACACAACGGCATGTGTGGACGAAAACAGTCAAATGTCTGTCTGAGTTAATCAACTTAAAGGTCCAGTGTGTGAGATTTAATGGGATCTATTGACAGAAATGGAATATAATATTCATAACTATGTTTTCATGAGTGTATAATCACCTGAAAATTTAAATTGTTGTGTTTATGTTACCGTATAATGAGACTTTTATATCTACAGAGGGAGCGGGTCCTCCTCCATGGAGTCCACCATGTTTCTACAGCAGCCCAGAAGGGACAAACCAAACACTGGCTCTACATTTACATCTATTTTCTCCTTCATGCTTGAAACAAGAGGCGGAGGTGAGAGGTATTAAGTCGATCGCAAACTGCAACTTCACTACTAGATGTCACTAAATTCTGCACACTGGACCTTTAATACTTGTTGCGAGTGTTTTCGAGGAGTGTGGTTTGTACGCCTGCGTTGATGCAGACTTGGTGTAGGATTTATAATCCACTTCCACTTAAAGGCTAGTTGGTTTGGAATGACACTTAAAGTGGCGGACCCTCCACATGAACGGAGTGAGGGTGGGTGTAGGGAACAGATTGGTACTGGGCATTTCTTTTCACACCAAAACTTTCCCTCAAGACTCGTGTAAATCCCACCTGCCATATTATTAATACCTACTTCTCAGAAGGGTGAATTTTCCATGACTGCAGTAAATTGTGTGACCTCAGTAAAACCAGTGGACTGATTAATAAACCTCTGTTAACATGTGTGACCCTTCCCTAAACGTATACGAGATATGGAAAGAGATTTTACTAAAATCTAACAAACTGCAGCTCCAGCCTTGCTTGTCTGTTTGGTAGATTAATGTGTCTGAAGCAGTAAATCTGCTCCACAGTTTGTGCAGAGAGAGCTGTACCTCTTTCTCTCGCTCGTTGAGTTTCTCCGTTCCCGGCAGCCCAGTCAGGTTGAGAGGGGGGGCGCTCCGCCTACCTGTTGCTGTGGAGCACAAATTCGACAACAGTCAAACAGGCATGCAGCACCACAGTGTTGGTCTACACTTCAGATCACATAATAGCAGCCTGACAACATGCAGTTAATTCCTTAGAAGAGATGGGAACAAATATTTACGGTGTGCAAATTGTGTAAATATAGCTGCGTGGGAGCGTGCGTCTCGTTCGTGCTCTAGAGGTTAAAGAACAGGCAGCTAATTTGAAAGGAAAAACAGAAAGATAAATATGCATGTGGGGGCCTATTTTTTTCCCCCCGAGTGTATTTATGGAGAAGCATTAATGCGACTGTGCCTGAGGCCACGCAAAGACGACAGAGAGGAGGAGGCAGTGCAGAGGAGAAAAGGTGGAGAGAAGCTTCCTACCTGACACTGTGATTGTTGTGACAGCTGGAGTGATGCCAGCATCTCTGTAATCAGAAAGAAAGTGTTAGCATCTCTGCAATCTTATTTATACACACACACAGACACATCCCACTTACACACAGCAACTATTCTCACTTCAGGATCATCGTCCAACACAAAAACACAACATGAATCATCGCATTCAAGATTTTTTTTAAGGTGGAATAATTAGAAGAACTTGGATAGCACTCAAAGAAAGAGGCCTTGGATGGAAAAACGAGTGCAGCGACACGTTAAAAAGACTAAAAATACCAAAAGGACTGAGGTTGAAGTCGGCTGCACAGTAACACAAACGTCTGCTCTATTCAACTCAGCGCGCCTGGCGCCGAGCGCAATGATAGAGGTCAGCATCTCCGGGGAGCGCGACTTCAGCAGCCCTTCTGTCACACACTGGGTAACAAGCAGGAGGCTCGGGAGTCTCACATTGCAGCCTGTTTACTGAGCCACTGCTGGCAGGCTCTGCCGTCCTGGATGTACTGCAGCACGTCACACAACATGGTCCGCTTCCTCCGCTCGTCCTCCCTCATTCGCTTCACCCGCTCATACACCTTGGCACCTGAGAGAGGTCAACGAAAACAGCACAAAGAGAGGTCAAATTCAGTCCACCGACAGTTCAGGGTGATGACTCTGAAATTGATTTTTTAGGTGACACAACATGTTTTTACTAAAATAGTAAAGCTTTTCCAACTCAATAAAATATTGTTGAGCTTTCCTTTGTGCGCCATGCATCAACAAACATTATTATTCCAAATAATTATCCAAAGATACACTGTGCTGCTTAAAAATAAAGACTTCAGCGGAGCTCGAATCTGAATACGTACACGTTTTCCCTGCTGAGGCATGCAGCTTTAAAAATGACGGTTTGTTGAACAGAGGAGTGAAAAGGTCAAACTAGACTCACTGCAGAAAGACTTGATCCCTGCTTTCCTGTACTCCTGCAGCCGGCGGATCTCTCTCCTCAGCTCAAACTCCACTGGAAGGAAAACAAGAGGAGATGAAGGCAAATCCGTTACAAAGAGAGACACCTGAACTCTGTCTCACACAGCCAGACTTCATCCAACGCAGTGAATAAACATTTTGTAGATTCATAAAGAGTAGACAGACGGTTAGATGAGACAATACCACTCTCACTTCTGTCCTGTTAAATATGAAGCTACAGCTGACACTAACAGCTTTCTTTCTTTCTTTTTACATTTTTTATTGACAACCTGCATCAAGTTTCAGATATAGTACAGTATATATTAGTGACGTTTGTTACAGGTTCTTTAAGACAATAACACATTGAATCTGTTATGTTTTGTGTGGCCATCTCTGTAAAGCACTTTGTAAACTCTGTTTTTTTTTTTTATAAAAGGTGCTATATAAATAAAGTTATCATTATTATTTCAGCAGCAAACGGCAGAGAGACAAAGTTAGCGACAGGCTGGTGAACATTTAGCAGCTAATGAGCAGCATATTGTCCTCGGTAGTTGGTAGAGACCAAAAACAATAACTCCGAATGAATAATGGTGTTGCTCCATGACGGCCGGATGTGTAAATAAGCAACTGTTTGCTAACGATACGTGAACGTTGTGTTCACAGCTTGCCCTAAAAAACAAAGTTTGAAAACAACAATTCATTGTTTTATGAAAGTTATGTGCCAGACTATTTCTTAAGGATGACCAGCTACTTCCTGTAGCCTCCGCTGGTTGCCTAGCAACTGATCAGAGCCAAGAAATAGTCCGGTACATATAACCATCCATTAAACAGCAAATTGTTGAAATTGTGTTACTGCTGAACAGAGTCTATACAGTCATGTGGAGCAAAGCTCTCTCTCCACCATCAATGGAAACAGCACTGAAGCTGTTCTGGAGGGTCAAAGGGGAACAATCTCTTACTAAGACACTTCACGTTGGCTTGTCCTTTAACTTTGTGCATGCAAATATACTAGAAATCTTCTAACTGGTTATATTAACTGTCTGTCTTTGTGCCTGTCGCAGACATTCTCAGAGCTCGTCCGTCTGCGCTCAGCCAGATACTAACGTGCGTGACTTTCGATGAATTTGTCGTGTTCGATCGGTCCAACCAGTCTGGCAAATCGTCTCATGACATCATACAGCTCCTGCACCTCCTTTGGGTAGCATCGCTCGAGCACTTGAAGACAGAGAGAGAGAGAGAGAGAGAGAGAGAGAAGTGAGTGGGCAGTGGATACAAATATAAACACACAGAAATATGAAAGAAAAATCCACCCACTTAGATACTTTTACACATTGACTCTTTGTGATTTTTGAGAGCATCCATCGGAGAAATGCTGTCGTTTATTTATGATTTTTGAATTCCCCTAAACTGCATCGTCACCGTTTACATGCAGCTCTGAATCAACACTTTATAGACACATAAACATTACTGCTACATCTATTATTAGGAAACGTGTGGCTGCACTGCGTTCTGATCTCTTGAGGCTGCGGTATAGTACGGATCTGTACTGTGTTTATTCAAACGCCGCTGCTATCTTTGAACCTTAGCCTGACTCTAAAAATCTGATTTCACTGACCACATTTTGGCATCACCAAAAAGTCCAAACAGATCAAGAACCGAGTGTTCTGCATCTTTTCCTTTCACTAATTCAGATCCAGGTTGAAGAGCACAACAGGAAAGAATTTATTAAATGAGATCCAGCAACCTTGCTGCATCAAAAAGCACCACCACCCTACACCTCCACCTCCTCCTCCTCCTCCTCCTCCTCCTCCTCCACCTCCTCTTCCTTGAGATTGGTCACAGTACACCGATGTGTATTCACCACCACCACTTAACTCACCCTACAAGCACACACACTCTGAAGAGTTTGTTGTGTTCGTCTCAAAGCATCACCCGTTGTTGCTGAGTAACAGACAAGTGTCAAAGCCGGAAAGGAAAGCTGCTGAGGGGGTGTGAGAGGACTGGTTGTGTGTGTGTGTGTGTGTGTGTGTGTGTGTGTGTGTGTGTGTGTGTGTGTTTGTTGGTAAAGTTCCTTCATCAGGCTCTTGAATGTGAGCGCTAATTAGCAGCTGCCATCTCAGGCTAAACACATAAAGTCGTACTCTGACTGAACAAAACAGTGGACACACACAGAGCAATGTTGTTCACATCTCCAAGGAGACACAAACACTGACTGCAAACAAACACACACACACAAAAACACAGACTTAAATCATTTAATGTAACAAGATCTTACAGGACTTCAGTCAGACTGCTGCTCTAAAACAACAACGCTGGTCAATCTGCCTCGAGCAGTAAGTGAGACATGATACTGTGAGCCTCCGGGGCTCGGATACTGCTTCCATTATGGCATGTGGCATACACATGAACACACACACACACACACACCGTAGAGACACACAATCTTTGACAGTCTCCATGACAACCAGTCTGCAGCTCTACAGCTATTCTGAGTTCCCTTTTGTCTTGAAAGACTGGGGAGATAAGGGAGTGGGAAAAAAAAAAAAAAAAAAAAAAAAAGGGGGAGGAAGGCTAGCTGGAGGCCGGAGGATACATAAATAAAACATGAGTGGGGAACTCTTTAACTTCCAAACCATGACCAATTTCACAAGAGCAACACGTGGAGATGTAACGCTGGGAGGGCTGGTTTTATTTTTTTATTATTATTATTAAAGAAAAAGAGGGTTTAATTGGAAAGAACCCTCGTCGTCTGTCCGACCTCCCCAAGAGACACAAAGAATAACATCACTGAGCTTGCTGAAATCCAACCTGTGACAGGTGGATCAATAAAAGAAGCCCCCCCCCGCGCATTTCAGCCATTATGGCAGCAGTGCTCATCGCACGGGGATCTATTCACAGTGAAGCAATTATGCCGCGGCACACAGCCCCTGTTGACTATTCGCATCCTCGATCGTAAATACAAGCTCTGTCGGTTGCCACACTTCTGCCCGCCCGAGGGGCCACAGAGGTTAACGGTGGTTATTACGTCTGAGTTGTTTGCGTGCATCCATAGAAACCCTTGGCAGCGATTTAGCCGGTAGATATCAGATGCCTCCCTGAGTTGCTATGAATACTGTGGCAGCCGTGCCCGTGTGAGGTTCATAAGAGGACTTACTCTGGAATTTGCGCAGGTTGATCAGTCCGTGGTCCCGGATAACCCTGATAGAGATGGAGATGTAGATTTATTACTATGCAAATTAATATTCTGATTGCCGTGTCTCTGCAAAATGAAACCTGGCATTTACTCATATGCAATTATCTTGGCTGATGCAGTCTATAAAGTCATTATGACATTTGAAAATCCAATATATACATACATCTTGTACACAGCAGCTAGGTGAAATTTGTCCAGTAATTGGGTTTGAAACCAAAAGCAAACAGCTTCAAAGGTAATGGGCTCTACTTTAAAGTGCACCGTGAGGTTCAAAGGTCAGAGCTCGAGGTCTTGGCCCGTGTCACGAGCCTGGAAGCTTCTCTGACAGGCTTTAAGTTAACAGAGATGAAATGCCAACACACAATAGGAAAGCACACATGCCTCCCCAGCCGGACATGCCACGCTCGGGGACTCGTTAAAGTTGATTTAGTGATGGATGCATTGCAGCGAGGATTGACTGTATCGCCAAGAATGACAGCTAACAGGCTGAAGGTGAAGGAGACTTCTAAAGCAGAGACGGGCAACGAATTCAAACGCTTAATTTGAAAAGGAAATGAACAAGGCGAATGTGGCTGCAGCTGAACAATATTTTCATCACCTGTTGATTTTATTACAGATTAATTGTTTAGTCTGAAGCCGGAGGTGACAAACAGTTCAACAGACAGTCTAAACTTTAATTAAGTACGCTTCATTTCCAGTTTATTGAACAGAACACAGTCTACAACAGTCCTGTGATAAATCCTCCCGTCATATTAGATATTCGTTTAAAAAGGTGATGAGTCACAGAATTAGTGATGATATCTGATTAACTACTCTCTGGGTTTCTACATTCAACATCTGCAAATATTAAAAGAAAATATCTGTTTGGTTTACGGAGTGTAGCAGCTAGAAAAGCAGTTACAAAGAAATGACTTAACCCTCAGACGTCAGTTTAATTTACTGTCCCCTTAATGGACAAAAAATGTCCACTTCCAAAAAACTGCTATAAAAACTTTACAAATTAAAATTTTTTCTACATTTTTCTTTGAAAGCCAGTTTGATTACTTGATGTTATTTATGAAAAAAAACACAATGACTTTTTTTCCCCCTGTTTTTTCATAAATAACATCAAGTAATCAAACTGGCATTTAAGATGTAAAACACCATGTTCTGTTTATATTTGTATATTTTAATAAAAAAAAAAATGTAAAGATGAATCACTGCATAAATTTATTATGATAACTGTGTTAAGTGCTGCTGATATGTAATTTTATAATAATAACAATAAAAAGATGTTGATTCAACTGTACGACTGCTTTGAAGGATGTAGTTTAAGGAGCTGCTGAACTCTGTTGTGTTTTACTGACAGATGTTTAATATAAATGTGATGGACATGATAGAAATCTGTCAGTTTAACCTTTCAAAAATTGATCACTGTAACCTTAACGAAGCTATGATTTACTGCAGGACTGCTGTATTTAGCTACATTCACGTAATAAAGTGTCACTCTCACATAAAGACAAAAAATAACAGCAAATCCTGACAGATGAGATGCTGGGATAGTTTGAAAAAAAATAATTTTTTAAGCTCTAAGCTTGAAATGTTTGTTAAAAGGTGTCACATTTGGTTCATTTTGAACTTGAAGTGTCTTTTTAATTTAAATACTTATAATCAGACATTGCTATTTTTGTGAAATCTAATCCAAAATGCAAAATATTGCGGGCTTTTAAACATTTTCAAAAGGTCTCCTGCAGTGAGGACGTCGTCTGTGCCAGCCTAAAACTGGGCAAAATGTCAAACAGGTTCACCGGGAGACCGACACACATTCCCCATTTCCAAAAATATTCAAGGTTTGAGGTTCCTGCAGTTCATAAGTTGCACCTGAATGCCTCCCTGTGACTCTTAATGAGAGGCTGAATATGCAATTATAATCACGCTGCTGACTCCATAACATTCACAGTCTCCCAGGACCTGCGTGTTTAAAGAGCTTTTAATAAAATAATAATTAAAAGTTTAGATTAGAAATTATAAATATATTAGCATTATGAATTCATTAATATTAAGAAGATACAGACAAGGGGTTTAAAAGTGTTTGCCTTGTACATTTTAATTCAGTATGAAATTAATTTATTCTGCCTGAAAGCACAAAGAGTACTAGAGGGAACATGACGCTTCACAGGTCAATACAGAAGGCTGTAACGCCATCTACTGACGGGCAGGAGTCATTACATGATGCTGAATAAACAAACACTGGACCTTACTTTTTCCTCCGCTGTCTCTCCTTTAATCTTGAGTGATATATATCCACAACGGAGAGCTTGAGAGCTGAAACAGAACAATTCACACGACACAGTTAGGAGTGTACCGTACAGTAAATGTTGTAGTTCACACCGTTGTCAATAAAAAAAAAAAAAACTCTCACCGCGCAGGATGTCTGAGTCATCGTCCACAAAGTCGATGTCTTTCAGATCCCATTCTGCATAGTTGTCGAACTCCTGGCAAGAAAAATGATTTTAATCATCTGCCGGTTTGATAAATGATCACAGAGTCTCGAGTAAAAACAAACTCACTGTGAGTCAACAATAACGGCGTGAGTCACTGTTTCAGTATCATTTAATAATGAGCTGGACACAGGGGTCTCCTCACCTCCATGAAGTCTGCTCTGGCAGGCATGTATCCGGCCATATCTCGAGACAGCACGGAGTCAAACGTGGGCCGAGGGGGGTCATCAGTGGCTGTAATATCAGGGAAACAAATGTAAGCATGCAAACACATTTTGTTTGTATTGAAATCCGAGATTCAGTTTTCTAAAACTTGCAGCGAGCCCTAAGAAATCTAAATGTAACGAGTTTCTCTCTCGGCTCAGAGTTTGCCAACTTCTGCGTGGCCACGACAGTGAAGTGTTTGTCAAACACTGCGACAGATGGAGACCTGAAGCCTGCTAGGAGCTGAGACAAGTTCCTGACCGACCAACTGCTTCTGTCCAACTGTTCACTTCCGTATTTATTTAATGCAAACTTTCTACTGCAAGCTCATAATCAACACTACTGTCATTTTAAAAACTTCATCTGAATACTGTTTAATATCAATAGCAGACAGAGCTCATGGCGCTCGTCTGTTCCTAAACTTGTATGGAGAGGTGAGAGCAGAATAACTGTAAAGACTCTGTTGCTTCTTCCTTTAACATTAGTGAAGAAAAACAATGGAGACAGCAGATATTGTGGATACTGTTGTTATCACTTTATATTCAAAATTTGAGATTTAACAACCTGATCAAACTCAATAAACAATCAGTAAACTAAGCTAGAAATGTTGTTTGCTACTAAAATAGAGGACACTAGCGAGCAAAGCCGTCCCGAGTGGACAATCACGACACAAATGTATCTCAGATGTGGCGTGTCTAACCATAGACGGCAAAGTAACTGGATACTGACGTTTGAAAGGAATAGCGCCCTCTGCAAAGCGAGAGTCTTTTGTTTTCCGCAGGCTGAGCAAGGTGGAGGAGAAGAGCGGGTTATTGATGAAATTCTTCATGTAGTGGCTCTCACATTCCTCTTTGGTTTTGGTGCGCATCTGATAAGCCACGTCCTGCCTGCAGGAGAAAAATGACACAAATAAAAATCGTTAATGTGCAGACGTTTGTTACAGTACATGAATAAATCCACCAGATTATAAAGAGGGTCAGTAGTACAGTAGCCAGTGGTTGTTGAACATATTTCAGTCTTCTAAATAATTACCAGACAATCCTTCTGCTCAAGATCTCCAAGAATGGAATTAAGCCCATCGCTAAATCTTTGTTTTGATCACATCAAATGAGAGATTTACAGCTTTTTGATGAAAAGCACACAGAACTGATCATAATTCAACATAAACTGCGCCTATTTAATGTGTCACTATGTCTCAAGACATCAATCAGATGTTTCCATTGTGAACATACAGTGTTAGTTGAGGAGGGCATCAGGTTACATGATATCATGCAAGTGGTTTTGTTTATTTCAAATTGTATTTATTATACAACATACAGTATTGGCCATAAATATCCAGGTTGGATAGCCAACAGATAAAATGAGGGCAAACGTGGATTGTTACAAGTCTTCATCAGAGCACCAACACACAGTGTGTTAAAAGATTGATGTAACAGTAGCAGCTACAAACAAACAAACAGAGAGAACACTCACCAGTTTCCGAAGCCACAGTCCATGACCGCCTCCAGCAGAGCCATCTCCTCCTGCGCCGTCCATCCAGGCTCCAGGACGGGGAAGTCAGACGTCTGTGTCAAGAGCGAGGATAAATATGTGTATGAGTGTGAGTGTGTGTGTGTGTGTGTGTGTGTGTGTGTTTGAGACTACATACTTGCAGACGATCTTTATTTTACTCACCATGATTTCATATTTGTGATCACTCTCGTGCTTCTTGTACTCAAATCCTCTGGTGAAACACTGAAATAAATCATTTAATCTCAGTCAGACTGAGCACAAACAAAGGCTACAATAATATTTGTGTGTGTTTGTCTGATACTAACCTGGAGGCAGAGTAGAAAAGGTGAGGGTCCACACTCTGCACACTTGATGTACGGCTCTGTTAGATAAGACGAGCAGCCTCTGCACGGTGGTTTATCAAACGGATCATCTGAAATGGACAAACCATGATTGATATTTACTTAATCAAGTTAATTCATATGAATTAGACGAAGCTAATAGCACTGTGGCCCCTGAAGTCAGCCTTAATTAAAGCAGGAAAATGGTAAACAAACCCTAGTGTTTCGGTTTAACGAGTGACCGTGTTAACCGGTGACCGTGAGCCGAATGCGTCTGTAGTTGTCGTAGTTACAGCAGGTGTTGAAACAAGAAGACAGGTGCTGTCCTCATGAATGTCTCCTCTATGACAGTGTCAAAAAACACACACCTGACTCGTCTGTGGTGTTTTGTTTGACAGCTACACACGCTCTTTCTGCTGTAACTACGACAACCACAGTCACCAGTTAACATGGTCGCTCGTTTAACCGAAACACCAGCAATAACGGTTAGCCTGTTTGTGAAAGCTAAACTAACGTTAGGTTTAACTAGCCTCGGGTTTGTAGCACAGTGTGGTTTCTTGTTGGATAACACGACAACGTTAGGGTGTTTTTTTTTAGCAACACTATGTATTTAAAGGCTGACAAGTATGCATAGATGTGAACGTAGTTAGCTTATATGCTAACGTTGCCTAGCTGGAGTGGAGCTAACATGGCTAACCAGAGCTAACTGGAGAAAGGATCGAGATGTTTAACCTCAGGCTGCAGCGGTTGTATTTTTACTACATAACTCAACACTTACTTCCAAAAGATGCCAGACGATCCATGTGACAACGTTTAATACTTAAACTTTAAACTAACACTACTAATAATGGAGCTTTATTTCTTCTTCTTCTTCTTCTTCTTCGTGGTTTGACGGCAGCTAGCGTCCTCAGTGTTACATGACTGCCATCCTCTGGACACCCTACACTCATTCAAGTGCTGTACAAGTACAGCTTTGAAGTATTTGTACTTGTACCTCTCCCTTATATTCAAGGGAAATATAATATATACTTTACTACATTTATGTCACAGCTATAGTTACTATTATAATTAGTACAATAGTTGTACTTTCCTGCAGAATGAGAATTTTTACCTTTAAAAGTACATTATACTGGTAAAACATATTAAGACTTTTACTATAACAGAGTATTTTTACATTGTCGTATTGGTACTTTTACTTAAGTAATGTGGAGTAGTAGTGTGTGCTGTACAGATTACTGTGTCCAATTCTTAACCTAGTCATTATGACCTCCTTTCTTCTATTTCCTTCCCCATTTCTCACTTTTACTCAAATTTCTCTCAATTGTGGATTGAATGTAAGAGCCCTGATCTGTGATTTTTGAATATTTAACACAGATGTATATGCTTCGTTATGCCTATCCGAGCAGGAAGCCAAATGAATTATCTCGAACAGTTAGTCCTGGCGATTACTGGATGCACCTTACTCAAGATTGGACAGAGCAGAGACACTACGGACTAGATGTTTGTTTGGTTTGGTTTGTTCAGCCCATTCTAAAGACATCAAAATGTCGTACAACTCAGTCTACACACCTAAGAAATTTGAAGTTTGTTTGCATATTTCAACTCTGTCATTGGATCTTTCAAACCATCTGTGAACACCTGCACATAGTCTGTAGATTTACCTTCCTCATAACTGTAAAACTCACTCATGAACTCTTATATTTCTAATTTCAAATCTACCAGCAGAGTTTCTACTATACACAGGGATTATCGACCATATCATTGGTTTATCATTTTCTTAATAAACCAAAACTTGATTTTGGTGTTCTCTACATTTCCCAGCAGACCTGTAGCATTTCATGGTTGGGTGTCTATCTCAATGACCTCTCAGATTCATCCAATAGTTGACTAGGAGCAGTTTGTTTGGTGGCATTTCTCCTGTTTAATCTTGTAATCTAAGAGCCCACACCTGCATGGATTACATCTAATCCTCCAAGTACAGTTTTTGATTCTGATCCATAAACTACCTTGATCTAATTCAGTGGTTTACAAGATGAAGAAAGTTCAGGATCCAAGTTGAATTTTAAAGAAATAAAGGTGAGCAGGATAAGAATAAAACTTGTATATCTGTATACTGAGATTGTCTCTTGCTTCCTCCATTTTCAAACCTGTGATATGGAGACGACTGCTTCCTTAAATTCATTCAGCTTTAACAGATCCAGTTTCTTTACACCTCCTTCGCCCTCAGATCTCAGTAATCCTGCCTCCAGGACTTCATCTTCCCTTCCTTCACTCTCTTCCACTCAAGCTAGCCTGTTTGTTTCTATAT
Source organism: Argyrosomus regius (assembly GCA_946959425.1). Lineage (NCBI taxonomy): Eukaryota > Metazoa > Chordata > Actinopteri > Sciaenidae > Argyrosomus > Argyrosomus regius. Next base: position 10,126,047 of record OX336889.1, read on the forward strand.
TTTACAATGTTTGCAAGTAATCTTGACTACAAAGAACACAACTAGACAAGCCCAAATTGACCTATAGGTACTTATTGGGCTGCAGGCTTTCCACATTTACAGTATTTTCTGACCAATTACTGACAGTTAGTCCACATATTGTACTTTTACTTATTCCCATCAGCAAAGTTGGTTGGCATAGCAACATACATTGCTGCTGTGTTTTGTCTGATTCAGAAAAAAAAGCACAAAAATACCAAAATAACACCATTTAAATTGTGTGAACTTCCATCATACATGAAGAGAAAAAGAGGCTGCGGTCGTTCTCTGTTCTACCACATGGTGCCGATGTTGCACCACTCCTGTTGAGAAAACAATGACTGCCTTGCAAGTCTCTCTTTGTCTTTCTCTGAGCTCACTCCACCACCTGAGCCTTGTTTAGGTCAGTGTGTGGTAGGCTGGATAATAGACAGGCAGGCAGATGATGGATATGATGCTGCACTACATTACACCCCCCATGTACTCTACGCTGTATTTTCCTCTCCATAAAATCCACCCCACTACGAAATGACCGCTTCAGGAGTGCTGCTTGCTCTGAAAATGGCTTAAAAACAGCTCACTCTGATGCAATAAATATCTATGATGCTTGATATTTTCCAGTGCCTGTGTCCAGCTTCGGCCCCCTGAAACAAATACAGCTCCCGCTACTCAAGGACACTCCTGGTGGCTGCACATCAGGGGACCTGGCAAAACAAATATCTCAAAACCTGGATACATAAAACCGCAACAGGCCTTGAAAGTATGTGAGAAAGTGTGTTTTTTTGGTGTGATTTAGGTGAAATGACCCTTTGATTCAGAACAGATGTGACACCAGCAGCTTGCTGGAACCAGTTGCATCTCACATGATAAGTGCTGGCACCAGAGTGGTAATGTTAAACTAGGCCTATCGATTTACAGCCAAACGTGCAACTTAAGACATTTAGGAAGGAATTTTATCTCTCTCAGTTTAGATTTCATTAGACTGGATGCCAAATATGTGTCAGATCTCTATTTTAGCAGCAAATACCCTTGTAAGAGTTGTAAACTTATACTAAACTGCACAATGAGTGTTCCTTTGAGCCATTTCTGTGAGGAGGATCCACAGTGACAAGTGTGTTCAGTTGCAGCGTCCCGTCTTCTGACCCTCTGGGGTCGCCTTAGACCTCTGGGGAGAGACTTAGTCAGCATGAGAACCCGACAGCAACACAGCTTCACAACAAAGTGGCCTCCCGACAGACTGCGCACAATAAAGGGACAGTTGTACTTTCCCTCTCTGAGGAATTTCCAGCTTACTGCCAGAGCACAGTTTGTTTAACAACCCTGTGAGAACGTTATGATTTATTTGTCTTTGAAAGGGGAACTCCTCTTTACTGTGTGACAGTTGGCAATATAAATGATGTGTGGACGATGAAGTTCTCTTTAAGCCAAGCTTTACCCTCAACTACAACGACAACAACTGTAAAACTTTGGCAGGATGTACGCTACATCACCAAAACATGTGGACACTAGAGCTGTCACGATATCAGATTTTCATTATACTGTGGACAAAAGAAACCACATTAAATATATATATATAATAAACTTATATCATATACTTCTGAAGTCAAATTCATCTTTAACTTTTATAGTGTTTTTGTCTCTTTACATGCAACCATCGTTAAGATGCAGTACTACCACCTACTATGTTGGACAGGGAACACAAAGAAAGTATTTAAGAGGCGCTCGATTACATCCACAATATCAATATTTCATCATCATTATAATAATATTTGCTGTGCACATATATCTTACTGATACTTCTGGACACATTTTCAGTGATGTTCCTTGAGTCATTTGAGTCTTTCAACATCACACACGCTCCTCCAAGCAACCTAGATTAGGCTGACCAGACCCAAGATGGCACACTAGCTACTCTACCCTCATGGCTCTCCTCTCTTGAGCCACAGCCACCTTTAGGCTCTGTCTACTGTGTCTGTAATACTGTGATTGCTCTTCTCCTCCTCTCTAGCAAGCAAAGGGGTCTAAATAGAGATCTGCCTGTCCCTGCACCCAACCTCTACAGGGAAGCATCTTGCTGGCATTCTCTGATCAGACCTTCATACTCTCCAGGTGGTCCTCCCACGCTACTGTCAACTCCAGGATCATGACTCGCTTAGTGGGAACAGACACCAGCACTGAAGTCAGGTCTTAAGGTGGTAGTCGCAATGTGCACAACATAACACGACATTCAGGAACCTGACTGCAACATTTTCTCCCATTCCATGCCAAACTCCATAAAGAAAAACATTTCTTTAACTTTTCCTTCAACAAACTGTTGTTGCACAAAGTTGGAGGCACACTGTTGTCTAAAATATTGTTGTATTGTGTTGAGTTAAGACTAAATCTAAACCTAAATCAGAACTAAGGGGGTCCAATGTGCCGTGGTGGTGCAGGGATTAGCACTGTGTGTGAGTTTGCACGTTTTCCCCGTGTCTGCATGGGTTCTCTCCAGTCCAAAGTTCAATTTAATGGTGACTCTAAATTGCAAGTAGGTGTGAATGTGAGTGCGAATGGCTGTTTGTCTCTATGTGTCAGCCCTGTGATGAACTGGTGACTTGACCAGGGTGTACCACGCCTCTCACCCAATGCCAGCTGGGATCGGCTCCAGCCCCACGCAACCCAGATAAGCATAAACGGTTACAGGAAATGGATGGATGGATGGATGGATGGATGGATGGATGGAGGGTCTAGGCTATATCTTGAAAAGTAGTACACACAAGTATGTGGAAGGATTGTCCATTTACTTCCAGCCACAGAGAGATAATTATTAAGTTACTGGGAAGATGGTGTGCTGGTGTACCATTGGTTTCCCATCATTCTCTCCAGTCAACAACATATTAAAGGTAAATATGCCCTAAATAATGTGAAAACAATTGGTGGGAAGCTGATGCTTGCTGCAGCCCAATTTGTATGAGGACAGCATTGTATCCTTTATATAACTTTAATAAAACAAAATTCTCACTGCAAGCCAATTTGAAAAGCCAGGGTCAGCATATGTGGGAGCATACTGTATAAAATAACATCTTGGCAGTGAATGCGGGGCAGAATCCATTATCCACATGGAGACTAACAAAGAAAATAATGTCAGCCTCACAGAGTGACATGTGTGCTCCCCAACGACGGCCCCTGCTGCAGCATCACTGCCTGTGGGCAGACAACCTGCTGTCTTCTCCAGCCACATGCCACCCCCGCCTACCCACAGTGCCTCTTTCTCTCTCTCTCCGCTGACTTCACACCCAGAGTAAAAGGCCTGAAAGACCAGGCAAACCCCCAGTCTGCAGGTCTCACGCTGCTCATGTGGATCAAAGACTTGAGAGCCTTGGGGTTTCTCTGTTATAGGCGTGTGCCAGATTATACACCGGCCAAACAAATGCACACCCCCGCCCCTATTACATCTTTAAAAACTCCCCCGGTCTCTGCCCACTCTTTTGCTTCTTACCAAAGCACTTCCCAGCTGCTGTGATTTGAATGCGAGGGCCCCTCAGAAGAAAAGAGGGCATCTGGCACACTCCTTAGAGACTAAGAAAAAGGAGTTAAACTGCTCCTGTCATGGAAATGTTCTGAAACAAGATTAAACCTCTTTAAAAAAGCAAAAGAGGTAAAATGGACACAAGCCCTTAAAGACAGACAAAAGACGACACGAGGAGACACCTGGATAACGTCGATATGTTCACAGTGAAATGTTGCTTGGAGTGGATGAGAGCTTTGCTTTATAAATTGCTTTCGTGACAAAAGATCAACACAGAAAATCATCTTTCTTTAGTTTGAAATTAAGGACATGTCAGCAGTAATTGCGTAATCACTCTCTAAAGGATGCTTTCAGCTCAGATTTATTAGGCTACCTGCCCCCATCTGGGCACTACCGCTAATTAACATACAGTTGCTGTGTTCACAGGAAAAGCTCTTTTTCTGTCGTCACTGTATTGAACAGAGTTAATTAATTGCGCATTGAGAGAAACACGTCTGTTTTGTTTTTACAGTACGTGTCTGGGGAAGACATTTTATTGAGCCTATTGATTACATTTCTGTGGCACTCGCTACTGCTGCTAATACACTGACTAGATAACAATTAAACGGGTTTCAAAGTGAAGGTAATTAACAATGAATGAAAATGCAAGAAACCTTCTCCTAAAAGTCCGCTTTTACTTCAACAGACAGCACGAATATCACATGAAACTTTGATCTATATTTATATATTTTCAGTCATATAAAACAGAATAGATTTAGATTGAAGTCGGAGCAGAGATGGCAGAGATGGTTGAGAAGTTATGGCTTGATGTGAAGTTGTAGGATAAAAATTTGACGTCCTGTAATGAGAGTAATGGCTGTAACGTTGGTAAAATATGTGAATTAAGTCTATGGAAAGTTACAGGAACTTTTATTATTTATTCTATTTGTTTTTAGCATCATCTTTTAACACAGTTACAACACAGCAGAGCACTTCATCAATTTGGTCTGGAGTTTACCTCCATTTATAAATGGGCACTCCACCTCCCACTTGGTGCTTAATGATACTAAAGTGCCTAAAAACATGCAGACCTGAATGCCTCACATTCAATGTAATTAAACCGCTGACAGTACAAAGAATGGACGGCGGTATGCGTGACAGGTTTCTGAAGAGCCATTGTGAAGCTCAGATGTGTGGCTCTGGCTGCCGCCATGTTTGTAGTCCTGCCTTTTCTGCATCCTGGTTAATCTAGTAAATCGGCAAAGATGTGGATCATCAGTGGACCTGAGGTGGCCGAATGACGCCTGGGTGCTTAAACAAGCTGTAACAGCACATACCTGTCAATCAAAGTGGCCACTCTGTTAATTCTGCATAACTTTAAGCCTTAATATAATTTGAACAGGTGAGTTATATAAAAATTCAGACTCAGTACAGTTGTCATGAACGGGGAAATTAGCTATAGAGACCAAAACTGTTTTTTGTACCAGGCTGTAAACATGTTTATTTCTGCTGTGAAGTTGGACATTCTAACATGGGGACTTATGGAGACTGACTCACTTCTGGAGCCAGCCTCAAGTGGACGTTTGAGGAACTGCAGTTTTTGGCCCTTCTGCATTGGCTTCACTTCACAGACACGGAGGTTGACGCTTGAATTAATCCCAATGAACATGTATATAACCAAGATGTTCTATATGTAGTTTGGGTCAAACTATATAATAGTTGTATTTAGCGTCTGACCATTCCTCTCTCTTTTGAAAATCCCCCAACCTCATGGAAGTGCAAGACAAAATTACTCGGGTACCTAAGTTCAGGGAATTAAATGACCTTTCACTTCCTTCCTTTACCAATTTAGGGGAATTACACAGAGTTTATGGTCAATTCAGATTATGGCATTAATCATAAACCAATCATTGCTGTGTGAGAAGATTTTTATGATACCAAACAAAATGTGAGAGTGACCTTTGTCCTCACAGGGAGATGCTGGAGATCCGTCACATGGTGCAAACTAGTGACTCAAGTCAGAAATATGTGTCTTTAAACTAAGAGTGTTGATGATAAGAATCACATTTTTGTCATCGTGGGAGAAGCTGTAAAACTTTATTTCCCTGTCGTACGTGTTTGCTTTCATCTAGGCTTCGTGTTAAGTGGAGAGTTTTGAGTGGGATTCAAACGGCTTTTGACATGCAGCACTTGACACTGCTTGATTGTGTTCAAGTAAGAGTCATGAGGTGTTAAAGAAATTGAGATTACTCTGCATTAAGTGCCATATAAATGTCAATAACAATCCAGAATGACCTGACTTCCTGCCTCCCAGCATCTACAAAGTACTCAAGCAACGTTAGATGTGAATAAATTAATGAAAACAGACAACTCCCACACAAATGCGTCATCAGTTTACTTTTGCTGAGCGAGAGGTTCCCTCTACATATGTTCCTCCTCCCCGTGAGCTTGCTGGACATCCTCTCCCCACGGCCAAGGTAATACCGAGGAATCAGCGCAGTGAGAGTTCAGGGAGGTCAACAAGTGGGTGTGGAATGCAAGTGTTTCCCACGCGGCGTACCTCGACACACAAGCCCTGAGAAAACATGTGTCCGGCCTCAGCACGGCAAACTGGAATTCCAGGAGGTTTTATCAAAAGGGCCACAGTGTGTGAGGAGCCATCGGGTTAATTCAAACAGGACAACAGTGGAGGAAGTACTCAGATCCTTTACTTAATGGTCCAGTGTGTTAGATTTAGACGGCTCTATTTACAGAATATGGCATAAATTAAATCTAATAGGAAGAGGTGTGGTGCAAGCGGGTTGCAATCAGCCACTACATTGCTAAATCCTACACACTGGTCCATTAATTTAAGTAAAATATCCTGCATTTAAAAACCTACTTAAGTGAAAGTATAAAAGTATGATCAGCTAAATGTACTTAAAGTATTCAAAGTAAAAGTACGTACTATGCAGAAAAATGGTCCCTTGTGACTCAATTTTGATACTGAAAGCAAGTAACAAAATCATTGTTAATACTTAGCGCCTACATTACCCACAATGCAACTCAACCATTGACAGTTTGGTTGCTGTGTTATGCTAGTAGCAGCTAATCTAGCCTTGAGAAGAGATGAGGAGTGTGCTACAGACAACCTCTGTAACTGTGAAGTGAAGCCAATGCATAGTGATAAAAACTGCAGTTCCTCAAACAGCCACTTGAGGCTGGCTACAGAATGAGCCAGTCTCCATAAGTCCCCATGTTAAAATGTCCAACTTCACAGCAGAAATAAACATGTTTACAGCCTGGTACAAAAAACAGTTTTGGTCTCTATAGCTAATTTCCACATTCATGACAACTGTACTGAGTCTGAATTTCTATATAACTCACCCAAGGCTTAAAGTTATGTATAATTAGCAGTGTGGCCACTTTAATTGACAGGTGGGCACCACCAACTACCAACATGGCGGTGGCCAGAGCCACCATTCTGAGTTTCAAAACGGCTCTTCGGAAACTTGTCGGTGACCTCACGAGTACGGCGTCCATTCTTTATACAGTCAGTGGATTTCACACAGCTCACTCAGGAGCAACAAAAGGCTTTGTGCAACTTTTCCCACATATATCAAAATCTATAAACAGACTTTGATGTGCAGTTCCCCTTCAAATATGTTGTATTCAGTTCAGTCGCTCAGTCTGTTGTTTTCTGTAGCTATTGGAAGAGCCCCCCGCTTCGGGGTCATGAGATATATCTGAGTGGTTGTGACATGAGTGGGATAAAAAATAAGAAAAACAAAGTTCAGCTCCATAAATTCATATTCATCTTTGTACTTTTCTTTCATCTTTCCTTTTGTTGTGAAATATTGAATAATTTTACCTCTTCGTGCTCTCAGTCGTTATTTAAATGAAGCCATCTGAGACGTTTAGAGGGGAAATGTCTCTTTGGTGGATCTGCTAACAGACATCTGAAACGTGACAAGGGACCTGAACTAGACACTGTTCAGTCAGCGCCACAGTTTCTTCCAGTCTGAAATGTCTCAACAACTATTGGATGGAAATGTCATAACATTTGGTGCAGGCATTGGCATTATGGACGTTGTCATCTTGGTTTTGCAGAGCCGGCCAGTGGGTGATGCGCTGTGTGCTGGGTTGCACTTATTTTTTTGAGTACATTGGACCATAATTTACATAATGAGCACCATGCTGTACGGAAGAAGACCTGAAACTAGCAACTGAGGCCGTAAATTCATGAGGAAACAGTTTCCCAAAGTAATAAATCAAGTGGGGTCATTTTCTCATAAGCTTACATACAATCAGATTTTTTGCAGCCAATACATCAGGTGAGCCATTAAAAAAAAAACATGGCTCTCTTGTTTACACTCGAGAACAGCTGTTAGCGCTAGGCAGCGTTAGCAAACTCTCAGCGGAAAGACCGGTTCTACCAGTTGAACCACCAGACCACCCACATTTATACTTTTCTTATCTATCCTGTATAGTGAGCTGCTGTAACAAGTAAATTTCCCTGGTGTGGGATAAATAAAGTTGTTTTGTTGTAAGCAGTCCAAAAACGTTAAAAACCAATGGTTTAATCTTGAACAATGTGTTGCATTTTATAAACATATCATGTGTTTTTAATGTAAATTCTGAAACTGAAATGTATTTGGTAGCTGTAGCTGTCCAAAGTTTAAAGTAACATGGAGTGGAAACACTCAAGTAACTCAAAATTGAACTTAAGTATTGAGATGATAAATGCACTCAGTTATCTTCCACTGCTGCCGGAAAAATTACAACGAAACCAGAGTGGGAGTGGGAAAATGTTGGGAGAGATTTCTGTGGCTGAAATGCGGAAATGTCGCCTTACACACACACACACACACATAGATGATGTACCCCACTGAGGCCGAGCTGTGGATGGAAAAAGAGCTCCCCATGTGAACCACACCGTGTTTCCTATGTACCTCTTACGGCAGAGCGGATCTACCACAACACTGTCAGAACAAATCAGCTGCTGGAGCCTTGACGGTTTCCACACTCGGGTTTTCCCAGTGGCGCCCTGGAGAGAGACACCACAGGCCTGTTGCTTTAGTCCTGCTCCCAGCAGCCCATTCAACCCAAGCCTGGGTCTCGGTACATCGGAGAGAGAGCTCCCTAACACAATATCCCCCCTCGGCTTAATCTGGGGGAAGAATGATGACGTGCGTGATGCATTATCTGTGGTGGCGTTTGGGAGAAAAGACAGAAATAACAGTGGGAGGTCACGCGGGACGATGTAAAAAGTTTTTTTGTAAAAGGCTGATCTGTTGTAGCTGGAGCATAAACAGCCTCGAGCCCTCAAGCTACAGCCTCTATGAGAAGAATAATAACCTCAGAGCGTGATTGGATGACCTCATTGGACGCTATGGAGAGCCTCACATTAATCTATAACGTCTTCTTCCTGCTGGCTAAATATGTGTCATGTCATCACTATATTGTCCTCTCATGGTGGCATGCGGCTTGTCAACAGAGTGAAAGTATTCTCGGTTGTCACCTGCTCTTAAGATGTGAGCAATGAATGGTTGTCAGGGTCAGAGCGGGAATGCAATGACAGCAGCAAGAAAGAGAAAGACACATGCAGCTTTCTACCACACAGCAGAAACATATATGACTAACCTATGCCTGGGTGTCCGGATCACTGCAGGGGATTAGCCAGCTGTTAGCTTGGAGGGAATCTGAAGGTTTTTTCCCCCTAGTTGACAGTTCACAAGAGTACAAAGTGTGCTATTAAAACAATCTGCTCATGGTCAGTGGATGAAGTGTAATGACACCAAACAGCAGATGACACGCTGTTACCAACTTGAGGACATCACAGCCCAGACAGGGGCAAATGGGGTAAATTTACTGGTACATCCCAGTGGGACAGTTAGAGAGGAGGTGTGATAAGTCAGGCGAGACTGGCGACTGAAGTCTAACAAGGATGTTGTGTTACACAGCAGTTTGGTGTGTTTTTAAAGGAAGCAACTAATGATTTTCTCTTTTTTAATTCAGTAATATTTGATCAATCATTTAATGTCATGTAAAAGAATAAAGAACACAAGCTCTCAGTACCCAGATTTAATCTTCTTCAAATTACTTTAATGTGAAAGAAAATGAAAAGAGTGCTTTGAATCCAAGTCTCCACTTTTATGGCTCTTAAGTTGGGAAAATCATCTTACATTTCACACTGTGTGGCAGGCTCATATGTGTAATCTGTGCCAGCTTGTTGCTATCACAGACGGTGTGAAGCTCAGAGTATGTGGCTCTGTTGGTAAAAAATCGGCAAAGACGTGGACCTGAAGTGGGCCGAATTACACCTGGGTGTTCAGACAAGGCATCTGAAACGGCACCTACCTGTCAATCAAATCTAATTCTGCATAACTTTAAGCTTTAATATAATTTGAACAGGTGACTTATATAGAAATTCAGACTCAGTACAGTTGTCATGAACGGGGAAATTAGCTATAGAGACCAAAACTGTTTTTTGTACCAGGCTGTAAACATGTTTATTTCTGCTGTGGAGTTGGACATTTTAACATGGGGACTTATGGAGACTGACTCATTCTGTAGCCAGCCTCAAGTGGATGTTTGAGGAACTGCAGTTTTTTTGGCACTTCAGCATTGGCTTCACTTCACAGTCTTCCAGCTCATTGTTTACCTCTCTGATGTCACTTGTTTGAGTCACTCTCGTAGTGTATGTTCTCAGTGAAAAAGCTCTAAAAAACACTATAGCAGAAAGACACAGTTAGCAATTAGCTGGCCAACAACTAACTGCTGGAAGGTCATTGTTGTGTTCATTATTAGTGGCCAAATAATCATAAATTGCAGATTTAAACAATGTTTAGCTGCACAGCATGAATGAGGAACAGTGATTTCATGAGGAGAAGGTTGACAGTCAGATTTGATTTCAGCGCGCCTGATCTCGCATTACTGGCGTGAAAATACAGGCAAACACGGGGAATCATTCAGTTTCATCTTATCTTAATTGATTCAAGTTGGCACCGTAAGAGAAACATCCTGAATCGATGAAAGGCAAATTAAAAAATTCCTTTACACCCCAACAATTCAACACATCAGTCAATATAAGCCGTTTAGGAGGAGCTTGAAGAAGTTGAATGAATACAGAGCCATTGTTTGTAAGCTTGGGAACAAGGCTCCCACAGGACAGGACATGACTGAAAACAGGGACTGGGATCAGGGCATTTGGGTTTGATCTGTCATGTGGTTCTCATTGCTGCAGTATAGTGAGCGATCATTGTGTACTGGTGCTTTAACTGGCCTCGGCCTCGCACGTGAGCCGATCAAAACCACATGTTCCAGTACGATTGTGTCTGTGGGCTCGTAAAAGATGGAGCTCTGGCTGAAGAGCTGCCCCTGGCTCACACAGCCACACAGAGCCCTCTTTGCATGTTAAAAACATTTTCCCCACACTCTCTTGGCTGATGCAACGTAGTACAACTTCCACATGGAGTGTATTTTCCCTGACTAAGGGGTTTAGGAGCTGATTTATAGTACAATACTGTTGTTGAAATGGATCTAGAGGAGTGGGACTTTGTTTTTCTTAAAGACCTCCTTGAGTTGGTAGTCCAACAGTAATTAGAGAAGAATGGAAGTTATTACATTCAAGGCTACGAGGAAAGACGGCTGCTTAGAGGTGCTAAAAGATGCTTTGCAGGGAAACATTAGGAAAGATGATTTGAACTTTTCCTTTGTTCCACAAAACTCTTGTTGAAATAATAGTGGTGTCATTTGGAGAACACATACAGATCTGGATTAGATCTGCTTAACTTTTTAGTGTTTTTACTAGTTACAAAGAGCTTCTAATTTAATCAAACAAAGGACTCGTCTCTGGTCTTGTCTTATTAGATCTTAGCGCTGCATTCGACATCATTGACCATCCTATATTTAGGGTTATATTACACAGACTTGAACATCTATTTGGCATTTTTTTCAGATCGATCTCAGTGTTAAACATGTAGCGTATCCATGCACACCAAAGTTAGTCATGGAGTTCCACAAAGGTATGTGCTTAGATTAACTCTATTCACCCCATATATGCCTCCTTCAGGCAACATTATTAGGAATCACTCCATTAACTTCCATTGTTATGCAGATGATACCCAATTATATTTATCAATCAAGCCAGATGAAACTGATCAGTTAGCTAACGTAAAGCATTGGATGACCTGCAATTTTCTGCTCTTAAATTCAGACAAAACGGAAACTCTTTAAAAGAAAGAGTGCGAGGTGATGATTGTAGACTAGTTAGCTCACTAGTTATACCTGAACGCTAATGTTAACAAAACACTGGCCAACCAGCTAACTAACAATTTTTGTGAATTAGCTAGCTAGTTAGCCAGTGTTTTGCTAACATCAATGTTCAGATGTAACTAACGATTGTAGACTAGTTACGTCTACATCTGAATAACAATGTTGCAAAACACTGGCTAGCTAGCTAACTAACAATTGATGTGAATTAGCTAGCTAGCTTGTTAGCCCATCTTTTGCTAACAACGCTAACAGCTAGTGTTTTGTTTATAGCAAAATTAGTGTTTTTCTAACATTAGCTAGCTAACTTAATATATGAATATGTAAAAGTTACTTGTAGCTTTTAACTTTATCTTCAACATTTGGTTGACTTTTCAACATTGATTAGCATATCTAAGTACCTCACCAAGGTTATTGTAGCACATAGTAAAAAGGTATGGGACTTAGGAAGGCTCAATTATATAAAAGTGGACACTGCTACTGTATTTTTTCATACAGGTGAGCTGTAAATCTAGGTCAGTTTGGTCAGTTTCGCATTTAGTCCTGAAGTGGCACATTTCAACCCTTTACCGATTACTTGTAGCTAACTACTTCAACTACTTACCCGTTATTTGTATCTAAAGGTTTCAACCATTTGTCCATTATCCTTTAAACACTTTGAACCATTTAAATTATGAATCACTGATTTTTTCAGTACATACACAAAGGTGTAATGCAATATGACGTGTAATGTGTTGGATAATGATGGTGGAGGAGCAAAATATTGTCCAGCTGTCCACAGCAGTGTTGCTGATGTGGATGCTTTGCCCTGAAGTATCCTGGCAAAAAGCCAGCTGCAGCCTGCACTGTGCCATTGTACCTTATCTCCAGCAGCCAGGATGCTGATTACAAGGGAGACTGTACAGGCATGCACCAACATCCTGCTCTATGTCAGAGACAGCATGGCTGTGCATCTACCTCCTCAGCAGATATGCTCAAAGTCATTATTATGCCACTGTAATAGGATAGTGGGCAGATTCTTGCTGCAGTGCTGTTCAATGTATACTGCTTCCTTGGAAACTGATGGCAACAGGTCATGCAAGCGAGAGCAAGAGCTGCCTGTCTTTTTTGCCTGTAGTTTATATAATCAACAAGTCAGCAGAACAATACTACCTCCAGTAGTCTCAAACATCTGAGCAGGAGACGTTGGTTTGGGATTTGAAAGGTGCAAAGTGTCAGTGAGTCAGTGATTTCCACTTTGGCGCCAGTGTGTCAGTTGTGAATGGGCCCTGCTATTTCTGAACCTCTGCAGCTGTGGCAGAAAAGTGTCAAGAAAGTAAGTCCATCTTTTGTGTCAGCTATATCTGCTTCAGCGAGAATGTGACACCAGAGGTATGAATGTGACCTATGAACTCTGGCTGAGGGTAAAGAAGCACAGTCAGTGTTCAGAGAGTTCATCAGCTACATGGACACAAAGCTCCGACACAGGTGTCTGCCTGTAGGCTTGAGAAAATATCTCAGACTTGACAGTGCAGTATGTCTCTCTCCATCTTTTAGACAGATTACCACTGCAAATGCAAGAAATGCCTGTCAATTGTACAGTAAAACACTAATATTTCATGGTGAAATCAACAGTACTAATATCCTATTACCGTAATATTAGAACAAGTTATGCCATATTTATTATGGTAAAATTCTGCCAACCACAGCTACCGTAAAAACAGTAAAACACAGTCATATTTCATGGCAAAATCTTTATTTATAAAGCATTTTAAGGGAATGTATACAGACTAAAGTAGTATTTTAAATCACAGACAATTTGACAGGCAAAAACAATGAAATACCGTAATAATTAATGGCAAAACCTTTATTTTATACAACATTCATATGTTATTTTCATGTCAATTAAATGGCAAAACAGTATTTCTTTTGATGGAAAAAACTCGTATTTATACTGTAAAATCTGGAATAAAACGCCAACCTTAAACATGATGTCAACAGTCCTTTTACCGTAATATTTGAAAAAGTTATACCGTATTTATTACGGTAAAATTCTAGCAACCATTACCGTAAAAACAGCATTTTTTTTTTTACAGTTCACGGGATAAAGACTTTTGTACAAATACAATGCATGCATTTAACATTAAACAGGATGAGAGCTCTGCTGTTATCAAGAGCCTCCAGCCACCTCCAGGCTTTCTGTTTGTCTCATCAGCGGGTTTGGCTCAGTTGTTGATCCTCGGAAAATGAAACAGCTCACAAAGCTTCGTTTTTACACTCTGACAGTGAAAAGACAGCATCAGCTCTTCTATTCAGATACCCGCTCTCTTTTCAGGCTCACGGAAAATTTAATTGAATCCTGAATTAATCACAAACAATCAACTCCTTCAAACTGAGAAGAGAGAGCTGTTTGGCACACGAATAACATAATTTGATGTTCAGTCTAATGAGAAAGGTTTTGTGTGTTTAAGTGGAGAAAAACTGGCTGATGTTAGTGATTAAACACGCACAAGTTAAATTAATTTGTGACAACTTAGGTTAGTTTCATACCAGATGATTACAGAAGGTACCAGCTGGTTTAGTATTCTTTAAGTTTCCAGTCTGAACCAGTTCAATACAACAGAGATATTGTGGCACAGATACTTAAAATGCATGAATGAAAACGGCATAGTAATGTCAGAAAACGCTTTCTTTGGTGGCGTCATGGTGGGCTAATGATAAAGACCACAACATCCCCTGTTTAATTCCCGACCAGGGGCCGTTGCCGCATGTCACTTCCTCTTTCTCTCACTTTGTTTTCTCTCCACTGTAAGACATGATCGACTTTAATGATCTCACCCCAGGAAATTTCACTTGTTACATCAGCTTATGTACATAAGGTAGATAAGAAATGACTCATAAATAAGAAAGTCATGAAGTCATGCCGGTGTTAAAGAATCTGACAGCTGCTGGAATGAAGGAGCCATGGTAGAGCTCTTTCTTACATGGTGGGAGCAGCAGTCTGTTGCTGAAGGAGCTCTTTAAGGCCTCCACAGTCTCATGCAGGAGGTGAGTTGTTCATGATGGATGTCAGCTTTGCTAACACTTCCTCTTTGGAGTCTAGGGGGCAGCCCAGGACAGAGCTGGACCTCTTGACCAGTTTGTTGAGTCTTTTACACCCTCCACAGCAGACGACGCCAACACAGTGTCATAGAAAGTTTTTAACAGAGTCCTGCACACTCCAAAGGACCTCAGACTTTGACCCTTTTTCTACAGGACATGTTGTCCAGTCCAGTTTTTTGTTAAGTTGACCTCAGGTATGCTTCCACCATCTCGATGTCCGCTCCCTAGGAAATGCCTAAAAAATGCTTTCTTTGTCAGGAATCCCTTTCCCAATCTTAAAGTTTGCTATTAAACTAAAATATTCTGTCAAAACTTTTGTTGTTGTTCTTTAGTTGTACTTTAATAATGGGCTATACTATTTGTCATACAACAATAATGGACACAGAAAAACAAATGAAACACTTGTCGAGAATGTTTGAATTATGTGAGAACGTGTGAAAAACCTTCAGTCTTTTTTGAAGACGGCAGATGCAGCCGGACGAGAAAAATGTGGCAACACCTGTCTCTGCTGCAGGACAGGGGGTCGAGACCCGCAGACCACCAAGAACTGCAGGAACACCACTGTAGTAGAAGCCCAGGCATGCAGGAATATCTATGAAGAAGTGCAGCCTTCTTCTTCTTCTTCCAACCAAAATATGGATTTCCTGTTATTACAGTGCGTCAAAGGGGCTTTTTAAATTCATCTTATGGTTCAAATAAAGATTAAAAACCACACTTATAAAGTGTACAAAGTCTAATCAGTTAAGAAAACAGCATGATTAGACCCCGTGACCCCCTGAAACAACCACAGGACCTCCTTTTCCTCAACTGCAACAACATTAACGGCTTTCTAACAATCCGACCACGTGCTGGAGCGTTTGAGGAACTCACAAGCGTTTCCTCTCTCCACTACAACGAAACCTGAAATCCATCACTCACGTCCTGTTTGTGCTCCCCCGGCTCGGTTTACATGCTTCCTGTATAACCCAAAGGACTTCCCTCACGAGTCTCTGGAAGAACTGAATCTCTCAACGGTCTGCTTATCTGCTCAGCTCACAGTGACGCTTAAGATTGATTGGTTCATCCACACATAAAACACATGCACATTCCTGCTGTAAAGCTTCTTGTAAATTATTAATAAAACCAAATAAATGAGTAACTTAAATCACTCCTAAGTTTGATTAATTTACTAAAACATCACTAAACTCTCCCGATGAGAGAAGATCTGAGTTGATCAAAATGTTCAGCTGTAACTGTTTACTTGCAGCATTTAAGTTTTACAAGCAGTAGCTTCTGATTTCCAGACTTTTATTTGTCTTGGATCAGGCAACTTATAAGCCTCCCAGATTCCCAGGTTGTTGCGGAAGTGCCAAAAAAAACTTCCTCAAACTGGCTACAGTCTCCATGAGTCCCCGTGTTAAAATGTCCAACTTCACAGCAGAAATAAACATGTTTACAGCCTGGTACAAAAAACAGTTTTGGTCTCTAGCTAATTTCCTCATCCATGACAACTGTGAGGAAGAACTCACCTGTTCAAATTATATTAAGGCTTAAAGTTATGCAAAATTAACAGTTTGGCTGCTTTGATTGACAGGTAGGTGCCGTTATAGACGGCTTGTTTGAGCAACCAGGCGTCAGGTCCGCCGATCATCCACGTCTTTGCCGATATTTAGATCAGCCGAGAGGTGGAAGAGGCAGGACAGCCAAGATGGCGGCGGCTGACAGAGCCACAGATTTTGAACTTCAAAATGTCTCTTCAGAAATGTACGTGTGACGTCACGGATACACCGTCCATTCTTTATACTGTCAGTGAGCTGAAGACGCTGAAAAAAAGTGCTCCAAGAATCATTTTGTTGTTTTGATTCAAAAATAAATCTCAGAAAGAGACACTGGAGCTGATCAATCAAATATAGTACAGCAAAATACAATGATTACACTAATAAATATAGAAATAAAACATATAATAATGAAACATTCTTGACAGTGAACTTCCCTCTTTGTCACAGTTTAAACATCAGAGGCTACCGAGGTCTTACTAGACTCTCTAACTAGTTTTATAGTTCGTTTTGTACACCTTCCTGCACACTTGTAAAGACACATGTTTAAAAAGGGCATCATTTATTACTTTTATCTATCAATCTGTTCATTTTGCATCATAAAGTAGCAACATGTGTGGCTTTAAGACAGCCACTTTATATAGAAAAGGAAAGTTACTTGTTGAACAACCTCTGACGTCTGACACCGACCCCCTTATGTACATTGAGCGTTTCTTTTTTGCGCCCCCGACCATCTGACTGCCAGCTCCTGTATCTGGTGACACTGACATATATTACCGCTGTGTTGACAGAGCTCTCCCGGTTCAGGCTGCTGGATCGACTATTGTTTACTCCTCCTCTTCAACCACTCAGCGAATATTTGTTATCACTGGGACTCTTTGGTTTATGGGCCATCAGGAAAAGCTGCGAGCTGCGACCAGGACCACCGGCGGCACCTCCACCACAGAAAACTCAGTCTGGCAAACTCTGTGCAAGAACAAAGAGAAGAAAGAAAGTGTGCCAAAAGTTGGTGTGTGGTATGAAAGTGCTGATCTTGTGTGTTAATCAGGAGGAAGAAATGCTGAGGCTGCTCATAAAGCCTAATGTTTTAAATCAGCCTTACAGCGGGTTATAAATACTAAAGTCAGTGAGATGATGCAACTCAAGTGACTTTAAAGTTTCAAGACTTTTGTATAGACAGACCCAGCTGGTCCTCTTACTGCTGCGGATAGCAAGCTAACACTCCCTCTGGGCTTTGATGGCACAATGTTTAATTCATGAAGAGGCCACGTCTCCCGCTGATGCTTTAACGCTCGAGTTAAATGTATCAGTGGAGAAAAAGCAACTCCCATACTACATGAGTGCATGCCAAAATGTGTCCACTTCAATTATTTAATACTGGATGTTGGTGACAAAAGTGCAGAGCAAAAAAGCATTTTGAGACAAAGCAGGCCGATGAACATGAAGGGAGCGGGTTTTTGTGTGGAAGCTTGTTTTTTAATGCGTGTCCACGCTTTTCTGCTGTCGTCCATGACCGGTGATGTTATTCGGCGAGAGCCGCTGCACTTTGCCTGAGTGCATGTGAAGTGGTGCTTCACACAGAGAGGTAATCGTGCAGCTTCAGGTCCTCATGAACCAAAGTACACATTCAGGTTTGAGACATGGTCAGTCTGAGACTCGCTGGACTAGTTACCATCACCATCATGACATTTTGGGAAGTTCTGAAAGCAGCTTTGACAGTAATCTAATTTATATTGTCAATAAAATATATATTTTATTACATAGATGGGAGAAAACATGAATTATCTGAACTCTCTTAATTATTTTTTCATATGCGATATGTGATGTTGACAGGCCGTATGACTAAAATGTGGACCTATGTTCCCAGCATTTGGGCTGTATGAACCAATCAGGGCAGCAATACGTATAATTCATAACAACAACACTTCCATCACGTGACTGAAGCTAGGACTGAATATTGTAAAGATTTAATAGTCGTAATGATTTATTTATGTAAATAATAAATATTTAACCTAAATATGTAAATAATAAATGTGTAAATTAACTGTGTAACTAATGTGAATATGTTTTTAGTAAATTAACTCAAATATAAATTATGTTTACTTCTGAGCCTTACAACTCTCAAATATATGAATTATACATAAATTACATATTTACTGTAGGCAGCAACAGCAACTAGAAGTTAAAAGGCAAAACAAATGGATAAATAAGATCAATAGCGAGTTTATGCAACTTTTCTGCTTTGGTTAACTCTCACAGCTCTCACAGACAGAGTTACCTGGCAGATATTGCCCTCAGGAGGTGGAGGAGACCAAAAACAGAGCTAAAAGAGAGTGAATATAGTTGCTGCTTCGCTTGAAACATGACTTCAAACTAATTATTATGTTTCTCCAATCTGTAGATGTGTAAATGAGCAGTTTAAAGGTCCAGTTTAGCATTTATTTGATAGCGACAGCCTGAGAAAGACAGGAAGGGGGGTAGGGAGAGGTGACGACATGCAGGGCTGCAGGCAGGAATCGAACCTGGCCTGCTGTGGTAAGGAATCAGCTTTGATACATGGGACACATGCTCTACCAGGTGAGTTACCGTGGCACTTCAGGGGGCTTATTTACTATGTTTTTATTAGAAAACATTAGAAAATAAGAACCATTATGTCTAGAGACGCCGAAGAACAATTCATGGATGAATAAGATGTGTTTATGCTGCGTGATGTGACTTTCTTGTACTGGAATAAAGAGTGTTTCACTGATTAAACGTATAGCAAACAGCCATGTTTTGATGCTCCTACACAAACCTGCAACTCCACACTTCAACCAGGATTTGTAAGAATTGAGTGGATTTCAAAATTGCAGGTGGGGATTACGGCATTATCTCCTCAATCCCAACCCTGTTTTTCAATATTTCTCCTGCAGATTACAGGGAAACACAGCCCACGTGAACCTTCCTGTGAAATGTATTTGTCAGCAGAGGTCAGCGGCCACTGGACTGCGATTACATAAATCTTATTCTCATCCGACGCCTGATGTAAATCTCTTCAGCAAGAATCGATACAGTCCTGGCTGAAGCAGATGAAGATGTGAGGGTTTAAAAGACATCCCTGATGAAAGACCTTTTCCTAACGTTGTCAAAACAGCAGCACACCAGCAGCAGAGAGAAAGGAAACCCCCCTACAAGAATAGGCATCCAGCTGAGGTCAAAGGTCAGGGCCCTCCCTGCCAGTCACAGTGTGTCCATCTGCAAGCTGCAATTAAACCAGCAGCTGAGGTTAGCTGGTTACCGCTCTGTTTCTGACTGCTGCTTCTGCCCAGCTAAGAGGTTTTCATGACTATGACAGAAGACAGATAGATAGTAGTGATTCACCTCTTCTACCTGTCATCCATCTTTATTTAATCTGTCATTAGAGAGCTCATAAGACAGTTCATGACCTTCCAACCTGAACTCCTTCATCCTCAGCTGTCTCCAAAGACTCAAGATTTATATTCACTCAAGGCCATTACAATGTTATCGCTCTAATTTCTCAACACCTTCTCACATGTTATTTACTTGTTTGATCGGTGAGTCACCGAACGTGTGAGGGCAGCCGACTCTCACCGTAACTTCCACCGTAACCTGGTTTAGAGAGGCTTACAGTAGATTACTTGTTTGAGTTGGGACAATGTTCTTTTCTCTTGTAGCGTGTAATAAATCTCTAAGAGGAAGTCTTATTCTCTCTCAGAGGACTGTCAATGTGCTGTGGCATGGTTATCGCAAGAGATTGAACCTCGATTTAAGTCTATTAATGAAAGCAACAGTGACACAGGTCATGTTTATGCTGAGTTTGGACTTTAACAATGAAGTTTGGCTAATTTTTAACATTCACTGTCTCGGCTGTAAGACTTAAAACTGTTCTTTATTTACCATTTAATTTGATTAATCCTTGTTGTAGGGCCAATACACTCAGTGGCCACCTTATCAGGTACAATCCAAACCAAAAGTTCCTCCATAAAGTCGACATTTATGATGCCTACATGTTCAGTTTTTGTTTAAATTGTAACAGAGGTGTTCATTAAATTCATAAGTTTAAGAAGAGGTTATATTTCGTAGTAATCTTGCAAGGCAGCTCGACTCACAGAAGATCATGAAATCACATACAAATCCATCTTGCCAGGCTTCAAGCGAGGCGATTGTGTCCAAACCACAGTGGTTACAGAACGATTAGCATCCTGTGAGGAACTACTGGCTACTAAAGAAGTTAATTTAGATGCTGCTAGCATCAGTGAGAGAGTATTTCTTCACTGACAGACGAGCAAAGAACGGCACTGAAAACTTAAGGTGATAAGAGTTTGTCTAGCCATCATAGAGGTGAAAGTTCCCACCCCTTTTTTCAAGTTTCCAAGGACTTTCCAGATTGTTCTGTGTAACAAAGTCATATTCAGCCTGTCTCATGTCAACAAAAACTGAACATCTATATGTTCAGTATTGTATTGGATTGCAGTAGATTGCACAGGTGTACCTAATAAAGTGGCCACATGAGTGTAGATCTGTGTCTTGTGTGTCTATTTTGTGTGTTTCAAATAGATTTTATCACATATGTACAAACATTTGTTGTCGCTGTTCTGGATTTGTAAAAAAACTAAATTCTTAGTGATTTTCTTTGAATATTAAACACAGAAATTATCCTACAAATGGCTCAAAAAAGGTGTAAATAACTGAGTGATACAATTAATAACTGTGCTTTAAGATAAACTAAAAGTTGCAGTTAATAAATGGATTTCATTGTTATGTGTTTTAGGTTAAACAGCAGGAAAGATCGCTGCAAAAGAGGCTGAATCTCTTCCCTCCACATATGGGGAGAAATCAACAATAACATCCTGCAGCGAGTCCTCCAAATAAAACAACAAAAAGTATCATTTGTTTGTGCGTTTTCTGATCTGACGCACTCATCAGCAGGTTGACATCATTTCTTACAAATCACTGTTGTAAAAATAAATCTGTTTTATGACGTGACGACACTCTGGTTAAGGTTTGGTTAGGTTTACACACAAATGCGAGTTGGTTAGGTTTGAAAAAAGACTGTGGTTTGGATTAAAATGGCTGCTTCTAAAGTTCAAGAACAATCGTGGTCATGCTTTAAAAGGAAACACAATGTTGAAAATGAACAGCAGTCTCTCAATGTTTTTGTAACGCCTACGGCTGCTTGAGGACGTCGCTTGAATGTAGACAGATGTTGTTTTGGGGCTGGCTCCTTTGAGGACGGTCTCCAATTTGGTTGATTTGTTACTAAATTTTTAGGATCTTGAGGTAGTTCACCTTCTGGCCTAGACTCATGCCTTTGACAGCATTCACTCATGTACTGCTTAAAGGGTTGAAAAAAGAAGGGTCTCGAAAAAAATCAGCTGGGATAGGCTCCAGCCCCGCTATGACCCTGATGAGGATAAGTGGTTCAGACAAAGCAACAACCTCTGTGGCTGTGAAATGAAGCCAAAAACTGCAGTTCCTTAAACGTCCACTTGAGACTGACTTAAGAATGAGTCAGTCTCCATAAGTCCCCATGTTAAAATGTCCAACGTCACAGCAGAAATAAACATGTTTACAGCCTGGTACAAAAAAAACAGTTTTGGTCTCTATAGCTAAGTTCCCCGTTCATGACAACTGTACTGAGGGTGAATTTTTATAAAACTCACCTGTTCGAGTTATATTAAGGGAGGATGGATGCTTTGATTGACAGGTAGGTGCTGTTACAGATGGCTTGTTTGAGCACCCAGGCTTCATTCAGCCCGCCTATCTGCATAGATACAGCGTGAGAGGCTTTGTTTTAGGGTGTTGAAACAATCCTTCTTTAAAGCCTCATGCTACAGAAGATTTACTGTTGCAGAAGAATCTGTGAAGTCAGTGATCTCATCTCTGTGTTTACTTCCCGAAGACAAACTATGAACTAAAGATAAGCATCTCTGAGTCACTCATAACCATCTTTCTAAGATCCCACGCCAGACGCTATTAGCTGTGCCCTCCTTCACATGTACATCCTGTCGTTTTGACACTGCTACAGACGTATGTGTCTCAAAAAAGTCAGCGCTAATATTACCAGAGCAGAGCGTAGCTGCATCTAAAGGAACATGATGGAAATGTGAGACATCGCTGCTGACGTTTTCTTCAGGGGGTTGGCAGCGTTACATACTGTACAGCCTCAGTGACTGAGATAACACATCATTATCTATTTTCAGTTGGCTTTACTGCGTCCAGCCTGTTATTATGTATGCAGTGTGGAGACGCGGAGGAGAGGGGTTATAGACAGAAAGTGACAAAGACATATTTTTTATCCGTTTGGTGCTGCAGAATGTGAAAACTCTTGTGCAGTGTCTTTACTACTGATAATTAAAGAACTGTATTCATTGTATTCAGGCTGCAAACTGCTCTTTTATTGTTTTTTTCCTGTTCTTTGTTTCATATTCATCAGCGGAAACTTTACTCGTCTGGTTTTGACTCTTGCTTACAAAGCCCTAAAGCTGAGACTGCATGAGTAGCGAAGATGAAATAACTAAATTAAAAACTAAATTAAAGTATAACTTTTATGGAAGTATTAAATATTTAAAATATTTTTGCCCTGGTTTTAAAGGAATAATTTCCAGTGCAAGACACTTTGTGAATTATACCGATTATGTTTCTTGCTGAGAGTTCGATGAGAAGATTGATGCCACTTTCATATTTGTTAGTTTAGCTTCACACAAAGTCTGTAAACAGGGAAACTGTTTGTCCAAAGGTGGCCACTTTGACTGACAGGTATGGTGCTGTTACAGGTGTCTTGTTTGAGCATTCAGGCTTCATTCAGCCCGCCTCAGATCCACTGATGATCCAAGCCTTTGCCAATTTTTAGATTAGCTGGTAGGCGGAAGACGCCATACGGCTCTACACAAACCTGTGGGTGATGTCATGGATATGATATCCATTCTTTATACTTGCAATGTGTTTTTACACATCGGTTATTGTACGGATGTAAAATATAATAGTTATAACGTGTTGGTTAGTGAGCTTTAGGTGGAATTCGGGACTTTTTGATATAGACGAGCTGGCTGTTTTCCCCTGATTCTAGTCTTTATGCTTTAAGCTAAGCTAACCTGTTTCTGGTTTTAACTTTACCATACAAACATGAGAGTGCTATCAATGTTCTCAATCTTGGCAAGAAGTGCCTATTTCCCAAAATGTCAAACTGCTTCTGAGATTTCTGCTACCTTGAGCAGAGACCTTGGCAAAGAAAACCCAAACTGTGCACAAGGTGATTATGACAAGGTAACAGAGAAAACGTGGTTTTTATTCTGTAACTTGGGTGAACTGACACTTTAAGCTGTTTGGAAAGCAGTTTGTGCTGTTTACATCTGTGCACCAGCTCAATGACTTGCTGCTTCTTTATACGCGAGTTCACTGTGTTCAACCTGAAACTGGACACCAGACGTTACACTGTTGTGTCCTGACACACTGACCAACTCTCACAGCTTCATCACCTCCCCCGTTCTTTATTGTTTAGTTTCACAGAACGCTTGTTTTATCTCATTTTTATCTGAAATTTTGCACTAAAATGTGGAAGAGCACCTTGCAGTTTCAGGTCCATTGTGTCCAGGTTCTGGGACTGCAGCCCAGTCTCTCCCTTGCAGGGAGAAACTCACTGATGTTGTGCTAATAAACGGTTTGTGGTTTATCATTGGTGGTGGATGATGCAGGCTGAAAGTCCCTGAATTGTTCAACTGCTGAACATGGTTTAATGTTTTACTCCCTTCCCCGGCTGTAAAAGTCTGCGTCCACATAAACGGAATGTGTGATTCATGCCGAGCAGCTTTTACAATGACACAAAAGGACGCTGGAGTCACTACAGTATATTAAAAATGCAGGAATGTTGAGCGCAGTCCAAACTGGAGGATGAAAGCCAACTATGAAGTCAGTGTGCACATGTACACACAAGCTAAATGAAGTCTCTCAGGATTACTGAAGTGTCCTTGAGCAAAATACACATGGCATGCTGTGCTGGAGCTGACCCTGCACTTTAATCGCTTTGATATATTTCCCTTCAGATGGATCAATTGTGTTTCACACCACACAAATTTTTGTAAACTTTACAGTTTGCATTAAAGCAAACTCAAGAAGCCGATGTCAGAGTGAAACTGAATTATAAAAACAGGTTGATGTTGCTACAAAAGCACCAACATGGCTAATAGTTTCACAGAATAATGGGATGGCAACAATGATGGTGGCTTTAAAGCTTAAACAATGGATAAAATGATGTGTAACAGAGAATAATCACATAAACTTGCAGTTCCTCTCAGCTCTATGGAGCGTTTTAACATCCCTCAGGTCATTGTTTTGGTTTTTCAGCCCATAGCTTTACAGCTACAGTTGGTTGGTAAAGCAACTGTGCTACACACCAAAGGACAAGCACACACAGTCAGCAACTAGCTGGTGAACATAGTGAACATAGTATAAATAACTGTGACGTCACCCATAGGTTGTGAAACTCAGAGTGTGGTGGCTCTGGCCGCCGCCATCTTGGCAGTCTTGCCTCTTCTGCCTCATGGCTAATCGTGGATCATCAGCGGACCTGAGGCGGGCTGAATGTCACTGTTAAAATATGCCATCTGTAACGGCACCTACCTGTCAATCAAAGCGGCTACACTGTTAATTCTGTATAACTTTAAGTCTTAATATAATTTAACGGGTGAGTTATATAAAAATTCACCCTCAGTACAGTTGTCATGAACGTAGTCATTAGCTATAGAGACCAAAACTGTTTCTTGTACCAGGCTGTAAACATGTTTATTTCTGCTCTGAAGTTGGACATTTTAACATGGGGACTTATGGAGACTGACACGTTCTGTAGCCAGCCTCAAGTGGACGTTTGAGGAACTGCAGTTTTTGGCTTCACTTCACAGCTAGAGAGGTTTCTGCTTGGTAGAGACCAAAAACAGAGTTAAAATAAAGTAAAGATTGCCTAACAATTGATGAATGGCCAGAAACAACAACTTCAAATAAACGCTAATGTTGCTACTAGTTTGCTCGATGAGTAAACAGCCCACTGTTTTCTAACGCATTTGCAACATCAACTAAATATGATGATGATATGTCAGTGTTAAAAGCTGCTTCCATTCGACTGTTAGCAGCATGTTTGGATTAGCAGTATAAACTACATTAATTTGAAGCAAGAAAAGTGAAACCTCAGACATATAAGCCGTGGTTTGCTCCTAATTAAATTACCCTCCTTGTCTACAATAGGTGCCAAATTCCAGCAACATTCCTCAGACAGCTTTACAACAGTCGCCTCGGCTGCAGTAAATGGGCACCATCCTGCAACAACAAGTCTTAAATGTACATTGTGTTTATAGAGAAAACAAAGCTGGACCTCCTAACAAACCAGTCACTGCTTAGTCAGGGTGTGGTGGACGTCGCCCTGGTAAAGTGTCACACAGCTAATCTGCTCCATGTGTTTGAAACCCGACACAGTGACCGAGAGTGGAGGCACCGTGGATGGCCTTGTCAGTGATGGAGGGCTCCCCGGTGACCCATCAATACACAACAGCACCGCTTAATGAACATATTCTTCATCTTCCATCACCCAACCTCCGCAAGACCTGCAGCCTCCAGCATGCAACCAGGGGCCATAAAGTAAGAGATCACAATCATTAGACTGAGCATTTAAAACGCCCAGATGTTGGTGTCAGTCTCTTACTGTGAATGAATGAAGGGGAGGGGCTCGGTTGGAAAAGGATGATGTCATGTATTTCTGTCCACCAATCAGAGTTTTGATAAACATTCAAATCAAAACCTGATGACAGGTACCTCAAACAAACCACACACACCGTCCAGATGAAGCGGATTACTTGAGTGTTTCAGCGTTAAACTCTTAATAACTAAGATTTAGAAAATTAAAGATAATTGTAGCCATGACTATGACCACTAAACTTCAAGTTAAAAAGAAAATGATACGCTTCATTGTTGTATGTTTTAAAAAGAGAATATAAAGATTATAATGTTGGAGTCAGTTTAGTTTGTTTCAGCAGCTTTTTGTGCTAAAACTTTGTCATTTCATAATCTCAACACAAAGATTCACTTACTAGCTGTCCTGAGCTTTCAAATACATCTCACTGTCTTCATGTGGTGAATGGAGCTGGCTCAGGTGTCATCACATGACAAAAGTGTGATACTTTGGTTCCTGATCACAAGACATCCTATATGGGCTTGGTCATGTTTAAGTTGTTTTTCTTTACTCAACATTTGTCTTAGTGATTTACAAGGGAACATATACGAACATTGTCATAACTTCAAGTCAATATGTTTAGATGGAGAGATCAATGGCAACAGAGATAATAGGATTGTAACACTTGATATTTTAAAAAACGGTCACCGCTCTGAGCTAACATGCGAATGTCAGCAGTTGGACAGCCCCACAAAACCTACAAATCAGGTCAATAAGAATTTGATCCATTTGTTCTGATAACATTTGGAAAGTGTTAGAAGAGCCACACGATTTAACCATTTTATCTCCATTCAAGATCGCAAAGAGCTAAATCCAAAGTTAGTGGTTGTCTCTCGTGTACTTGCTCTATGGGTCACACAATGCAGAAGATCTGGGTAATTTTATATCTTGAAATCAAACTTTTTTGGCTTCCTGTGCCACTGAACAGCCTCCACAGCCTCCGACCTGTCACAGATCTGTGGCTTCAACGCAATATCCAGTTCTCCTTCATTGATCCAATGATCATGTTACAGTATGTGCATGCTAACATTTGGTATTTGTCCGTAAACACAAAGTATAGCTGAGACTGATGGGAATATCATTGTCACATGAAATCCAAATTTAAATCTACTGCTGAAAGGGATCAACAAAGTCCATCACAATCCAGCCAATAGTTAGAGACATTTCTCCCTGAACCACAGATATTAACCTGCTGGTGGTGCTACAGGAAACATCGGGCGATCACCAACTTCACTTGGGTTCAACGTCTGAGGACCATGAATGTCTGTACCAACTTTAATAGCAATCCAACCAATAACCGACCGACTAAACAACAATATAGCGGTGCTAGCGGTGTAGCTAAAACTATATTCTAACTGAAGTATTTCTTCTCTTGGGGTACCTTCATGACATCTTACATTGACGTGAATATCACTCGGGCAAGCATATGTTAACCATCATGGGAAACATTTTCTTACTCTCACGCGGTGACACAAACTTGGAACAATGGATTCCCATGAAAGACTACAGTACAGTTTTAAGGTTTTAGGGTGGCGTAAGATCAAAATATTTCCCCCGCAAAGAAGGAGTAATCAACCAATCGTGATCGCTAACCCTTTTCCACGGATGTAATTACGCAGTTGTATTTGGCAGGTATCATTTTCATTGAGATGGGGAAATTAGCAATAATCACAACTCTGAGCATGACAGAGAAATTTCAGCCGGCCAATCAGGACAATAGTTTTGAATCCCGCAAAACCCAGAAAAATGCACCGCAGATCCGTCTCTCGGCATCTCTCGTCCCACGTGGCTGCGTCTTAATCAGAAACAGACAGACTGGATCAGGTCCCACATGTTGGAAGACTGGATTATAAAAGCTGTGAACAATTAACATGCATGAGGGTCTGCCCTGCCTCAGCGAGAAAGGAATGGTATCTGCTTATGTTAATTTCTCAGGATTAATTTAAGAAGCTTTTAAGGGCACTTCAGTGGGAGGGGTTTTTAAAGTAGAGTGACTCTTTTCCTGCTTTGTCGAGCCAAGTGAAAACTGTTCTTTGCATTACTCAAACAGCTCTACATCTAGCACACCAGGACAACCCGTATGCATGAATAAGTTAAGTGTGAGCAACAAACTCTTTTTGGTGCCACCGCACAACAACATATTTGGACATACATGGACGAGTGTGTGTGTCTGTGTGTGTGTGTGTGTGTGTGTTTCTGTGGTGTTGGCTGGCGCCGTGTTTGGCCTCATGGCTGCTGCTCCAGATGTGATCTGTCTCTCTCTCTCTGTCTCTCTCTGTGTGAAGGACTGCTCAACACACCCAGAGGAAGAGGATGAGAAAAAACTCTGCAGCAGGATTGAGAGGGAGGAGAGAGCGCTGCAGGGAAATTGAAACGTGACCTCCTCCTCCTTCTCCACCCTGTTGTCCTCAACGCTCCCTGCACCACCCTGTGACACATAACTCACTCTCAGAAGCTTTCAAGGGACCGTACAGAAATTATGTGGGTAAGCAGAGAGTGAACTTTATGTTTCCCTGCTCATGTGTTTTTAATGTTTTCTTTGGACCTTCCTCTTGACTGAAAAGCCATTCAACCGTCACAACATTTTCTTTAATCTGCTGCTGTCGGTTTTAATTTCAGCGTCTGAACAATGTGACCAACCTCCACCCCATTCACCTCCAGTAAGTGAGCTAACCTGTTCTTCACTCCATCACCACCACCACCACCACCAGTGCCTGGACTCCATGCGAGGTTCAGTAGGTGTGTGTTGGTGTGTATGGACCTTTAAGAAAAAGGTAGAAACACACTGGTATCAGTCCAAACTGTCCCTCCAGCTTTCATTGTGTTATTAAATAAACGTTCCAGTTAGTTTGACTCAGTTTTGTCACATTAAAATCGATGAAATGTGACGACGGTTGGTGAGAAGTTTGAGTTCCTGTTCACAAACTGTTCACCAGGTATTTTTCTGTCCAATGATCAAACGTAACAGCTCTTCTAACTTGTATTTATCCATTTCAGGATAGTCCTGTATAGCTTATTTAATGACTACCAGCGTAAAGTTATGCAAAAAAAAAAAAAAAAGTCTCTTCAACTTTTCTGGTCGTTCATGTGATCTCAAATAGTCTCATTTAGTTACTGAACCTTTCTTTCAGCTAGACTTGTGTGTGAATTGTGCCCTCTCTCTTCTGGACCTCTTAAGCCTCAGCCTCTTTTTTAGGCCTTATAATCAAAATGAATAGAGTTTATCTCTGCAACTACAAGGTCTATTGGAATAATTTCGGTGTCATAATGAATAGATAAATATTCTTTGGCTGCTGGTTTACTGGGTTTTCATAATAGAGCGACACTGATGGTAACTTTTGTAGTCGTCACAGTCTCAGCTTTCATAACCCTAACCCCCAATTGGGGAACCCTGGGGCTTAAGAGGTTAAAGGACCAGTATGTAGGCTTTAGTTGCATCTAGCTGAGTAGTTGCAGATGGAAAAAATGCAAAAATTTAGTCCACCAATGGCCAGTTAGAAACATGGCTGTTAAACATGGCGGACTCCGTAGAAGAGGACCCGTGGTGTCTGTAGATGTAAAAGGTTAATTTTAAGGTAACAAAAACATAACGATTCTTATTTTCAGGTGATTATACACTAATAAAACATAGTAATGCATATTTTATTTCATTTCTGCCACATTCTGTAAATAGAGCCCTGTAGCGCCACATTATGTAATAACGCCCCATTATGTAATAATGTAATACATTTTCACTTCATTATGTAATAATGTCGCATTTTGTAATAAAATTCTTGAACGCAATATGTAATAAACTTTATAATAAAAGTTGTTACATATTGCATCAGTAATTACAAAATGCGAGTGTTGCACTTTTTTTTAATCAAGAAAATGTAATAATTTGGTGCATTATGTAATAAACCACCAAAATGGATGTCTTAATTAGAAAAAAACATCATACCATCAGAACGACATTGACTTGAAGCATACCAGCATGAGTCGTAAATATTAATTCATTTTAAAAACTAGTAGGATGTTTCATTGGTCAAATCTAAATCATGATCTATGCAGTATGTGCTGAATGTAACCAGCAGAATATAATATTATTATATATATTTATTCATCTGATTAACCTTTCATTAAGCTTTATCGAGGCCGGTGTTGTGGAATTTTCCGACTCCCCCTCAGAATCTGACTCCCCTCCTTTTTTCCTCTCTGTTAACACTAGTTACAAATAACTTTACACATAAGTAGCAGAGGTCAAAGTATGCCAGCAGAGTGAAAATGGTTGGTGTTACATCTTGCATTTTTAATATAAGAGGGAAGTCAGATTGTGACAGATGTAAAATGTAATCTGACAAAATCTGACTCCCCTCCTTTTTTCCTCTCTGTTAACACTAGTTACAAATAACTTTACACAGAAGTAGCAGAGGTCACAATATGCCAGCAGAGTGAAAATGGTTGGTGTTACTTATTGTACAGACAGACAGACAGACAGACAGACAGACCATCTTTATTGTCCCGCATGGAATTTGTTTTCAAAAGCCAGTGCATATACAATAACCACACCAGGCTATACAGAATATAAACCCATAACATTTCATTCCCTGCCTTATTACATAATGTGGCGCTACAAGCCCCCTAAATCTGACACACTGGACCTTTAATGGAGTCATTAAAGAGCACTAGATGCCACAAAAATCTTTTTTCAGGATGGAAATAAGACTAAAACTAAATAAATACTAAATGGTAATGTGAAAGACAGACACACTGTTGGACAAATAGCATTAGTAAAACATCAGACTACCCACCCTGTAACCAAAAGATAAATTACAAACCCTGCCCGTTTTCTGACGCTCCCTTGCCTCCCTTATAATTCCCACACGGTCCCCAAAACAGAGCCAATGAAATCATCTCTTCTGATTGATATAGTGATGTGTGCAGTAATCAAACAAAGTCGAACAGATCCCTGCGGTCTGTTTCAGTCTCCACCAGTGGACACCTGCCAGCCGTGCTGTAAATCAACCTCAGTGGACGAATTCCTCCATCGCATTAACTCTCCCCTCTTGTTAGGGGCCAAATATTGTTGATTTACATACGCAATTAGCAGTGCGGAAGGGGCAAATTCCAGCCTGACAATAGTTGTCATGGTCCAAAAGAGTAATGCAATTAGAGCCGATTGTTTAAGCACGCCCGCCCGATTCAATTACTCGTGTGCAGCTGACAATTACTGTCTGGCTGTTTGAGATGCACGTCTAATGAATGACATCAGGACATGCTTCCACCTTGCATTACTGCACGCCTGCATGAGTTTCCACAGACACAGACATCAAAATAACACCAGATTCCTTTTAAGCAACAAATCTGTTTGCTCTCTTGAATGTGTAACACGATCTGCTAAGTGAGAACAAGAACCTACGTTTTAATCTGATGTTACACTTTCTTTTTTCTTTTTTTAGAGTTTTACATTGCAAGAATTTTATAAAAGTCTTTGTGTATGTTTTCTTGCTGACGCCCAAGTTATAAAGGAGGTCATAAAAAATAAGAATAAGGGACAAAAACCTCCACGGAGCACACTGAGCTCATTGTTTTTCAAAAAGTTCATGTCCCACAGCTTCAAACAGCCTGAAATCACAGAAGGGCGTGATTTTATTAAAAGCAGGACAGCTCTGTTTGTATGAACTGCTCAGATTTAATAAAGCGTGTATCTGAAATGTACCGTATGAGGCATTATTTGACATATTCAGCTGAATTTGAAGATATCCTGTCATTTTTATAAAGAATAGATGAGATCAGCATCTCACTAAACCTGCAACAGTGCACACTTTATAATAATATTTAGACTTCATACAAGCATTAGACGCTCATCTCAAGGGTTTAGATGCTACACAGGCTTTGTATGCCACATGAACTCCACGCAGAAGTTTGATTTTTATATATATATATATATTTGGCTGGCAGCCCTCAGTAATCAATATTACCAAGGGAAGTGAACTGATTTCACACATGAAAGTATGAAGAAATATGTGTGGAATAAAAATGACGACATTTTTGGTGCTGCTGCATCGATTTTTGAATGTTTGTAACAGTGGCTTGCTGCAGTTACGATTGAACAGACCTATTGTTGTTGTTGCCTTAAAAAATGTCGTCCACGTACAATTTATGTTCAGCTGCCACCTATTTGTGCTTAGGAGACACAACGGTCAACTAGAGATAATTTTGTTTAGCAGTTAATCATAAAACTTCCTGTGAATACCTGAGATCAAGGTAATGTCATTAAATATCTTTTTAAAAATGTTTTGTCAGAGCAACGTTCCAAAACCCAAAATATTCAACTGACTCTCATGTCAGCTGAGAAAAATCAGCTTTATAAAACACCAAGAAAAATACTGGAACATGTTGGACATCACACCCTCTTTCATTTTAACAATATTGTTTACTCATGGTGTTACCAAAATACTAGTACTACCACATATGAGTGTGTATATATACTGTATATATATAAAACTTTCATTACACATATAAATAAAACTGATTATATTATTTATTCGTATTTATAACCATGAGTTGTACAAATAGCCCGGTGCAGCATTGCTCACAGTAGCTGCAGTTTGCATGCTTTATTGGGATTTATGTGAACCTTTTATTTATATTATCTGCAGGGAAAAATTATATTAAAAAACATTTGCTGTAAAGAGGCCGGATTGGCCCACAGCCTGGTATTCACCCATCATTTAGCTTATTAAAATGCTGCGTATAAATCAATTAAACAGTAACATATCAGGCAGTCTGCATCATGTGAATATTATGCTTTTATTTATGTTTTTACATTGTTGTATTGATACTTTTGATTATGTAAAACATCATAATACTCACTCCCACCACTTTATTCAGGAAAAAAAATAATGTGTCTGTCAAACAGCAGCACAAATGGACATATTTGTGATCCTTTTTTAAGTGTCACCTTTTCAAACCTGAGGAGCAATCTTGTTGCCAATAAATGTCAGCTTTGTGTCAGGACAGCTTGGCCCGGCAACAAAACATCAATTGTTTCCAATTGGCAGAATTTCCTTCCCTCAGCCGTGGCTGCGGCCAATCAGAGGGCAGCTTGGTGGAACAGTGCACGTTCACCGTGGCAACCGCTCCAATCTACCTCTGCTCACTGACACTCACACCGTCCTCTCTGTCTCCGTCAGATGGCCAAAATAACACCCACCGGTGAAGTGAAACTGGCCGCTCCTGCAGCTCGAGATGAGGTGAAGCTAGAAGAGGGGGATAAACCAGAGCTTAAGAGTCAACATTTCACGTTTCACGGAGGGAAAGGTTATCTCAGAGGTTGAGGGCGGTGACTACAAATGAGTAAGACATGAGACAATCTGAAAGCAGAAGCTTGTGCGGAGGGAGCGTCCTCTGCCTATAGCAGATGCTTGTTGGGGGAAGCGAGTGATATTTGAGCCACAGCACAGATGTGGGAATACAGCTCAAGACAAGTGTGGGTGGTGCTGTGTGTTTCAATGCAGCTGGGTCAAAAGACAAACCGCACTTATTTGAGTAACCCTTCCCTGACCACGCGTTAGCAAACAGACATCTGTGCGCAGGAACAAATATACACAGAGATACTAAACATGCAGACCCCCAGTGGAGAGACCTGGTTGACACAGAGCTGCATGTGTTTACTCCACTACGTCTTTGAAATGACAGTGTTGCCATCGGGGGGCTCAAAGAGAGAGAGAGAGACTCACTTAGAGGATAATCTTGGCCTGGAACCATCTGGTCAAGATTTTCATCTCTTTTTTCTGGATCATTTTTATATAATAAAAAAAATCTTTTTGTAGTTTCGAAATGCGACTGAGAAGTCACATGGATGTGATTTACTTCTTAAAATGGATAATTGAGCTGCATTTGTAGCAGAGAGGGCCGCTTGTGCAGCATCCCAAGCCAGCCAGCCAGCCAGTGGTGGACTACATAATCTATACTTATACTATTACTGATCACTTCCAGTTGCTTCGGCCCATCTGGATGCTTCAGCAATCCCCGTTGCCCTCCCAGTATAATCGCTGTTGACACAGGAAATTTAATCTAGATATCTTGGTGATGATGAAAGTGGTTGTAATAGGATTAAACTGGGCTTGACAGGAGTGTGACATCGCTACTACAGGGCTTTACTCCATGAGTACAGCACTGAATTATACTGGTGATGGGACGCAACCTGCTGCATATTTGCCCCGATGCCCAGGGCTGCAAAAAAATCTATTCGCCTGAGTACAAAAAAATTAGAAATGACATATCTATTATCTCAAATTAAACATAAAAAAATAGTTGTTATAAGATAATTATCAGTGTATTTGCAACTACAAATCTTTTTATTTGATTATTTTTAAACACAGGCTGCAAAGTTTGAGATTTTTACTGACAGCCAGTGTTTTCCCATCAACTATCACCCGCTTGATTTGCTTATATTGACTAATTTATCTCAGTGATATGAAGTTTGCATTAATTTCTGTCATTGTTGCCATTATAGTTGTGTTATAATTCAGTTTAAGAAAACATACCTCTCTTTATTTAAGACTATTTATAGTCTGCTCTGTCCGCCTCTTTGAAGAGCATAACAAAGAGGGAGGAATGCACAGAAACCAAGTGAACCAGAACTTATTTATTAAATTCAGCTTCAGCTGAGTGTGGGTGATGGGTGCTAAGGAACTATGTGTAATGTTAAATGATGTGAAATAAAACCAAAAGCGAGAGGCAAGAGGAGGCCGTCTCGAGATGACTCAGCTTATAAAGGCTGGAGGCAGGTGACACTGATCAATCAACGAGGTGGGAGGGACCAGACCGCCAGGAAGAAAACAAAGACAGGCCAGCACACAGCTTTAAGGCCTCAGCCTGTCACATGTCTCATTACACTTTGTTTGTAATATTTAGTTACTTTTATTTTTATATTTTATGCTTTATTTTGTATATAGTACACAATCGTTATGCATTCTAGTTACTTAAAGTTACTACGACAAATCTCTTATCTCATCTGATAGATTAGATTGCCGTAAATAAATAACTTGACTCGCTTCTCATTTGAAATGTTTGCTATTGTTAACTATGTTATCTTCTGTAATAAAATTTGGCTAACTAAACCCCAAAGACCTCCAAAAAAATGTGAATATTAGCTACCTGAGTAGGCTATATACTGTCTTGGTGTTGGTCTTGACTTGATCTCGATACACTCTGGTCATGACTCAGTCCTGCTTTAGGAGGTCTTGACTACAACACTGCAAAAAACCTCTAAGACTATCTAGGACAGTTTTTGAAAATGTTGTGAACTGAACAGTGTTATGATTATTTCAATGTGTGTAAACTGTGGCTATATTCTTTAATATGTTAACATTTTTAACATTAAGCTCTTTAAAATGATCTAATATCAAATTTCTTTCTTAATTTTATTGAAAGTAAAATCAAAGCATAAAACTAATTTGCTGCTTTCTTTAGGGACTGTGTATCATCAAAATTAAGTCACTCAAAAACCGGATTATTAAAACTCTCCATGTGTAAACAGAGCCGTGTTGTATGACACAGAACGGATCAAATACACATGTAAACACAAGCTGACAATCAACCACATTTACACATCTAAACTGAACACAGCAGTGCAGTACATGAGTTTAATCCCCTAATCAGACTCATCTGTGGGGGTACGAGCTTTAGGATGAATGAATGAATGTGAAAGACTTCATCTTGTTCAAAAATAACTTTATATGTCACTTTTAGCTCGTCTATACCTGCTAGTTATCTTGCAAAATTGTACAGTTGAACTCTGGATAAAAATAGGTCAAAAGCCATAAAATTTCTATTTTAGTCTGGACTGGAGGGATCTGAAAGTCTTCTGCACTGCTCATGTATCTGCCATGTGGCCTTTTACCATACGGCCAGATTATGGGTTGCATGGAAAGCCATTACTTAAGGGCTAAAGGCAGGAGTTAAGATTATCTGCAGGACTTCAGGCCAAAGAGATTTGTATCCACAAACACAACACAGACGCAAAAGTGTTTAGTAGTGAGAGGATTGTGGGGCGGCAATGGTTAAATACGTATAATAATAATTTTAATTCTGATTTTTGTTGAATTTCTGGGGAAATTTGGGACTAATGAGTGAACTTTCACACAGATATGATGAATAGCAACTCTTCAGAAAAAAGGAAATAGACACAACCGGCCCTATTCCCAGGAAGATTAACGACTCATGCTTATGCAGGCATGCAATCCAAACCACAACAGTGCTGTAATTTTATGAATAATCATTGTTTTATCTTGGTTTAGAAAGAAAGATAAGCCTCTCTACAACCCGTACAGCTCGAAAGATGTCAACCTAAACTAGTTAATGTAATAGTGTGTTCATATAATGATTAAACAAAACAATTAAATCATTGGCTCTTTGGCTCTTTAGCTGCTAAATACAACACTATGTTCACCAGCTAGTTGATCATTTCGCCTTCTGTTTGGGGCCAAGCATGTTGTGGATGTACAGTGGGTTTTTTTTTTTAGAGCTCTTTAACTGAAAACAGCTGCCTGCTCCAGCTGAAAATGACGTTACGAGAGCGGTAAAAGAGTGAACCAGAAAAGGCGTGACACCTTTCACACTGTCATTGGATACATAGATATTATACAAATACTGATCATAGCTGCTGGTATTAAACAATGCATTAAAGCTCTTTGAGAAGAGCCGCTAGGTCAATAACTTATTCAATTTGAGTCAGTTAAACTCAATGTTGAACAAACAAGCTGTTTACACATCTTTAACTTCCAATAAACACAAAACTAACTACCTACTGGATAAGTTTGCAGGCTACCGCCTAGCCCAGCTATAGCTAGATAGTGGTAGTGAAATTATATAAGGTCTCTAGGGCCATTTACTTTTAAAGATAAGCTACTACGCCTCACCCCAAATAAGATCACTGTGAGAATAACTTAAAATGATATTAATAGATAACAGTATTATATTGGCCCTGTTTCCTTTTCATCTTATGATATGACTGAGTTTGAAGATCTGCTTGGGTAGCAGGGGATTTTGGATACCAAGCCACAGGGACACACAGTACAGTCAGAGTGACATTCTTCATGTGAGGTTTTTTGATGTGGATGACCAGGAAGACTCCAGGGGTTCACACGCTGCTGGGATGATTTGTCATCATGAATGTCGACTCATGTAAGCAGCGGTCACTGAAGGGCCCTTTCAGGTTCACCGACTCAAACCGCAAACCTCTTGCGTACACACTGCACACATGACCATGAAAGTTAAACATGCACTGTTTTATCTGAGAAGGTGCTTATTAAAATACCAAACCATGGGAGTGAGTTCTATTCTCAGACGTACACAGAGAAAAGAAAGAAATTCACACGCTGCATGGAGGTAATCTAATGAATGGGTGACATTGGATTTTTGGCAATGCAAGGACCTCTGTCCTGCTTTTTTCTTATGAATACCTCTTGCATCATGCACAATTGTGCCACACTTGTTCAAGTTTTTAGTTTTGCTCTGCTTGCTTGCGATAGTTACACAGTGCAGACAAGGAGATATTATAGCCGGACATCAGGCTCATTAAAAGATACAAAAAGTCCTAATTCACCCCTCCAGAAATGTTTGCCATCTTGGCCTTAGTTGCTTCACATCACATAGACATATTACAGTTTCACTACTGAGCTGGGTGGTGTTTAGGAAGCAACAGATTTCACGAAACAACATCTGAAAAACACACATTTCTCTCTCACAGTATACAAACAGAGGTTGACAGACTCTCACACCTCTCTGGATGTTTGCATCTGAGCTGTCAGAGAATCCTCACAGAGGTGTCAAATACTGGATTTCTTTTAGACTGTGTCTCTTAGAAACGGCCTAAAATATCAACGATGCACAGAGTTGAGTCTGAAATGCTATTGCTAGGCCCTCATGTCCACATGCAACGCACCTTTAGTGAGTGTTTTTCTTTTCTGTTGGTGTTTTCAAGCTGAGGTGGGAAAAAATGTCATGCAATTTTCAAGGTCAAGCAGAAAAATACATATAAAACATATAAACCTGCAATAACGGATTTTTGGGGGGCAACTGGAGGCAGTGGAAACAAGTCATAAATACAACACTGACACAACACTTTTTTGTTAGCAACCATTGCACTGCATTACTGCATTATTTACACATCCAGCAGTTATAGAGCAACATTATCATTTATTCTGAGCTCTGTTTGTGTCCACCTGATGAAGGTAAGTCCAATATTTACTCCCTTTTCTCTCTCAGCATCCGTGGCTGTGAAGTGATGCCAATGCTGAAGTGCCAAAAACTGCAGTTCCTCAAACGTCCACTTGAGGCTGGCTCCAGAACAAGTCAGTCTTCATAAGTCCCCATGTTAAAATGTCCAACTTCACAGCAGAAATAAACACGGTTACAGCCTGGGACAAAAACAGTTTTGGTCTCTATAGCTAATTTCCCCGTTCATGACAACTGTACTGAGGCGGAAGAGGCAGGACTGCCAAGATGGCGGCAGC
Organism: Argyrosomus regius; assembly: GCA_946959425.1. Lineage (NCBI taxonomy): Eukaryota > Metazoa > Chordata > Actinopteri > Sciaenidae > Argyrosomus > Argyrosomus regius. The sequence continues at coordinate 10,164,642 of OX336889.1, forward strand.
CAGAGCCACCAGACTGAGCTTGAAAATGTCTCTCCAGTAACCTATGAGTAACATCACGGATACAACGTTTATTCTTTATATTATCAATGCTTTTAGCTCTGTTTTGGTCTCCACCAACTCCTGAGGGAAATCTCTGGCTCTATAGTTTCTGAATACTCCACTGTTTTATCTGTCTATTGTCTGTCTATTTAGTCAGTAATGTAAAATTAGTTTTTAGAGCTTTTTCAGTGAAAACAGCTGCCTAAAGTGACACTGAGAGAACAGTGGGGGTGAACCAAAAGAGCTGCCGGAAAACCAACACAATGAGCTGAAAGACACTAAAATCACTACTAGCAACCCATTTCACATTCAAGTAATCCTGTCATAGCTATCACTATAAAAATATTGATTATGACAAATATGATTTCATCTGTTATTTTTGTGGTTTAAAATTTTGATGCTGGATTTTTTGGTAGAATCAACCATGTATAGCATTTGTAGCACATTTGTTATGATCAATGAGATTTCTTTGATGTGTATGCGTGAGCGTATGGTCTGTGAACGCCTCCAGGTTCCTTCCCCCCGGGGCAGAGTGTTATTCCAGTAATCCAGGCCAGTAATTAATCCACGGCCAGCAGCATCGTACTGCTGGCAGGTAGCCACGGTGGATCTGACTGACCTTTGCCCCAAGGTCAGTGCTTCTGGTCTTACCCGACTGGTTTAAAAAGAGATGAAAACTATCAATCACTCACTGGATGGACGCACATCAGAGGGCATGCATAAATCAATATGCAGGAGGAGGAGGAGGCTGACTTTTTCTTTCCAAATAATAAATCATCCAGCTGGATTTTGCCGGTTATTAGGTTGCGTCAAAGAAGCCAGCTGAGTCTGTGAGGTTGGCATGGGCCGACAACCTTATCATAAACAGTTGTGGTCTACAACTCTGTGTCATCCACTGTGATGAAAGAGAAAGGTGTGTGAGAACGTTTGCATGTGAAGAATCAAGCCTCCGGTCTGTCAAATAAATGTTTTATGTACGAGATGCGTGTAAGGTGCATACACTTCTTGCGTCACAACATTCGCAAATGATGTACAATCATTTTACACCTTTGCAGCTGTTCCAGCTTGTTACAGATAAGTGGAATTGAATCAGTGACTCACAGCTAAAGTCGTTTGGAGGGATGGGTGGGGTAGAGCTGCCTGTGAGTAATAATCCAAGACAGAATGCACAAGGAGGTCAAATTACTTCACAAGGTGATTCTCCTTTCAGATAAACTCAATCATTGTTGAACATTTCAACACACTAACTAGTACAGTATGTGGTATCAATAACAATACCTACTGGGTACCTATACTGGGACAAATATGTACTGTAAGACAAGAGGTTAGGGAACGAGGGGAAATAGTTACATTTATAATTACGGCATATTTCTGTTATCAACACAATGGCTAGTACATTCAACAGTGAGAAAATGTATATATATAAAAAAAATAAAGGCAAAAATTACAGTGTTGGCTGGGATATTACGGCATATTTCTGTTGATTTGTTGGCTGATAATACATTTACGGTGTTTTACTGTTAACTGTACTTACACTATTTAGAGTTTACAGTCTTTTACTGTCATGGTTTGGCAGTTTTTCACCCTAAAATCATTATACTGAAAGTATTTACTGCTACTTAAGGTGTAAACAAGGTCCCAGTGTGGATATTATGACTAAAAGTATTGTACTATATATTTAAAACATCTATATTGTGTAATTGTTTCATATGTACTGAGTAATTAAAAGAAGTACTTTATTTCTTCCGAAAATGGAAATTTGGACTTCTCTCCTTCTACCTACCCAAGTATTTCATTAGTACCTTCAGTATACATTCAGGGCAATTAGACTGTAATTTAAGGGCTGTAATCTAAAACCTTAATGATAAATTTGCCCTAATGAAACACCAATGAGTCTTAATTCAAGGTTTTTCCCAGAGCTTTCAACCACACCTGCCAGTCTGCCTCAGTGGACCGTGAGTTTTTTTACTATTGTTTCCAAGGTCAATGTTCAACCTGTGAGCTTCTTCGTCCGACTCATAAGCTGTTTACCGCTCCTGGGAGTGTTTCCCCTGCTGCAGGACACCGACTCACCGACTCACTCACATCCCACCCCGGATCAGTCCCGGCACTGTGAGGAAGAATTGTTTAACTTCAGTATGAGGGACGACAGCATGGCACCACTTCACAAACCACAGCTTCTCTTTGATCCTCTTTTTTATGGGCGAGGAAAGCCTCATGGGTTGGGCCTTTCTCTGCCTTCACCACCACCACCACCACCACCACCACCGCTGCCTCCTCCTCCTCTTTTAACCCAGCTTTTAACCCACACAGCATACGTTGACCAAAGGTTGGGTGAGCTCACCGAGCAGGAACGACGCTGATGTGTGTACGAGAACGTGACTGTACCTGTAAATCATTCACTGAGCGAGCGGAGGGTCATTTGAAAGAGAGCAAAAATCAAAGGGCAGCACTGTACACAGAGCTGCACGTGACTCGGCTCCGCATGGGAAACATAGAGCTTGCTAACATGTAATTAGCTGTTACTATTTTCATTCTGCATCGCCCTGAAGCAGCACGGGGCTGCTGGTTGTACACCGCGTGCCAGGAAAGTTTGAGGCTGTCAGGCAGCCTCTTCAACTTCAGCTATGAACTCTCTGTATTGGTCTGAGACGGAGGGGACTGGTCAGGACCAGAGGACCCCTCCCTGAAATGAATGAATGATCTCTCTCACAGCTATAAGTTCACTCGTGCAGCTTTTTTTCAAGGATATTGGCAATATCCTCAAAAAGGACGTTGTACAGAAGCAAAGAGAAGTCATGCTGTATTCCTAAAACAGATGTTGTTTTCATTTCAAAAACAGGCTGAGAGACTTGAGATTATACGTTTTAGGAAGACTTCGTACAGCTATTGTAAGTGGAAAACAGGACTGTCCTCCTGAGGGACCGCTCAGTGACTTTCACGTTTAAAAGCTAATTTTCCTCTTCCCTAAATCCCGCCGCGCTGAACATCGTCCAAAAACTGCAAGCTAATGCAAACTCCTGGCATCGCTTCAAAGTGGGGCTGGTGTCTGCCTCACTTCCTCTGCCCCCTTTCCTCTGCTCCTTTGCCTCCTCCCTCTATCTCGAGCAACACTGGAGCAAAGACTAAAAAACTGGAAAAAAAAAAAAAAAAAAAGGCAGGACAGAAACTGCTTTCACCTCTCACCTAAATCACTGAGTAGGTGTTGAAATGGAAATAAAATTGGCTGCTGTGGATTGTCCAGAACAGAAGCTTCTTTTTGTACTTGAGTACACACATAATAAAAGTTTTTCACTTTAAAACATCACAAACTTTGCACATCTGAGTGGATTATTAAAGTGAAGCTGCTAAACAAAACTCTGTACATGCAACTGGTTTTTTGAATATAATGAGCGCAGAGGGCGGGAGGCAAGTTTTTTCTCAGTGGAGACGATTAAAGAAGGCAAACAAACACTTCAAAGTAATAACTTCCGCATCGCTGAGCTGAATGTGGATATTGAGATGAGCTTTATAGCCTTTCAGTGTCATTAAGAGTTAATATTGATAATGTATTTCATCAATAATTCAATGGTGATTTAGGCTGAAGTACTTTCTTAGTGGTCAGTACTCAAACAAAAGACAAAAGCAGTTCTGCAGAGGAGGTAAATGTTTTAGTTAGTCATTTACATCATTTTACGTCTCAGAGTCCAACTGAGGCCTGACCTGGAGGTAAAAAAAACAGATTATGTCCAGTGTGATCAGGTGAGTGATGTTCTTGTTGTATTGCTTCGAGTCGGTGAAGTTTGATTGCTGTTAATGGCAGCTTGTTAAGTACTCACAGTACTTGTTGTTCCACTAACATTTCCTACTTTATCTTTATTGTTTCCCTTTTTTGTAGGTCACTTTGGATAAACGTGTCAGCTAAATGACTAAATATAAATGTTTGTTTTCCATGGGTCCATTTCATTTTGTATCAAAGTCAATTTATTTGTCATGCACTACAGATTTTTGGGGTGTGGACGTGGAAAGATGTGTATTTATCAGACAGAGAGGATCTAGAAGAGTAGCAAACTGCATTATGGGAAGTGTAGGATCCATTTTTTTTTTTTTGAGGCTTGACTCATACTAGGGACTAAAATTCAAGATGTCTTCCTTGATTTTTGATGATTATGGATGAGCCCCAGGTGACACCTTAAAGTGAACGTTTGGGTACATGAAGTGGGGTTGTATGAGGTACTTCTTCATACTGTAGACAGTCTGTACGCCTGCAGTTTAGGTAAGCAGAGCGATGCACTGTTGTGGACGGGGTCAGCAGAGTCAAAAGAATCAATATCCATTTGAATTGTCTGACGGCGAGGTAAAGCAGTGAAAATATTCTTAATACAGCATAAATGTGTCTAAAATGTGTTTTTCTGCTGACCTTGTCCACAACAGTGCACAGCTCACTTTACTCTACAATCAGTATTTCAATAGTGTAATCTATCCTCTTTATATAGTATCCATAGCATCTCTAGACAAAGCACCAAGGTACACACAGGGCAGGGAGGGTTAAATGTGATAAATAATCTGCTTTCAATGTATATTCTTGTTGTTATGTTGTGGTGTCTCTATGTATCTTCGTATCTATGTATGTATGTCTGAAGGCTATGTACAGACTATCTATCTATCTATCTATCTATCTATCTATCTATCTATCTATCTATCTATCTATCTATCTATCTATCTATCTAGTATGTTCATATGTATTTAAACAGTAATACTTGAATATAGTTGTCACAACCTTGTACAGTGTATAGAAGATTCAAACATATTTTCTATACTCTATTTTTAGTATATTTTGTATTATACGCATATTTATATTTTTATCATATTCTGTTTTAGTATATTTTATATTAGCTTATCTTATCTTAACTTATTTCTATCTGTTTCACACTCTTAATGCTGAGCTGACCGGTCCCTACTGTCCGACACATTTCATTGTATTTTTGACCCTGTGTTAACCTGCATATGATAAATAAACCTGAAACTTGAAACATCAGTTATTAACTCTTCTTCTTCTCCAAACTGGGAACACACTGTTGTCAGTGTGTTCCCAGTAACCCAACTTCAAAACACCAGAACTATCCCTTTAAATACAGACGTTCCTGCAGGGAGGTGTTATCAGAATCAGTGGAACTTGCCGGGTAAGTATAAAGTTACGGTCACGTATTGTTGTTGAATTATCACCTGCACAAAGTGACTACATACCACGTGCTGCTGTATGTGGGGCATTATGTATGACAGTATGATAGAGTATAATAAAGTTGTAAAAGCTTCTATAGCTAACAAACAAAACAAAGTCCAGTCCGATATGTAGGATCAGCTAAGTGCATGTGTAAAGATACACTGTTAAACTGACTCTATGAGAGATAACATGTATCTTTTGGATGATTTGTATCTATTTTAGTGATTTTATTCTATCCACATGATTCATCCTGACACACTGTAATGTGTTTGCAGTTGGCAGAGCTCACTGAAATATACAAATATGGTGCCATAGCTGCTGTATTAATTAAGTGATCAACAGTGTACTGTACAGAAACACTAACTGGTAGAACGACTATAATATATGGTATTTTATTTCAATTAAGAAATTGACAAGCACTCATCGATCAACATATTAAAACATTTGTTGCCATCTGTGCAAACTCACATGACGGCTCCTTAAAATAAATACTTTTAAGAGGAAATAATACAGACAGAATATGTGAGGCTCAAACCACAAGTACAAACAAATTATCCAAATGTCCAAAGAGACGAAAGGGTCTGAAAATTCCCAAAGTCAACCCCGACTCTCCAACGAAAAAGTGTTTGTATAAAACAGCTAAGTATTTTTAAAAATACAGAATCTTACAAAAAAGGTTGTTTTTTTTTAATCGTCTCACTTCTTTAAATCACTGTAAAATATCAGCTGGTATTATGACAAGAAATCATGAATTTTTCCATGTAGGATAATAAAAAGACAGAATGTGCTTCTGCATTTTTACATTAGTATTCACATACATCATGAGTGTACTGTATCATCAAAGTCCTCCACCCCTCTGATGGTGTTGCGATGGAGACAGGTGTATCGCACTGGGCTGCGTCCCCTTTCGTCCACGTCGTGGGCCGACGACAAAGGTGTAGTTGGTCCCCCAGACACCCACACGTGTTTGCAGAGACCTTTCGTTAACCGTCTTTTTCAAACAGTACACCATCGTCCATGCCCAGGCTATGTAAAACAATACACTTCACAGCCAAGTGTTCATTGTCTTTATAGGTTATATTACCAACAGTGTTCACATTTTCTGTATATAAAAGAAAAAAAACTTAAAAAAACCTACTCTTTATCGACGATTTGTCAACTTTTCAAAAAAGGTCCAAAACAAAAGGAGACAAATTAGCCATCAACGGGAGAGGATTTCAAGAATACAGGTTACAGTACAAAAATGTGGTCCAGGTGGTAGCACATGAAGCATGCATGTGTTTATGTTGCCCTGCTCACCCCTAAAACCTTCATGCGAAGACATACTGTATAAAAAGGCCACATGGCTTTTCCTTCACTATTAAAATGCGCATGTATTCCGACGACTGGCCTCTTTGTCTGCTCTGCTCATCCGAAGACTGACGAAAGGTGCTTTTTATTTCCTATTGGTGGACACTAAGCCTCACAGGGTCACTATGAAGAGTGTGTTTGGTACATCTGCACGCTCCTGAAGCTTTTTTACGACTGGGTCGAACTACTGACAAACACAAGCCACAGACAGTTCCTGTTTATTAGTAGAGACAGGTCTAACTTCAGAGTTTTGTTGTGTAGTTTTTAAAAAGCCCAAAGTAAAGGAATAGTTTCACATTTTGGTCCAATAAGCTGAGAAGATTGATACCACTCTCCGACCCAACCAAAATGTCAAACTACCCCTTTAAACCCCCCCCCCCCCAAAAAAAAATCACCAAGATTGAAGCTGAAAGTTTCTCACATGAAAACATCGATTTGAAGTTCGTGAGTACACAAACCTCACGAGTAGTCTCTTACCAACGGCTCTTTGTTTGTTAAGGGATCAATGGGAGTATACTGTATGAGCGTGTAAACAAAAGGCAGATGGGCTTGAGCTTGAGTCTGCTGAGCTCCGTCTTCTTTAGATCACCCCGACGGGGACGTCTCTAACCAGCTTCCTCTCTAAGTGCAGAGGCTTAGTGAAGCCCTTCACCCCTTATTTTTTTTTATATCTTTTCCATAATCTTTAGCATCTGTACTGCGGAAATAACAACAAAAATATAACTTAAGATAAACTCTCTAGGCACTGTTTGATTTCCAAGGCTTTTTGTTGTAGACTGTGATAAAAGGTCAGCAAACAGATAAAAAAATTAATAAAAAGAAACACCAGAGAGTGATGGTTCTGCAGACCAAACACTTTCTCCTCTGTGATATATCAAGGTCCTCCGAGTCAGCTCACACAGCCAAACAGACTCGCTTCAAGCTCTGTGGTGGAGAGACTGTCAGGGCAGAAAGTATCTAAAGGGTAAGTGTGTAGAAGTTTTCAAGGTTATTATCAGTTCCAGTCCTTAACCTATCTTCCTCCTTCATAAACAGAAAACAAAGGTCGGATCTTAAGCCATTATCTTCTGGGGAATCTCTATAGAAGCCTTGATGAAGATGCAGTTGTCTCGGATGTAGTTCCTCTTCTTGATCTCCTCGTGGGAGATGAACTTGGGGTAGCCGAAGCCCAGGGTGCTCTCGTCCAGCGAGTTGCGGCTGCTGCAGGGTTTCTGGAAGTTCTTCCAGTTGGGGTCGGGGTTGAAGGTCTCGGTGATGTGCTGGGGTTTGGAAAGCGACGGGTCGCTCTGGTCCAGGATGGAGAAAGTCACCTTGTAGGAGAAGGGCCACTCCAGCAGGCTGTCGTACTCGCCGGGCAACACGCGGATGTAGACGGAGAGGTGGGAGCCTTCGCCGCTGCCGTTACCATTGAGGAAGGCCGACACTTGCAGCTTGTAGCCGTAACGGTGAGTGTAGAAGGGCGGGCTGAAGAACTCGTGGTTGCTTCGAAGTTTGGCCTCCTGGAGTTTGCGGGAGTAGTCGTTGAGCTTCCAGATGAGGACGCCGTCGTGACTGACGGACAGCTCCTCCATCTCCCTCCGCAGCTCCAGGATCTCCTGCCGCTGACGCCCAACCAGGTTACACATCATAGTCAGGTGAGACTTGGTGGTGTCTTCCAGATGACGACCGATGGCCAGTTTGGGGCACTGCAGAGAGACAGCAAGGAGATTAATTATGGGTACATACAGATTTATTGTTAATTGGTCCAAATGGATAATCACGCTTATTATTTAGCACAAGAAAAGCTAAAGGAGCATAAAAGAAGTGAAAACATGAAGAAGCAAAATGAAATGGGGACAGACGACAGCGGAAAACAAGGATAAACATTTGTGTCGCCGTTCCCAAATGGAAATCGCTGATGAGGGACTAATGTTTCCAAAGTGACGCCAAGTTTCCTGTTTTCTTCTGGAGAGGTAATTCAGCCCAATGTTACAAATTGTTGTTTGATAGCTTTAGCCAGAGTTAATGAGCACTAATGAGCATTCATAACCGCCAACACAAGTAATGTGTACGCCGGCAGTATCTCAGTCTGTATGGATTTGGCTTGGAAACCAGAGGGTGGGCAGTTCAAGTCCAGCATGGACCAAAGTATGGAGTGTGGACTGGTAGCTGGAGAGGTGTCAGTTCACCTTGAGCAAGGTACCAAAGCCACACACTAACTGCTCCCAGTTAGTACTGCACAGAAAGAGGTCCAGAAGGACATAAATTTGATTTGAGGTGTTGATGAAAAAAGAAAAATCTGCACTTTTGAGACAGTCAGCTGCTAAACTACAGCGCTGTGCTTCAATATCGGACCATGAGATAAAAATAACAACTGTGCAACATCAGTTTCATCCACCACTGCACAAATAACCTGGTAAAGACGGATGAAAACTGAACGAATGAATGCTGAAGCATCGACACTTCAGTGTTTTTTTAGCCTTTATGTTTACATTTGTAATGGTCACTCTGCTGCTGGTGGTTGGAGGTGCTGGAGGTTTTTGTGCTTTGCATCAGGCCATCTGTAAATGTTAAACATCAAGCTTTCCAGATGCTTTGTAATTCTTAGCAGAGCGAGGAGTCGACAACACAGAGCATGACGCTCATCTGCCGCTCTTCCTCGAGCGTGTCCACATTTTCTCAAATTGACGTCAGCTTCAAAAATAGACAGAAATGTGCTGTCAGAATATAAACGTGTGGCTCTCATTAAAACAGAGCCTAAAGGCATTCGCTGTACGTTCAAAGAGGAAAATCATTACGTTGGACACAGTGAGGAAGGATGTAAAGGAAATATAAAGTAAGCAAACATGTAAACAAACAAGTTAATTAGCAGATATGAAGAGGAGGCAGATTAAATGATGGTGGTCAGTCTTACTCTGTGTTTGCAGCCGGCGTCTTTGAAGGGGCAGAGAACGAGCGCGCTGCCACAGTTGTCCTTCACATGGTTAGCCAGATCCTCCCGGGCGATGTTGGGTGTGCCACACTGGTTTGGGCACTGGACAGGAAAGCGAGGGCAGTGGTACTGATGGTTCTGCAGGCAGAGAGTCGGGGACGGTGTTAATATGCGCACTTTTGACCGACCGACAGCGTGAGTGATAAGAACACGTGCTGCGCGGTGGGGGTTTGTGAATTAATGTTCCCACAGGGAGAAAATGTCCTTGAAAGTTTAAAAAAAAAAAGTACATGTGGTATTAAAAATGAGGCTGCAAAAATAGAAAACAACTAATCATGCAGCCTGAGGCCACAAAAAAAAAATGTTGGGACCATGCTGCTATTAACACACACAAAGGCCAGTAACTGAGGGTATCAACACAAATCTTACAATCAAAGCTGAGATGAAACATTAATTTAAGGACAGATCATTTAATAAATGATTAATTGTTGGACTCTTCTTTTAAATACTTTGGGTTTTATTTTATTGGTTGGAAAAAAGAAGCAATTTGAAGAGTCACTTTGGGCTCTGGGACATTGTGTTGTGCAATTTTCTCTATTTTCTAAAGTTTTATAGAGAAAATGAGAGAGATGAGAAAAAAAAACTGCAACTAACTTATTTCATTATTATTCTTTTTTTTGATAAACAAATTCATCATTTTGTCTATAAAATGCAAGCAAATTATGAAAACTCTCCATCCCAGGTTTATCCAGCGTTCAAGAGTTCAAGATCACATCTTCAAATGTTTTGTCTGAACAACAGTCGTAACCCAAATTCATCCATCCATCCATTATCTGTAACTTCTTATCCTTATAGGGCGAGAGGCAGGGTACACCCTGGACAAGTTGCCAGTTCATCACAGGGCACATAGAGACAAAGAACCATTCACACTCACATACACAATTACGGACAATTAAGAGTCACCAATTAAGTTAATTAATTAAGCCCTAGTCGCGGTTTGAACCAGAAATCTTCTTGCTGTGAGGCTGAAAAAGTTAATATTCTGCATTTTTACTTGAAGAATGTTGATTGATTGTTATTTGATCATCAAAATAGTGACAACGGTCAATTAATCGACTAATTCTTGCAGCTGTCACTAAAAATAATAATCAGCTGGAGCCCTACTTCAGATTAGTTTGTGAAAAAATGAGACTTGCTTATATAAAACACATTAAATGTCACATATCGAGTGATTATTTGCCATCATCCGATGCAAATTTGTTGTCTCATATCACTATGAAGTCATAAAGCATCCCTAAAAAATGCCCTCTGAAAAACAAAACAAGTTTGGGCCTCATAGTGTGGGGGAGGGGAGGGGAGAGTGACTGCTCAGCCTCTGGCCAGATGTGTACAGAGGCAGGTGCTTCCACATAAAAAGACCAGACAGCAAAACAGCAGCTCACACCGACATCCAGCTGCCACAGGACAGAGACACCATGTATGAGGCTGGAAACCGTCTGTGAGCCACATGGAGGACGAATAACAGGTACACCGACGCTGACAGTGCCAAATGTGAGCTAGTTTTACCACTAATAAGAAGTAAATTATGCGGTAAATTGGGATGAAATGAGAGATTCTGACCTGGATTGTGTCGAAGACAAACTCCTTGCCGCAGTACTTGCAGGGTTGCGTACGTTTGGGACACTCGGCCATGCCGTGTTGGGACAGCAGACGACGCATCATCCTCGCCCCACACTTGTTCTCACAGTAAACACTCTCCTGAGGACACACACCCTGGTGGTTCTGGGACAGAGAGGAAACACATGATTGCAATTTAAAGTCATATAAAGTCAACACGTGCTGTAGATACAGCAGGCGTCACTGTTTAATCAAATGCTCAAACGAAACAGCGTTTGAGGAACAAAACAGATGATGCAATGTTTCTAAAAACGATGAGGCAGCAGGTTGAAATGACGAACATTTACAAATATAAAAGCAGTAACCCGGTAAAATAATGTATCTCATGGTGAGCCGGCTGATCTAGAAGTGTAATGTCACTAGCACTTTTTCAGTACCAACCCAAACATGTCAATAAAACAGCGTGTTGCAGTACAGACCAGTAAAAGCTAACAATTAGCTGCTGAGAGGGCTTAATGAAGGGAGGTCTGTCCAACATGATGTTTCCAAATAAAGAGCACGACACTGTCTTCATTCTAGTTTCTACACAACGTATTGGAAAACTCTTAAACTTTGTCACTCAATGTTCATGCAGATTTATAATCTTGTTTTCTCACTTATTGATCAAATATTGCAAGATTTAAATGTTCTTTACGCTGTGTCGTGGGGCTAGATGATCAACCAGATTTCTTCCTTATCCATTCTCGATAAATAAAATAATAAAATAACATTTTGTACTTTTACTTTTAAGATTTTGAATGTAGGACTTTTTACTTGTAACAGTGTAATGCACAAATGCATTAAAGGGCAGGTATAAACATACATATGGATGTGTTTATACGACTTTGGGTGTCTGCACACATCAGTGTGTTCACAGATGTTTTTAGCACGTACAGTCCGCCCACAGCCACGCAGATGTGGAAAGTATAATTTGAATTTAACTTGTAAGCAGCATTGTAACTTAGATAAGATCATTTTAACTTTATATCAGCGGCACATCACAGCGTGTCATTTGTCTCATTGGTTGTCAAGAAGACGGGTCTTATCTAATATGAGCCTGTCAGATGACAGTCACCAGGAAGACAGAGAGATTATATCACTGGATTATAATTAGTGATGAATCACTGGTACTTTTTTTACTACTTGATGAGCTACTGGGTAACTTAATTCATAATAATAGGAGAGTATGAAGTACAATTGCTACCTCCAAAAGGTGAAGTTAGTCGATTAATCAAGACATGTTTGATTACAGATTAACTATTAAAGTCACTTTTTCTTGCAAAACCACCAAAATGTTCTAGTTGCAGCTTCTCCAATGTGAGCATTCACTTGTTTTATATTAGTGAGTTGAGTCTCGTTGGGTTTTTGCACATCACGTTGGACATTTTTCATAATATTTAGTTATTAATTAGTGCTTAGCTGCTTCGTTGCAGCCTTTTTGCAGTCTTTTGTCAGTGATACTGAAAGGTGTTGAATGACACAGCTGTAAACATGACTGTAGTTCCAATTGCGAGAGCCAAAACGTGGATTAATGCTCCTGTAACTGTGTGTAAGGGAGGTCCAGAGTAAACAGAGGAGGGGGCAGCGTGGTAGAAATGACAGAGGTGTTAGTTAGGTGAGTCTGAGGTCCTTCAGCCCGCTCACACATCGAGGTATGAAAGAGCCAGTCAAAGCTTCTTTCCTTCTTTCTAAACAGACCGATGCTCGCTGAAGGCAGTGACGCACGTCTTCACAGAGACGTCTTTCATGTGGGTTTGGAAATTACGTGGCGTCACTCTGGGGTTGTTTACGTCAAGCTCCCACCGTGTTGCAACAGGAGAAACAGAAATAAAAACAGGTTTTCGAGGTCGGTGTTTACCTCGTAGGCTTCGCCGGTGAACTCGCTACCGCAGAACTCGCACTTGACCTTGCGCTTGGGGCAGTCGTGCTGCAGGTGGTCGGGCAAGTCGCGGCGCGTCAGCTTGACGGAGCAGCGGTTGGGGCAGGGTATGACATTGAAGGCGCAGGTGGAGAAGTGGCCCTGGAGACATGGCGACAGAGAGAGGCATTAGACTTACACCCACACCCACATGTTGGGCGTTCAGCCATGCTGCTGCCATAAAACAACAAGAGGTGAGCGGAGGGGAGGGAACAGGTTTCAGGAGGAGCATCTGATAAGGCAGCAGAGATAAAACATGGAGGGAAAACAGATGAAGTGAGAGAAGACATCGAAGCTTCTCACCTGTAGCTGCTTCATCTGGCCGGTCCAGCGACAGCCCTCCTCACTGTGGATGCAGCGGATGGGCAGCGCCAGGATCTGCTGCTCCAGCTCCGGGTCCGGGTAGATCTGAAGATGAGATGCGAGGACAAGGTCACGCTGATGTTTAATTTACGGGTGACAATTTGTTCTCTTACTCCTTAAGCTGAGGAGTAAACCACGCAAACACCCAACAGAACAGAAATACCGAATAAAGTTTAAAGAATAAGTTCTTCTCAAACCAACAAGTTTGAGTTGATCCTGCAGGTTGTGTGTTCAAAGCCTGATACATGTTATTCCTCTGGGTCATAGACATTTACATTTAGACCTTTAGCTTACACTTTTATCCAAAGCGACTTATAAAAAAGGGAAACAATCATGGTACAGTGCGACAAGGACATGTTAGTGCAGCAATAAGTACTATTCGCTGAGAATCAAGTGAGCGTTCAAGAAGTTTGGCCAGTTGTTGGTAGTACTTGGAGAGGAGGTACTCTCTGAAGAGCTGGGTCTTCACTTTTTTGATGGTAGTGATTCCGTGATCTGGTAGGAACTGGTAGCATGTTCGATCAACGGGGAACAACAGGTGAGAAACTGCCCTGAGCGAGACAGGCGTCGTTCATTGGAGGAGGTAACATACGTCTGTATGGGGACATTCAAGTAAGAGGGTGCAGAACCGGAGACTAATTTATAGTCAGCATTTTATTATATCATATTATATATCTGGACCGGACAACCCAGATCATAGAAGGTTAGTTGGTCATTCATCATGATGCCCAAGTTTCTCATTACCTTGGTTGGGGCAGGAGACAGGGAGTCAGTTTTGATGTTGATGTCATGGTGTATCGTAGGTTTGGCTGGGAGGATCAACAGTTCAGAGAGTACTTCCTCTCCTAAGCACCTCCAACGACTGGACATCATCCCTCTCTCAAACTGTCACTCGATTTTATGTGAGTGGCACTTATTTCTGTACTAACCCGTCCTTGTCGCTCTGTACTTTGATTGTTTTCGTAAGTCGCTCTGGATAAAAGTGTCAGCTAAATGACTAACTGTAAACTGTAAAGTAAATTAGAGACACAGGCAGTAAGTTTTTTATCCCTTCTTCCAGTCTTCATGCTACACTGGGCTAATCACATCCTCCTTCACTGCAGCTCTTTTTTTTTGTTTTTTCCCCATAAATGCTGTAAAGTCAAGCTGTTTGATTGTGTTAGAAAACTGCAGCAGTGAGTCGACTCAGCCGCTGCAGTGATGAGTTAGTTTACGGGCTAATGGGACCTTTGAGAGACACAAGGAAAAAGATTTCTTTTTTTGCTCGGCCACTGAGCGATGGGGATGAGTCTGAATCCTCCCTTACAGTACGCTTCCTGAGGATTTACTACAGCCCTGCTCTGCATCTCCATCCATCCTCCCCCCTCGTGCCCTCCATGCTGTCACACGAGCGAGCGGAGCACTGGTCAAACAAGAAAAGCCACTTCCTCAAAATGTCACAACAGCCCTCTAAACAAATAACAGCCCGACTGCGCTCACGTGCCTCTGCACAGAAGCACGAGAGCCGCTTGGAAAATCATCCACGGTAAAACACTCGTAGCTCGTAGCTCCTGTAGGGAGTGAGACGCCTCTGCCAGACTAAATAAGACTGAGATAACTTGTTAAATGTGCTCTAAGATATATCGAACATTAAAGCACATGCTTGACTTGCAGCGCTCGGCTTATACAGTTTCTTTTTTTGCTGCCATAATCACATTCTTTCAGGAGAGGCAAAGAGGGGAAAAATCCTTAACAGCAAACTGAAACACTCTCTCATTGTTCCAGTCTTGGACTCTGCAGGGAGACGGCAGTAATGACCTTTTAATAACTTAGTCCCAGGCAGATCAGGGGGGGTTAAGCTCTTTGGAGCTCCAACTTGGGGGTTTATTCTGTCTGCTTTAGCCATTGTTAGTCCCACACTACTACTACGACTACTATTACTACAGCTACAGCAGCACAATCCTTTAATGACTGCAACACTCTTCTTCTCCCGGAGCGAGTGCACGTTTGTGTGCAGCGAGCATTGCAATAACTCTGACAGTAAGACCACCAGGATGGGGGGTAATTTGCAGGCGACTGGGAGCCTGCGAGGGTAAATAACAACGTCTGACAGGTGTGCCATGAGCACATCCTTCCCGTGGGGAGCCCCCCACCCCTCCCGGCCCCGCTATTACAGGCGCCTTCATCGCTCTCCTCTCAGACCTGCACCGGTGCCCCACGGTGAGCCTGCTGCAGCTCTAGGTTAGTGGCTAATTCAGGCTAATGCTAGCTGAAATTCATGGAAGAATCGTTTACTGCTGGTTGGTTTCTCTCTCATGCATAGCTCAGAATTAAGTCCTGATGCTTTAAAACGGTGATACACGTGGGAGAGAGACAGTGAGTCACTATCTTTTACCCTCCTGGGTACAATCTGATTAACCGCCTTTAAAAAACAAAGAGGAAAAGAGCACAGGTCTGTTCAAGAGTCTGCTTTATCAACCTCTGACTATCGATTATCCACTGAGATCAGTCACTTTCAAACATTTTAAAGTCTGACAATTTGCATCTAATATTCCAACTGTATCCAAATTTTACGTAGCAGGATTATATTTATGGCATTATCTGGGCGGCTTGTCTCCGCTCTGATTTGCATTTTTTCCTGCTTTGACGTAAGGCACACGAGGTCATTTACATCTTTGCAGCACCTGTAATTTGATTTTTTTTCCGTCAGTTCTGCCAAATCTGGAGCACATTTTAAAATCACTTTTTTTAGAAAGACGGTACAAACCACGTCTGTTATCATGAGGTACCTCCCAAATAAGATGGAGGAGCTAACCAGGCTACAGGGGGATCAATAAAGTCTATCTTATCTTAAATATTAACATTTTTTTCTCTTTTGATTTCATTTTTTATGTGTTCTTTATTGTTTTTCTGTGTTATTGTGTCCATCCATCCATTTTTTTAAGATTTTTTTTTAGTGACAGAGAGAGGGGATGACATGCAGCAAAGGGCCACAGGTCTGCGGCAAGGACTGTGCCTCTGTACATGGGGCGTATGCTCTACCAACTGAGCTAACAGGCGCCCCATCTATCCATTTTCTGTAACCGCTTATCCTCATCAGGGTCATGGTGGCGCTGGAGCCTATCCCAGCTGAATTCGGGCGAGAGGTGGTGTACACCTGGGTACAAGTTGCCAGTTCATCACAGGGCACATAGAGAGAAACTCATGCTCACATTCACACCTACGGACAGTTTCGAGTCACCAATTATCCTTATTTTAGGTGCATGTCTTTGGACTGTGAGAGGAGGCCGGAGTACCCGGACACGGGGAGAACATGCAAACTCCACACAGAAAGATCGAGTTTGGAACCAGGAACCTTCTTGCTGTGTGAAAGTGTTGATCGTACCTTGGCATAGTCCAACGGCAGCTGATCTTCTGGACACTTGAAGACGCCCTCACTGCAAGAAAACAGCAGAAAGGTTTTGTTATTAAAAAGGTCTCACCCAGAATAAAAAGATGACTGCGGACAAAAACGTTTTAAAAAGCATCTCAACGAGGACGACTGGCCATTTTTAAATCACATTCATTGGTGAGATTACTAACTGTGACCCTGACTGAGAACAACCAGAGCTAAAAGGCAGATCTTTGACAGTCTGTGCGAGCAGCGCTGCACACTCACTGTTAATACTCATCACACTGTATGACGTACACACTCACACACACTTTGCAATAAAGACACTGGCTTTAATGACACTGACTCTTTCATCTTCAGAGGATTCGTCTGCACAGATTTCTTATCACTACAGAGGAGAAAACTACAAGCCAGAGTTGGATTAGATTATTTATAATACATAAAGGAGATGATTGATGATCCACAGCTCCGTGTTTAATTTGCGCCCTTGTTTTGCAGTCTAGATAACAATGTGCTAGTTTCAACAGAGAATAAAGCAGAGTAAACGTCGCCTTCCTGCAGGATAAAAACTACAATTTAGAGTTTTCTTCCTCCAGTAGTTTAACCCAAAATAAGACTTGAACTCTTGTTTTTTTTACTACAGGCTCCCGCACAGCTTTTGTGGCGCCACAGAGGAGCCCTGGCTCGCCTGTTTCGGGGCCAGATGAGCGAGTGCCACAGCTCATTAAAAAGGCACAACGTCCCTAACCCTGATGTCATCATGAAATATTCACACTTGTAAATAATGGAGGCAGCAGCAGCCGCTAGGGGTGAAGTGCTACACCGAGTTTAACACACGGAGGTTACTTAAAGAAACAAGAAAAGAGACAATCGGTGGTGTCGCTGCCGTCTCTCCGATGTGGGGCCCTAACTTCTTAATACCATCTTCATTTTTCTTGTGAAACTACAGACAACAGCCATGCACAGACACGTGTTTTCTTCATAAGTCACATGCCCTGAAGCTCCATCTGACCTCTCATGCAAAGAGGAGCGACCGTGCCCAAATTATGTTTAAACTAATTAAGGGACAACAGTGTGCAAACAGTAAGTGTTTGCCCCTCGGTGCTTTAATTTGGTTGGCCGCAGCGTCACCTGACTGCTGCTCTCAGAGGCACACGAAGAGGGGGGCGGGGGGACATGTGACAGGACGTGAGTGCATATGTACTTTGCCCCGTCTACCCAGCTGCTACGAAAGCAGGGAGAGGTGAAAGGGGGGGGATGGGAGCAGAGGTTGATGAAAAAGGGGGTGGAGGAGGGAGGTTAATGCATGACGAGACAGCAGTAATTCTCCTCCATTAGGGTCACTGTGTCAGCAGGGAGCTGGAGACCAATTAACAAGCCACAACGGGCTGTAAAAGGGGGTCAATCGATTAGAGGCTAGGAAGGCACAGTCAGCATCTCATGTGTGGTGTGAAGTCATTTTATAGTACTCATCGCCATCATCGAGGAATCATCTCATCTCACACTGCCTGTCCTGTAGAGTAAATGGGAAGCGACAGCCTCTCAGCTCGGGGACAGGGGACAGCCAGAGGCCCCCCGTCCCAGCTCGAGGCCTCGTATCTGACGCACAGAGAGGCAGACAGGCGAAAAGAGCCGAGTCACAGACTGTCAGGATAATTCCTCCCCCTGGTCGAAGAGAAGCTACCCACAGACACACATTCATGTGCTGATGATGCCGCTCGACTCTCTCGGGCGCTCGTGAGACGAACTCGCTGCCGCTTTGTGACAGCGCATTAGCAGTGAACGGTGGTGACGATGTGCAGCACAGCTCCTCTTCAGTTTCATCCAGCTTCATCTGGCTAACAATTTCTCTGAATACTGAAGGCTTTACAGTAGAGACAAGAGAGCAGTGTGACAAAAAAATAACTGAGCAACACAAATAGAGCTGTAAGGAAATTATTAATTAATCCATCACTTAGGTTTTCATATAAACTGATCACTTATTTTGTCTACAAAAAGAACAAACTAAGCAGAAAACGAATGTTTGCTGGTTCCAGCATCACCGTTGGTAAAAATAACAGAGGTCAATCACTGGGTATTACTCATTAGTTGTGGAACGTACGCGTCATTAAAGGATAAACATAACTGTTAGACTCAGCCCAAAGGGAAACTCCTTTGTGTACACACTTGCAAGTGGGAACTTGCACCTTGCAAACAGCCAGCAAGTTTCACATGCATATTGTTTGTCTACCACTGATCTCTGACCACAGTTCACACCCTCGTCAATGAACAATCCAGGAGAGGCTGATAAACAAGTGTTTCGCTGTCGTGTTGGGATGTCACAGTGGAGCTGCTTAAGACTGGACGGCGTACAATATAATACAACCACCTCATTAAAATTTCATTTCCTCCTTCTGTCCGCTCGTACTGTGAGAGCAGCGAAGGCTCAACAGCTGCTCTCTGCTGCGGAGATGATCGTGTTTAAATCACCTCTAATTCACAAAGCTATCACGCCGCGTTAGCTTGTGGAAAACACATTCCCCTCCATCCATTCATCCATCCATCCATCCATCCATCCATCCATCCATCCATCCATCCTCTTCCATTTATCCGTGGTCGGATCATGGTAGCAGCAGGTTTAGCAGGGCGTTCGAGACGTCCTTCTCCCAAGCAACGCCTTCCAACTCCCCCTGGAGGAGGCGTTCCCAGGGCTCAGGGCTTGGTCTGCCCTGGGGTCTCAGTTGGACATGCTGGGAACACCTCCAAAGGAAGGTGCCCAGGAAGCATCATAATTGGATGTTCGAACCATCTAAGTTGGCTTCTTTCAATGCCAAGGAGTAGCAACTCTACTCCGAGCTCCTAACCCGACCTCTAAGGCTGAGCCACCCAACGGTGGAAGCTCATTTCGGCCGCTTGTATCCGCGATCTCATTCTTTCGGTCACTACTCAAAGCTCATGACCATAGGTTAGGGTAGGAACGTAGCTGGACTGGAAGATCAAGAGCTTTGCCTTCAGGCTCAGGTCCATGTCACGCTCCATTTTCCCGTCACTCGCGAGATACTTGAACTCTTTCGCTTTGGGCAGCAACTTGCTCCCAACCCGGAGGGAGCACTCCCTCCTTTGCATGTGAAATTTACCCCCCAAGTCAAACCCATCATCGTCCCTCTCCCCTCTTTTCCCCGCGGCCTCAAATCTTCTTCCTGAGGCGCAGATTAAACAGCCATCCATCCATGCAGCTGATACCACGAGGACAGCCGTCACAACATGCTTCGTCACTCTGCACACGGCTCCTGACAGGCAGACGGTTAGATGTACAAATCCCTCAGGTTTAATCTCACCGGTGCAGAGCGAGCGACAGCGACCGGCCTGCAGGCCAGAGACCACAGAGTAACCTTGAAACCTGCTCGATATTAACTAACAGAGAGACTCCTAAACAAACCTCCCCGTGTTTGCTGTTGTGGCAGGCAGGGCTGTGGAGACGCACTAAACAAACTGAATCAAAAGCATGAGAACAAGTCTGCGGGACCTTTAAACAGACCTCCGTCACACTGTTTTCTCGTTGACTCGGATAGCATCAGGAGCCTTGACTCAACTTATCTCCTGCTGGAGCTCACTGCCAGCTTTCATGTTCATCCTCACGCTAAATCCTTTTTGTCTTTTCAAGTTATAACCAGGATTAACTTAAATATACACAAACACCAGTGCCCTCGGTGCAGGCTTTCGGTCTCACCGATGCTTCTCCTCACAGGAAGTTTGGAGGAGATAGAAAGTTTCTATAATCTCCAAAATCCACCTGGTTTTGAGTTTGTGTGCAGTCATGACTTACTGTGACTGTATCATCAGTCTGTGACGTCCAAACATATTCCAGGAGTTGTCTTGATGTTTTAGAAAGCTGGTTTTCCTCAGCTGACATGATAGTAAATTGAATATTTTGGACAAAATGCTTCAAAAAGGTGTTTTTTCAGGTATTCACAGGAAGTTTACTGATTAACTGATGAAGAAAATAATCGTTATTTGACCGTTTCAAGCTGTTTTAACCACACACAGTATAAAATATGGACCCACAGGTTTCTGAAGAGCCGTTTTGAAGCTCAAAAATATCCGTCTCTGGCCTGGTTTGGTCTTGTTTGAGCACCCAGGCATCATTTGGCCCACCTCAGGCCCACCTCAGATCCACGTCTTTGCTGATATTTAGATTAGCCGGGAGGAGGAAGAGGCAGGACTACAAATATGGTGGCGGCCATGAGACACAGATTTTGAGCTTCAAAATGGCTCTTCAGAAACTTGTGGGTGACCTCACGCATATGCGGTCCATTCTTTATGCTGTCAGTGGTTTCAACTCACCCAGACATGCAAAGTATTTTTATAATGATAATCTTTGTTGGTGCCCAAAACTACACAGCACTTAACTATGCGGCTGTACAAAGTATTGTATCCTAATACTCACTAATACTTGATAAACTGAATGTAGAAGTACAGTATACTTCTAAACAAACTGGAATTTAATATAGAAGACATCAGGGTACTTAGTGGTTTTGTACTGAGTTTAAAATTATGTGTGACTTTGGACAGCTATTGCACTTTAATTATGGAAACTTGACAAAGAGAAAGCTAAATGTTTTTCCAAAGATTTAATAGTTTATTTTTATGTTTTCCCAGCTGTCTCTGGAGCTGTCTCGCCACAAACCCACAATTTGTTTTCATTTCCTCCAAATGAAAATGCAGGAGCTGCCTGCGAAGCAGCGCAACATTTATACTCCACAACAAACTAATTTATTATGTGTACTGTCATTTTTCTGTATGGGTTTTAGTATGGAAATGGGATACGGCTTAACAACCCCTTCCAGCAATCGCTTCTTGAAACAACTACCTCGACTCCAAAACTGCATCTTATCCTCACAACGAGCTGGATTAACGCTCTAATGTAAGCAGTCAGCGCCGACTAAAGTGAGCCCTAAATGAGGGTTGAGTGACAGCGACTGAGGCTGGGTGGTTACCCGATACACTGTGAGAGCTCCCTTTGCCCACGGCTGATATGGCTCTGAGCCGAGCTCTCTGCAGCCCTCTTGTTTTGTCTGAAAAAGGGAGGAGCAGCTCGTACTTGATGACACACCGGCCCACAGGTGGATCGACTGTGCTTCTTCGCGGGCTTTTCTGTGTGGGACGTCCACACAGAGCGATGCTGTGACAGCTTCTTGTGTGGGATTTAATGCCTACAAGATAAGCTGTCCATACCTGTGGTTTGCCAGAGATTATATTATGCATAAGCTCTCTCTGACGTTTGTGGTGTGTGGTCTCCTATGCCACTAATAATAGAAAGGCATAACGCTAATGTATATGAACAGGTTACCTTCTAACACACTGAGGTCTTCTAATGCCTAACACTAAAACGTCTGTCTTCAGTACATCTTATGTGTTAACATTGCTTAGTATATTAGTATATTAGGTAATCAGTATATTAGGTCATCAGAGATAACTATCTAGAGTGTGAAGAGAGGAGTTGAAATGATTAAAATTAAGTCTTCCAGGATGACAGACTTGTTTTTGTGTAGCTCATTACTGTCCTTCCAGCACCTTGCAAAGCCTTTCAGCCTGTTAAGTGGTGGACACTTAAATCTTTAGGAAGAGAGACTGAAAACAGCATCTTCTTTTCTATTATAACTCTAAATTTATACAATTTATTAAAGGTCGACTGTGTGCTTAATCTTGTCCCAACCTGCTCTGTTTCAAAAATACAAAGTCTGGTCGTTAATTACTGATCATATTTCACCACAACACAGGGTCACCTGATGAATGAATTTAAAAGGAGCCATGAGTAAAGTTAAATTTGTCGTGTGAGTTCTCCAGTCTGGTCTCAAACACGACATTGTCGTACTGTAAAGATTTCTAACCTGTTCGTCGAGTTTAGCAGATGCCAGCTCAGAATATGACACCTGTAAAATCACACTTGACGTCCCCCTGCTCGTCACTTAACAACCACAGGCAGCTGTTTCGAATGAAGTAACAATGGCTGACTGTCTGCGGGTCACGGTCATCGACGAGACAGAAATAAATTACATCTGATTCCACGTCTAAAAAAGACAAGGCGGAAAATTGCGATTAGACATATTCGTATAAATTAAGCCGGGCTGAACTTTTAAGCGTAGTTTGAAAATCTGTATTTTATGCTTCTTTATCCAGACGAATACTGTTTTTATTGTGTAGCAGGAAAAAAAAATGATGCAAGTGTATGAAAGACAGTACTACGAGAGTGTATATGTGTGTGTGTGGGTGGATGTCTGGCCTCTTTCCCTGGCTTCATCTCCAGCCCCCCGTGAAACACACTCACGGTGTGGACCAAGAAAAAAAAAACACATCAAAATGATGCTTTTATTATGACACTACCTACGAAATGTGAACAAAAGGAAGCAGGTTTTAATGCTACTGGGATTTTATTTCCTCTCTTTTGTAATATTTCTACAGCAGAGATAATTTTACAGTGTGCATCCACACTGTCAGGACACCTGAGGCCATCCTCGCTCATGCTCATCATCGCTTACGTAACGATATTCATTTCTCCTTGCAGTTCACCTCACTGTGCCTGACATTTGTGAGCATGAGCCATCTGCGAGCGAGGTTCACGCAGCTTTAAAGCTCCCAAAGGTTAACAAATTCTCTGTTTGTTTTGCTTTAAATGTCACCTGATAAAGAGTAATATAACTGTAGATGTATGTTGTTTAAGGTCCTTTTTTTTTGGTAACAGTTGAAGAGATAATGGAAATAATTTGAACAGAAGTTCGTTGCTGATTTGTTTGATTATACCTGGACACAATCCCAGATAATCTTTTGGCACAGGATGTTAGCACACAGAAATGACTGCAGGCAAACAAACAACACAGGAAGTCTGGACTGCAGATGTCAGTGAAATATACTGAATACTAGACTCGGCCCGCCTCAGGTTTTCTATTTCTAAAAGTGTTATCACAGATTTGATTTAAATTCAGATTTATATTATAGGTTAATTTTAATTTAAATGTATGTTTACATGCTGCTACTGGATGCTGGAATTTCCCTCGGGATCAAAAACGCATCTATCTATCTATCTGAAAGCAGACCTACGTTTCCTGATCGTGTGATTATTAAAGTATGTTTGAGAAGCTGCCGAGGCGAAACCGATCAGTCGGTTTGAATTTGTGAGCAATTAGACGATGACTCATCAAATTGCCACAGGTGCAGCTTAGACGCACCGTCACGATGTGAAAACCGTAAAGGAAAGAGCCACCTGCCAGAGGACAAGCAAGGCTATAGAGCGAGAGGAAGGAAGGAAGGAAGGATGGATGGATGAATAGAGGGAGGGTCAGAGGGAGGAGGAGCAGCCATCTGCGAGTGCAAGCCTGCGAGATGCCATAATCCATCCTTAAGTGTGTAAGGAGGGAGGACAGCACTCGCAAGTATTTATAATCCCCTCGTACTGTCTCCTTCCATCAGCGCGATCAGACTTTGACATACAGAGAGGAGGGTTGTAACATGAAACGCTAATCCAGCTCTGCTTAGTTTGTTTTTGTTGACTTTATGAATTTACAACCTGCAAACATTCAAGTTGTTTACTTCCTCCTGACTCACACAGTATTATGAATTCAGAGGAGTAAGTTGACATTTGAGAAGCGACACCAATCTCACGTCAGCAGCTAGTTATCTTAGCGCTGTCAGATTAAACAAACTAATTAATCAGCGACCTCCAGAGGTGGAGGTGTAGGTTCATATTAACGGACAGATTTAAAAGTAGCATCAACCTTTATTTTAGCAGAAAGAAAATTGTAACAGAAAGTTACCGTATGGGCACAAAGACTGCTTAGCACTATCTTAGCTTAGCATAAAGACTGTAAACAGGGAACCAGCTAACAGCTAACTGACTCTGCCAAAAAAACAAAACAAAATTCGACTACTAGCAACCCCAAAAAATAATAATAAATAATAATCTGGCAGATACCTCTCCTGAACTTTTGGCTGTTTGTTTTTATACTTGAGTTTTTGTCCGGTACTTTAGCCGTTAACCCTCATGTCCAGACTTGCTAAGCTAACGGACTGTTAGCTGTAGCTACAGCCAGACAGATTTTCGATTACTACGCCAAAAAATAATCAGATGGCGGATATCAACCTGAATTTTTGTTGTTTGTTTGTTTTTATACTTCAGTTTTTGTACAGATACATAACAAGCTTTAGTCGTTAACCCCCTATTTCCAGACTAAGCTGGCTGTTACTGCTCTACTACACAAGAGAGTGATATCAATCTTCTCATCTTTTGTCAAACTATTTCTTTATCTCGCTGCTAAAAGAACTGCTTGAAATGACATGGATTTCAGTCTTATGCAGCTTCATACCTACACAGATTGTTTTTTTTTAACGGCGCATGGCGGGCAATCAAATAAATAAAACCGCAAATGTAATAGAATGCTGTAGGATCTTTTGTTTTCCTGGTCGATTTCATCCCCGAGATTATACGCCGTATGCAGGAGGTACAGGAAAATCAATCCACTTTCATTAACTGCTGCTGATCTGGGTACGGGGTGGTGGCGGTGGTGGTGGTGGTGGTGGCGGTGGCGGGGGGTTGAGAATGAGAAGTCTGTCCCATCAGTTGTACCGGGAGCTCAGCTCATGCATGCATGATTGCAGTCACCCTCACCCACGCAGTACACAGCAAAGAGACCACCATAACGGAGGCGTATCCACGCGCACGGAGGGCCTGCACTGCGTTCATGAAAGGAAAAGGAGGGCTTGAAAGGAGATGCTTTACGTTTGATCTGGTTGAAGGGCGGTTTGTGGAGGGGCGGGGTGGGTGGAGGACTGTGCCCTGAGATCAGTGAAAGTCCTGGGCTATATAACATGTCACACATGTGAGAAGGACCTACAGGTCTGTGAAAAAGTGCTAAAAGCTGCTGTCAAGGTTGCCGTAGGTGTGAAATACCCCACTCTACTACCCACCGTCACACATTTGCAAAGATTCAAATGCTGTGAGAGAGAACAAGAGAGTGATCCGCTCTTATTCACCCCAAATGGAAGCAGTTACATGCTATAAATTTCTCCAGACATGTGTGAATTTGAGCTGTTTTAATCACAGATGGCAGGTCTAATTTTAGCTCAGCCTCAGAGGGCAGTTTTCTGCTCAAAGGGGCGATCTGCAGCGACGGCGTCTGGCTTTGAGGAGCTGTGATGCTGCCATGCTAATCCTGTCGAATGCCTACACTGGACGGAGGGGCTCCGAGATTGCCAAGGCAATGCCTGGCCTATTAAAAAAAAAAAACTGAGCTGCCTGCCAACTGTATGCATATGGCATCTGAAAAAGCAGTTCTAGACACAGTCGCCTTCAAACAGCATTAATGAATCAGCTACTGGAGTCCCAATCATGAAGAAGCACAGCATAAAATCGCAGCATTAATACAGATTAAGTGTGGAAGTAGCAATGCGCTTCGGGCTATCGTACAAGCTGTCTGTCAATATAAGAGAAAATGGAAGTTGTGCATTTTGTGAATTCTGCAAGAATAAGGTGAAAACACAAACTTTCTAATGTGCAGGTGTTTAGTTTGAGGTAATTTCTGTTATCCTCAACAAACTTAAGGCAAGTTTGACATTTTAGCAAACATACTAATTCACTTTCTTGCTTAGAGTTAGATGAAATAATTGACCTCACTCACTCATGAATATGACCAGCAACCTGTTTCCAGTCTTTACTAAAGCTAAACTAAAGTAACCAGCAGCTTGCTGTAACGTTAGCTTCATATTTAGTATTTAGATGTGGAAGTGGTATCACTTTTATCTAGGCTAACTCTCCGCAAGAAAACGTATTTCCCAAAATATTAAACTATTCTTTTAATTTCCGGGAGGTATTTTATCTTTTTATAAACCTCTGACTGAGCTATCGTATTGAATGGGTGGATATCAGAATATTTTAAAGCTAACTGCTAATTAACTGCTGCTAACGGAATCTGCCATTACCAGGCAACATAACTGGGCTTAGCAGCCAGCGCTAAGCTAGCCGGCTGCTGGCTGTAACGTTAGCATACAGATGTGGCAGTGGTATCATTTAAGACTAACTTTATTTCCAGGGGTTATTTTTATGTTTTTATAAACCTCTAACTGAGCTAACGTGTTGCTGTATGCTAACACCTAACTGCCAATTAGCTGCTGCTAACGGAAAATGCCATTAGCAGGCAACACAACTGGGCTTAGCTGCCAGACCGGACCAGGTTTAAGCGCAGCCTCCGAGACCAACAGGGAATAACTAGCGAGCTGATTTACGGACTTTCCCGATGGAAAGATGGCTATGAAGCACTAACTGTTATTAGCATGCTGCGCAGCTAACGGAACTGACTCACACCCAGGATGCTGGGAGCCAAACTCAGCAAGAAAACCACCTCGAACTGGCTGGTTTCGGAGGTTGTGTTGGGTCCCTCATCTGGCCATGTTCACTGAAAGGTAGACCGTGACACTGGATCATCTAGCTACTTGAACTGCAGCGTCGTTGGCTACTGTAAACACCCCATCCTAATGTAAAAGTCACTCCAGATATGTAAATATGTGGAATAGCACTCTGCTCTCCTGCTATCCAGAGTTTTCATGCTCGTTTAACCAATTAAGATGGCGTGAATGAGGTCATCTCAGAGCAGGATCATTGACAAACCTAAATTAAACAGATTTCAGCGAAAATTATGTGTCAAAATGCCTTTTTTTAACTCCTGTGGAGGAACGAAGAGGAATATGCCAATAGCTTGTTAGCTGGTCCTAACGGCTCATTATTCCTGCGCAACTACCTCCTTTTGCTCTCCGTGGGGTTTGTTTTACGAGTTTCAAAACCACCAAGATCTGTTTCACCCAGCCCAGAAGCCAAGAGGGACAGTTTCTCGTTAAAGAGAATTTACTCTGCTCTCGGCCACCAGAGTCAAGGCATCAATCAGAGGCCACTTAGAGGTAAAGTTTCACGATTTAGCAGCACCTATAGACACATGAGCTCATGGCACCAGAAGAAGGAAGAAGTACAAGCTGCTGCTTTGCATGCTCCCATCATGAATCACATTTTATAGCATTTTCCTAAGCAGAGTACTTCAGTTCTATTGAGTCTTCTCTCAATGCCAAAGCCAATAGCAGACAAAGGAGACAGTTGTTTTAAATGCATGCAGATGTCCCCGGGGAAAGAACCTCAGAGAAACACAGCTCTCATCACCCGTCAATTAAATCTATTCTTTTATTGCTGAGTGATCGTCGCTCCTCTGAAAATATGTGGCGCAAAAGCGAAAATATAAATAAGCTGAGAAGGAAAACTACACAATATCTGCAGTCAGAGTATAAAAACAAATACACAGACCACAATAACAGGTCCAGAAATAGCAGATTATTTCACCTCATTTCTACAACCAACAACAGCAGCAGGTGGGACAGTGCAGATAATCCCTCCAACCAACATCTTACGGACAACAGAGCTTTTAATTAACCTGAACCTGTTCACCCCGAGCACCAGGAAAGGAAGTGCAAGGCAAAAATCTGCAATCACGCTGACAATTCGAATCAGAATTCTTGCTTGTTAGATGCTAAAAAGATGTCTTAAATCATGCTGTTTCACCACACATCCATTTGTTTTTATGTGCATTATTCATTTGCACAAATGTTGAAATGCTGTTTATCTCAATTTCTAATACTCAGACAACAATAACGGATGAAAATGCGCATTAATGCACATTTTCTTTTGCTGATATTCTGTAAATTTGGTTGAAATTTATGCTATGTTTAATTGGAAACTGGACACAATTGTTTCTCAACAGTAGGTCAACGGCGCCGCTAGTTTAAACCACGGACAGTATAAAGAATGGATAGCGTATCCGTGACGTCACCCACAGGTTTCTGAAGAGCCGCTTTGAAGCTCAAAATCTGTGGCTCTGGCAGCCACCATCTTTGTAGTCCTGCCTCTTCTATTAAGACGTAGATCTTAATATCATTTGAACGGGTGAGTTATATACAGTTGTCATGAACAGGGAAATTAGCCACAGAGACTAAAACTGTTTTTTGTACCAGGCTGTAAACATGTTTATTTCTGCATTTTAACATGGGGGCTTTTGGAGACTGACTCGTTCTGTAGCCAGCCTCAAGTGGACGTTTGAGGAACTGCAGTTTTTGGCAACTAGCCAAGGAGGTTGCAGCTTGGTTCAAACACAAACTCGCTCTGCAGTCATTAACCAGCTGTCTTTACTTCACTGTGCTTCATAGATAAGTACTCCACACATGCACACACACACACACACACACTTCGAGCTGACCTGCTATGTGTGTGTGAGATAGCAGGTGTGGGTAAACCATTATCAGCTTTGCCGTGTGAGGGAGTTATTTTAGTCCGATCCCACATGAACACCTTCGGGAAAATAAAAAAAAAAGTGCAATGCCCTCTGTGACACACCGATAAATTAGCTCGAGGTGAAGGAGTCCAATCCTGCACAATTATGGTCTGTCAACACGACGTCTCGATATTTATTGATTGCTTGATTCAAATGTTGTGAAACTGATAATGGCATTAGTTTCTGCGTCGCTCTTGCCGGAGAGCGTCTGAGGTCGCGGCGAACTGAAGACGGCGCAGATAGGATAATGATTTGGATTTTCTCTTGTCAAAGTCTGTGACCTGCTTCGCTGTGATTCACCGTTATCACAGCCGAGCGCGGGAAAGAGCAGCCATGAGTCTGATGCGTCATGAGTCAGTCAGGCGGACGAGCTGCAAACTTTTTATTACCCTCTGCCTCGTCTTAACTTTCTTCTTCCGTCTTCAAATCAGAAATGCAGAGAGAAAACGGCGTTACGTAATGAGAATTTCTGCTTTCGGCTCATTTGCATTTTCATTGAACTGCGAGCGGAAAAGCTCCTTGTACTGATTTGTCAGTCTGTGAGGTGTGCACATCATCGGCTGTGACAATTTTAGGTCCTGTGCTTTTGTGTCCATGGTAACCAGGAGGGAAGGTGAGTCCTTTTAAGGTGTGTGTGTGTGTGTGTGTGTGTGTGCTCGGCTGTCTGCCAACAGCTCCCTCACACACACTAATTCACAAAAAATAAACAATCACCGCTCGCTGCCTTATTATCAGCCGCTATGATCACATCTCAGACACGCTCTGGCTCCTGTTTCCTCTCTTATCGGTCTCAATCTGTGAAGAGCACAACGTAGATTAAGTCCAAAACAATACAGGAAGCCTGGACGTGCCCTCCTGTGACTCACTGTGAGCCTCCTGCAGTTGTCCACTTCTCTGCTTTGTGGATGCAATTTCTTTGTTCAGCGAGGCGAGGTGCTGACGTCAAAATCGCCTCCTTTGTTTCAAAAAAAAAAAAAAAAAAAAAGAAAGAAAGAAACGCCTCGGCTGCATTGCATTGTTCGTCTAGCATGAATTCTTCAACCTGCCCCTGTTGCTCGGAGCAACAATGAGATAAATGACAAGATTTTTTCAATCAGTACATAAAAGAGCAGCGGAGGAGCAAAGACGAGAACACAAAGAGGAATTAGAGACGAGTAGAGAATAAATCAGTTATATCCTGCAACAAGTTGGTTAAATAAGCAGAGGTTATGTAGTTTATTGATCGATTGAGTATTTTCAGATGCCATCTGGGCTACTAACTTCTGATATTTTATAGATTATCGCTGATAAATCATCTGCAGATGAACTCATAATGAAACTATCATTAGTTGCCAAGTGACTTCTAGCCCGGTCCTGTGACATTTCCATGTTTGATGAGCTGAGTCCAGAAAACAAGCGCTCCTTCATCCCGAGCGACTCGACTCAATGATCCATCTGGACGTGCACCTGACAGAGCGACTTCCTTCCTGCGCTCCGCTCGGCTGCCTTTCATGGGATCAATAGTTGGCTTGTGCCGAAGGGAGGAAGACGCAGGAAGTTCAGAGCATTAACGCCGTGTTGACATACCTGAAAATGAGCCGCTCCCGAGAGCCCCCCCGCTCCCGAGACACAACACAAGGGAGTTAGTGTACTTGACAGAGTCATTGAGCTGTTTGGTTAAAGGACCACCACAGTAAACAGACCCAGCTGATGAAGGAAGATGGAGGAGTCTTGGCAGGAAGGAAGCCCTCATCACTTGGGGGAGGGAGGGAGGGAGGGAGAGGGGGCAACTGGGCAATGACCTTAACACTGATGTAGCCTCTGTGGATAAATGACTATAATTCAGAGTGTGTTCGCTTCAAGTGAAGGGCTTAACTGCCCCGCCGACACCTGTTCGGCTCCACAGAGGAGCCTTTCACTGAGGACAGGTGTCTCGGCAGCGAGTCGCCCACTTCTCCGCGCTCTTTGCTCCGCTCCCAGCTGCTCTCCTTTCAGACCTCAGACACAGATTCCTCACATGCCTGCCTGTCAGCTCAGCAACCACTGCGACGGACAGTCAGCCGCCTGCTACGACTGGAAATACAACTCCCTAACAAGGCCTCTGCACGCTCACGTGCAGGATCGGGGCGTTTTAACGATGAATCGGCGCATGCTTGCATTGCTCGTTTTGTCCGACCAACAGTCCAGAAGTTAATTGATTGATCTAAATAGCTGCCAGTTAATTTAAGACTAATTAGCTAATGTGTGCTTGATGGCGCCTGACTCCGCGTTCTTCAGACGGGAGCTCATTTAAACGGCCTGTTCTGGAAATTCAGCCGCGATTGACGCAAATCAGAAAAAACAGCTGGAATAATTTCTGTGGGAGTGTGAACATGTGTGTGTGTGTGTGTGTGTTGCTGTATGCATATGCACAGTGGGTCTGTCAGCTTTTTAGCTGGTTCACTGACCTGTGCACAAGACACACAGATTGGAGGAGGGGCAGTTAGTACAATAGGGAGTGCAGATGAAGCCAGAGGCTACGCAAGGTTTACGGTGCAGCAGTGTCTGATAAATATACCTTTATCTAAGTTGTTACACATAGCATGCATACCCGGGCATGTGTAAGCACTAGCCATGCTGTTCAGATCTCAAACAACTGGCTCCAGTCCAGCAGCAGCAGCAGCAGCAGGGCTGGGTTTGGTGGCTTGGTCCCAGCATGCTTGTAGTGTGAGGGGAAAGGTACTTCGCTGCATAGCTGGAATGTTTTCCGTCTTTGTTTGGCTCGAAAAGGCTGGGAGATTCGTTTTAAAAGGATATACAGGAGGAGGATTATAGAGGAGGGCATGTTGAGGCATGTCTATAGGGCGGCTGCTGCTCCTCATTTAGTTGTCATTTGATTTCTGGATAAATCACATTAATACCCAGCAAGTAATACGTCTGCACCACATCTGACATCTTCAAAGAACAACTTCAGCCATCAAGTTCAGACATAAAACTCATTCTTGCTCAAACTTGACGTACCGTACTTGGGGTACGTGACATTTTTGGCATTTTCGTTAGAAAGATGACTTAAGTTGAGACTACGTGACTTTCTAAAGAGTGAAACATTCTTCCTCTTTCGAATGAAAAAGTTAAATTTACAAACAATGAAACCAAATCTTGCTCAATTCAATGCACTCAGCACTTGGGTAACTTGCAGCGTTTAATAATAGCTGTATTAACAGACATTAGTGAGTCATTTTGGAGGCTTGATAATGGTTTTCTTCTTGTGCTACAGTCAAACTAAATTCACCATTATTACACAGACGGTGTGACCAACTAATCTATTAACCAACTGATATTTTCAGGTCTGGTTTCACTTCCAAATAAAGCGGTTTAGATAATGTGGCCATGTCGGATCACGTCAACTTTGGTGTTGCAATGTAGCCGTGAACTCGGTGAACCCACTGGTGTGGTGAGTAAAACGTAATCATGAGCAGTGGAAATAATGTGTCAATCAAGTCTCTGATCCTCATCCTGAAGGTTTAAAGTTTGAACTAGTAAACAAACATGAACGTTCCACCATTTTTGACACATTATTTGATTCACAAACCAAACCACCTGCGACGACGAGTTCACCTCTTCCATGTAACATGAAGTCAAACAGTAATTGCAGCAATTTGAAGTTGTACTCCGCGAGTGAATTCAGGTGGATGGAAGCTGAGTCACGGCATAAACACTTTCTATAAACCACAAATTGCCTCAGTCTAAACTTTCACATCGTTCTCGTCTTCACAGAGGTGAAAAGACACCGTGTGTGTGGTCACGGCTCACGTTGAACTCGACTAGTTCTCTATAAGCGCTCGGAAGTCGACAAATCACACTATTTCGGATGTGCTCTTGTCTGAAGCTGCAGCTGGCTGAACTCTCAAGGCTGTTTTTCCTCGTGAATCAAATAAAATCAGTCACTTTCATGCGTCCTTCAAGAGCGATGGATTATGCCTGAACTGTCTGTCTCTAATAAACTCCCTCGCAGCAGACGAGCTGACCCGGAAAAGTGACGTTAGGAGAGCGGCGCCGTCACAACAAGAGGCTAAAACGTCTCAATTAGAAAAGCCTCCTCAGAATTTTCTAAGTGCTCCTCCGTCTTCCCGAGACACGAGTACCTGCTTTCGTTTCTTTGCGTTCACGCAGCTGTCACAACAACCCGAGTCTCATAACAAGATATGGTTCCTGTGTTTGGGGCGTCTGCAGCTGTGTGAAATGGTCAGGACACTTTCTCACAGCGATGTCATCATCACAGCTGCATCTCTAAAGCCTCTCAGCTTCCTCCCACGAGATCCGCCACAATTACCTTATCATGAAACAGGCCAGCTAACATCTATCTGTTTGTGTGTGTCTGCCTCTGTGGAACAAACGTTTCAGAGCAAACTCACATACATAACAGCAAGAATGTAAAGTTCTTCGGAGCCACAGCTAGTTATCTGATAAAAAAAGAAGCAAATTGCTCCACTTTGTTTGTTTTGTTCACTGCAAATTAAAGCGGTAAAGTTTACAGGCGAGTCAGGGCATGAAATTCACACGGGCTCACGTGTCTTTTTTTTTCTGGTGTTAGTAATAAAAACTGAATTATTTGACAGTCTGTAATAATCTATCGTCTCCGGTGTTGATACAAAGTGAGAGCGGAGTCATTTTAAAGCGGGGTCGTGGGTCAAAACTGCAGTTTGACTTCATTTTTTTTTTTTAAAGCTAGCTTTTCTAAACAACGGGTAATTACCGGCTATTGAATGTCAACATCCATTTCCTTATACCCCATAAAACACTGTGATTTAGGGTCGTTTCCTGTTGTTTGTTTGGATTACATTCTCAGGCTCTCATTTTCAGCTTAGTGCAGTCACTTTAATGTGCATCCAAGTTCAAATGTGAGAATTAGCTGTTTTTCCTCTGTTTTATATGTTCATAAACTAATTTAACATGTCATCTTTGTCATTTTAA
Organism: Argyrosomus regius; assembly: GCA_946959425.1. Taxonomy (NCBI): domain Eukaryota; kingdom Metazoa; phylum Chordata; class Actinopteri; family Sciaenidae; genus Argyrosomus; species Argyrosomus regius. The sequence continues at coordinate 10,198,722 of OX336889.1, forward strand.
ACTATTTTCTGACATCTGACAGACAAAAAGATCCATCGAAATGCTTCAGAGAGGCTCGTTGTGAATGTGTCTTTGCCTGCAGGAACTTTATTTCTAATTCAGAGAGTAGTGGCAGGAAGTAAACATGCATGTTAAACTATAACGATACGGGATAATCGTTAGTTTCAAAGTCCGTGAGTGTGATGACGAGTAAAGTTCAGTTGCTAAAATAAGAAAAACAAGTGGGCGGCACAGCTCGTCTGTCTCTTGACTTCACAGGTACTGAACATCATGGGAGTGCAGGTACATTTAGGCAGAGTACAGCGCTCTCACTGTTCTTCTTGTCTTTGATAAATGCTGCTGTGTCTCGCAGCATTTCTTTCCTCCGCACGTGTCTCTCTTCTCCGAGCGAGCGGCGCCTTCTATGCATTGATGTGTTCAAATTTACTGAGCTCTTTCCAGCTCCGTCACCCCAAATACACATCAGCTGACAGCGGCTTTCACAGACCCCAAAGTGAAGAGCAGAGGAGGGCCTGAGGGCTTTCACTCAGTGCAACACAACATCTCTCTGTGTGTGCAGCTCACTGACCACCGTTGTCGCCAGAGAAGGATGGGACAAGCAGATTTCACCCCCCGAACTCTCCGGATCTGGACCCAGGATGCAGCCTTCGGACACCTGCGGGGGGGGACTGTGAATGTCTCTGTGATGGGACTGAGGGACGGGGATGGTAATGAACACACAGTCATTCATCAGCCATCCATGGCATTGCTCCCATTCAGATACAGATACCCACTGAGAGACAAAGCCCCAGCTGCCTCAAGTGGCAGACTTACACACAACATTGGGCACCAATGCAACACAGCTCCATTTAGCCCTTTAAGAAACGCCCTGTCACAGCATCCAGAGTGCCTCTCTATACATCCCTCTGCACGGTCGCACGCACAATGGACAGAAGTGGATTCATCATGTATTTAAAAGGAGAGAAATGCCCTAGATTACCACATGTTGACAGAGCCAAACGCCTTTCAAGATCTGTGGATTTTAAATCACTTTATACAGCTTTATAGTTATGAGCCAGGAATCAAAACAACTTTTGGTTTGTCAGGTTGTGTAGGGTTTCTCTCTGGCAGGTGTTTACCCTCCAGCGACACGCTCTGTAAAGAAACAGTCTGACATTTAGGGAAATATGCTGAATTGTTTTTCTCGCCAAGAGTTCGATGAGAAGGTTGAGGCCACTCTCATGCCTTTACATTAAATATGAAGCTCACTATACCACGAACGTAAACTCATAAGTTTGTACAAAAATGTGAAAAACGTTGAGTTTGTACAGATTAAATAAACGAGGTAAGATGTAAAGTGAGCTTTATGTTGATTTTGTGGACAGAGCTAACTAGCTGTTGCTATGACGGATGTCACTCTTACGTCTGTACAATAAACATAAAGCCTACAGCTAGCAGCTGCTAGCGCTTGTGGAAGCCACTGCTGTCTGCCAAAACATAATGTGACACATAATCCCTAAAATAAACCCCAAAATGACCTAATTTACATTTAGATTTTTGTACAAACTAATGAGTTACGTTAACGTTACGGTGATCTTTAGAGCTGGCGGGCTAGCTGTTTCCCCCCCAGCCTTTATGCTGAGCTAAGCTAAGACAGACATGAGTGATAAGTCTCACAACTTACTAACTTGTACAATTGCAGATTTTACGGCTTAGTTTAGTATTTATAATCATTTATAGTGGCACTATCACCAAACTGACAGAAATAATGTTTATGTTGTACTCGAACACCTGATCCCAGCCACTCCAATGTGAGCGTTTGCTGCTTTTCTCCGTTTACACCTTTTAAACTCTTCATGAGAGGTGGCTTGTCACAAAGTGGTGTCGGTTTATCACTGCCCACATATTCAAATAAGACAGACAGTTGCTGCTGGTGGTGGAAGAAGAGCAAAAGATGGAAGAGGCGTACTGACAATGCCGGTGATTGTGCGTCAGGGAATTCAAACTGATAAAAGCGTGGGAGAGCGCAGCAGGGAAAAAAAAAAAAAAGTGAGTATCACCTACATCGATGAGGAGAGAAAGAAACTACACTACACACAGGAGATGTGTCAAAGCTGCAATGAATCACGGCCCATTCCAAAAAACACACTCCCCTGGCTGCTGGACAGTGAATAATCGAGCCGAGTAAAATTCTCATATTAACCCACTTTGGAGTTCCTCGTGACTCTGGGTAAGTCAGCAGTTGCAAGCACTACATGAGTGCGTGGAGGCCTGTAGGAAGACGCTCCCGAGCCGAACAAACCAATTACACCCCTGTCAAGGCCGTGGCACAGCAATGCATCACCCCCACAGAGACTCCGCTGTCACATCGCATGGTATTACCGTGGCTCAGGAGACCTACGACTGATGAGCCATGAGACCTGGCATGTGTGGCGCGGACGTAAGCCCTACCATTAACGTGTTGATTCTGCTTTATTAAAGGGGCAGTGTTGCTAAAACAAAAGTCCTGCCCAGGTCAGCATGCACCGAGCTGATGAAGCATGTGACTCATATTTTGATTGCCGTGAGTTGTTAAGGCTGTGAGGCTGCGCTGTTTTTAACCCCATGACTCTCCCTCAGAGCTGGGGCAGCCTCCAGGACTGTTAAGTATTTACACATTCCTCCCGGGGCGGAAACACAGGCCATTAGCATCACATGCTAACATGCCTGTGGACACAGAAGAGGAACACACACACACACCACCTCTTTATAGCCATGCAGACATGGAAAAGTAAGAACAATTCATGTGTTTCCTCGAGTGCCTCTCAGGGAAGTCCCATTTTATTCTGACATACTTAGGCGTGAAAAGATTAACCCTTTTCAGAATATAACACTCTAGCATTTATAAGTGGTATTTAAACAACTAATAAATGGTTTATAACACTTTTAAAGCAACTATAACTCCGCCTGTGCACCCACCTAAGTGGAGAATCGTGTTTTAACTGATAAAAAAAATGACAATTTAGTGAAACGCAGTTGAAAAAATATACAATAACACTTAAATATATCCTTATATCTGCTTACAGCTACATTATAAAGTTTTTATAAGACATATTTTATATTAAAATCTTTATTAATGACTTATTAACCCTTGACTTAATGATTAAAACTCTTTGTTAATGAGTTATTAACATTTATAACCTCAGACTTGATGATTAAAACTCTTTATTAATGACTTATTAACATTTATAACTTCAGACTTGATGATTAAAACTCTTTATTAATGACTTATTTACATTTATAACTTCAGACTTAATGATTAAAACTCTTTATTAATGACTTATTTACATTTATAACCTCAGACTTGATGATTAAAACTCTTTATTAATGACTTACTGGTGTAAGAACTGATAATAAATGACAATATATTGAAACATTTTGTAACAATATGAAACATGTCTTCATAAGAGAAGTACACATACTTTAAAATAAACTTATATCAGTTTATAACTACATTATAGTGCGTTATAAATGAGTTATTCATCTACTGCTTATAAATACCAAGCAGGGAGAGTTAAGTGTTACCGATAAGGTAATATTTGAATTAGTATTGACAAAGGATGATTAACACTGAAGCAATGCCATGCAGCAGCATTCTTGAGCGGCTGGTTGCGACACAGCGGCGGACTGTGGAGACGAGGACAGAGCTGTCAGTGTAAAAGTGGGCAGACTCGGCTGGCAAGCCCGGACTGGATGTTACACAGCCTTCAATAATTACAGGAAAAGGGATCAACGTAGTTGCACAATAGGCAAAGCATTAGCTAACTACTGTCTGTCAGCCTTAATAAACTCGCACTCTCCCTCCACACAAAGGATGCGTGCGCTCGATGGCCGAGAGAGCCGAAAACTGCCCTCGACTGGCACACTTTGTTAATTAAAGAGGTGTACATGTGGGCCGGTCGCCTCGGCTGTGGAGGAAGAGCTGCTGAAATATCATCTGCTGCTGATATTAATGTTTATTTACGCTTTATTCTACCTGAGAGGTGAACGAGGCACTGCTTTTACCACAAGTTTACGAGTTTCTGATGGTTAATAAATAGTTATAATCCTTCCCATGTGGTTATGATGAAGTTTTACATGCCGCCATCTATTATCCAATGTTTATGTCGGCATTTCTAAGTGTTAATAAGTCATTAATAAAGACTTTAAAGGGTTTTAATCATCACATCTGTTGTTATAAATGGTTATTAAGTAATTAGTAGAGTTCTGATGAGTTGTATGAGTTGATTTTGGTCCAGATTTTTCTAGAAATAAGAGGTCAAACAACGTCACCAGTTAACGGAAGTTTGACTCACAACTTGGCAACTCAAATGTTGTTTATTTGGTGATTAGCTGATTTATTGGTCATTAATAAAGCAATTAATTACAAGTTATGACTCCTTTATGAAGGGTTTGTTATTGGAAGGTGGTACTTCTTCAGATTTTTGTATAAAATGTGCACAAATCTCACAGTTGAGTGTTAATGTTTTGTGTTTTTATGTGGGTGAACAGCTGCTAACTGGCAGCATCTTCCCATCATGCAGGTCAGACAGGGAGGAATCATTCATATCAGCAGTCACATCCGGACGGAAACAGTTAGTCAACAAAAACTTTCAGGAGTTGAGAAACTTTTGTTAAATTCAGTCTGTGGGAGTCAAAAAAAAAAAAAAAAAAAAAAGCATAGGAGGACTGGAGGACGAAGGCAGAGGCGGGCAGGATGAGGCAGACAAAGCGTCGGGCCAAACTCATTGATCGGCAGCGAACGCTGTTCCTCCCTCGCTCTCTTTGTTCATCCGAGTTTCTGCTTTTCAACCAGATGCAATTTGCTGCTGTTTGGTGAGCCAGAGGAGGCTTCCTGATGACTCAAGGTGCACGCTAGGAGCTCACGACAGCGCTGTTTAAGTATTCAGAGCATGAATTCACATCCGTGAACTAGCAGACTGATTTTTTTTTTTTTCCTGACACAAAAAACATAAACAGTTGATACAAGATGTTTTACGATTAGATTAGATATCCCTCTTTGCAGATGGCAAATGTTGTTTTATTTGCTTGTGAGTTTCCCCTCAGGGTGTCTTCAAGTTTCATCAAGTAAAAACTGGAAAACATTTTAAGATCTTTTTCAGCGCCGGTTACAGTTAAATAACACCAAGGCCAATTTCGTGACTGAAATAAAAACTGCACAGCGGTCCGATTGAGTTGATTTCTCACCAGAAATACCAGCGTTTTTATGAGCTGTAAAACTGACTTTAGCAATTAAAACACTATATTTAACAATATCTGACAGCTTTAACTTGTGACTCAAAGAAAAATGAGCAAACAGCAAGTTTCTGTTTTGTCTTTCTCCGCTTATCTTTCATCGCTGAGGCTCTGATTTGATTCACACAATACGTCCACATCAGTGTTTGTCTGCAGCACAAAGGCTAACTCCTCTATATCAGCCAGATATGACACAATAACAACAAGCATGAAGCTTTTATTATCTTGTCATGCATGCGACTACGTCCTGCCTGCACGGGCTTGCATGAAACCAAAATGTACATCAGCGTTTCATCTTCAAATGACTTGTTTTGTCTGACGAATCATCCAAGACTCAAAGATGTTCATTTTGCAATAATATGACACAGAAGAAGGCGGGAAGAGCAGCTCTCTGAACGAATATTCGAGAATATTTTAGAGTTTATTGAACCCTTAAATCATCATTGTTTGTACTGGAGCTGAGACAACTGGTCAATTAATTAATAGTCAGGTAATTAATCTGCAACTACTTTGATTAATAATGAATTAACTGCTTGATTTGTCTGCTTCCAGCTTGTTTAATCTGAGGATTTGTTGGTTTATATGATTGTAATATCTGTTGGTGAACAAAACAAGTCTTTTTAAGACGTCAATTTAGATCTTAGAAACTGTTTTGGACATTTTTTGACGCTCTCTGACATTTTAAAGACAAATAACGCTTAATCGAGTAAATAAGCAGAAAAACATATAAATGATGTAGCTGCAGCTCTAGTTTGTGCCGTCCAAACGAAAACTTCGCTTGAACCAGATCATACAATCTGTTTTCCTGCTGAACACCAGCCCTCACCTGTGCAACTAAAGATCTTTGACTTCTACATAAACGAGTCACACTTCAATAAAAGCACAAATTATTCAGAATATATCCTCAGAGACTGAACGGAGCTCTTCTGCACATGAAGAACAGTGCGAGTCCCAGCGAGATAAATCAACTCCATCTTATAGAAGTTAATGACAAGGTGACACTTTGCTGTTGTTGGTCTTAAAACTGAGATCATGAGTTCCCTTTGAGTGTGTGATATTTCTTTTGAGGACAGGGGGGGGCAGATAAAACAAAGACTTTCTTTCTTACAAGTCTTCACACACAAGACTTCAATGTTCAGCAGATTAGGAGGTGAGGAGGTGGTGGTGGTGGTGGTGGTGGTGGGGAGGGGGCACCAACACACATCCTCAACCCTGCGGACCCCCATGCAGACTCAGCTACCCCGGGGCAAAAAACACAGACAGGATGGGGTATGCAAGAGGCCCTCTGCAGGACACAAACACCACAACATGACGGATATTAACACGAAATCATGTACAAAAAAAAAAAAAAAAAGGAGGACGCACAGAGACAAAAACATCTCCTCTCTCTACCTGTCCTCAAACATACCTGCATGAAAAACAGGTTTCCTCTGTCCTACCTGTGTTGACACAGTGCCTCGTGGATCATATGAGGAGGAGAGACAGGCGCTGTTGTTTACCAGGCCCCGTGTGCACTGTCATACTCACAATGTACAGACTAAAAATTAATGTAAACCCAGCTGAGGAAAGGTGAGGAGGACACACCTACATCATCCTTTATTTACTGCCGCTCGACCGAAACTAGACAAGGCTGTGCTCTCTAGTATCGCCTACAGAGAGGTGGAACACACACACACACAACACATAACACAGAACACACACCGTACCTTAGAAATTCTTGCAGACAGGTGTCACAGAACCGATGTCCACAGGTAGACACTTGGACCGGCTCCCGCATCGCCTTGCTGCAGAGCGGACACTGGAAGCGTCTCTTTGGCTTTTCCAGAAACTTGTAATCAAACCCGGGCATCGCTACAGGTTCCGTGGGTATTATCTCAGGCCTTCAGCTGCACGTTAAAAAAAAAAAGGTAGAAATGTCCTCTGTGGTCCTCCACCCCTCTTTAAAACGGGGCTGTTTGAGCTGCACTGCCGTCTTAAGCCGATGAGAGGTTCATATCACGTCCCTTCCGCCGCCGACTGATCGGGCTTTTTTCTTCCCAGTCCTCCTCCCCCCTCCAGCTTCTCCTCCTGCAGCCCGGCGGACTGATGGCAACAAAGGAGCTACACAGTCCGGGATAAGGCTGCAGAGATGATCGCAGATTCGTCCTCTCTTTATGTCTCTGTGCAGGTTTTCAGCTCAGGGTTAATGTGGCCGTGTGTGGCCCTCTCTCTCTCTCTCTCTCTCTCTCTGGTGGATGCAGCACTGACACACTGAGCACAATGCATAACCCCTCCGTCTGTTTAGGTGCTCCGAGTCCCGCCTCCTCCTCCTCCACGCAGGAGGAGTCAAGAAGCTGAAACACTCTGTTCACACCATTTTATCCCTCTGATCTCCTGTTATGGATCTTTAATGGGGCTTTTGTCTGTCTGCAGAGGGCTGTTAATGACATGCATTGTGTTTAGTCTTCCCGTGCTCCATGTTTAATATTTGTCAGATAAAAGCTTAGATATTTTTAAAATCTGCACACAAACTGAGCTTCATTTTTTAGAAATGTTAAATATATATAAGTCTAGTTAGTAAAAACATAGTGAGGAGGATTTTTCTGAAGATTTAAGTGAACTAAATGTAAAAATTGACCTCATACAGAAGTCTACAGGAGAGTCAGAGGTGGCAGCTGCCCTCTGGTGGTGGAGCAGACACACAAAATGAACAAATACAATGTTTTCTTCCAGTATTTCATGTTCAAATTGGCTTAAATTGCCTTAACGCATGACAAAAGATCAAATATAACTTACATTACCACTGCTCTTTAAAAAAAACACACAGACCGGATTGTCAGTTTAAGTCAGTAAACATAAAGAACACATCCACACATTTAGATCATTTTTCACCTGCTATGTTGCAACCAGATTACATCATCATCACATCATCACACAAGACAACAATGGCAAACCGTCCATGTCCTCAGAAAAGGTGTAAACACAAGCAACTACTTCAAAATATCAATATTTTGATTAAAATGTGATTTTTTTATTAGATTCTAGATGAAAAAAAAATGCATTTATAGCATAACAGGAAATATAGTTTAATACTTACTACTTGTTAATAATAATCATATTAACTGATAACAGCGTCCTGAGCATAACAGATTAATGTGTGACACAGCATTACACTACAGGTTTAATTATTAATCTTAAACTGTGTTTGTACAACTCATTTCCAATCATGATAAGGATATTTAATGTTTTTTGTCCATCAGCCACCACAAGCATTAAGTTCTCTGAAAAAACAGACGGATGTAACAGATTTTCATCATATAACATGAAGTTTATCACAGGAACAGGTTGTTCAGAGTTCATTTCAGTCATTAAGTCATTTTTTTAATCATAATAAAACCTTTAAAAATACAAAACATCAAAGTAACTCATAATATAAAAATACATTATGTACTACAAAGGCACGAATGGTGGAAAATGACCAAGTACATTCATGCAAATACAGCAAGTCTGAGGTGTTTCCATGCTCTGATACTTCATACTTCTACTCCTGTCACAGAGGGCGGGTTCAGGAGTGGACATCAATGCAGACAGAGAGGTAAGGCGACCAGGTATGTGCACGGAAAAACACTTACTAGTCGGGGATTAACAAAAAGGATAAAACACAAAACAAACTAAAAAGCAAAAATACAAACAGGAAAAATATAATAACCAAAATCTAGAACTAAGAACGAAACCAGGACGAGAGGCGGGAGCACAGGTAAGCTTCAGACGCACACAGACAGAGAAACAAAGAAAACACAGGAAGTGATTAACCGGGCAGGACAACAGGTGAAACTAACGTCACAGGTGAAACCAATCAGGGACGGGTCAGACAATCAAACTGGCAGGAAAACAAAGGCAGGAAGTAGAAATAAGGGACACAGACAGGGGAGAACTACAAAATAAAAGAGGAAACACACAAAACAAACTCAAAACTGTCACATGAGAATAACGTACACTTACATGTGTGATGCATTTAGTGACTGCACAGATTCAGATTATAAATAGAAAACATAATCACCTGATGTTGTAAGAGACACTTAAGTCACGTGCCTTTATTTGGTTGTTATGACATGTTATTTATGTTCATCGTGGGTGAAGCTAAGGCTATGTTTCTAGTTGCTGGTGTGCTGTTTGTGCAGTTTGTTGCAGCTTATGACAGGTTTGGAAATGTTGTGAGGCAGATTTGAGTGTGCACACAGGCACAGAAAAAGGTGTGGATAAACACGGTGATATAATATGGTAAGAAGTCATTTGAGCGTGCAAAACCACCAGAGTATCAAGTCGGTGAAGGACTGGGTTGAGATTTATGACACATTTTTGATCTTTTATGATGCTGTAAGTTGTTTATATTTAAACAGATCAGCGCTCAAGTTTCTCTTTCTTGTTGCGTCGTGATTACATTTGGTTTTCACAAGAAGATTGGATGAAGTTTATGGACACGAGTCAAAATAAGACACTTGCACTCTGCAGACTCAGAGGCCAAGGCACTTGAAGCCTCTGATAAAATGTCCACTACAGATTAAGACACGTGGCAGTATATGCGGTCATTAAAATTAGCTCCATCTTTACCAGCTGCAACATTAAGTTGTTTAAAATTTAATGCATGAATAACTATAATCCATTAATGTAAAATATATTATCCTGAAATGGCACTTTAAGTATATCGAGATGCTGAGTACTGAGTACCTCTTGCACCACTGACAGGCACATTTTGTCTCCTGCTTTGGCCTCCTATGAATACACAGTGTACTGTATATGTATACCATCATCTCATATAAAATATAATACATATTTACAGCAAGTTACAACACATACACTTAAAAAAAAATACAAAGATTATATCTGAAATCACTCCATCGTCCATCAAAGTATGAGAGTGTGACATGACAAGGTGACATACTCTCTATAATATCTTTATATTTATGCCCTGAAGGTTTCCTACAATGGAACAAAACAATACTCTCCACGTTATGTACACTACTCTCTGCTAACAGCCCCACAATGCAACCTGTCACATGTAATAAAGAAAGTATGATGATTCATACCTGTCTGAGAGCTCATTTTACTGCTCGCTATAAAGCACTGAGTATTATATATTATATACAAGGAGCAGTGAGAGCTCAGACTCGGTCATTAAGTCTTAAAGATGTTCAGTTGAACCCTTAACAATGAACACGTCGTTATCTGGTTTGAACTCTGCCGTTGAGTCACAAATGAACTGGAGGAGTAATCCAATAAAGCACAATGTGACCGCTGACGATGTGATCGAGATTCATGTGTTTGCTTCGTTTGACTGATGTGACTTACGAAACACTCAAGTGGCTTTCAGCCTTTTTCATTTCTGTGCATTGTATCATCGTTCAGCAGCAGCTTAAGAGAGCTCAAACCAGTTTGACTTTTACTGGTCTTTATCATGCTAACCGTGCAAGTGAGAGAGGACAATAGTTCACCACATGAAAGCTGCTGAATGACTTCCTGTAATCCACCTCCAGAAACCGTGTTGCAACATTTCTTTGACGGACCTGTTGTTGAGATACACCTGCTGCAACAACACAGGGTTTGACCTTTTTTTTTTCTCTGCGCTTCGCTCCGTGATATCAAACCACAGAATGAAACAAACATTCATTCCTGGAGGAAAAACATACAACAAAAAAAAAAAGATAGAGAGGAAGACCAAGTGAAAATCTGAGGCCGCAGCTGCAGTGTGAAAGGGAATCTTTCATACTGCAGCACAGATGGGCCTCTGGGAGGAGTTATTCAGAGGAAGCTGTCCTTCACCTCACACCGCCGACGGGCTTCATGATCTGCGTTGAGTGGCTTCGTTTTTTGTTTTTTTTTAGGACAAAATCATCTCGGGACAGGTTCCTCGAGCAAAGCTGGAACAAGAGTGAGAAAGAGACAAAGATAAAACACCAGTGGAGCTGAAATTACAGTCGATTAAACAGAAACTGAGTCATTGTTATATCTGATAGTACAGTGAATATCTTGCAGGAATCTGAAGATGCCCTGCAGCAGTTCACACTATTTCCTGACATTTGTTAAACAAAAGAAAAGAATCAGCAGGTTGATCAATAATGAAAATAATCGTTCAGCCATAAAAGTCAACAGATTTAACTGATAAATCAATTTGCCAATAATGAGGCCGATAACGGCTGCTAATTAGCTATCAGTACAAATTTAACAGTACTGGTTACATGGCTGCACCTGCCTGCAGAGGAGATGCAACACAGTTAAGAGCTCCTTAAAAAATCAGTTCAGGATTGAAACGTACTTTTTCTAAAGTAATAAAATTGTGATTTTAAAGGTGCCGTTCAAAGCGCTGTGAGAACTTGACAGGCAGGAATCACAATTACAGTTTTCTGGACAAAAAAGTCTGTGTTTTGTACACAGATCGTAAAGTTACACCTGCATTACCTTTACATTTAAAACAAATGAATAGAAGTAGTGAAGAAACTAAATTATGTTTTAGACTCTTTTGCTTGCTGCCAGAGAAAAATTCAGACACTCTAAGTAGTTTTAAAGATTTTCATCATGACCTCACGTAAAAAAAAATCAGTTTAATTTGTACGTCGACGCCTCAATCTGACGAGAGACAAAAGTCTGCTGTTGTGACAAAACACCGGACTGAACAGGACTAAAAATCAATCTCATCCTCTCTGTGATTTTATTGGTTTGTTGCTTTAAATAAGCCCTTCAATCAGAGGAGGGTAAAACACTGAACTGAGTTTCTATTTCCCACTCACTGTCCATTCATGATACAATATGCATTTAATTATATCTTATTGTTATAATGACATGCATGAAAACATATCAACACTGTCATCTCGACTGTTCTCGAGTGTAGTATTATCAGTTCCTGGTCCGGTCTGATCTGTATTACAGAGTAGACCCTGCAATTGACCTCTACGAGTGTTGGTCCACGTTGTCCTTGTCACATGATGCAGGTAAAAACATGTAAACAGCAGCCCTGTGGCCTGTAGCCAGGATTACCAACATCTCTGTTACTTAAATGTGATGCAGTTTAATCTTCTCTAAATCTGCAGCTATTTTCGATTTAATCCCACCTTCACTGTTCTTCAGTTTTCATTTGAATCTGCGGCTTTTGCGCCGTCACCGCTGGGAGGAACAAAGTGTCACTCAGCTCAGTTCAGCTAGACTGAATTATTACAGTTTGTTAATGTAAACAGAGCTTAGTCTTTTAGCCTGTGAGCTTTCAAACTTACAAATGACTCCTTTCACTGTCCTGCACGGGAAAACATGCGTCTCTGTCGACGTTATCAAGAGGAGCTTGTCTCGAGTTCGGCCTGTCTTTCATCTGGGGATTAGTCCCGTCTCAGTTAGATTTCACCACATCCCAACATCTCACAGTGTTTGTTAACAAAAAGGTAATAAGGCGAAATATTACGTTTCACTGCCAGCAGAGTGTTGCCATGACAACAAGCCACTGATGTCACCGCGAACGGGTGACTCTCGTCAAGCTGCACCACCTTCGGTATCCCAGAATCCTCCTCTTTCCTTCCGAGGCGGCCGCGGGCCCCCTTTCCCCAGGTGTACACCTCCCCTTCTGTGGAAAAAAAAAAAAGAAAAAGCAGGAGGAGGCGTCACAGCGCAGGCCTCAGGATGCATTAATCCACACAAATCTTTAACTGACAGCTCTGTCTCTCCTGCAGTGGCAGCATAATGGCTCTATCTGTAGGAAGCCCAAGCTGAACAAAGACGTCCCTCAACAAAGAAATCCTACAGGCATGACTGGCACTGCTGGCTTTCTCCCCAGGGAGCCAATCACTGGTACAATATGACATTTCACCATTTTACCCAAAGCTTTAAGTACAAACACACACACACACATCTGTTACCTATCTGTTAACCCATGTGTTTGATGAACCGTGCCAACAGTTTTGTATGTTTAGTCCATTAGCTAAAAACTCTGTGCAGTTTACATTACTGTTACAATTTTTCCAAACCACACCACATGTTCCACGCAGCAACAAGTTTAATACCTCCAGTTCATTTCAGTGTGTGACAGGAAAATAAACTTGCAGAGACGTGAAACAAGCAACAGAATCCATCACAGTGAACGTTTTATCATCTTTGTTTCTGTGTTAAAGTTACCCTGCCGTTGTGTGGTCACACAGCCGCTCACACTGCTCAGCTGGGTGTGCACCGCCCTCGGTATCCCACAATCCCAGAAAGTAGTTACACCACAGATATCTGAGAAATGTTGTCTCAACTCAGAGCTCGGATGAACCCTGTCGCGTTGGCTTGTGCAGCTTAGTACTCAAACACATCTATCCGAACTTTAACGACGGGAGAAAATGATTTTGAAAATGCTTCGATGGTGCACAAGTGCTCGATGGAAACTCTGCTATCTCGAGTCAGCAGCAGAGCAGCAAACATTTTATGCAAAACTATAAAATTCACATCGTCTTTTCTAGGATATATACTGCATGTATGTTTCAAGAGTTTCAAACCAGCCTCCGCATGCGGCAGCATTACCCTGCAGTGACTTTTAAAAGGCCCTGCACACTTGTGTTACATCCACGCAGGTTGATCTCACATAATCTGACTGATTAGACCTCTTATAACAGAGCTGTCAGACTGGATTTGGCTTTATATTGGTTGCTATGTGAAACGGGGGGGAGAGACACATTCACTTCTGGTCATAAAATAACCCACCTCCTTCGCTTCATGCAGAGTTCAATTTGACTGAACTGTGACAGATGAAATGCCAAAGCTCTCCAAATTCCAGCCGGTTTTGAGAGAGAGAGGGTTGGATTGATCGCTAATCCAGGAAATATTGTTCATATTCTTGTTTTATAACTGCACAGTGAACTAATACGAGCAGCAGAGAAGGGAGGGATGCTGTTTCTCTGCTGTGTGTGTAAGGACAGTGACAGAGGGTAATTATGTTTGACAAAACGCTGCTTAATTACCTTGATTAACTTTGTGGTTTTTAGCCCACTGGCCACGCTAGCTCCCGCAGTTATGTCATGTTTACAATCCAGTCCACAGTATTTCCTGTCTGTGCTGCTTCTGGCCACATGAGACTGTGCTTGATTGATATCTCTGTGAGTCTTTATCATTCCTTTTTAGCTTCAGGCTTCACGTATGCCCCATCTTTAACCTGAGCAGAGGTCTCATTAGCGAAACACTTGAAACACCTGCGGAGGTGTGCAGGGCCTTTGAAAACAGAGAAGGTCAAAGTATCACACATAATCTCTTCCACTCACCAGATCCAATAGCTAAGGTGAAAGCGTCTCCACAGGCAGCCATGGTGATGCCCTGCAGCCCGGGCACCGGGTAGGGCACGCGACTGCTACGACGCGAACTACAGCCCATCTGGCCATGCTGGTTGCTGCCAAAGGTAAAACACTGACCCCTTTCTGGACAAGGGAAATGAGGCTGTCAGTCGTCATGCTACATTTAAAAGTGTGAAGACTTTGACACAATAAATGTTCCAAACAAAAAAAAGTTATAGTACATTTTTGTTAAGCTTTAGCACTGCAGATTTATTGAAGGAGTTGGACATGCCTCTCTCATAATTAAGATAAGATAAGAACCTGGAAACTGTCTTGGTGGAATAAAACAGTGACTATCTCTTAGTCTGCTACAAAAATGTGATGTGATAGATTAATAATGGGATTATTTTACCTGTAACAGCAACAGAATGGGCTGTCCCAATGTCAATGTAAACTATCTTCTCACTGTTGAGTGGGGCTGACTGAACAGGAGTGTAAGAATTAACTTCTTCCACCTGATTCGAGGGATTTGGTTCTTCTCCAGCTGTTTTATCCAGCCCGAGCTTGTTGAACCTGACCACAACAAAACAACACAATCAAGGCACTTATACAAGCGGAATAGAGAAAACCTGCCTATACTTTATTCTTTAAAACCACTTCAACATACAACGCACAGTATGTTTATCACAAAGCCCTTGAATATTTTGTTATTCTCATTTCCGTGTCTGCTGCATGTAGCTGCAGGTATCTGAACAATGCTGCTGTTGTGTTTACTGCTGCTTCTCTACATCCGGTCCAAAACCTCTCCGAGACAGACAGCGAGGGACTGACAGTGAGAGAAAGGTGTTTGTCATTTCTGGAGAATGCTGCCTCACAAGTTGTGCACCATGAAGGAGTCTTTGTGCACCATATCCTT
Source organism: Argyrosomus regius (assembly GCA_946959425.1). NCBI lineage: Eukaryota > Metazoa > Chordata > Actinopteri > Sciaenidae > Argyrosomus > Argyrosomus regius. The sequence continues at coordinate 10,214,151 of OX336889.1, forward strand.
TAATCTTACACCACGCCATGCACATGAATTTGTTCATACACCTATGGGAGGTGCAGTTTTGTTTTGAAAAACAGACGATCGCTTCCACAAACTGCATAAAAATGTATCTTTTATGGGAAACATGCAGTGGCTATGTCATTAAATGTGAAAAGAGATGTTTCACTGCTGATCATTAGCTCATGTCAGTCAGTGACATGTTTACTGAGACTAATGGTCATAGTTTTGGGTGGAAAAATAAAGAATAATTACCTGTTGCTTCCACATGCCACAATGCTGTACTGGGTGCTGATAATCATTGAGCAGTCGACTCCACACACCACCCTCTGGGCCTCAAATTCCACAGGTAAACACACCTGCTGTGGAGAGTTGTGGGTGTCTTGGGTGCCTAGCCCGAGGCGACCTTTTAGAATGAGGAACCCAACAATCAAGCTGTGCGCTGAGATGCTGCTGTCATAAATCAGTCACATGCAAACAAACACCAGAAGATGAATACCAAGGTAGAGTGTGTGAGTGAGTTCATCATTTATTATACCATTGTCTCCTCTTCCCCAGGCAAATACTTCTCTTTCGTTGGTCACAGCGAGGACGTGGGAAGCACCGCATGACACCTGAACCAGCTCATAGCCGAGGAGCGCCTCAACGATTTTGGGCTGAGAGTAAAAACAGAGACAGAAAAAGAAATGTTATCTTTGTAATGTTTATATTATAGATTTTCATTAAAAATGTCCTGGTAGCTTCGTGTTTAATACTGTAAGAATGGCACTGGTTTGATTCAAGCCAGATACCTTTGTTGTATGTCTCTCTGCTATTAACTGTCTCATAAAGGTTAAAATAACCAGGGAAATGCATAGGGAGCAACATTTCTTTGAAGTTAAATGAATATTTTGCTCTACGATGTCTATAAATTATAAAGCATCTTCACTTTTGACAGGAACTCTACATCATAGCATATAAAAACAAAATTATAAATGGTATCTTCTTCATAAACACATACAGTATGAAGCAAAAATGAATATCCAGGACGTAAAAAACAAAACTTTGGAAGACACATGGATGCATTAATGCACACTGTGTTGGGAGGACAAAGATGTGTTTTAAATTGGATCCAGATGGTGGTGAGACTTAGAGTCAAAGCACTGTAAGTACTGACTAAGACAGATTCTACACGGAAATATACTCTCAGTTGCCAGTTTATGCGGTACACCGAGCTAAAACTAACACAGACTAAAGAATTTTTGTTGAAACTGTTTTAAAAAGGTGTTGATCCAAATTCATGATCATTCTGGAGGCTGCAGTTGAACTCTTTTGCCTTATACTGAGAAGTGTTTCTAATATTTAGCCTCATTGACAGAAACAAGGTGAACAAAATGTTAGAAACACCAGCAGAACCTTTAGCAGGACTGTTGTATTAGTTTTGTGTTTCTACTAAACTGGCAACACTGTGTATATTTAATACGACTGTGACATTCAAATATCTTCCTTTGAACGGTGGACATGTACCTGAGTCACGTCGTTGAAGTTACCGTGTCCTAGACAGCCGTTGCTCCCACTCCCAAACGTCATGATAATGCCCCTGTCTGCAAATTGAAAATAAGATGAAGGGATTAAAGACACTATTAGTTGATGAGTGTCGGTGTATTCTAATGTGGACCAACAGAGTGCTTCTAATCCAGGAGACGCTAATCTGCGTCACTACAGTGAAAAGTGATGAAAGCGAGGCCACTGAGCTCAGAGGAAGGGTCTTTAATCTCATGTTATCTGCTTTGCAATGGACTGACAACAGCCTCCTAACGCACACCGACTAACAGACTGGGACAGTTTGACCTCTTCCATCAGCTAGGCACGCATGCAGACATTTATTTTACAAGTGGATCCATACTATCTGATCCAAGTCTGGAAGAAGCGCTGACGATATCCACACTTTTCATATGTACGCTCAAAACGTGTCTCAGTGTTTTACAAACATGTGTGTGACGGCAGAAAACATTGATTTCCTTTAACAGAGCTCCTGCCAGGCTGAGTGGGCATGGATGTGACTTCTCTGTCTTGGTTATTTCAAAGCAGAACGGCCCACCGACCTGTCATGCAGGTGGTGAAAAGATCGCCACAGGACACGGACTTGATGGTGACTCCAGACTGACCCTCCAGGAAACGTGAAATGAACTGAGGCTGCATCTGCTCCACCACACCGGGCAGACTGGCATCACCAGAACCCACTGATGGAGCCTGCGACAATAAATGATTATTAGTCTTAATGCGGGGCAAAGCAGTGGAAGTGTAACTCCTTCTAACTAAAAGTGTTAAAGGAAAAATCCACCCTGTTATGCACCATTAGGGACTATCAATCTGTGATGTTCAACGCCCTGCAGCAGTTATTTTATTATTGAGTACCCATATTCCCCAGTCAGCCTCATTTAAGTCTACATATCCCAGAGTTTTCTAAAAAATCCCAAAACATGATGCTTTCAGCAAATCGGTGAAGGTTGTCTGCACTAAAGAATTTATTATGCCTCGATTAAAACTGTATTTTTCCCTCTAATGTTGTCTTTGAGCCTCTGAAGAAGCTCTCTGAGGGGCTGACACCAAAACCAGACTTCTGCGAGCTGAAAAAGTGGAACTGCATTAAAGCATTTTGGTGTGTCAACCCGAAAAAAATCATCACACATCAAGTTGACCCAGGAGTGCAGAGTGGATCACAGCTGTCAGTGTTACAGGGAGGATTTTTCCTTTATACTTAAAAAGCAGCTTTGTAAACAAGTTGCACGGACCTCCCATGTAATCAAACGGCCTGACTTGGTCACCCCCATCTTCTGAGTGCGGCCCAGAGACACCTGCAGCACCTCGGTGTTGAGCATCGGCAGGCGGAGAGGCGCTGAGATTCCACTTCCCCACGTGTACACCGAGGACAGCGGGAGGGAATGCACCTTCCCCGATCCTAGACCGACTGATCCGTCTGTTCAAGCCCGAGAAATAATAATCACATTCGTAACTAAAGCACTGTCATCAAACTGGTGCAGCTAGTTCTGTTTTCAAATAATGGTATCGTGCCGGACCTCTGGACCTGTTGGTAGGAACTCTCCCTCCCGGTCTACCTTGAGGCCCAGTTTGCACGGTCGACAGCGGTTTCTCAATCCTGGAAAAAGCCAGAGGAGATGATTTTTTTAATAGAACACAGAAGAAGAAAGACTTCTTACACGTTCGTCATACACTGAGGCACTACCTGCGCATTTTGACGTTGCCTATATCTGTGTAGAGGTTAAGCAGAGGCCTGATGCATATCGGAAGAGCCATTATTTCATTGAGCTGAGGCCGTTTGGATGGATCCAGATTGAGCATGTTGAGGATGAGCTGTCGGAGTTCGGGGCTGTATCGGTCTGAAATCGGAGCGAACGTCCCGCTCATGATCTTCAGAACGAGGGCGGGTAGATTCTGAAAGCAAAATTAAAGAGTATTACTGAGTAAAATTACATAATGCATTATGAATATGTGAAAAATCCCCCCAATCCCCTTCCCCAAAATCCATGCCAAAGGATTTTCACATTAGGACTCCACTATAGGAATTGGTAGTGAAGTCAGAATTGCAGAATTTATGTAAAATCTTGTGAATTATTCATCTGTGTTAAAATCAAAAGCTACCAGCAATCTGCTTCAGAGTTAAACATGAGATAACCTGAAGTCTTAATATCAAATATTCTGAGAAATTCAGAAATATTCAGAATATTTCAGAGGAATCTATCTCCCATGGTGTGCATAGCGTAGCTCTGATGGTTGTTCACAGGAATCTCGTGTGCTTTGCACACTGAATTAGAGCGATAACACTTCAAAAGAAGACCCAAACGTCGTATTATTTGAATCACTACATCCAAGTACGCGAGGGATTTTTGTAGATCACGTACAGCAGCCTCGAAGGCTCTCTTAAGGCTCGCCAGCTCATAGAGCACACAGCCCAAAGCCCAGATGTCACTCTTCTGGTTATACGGCTTTCCCTCACACAGCTCAGGAGAGATGTAGCATGGAGTCCCAACCACCTGCAGAGTGAAAAAGGGGAAGCATTGATTTGTGTTAAGACTCAACATATCAGGAAATGTGTGTGGCTGAAGTAATTACAGCTTCAAACCAGGAGCAAATCAACTCACCGTGTAAGCTTTGCTCTTGCTGACAAGGATCTTGGAGATGCCAAAGTCGCCAATTTTGACGATCATCTGGTGCTTGTCCAAAAGAATATTCTGAGTCTTAAGGTCTCTGTGCAAGATAAGTTTGTTGTGGACGTGGTACAGGGCGAGCAAGATCTGTACAAAGAAGTGAAGGATGGTGTCCTCGTCCAGCAGAGAGTTACAGCGCTTCTGTATGTAATCGGCCAAGGTTCCACCTGCATGAAGAAAACACGGAGGATAAACAATAAAGATGATTTCTGTTCTTTAAAACTAGAATAACTTTTAAAAACAGCAGTGAGATGATGACATCAATCATGCCAACAAAAAGGGATCCACAGAATAATATAGTTAGTTATTATAGTTATCTTTTTAGCTGCTATGATGATGAAGCAGTGTACCTTTTTGGATCCTTAGTTTATGAGAAATTCCTGCTTCAAGGTCAGAACTTAAACTGAAACTAAACTACACCCTCCACCAGTGATTTGTCTTGATGTTAGGAAATAGGACACTATTAAACTATTTTAACAGAGCCAGGCATGTAAAACTAATTATGCAAGTATTTCACTTGCATTAAAAAAGATAAGATAAGATAAGATAAGATAGACTTTAATGATCCCACACCGAGGAAATCCACTTTTACAACAGCTTGTATACACAAGGTAGATAAAAAATTACTCATAATTTAAAAATCTATAGAAGAAAGTCATGAAGTCATGCTGGTGTTAAAGAGTCTGACAGCTGTTGGAATGAAGGAGCTGTTTAAAGCCTCCACAGGCTCATGTAGGAGGTGAGAGGAGTTGTTCATGACGGATGTCAGCTTTGCTAACATCCTCCTCTCCTGTCTCTCTGCATGCTTCACGACTACAATAAATAATACAGATGCCACCACAGTGTCATGCATACTCCAAAATACCTCACTCTCCTCAGTAAGTGGAGATGACTTTGACCATTTTTGTACAGGACGTCTAAGTTGTCCGACCAGTCCAGTTTAATGTTGAGGTGAACACCCAGGTACATGAAACAAATATCAATATTTCACTCTAAGCAATCTGTTGCATTACCACCTGCAAATAAAGTAACCCAACAGACTGCGAGGATCAGAAAATGTAATTAAACAGTAGAGTCTAGAGCTTTAGGAGCCTGTGCAGAAAAAGGGTTACAGCTCCTTTGTCTTGAACTTGAACAAAGCTCCTCATCTGAGGATTTCAGGCTGAATACTGGCAGAAGGCAGAAGTTTGGATTGATCTACCTGTTTTACATTATACCTTGCAATATTACAGAAACATTACCTGATCACATTGTCCCTCATAACACCACCACACACACTGATATTGTTGTTATTGATGTTCTCATTTGGACCTGACATGGGAACGAGAAGAGGTATGGAGCCCTACAGCACTAAACCATGGGGAAAAATGAACCGTTAGACAATGAACAAAAGGGGGGCCATGTAATAAGATATTACAGTAAGCTTACCCGGTGCATACTCCATAGCTATCATGAGGGCCTTGTCTTCCAGGAAGTTCTCATAGTACTCTATGATATTAGGATGGTTGAGCAGCTTCAGGACCTGACACTCGTTCTGAGCTGCCAGGCGTTCATCTCGTGACATCTGCTCCACGGGGATCTCCTTCAGGATGACAAAAGCACCGTCGCTGCGCCTGCGGCACAGGTGAACGATCCTGACAGGAGAGGAAAAGGAAGAAAAATCAGATGTATATTTTGTTCCATAAACACTATAGTAGGATGATCTTTGGTCGTTTACCAGTGTCACTGAGTGTTGAGTACTAGTTTTGTTTTTGACACAAAAAAAAACCTTTTGTGTGATCTGAGGAAAGAAAATGTGTAAAGAAAAGTTGACGAGTGAATCAGTGGTGTAAAAGTACTTGTGTCCCTCAGGTATGTATTTGTATTTGCACTAAAATCCAACGTAGTATCAAAAGAAAAAAAACTTCTGGATCACAGTACTTTAAAGAACTATTGTACTGTATTTTAATGCTGGATGTAATCTAACTTTTCCACACACTGCTGGTTCTGTGGTACACTTTTCAAAAGGGGAAATAATACTAAAAGACCCACAAACATGTTGCTTATATTTGGTCATTATGTGTGAACAATCGTTACACATTCAGCACAAATAAAGATGTACAGAAATACAGATTTATAACATTTTCTGCATGTTACAGCAAATTAATGCTGTTGGACAAAAAATATATAAAAACTGGTACACAAACTCCTGTCATCACCCATCATCCATGTCTTTATATGTCAAACGGCATAGTTTATTGACACACCATATAACATATGTTGTTTATGAGAACCTAATCTTTGAGTTCAGCATCCATTTCATATTTAATGTTATTTTGTCTTGATTTTTTTTTGTCTTTTCTTCTTTTAAATGTTCAAAATAAACAAACAAACTTATAAAGGTTTAGTGTAATGTGTCTCTTCAGGACCTGCACTCCTCCAGGACCCTGAGGCGTGCAGGAAAGATCACACCCGGGACACAAATGCTTTGAGACACTCCCCTGCAGCAGGAGGCTGCAGTCAAAACATCACGCCACCAAAACAGTTTTTGTCCCCGACTGCTGCTCACCTGATCAACAAGTTCACCCCCACTGACACTGACTCTCTCCATCCACCCACCCAGAGTCTACACGTTACATCAACACACACCTTTTACCTTTTATTTAACATCATTTGGACTACTACAATTGTTAAATATCTTGCACATTACCTGGCAAATGCAGCACAAACTTTTACATTTTAAAAACATATTGCACTTATATTTGTATCTTTTAGTACTTGACTTTCCTAAAGTAAAGTACCACTTTAAAACTGCACAGTTATGACTTTCTATCTCTGCTAAATCTTTAACTTTTAATTAGTTTTAAATAGGTTTTTAATGAGCAGTAGAAGACTAATTAAGTTTAGGATGAATCCAGTTTCCAGCAACTCACTTTTCTTTAACCAAAGTCATAAAATAATGTATTTTATGAGGGTTCAGTGTAAAGTTTTATTCTATAAAATAACTGGTATAACTTCAAACATGTTTGGTTGTGTAGAAAGTATAAAATCATCCTCTGAAATAGTAAAATATGTATGTATAGGGTACTTTTCTCAAGTAAAGTACCACTTTACTACTGTACAGTACTGGCTTTCCATCTCTGCTGAATCTTTAACTTTTAATTAGTTTTAAATAAGTTTTTAATGAGCAGTACTTGTCTGATAAAGTTTAGGATGAGTCCAGTTTGATGTCTCACCTCGCAGACATTTTCCTTCAGCTCACTGTCTTTACATAAAGTCTTTTTAATGTGAAGTAATTCAAAGTAGCTAACTTATAACTAGCCTAGCTGAAAGAAAAGTCACACTACATTAACTCTAATGAACAATAACTTACAGTGTTTGTGTATAAATGAGAAACACAGAGGAGCTTTGGCATTAACAGTCTCAGTATACTTCTTATAAACACGTTAGTAGACATGACGCAGATCTAACACATCCCGTTACATTTTGGGGGTAAAAACTGAGGCCTTTCGGACTTTTAGCTGTTTAACTTCACTCTTCGACAACGTCCTGTTTTAAAACTAACAGCAGGGATGATAAATGTGTCTAACAAAGTGTAAATAAACTCAGAGTTTACCCGAAAGCTCCTCTGCCGACTACTTTGATTTTCTCATACTTCTCCATCGCTGCTCCCTATAAACGGTTCCGCCGTCTCCAGGCAACCCGTCCCCACCACTACAGCAAGCGACGAGGGGAAAAAAAGGCGAAGGACCCAACTCAAACTAAAGCGAACTAACGATTACTGTTGGTGACACACGTTTTAATTAATGTTTTCAGTCACAGAGGAAGAGATTAACAGACAAACCTCTTTATTGTCTGTGTGTCTACTTATTCCCCCTGTTTGCTTTAGAAAAATGGAACAATCTGAACAGAAGAGGTGTCTCATGTTAATTTATCAACATCACTCCATAAGAAAAAAAAAAAAAATATATATATATATATATATATATATATATATATATATATAAAATAAAAATTTCAAAAAATCAATATCATGTAAAACTATTGTATTTTATATGTAGGTCTTTACAAAGTACATTAAAAAAAAGTTTTAACATGCATTTTTTATGAAAAACTGGTGCATTATCCTCATTGAATCATGATCTGTGAGAGGAAAAGAACATCATTGCACTAAATATTGTTTGAAATGGTTAGTATTGGAGTTATAATAATGAGATATAAACAATGTTTATTGGGATATTTTAGTTTCTGACACTTTTTGATAATTAAACATGCCCCGGGTCAAATTGACCCAGGAACATCATTGCTGTTCCTGAGAAACGAACATAACAGGAGGACTAATAGTGTAGGCCGAGCATGTGTGTTACATGACTATGGCTCAGTTAAGTGTTTCAGTAAGTCATGGCATTGTAAGTCCGCCAGCATGCACACTTATATGGAATTAAGCCATCATTAGATGTAGCACTGTTATAATGGTTATAATTTAACTTTACACACGCATACAGTTACTTGCATCTTACTTACATTTACATTTACAGTTACTTACATCATGCAATGACGTTTTCCTGTGTTTATTATATCTACTATGCTGTGCAATATATATTTTCCTGTGCAACATATATTTATATTTATATATATATATATATATTATTTTTATCTTAGAGCAATAACTACCAAGTGTGTATATAACATGCGTATCCGTACTTGAAAGGCGTATATGGTGTATATTGCTTCCTGTTTTTATTTTTCTGGTACATTGTTTTGTGATTTTATTTGTAGGTATATACAGTGTTGTCTGATAACTGTGCCGGGAAACAAATTAACTGGAGTGAAAACTGAAATGGAGACAGCGAGCGTAACAGTGAGACAGATGTGATTAGTGTAGCGTCTTGAGCACGGACTTCAGATACTGTAGTCTTATATTCAGACGCCTGGTGATTATAAAGTGCCTTCCCCTTGTCTGAGATAAGCAGGAAGGAGGCTGCATGAGCACTGTTTCCCCTCTCTGCCATGATGGGGATAATAAATGCTTTGTGCTGTGACAAAGCCTGCTCTGTGTTGTGCCGAAGTACATACCTCCACTATTATCAGCAATCTGAAATAATGATATATCACCACAAACAGTGATCTTCATGTAATTGAACCTTTTCTCTACAATTTGCAGTTTCTTGATGAAGTTTGGTGGAGGGAAGATAGACGAGTAGGTGGTTCAACAAACAATAGTTTGCTCTTTCTCAGGGATATAGTATCTCAACAAAGGAGCACCTAAAGGAGTCTTGCAGTATATACGCCACTCCTCAGACCGGCTTAGTGACATATTTGGCCTGTCTTCTGTCAGCAGGAGATCTGTCTTTAGATGTAGCAGTCACGGATCAGGAATGTACTGGGGAGGATAGTGAAACTGATGCTAAACCCCAGGTATGAACGTGTGCATGAGGAAGCATTATTCTGTGGAGATTTCTCAAGACATGACAGGAAGTTGTGGGCGACATTGTTTTGTTAGGACGGTCCTTTCACCTCTTTCTCTCACCTCTAACAGATAAACACATTATGACATGTCAGAAAGGGAAAAGCATTGGTGTAAATAATAAAATAAACTTGTCAAGAGCTTTACTATCAGGTATGTATCATATTTATCCATTGGCCTTTTTAATATTTTTATCATAACTCACTAAACTCTGTCTCTGTGTTACCTGCCACAAAAGATAAATCGGTACATTTTTGAATGTTCTTTCATGCTTTTAGGTTGTAGAAAGTTCTCTTTATAAATAGATATTATTCTGTATGAAGGGTTTGCAAAAGAAGTCATTTTTTGTACATGTGGAACACAATGCTGTAAAATGTTTTAACCAGACTGACAACTGAAAGAACAAAAGGAGACGAAGAACCTCTCAGCAACAGTTAAACAAGAATATAAGTCAACATTAGAAGCTTAGCATCGAAATCTGTGCAGATTTAAAGAGGGACATGTTCCTGTTTCAGTGTCAAATACACAATAATGCTAAGCAAAGATATTTTTAAAACTTCAAAATAGAAATAGAAGACTTGTTCAGGTTAACAATATTTAGTATTTGAGGGAAGAAAGAAAAAAAGAAAAACCGTCCTGTAATACAACACTGTGGGTACATTGACTACTTACTTACTTGCTATTTACTGAAAACTCTACTCAAACCATGTTACTAACTAAACTTCTTCCCCGGAGTTTCTGTGCTCTCTCGTCCAGCAGGTTCTCATGGATCGTGGCTGCTGCTGTGGTCCTGCACGACGTCCACTACATATATTATTACTGTCATTATTGCTACCATATCTCCATTACAGTTTATAGTTAGTTAATGATTTGCTGCTGCTGTGCATCTGTGTCTCTCTATCTCTATCACAGGTTCCACTGCTACTTTAATCATTTTATCATTCATTGTAATTCATTGTCATTTTATCATTCATTGTAATTGTACAATATGTTTGTGTTGATTTGTTCTGTACACGTACAATCTATTGCACGTCTGTCCGTCCTGGGAGAGGGATCCCTCCTCTGTGGCTCTTCCTGAGGTTTCTTCCACCTTTTTTCCCTGTTAAAAGGGTTTTTTGTGGGCAAGTTTTTCCTCACTCGAACCGAGGGTCTAAGGACAGAGGGTGTCACTCCCTGTACAGATTGTAAAGCCCTCAGAGGCAAAATGTGTTTTGTGAATTTGGGCTATACAAATAAAATTTGATTTGATTTGATTTAGCAAGTTCACTTGATGTTTCTTGTTGTTTTACAGAATGCTCTACGTATTTTGTAAAGCAACTTGTAATTGTTGATTTTGGTAAGTGTTATATCAATAAACTTTTATATAAGCTTTTAAATTTTTCTTTATAAAAAGCAATATAGTATATATATTTTTCTCTTGTTCTACTGTATTATATTCGTTTACATTTCTCTTAGCACCAGTAGCAGTGAAAATGTGGCAGACTGGAGGTTACAAACACAGAATGGACATAATAAATTAATGCAATCAATGTCAATAAAGTGTTTTTTTAAAGGACATTTCATAAACTACCATTGACCCACTTTTCTAGAGACTACAATGGAAAACACTAATTTTTACTGCCTCAGTATCCAACTGAATCTTCTTCTGACCAAGACAGACCTATTTTTTGCTCGGCTATTTACGATGCACTCGCTGGAAATCAATTAACTTCTAGATTTTCTCTCTATTGGCTGCTCGCGGAGTCTCCACAGTAGCTGTTTCTCAACAACCCCTCTGGGGAAAGAAAATTCACCCAAAGATCAATATGGTTCAGTGCTGAGCCAGGCACAAAGATTCCTGTCTCAAATACATGATATTAGGAGGCCTTCTGGTCTCGGTGCAGCAACAACAACAGCTACTACAGTATGAAACCTTTTTGCACGGACTGTTTGAAATCTTTGTAAACCTGAACTACAGGTTTTTCTGATGAAACTATGAGAGCAAAAGCCTCTCGGTCTCTCACACTACACCAAAAATAACCACAGCGAGGCCACCAGGAAACACAAGAAATAGTATTAAGTTACATTTCTCTCTCTAACCGCAGGGTGTTTTGTTACAGAGAGCCCGTACGACTCAATGGATCTAAGTAGATCAATTATATGGTTCATGTTTCATGCTTGAAGTTTCATACTTTAGATAAGAAATGGGGCATTATACTGATACTGATAACACACATTCAGCCCTGTCTTCTGTTTCTCTCTCTTAGATGCATAAATACACACGTAATTAAATTAATTTGCAATTATTGTCGAGCTGTGTAACTTGACATGAAAAGCCCTGCAACCTGAATTAATCACAGGGAATTTTCTAGCACATCTCAACAATCACATCTCCAGAGAGGTGAGGTGGGTCTTCCTGGAGGTTGTTTTCTGGGGAGCGACGCCCCCAAGTGGTTTAATGAAGAACTGGGAGCCACTGAGCTGAAGGAATCTACGTTGATGAGATGCTTGTTCTTCACATGAGGTTTTACTGCCATCTGGTTGTGTCTTTTTATATTGTAGTCTATGTTTGGGATGACATATTTGTCTTTGGGTATTTCTGCCTTTTTTTATAGTTTGAGAGAGGTTTGGGTGGCATCCAACTGTAACCAGCCAGAATTGCACTACTACTCCTCAACGTCTGAGATTAAAGCACATGCATCTAAAATGCTGTGCAGGACATTTGTGCTAAAACCACAGTTGCAGCCATCCTAGACAGTGGAAATGCAGTGAGTACAATGCAACAAAGGTGGGTTTTTTTTTTTACTGAGGAGCTGATGTTAATTTGTTTCAGTTGTATAACTCCAGAGGAGACACTGTTATTTCTGTTTTAGGGACAGTATTTTCATGTGTCTGTATTTTGTTATAGTGCATGGAATTAATTAGTAAATGTGGAACAGATGAGCAACATGTGAGCAAAAGAAGAAGACAAACATGCACCCATGAAAAACAAAGAATAAGAAAATAAACAACAAAAAAATGTACAGAAAGAAATACTTCACTGAACTGACAAAATAATCTTGCGGGTAAAGAAAAGTAAACTTCTTGTGTGCGGGTTTGTATTTCACACAGCTGTGGTGCAGGTGGTAATGAAGGGTCTTTGCTACTCACTTCCTTTTCCCCCACCGGGCAGCAGAGAGGCCAGCTGAGGGGAATGAGAGTGTTTATGGAAAGATTCATGGCCAGGGAAGGAGGACGTTCCTGTTGGGCTGCCTGTTTAACAAACTGGGCCGATGTTGTTTTGCTCCACACATAACAAAGATGTATATAGTTAGCAATCACATCTATATTTAATTCTGAATTCTGTACAGCATGTAGCTGCAGCATTTTGGACAAACAAGAGCTCTGTTGGAATGAACAGATTTGTAGCTGTTCATGTCAGAGGTGATAAAAAGCATCAACTAAATTCTCAAGACCTCACACTGTTAAAATGTATTTAATTTAGTTACTGCCCTCAGCTGACAGAGGCACATTTTCTTGTCAACAAAAAGCTCAGCTCGACTGACTAAATTAACAGAATAACCTGCTTTAAGCCGAAAATACAGCTGTGTATCATTAGCATAAATTCATGTTCGTGGCCTAATTGCAGCATGCAAATGGAAAATTAAAAAGGACCTAAGATTTTGCTCCGGGGTACACCACCATCCAACCAATCAAGAGCCTAAATCTTAATACAAACCCATTATTACAGTAGATTGAGATAATTCATGGACCAGAACCCCACACCCACCCCAAAGCTAAAACAAACAAACAAACCTGACCCAGCTGCAGCTCTCTTATTTGTCTTCAGTGTACTAAAGGTACAGTGTCATGTCTCCTTACACAGGGGTTGTATATTCAAGCACCACTAATGATTGATTCTACAACTGTAGTTAGTTTAGATTAAAGGTCCAGTGTTTAGGATTAAGAGTGCATTAAGACAGAATCCAGCACTGTGACGAAAACACAGGTTTTTCCATACATTTGAGTGGGTAGTGTGTGTTGGCTGTGTGAGTGTGTCCACCAAAAAATTGGAAAAATGTAGCCCGACTTCACGCTGTGGCCGCCAATCAGACAATCAGACCGGTCAAACTTCTCCACAGTCAGCCTGAAACGTCTCTGAATCTGAGGCTATCCAGGTGGATTCATGGACTAAACTCTGATACTCTACCTGTTGTGTTCTGGCTTGCAATTTGCACTGCAAAATAGTGACACAAAGAAGTTTCCTTTGGTTCGTCCTCTCCTTCCTAAGTTTCCGTGAAGAGGAACCTATGGTGGCCGCAAAACTTATGAAAAACATGGAAGTCTTTATCTAGAGCCAGTGTTCAGTTTGTCTATTCTGAACTACTTAAAGATTTCTGTAGAGTTTAGATTAAAGGTCCAGTGTGTAGGATTTCTAGCAGTGTAGTTGTAATAGTAGTTGTAATTGCAACCCCCTCACCTTACCCTCTACTCCTTTGTGTGAAGGAGAAACTACAGTGGCCATGAAATGCAGGAAAAATATGGAAGTCTCTATCTATCCTTTCAGGGCTACTCTAGAAATCAGACTCTGTTAAAGAGGACCTGCGACATCTGTAGATATAAAAGGCTCATTGTCATTAACATTAACTGACTGCAAACCCCTCACCTCGCACTCTCCTTCCTTGTGTAGAGGAGAAACTACAGTGGCCGTGAAACACATGAAAAATATGGAAATGTGGCTCATCTAAGGTCAAAAAAACATAATGACTCTTATAATTTCAGGTGATTATACACTCGTGAAAACATAGTTAAGACTATTATGACATAACTCTGAAAAATAAGTACTTTTATTTTTATACTTGAGGACATTTTGCTTATAATACATCTGTATTTTTATTAAATACTTTATCCCTTTCCTGCATTGGCTTGTAGAGTATTAGTTCCTCTAGTCACACCCTGTATTGGAGATAATTATTAGGACTTATGTCGTTGTTATTATTAATAAATTAAATGCATGACGCAGAGAAAAGAGGCATTGCTACATGCTCCGGCAGCCATTGAAGTTACATGGCAGCTTTGTGTAAGTCTTTAACGACACGGTTACCCCAAAAATCACGTCTCAGCAGCCATGCATGCTCTGTGTCTGTGTTTCATGCGTAACTTGATCGCAGTGTCTGCCCCTCCTTGTTTATGGCTAAAAAGGGAGCAGCAAAGCAGCAGCAGCACCACCCACCCCCGCTCCCTTCTCCACCACTCCCCTTCGCTTCACGCTGCACACACACACAGACAGGCGGGCTGAGAGCGGCGGCACATGACGTTACGAGGCGCTGCGTGAAGACAAACACCGTCGCGATGGAATGAGCTGAGACGGGAATCCCCCCTCCAAGTCCTCCTCATCATCATCATCATCATCATCATCAGACTGAAGAAGAAAAACAAATCTGCAGCATCAATCGGATCAGCTGTGCATTTGATTTGAAGATTTGGAAAAAATAAAAACATCCCTGCAGAGATCTGTCTAGTGGGGAACACTCCCATCACCTATCGCGCATATTTATCCATTAGGAGACGTTGAGAGGAGCCTGAAAAACAGTCAACAGGCTGAAGGAGGACGAAGGGAGGGTTTAGAGAATAAACACCCAGAGACAGAGAGGGAGAGCAGGGTTTTTTTAGGGAGGATGGACGCCCTGCTTCCTGTGCTAAAGAGTCACCCAGGCCCGTCAGTGCTGGTGTGCTCACTCCTTTTCAGGGTGGTCCACCAGTTGCTGCAAAGGCTGCCAGTGCCCAAAGTGGTGAAGCAGAATGAGCTCCACTCCTGGAAGTGGAGGAACCTTTCTGTCTCAATGGTGCACTCCCTGCTGACTGGAGCATGGGCCCTGACCTGGTAAGTCTCCATCAGGAACATCTGTCTGTCCACACTGGGACACCATTGTCTATTCACAGTCCACATGATGTGTGTTATGTGTGTGTGTGTGCGCGGCAGTGACAGTCTGTGGCAGCCAGGACAAGAAGGGCATGTTCAGACAGGGTGAGAGAGACGGGGGAGACAATGGCATTTATAAGTGGGGAGGGAAAATGCCACTGTACAGTGTCAGCCACACAGGCCCGTGTTGTTGCTATTTGTCTGTACTGGTTTGAGGTTTGTAAAGTCAACCTCGCATTCAACCAACAGTCAGAGCTCCTTAAGCAACAGCCAACAGATATATTAACTGGAAAAACCTGCTGGCCAAACGATTCTTGTGAAAGTATCATGAGAAACTATTTTTTGGGGCGGGGACATGTGCTAGTGACTCATCTCATTTTAACAGTCGGACCTAGGTCACATATTTTTAAAGCAGTCTGTAACCTCACTGAACTACTCTTACATTTCACCACGATTGTGTAACGTTGTGACAATTAAACTTGAGCTTGAGCATGGGATGAATTAGTAATGAAACAAGGAAGTCTCACATTCCTAAGTAGGAGCCAAGGAAACATGTGAAACGGGACACTTCTTTACATGTCACAGAAGGTCATTTACTAACAATAATTCTGTGTTTATACAAGGAGGGGAAACGGAGAAACATTGGCTGGTTGAGGTGTGCCCCTATCGCCAAACAGCAGAAAGAATGTTGCAAAACTCTCGCAGATTTGTAAATATAATGATATTTGTTCAGACATATGAACACATGAGGGATATCTGCTGGTTACAAGGGAAACCCAAACACCTCATATTAATGTCTCTGCTTAGTTAGGCTTGTCTCTCCAGGAGTGAGCCCATGTATGTCTGAGTGAGGTGACCCATCTATCCATAACATGTATCCCTCTCCAGCGTGGTGGTTTGGCCAGAGACGTTGAGAAACCTCCACTCCTACCACACCCCTCTGTCCTACCTGCTCGTCTGCGTCTCAACAGGTCAGTGAACGCACCATGGAAAAGACTTGAGGCACTTGAGGGAAAATAGAGTAAATAACAGCTGTAAAGTTTGGTTTTGGTAAATGACAGAATTAAGGCTGCAGGCTAAAGAGTAATGTCCTCACAGTGTTTCATGTAGGGCTACGACATTGATTTATTTTCATTATTGATGCATTTTCCAATTATTTTCTTGTCTTCTTTCATAGTTTCCCAGGTTAGTGTCAAAGATACATCATGTATGACGAAGAAAAGGATCAAATATTTACATTTTAGAAGCAAAAAGCTGCAAACAATTGTTGAAGACTGATTTTCTGTCAATAGATGAATGGACAATTCATTGCAGCTCTAGTTTGAAGAATGCAAGAGAAGTGTTGGAGAGGCGTTGATTGACAGGATTTCATTTCCACCCTCGAGTTTAACTGAACTCTCCTGTTCCAGAGGGCATAAAAAAAAAAACTTCAACCTGTCTAGTTGCTGTTTTTCAAAGAAAACACCAAAAAGATCCGCCCCACTCTCACCTGATCCTGAGAACAGACGAATGGGCGTCTCCACTAAATCACCATGGAGACTGGCGTTAATCCACCAAGGACTCGGTGGTCTGGTGGAGCCGTGTTGAATGCGTTTGGGTCTTATGTGCATCTTTGTGTTACCATGAAGACACAAATCTGTGGAGATCTGCCCTGACAACGGCAAACAGCTATTAGCTCCACTGAGGCTAACCTCAGCACATACTGGAGGTCACGTTCTTTAACATAGGGGCTGGTTGTGTCGCCACAGCAGCATGCCAGTCATACACAAGCACAGACAGACTCTTAGTCACTTGAATACCTCCAGTTAAGTGAGTTAAACAGCTTGTCATAAACTGTTTAGCTGCCATCTTTTAAAAATAACAAACACAGACTCTTAATGTCTCTTGATGACTCGCTGATTAACAACAAGCGACACCAGGGAAATCTTGCAATGTAATGTCAATATTATGTTGTAAAAACATTAATCTTTAGGTACATGTTATAGGTAATTTAGCAGCATAAACTAAACAAGTAAAGCCACTGTCTGAACGGTGTTAGGGTAATACTAAACTGATGCCAATAACAGGCCGCAAAAAGTCAATATTTGCACGTTTACTTAACAGACAGGAGACAGGTGAAAACCTTTTGTGAATTCAAAGCTGCTGTTATTTTGAACAAAATGTTGAAAAACCTCAAACTGATAGATTCATTTATCCATGTGTCGCCCTATAGAGCTGAAATTCTTCATTTTTTATGATCAGTTCCTCGTTATTGTATCAATTTTCATGGTGGAATGAGGTGAAGCATTAAAACAACACAGTCACTGTGGTTGCAAACCACACATTTGTCTGGTTTATCGAGTCACACCTGTCCAGTTGACAAAGCCAGAGCTATCTAACCTCATCACCTCAGCTGGTATGACATTCTACATTCACTTTACCTGGTTGGTTGATGAGATTGTGATTTAAATTAGTTGGATCTGCTTCACTGTACAAACACAACAGGAACTTCTCAGGTCATCTGTCGTCTTTGCTTTCAGCTTTCAAGCTGTAGTTTGAACTGACATAAAGCAAAACAAACAGATTTTCACAAGCAAACTAAGAACTCTCTCTCATATGAGACAACAAAAAGAAAGCAAGCAAACACTTGTTACACATGCTCCTGTGTCTGTTATTTTATTTAGATAATGTCCCTTTTTCTTTCCTTTTAGGGTACTTTGTGCAAGATGCAGGTGATATCATCCTGACAGGCCACGCAAGAGCATCATGGGAATTCTTACTCCATCATGCACTGGTAAAATGGCATGCCATGTTTTCTTTCTTTTTTTTTAAACTCTATCAAGGTTGTATTTCTGGTTCAGATAAGCTATCGGATGTCTTTGTTGAGCTCAGCAACTCAACAAAAGAACATTAATATCAGGTTGATCTCCACAGGCGACCTGAGCCTGAGATAGAAGAAGAGATATAAAACAAATAAATGTTGCAAATTTGTGTTGTAAATACCCCGTCTCTGCTTAAGGATTATGACGACCATTTAATTATTAATCAAGTATGTACTGAACAAACAGATCAAGAGTGGGGAGAATAGTTAGAGGCAAATAACTCTAATAACTGAGTGCAGCGTGTTGTCACTGAGCAACAAATCACCTGGTGACGTGTGTTTATCTCTGAAACATCCGGTTCCCTTTTAAGTAAGGCTGGAAACAGCACGTCAGACAGGATGTATAAAATACTTTTCATAAGCTCGGTCCTTGAAGCTATATATTGTTTAAATCCAACACTCACTCCGATATTTGGTGCTTTTAGTGATGGTGGAGTTTCTGTTTATACAAATAAAAGAACATTAGACATTAGATCTCTAAAACTAATCTGGACTGTTTCACAAGAGCACCATTGCTTTTTAGCTCTTCGAATGCACTTTTATGCATCTACTGGCTTCCCCGGCCACTTCATTAGGTACAACACAACACAACACAACAGCTCTGCTATAAGGTCTGCCTTTACAAAGACAATAATGTTCAGTTTTTGTTGTTTAACTATATATTTATTATTGAGGTTGTAGTTTGTAGTGTTGAACTGGACTGCACCCTATTTACATAATATTAGAAACATCTTTCAATATAATGCACTCCAGTACAACATCTCCACCAACTACGACCTCAATAATGAACATAAAGTAGAATCATTACCTTTCTGTCAACAAAAATGGAAACATTAGAAGCAAATATGTTGTAAATATGTGGCAGAGATGGTCAAAGTAATTGTTATTGTTGCATGCTGATCAGGTCAGGCTGAACTTGACATTTATTACCCCATGACTGCTAACAAAGCTGTTTGTTCTCTGTTGTTAACACGCCTTTATTTAAGCTTAATTATCCTGCTTGAAAGGATTCAAATTACCACATGTATAAAACAACAGCAACCTGTATTTCCAGAAACCCTGTTAGTTTGCATAATACATAGACCTCGCTGTGAATTGTTTTTATTGAAGAAATAGTCCCTGGAAACAGTTGAGGGTGAAGTTTCTGCATTATCAGGAGTAACTGGGACATTTGCTTTGAGCAACATAAACTAAATTATTTTTAGCCCACACTGTCAAGACTAGTATACTGCATATACTAACATATCTGGATAAGTGAGTTAGCTTGATTTGATTGTTGATGATTTAACACAAGCCAGACTTTTTCAGTTATTCCAATCAGGCTTAAAGACTGCAGATAAATCTTCAATCCAAATCTGTAAAGAACCAGGCTTGTAGAACAACAAGGACCAGGTGTTTAAGTGTGTGCTCTCATTTTCAGATAAAAGAAAATGACCCCCTTTCTTAGAGAATTATTTCAAACAATGAGACCATGAAACACAGGAGATTACATGGTAGAAGTAAAAACACCTGCACCTCTCTTTGTCTGTCTCCTCTTCAGGTAATCTGGTGTTTCCTGTACACCCTCTACACTGAGATCTATGTAGCCGGTGCTGTGGTGGCTCTCTTTGTAGAGGTCAACAGTGTCACCCTGCACCTGAGGTTGATGCTGAAGCTGGCGGGCGCTCAGTCCTCTTCCGTGTACTACGTCAACAAATTCGCCAACCTCCTCACCTACGTCGCGTTTCGTCTGAGCACACAGTTCTACCTCACCTGGTACATCGTCCACAATTACACCTGGTTGGATCACGGTGGATACTTTCTGTTCTCCATGATCGTGATGAATATTATGATCCTGATTTATTTCTACCGCCTGCTCCGTGCTGACTTCTTCTCCCGGAGTAAGAGCTCTATGGGACAGAACGGGACACATAACAACAACTCCAAAAAGTTTCTCAGTGATTGACTGAAGAAGGTTAACGGGACTATATTATGTTTTTATTCAGGGTGGGACTTTACACATTTTGTCTTTTTCCAGACCATTCCACGTGACGTCAGGTTGTTGTGTCTCACTGCCAAAGAACAAACCCCTCAAAACAAGTTTTGGTGGAACAAGTTGTAGCCTTGTTGAGGAGCTGCGTTACCAGAGATGTTGAAAAGTCGGACATTTAGGTTTACAAGAGTCCATGTTGACATTTTGGGAATACACTTGTGGTGGCTTTCTTGGTAAAAGTTAGATGAGAAGATTGATACCACTCTCACGTCTGTACAGTAGACACGAAGCTACAGCTAACAGTTGTTTAACTTATCTTAGTATAAAGACTGGAAACGTGGGGAAACAGCTAGCCTAGCTCTCTGCAATGATACAAGAATCCACCTGTAAAACCACAACTTGTTTTTTTACACATAAGTTTTTATATAAATTAAACAATCAACATATGGTATAACGTTAATGTTATGCTAAGCTAACGGGTATTGACTGTAGCCTTACATTCTTATACTTAGAGAGTAAACATAAGAGTGGTATCAATCTTTTGAGCAAAGTGTATTACTCAAAAATATTAAACTATTATTTATAGATTACATTTCAGCATCATGAAATCGTAAAGGAATAGTTTGACGTTTTGGGAAATACGCTTATTTACTCTTTTGATTGACACTCTTGTATCTGCAAACTAAATATGAAGCTACAGCTACCAGTTAGCTTAGCTTAGCACAAAGACTGGAAACTGGGAAAGAGCTAGCTTTGCTCTGTCCAAATTTTTTTTTTAAAGTTTTTATACAAATTAAACAAATGAGATGTTGTCAATGCCAATCTTTCTGCCTTTACAAAAAACCAGGCTAGCCGTTTCCTCTTGCTTCCAGTCTTTTTGCTAAGCTAAACTAGCTGGATGTAGCTTTAGTGCACACACAAGAGTCGTGTCAATCTTCTAAATCATATAAATATTCATCAAACTTTTAGTTTGTCAAAAAGCTGAATTTAAAAAATCTTAGCTGACGGCCTAGCTATGTTGCCATTTGCAGGGGGAGCAGTGTTTTTATGTAATAGCAACCTGCCAGTCGGGATTTTCTGACACTGAACTTTGGATTTTAGCATCAACACTAACATTTTAATGTGTATATACAGTACATCCTCTCTCTCCGTCTCTATGATGCCGTTTGTGTTGCTGAAGAGATGCTGAGCTGTGACTGAACTGGTACATAATACACAATGCTGTTAATTTAACTGGCAACACACAACAAAGCAGGACAATTTATGGTCCTCTTATGGTTCTCAAAGGAAGCCTGCAGGTATTTAACACAAGCAGAAGCTGAAGCTGGATCTTCCTGCCATCTAACAGTCTGATACTTGAGCTCATCAAGATGTGGGCATCATGAGAAACCCTTCATAATAAGAGCAGGCAGCAGCACAATCAGTACTGATATTGCAACACCAGTAGTTAGACTTGATGTGGAGTTATAGTAAATTATCCCCACCGTGTGTACTTTTGCTTGTTTGCAAAACAATAATACTTTAACAGATCCCTTTTATTTAGAAGGACGAACTTCAGGTGAAGATGTGTTTCCTTAAGAAAAATGGACATTTTGTAAATAACGTCCTCAAATGTACATTCCTTTTTGATATATTTCAAATAGTAATACAAGTAAATACCATTAGTGGACTTTAAATGCTCCCTAATCATGCCATAAATCATAAGTGCTGACAGTGTCAAAAAAAAATCTAATGATCAGTACATTTCATTTTCTATTTCAGCCAACGGCGAGAAAGAGTTTAGATGTATCTGACCTGTGCTTTGATGCCTTTACCATGGTGCCTTTTCAAAAACAAGAATAAAGCACAGATGACGATAATGTACAGATTAAAAAAGTATAAATGTAGTGCAGAATAATATCTGTATGCTTTTGTAAAAACTTGGCCAAGTAGAGAGATTTTTAAGACAAACATAAATTCATTTGACCACAATAATGTGTCTTGTGCTTACGTGACAACTGTTTTTTTTAGATGGTTGAGTGATACCAAGAATTAAATTGAATTTAAAATCACAGGGGTGTTGATGTATATTTTTAAAACATGTACTCCACTGATGAGGGAAGGTTTGATGTATTTTTTGTTTGTCTTATATGTCGTCACATTCACACCTGAGAGATGTCTGGTACAATCAGATACTCAGATGCTTGACAACAATGTAAAAATGCTCCATTACTGGTAAAAGTCCTGCATTCAACATCCTGCTTAAGTAAGTGATATTGGCAAAATATCAAATGGCCCCTGTGACTGATATAATAAATCACATTATTAAATACTTATGCATCAATGTGTAAATATCATTGTACTACTGTATAGTTTATAGTCTATAGTTTATACCAGTGGTCCCCTCTAAAGGGTCACCAGATAAATCTGAGGGGCCATGAGATGATCAATGAGAGAAAGAAGAAAAATTAGTACAAAATTAGTAGTTTTTGGACTCTAATCTTTACTTTATTTGTGAAATATTGGATTATTTAATCTCTTTTAGCCTCAAACAGTTTTCAAATTTAACCAACTGAGAAGTTTAGAGGATAACAAGGAGACACAGTGAAACATGTGAGGAGTCAAAAGGTTGGAATGTGATGAAGTCTTTGATGCTCAGCGTCTACAGGGAGATTTTTGTGATTGAGGGGCGTCGGCCCTGAGCTGCAGCAAGATAAATCCCCTCACGGAGTTCAGACACTGGTTGTGGTGACTGATGACTCTGCTTAGGCCCGATTCAGAGGCTGCTGGTGGATGAAGTAAAATGAATCTGTGACAACTGGACGGAGAAGGGGAGGTGGAGCATAACCGCAGCATGAATGTACTATGAATCATATTTAAAGAGACAGCAGCAAAATGATAGGCTAACAATGCAGGTTTGTCGCTGTGTTATTGGATAGATGTGACCAGCTCATGAGAACAGCTGATAACATGATTGACAGCCCAGATTACACCAAGGAAATGAGTGTGAGCATGCGTGAGAGGAGTGGATGACAGAATGGAAAGAGAAACTGACTGCAGGCCAAGCACACAACAGAATAGTCTTCCTGACTGATTGACATAAATATATTCCACACAAAGCCAACAAGCTGAGTAAATTCAGTTCAGAATGAGATCTCTAGACTGGAACTCCATGTCCAAGTGGAAGATGCCTACTGGTGACCATGCCATGACAATAAAGACATTTTAACTGTTTTAAGAGTTTTCTGGTGGTTTTGTGTCCACATGTACTCTCATCCAAAGAACACCTCAAACAAACTCAATCTTAGTCCAGGAAGCACTCCTACCTAATGTTGTTTTTACTTTGACTCTGACTGTTTCCCTTTGCACCTCCACATATTATTAATGTCTCTTTGAGCTCTTGCTTACATCTTTATCAAAGCCTCCCAGAAGAACCATGTTCAGGTGTGGTGTGGTGTGGTGTGATGTGATGGTACCTCCAAACCTGATGTGATAGTTGAGATGTTCAAACCTGAACTTCAAACTGTAAAAGCTGACCTGAAAATGAAGTGTTGTCTCTGCTTGTCTCTCTGGACTCCTGCTGCTCCATCTGAGCCTGAATGGCAACCGGGTCTGACAGGGTTGGCTCCTTACCATCACCTCCAGTGCTTTCTACCACTCATTTTGCTATACTTTGTGTGCCTTCCTTTGAGAAATATGACTATGCTTTACAGCATGTCTTATCTCAGAGCTGTGCCATGTTACAAGGGCCAGCTAGGAGTTAGATAGTAAAATTAAGTCTGATCTAACTGACTGTTATTCAAATGTGCTTCTATAGGGAGTTCTTTAACTTGCAAAGCTAGGATAAGGTCCTAACAACTGAACTTCAGTTGAACTCATAATCAAGTAGGAAGCTCCAGGGTCACGCGAGGTGCAGGGCAAGAATAAATGTTACTTTCTTTCAGTCTTTGTCAAAGTCTGAACCACTTTGTGTGTGAGAATCTGACCTTTCAGCTGAAATACTTATAACACGGTATTCTCTGAGTGGTATTTTTGTATGCTCGTATTGTCTTCTTATGTCGGAAACACAAAAACTACAAACTACTCCACTGCCTTGATGAAACTGACTCCTCTGATGATGAGAAGCAAGATTAAAGGCTGGTGTTTCAGTCAAACACTCAAAGGCTGCCAAAATGGTTGTTTTCATTATCCATTCACCTGTCGATCATTTTCTTGATTAATCAATAAGTCATTTGGTCTATAAAATGTTTTGCAGAAACACCATAAAGCCCAAGGTTACATCGTCAAATGTCTTGTTTTGCCCACAACTCAAAGAAATCCAGTTTACTGTCATAGAGGACTAGAGAAACCAGACGATATTCACATCTGAGAAGCTGAAATCAGACAATTTGGGCATTTTCTCTTTAAATATGACTCAAAACAATTCATCAATTAGTTGGTTGGTCAATAAAAATGTCAGAAAATAGTGTTGATCACTGTTTCCCAAAGACCCCTAAGGTGTCCTCGAATCAGAATCAAGTGGGCCTGCTCAGCATTTTTATACATTGCACAGAGAATGACTGGGTGAATACAAAACAACGCTTGTTATATTTTTTATAAAACATACTGCTGACCAAGAAAGTCAACAACAGACACAGCCTGTAGGTCAGGGATGGCCAAAGTACGACCAGATTTCATGCGGCTCGAAGCTTCATTTTTATAATATGTTATTTATGGCCTGCTAGGATTGTCAGATACTGTATGGCTGGAAGATTTGGTTTTTTTTGGTTGATATAACGAAGCATTTGAACCTCGAGGAGGACATGACTGCTGGTGTTATATATCTTGTGAAAGACAAGAGTGATACGTTTTAAACTTAAATGTTAACAGACTTTGCATTACTCATAATAAGTCATGTTTTGAATGAACATGAGGTTCAGATTTGTGTCAACTTCATGCAAGTTTAACGTGTTCCATACGATTTATTCTTTGTTACCTGGCTCCAGATGTGAAAGAAAGGCAGAACTGTTTTTTAGATTTGTTCGCACCGGCTTAGATTTGGTTACATTGTCATTTTTAAAAAAATGATAATCGTGACAATGAAAACAAAATGGTTACAGAACATTTGTATGTAACTTTTATTGGCAATTTTTTTCATTTTTAAAATGTTAGTATTGGCCCCCCGGGCATCTACACATTGTCAAATCTGGCCCTCTTTAAAGAAAGTTTGGACAAGGTGAGGAATGGTGAAATAATATTGGTTGCATAAAGCACTGTACAGCCATGATAACAGTAGCTTAACATTAGCCTAGCAGCATTTTTAGTCAATTTATATCTCTAAACTTGAATTATAGTTTGTATTTTATATTATTTGTATTTTACCTTCTGTTTTCAGGTCGTTAGATGGCAGCATGGTGGTGGCATGTTATATTTCTTTAACAGACGAAGTAGAAACAAGCTTCCGCTTCGAGGCTCTCACTGGCCGGAAATAAACAAACCCAGACAAGCTCAGTGGAGGGAAGAAACACAGAGCTGCTGCTGCTGCTGCTGCCGCCAGTGACGTTAATACTCGTAAGAAGCATTTACAAAACTTCATCTGTCACAAGTGTCGGAAACATTAGCGTGTTTACACGTCTCCCATTAAGATGTTAAAGATGTGTCTTTGTTAAAATGATGGTTAACGTTAAAGTCCGGTGTTTCGGTTTAACGAGCGACCCTGTTAACTGTCGACCTTCTTCTGCCGTTGTCGTAGATACGACAGTTGGTGATAACAGGAGCAGAATACAAACAAGACCTCAAAGATGAATCAGCTATGTCTTTTTAATACTGTAAGGCTAATAAAAAAATAAACTAGGAGCCATTCACGGGGATGTATCTTTGTTTTTTCAACAACAACCGTCGTAACTACGACAACTACAGACGGTCACCAGTTAACAGGGTCGCTCGTTGAACCGAAACACCGTCAGAGTGCAAACCTGTGACAGGTCCGGTGATAGCTGGACTGTTGGCCAAAATACTGACTTATATGAACACACTGTACTATAGACACAAGCTGACTAGTTGCTGGTTTCGGTAGCTTGTAAACTAATTTAAAGATCTGTAGGTAATGTAACCTTCAGACAGAAATATAGCTAACTTCAGCTAACGTCTATTTACCAGATTAGTTAACCTGTGTTTACATCCAGCCACAGAAATTGCTTCTTTGCTGATGTATTGTAGCCCACAGTTCATTTTTTCTCTCTCTCTGTCGATGTGTGTGTGTGTGTTTAGGTGGTCAGGGTTGTGTGTGTGCAGCAGCAGCCGAGTCCACAGAGGTGACCATCATGATGACAACCAAGAGACTGGACAATTTTGAGGTGGTGTGCGAGTGGGCTGCGTGCAGTTTTAAGGGTCACACCATGGAGGAGCTGAGCGATCACATGTCACTGCACCTCAAGGACTACCTGGGTGACAACGACGCCTTAGAGGAGCTGGGTGAGTGAGGAGTACACAAGACAAACAGGGGTCAGGATATGTCATGTGTGGGGACAATGTGCATCACAGACACCTTGAATAGTTTCCATAACCTGTGGGGTGTCAAGATGTGGCCAATCCTGAGATCTCATCTGTGAACTATAGTTTAAAATATAAATATAGTGATGATGGGTACAGCGTTTGCCTCCTGTAATGGAAAGCAGGGTGCAGGTGCAAACAAGTTGTTTTCAAAGTGGAATGAGCAACATGTGTGTACAGGAGGATATATCATAGTAAAGCATAGGCATGATTGTGAAATGCACAATGGCTTTCATGTCCTCAAGAGAAAAACATTCCCCCGGCTGAGGCCTTTCTGTGTGGACTGTTCTCTCCGGGTACTCCGGCTTCCTCCCACAGCCCAAAGACATGCACTTGACAGGTTAATTGGTGATGAACTGGCGACTTGTTCAGGGTGTACCCGCGCCTCTCGCCCAGTGTTGGATGGGATAGGCTCCAGCCCCCCTGCGACCCTAGTGAGGATAGGCGGTTACAGATAATGTATAAACACTATCTTGCAGGAGACCTCTTTTTAATTCTGTGACTAAACAATAAACAGAAAATCCTTTACAAAAACCTTTAGGCACTTGTTGAGTCTCTCTTTTATCTAATCGAACTATCAGAATATGTAATATTATAATTAGATTTGAATAACATGTATGTTCACTGTTATCTTGTTTTAAGTACTGTAGTGGCATTAACAAGCACTTGAAACATGATGTGATCAAATGTGTCTGACATGGCATCTTCTTTTTTTAACCGACTCCTCCTCATCTGCCCCAGCAGTTTCTGAGTTAGACTGGACTGAAACTGCTAGGTGGAACAATGCTGTCTGGATTTTCTCTGTTACGAATGAAGCGAGATGAGCGCATGGTGGTTGACAGTGATTCGTTGTAACTCTGGATTAGATGTTGTTGGACAGCTAGTTTGTGTCTGTTTCTGTAAAATCTTTAGTTATCGCTGAGCCCGACTCTGTCAAACCTTTCTGAAATGTAATTACTCCTTCGCTCTCTTTGTTTTAGATGAGTATGCCTGTCTCTGGAACGGATGTGAATTTCTATCCATGGGTAGCCCTGCGGAGCTCGAGGTCCATGCTTACTTCCACAACTACCACGGCAAGCTCAAGTTCGTCGGGTCACAGCTGCTCAAGTCCCGTCCTGATCTGCCCAGCTGTAACCAAGGCTTGCACAGCAACAACCTGGTTCCTGAAGGATCAGACGGATACGTTTGCCAGTGGGAGCAGTGTGATGTAGGTATTATTATTATCTAGTTATTCATTGATCACCCAATCGATTAATAGCAGCTTTGTTATCATATGATTTGCATTTCTGTCTTCATACAGAGTACGTTTAATAATCCTGAGTGGTTTTACCGACATGTGGACAATCATGTTGAAAGTGCTGAGCCACAGTCTCTCTCACAACAACAGCAGGTTCTCTTCTGCCACTGGACAGGTATGACTGACCGAGTAAAGACATGTCACTGCCTGGTGTGTCCAACTTCACCTGCTCTGGCGTGATCGGTGTTATCTATATTTCATGTTTCTGTCACAGGCTGCGATGCTTTCTTCAAGATCAAGTATCGTCTGAGAGAGCACATGCGGAGCCACACTCAGGAGAGACTTGTAGCCTGTCCTACGTGTGGCAGCATGTTCTCCAGCAACACAAAGTTGTTCGACCACTTACACAGGCAGGCCGAGCCAGTAGGTGAGAAAATCATGTCAGTTCACATCATTTCTGTGTATGTGCTATGTATTGCGTGAATACTAACTTCATTACATATTACATTCGAACAGAGTCGCTGGTTTGTGAACATTGTGGCAAAGCTTTTTCCAGCGAGAGACTTCTGAGGGATCATGTTCGACAACACGGTAATACTGTACATGTTTACATTTCCAGGATGTTAAAGTAGATTGAAATTTTTGATTTAACCATTTATTAATGATTCAAGGAGGTGTTTACTCACTAATAAATCATGAAAAGAAGGTTTCACAGTAAGGCTGTGATGCAGTCCGGTCCACTTAGAGGCTCATCAAGATCGTTTCATGGATTGATTAGACAAAATTACATGAAGTAATAATGAAAAAATAAGTAGAATTTAATGTAATCAGCAGTTTAAAAAATGTTTTGAATTATTCCTTCTGTTTTTGCTCGTAGTAAATCAGGTGAAGTGTCCCTTCTGTGACATGACCTGCACCACTTTGGCAGCTCTGAAGATTCACATCAGGTTCCGCCACTGTGACGAGCGGCCGTTCCCGTGTGACTTCTGTGACAAGAGGTAGACCTTCGAAACAGCTGACTAGACATCCCGTTAACAACAGCTGTACATTGTGTACTGTAAATCAAGAATATATTCATTCATCAACTCAGACTTTCATAACAGTGGCAGGTCGTTAAAATATGATCACTACTTACAAATGTTACTATGGCATGAGCCCAAACAGATTTTTTGTGTGATTTGATTG
Organism: Argyrosomus regius; assembly: GCA_946959425.1. Lineage (NCBI taxonomy): Eukaryota > Metazoa > Chordata > Actinopteri > Sciaenidae > Argyrosomus > Argyrosomus regius. The sequence continues at coordinate 10,243,444 of OX336889.1, forward strand.
CAATGAACAGGTTGAAAGGATGCTGAAATCACTAAGAGAGACAACTTTTATATTGCTTATTTTACCAACAGAGTTCTGATCGATCAGGGCTATGCTAACTTAGTTCAAGTAAAGCTGCACATATATTCAGCACTTACTGGGTACATTTGCTTTGCTTACTTTCCTCCAAGAAGACTCCTCTTTTGTCCACTGTCTGTGTAAACATGAAGCAGTGTCACAGCAGCTGCAGAGAAGCAAGAGTAAAGATAAAAAGTTTGAAGCTCTTTGAGCTCTCCACATGCTCATGCTGATGATTCTGGATCAGAGCACAATCTGGCTTTGCCCCCAGGTCTCACCTCTGCAGCTCCGTCTGGTTCTACAGTGACTCATTATTGCCTCTTGAGGCGCAAGTGGTGTTACAGTATGATAAAGTACGAGTCGAAGCTAGTCGGTTCACATGCTAATTTCAGTAAATATCTCTGCAACACAGAGAGACATTTTTGACATAACGTCATAGCTGTTACCTCATCAAGGTCTGTCGATAATCATACGTTTCTTCTTGTTTTTTTGTAGATTTAAGAACCAGCGTGATCTACAAAAGCACACAGAGGTTCACAACGAGGGCACCGTGTATCACTGTACAGTGGAGGGTTGTGATTATTCTTGTCACACGTTCCAAACTATGAGCCACCACTTCAAGAGAGTGCACGAGGTTGGTTAGCACTGATATAAAGCGTCTTTAGATCATCATTTCTACCTGCTGTATGTTATAATGACGCTTTGTTGTTTACCAACAGGTCGGGGGGATGTCCAAGTATAAATGTCATATCTGTGATAAGGTCTTCTCCTGGTGTTACACTCTCACACTTCATCTTCGCAAGAAGCACGAGCTGAAATGGCCGTCTGGACATTCCCGATTTAGGTTTGTCACTCAGCCCTTGGCAGTGCTTCAAATGTAGTTTAAGACATTATATATGATAATTAAAGACATATATATAATCAAAAAATATTTGATGTGTGGTTACTTTCTTCACAGATACAGGAAAGATGTAGACGGCTTCCTAAAGGTAAACATGGTGCGGTTTGAGACTGTGGAAGTGACGAAGGAGATCATGAAGAACATGGCCACGAAGCCGCAGAGCCTTCGGAAGAGTCAGAGAACAAGCAGCCGGAACAAGAGGGCGGCGGTCACGCCAGAGAGCGGTCGAAGCTCCCCTGCAGGATCCTCGTCGCCCTCCTCCAGCTCCTCCTCCTCGTACTCCTCGGAGCTCTCTGGAGGTGAAGACGTTTCTTCTCAGCCCAGCCCCAGAGGCAGTGACTCTCCGGTCTACTGCGTCATGAGCACCATCCCTCACATCGAGGAGGAGCCTGGAGGATTTTCCCAAGAGGACTGTGATGGGAGTGGGACATCTGGGGCAGTTCAGGCCCTGACGGAGGTGGCGAGGGGCCTGGGCATGGACGTAGTGTGATTCCTCCATGTCGTACCGCACCATGCATCCATTGCAGCCTCTCTTGTAGCTGTTATGCAATTCAGTTGGTTTGCTTGTTGCTGTACATTTTGCTGCAGAGCCGTCAATACTGGAACTGTTTTTTTTTCCCAGCCAAAGCTCTCTGATGATCTCCAGTGTTTTTAGAGCGGAGGGTCATCTCTGCACTCGGAGAGTCTACGCTCATTATAGCAGCTCTAATGCTTCAGCTTAGCTTTGTGTCGTGTCCCGTTAATGATCGCCTGTTAAACAGAGGTTCATGTTCCTGACAAAAAGTTAAGTTTAAAGCACTACAAAGCCATTTCTATGTAACGTTGTTTTTTTTACATGTTCCATTTTCTGTGATGTTTCAGTGATGTTCAACGAAGAATTTTAGATGACATTATTTTTTATTGTAGCCGTGGAATCATCATCGACATCTTGAAATGTTGCTTAATTTTTATTGTTACAGATTTTAAATACATTTTTGATACAAAAGAAACGTTGTCTGGTTTGTTTTTTAAAGTTACATTTGTTGATAGTTTGTCTGCAGTGGTTAAAAGTTAAAAGTTTTTTGGTACCTGTACTTGTATTTCGTGTAACTTTATACTTCCATTCCACTTAAATTAAGAGGAAAATTAAAGGTATCAATTATATTATTATATAATATATAATATTTGATACCTTTAGTTACTACTTTGCAAATTCAGATAATTATTGCAGGTTAAGATGAGACTTTATTGATCGTGGCATTATATGTAGTACAAAATAAGCCTCACCTTTACCTGCTGCAACATTAAAGTACATGTTAATGATTAAATAATTATAATTCAGTAACATAATATGCATTATCTGTTTAGCACCACTATCGTTTGTTCAATACCTGTCTACCCACCAGCATTTTATGTTTAGTGCTGATTAGCAAATGTTAGCATGATAATGTGTTAAACATAGCTGCGATGCATACAATGAGCAATGAGCAAGCACATGCATATTAATATATTTAATCAAATAACCAGTTTAACAGGGTAATCATTACAGCGTATTTTATGACTGCACAGTTGCCAAAATGCACGTAAGAAATCGATGCTGGCAAACGGCCAAACCCAACATGCCTTACTGAGAATCTTCTAACTGAAGCTGTTCTAGTGCGGAGAGTATGTTTTGTTAATAATACTTGAAACCTTGTGAATTCATGCACAGACCAGAATGACCAGTAACCTTTACAGACAACACTGTAAATGAGTGATTGTTGTAGCTGTCAGACAGACTCTGGAGATTCAGGGTCCAAGGTAGGATGTTGCCAGAAAGCCAGGATGAGGGAGCTGATGTCGGTGGAGATTTTCATGATGTGAGTGTAGAAACTCCCTCCCTCTGAGGTAAACCAACTCCTGCTGCCTCAAAGAGGGAAGAGGGAAATACAGAGGTGGTGCAAAGAAACCATGAAAAGCCTCTTTTTGCGTCTGCGCTACAAGAGGTATCTTGATCTCTTTGCAGGAATTCACTGAAGAGTCTTTTAGGGCAGAGTGGAGCTCCACCCTCTTGTGAGCGTCCCACACTGGCTTCCATGAAGCAGTTTGGTATGGATGCATTTGAGCTCCTGGATAAGAGACGAGTCCCACGGGAGTTCTGGTAACTTTACAACTACTGCTGTCAGGATACAAGACTGACAAATCACTTATGTGTTGCGCTGAAGAATCACACTGGTCATCTACAATTTCCTGCTTCACCCTCTTTGCTTTAATGAAGCTGTCACACTCGTGCAGCCTTTTCCTGTGAAGTGAGCTGCTGTGTCTGCCGTCATGTTCAGGAGTCACTGTTTGGTCCCAAGATTTGTATATAAGACGTAAATCCTTCGCTGTGTCTGTACGGTGGCTCCTGTGTGTCTCCTCCTCAGCAGGTTTCTCTTTCCAGTGCAGGTTCGGAGTCTGTTCCAGTTTCTCCCAGTCGAGCTTCTCCCTCTTGGTCGTACGGCCGTGGCAAGATGCTGGTGAAGATGTGTGAAGGTCAGAGGGGTAACTTCTGTTGAAGTGATTTGGATTTCCTGGAGCGTCTAAAAAAAAAGAGAAGCAGAGGAGCTTTAATGATGTGACACATGTCGTACTGTTGCTAAAGCTATTTCTCACACTGCCGGCCTTAAACTCACTCAGATTTGTGTGAGTGCAGGAGGACTGGTCTGCTTCCTTGTGCTGCACTGAGTCAGGCAGACTGGTGGCGGGATACTCAGGTGTTAGATCTCGATGGAGACTGTTGGGCTTTTGCTGCATTTTCTGTTAAATTATGCATCAAATAAAGTTTGTTAAACACAAATTAGTCTCAGAATACAACTGTAGAAGTATACAACTCACACTGACAATATGTCTTTAGCAAAATAGAGAATTTTCTCCAAGAATGTATAATATCTCATATAGACATGTCACATTCTGCTTTTTTTGGATAGATATTAAATAAATTCAGTATAAATGACTTTAATTTTACACAAAATGTCACAAAATCTAAAAAAGGTGAACTACTTTCCAACTTTACTTGTTTATGTGACTTAAATGTTGATGTGTTTGATGATTACCTTGAGTTGTTCATGGTAATAAATCTTCCATGCAATGCAGACGTGCAGTGCGCCCCATTTTCCTCGTTTCTGGAATTGTTTTGCAAACAACAAACTGGTTAGTGGTGACATTTTGTTCAGTCAAACTAATTTAGGGAAGGACAAAGGAGTCACAATGGCAGTATTGACACGTCAGTTTTGAACGATGCATCTCGAACTCACTGTTGACGTGAAGGAGTTCTGTGTCGCTCTGTGAAAGGCAGTGATGGGAGCAAAGGAGGGCCTCGTTGCTCCTCTGGGAAGGTGCAACTGTAGCAAGAGGTGAAAGGTAACGACTTTAAATTATTCTCGGTGGATAAGTGGTAATTAGGTAAATCTCTAGTACATGTTTACAATACAGTATAATCTCATTACCTTACAGTCCTGAGTTGGAGCCGGTAGGATGGTCGAGGAGGGGTGCAGGATGGGAGAGTAAGCATGCTTGTGAGTGTGCTGATGCATGTGAAGATGCTGATGAACCAGGTTGTGCGCACATGAAATGGACTGCTGAAATACAAATGAACAAGTGTGTGTTCAGTTCCTGGTATCTTCTAGAGCAGGGCTGCTTGCAAAGTCTGACACCGTGAACTGTGGTCAACAAGAATACGATGTTGCATGGGGTCAGTAAGTTCTGTCTTCCTCGTTTTTCTGTCCTATATTTGTTTACATTTGGGTAAACTGGCACCATTAAAAGAATGCTGAGTTAACTATTAGGAATAATAGTTTGCAATGCACCCATGGATGGACAGACAACTATCACTGGACTACTTTGATACTGAAGAAAACTTGATGATTCTTGGATGAGTTATAAGGAGCATCTGTCTTTTTCTGACTTATGGATGTTTATTTGTGATGGACACAGACAACGACATCCCCAGAAAGTGTAAGTCACACTGAATCTAAAAATATGTGCATCATATATTTGTGTTCAGATTTGACTGAGTTATGACTTGGAGATGGAGTGCAAAGTTACAGTTCAGTACCTACCTGTGGTGCTGAGTGGGTTTGCTCCGGGCGTATATGAGGCTGGTTGAAGGCCCACTGGAGTCCACACAGACTGATCTGTGTGGAGCAGTTCACTGGCAAGATGGAGCCTTTTCTCTCTCAGGAAGAACCAGCCAAACACGAGCAGATTCAGACTGTTCTTGATGTCTTCTCAATCACCCTTATGGTGCAGACACAAACAGCGTGAGTCAGTGAAAATTCACAGAATTATAAATAAAGTAAATAATAACAGTACATAAATAGTTTTAACAATACAAATTGTACAAAATAAAGTTATTTTCAGTCAATTTGCCTTGCAAGTCACAAGCAAATGACAACATCTATTGCACTACAGATGGTAATCCAATTGAGGCATTCAGTGTGTCAATCCAATTTAAATATTTTGGATCCATCCGTTCCAAGGACACATGGTTAGTAATGCTGTTAGTGAATAAGGAGCACTGTTATATACAGTATATGTATGCTGAACATAAACTAGATTTACTGTATTGTGTATTAAATAACTTAATGTTTGAGGACATTAAACTTTTACTAGTTTTACCGCCAGAATATTTTCAAACCTGAATGTGAGACAGTTTTATATCATCATATAATATAAAAAAGTAACCAGTAACTGGTTTACCAACATTTTATTTCATTGTTTGTTTAATTTTTAAAGCAAAGACTCTGAACATTTTCTGGTTTTAGCTCCTCAGATGTGATGCTGCTTTTCTTTGTTTCGTATCACTTTGGGTCACGTCGGACTCTGAGAAATTGTTACAGGCAATCTGAAAGCATTCTCTGACATTATATTCAATTAACTGAGAAATAACCTGCAGATTCAGCTCATCAATATTATTATTAACCCTTTCTTTAGAAGATGGATACAATGACAGCAGTGCAAACAAACCCCTCTAAAATGACTTTACTATTAAATAACTTGACAGTGTCAGACAAAGATTTATTACAAGGCTCTTGTATTTGATTGTATTTCACAGTGGTGTCTGTGTTTTTGTCTGCTGAGAGTAGACAATCATTTTAAACCCTCGTACCTTCCATAAATTTAATTTAAAGACTAGAGTTGATTCCTCTCTGTGACTAAGCAAATGTTTATATGAGGGAGCTATTCATTCGCCCCTTTAACCTCTCTAGGCCACAGAAATCCAATCGCCTGATCCCTCCTTTCTCATAAAGACAAGATTAGCTGGAGGTTACACATCCCATGTTCTCTAAAATTCGTCCATGTCAGCGTGCCACAGAAATCTCTTAATCTAATTAGGGATCTGGTCGTTAGCAGCACAAACAGAGTGAATGAAGCATCAGAAACAGCCCGGTGTGTCATCTGAGGGCATGAAGATACTCGCCCCCCAAGACAAAACTCCATCATACATCAAGTGAATCTTAATACTTTAGAGCTTCCTGGGATGTAGTGATGTCTTTTTTTTTTTTTTTATTCTCAATAGTTCTCAGGAATCAAACGTTAAGATATTTGAATTCTTATTGACACTTTTAGTTAGTAAAGCACACACAAACTGCCAACGGAGTTTTACATCTCAATACATGCAAAAGAATTTAAAGCTGCAGCGATTCATTGATTAGAAAACGAATCTGATATTAGAGATTTCTGATTATTTTAAAGCAAAAAGTGTAAAAAGTCACTGTTTGCTGCTTCTCAAATGTTAACATTTCCTCTTTATTCTTAGTTTTCTGTGTTTTAAATTAAATATTTTGGGGTTTTAGACAAGAAGAGACATTTAAAGCTATCAACTCAGGCTCTGGAAATGTGTAATGTTTCTTTATTTTCTTACACTTTATACACCAAATGATTTGGTAGATTGAAATAATAGTTACTTGCAGCCCTAAAACTGATGCAACATGAAATTATAAATTATTGCATGTTAAACGTGATATCAGAGGAGAAGAGGGGTGGAAAGATGCTAGAAAGATGCTAGAAATTCAAATTTTGCTGTTTATTAATGTGAATTTGCCTCATGAGTACATAAACCTGTTTACCATCATAGTTAGCATCCATCTCACATATTTTCTTACCTGTGTGATGACTTCCTGATGTCTGAGGGTTTATCATCCAGTGATCATCCAGCTCCTCCGAGTGAAGATTATGTTTATATATTTAAATATGAGCTACATTAACTGTGTCAATCCAGTCAGCGAACAGGAGGCTGAATCCTCCTCTACAGATCCTGAACAGTGACTCCGGTGCAGCAGGGACCACCTGTTCCTGTGAGCCAGTGTCAGGTGTCTGCTGACCCTGGACAATTATTAGTCAGTGTTACTTACCAACACCAGGAAAGACCATTAACTACTCCTAATGGCTTAAACTAATCCCATCAGCTCTCCTAAACCCTTCTGATTCAGTTTAGAGAAACACAGCTTACGTGGCAACAGCAGGGTTTTTTTTTTCGAAAAAGATCCTGGAGAGACAATCGGACGTACAAATAAATAAATAAACAAACAAAAACAGACCCAAACGTCCTGATTCTTCACAGGACGTTTGTGCATGTCTGAACAGATTATTTCACACTGACATATTTTGCACAAATTGGGTCATTAGCTCTGAAATTACAGAATCAAAATGATTATAATGTTCAAGACATTCAAGAGACTTAATACAACAATTACTTATATTATTATTTCTATTTCTAAGAAATACCAATAAACTGTTTGGGCACAACTTTCAAAGTTATTTATTACATAATTCTTTACTATCTTGAAATGATAAGACTTTTGTGTGTCCCAGTTCTGTAACTGAATCAAACTTCACAAACATGAAGATCTTTAATTATCTTTTGCAGCAGTGCACAGCTTCTTCATTTCTTTGGTGCATTTTGGTGTAAGACATAACCTCCAAAAGCAAACTCAAAGATAAACCATAAGGGAACAGCTGTTTTTTTATGAACATGAATATGATGGCAATAAATTTGAATTTATTTTCCAAATGTAAGGTTGTTTTAAGGTACTACAGACTATAGTTCTAGACTATATATGGCTCCAAACAACTCCCAACACATTGTCCATGTTTGCTGATTCTTCTGTGTTATTGAGACGGGTTCTTTGAATTCTGCGATCTGGCTAGCTTGTTGTCCCAAATGGCCTCAGACAAATTAGGCTACACTTCAATTGGATTCCATTAAGCAGAACATAAGACTGTGATTGGATGAGGCTTCACGATGACATGTTCTCCTTGATTAGCTAATTCCATTCCCACTAACCATCCAAATCCTGTTAGTACGGGCAGAGTTAAAACTGCTGCTCTGTCGAGGAACAGTATTCCCCCGGCCATGAACCATTACCCTTTATATCCCACAGTTCACTCGTGCCAAGACAACTTTAAGCAGATTCTTCCACAATAGAAGTTACTGTAGACAAAGTTTTGTTCAGCTTAAATTAACCAAATTACAAACAACTATAGTCCCGCTCATGAATCCATTGGTTGATAAGTTACATAAATGTCAACGATATATACAGTATGTGAGATAATTCAGAAACTGTGTTGCTGTTACATCGTCTGTCCACCAGAGTGCACTGACAACTTTAATTTTCAGCTGTAAAATGTCTCAAACAGTACTTTAACGAACAAAACTGAAGGGATATATCATTAGGAACTACACCATTAGACACACTGGGCCTTTAACTAATCTAAGAAAACGTGTTAAAACTATAAATGTCTTTTATGTATGTTAATAAGACATTACAAAGGGAAAACAGTGTACAACTTATCTGTGTAGTCATAAAAAACAACTAAAGTGTACAACTGAGAATCAGCACATGTAAGTTTAAGACCCACATTTAATAGCAGGGTTTATGCAGAAGTCCTGAGGTTAAATTTAATACCATTTAATACCTTTTTAATACCTTCTAAATATTTTTTAAAACCTCAACGCAACTTGCTTCTAGTCATATAGCAAAAACAGGATCGATAAATGGGAGGGCAAACACACTGTTACTGTCAATCCCTTAGTTATTTACATTTACATTTAGTCATTTAGCTGACGCTTTTATCCAAAGCGACTTTCAGAGAAGATGCGATGGCTGCAGTGGAAGTTTGACTGGTGGTGGGACTCGGTTGGAGCGGTGTACTGGGCATAGCAGCACAGAAATTTGATATTAAAAGGTCCAGTGTGTAGAATTTAGTTGCATCTAGTGGACTAATCGCTGCATTGCAATCTCCTCACATCACCCTCGCCTACCTAGTGTAAAGGAGAAACAACACTCGAAAGGCCCTGTTTACAGTCAGTACTTACTTTGTCTGTTCTGGGCTACTGTAGAAACACGGTGTTTCAACATGGCGGCCTCCATGGAAGAGGACCCGCTCCCACTGTAGATATAAAAGATAGGTAGATAGATCCAACTACATAATTTGAGTTACGCTACTTGACATCTGCTAAAGAAATGACAGAATGCATAAGACACACACACATAACCATGCTCTCTAATGATGACATCAAGTATACTTGACCAACAGTGTTTTACAGGAGGATGCTTGTGAAAAGCTGTTCTATTCACACTTTTCAATGTAATTTTAAAATCAAACTTTTTTTGTGCAAAGCTCGTTTCAAGTTTTACTCCCAACAATCAACCATGTGCTTTTCAGTATTCATGTTTTTGTACCGTCATGCTAACCGCAGACTTCTTGAGAATCAGCACAAAGTTCCAGGTGTTCTCGTAACCATGGTAACTCACGGTGCCGGAGGAGAGGGAGCGACGCTGAATTAAGCCGTTTTTACACAATAATGTCTGGACAAAGTCCAGAGTAGAGTCACTGTTTCACACATGAAGCAACACCAGGAGACTCTCCGTGTCAGACGAGTTCTCACATGTTGAATAAACGTTACAAACAATCCCGGCCTGGTGTGGGTCACACGCACGCTGTAAACAATACCACTGGCTGTAGAGTGTGACAATCTGCCAATAAAAACATCACCCCCCCCTCCTCCAATATACATTGATCTCATAAATGGCCTCTGTAAACTCTAAATGACGGAGATAGCGACGGAGAGTACCTTAAAAAGTGGTTTAAATAATGAAGTTGCATTATGGGAAGTGTAGGATGAAGTGTTTTCATGCAAAGTGCAACATTAAATCACTGGAGTACTGTTTTAAGAGGAGAAATATTTATTTACCCAAAGCTGTTCAAACCTGTCAAAAACAAGCCAACAAGAACAAAGAGGATAAGGTAGACGCACTTTATTCCTAAAACAGAAGCTGCACCATCAGTAGCGGCACACAATTATATGTACACATATACACACACAATTACCTAAATCTGTTATATAAAATATATAATCTGACAATGTACCTTTTAATTCCTCTTCAGAGCTCATTGAGTTACTGTGCGAGAGACTCTGGAGCCAAAGCAGACAGAGAGGTAAGTCTCATCCACTCATTGGGTGGGACACAAATGCCCAGGCCAGCTTTTTACTTCATCTTTACAGCATGGCAATAAAAAGGTCTGTACCCTTTGAAAAAATAATATTCTAAAAGCAATCTACAGCAAATTCACTTGAACAGGTTTTTCCGTGTTGTAATTGAGAAAATTACACTTTTTAAACCGATTCCTTTACAGTGAGATGTACACACCCTCTAGGATTTGTAATATATAAAAGATATTAAGCATTAAAAATTCCACATTTAAAAACTTACAATAAATAATATATGCAGGCATTTCATTATGATAAAATTTCATAGATTGCAATCTACAGTCATTAAAAAGACAATTTATTCTCCTTTATGAAACGTCCCTTGATCTTCCAAAATGCTAAAATGGATTCTTGGCATCTGATTGATTGATTGGTTGATTGATTGGAAACTTCCAGTCAGTCAGTGTTGTGTGAGATACACCAGGGAAGAATAGGAGGAGGATTAGGAGGAGGGATGCTTCCTCTACGTTTGCCCTGATGGAGTGTGAGGTCCTTTTGAGCATCGAGGGAGGGGGGGGCGGGCAAAATCCACGATTCGACTGAGCGATCCGTCCAATCACATCTCAGCAGTTTTGATCCTGTTTAGAGTTCAGAGCATGTTCATGATGAAGTTGTACATCTGGGTGAGCACCACAAAGTGAACGGGCAGACAGGAGCGTCGGTCCTGGGTGGCAGGGTCGCACGTCAGCCAGGAGAGGGCGTTGTATTGCTCCAGAACGAATCTATCACGTGGACACAGACACAGCAGTGTTAACACACGTCCTTATTTAGAAAAAACAAAGAAAACATACAAGTCTTCAAGTGTACAGACGCTTGTGATCTGTGCAGCTTACCTGAGCACATCAGAGGTGTGGTTAGAGTCCAGAGGGTGGGAGTGCTTACTGTGGAGAAGCTCGTCTGATTGGACAGAAGACACGTGCAGGTGAAGAGAGGCCTGGGAAGAGAAAAGATAGATTTAGATTCATCCGAGGACAGAGATGCAGACCTGAGGGCGACTACATCTAAATAATTATCAGCCTATGACCGATTCAAAGAAAGATACCCAAGAAATCTCGAATCTACGATGAGGATAAGCGTTAGCTGCAGCCTCCCGACATGCTCAAAGTACCTTGAGAAAGAGTGGGCACTGGTTCTGGGCTTGAGGGCAGGCCGACCAGAACCAGTCGGGCAGTGGTCCAGCCTTGGCTGTGGAGACGAAGTAGCCCAGAGCCATCGGCTGCTGCAGGATGTTCAGAGCCTCCTCGTGGGACTCCATACGGTCTGCACTCTGGCCCTGCAAGACAGCATCGACGAAAATGAATGAACGGAGCAAGACTTTTGGATTTCATTGTCTCTTTACAACCATTGTTATCTACATCCTGTTTATGGCACCATGTATGAATGACATGAATTCTTCTACCAGTTCCTGTTTTTTAATGGTATTACTGTAACTCAGAACAAAAACCATGCGAGTCACTGTAAGGTTGTTTACCCAGGAGCACGTTTAAGTGTGACTATTCATACAATACTTCAAATCTCTAGTTTCAACAACATTTCATATTAAAATATACTTTATCCTCTAATTTGACGGTAAAAATAAAATTGATGTGACAAATCGTGTCTCAGCAGGCATGCAGGTGAATAATCTTCATGGCCTGACATTTAGAAATTGACTTTTAATTCGTCGTTAAATTATAAAACGGTGACAGACCTTGCTTCCATCTCCCCCCTGGTGGTAGTGGGAGCCAGGAGAGTGAACGGGGGAGGTCGTGGGAGAGTTGGGCAGGATGTTAATGAGGTCTGGATCCACCATGTCGTTGTCAAACAGGTCAAAGATGCCCATTCCATCAGATCCATCTGCAGAGAAAAACACAAGCACAGAGGCTCAGCGTTCGGATGTCACGAGTCGGCATCGCTCTCGGGAAGTTATACGTTTCAAGTCAGCGCCGCGACATACCGGGATTTATGGGATTGAAGTTGATGTCGATGGGCTCTGAAGTGTTAGTGTTGACCTGCACCATGGCTGAGGTGGGGAACACCAGGATGTGTGTGCAGGACGTGTCCTGAGGTGTGCTCAGCTGCGATGTTTGCATGTTGAGGGTGGTGCTGCGACCGAACACTGAGCCCGTTGACACAGAATCTGCAGAGGAGAGATCATTGGACGAGGAGTCAGCTTGAGAACAGCTTGAAAACTTAACAGGACTCTCTGTTACAAAACTGATATTTTACCTGGCATGATGACAAAGGAACCCTGGGGCTCCATGGCAACCAGACAGGCGCTAAGGATGCTGGGAGTGTCAGCAGCAGAGATGCCGCACATCCTACACGTCTCCTTCAGACGTTTACTGAGAGACTGCAAGTTCCTCCTGCTCAGCAGAATACTCCAGTCTGCAACAAGACACGAGCACGTTAGTGTGTTCAAGAGTGTAAGTAACTTCTTCAAACACTGCAGGTGTGTGTGTGTACCTCTCAGCTCTCCGTGTCCCATTCTACCAAGCCGCCCAATGACGACCCTCCACGGCAGCGATGTCACCTGCACCAGGCCGAGACACCACTCCCACAGCTTCTGCAAACCCACTCGCCTGGCTGAGCCTTTTTTCCTGCGAGCCCTGTAACAGACACAACACACACACAGCGACTTTAAATACAGACCGACAACTGAAGCAGCGATCCTGTGAGACTGTTTCTGTACATGAGTGCACGTACCTGTTGGGCACATCGATACTTATGATGCAGGTCTCCAGCAGTTCTCCGTGTTGGTCGGTGCAGGAGGCCAGCAGCCAGCGCTGGTCGTGGGACAGACAGTAGCCAACAAACAGGACGTTGTACTTCTGCGAGGCCTCGCCGAACGTCTCCCCAAGCTCCGTCTGCTTGTCTTTGATGGGAGCCAAAATGAAGGGCGGCGTGTAGAGACGCAGACACTCGGGCCTCTGCACAGAGGGAAGACTTGTTAGTTTACAAGTGAAACAACAGAAGACTGAAGGTCGACTTCCTGTTATCAGAAGCCACACCAGTTTCGGATATACAACCAGCATTACAGGCAGTTACCTCCGGGTTCTTGAGTGCCATGTCGATGGCGAGACCGGGGCCGAAGCCCGTTAGAGCCTTGAAGTTGGTGGAGTTGGGCAGGGGCCGCCGACACTGAGTAAACACGGAGAAGGCCAACGACTTGAGGTGCTGGCCGTAGACGTGGCGCTCCCCACTGTGCACCGGCTGCAGCAGATACTGGCAGGGAACGATCTGAAGAGAACAAAATAACAGCGGTACTTTAGACACAGGTTGTGATCATCTGCTCTAAAACAACCAACATGTAGTCGTGGATTTTCTGATCTGCGTATGAAGTGGAAAAAGTTCTCAAATCAACCTCAGAACAAAATGCTAAGATGAATGTTTGTGAAAACAAAACTTCAGGTTCCAAGCTGTGATGTATTTGGCTGTCTCGGTATGTGTCTGGCCTAATTAAAATTTTAACACTTTTTCCCCTTTAGCAGCAACATAAAGGACAGATCTTGTAGAGAGATGTTTGGGTGTTTATTTCGTGGAGAGAATGAGGAGAACAATGAGTCCTTAGAGACCTCAGCAAAAATCAAAACGAGGATCGTGTCCACAAAAAATTAAGTACGCATGATGTGATTAAAAGGTATTTATCTCTTGCTGGTGAAGGTGAAATCAAATCAAATATGTATTTTACTCTAATTAATATGAAAAAAGGAAATATACAGTAACAAATGAAGTAAGAGGACATTAAAGCTGCTGAAACCATTAGCACATTCACACCTCCGGTGCTTCAATATTCCCTCTGGCATGTTGATGCAATCCTGTGTCACTATATCACAGGTGTGAAAGTTATCACGTCTATTAGTGTTTGCTAATGAGTCCCCTGCTCCTTCTCACCTCCCTTTGTGTCTGCTGGTAACCTGCTCTGTTGTAGCTAAACTGATAAAGATGACATCAATCAAAGCTCGTCAGCACATGTTGATCAGTACCTGCACTGAGACAGCGTTTCTGATGCGAGCAGGGAGGAACTGGAGCATCTCCATGTAGCAGCGCAGCAGGCCCAGAGTGTAGGTGCTGGAGTGGACCTCTCTGTCTGCGTCCTCGTAGCTGAAGGGGTCGACGATGTACACCACGATGGCAGGCGGGTAAGACACGGCGTGGGACTCTCCGTCCGTTGGCTTCCCAACTTTGTCTCTCTCCATTGTGCTGTTGACAAAAAGGCAGAATATGAGATGAGCCGGAGCGCACAAACAAAATCACGCCGTCATTTTTGTGCCTAATCGGTCACAAAGAAACAAATCACTGAGGGGACGTTATTTAAGAGTACTTTTCTTATCCACTGCTGCTGTCACAAGCGAGTTCCCCCACTGTGGGATCAATAAGGTCAATAAAGTCTATCTTATCGTATGTTGCATGCTGCAGTTGCCGTATTCATAATACCGCTGTTCCCTCTCCCTCAATCACAATCCTCAACTGCCTCGCTCTAAACAAACAGGCATAAAAGAAAAGAAGCTTCTTGGTGTCGCTATTTTGCAGCATACACTGCAAGCCAGACACAGATGTTGAAGCTGGGTATGCAAAATAAACCAGTATCGTAGTTTAGTCCATGAGCACCAGCTGGATAGCGCCAGAATTTCAGGTTGACTGGAGGAGTCTCAGAGGTCTGACTGTTGATGCGTTTCAGGTTTTTTGGGGGTTTTAGTTTCGTTTTTTTTAGCATACCCTGCAGCCACCACCGACACAGTGTAAACTTCCCTTTTTCAAATGAGCGGGAAACCAGCATTTTCACACCTGATTCAGCAACGTCATTTTAACATAAAAAAAGTGAATCCAATTTTTACTTTACAGAAACTTAAAAAGTGGAACTGCTATCTTTGAACACGATCAACTGTTTTGTAGTTTTGAAAAAGGTGTTTCATCGTCATCAGTTGCATCCTTTCTGTCTGCTCGCTCACTCACGGCACCGCCACTCCGACAACGACACGCAACGACTGGTTGTGCTCTGCTACGTCGTGTACTGTACACATTCAACACTGGATGACAGCTTGCTCTCTGCCAAACAGCTCACGAGTCACAACTCAAAACTGTTCACTGTTAAAGAGTCCATTATATACAGTACATGCATGCCAGCTCTGGATAGCCTTAGTCTGACTATCGTATTACAATATAACTAACGGTTATGTGTTTACTGTGATATCATAACATATTTATAAACCACATTTCTCTCTTGCAGCAGAGAGCAATTGGCTTTGTCAGTAAGAAGTATTAAAAACTGAACATGCTTGGCAGAGCGGTAAAACAAAACAAAAAATAATCATCTCTCCATCTGGATGATTAATCGACTCTCATAATGGTAACCTACCTCTCTGGCGGCTCCGTGGGCCCCTGAGGCTGGTTGGCAGAAGGTCCATTTTCTGCCAGCCCCCCGGCACCCTGTGGGTTTGACTGGGGTCCATTCTGAGACGTGCTGCCCTGCAAGCCTGCTGTCCCGAACGGCGAGTAGGAGCTTGGCTTGGCTGAGGCCATTCCCCCGATAGTCTGGGAGCCTGAGGAGGAAGAGGGAGGGGTGCTGTTGACCTGGGCAGGCTGGGCTGAGCTGGTGCTGGAGCTGGTAGTGTTGGTGCTCTGGGGTCCTGAGGAGGTGCTGGAAGAGCTGGAGGTCTGGGAGGAGGAGGAAGAGGCCACAACCGGGCTGCGCTGGGACAATAGCGAGCTATCCAAAGACTGCTCTGACAGGTACGGAGCTGAGAAGAGAAAGATCAGTTGTCATTTTCACAGATCTTGTGACCATACGAACGTTGGAGTTTAAAATCAAAGAGTAAGGACGTTACCTAGATCGTATCGGCACACTTGAGCAAAGAGTTTGAGCTTATTAAAGGCTTCATTGTTTCCGTCTCTGGCAGCCATCTTAAGGAACCAGTCACTAAGGGGCTGCTCTGTCATGCTCCTTCCTTCTGTGGTGCCGACCTTCAATACGCCCTCTGGGTGACTCTTACAGATGGGCCTGTGTTGCCCGAGCTGGCATGCCTGTCAAGAACAAGAGAGTGGGTGAGAAAATCAAACAGTGTGAATCATTTCGCCAGAGCATGAAACCATTTTTTGCGGGGCATGTCGGGACAAGAAGGATGAGTTTCATCCAGCCAGGTGCGTTACCTCATACATAGCGCTCAGATCTTTGAAGAAGGTCTTCGCTCTGACGAGCAGAGCCTCATTTTCTGGGCAGATGACAACGTATCCCACATCTCTCTGGGAACCAAAAGGATCCAGAAGAAGCTTCTCCCAGTAGGGCAACCCGAAAGGAGACAGCACCACAAAGTCGTACTCGTAACCGACCAGAAAGGTGGGGATGGGCAGAGGCTCAGGAGACTCATCTGTACCTGTAGACGAAAGAGCCAAGTCATTAACAACAATTTTCTTTGATAGATCTCTGAATTTGTTACATTTGTTAGAGGTAAGGCTGATTTTCTCATACCATACGATCCCCTCCCGGCCATTTTGTGGAACTGCTGCCAGGTGAGCGGCCCCTGAACACCCCAAGAGCGCACACTTCTCTTCTTCTGAATTGTGTCCTGCAGCACAGGCTGGAGGGACAACAACACCCGCAAAACGTCCTGAGAGAATAGCTTGCTCATGTCCGCTGCTGCAAGAGGAACAACAAAGAGAAAGAAGTCTTAACTACGTTTGAGGTCAGGAATAATACAAAAAAAAAAAAAAAGGAACAACAAGCTTGGAGTAAGAGGAAATAACAACATACATTTGCATTTTGGCCACTGATGAAGACAGGTGCTTTTCACTAGTGTTTCATCTACTTTGCCTCCTGACATATTGTCCATGAACTGCCTGCCGTGCTCCAGCGCCATATAGCAGTCATTGTAACAGTCTCGCTCTTCCACTCTCAGAAATGAACTGGGGGCGGCTGAGCTCGGCTTGGGGTACTCCACGCCCGCCATCGGGGCGAAAGGGTTGGTGCACTGGTCCTGCAGCAGCAGGATTAGCTCATCTGGAGGTTTCTCCATCAGGCTGCCGGCTTTGTGCACCGTGGTGGCTCGCAGCTCTTCGAAACACCGTTCTGTGTCCCGACTAGAGTCCGAGCCCCGTCCCACCACGTCCAGTTCATCCTCCAGGAACAGCCCGGCCGATTGGCCGAAGCGTCGGTTCGCGACAGCGCTGAAGCCGCAAGTGCAGGGGTACTGGGCCTCGCCGTTGTCCTTGAGGTACACGCCTACGTCCGCTCCTCTGATGTTCATGTTGCAGACGCACACACAGCAACTGTCAAAGTTGCAGTCCTTGAAGAGGTTCATGACGGACTCGGAGAGTATGAGGGTGACGTAGAGGCTGTGAGCCTCGGGGATGGAGGGCACGGTGGCTGGCTCGACAGAGCTGAGTGGTCGACAGGTGGAAGGAGTGGAGGCGGGCGAATAAAGGTCAGAGTTGTCGTACTTGAGCGAGCCTTGGACGCTCGACGGGCCGCGGGGAGTCCGTGGAGTGCGTGGCGTGCGAGGCGTGGGCACGGAGAACCGCGGCGTGGCTGGGGAGGGCAGGATGCCCGTGCCGCTGTTGCTGGGAGGGGCGCTGCTGGACATGAAGGGTGTGTGGGTCTGCGGGGTGTAGGTCTGAGTGTAGTCTGGCTCCACACTGGGGACGTTACTGTGACAGAGAAATAACACGGGGATTAAAATCTATTTCATATTGTGGTTCCAACAGATTTTATATTAAAAAGGTACTGTAGCAGACATCTGTCTTGTGAAGGTCGCCTCCGTACAATAAAAAACAACACTGACCTGTCTTTGGTGAGGAGATTGACATTCGTTACTGGGGGTATCAGTTCCATTTTGCCCAGGGTCCAGCTGGGCGTGTACACACAGTCTTCTGGCAGTTTGATAGGCAACAGACACTGGCTGGGTAGTGTCTTCAGGGGTGCGTACATGGAACAGCCAATGAACAACTGACTCGTCTCCGGCTTGTACACGAACGAGAAGTCCTGAAGGCAAAAGTGGAAATGTTGAACAACACGTAGACATAGCTACATTTTTGAATTGCTCCACACTTGGCAGGTGTGCGACACGTACCTTTATTTCAGATGGCTTTGGGCTGCAGAATCCCTCCTCCACCTCCATCTTGAAGTGGTTGTTGAGCTGGCTGCCGTCCAACAGGCCCGCCCCTGCTTCCAGGCTATCCTTGCTGCCAGAGTTCATGGGAGAGTATCCCTGCTGCTCCAGGGAAGGCGGGGTGGGAAACATCTTGTGCAGATCTGCCGAGCCTGGTGAAATGACAATTATTCCTTCTCTTGAAACAATGTGTACAAAAGTCGTGATGCACAATGATCTGATGCTTTGTCTCCTTACTTATACAAGACAGCGGGTCCAACGTGGCTGCTTTAGTTTCTTTACAGCCAAATTTGTCCTCTGCACCGACTCCAGCTCTTTTGGATCCAGGCTGTACGGACAGAAGAAAGAAAGAAAGCCAAAGTATACAGTCAATACAAATAACTTCAGTCACAGTGTAAGGAGTAAAACTTGTGCGCCAACAACTTCATTCACCAGACTGATGCACTTACCGCTAGCTCATCCTCGTCCGAGTTGAAGATTTTATCCAGGTCGCTGTAGGACACAGCCAAGTCGTTCTCATGGATGAGGCTGGTCGAGGCTGAAGGTTTATTACCGGACGGACCCTGACCATCTGCGCCGCAAAACACATCGGAGAGGAGACTTTAAAAATCAGACATCAAACTCCAAACGTTTAATTTAAATGTCAAACCTAAGAGGGCCAAGTGGACGAAGTGTTCTTACCGTCTGCTGAAGCTCCAGATCCTTCTTCACCCTGAGTAGGAAGATAATGACAGAATTTAATGGAAAGTTTGTATCAGGGAAACTGCCGACATTTATACTTGCATACTAAACTCTGCTTTTAAACTGAGAATCACAACAATGTTAACGGCAACCTGTGGAGTTTTTTTAGCCACCCATAGCACTGCTGGATGGGCCACCATACCAGAAATCTCCACACAGGGCACCATCGAGTGAAAACCATAAAAAACAAGTTTATTTGCGGCTTCATCTCTGCATCTAAGGTGATGAACTACATCCAAATGTGGAACTAGTGGTGTTTTATCTCTTAGAAATGTACTGGAGGTCTGGCACAGCTGGATGTTTCAGTGCCTTTATTCAAATAATGGAACTTTCTTTCCCCCAATACCTCAAACATTTGAGGAATAAACAAATATAAACTTTTTTTCTTTTTAATTCAACAAAAGAAGCCAAACTTCACAAATGTCTACAAACAAACATCACCAGGATTGTAGCCAAAGAAAAACTTTTTTAATTACATATAATCCTGAGTGAGTGGAGTGAGTCAACAAGACTCAACAAGTTATTTTGTACCTGACAGTATTTGACACTCTGTGATTGCACATGTTGGTCACAGCCAATAACTTCAACACCGAGCCCTAAATGACACTCACTGTAGCAAAAAGGCTCTGAGAGGAAATAAACTAAACTAAACTAAACTAAAAAAAAACATGTCTGACTCGTCTGCGCTTGTCAGTAATACGGTTGGAGGTTGTTGTGACTCAGTAGCCCACCTTGTTTTTCTTGTGGCCCTCTCTCTCAGCTCCAGGCTTGTCCTTCTTCTCAGTGAAGCTGAACTCCTCGTCTCCCTCCACGAAGGCGTAAGGGTCTGGCTCCTCACTGTGTTCTCCGTCTCCTGTGGCGGAGGTGAGATGGCTGTTTCTCCGCTGGGCGTAGGTCTTGACCAGCTCCTGGGACACCTTCAGGGGCTGTGTGGAGCCTGACATCAACCTGAAGAGAAAGGGATGTTAAGACAGATGCAGGCATGTCGTTTAAATAAAACAGCTACATGTTGTTTTAATGCAGCCGAGGATGAATAATTAAACACGTACTCGGTGACGGATACTACGCTTTCTGTTCCTCCGCCTCCCCCAGAGTCATCTCGGATTTTATCCACAGGTAGCTGTGGTGTCCCGAAGTTGGAGGCCTTCTTCCTGGGCAGGTTGAAATACTTCCATGGGTTGTGGGTGGAGTCTTCATTGGGGTTGATGGCCGAGCCCACAAACACGGTGGGTTCCAAGGTTTCGCTGTAGGCTGGGGGGAAGGGCAGAGGCATAGGCATGTTCTCCAGCTGGGGCTCCTCAGATGAGCCCTTCTGTGGCAGCAGGCAGGGCTCCACTGACGGCGGGTAGAACGGTTGGTGAATGGGCGTGGACGAGCTCTTCATGCCACCTGGAGTCATGTCACCTTCCACGTGGTCGCAGGGGTGCGGGCTGAGAGGAGGGGGAGGCGGGGATCCGACGAGGTCTGCCGGGGGGCCGTGCGTGTGCAGCGTGGGGGCTTTGGAGGGCACCGTGTCCACGTGGTGCAGGCTGGGATACGAGCCCTCCTCCTGCGATCTTAGACAAAGCCTCTGGGTCTGCGGCTCCAGGGACTGCTCCTCGCTCACAGAGTTGCGGTGGTGAAAAGGCGTCTGCGGCCTCTTCTGCTGCTTCTCCCCCTTTTCCAGCTTCTCGCCCAGCTTGTGCTTGGGGGCCGGCTGGGGAGGCTGGCCTGATGAAGGTCCTGAGGTGCTGCTGGATCGCTGTTTCTGATTCTTATGCCTGCGTGGAAACAACAAATAATGCTTACAAGATACTTTCTTTGAATTTAAAAACTCTTGAGTCACTTGTGAATTTATAACATTCAACAAACCTTGAGCAGTTGCAATGTGGCCTGTGAGTGGGCTCCACAAAATCCCAAAGTCCAGTCTTGTCCGACTCCTCCTCACAGGTCCCATTGGTCAGAGTTGTAAACTTCCTCCTATTAAAAAGGCAGATTGACATTTAATCAGTCAACATGGAGGCACGTCTAACATTTGGTGTTGCTAGTTTTGCTGAAGAGATGACAATAAACATACTTGTGCCCTGTACGGTTTATGTTATACTCCTGCCACACTGACTCCACCATCTGGCTGGCCAGCCTGCGAGGGATTTTACCCCCGTGAAGAGTGTTGTTAGAGCTGTAGCCATCGGACGCAGAGGACAACTTGAGCCACCTCTGGGCAGGCTGATAATCTATAAGAAAAAAAAAAAAGTTCAATACTGTTCGCATGTGGAAACTCAAGCTGATAAATGTGTTGAATTCTGGTCGATGTCTTACCAGTCTGAGCCTCCTCTGGTGACGTTGGAGGAGTCAGAGTGACAGAGGACATGGCAGGATCTCTGTGAGCAGCCTGGCCCTGCTGAGCACCACACAGGCTTCCTGAGGTGTTGGCTGAGCCCTGAGGGACCACAGCGGGGAGGTCCGACAGGGGGAGAAGCACCAGGCAGGAAGGGTAAACCATCCTCACTCCCGCTGCAACCAAACGACCACAATTATTTATTTCGACCTCCAGAAATGATTTGTTCACATTTAAGTTAAAAACTTTAAAAATTCAAGATGTCTTACCGACAAGGACCTCCACAGCTGCCAGGGAGTCGTCCTCCCAGTCTGAATCCTCCATCTTGTCTTCCTGGACCTCCTTGGGATTGGGGCTGATGGGATAAAACTGCCTCCACTCCTCTATGAGCTTCTGAGTAGTGTGGTCTGACATCTTAAAAGCCTGACCGGTGAGGGTCCCATTTAAGCCGTACGGGCTCAGAATGACTGGAGGGCAGAGAGGAGTCACAAAACTCATGTAGGATAACTCCACTGATAAACCCGAAAAAAGGAAAATGTTTTTATGTCATGCGCGGCTAGTGCGTTCTTACCTTGCAAGGGGCTGGAGCTCTGCTGAGCGAGGCTGAGGTGCTCCTCGCCGAGTCGCTGGAGGGGCTGATGTTGAGCGATCTCCACGCTCGTGCATACGTTGCTGTCGCCGTGTACGAAGAAGGTGAACGCGCAAGACAGGTGCTCGCTGTACGGTGAGTCAAAGACAGAAAAGAAGCATTATTATTAGAATTAGAGAGATTTGTCCTCAAGTCGTCCCCACAGCTTTAACACAAGCTTCACGCAGCAGTCAGCACACAAACCCCTGCAGGCTAGTGAGGTTATCAGTGTACTCTCCATCATTGTTAGGGAAGCACTCAAGAGGACTGAAATGGGTGGAGGCTGTGTGAGAAGTACAATTCCTTGCATATTTGGCCGGGCACTTTGATCCATATCATGCTTTCAGGTGACAACTGTTGCTTCCACAGGAGACACGGGAGCCTCCAATCAGACGGCGCGCTCTGCTTCAGTGCAGCCTGAACCTTTATCAAACCTTCTTGCAACGCACGCGAGACAAAAATACACATGGGAGATTATTATAGCCCTGGAACGCTAAAACAATATTCATATTTATTTTCTAACTACTTTGGGAAGGCCAGGCGGCTAAATGCACTAAAATAGTACTTGTTGACATGGTTGCTGTAAAACCACAGTGCACACTCAGCATTTTCCAAAGACTGCCCTGTTTACCAGCCAAGAGAGGGCAGGCGACAGCCAGACTGCCAGACTCTTCTGTTTGAGGTGCTGCTCTGCTGCTGCTGCCTCCTCAACACACACACACATTTGTAGCCATCTTTATGTAAAAACAGAAGCAGCACACCAGAGAGCAAGAAACCCCCCCCCCCCCCCCCCCCCTCCCTCCTGTTCTATGCAACAACTCGTTTATATAGCTGCTAAAAACTCATGTGAAATCATCGCCGGAGCTGCCAGAGGGAGCCGAGCCAAAGGGGCTGTGCATCAAGTCAGCTTGAATCGACACAGCCAAGAAAGCAGAGGCTCAAATTAGTTTGTTAGGGAACTCCAGGGTAGACCAGCCCCCCTCATTCACGAGCACAGAGGGGGTGGGGGTGGGTGGGTGGGGGGGGGGAAGCTAAATCTATGTCACCACCCTTATGTGCAAGAGGTAAGGAAATACAGCTGCACAGAACGCCGCTCTGAAGCAGACGGTTATTTATGTGCTGCTGCTGCTGCCGCTTCACCTCGAGCTTATATTTCTAAAACAACAACAACATGGAGCAGTTTTACCGTGCGTTCGGGAAACGTAGAGGTGTAGACATTAAACGCACCCTGGAAGCGTTACTCTACCGCTTTAGCAAAGTCTGAACAGATATAGAAATGATGCAACATGCAGATTACTATTAAACCTGCTGGAAAATGTGTCAAGCTGGTGACACATTTAGAAAACCGTAATAATTATGTCATACTCCACTACATTATTACATCCGATTTCATTCCAGGAATCAACAGAACATTTTTTTCTAAGGGAATTACAAGATCTTGGTGACTCAAAGCAACATGGATCTAGTAGTTAAAACAAACTCAGATATTCATCCTCATCGGAGTTAAATCAGAGCAGAGCATGTCTACTCTACTCTGTTTTCTTATAAAGATGGCGCCTTGTTCCCAGAAACAGCAATCAGCTCAGAACATCACAGTTCACACAATACAGCTGCAAACAACCACTTTTCCATTTGAATCCCAAAGGGGAATATTAGCGATTAAAAGGCCGCCAGAGGCCAGGAATTTGTTATGGGAAGTTTAAAGCTCAACTTTCACAACAATGAGGAGGACATCTGCCTGACGAGGCTTTCCCTCACGGCAGTACACTACAACAACACAAATCATCATCTGTCTTTAACGCTTCGCGCACTGTTCCCAACATTTTCACAGATAAGTCCATCTCTTTATCAAGACGACTGTAATAACCTGCGCTCGCTGCAAATCTTGAACAATACTCAACACCAAATACCGATTAATGTTCAGCCCTCTAGCACGTCGTCTTCTTCTTCTGCTGCCACATTCATCTTCAGCAATAGGAAAGAACCTCCACGGTAGCTACGCTGGCTGATAGTAACAACAATGTCGTCACCAATTTAGCTGACCAATACGCTTTTCTAACTCCGACCTCTGAGCCTTTTTTTTTTAAACTTCTATATTGAAACCTTTCAGGCTGTTTGAATCTTTTTTTATTGTGAAACATTGGCAGGAAGTGAAGAGATTTATTAACAGCGATAAAGAAGAATGAGTGAGCGAGAAGAAAGTCAGATAGCGAGTGTAACACGACTATCTTACAACAGGCAGAGGTACAGGAGCGGTCCACGGCTATAACTTGTGATCTGACTATTAGCCAGCTGAGGGCTTTAATTTGACAATTTATGGCGTGTCATATAACTTTGTTGTCTGCTATTAGAAAGCAAGACGTACCTTTTATTAATGGTCTTCTCTTCCTTCTGGTATGGCTTAACGAACCACTTGCCGATGCGGACAAAGCCACGGTTCATGAGACAGCGCTCCAGCAGGTTGTGGATGGCCTTGAACAGGAGCGTTCGGCACTCGTAGGACAGGCCGCTCTCCCACTCGCCGTCCTCCTCACCTGGAAAATGAAGTGGATACATTAAACCGTATACTTTTTTCTTTTTTTTTTTAAACACATCTCTACTTCCTGATAAAGACAGCTGCCAACTGTGGTGTGTCAGACGGGTCTGACGCATACAGAGAGGCTTAGTTTGGTTTGTAAACAGCAGACTACGGTAATGCCTCAAGTGACCCATTCGAACATATGAAAAACACTTGAGTTCATCTTGTTGGTTATCCCGCAATGCAAGCCCCGTAAGTGTTAGTACTGACAGTCTGTTGCTCTCTCTGTCTCTGCAATGACCAATCTGTGTTGTCTTCAGAATACCTGGCCACTTTTCACCAATATGATTATTAACAAAGCTCAAATGAACCCTTCATCCAAAAACCAAGACTGTGTCAGGTGACTGTGATGCACAGCAGCTTGCTCTTGTGCTATCATGCAAGTCTGTTACCTCCGTGGCCGAGGGCCAACGGATTCCACAAGGCTTTAGAGACTTTATAGAGACCCGTTCACCACGAATCAGTTAAGTCCGCTGTAACTTATTATTATCAGACTTTGTATCATTAAAACTGCATTAAAACTCTCTGCAGCTGAGAACGGCTGGCATCGTCATCCGATGCTGAGCGTGTTTAAACATGAACAGAGTTTCCACAAATTGACCAATTTTGCCTGCAATGCTCCGTCAGCAAAGCAGCTCTAGAAAGTCCCTGTCAATCATTACACTCTTGACATTTATTTTATCTGATTTTAACATCTAGAGAAGCTGCTCCGATCCTAAAGAACTAGTCTGACTGCTTAGATATGTATGAAAACAAACAAATAATTTGGGGTAGATGCACAAATATTGTTGCCGCTTCCACCGGGGAATTAAATATACATTACAAATCCACATCGTGCGCCTGCAGAAGACACGCGACGAAGTTCGGTGGCGACGTTGTATGCACTCACTTGAGAGCTCATTATGGATAAGCTCGGCAAAACTGGGGTCATCCCCCCACCAGAAAAGCCAGAGCTCTCTGCGACCCGGGGTGTGGTGCCTTCTCCACACGCTCAGCACATCTGCCGCCAGGCATCGGCTGAAACTACACAGGATGGGGTCCTCCTCGGTCACGGGGAATAGGATGGGCGAAGACGTGGGTCCTTGCCACACGAAACGCCTCCATTTTATTCCGGTCAAATCGGCCTAAAGCGGAGGAAGAGGAGGAGAAAAACAACATGAGAATCAAACACAGATCACATGTTGGTGACTGTATAAGTCAGTGAACGCGTGCGTGTTTCTTCACCTGCGTACAAAGTTATGTCAAGCTGTCATACAGAAATCACTTTCAATGAGTAAAGTTGTAATATGAGACTTGCTGACGGCCTGGAAAGTTTTGCAATACTTTGCAGCACATGACATCACAATCATGCCTGAAAATGTAGCTGTCATACAGTCATGTACTCACCAGTTATTAACAAATACTGGCGCACAAATGCACATATGTGAATAATTTATACATTTTATAGCAACTTATCTTCCATTACGGCTATTATTTTACCACTTTAATCCAAGAAATCACATTTGTTTCCCCCCCTCTCCTGTTGGCCTGACCTGTTACCATCATGCAACTAACGTTAATGCTAGCTGGGTAATATCGCAGTGTATTCATGAGGAAACTCTTCAATATAGTCAGCCCCGTGCTGTGAGTCTGTCTGTGTGTTGTGAAAGTTAAAAGCTAAAAAAGATCACGATTTGCTGAGTCGCAGGGCCCCCCCACCCACCACCCCTCCTCCGATGCCTTCACGCCAGTCTGCAACTGACGTTACAAAGCTTGTTGCCTTGATTAGCCAAAATGGCTTTCTGGCCTCTCAGTGTGAGAGCTAACGCAGCTAAGCTAAGAGAGAGACACAGAGAGAGAGTGAGAGACTTACCAGGCAGAAGAGGTTGGAGTGGCAATCCTCCAAACTGGCCCCGTTTGGTACAAAGCACGAACTCATCCTTTTCACTGCGTGGTTGTAACGTTAAAGTCCATTGTCTCAATCACCATCGGCGAAGCGACGTCCAGGTTGTAATCAACCCCCCCCCCCCCTCTCTCTCTCTCTCTCCGTTAAAGCGCTGACCAACTTGCTAGCTCACACGGCTAGCCGCCGCGGCTAGTCAAACAAGACAACTTCTAACCGGCGCTAGCCCGGCAGCTAAGCTAACGTTAGACAGGCAGCCAGATATAGTAAGCGTCTAGCTATTACACTCATCAATCCTGTTTGAAACGTATTGTCTGATCTGTGTTAGCCCCCCCCCCAGCTAAAGAGCTTGCTTGCTCGCTTGCTTGCTTGCTACATTACCTCAACGTCAAAATAAACGTCAACGGTTAAACACGAGCCACCGGACTAACGGTTAAAAAAAAAAAAAAAAAAGTTATACGCGCAATAAAAAAAAGGCTGAAAACTTAAAAACAGAAAAAAGAAAAACTTCACTCCCCCCCCCTCCACCTTGGTGTGCTAATGCTAAAATGCCAGGCTAGCTGATCTGAAACAATTTCAAAGCAGAGGAACTCTCTCCCCTCCCCCTGATCTCTCCTAGCCTGCTAGTAGCACACAAAAGCTAACATACCAGAGCTCCAGCCGCTAGCTCGCTGAGGCTAAATAAAACAATCAGCTACACGCCGCCCTCCTTTTTCGCTAAAACCACCGCAGCGCTCCTCCGTCATACTAAAGACTACTCCCGAAACGGACGAAAACGCCAAATCAAGCGAGACTTCTTCTTCATCGGCTACTTTTCTCTCTAGCCTGATCCATGGGTCCTGCAGATTTCCATTATTTCAGTTCATGGATTGAATTCTTTAATGGCGGCCAGGAGGACAACTCTGCCTCTCAACTCCTATTGGCCAATTTGTGGTAATGGGGAGGAGGGGGGGGCGTCATCATCGTCTTCAAGTAGCTCCATGACTTCACAGTTTACAAGATGAGAGAGCTCCAGTGCATCTGTCATACAGTCAGTGGTCACTCCTCAAATGATGTCTGTTGCTAAACATGTTTCACTGTGCATGTGACTGCTCTTTTTTTTTTTTTTTTAATTCATTTAATAATTTTTCTTTAACAATTTCTGTAACACGGCCACTTTATATTTTTAATATAGCATTTTTATTTCTACAGTTACTTTCTACTTTTATATAGTTTTTGTATAGATGTTTTGCACGGGTTAACTTCTTAACACACAGTTATATATTTATTTTCTATGCAAATGTTTAACTCCTCTGCACATTTTTTAATTCCTCTGTACATATTTAATCCTTTGCAAATGTTTAATTTCTCTGCAAATGTTTAATTTTGCTACAAATGTTAAATTTCTCTGTACATATTTAAATTTAGATTTATCTCAGCTCAATTTTAACGTATGGTTACTGTGTTATAGGTTAATTCTAATGTATGTTCAATGTATCAATCAATCTATCTATCTATCTATCTATCTATCTATCTATCTATCTATCTATCTATCTATCTATCTATCTATCTATCTATCTATCTATCTATCTATCTATCTATCTATCTATCTAATTAATAATCTTACCACCTGCACCATTGCACTAGATTAGATTAGATAATAAATAAAAGAAAATGTGTAATATACACTATAGAAGTAAAATAAAAAGGGCAAACACAACGAACAGACAGAAGTATCCTTCAGCCTATACAATACACAGAAAACAAACGGGCAAACAACAGACAAGTGTACAGATGTGCAAAAACGAGTACTGAAGGTAAAGTGGCCATGATATAAATACTATTGCACATGGTAAGTAGAGTTGGAATGGAAATATAAATACAGATAAAAAATAAAATAAATATAAAAGCTGGTGAGTAGTGGTAATTTAAACAGAAACAGAAACTACAACAGCGGCAGGGATGAAGGACTATCATCGGTCCTTTACCCAGTTTACAAATGTCTATAGATAGATACCAAGTCCATATATATATATATATTTTTATATATTTATATATTTATGTATTATGTTTCATGTTTTTATGTTATGTTTTTGCGTCTACCTGTCATGTCCCTTGTCTTTTAAACTGTACTTATGTCTATACCTGTATGTACAATTGAGAGCACAGTGAACCGGAGTCAAATTCCTCGTGTGTGTACACATACCTGGCCAATAAAGCGATTCTGATTCTGATGAGAGAAACTATGTTGTTGTTTTTTTTGCACAGAATATGAATTATTATAAACTGGATTTTAAATAACAGCATGATTGCATTGACTGCCTTTTGTTTGTGCACTGATTATCCTGCAAATATGCAGTTATTTTGGTGAAACTGTGGAGAAAAACGTGTTTATATATTGAGCATATGATCTAAGATGCAATGTGCATGAGCAACTTTTATTCTGTGTTATATTACTGCACTAAAACAGTTAATAACTCAGATATTCACAGTGCAAATTACTGCATTTTTGTGTATTTTTAAAAAAATAACAAACTATATATTTTCATACATTCAAGCGCACTTCAACGCCATCCTCCTGTCATATCCACACCAAGCCACAGGGCGGAGACTTTTACGCAAGCGTTACCCTTTGTACGTCCCTCCCCTAAAGCAGGCGGAGCGTCAGATGATCGAGAAAATGTCAACAACATGCCGGAGACTTCCAGAGAAATAGAAACTGTTGAGGGAAGGAGTGACAGACAACAAAGAGAGCAAGGAAACCAGTCGTCTCATAACGTCGTGTCTATAATATCTCAGTTCGCAGACGATAATCTAACGGTTGTGCGGGTAGGAGCCTCCCTTTGTGTGACCTACAAATGACTGGTGGTGCATGGGCATGGATGTGCAACATGGTCACCTCACCTGCATCGATATTTAATCTTTAGCCTAATTATTAGTAAAAGAGGGACTAAAGGAACAAAAATCTGGACTCTCAGGACAGATTCCCTCCCTCTGCACCAGTTATCCTGTCAGCCATCACCAGTTGTCCCCAGTGGGGCTTTTGATGCCCCCTGTGTCACCACAGTATCCGTCAAAGTCTTCCATAATTGTCACTGTCTTGTACACGTTCAGCTGGATTGATGGTATCACTGTCATCCTCTGCCAACTCTAAACCCTTCACTGCTCTCTTGTCTCTCACCGCAGAACATAAGCACCGTGCTGGCAGTTACTGGTGTTGTTGTCATAGCAAGGAGTATCAAACTGGTAAGAGAGAAAGACACACACACGTGTGGCACATTTTGGTTTTAATGCACATTTTATCACCTAAATAAAACAACAGATTCTGCACTTTGTTTCAGGATACATTTAAACAAATACCACGGTCTAAAAATACTGCATTACTCTGTTACTTGAGTAAAACTACAAAAGTATTAACAGCTAAATGTACCCAGAGTATAAAATTATGCAGAATGGCTCTCTTCAAACTGATATTAGACCCAGAAGTGCAGTGTTATACTGATACCAACGATAATCGTGATATTTAAAAATGAAATATTGATGTGGTGTTATATATAATACACATATGATCCATTCATTCTTTTCTCTCTGTTTCTGCTTTTAAGTGGCAGTAATGCACCGCTGAGTGTGAATACATAATAAAAGTTAAAGGTCCAGTGTCAGATTTAGGCGTCTCTATCTACAGAATATAGCAGAAATGTAATCTAATATTCATAACTATGTTTTTATTAGTGTATAATCACCTGAAAATAAGAATCTTCATGTTTTGGGTAACTTAAAATGAGCCTTTAATATCTACAAGTGCTGCAGGTTTTCTTCCCTGGTGTCCACAATGTTCTTACAGTAGCCCAGAACAGACAAACTAAACACTGGCTCTAGATACAGTCTTTCGCACTTTTCACACGTCTTGCGGCCACTGTAGTTTCTCCTTCATGCTTGGAACAGGAGCGTGAGTTGAGGGGGTTACAATCCGCAACTACACCACTAAATCCTACGCACTGATCCTTTAAACATGAGTTTGGCTGATAGATTATATCGTTATCATCACCACAATACCTGTATAGTGAAAATCTGTTATCGTGGTAGCGCTAGGCTATTCAATTATGGAATATTATAATATTTTGTACAGTCCAGAGGATTTTAATGTTGGAGATTGTCAATGTGGAGCCAAGATCTGATACTTTGTATACTACTGGGTAGATTAGTACTTATGTACTGGATCCTCCATCCAGTGTCTGTAACCGCTTGTCCTCATTGGGGTCGTGATTTCCCATCTGACTTAGGGCGAGAGGCAGGGTACACTCTGGACAAGTTGCCAGTTCATCACAGGGCACATAGAGACAAACCAACCACTACAGGCAATTTAGAGTCACTGATTAACCTGTTAACCTTCCTGTTTGGGAGAAGGCTGCAGAACTCAGAGACAACCCACACAGAAAGGCCCCAGCCCAGGTTCAAACCTGGAACCTTCTTGCTGTCAGGCGACAGTGCTAACCACTGCCCACACTGGATCATAACATATGTTTTTTATGTAAAAAGTAACAGGTAACTAGTGTCAGATACATGCAATGGATTAATAATGACCCTCTGAAAGTATAAAGTTGCATAAAACAAACTTACTCATGCACGTCAAAACTGTACTTAGGTACAGTACAGTAAATGTATTTAGTTCCAGTCCACCACTGCTAGTACTCTTTAGTGAAGTGGAAACTATAAAGATTCTCACAGACTAACAGCTTGATTGAGACCAAAAGTCTCCATCTATTTAATCTGATTCCTGATCTCATTGTGCGTTATAACAATGTGAAATATGAGATGCATTTTCACATATTTTACCCAAATGAGTCATTAAACGTTGCCACTGACTCAACTGTCTCATTCCGCCTCTTCAGATCACCAAATTTCAAGCTGCGTCTGAGATCCCCGCTCGCTTCATCGAGAGGAACGTCAGCCTTCGTGGGAAAGTTCATTCGATCACAGAGAAGGGAGTTGAAGTGGAACATGTCCCGATTTATCTGCCGGTCCTATCGCCGGTACTTTCAAAACACAAAGGTAACTTGAAGTGAAGTGAAATCATCAATCTTGTATGCCTACACAAGAGTAACCTGTTGGATGTTTGAATCTTGTTACACCAAAATTGTCACTGTGACATTTGTATTTTGTAAAGTCAGACTTTGTTGCATTTGATCATCTTTTCATGAGTGGGAGTGACAGGTAAGCTTGTTAGCTGTCTTATCAGATCATGGTGTTTACTGAGCAATAAAATCAATCAGCTTGTGCTTTAAAGAGAGTGCTCCATCAGCAGCTTCAGTGTGAGCAGCTATTTCAGATATTACCTTTGTCTTACTTGACCTCCCACGTTTTAAAGCTGGTTAGACTCATTGTGTTTGTTTGGCCTCTGTAGCTGTTGCACAAACATCATTTACTGGCATTTATTTCATAGACAATAATCATAATTATGGCTTGACGTTGAATCTCAATACCTCAAAAGCCAACCCTAACCCTAATAAGTATTCCACAGAATGCTCATTATTACAGCTATAACCTTTACTATAGCATGTTTGGTTAATAGCTCTTTTTTTTGGTCCTCTTTAGGTGTGTCCACGTCCCCGATGCTGGTCCGTCTCGCAGGGGTGGAGTTGACTCCCGAGGGCAGGGTATGGCTGCAGAAGAACCTGGCTCCTGCCCAAACAGTGTGGCTCAAACTTATCAGCAGAGAGGACGACACGCTACACTGTTTGCTGTCTCAATGCAGGGTGAGGGATCTAATAAAGGAGACAAATGGAGCCCATTTGTCATAATTGTTTGCTTAATGTCAGGCTGATGGGAGTTTTTATTCTATTAAGTCATTTCCTTGCCTTCCCTCGTGTCTCCAGAAGGGGTCGATGTGGAGCTACTGTGTGAACGAAGAGGTCCTCAGGCTGGGTCTGGCTCGCACTGCGCCTGTTGTCGGAGTCCTGCCTGACTCTCGTCTCTACTGGCGTCTCCACAAGCGGCTGCACAGGGCAGAGGTCAGAGCTGAGAGGAAAGGGCGTGGACTGTGGAAGCAGGACAGCCTATGGGAGAGAGCCTCCAAGGCTGTCTGGGACAGTGCTTTATTCAGATTGATGAAGAGGATCTTTAAGAGGAGCTGATGCACTAAGTGACTGATTGTTCCAAGACAGAGCTCTGAAATGATCAAAACGTGACGGCACACACTCTGTTTCATTTATACTGCCAACTGATATGTTGATGCATCGAAAAAGGAGTTTAAAAGGCTAAAAAAGGTGTCATCCATCACTAATCTGACAGACATGCTTCTCAGTGTTATGAAAACAGTTAAGTTCCTCTGATATCACAAACAACAAGAGCTCTAATTTCTACGTTACATTCCTCGTTTCGCCTGTTGTAAAGCTTCATGGTTTATTTTTCACTGTATGCCACGATCTTTAGAAGTTAGAAGTGATTAAAAAGGTTGTTCTGCCTGATACTAATCCCTCGGCTTTCACTTTAGCCCACTAAACCACGGCTAACTCCTCTGTGTGTGTGTGTGTGTGTGTGTGTGTGTGTGTGCGTGTGGGACACCCCACTAAACACAAGACGGGGGCGGGGTATGTTAATGGTGTTCAAAATGGAGAGAGGGGGTCCACTTGTCCCTCTCTGAGATCACTGTTGCTATAGAAACGCCAAATGTGAAATACAAAGGCTAAACTCTATATTGGCTACCCTCAAACCCCATGGGAGCCATACATGTTGTGTGTATGTGTGGGGGTCTTTAAGTACCTATAAAGAGGGTCCTTGTAGCTGTAATATGACCACGACATTAGAGTATTTAAGCACTGGTATAGAGCAGAAAGGACGTCTTTGAGTTCATATAATTATATAGCATAGAAATTAACACACAACCGAAGAATTAAAGATAATTTTCAGGAATTGATTTTCTACCGATGAGAGTAAGCACCCAAGAAAATGTCCAGGATTGTGCTCATGTGATTGCCAAAATGACACCTTGTGCCTCCATGTACTGTCATTGTTATCCATGCTTCATCCATGCGAGGAGGAGCGGAGGAGGTGGAGGAGGGCCTGCAAATAAGGCAAGACTGTGATGTGTGTCCTGTGGGGTGCAGGGTGAGGTAGTACTGAAGTGCTCAGTCCAATGGGCGCAAGGAGATTAGTGCAAAGGGGAGGAGGGTCACAGGGGTAGAATGGGATTTTGGGTCCGAGCACAAAGGCAGGAGAGGAGGAGTCACAGAGGAAGGGAAAGGGGAGGTAGGCGGTGGGGGGTGGTGGTGGTGTTGATGAATCAGCTCGCCTCTCTTTTGTTGTGCAAATGTTACTAGCGACTGTTACGGCCCAAGAGGCTCGTGATTGGTGGGCTGGTTTAAATTGTAAGGTGCATTTCAAGGCTGATGGCTGTTGCTGCCAGACTTTGAACTGTCACTGAGGGGAGGAGTGGGAGGGAAACCACGGTGGGGACGGACAACAAGGGGGGAGAGAGAGAGAGAGAGAGAGGTGGTTTCTGGTGCAGGTGGAGATCACAGAGAATTAGTGCTGTAAATTTAAGACTGCAACTTTTATCGCCACTCAGATGTGGCCAAATATTTGTGTTAGGCAGGGATGTTTTCCATGTTTGGAGACATGTGGGCAGTATACTGGATTATATAATTAATTATTAATCATTTAATCTTGCATTAGCTATTTGATTCTTTAAATGAGCAAGAAGATCACTGAAAGAAGTCGATATAGGACCACTTTTTTCTTCATCACCTTTTAAATGCTACTGCAAAATGACTGTTTGAATTAAAACTTAATCACAATGAGTCAAATATGATTTAATTAACATTATTAATCAACAGAAATTAGGTAGTCACACTGGTAATAATGAGATTTTAGATGTTTATGTTAGTAAAAAGTCTTTTTTCTCCTTTGTCTGTTGCTGATTTTGATTGGTCGGCCTGCATGAACGAATGAGTATCTCTTTGGCTCTCTTGTGGCAAACTAGTCCACTCCCAAATCCAGTCCACCTTTTCCCAAATCCACTGGTCCCACACCAGTAGCAGTCATTTGAAAAAGCACTGTGCTTGATGTAGTGGTGGGTACTTGCCCACACCAGTGAAGTTGTTGGGACATTCTCCTCGGTCCATGTAACCACACCGCCTGGGACTATCACTGATTAAATCACATTTGTGCGCCGTGTCATGGACACTCAGCGCCTCGAGGACTACTGCTCCGGTCAAAGTGGCAAGACTTTGTGAGGAAGCTGACAACGTGGTTTGGAAATCTGAAACTGAAGTGACAAGTAAGTGAGCCCGTGATGCATGATGTGATGTGATGAACGGCTGGCATTGTTTTTGTTTGATGACTTTATGTCACACGATGTGCATTTTATTAACTTAAAAAGTCACTTTCTGGAAACTTAACTGCACTTTTCTCTAACTGGCAGTCTGCACACAGTTTGCGGTCACTTTAAATTTACTGTTGGTAGGTTACTGTATACAGTATCCTAGCAGATGTGCACCTGTTAAAACTTCGTGGACACATGCTCTGTCAAAGAGAAACTCAGGCCACTTCAATCCTTATCTTTATTGCACCACTCCAGGTAAGACACACAGACAGTCATCGGGCTCAAAATATACATATTCTTAACTTAGATCATTTTGACAACCACAAACTGTCTGAGCTGATGTGATCACTTATATATTTTTATCCCATGTTTTGGCTTCTTTGTTACCAGAATCAATAATTCATCTGTGTGATCGATTCAACATTTTCAGCTGCGTGGATTTCACATTTTGGTGCTCCTTCCCCATTGTGCTTTTAACAACAGAGATTTGCAGCAGGGCAGCATAACAAAGGCCTTTATTACACTCAGCCGGTAGCCATCCCAGAGAGAAAGAGATGGGGCACCACTCCCCCCACCGTCCGAAAGCAGAGTCCTTGGGGATTTTTTGATTTGATTTGAGTGGTTGTGTGTAGATGGGCCGGGGTGTGAAAGACAAAGAGATTTAAAGAGACAGAGAAGCTGGTGTGACACTTAACGCTGAAATGCACCCCAAAAACCACAACGGTCAACTCTCCATCGCTGCGTCAGCGTGTTGATAACATCTCATAAAAGAAGTGTCTTTGTCAGGCACAGTTGGTGATATGTAAATTGATACATGCACAAAGGCCTCAGGTGCCAATTCAGCCACTTTTAACGTGCAGTTAAGTGAAATTTCCTCTAAAGTGAGGCAGATATATCCTTTCACCTACTGTCACAATAATGCCTTACTGCTCAGCAACAACAACACTGGGTAACTCTTCCATCACATGCACTGTAGGGGCTGTGTGTGTGCATGTGTGTGTGTGTGAAGGAATGCGTGAGCCGTAAAGTGACTCCCTTGTTATTTTGTGACTTGAAGTATTGTGAACAGTGTATCAGCTTGCTGGTATAGGGTTGTAGGAGTGGAAACATGACTCTTTGTGGGTGCTCTGATCCCTCATGAATAATTGAAGTTTCTTGGTGGAAAAGAAGGGAAGAGGACTGGGGGTGAACCAAAACTATACACACTGTATGTGTGCGTGAAGGCAAAAGACGTAAACATAAAAGCAAGAGAGTGACTTCCTGACGACGACATTCCCTGGAAAATTAACAAGTTGTCACTTTGTGCGTCAGAGGCCAATCACTTGCAAAGCACTTGCTCGTATCCATTTACAAACACTGAAATGGGAAACTGTGTATGTGTTGGGAGTCTCTTGATACAAGCTGACAAGCATAATGTGAACAATTCTCGCTTCTCAATGAGGACATGAAGCAGACAGTTTGAGTCCAAAACCTAAAAGTAAAAGTAAAGGATAGGAACAGGAGGGAGAGTGTCCGCTTGAAATAGATCTGAGGGTTTGACTTGTGACCTTACCCACCCCTCAATTCCACGGAGAAGCAAGATGACCCCACTGAACACACACACACACTCACGTTTTACCACACACATACACAAATGTGCACACGGCAGCACACATGAGAGCTTTTGAAGTTTTCAAAACATGTCATTAACTTGATATTCTGGCTCAGGATTTCCGATAAAATTCTTACGTTAGGTGCTCCTTGATATCTGTTTCAGTGCATCGGTTTGGAGCAGACAGCACAGAGGAAATTCCTGTTTGCACCCTGATGCTCCACGATGTCATTGACCAGCTCACATAACTTCACTGCCCCTCTGCAACATAACTCTGACCCCTCAGTAACCTCGCTGCCTTAAAGTTCGCTCTGTCTCCTTATCAGGTCAAAGGCTCAGTGAAGCAGCTCTGTGCAGGACAATTTAGATGTTACAACTTCCTCCTCTCTCCTTTCAGCTGGGTGAAAACACATTATGGCTGTTTGTTTTTATAGGGATGAAATGTTTACTTGATAAATCAGTGAGTTGATCATCAGAATATGAATCTGCAACATTTTATAAGCCAAACTCTCAAAAATGTTTTTTTCAGCTTCTTTAATGTGAATTTTGAATTTGAAGGTTTCTTTTGTTATATAACTATAAAATTTGATTTGATTATCGTATCAAATTTGAAGATGTCAAATTGTGATCAGTCATTTTAATTCATTCAATTAATTGACCAAACAATAAATTGGTTATTGAAGAAATCAATGAGAGAAGTCATCAATAATGAAAATGATCAGTTTAATCAGTTAGTTGCAGCCCTAAAGTTTTAACACGATGATATTGCATGTAGATGATCTTGAATCTGAAGTAAAAATGTGACCTTTGAAGTACAGAAAAGAGCATCTTGAGAACATTATAGACATAAACAATAACTGGATCATTAAGTTTGATAGACGGTTAGCAGGAATACAAACTGTAGCGATGCACCACTTACTACAACTATTCTAAAAGCCTCCTGTGAGTCTTTCTTCATGAGAAAGGAAATGTTTGACCATCCCTAACCCTCTAATGTGCAAACATGCACACACCCAGAAAACAAACACATGAAACAGAAACTTTATTTTATAAGAAGCATTTCAGAATATCAGTATATCCAACATGAATTAATGGTCGTGAATTAAAATGCCTCCATTTCCCATGTGGCCTTCTTCAGGTGATACTTTCATGTATCAATGAGTTAAAGAGCACTCAGGTTGTACCGTGAAATCGTCCGTCTAGCCATCAGCATACCGAGACTCTTTACTCTGTTCTGATAACTGCTTAACGGGCAATTACAAGCTACTCTACTCAGTCGACCAGTAAGGTTGTTTACAGGCTGAATGCCATTAGGATCCTCATCCCGGCTGACTTGTAGTGACATATATATGGAGTGAATGTGTCGGATACAAGCGTGTGCTTATGTCTAATTCTACACATGCCTGATAATCACTCAGCGAGCCACATAAAGTAGAACAACCATTGTGTATCTCATTAATCATGACTAAATCGAGTGCTCTTTAGCGTGCGTCAATATGGGGTGACAGATGCTGCTCTCTTTGTGTGTCACGAGAGGACCATTGCAGAGGTGCACACATGAGGGGGTGATGCGACTGACAATGAAACAGACAAACTGCCATCATGCCAACAGTTTAGATTAACAGATAGACAGTAGAGGTTAAGTTATAACTAAAGTTACATATAAAAGTGATTCAAGTTAATGGATTTTACTTGAATTTGTTGAACTGTCACTGAAAATGGTTATTTCGTGGTATCTTTACCTTTAAGCTGGACATCTTATTAACAATATATTGAATTAATTCAATTTTGTGTTTTCAACATGCACAAATAGGTTCCTTTTTAATCAAAAAAGTAATAGCTGGCTACATCTGTGGCATGAATAACTGTGCCAATATGCACACATACCACCGTTTCTACTCTCATGTCTCCAGGTGACTAGCTTCCACTGGTTATCTCTTAGTGACGGTTGCATCTGCAAGAGGAATGGACTAAAAAAAAAAAACTACACCCTGGTCTGTGCTCTCTGTTTGTGTTTGTTATTTTAGTATTCCTACTCAACCGTCTTTCACATGAAGACCTAAAACATGATGATCATGTGATAACTGTGATTTAGTCTTCTTGCATTTTGCAGGAAATCAAATCAAATCTCCTGTATAAGTATGGACTTCCACAGCCTGTGTGTATTGCTCTCCTGTCAGATAAAATGTGTGTTTTACATGTAGGGCAGGCAGGAAAAGCGGAAGTACTAAAATGCTTCATCCACATGTTACATATTGTGTTACTTCTCTTTAAATCTAAATATCTACCACAACAAAACCTTTAACTTGGGGGCATCGTCAACCTACTTCCTGTTAGGGCCGGAGATAGAGTGGCTCATCAGGCAGTGAAACATTTATTCTTAAGCTGCTTTCTGTAGCCTGATAGACAGGAAAGAACAGACTGTATTCCCTTGAGGTTTGGGCACTCCTATAGATGAGAAGCCTACTAGTGTTACACGTAGTCAGAAGAGGAGAAGCAGAGTCATTTTACTAACTCACACAACGTGCACTGACACATGCTCTGGTTTGCAGTGGTTTGGTTTATAAACCATGTTTGTTTTTTATTAACCTGTTGTTATTATTAAAGGAACAATTTGACATCTTGGCCAGTTTGCCTGTCTCGTGTCTGTATGCTAAGTATGACGCTACAGTCAACAGCCCCAGCCAGGTTACCTTAGCTTTTGCATAAAGACTGGAAACAGTGGGACAGCTAGCCTGGCTCTGTCAAAACGCAATAAAATGCACCTACCAGCACCCATAAAATTCACAAATGAGCATATTATATCTTGTTTAAATAAACAAACAAGATAACCAGTCACCAGGCAACCTCACACTGACCATAATAGTAATATTAAAGCAAGCAGTCACTGCTTCAGGCCAAGAAATAGTCGAGCAAGACCACAACATGCACCATTTTTATACAGCTGTTGTACCGATTAAACAAATGAGAGTTAACGTGCTAATCAGTGAACTTTCAAGGTGGTCTATGTGGGAAAGTCAACCCAGGATGGTTAAAAGGTGAAAGCAACATGTATATAGTCACATCATAAGTTGGCTAATGTTAGCAAAATATGAGCTAACTAGCTACCTAATATTGGCATACATTAGCTCACTAGTTAGCTAGCATTTTGCTAACATTAGCTAGCTAACTTAAGAGATGTGAACATACTAAATATTTCTCTTTTATCTTTTAACCGTCTTCAAAATCTGTTTTTTTCCCCCAGCAGAAATATGGTTACCATGTAGCGTATCTAAGGAGAAGGCAATTTAATAATATTGGCATAATTATGTTTGACATTCACCCTTGAGTACAAGCCCAGTATGCAAATGTGTGTTTTTTGCTTGTTATGTTGGTGAAAATATTACAAAAATATTTGTAAAATACTAATAAACATGGATGAGATTTTGAATTCTGATGCAACGGCATTTTATCTAACCTATTATTTACCTATATTTGTACATGTGCGCCTTTGTTCAGCATTTGTAACTCGCACATTCATGGTAACTGCTCGCCATGTGACTTCAGTGTTTATGGTGGATTCATATAATCTAGCTGTATCCACGACCTGACATGCCATTAAAGCTGCTCAAACAATGTCTCCAGTCATGTTCCTCCGCTCGGCTCCTATCTCTAATTTGGGCTCTGTTATGAAAACAAACAGTAATTTAGAAACATTATTCTATAATTAAGCAGTAAGCCACAAGGGGCCGTGCTCTACAGTGAGTTCAGAGCAGCTTTAAGTCGATACAGGCATAAGGTGAAGCAGGGTTTAATGACTATGAAGGAAAGCCTCAGATGACTTTCTGTGCTTATAGCATGAAGGAAACACAAAGGTTTTCAAACCTTCCATACTGAAGATGTTTTATTGTTAAAAATGAACAGTCAAAGCTGTGTTTGAGACCAGAGAGCGCTGATTATAGCATGAGCAGAAATATGTGCTCTGAGCTCTGAGCCTGTCTTCAAAGTCTTTACTATTTTTCTTTGTTGCTGTTTTTCTTTAAGCCTGTCACTACTGTGTTTTTCTCCATGACTTGTGTAAATCTTGTGTAAATGTTTGAGTTTTCTTCATTTCTTGGAAAGTTAACATCCTGCACTTGAACCAACTTTGAGTCACCAGCTTAATATTTAACCAAAAATAATAAAATATTACTGATAGGAAAAATGGTATTCTTATATTATCCAAAGGGACATATATAAGTAAATATTGCTTATCTAATCTACTGACTAGTCTATCTACTTACTATAGTGAGAGATTGTTTCATTATAAAATAAACTAATCCTAAAATACATTACAGTTCACACACACTGATTCACCGTGATGTGGGTGTCATATTAACAGAATGAGTGGGTCTTTGTTCATATGGTCCGTGGTCATAAACACCCCACACACATCACAGGCTTCTGTCTTTTAAAGTGAGGTGATATAAGAGTCACAGGAAAGTACTTCCACCTCAAAGATATTCAGGGAAGCATGAACTCTACGTGTTGGACCAGACGGTCGACTCTGCTCAGGTCAGACGGCACCAGGCTGCTATAAATGTCCAGAGGCTCCAGGTCTATACATCTCCTGTAAGTGTGTGTGTGTGTGTGTGTGTTTGTAGTGGGACGCAGTAAATCACAAGAAAGACAGATGAGCAACAGGTGGGGAATCGCTAAGCAGTGAAACTGGCAGTAGGAGAGGTAGGAATGAAAAGTGATCAGCAGGAGGAAGTGGTGGAAAATTGGGAATCCGGGAATAATGGTGAGGAGAAACAGGAAGAAGATAAATGAGAACACATGGAGAGATGTAAAAATTCAAAAGGGGACAAAAAAAGGTGGACAAACAGAACTGACTAGATGGATGGATGGGACCTGTACAGCCACAAGCTGTCGCTGTCATTCATTTTATTTATTTAAATTACA
Source organism: Argyrosomus regius (assembly GCA_946959425.1). Classification (NCBI taxonomy): domain Eukaryota; kingdom Metazoa; phylum Chordata; class Actinopteri; family Sciaenidae; genus Argyrosomus; species Argyrosomus regius. Next base: position 10,284,941 of record OX336889.1, read on the forward strand.
TGTTGATTTTGATCACGGTAACAATTATTTTGAACACAGCCTAACTATATAACCATTTGCGTTACGCACACCTTTTTATTGGATTTTTATTGGACTACCATATTATATTTCTGCACAAATGATTTTGGGTTTTTAGAACATATTGTATGTATATATTTATATTTTTTATATTTTTAATACTTGATTTTTACTTTTACTTAATGTTTGTCATGCACCAATAACACCAAGTCAAATTCTTGGTATGTGAAAACGTACTTGGCAATAAACTTGATTCTGATTCTGATATGAATTTCCAAATAAAAGCAAAACTGCACTAAACATTGATTCAGAGACAAATAAATACAGATTTCTGCCCGGGTATAATCTAACAAACTGTGGAGTAAATTTAACACCAGTGAAGGTGTAGGTTTAAGTTTTATACAGTATATATGGTGCCAAATCATAACAGAAGTTATCTCATGACACTTTCTATACAGAGCATCTTGACTGTACTTTTTAATATTATTTACAGAGACCCAACAATTCGCACTATGAGCAAGCACTTTGTGACACTGGCGAGGAAAAACTTCTTTTAAAGTCTGTGTAAAGTAAGAATAAATATTATTAACCACCCAGCCAAATTTGAATGATTAAAAATATCGACAAGTTTATGAAATTAGGTGTCAAAATCAGGTAAAAATGAATGAATCAGTATTCTCAGCTCCAGGACTGTGGGGGCGTGTCCGCTGAATGTGCTGGAGCCACGCCCACTTGTGGGAGCAGTCAAGCAGCCATTTTGAAGCAACTGAAACGTGTAAGATGAGTTCAGAAAATGACATGACTCACTTTGAAACACTCTGAGCGAGATGAATTAATCTCTGTCTCTCTGCTAGGGGTGCCGGGGTATGCTCAGGGTGGCCTCAGCGTGTCATCGAGCCACCCTTTAGGACCGCCCACAAAATCCTGGACTGAAAACTGATGAAAAACTGTTTTAACCTCTAACTCCACATTTCAGTCATATATCGTTCAAAGTCTTTTCACATGTTTTCAGCAACTAATTTCCAACATATTTAATGTATTTTGAAAGAAATCTGCCTTTACACAGACTTTAAAGAAGCAGAATCCAGCTAATTGATGGGCAGACATCCGCTTCAACCAGTTGATTTCTTCCTATGTTTCTTACTATTAAAATGTCTTCTTTGCGCATGATTTAAAAATAAAGTTGCCTGTAATTGTAATGACACAACGTTTTCTTCAGCTGCTGATAGAATCAAAGTGAATACAGCTGATATCATCAGGCCTAGTTTTTATTAGCAACACGTTTAACATCCAGTTTGAAACCCTAACCCTGCAAAGTCTCCTTTTTGCCGCCTCACAGTAACTCTATCTCCTCCCTGACCAGAAAGGAAGCAGTTTGTTTTTCCTTCTCTTGTAACATCGTTCCTCTTGTAACCCAGTTTCCTTTGCGCAGGACACAAGATGCACTTTTAAAAATATAATTTGTTAAATTACATTTCCAATTCCTGCTAAATGTTTGGACAGCACAGTTAAACTCTCTTCCCTTTTATAGGTCATCCGATTGTTCGTCATCCTGCCTCATTCCTCCTCTCACCATGAGCGCCTGGGTGGTGAACAGGAAAGGAGAACCACAGTATCGCCGGCACTTCCTGACGGACAACAGGATCTGTCACGGTAAATATCACAAACACACACGCACACAACAGAATATAATTTACAGTACACTCTCTCTGATAACTGTATGTCACGGGTTTGAACAGCAGAGGGAGACTCGTCTCTAGTGTTGTGCCTCAAATACTCAGCACAGACAAGATTCAGTTGTGTGACATCAATAAAACATCACAACTCTTTACTGTTGCACAAAACCTGCTGCAAGCCACTGAATCATTATGTGATATGAGTGAAAATCTGTCCACAGAACTTCATTCAGACTTGATAATGTGATTTTTTAAACTGTAAATAATACCTGTAGTAGTTGTAAGCTGCAAAACTTGACCTGTACTGCCATTCTGCTTGTTGTCTGCATGCATCAACTTGACTACCCTGACACATATAAGCATACCTGGTAATGCCAGTATATGTTTTAATAAACCAGAACATCTTCATTGTCCTCAAAGCTGAAGTGACTCTAAACACATTAAAGCATCAATTTGATCATGATTTACGAGTTTGGAGGTGGTGAAGCTGCACACTGATTGATCCGCCAGACAAATCGATGGCAAATCTCTTATCTCGGTCTGCTACCACTTAATGCGTCACCATGACTTACTACACGCAGCGTCTACACCCACCACCTGCAGACTGTGTGCTTTGTATTTGTCAGCAAACCATAGTTATAAGCTGCTTCAGCGCCCTCCTGTGAATGATGGATTGATCGAATTGACTTGATTGATCCGTTTCCCCTTCTGTTATACTTATAAATCAAATTATTATCACATTTATGTGAATTTCACCCATTTTCTCCAAGCAAAAGCTGAATCTTAATTAATGTTGTTAAACCGAAAATGAACACCCCACTGAGCATGAAATGAGAATACATTTTCATAAAAACTGCACCAGGCTTCCACCTGCTCTAATCCATTTCTTATAAGATGACAGGCTCTGATGCTAATCTATAGCCTAAATTTATTATGTTCAAGCTGCGGTTAAGTTTTTCAGAGGGATAAAGGGAAGAGAAACAAAGCAGACTGTCTGGGAATAAACTGTCTGTTACCAAACTTCACCTTCACGTGGCTGATAGTTTGTGTTTTCCTATCAGGCAGAACCTTTTTGAAAACATACACCTCTCTCTTCCACATGCTCCCAGATGTTTCCGGTCTTTTTTGAATGACAAAGTGGCTGATGGTTTTTGTTTGGCCATGGTACATAAATCAGTGTGTGAAGGGGTTTCTTTGGGGGTTGTTGAGGGGTGGAGACTGTCTGTGATCAGGCAGGTGTGGATGAAGAGAGGCCTCACGTAGTTGTTAATACACAGCATGCATGTGGAAAACACACACACACACACACACACACACAGCTTTAAAGCATTGAACTAAGGGTGACACTAGTGCTCAGACATGTCTTTTTGTTCCTCCAGACAGCACTAATCGATTTGCTAACCTTTGCCTCAGTGCTTGAACACAACTGTACGTGTCACTGTGTGTGTAGGTGTGTATGTGTGTGTGTGTGTGTGTGCGTGCGCGCGCTTGGTCCGTCCATAATTGTCTCCTGCAATCCTAAATTGAGTAGCTTTAATGTGGACCATTGAACATGACTAATCTGGGAGCTCCACATTGACCAAACTTTCATCAGGGAATTCACTCAAATAGGCTGATACACTTGAGACCGCCCACACACACACACACACACACACACACACACACACACACACACACACACACACACACACACACACACACACACACACACACACACACACACACACAGAATTTAAAAGCGATAAAACTACCTATTAATTAATGTTTACACACAACTCCCACTAACACACTCTGTCTTTCTCTCTCTTGGGACCCAGCATGTGCACTGTAGAGCATCTCATATATTTCATGAAGCCTGTTTCCTGCTGTGTCTCTCTGAGGAAGCATCAGTACCTTCGGAGAAACACACACACACACCCACACACACGCAGGCACAGAGAGCGTAAAGTGGGTCATAGCGCTGGCATTCCTGCGCAATGGTGACTTTTTTTTCCCCTTCCAAGGATGCACACCGAGGAATAGCTGACCAAACACAAACAAACAAACGGATGTGGCACGAGTTCATCTTGGTGGGGAATTCAAACTGTCGCCAAACAGCTGAGGAAGACTGTCGGGCAAAGCTGATGAAATATCCAAATGGCCAACTCTGGCGGGTTAAGCCACTGCTCTGCGCGCTATCACTCACTCTCTCTCACTCCATGCCAGTCTTTTAAGCTCTTGCTTATTAACCACCGCTCTCTGTCAGTCCATTGAGCGAGTGAGAAATCGGCTTATGTTTTTTTTTTTTTTTTTTTTTTTTGCCTCTGTGTTGCGCGGAGAGGAGAGGGATGTGCGCGCAGGGGCTGTGGATGCGAGAGGTTTGATGATCGCAGATGATACAGGGAGGCAGATGCTTGAGGAGCAGTTTGTTCATGGGCTCGTTTATTCTTCTTTTGGACAAAAAAAAAGTGACACTTGATCATGGCGCGCCTTTTGTGAACGTCCAGTCATCATGGAGAAATGGACCAGTCAGGCATGTTTTGATTGTATTTCAAACCGCTACAACTAGGAGATTAAAATGATGTCCAAAACGCATGGGGGGACCTTGTGAGAGAAACAACTCCAGTCCTAAATGGCGGAACTTGAAGTTTGCAGAAATCTCAGTTTGGAAAAGAGTAAGTGATCATTTTCAAGCTTTTTGTCGTTTCGTTATTTCAGTCCCACATGGAGAGGGATCCTCTGTGGCGCACGCATTCCTTTGGATGCCTCCCAGTCCTTTATTGCAAGCAGAGGCTGGAGCCCATGCGTAAATTTCTGAATTGCGCTTGTTGTTGTGGAGAAATGGCATCGCCCACGCTGCTACAAACACTTGGAATGTTAATTGAGGATTGTCAATTTCCATGAGGGATTCATTATGCAGTAATTAATATTTTATCGACTATCTGGGTACAAAACACCGATTTAATTACATAATATGACACAGACGAATCATTCTTATGTGAATTTATAAACTGATGTCAGTTTATAAAAAGAGCAGCAGTGAAGCAGCGGGAAACTGTCCCTGGTGCTGAAAATGCCCCTTTGTACTTGTCACTAGGGGGCAGAAAAGCCTCTTAATTTGTCATTTTGACAAGACCTGTCATGTCTTATAGGTCCATATAGCACATGTGTGGATGTGCAACATCCTTTACAACCCTGCATCCTCTGCACCGTTCACAGAAATCAACCCTGAGGTGTTTATAGTTTTGGTCACTGCCAACGCCTTGGTGAGACTGACAGAACACATAGCATTACTGTATGACATAGCTCAGTAGCAGAGGTGGGTTGGATTGTCAGGAGGAAGAGGAAACCTAGAGAGGGCATGTTAGCACCGCACAATGTGACAGAGCTGTGAGTCGAGCTTCGATGGCAAAACTGAAAGCCCGAGCAGTCTGTGGGCTATTAGAGCAACCCAAGTATGCTGTCAAAACATGGTGCATCCCTGGCACTTAGAAAGCTGGATGTGTCAAGCTGTCAGTCTTCACCACTGCAGCGCTTGCTTTTCTGTATCTTAGTGAGCGTCGGGGTGTGAGAGGGAGGCCCCCGCTTGCTCCAGTGGGCAACATCTACATCTTTATTCATTTTGGCAACACTTGTGCTAAGAGGAGTTGCATGGCACCACAAGCCCTTGCTGAGAGAGGAAAAGGGGAGATGATGGAGGACGGGAGGAAGGTTTGGAGGAGCATGCATGGATGCTAATCTCCTCCACATGGTGGAAATGGCTTTTCAATGTAAAATGTGGTTTTCCTCATGTGTCCCTCCTGTACTGATGATGATAAATCTCAGCATGCCTCCACCCCCCTTTTGTCTCTGCCTCTTCTTTTCTGTCGCTCCAGGGCAGAGAAACAGCTAACAGACACCAGGGGAGGGAATATGCTTTCATCATTTCAGCTGTTCTCCAATTGTTTTTATCACATTTAAAAAAATTATTTTCAACCACCTCTCCTCTCCTGAACACTTTATTGGTTCTGACTAAAATACATCCATGAGTATGAGTATTAACCGTCTAGTTGTGGACTGGCCACAGGTTTTAACATCTTGTCTGCATATCCTGACCTTCGGCACCTTGAATGTTCCTCAATCTAACGGATATCCTAATCTTAACTGCATAGCCTTGGGCTGACCACAGATCTGAACATCTCACCTATATACCGGCTTTTGGACTTTGCACATCCTTGAACATGACGCATCCCAGACAGCTATCCTAACCAAAACCACTCTGGTGTCTTGCCAACTTTAACCCCCTCTCTCTGTCTCTCTCTTCTTTCCCACCCCTTCTCTTGTATGTGGCGATGGTATACTCATTATGGGGTTTCAGGTTGATTGCGATGGCCCGTGCATTGCCCTTGGCTCTCTGCACCAAACTGTGTGAGTCGTTGGACAGCACAGGGAGAGTTTCTGTTATGACCCATAACCCTAACCCTACAGTTTGTAATGTTTCACGGTCAAAATGGTCAAAACCCCTTGGCGGTTCTAGTGTTAAAACCTGTCAAGTACCAACAGCAATAGCCTTGCTCTCTTGGTTTTATGGAAGAGCATCAAACCTCACCTTTTTGGGTAAAAACTAGAGAACTGTTGAGAAGTGCCAAAAGCTTATATGGAATATCTTTATCTTTCGATTGATTTTTTTATGTTGGCAAAATGCTCAAAGTAAGGTATCAATAGCCATTCCTGACTCTCCTCCTTTACACCTGCTGTATCAAATTCAAAATATCTGTCACATTTAATATTGTTCATCAATTAGCCTCACGTCTCTGATATCCAGAGAGCAAATAATGCATAATAATGGATCTTTGTCTTTTACACTTGATCCTGAAGCACCGTAATTTGCATTTACATAGAGTTTCCCTGGTGATGAGTTTCATCTTTCTGCATGCTGACTTAGCTGCCGGCTCATCACATTTGTTCTGGCATTAAGGAAATAATAGGATATGAGCAGATTCTTCTATCATTGGTATAATGCAAATGCATGTAGAGCACTCTATATACCTGTGTTTGAGCTAGAAATAGAAAGCAAAATCATCCATAACTACTGGCTTTTATGTCATTTGCCTCCATCCCCTCAGCAGTTAATACATTTTCCTAAAGCTTGGTCTACTTAGTTATGTAGCCAACACTTTTAGGTTTCTCGTGTGTCCAAAAATGAAGCGCCAGCATCATTTCAAGCAGTTCAGATCAGACAGTCTGTATGACAGTGTGGCTCTGCTGCCAGCGATAATGTATCTCAATCTACTCACAGTCATCCTGCCTGGTTTTGAGAGGGAGAAAGAAGAAGCTTGAACATTACAGCAACAGCCAGCATTGATATAAACCGAACGTGCACGTAAAACCCCCTCACAAACACACACACAAGATTCAGTTCCCTTCTTTGATGCCAGTACTGAACTCCTCCACTCGGGGAGCCCCCCCCTGTAACATCTATCCTCGGTGAATGCATTATCATGCTGCAGTTGTCATGTGTTTATTTTTATTCTGGTGCCACTCTTCACTCTGCACCCTGGGGGGACCTGGGAACCCATTTGTAGCATTGCCGACTTGAGCTCTGCCTTGAGCGGTCTTAATTAGGCGAAGTGAGTGACTTTGAGATAAGTGTGTGTGTTTTTCCCTCTTTTTGCTCATCATTTTCACTGCATTTCCTAACCTTTTATGTCGCTAATAAGAGGCTACACCAAAATGTTTTTGACTTTTTCCATGCAGGTTCTGTGTAATTAGTTTGTTTAAAAAGGTATCTGAATTTGTCACCCTCAGTGCCAGTGGTTTAGACTCAGGAGGATTACTCTACTGAAGAATGTGAAGCTTTGAAGCTGAAATAGAGAGGAAACAATCATCGGCCAATTTTAATCAATGTGAATAAACTGTTGTTAGTCAGTTGCAGATGTTTATCAGTGCCACTAAGGAATTCATGTACGTTTTCTGGGTTATATGCAGTATATAAGGAGACAAGAATTAGAAGAAAACCTAAAATAAACAAACAAAAACTGAAGCCGAAACAAGACTAAGCGTTTACGGTCATGCTAGTAGCTTCACTTGATGTTCAGCAAGTATAATGTTTAGCATGTTAATTGTGTTGATTTAGTGTGTTACCATGCAACTAAAGCACTAAACACAAAGTAAAATTAAATTTTGACCAGGTAATGGCGCTATATTATATAACAAGACAGGAGATCAATAACATTACAAATCAGCCTCTGGGATTCATGGACTTCCCGGACAAATTTTACAGAAATCCATCCAACATTTGTTGAGATATTTCAAGAATTAAAAGCCTCATTGTGACACTATAGTCAATGTCTGGGGACCATGAATTTCCAATTACTTGTCGAGATAATTTCAGTCTGGATCAGTTGTGGACTAGATGGACCGTCAACGCCATCCTTAGAACCGTCCTTCCAGTGTGGCTAAAACACTTAATATTAGCTTTGTTAAAGAAAAGAGAGAAACAGAAACAACAATAATTAACAGCAAGATCCAAACCAGGGATTGCTGCGATTCATGGTCAACGTCTTAACCTCTAAATCACTGGGGTGCCCCTATTTGTATTCTCATTACAAGTGACCTCCTGTGGTTCTGTGAATAATGACTGTTTCTTTCAAGCGCAAAGGCACAAGTAGCGTGATGTTTAAGTACTCTGAGAGCTCTCAATGGGGACGTTCGATGTAGAAAACACATTCCCGCTCATTATTTTAAACCATGACCCTGATTTTCCTGAAGAACCTCAACGAAGTAGTTTTGGCTGCCTAAACGTAATCAGTTATTAAGCAGAGAGGTGCTGTATGAATCATATTTGTTGTTGTTTGTTGTCTAGTGGTTTTGAAGGCACTGCTAAACAATGTCCTGCCAGATCAGAGATGCTTAAAGGGGTTGAAAGGCAACTATAAACAACCTGTTTTTTTTGTCTCTTTGTCTAAGTGACTGGATCATGAGCTAAAATTAGAACCACACTGGTTATTTGACATGACATGAGGGATTTCTGTGCTTGTAATTATTGAACATATCAGTATATATTTTTTTTTGGATAGTCACAAATTAACCCTCGTGGCTGCATGTCTGCATGCCATTCCTGTATTCATGCAGGTTTTTTCTGTGTTTCCTTCCAATGACACACATGAGGTGAATTACAGACTCCAGCAGTCCCACAGGTATGAATCTGAGTATCTGTCTATCTGTGTTAGCCCTGACTGACAACTGATTCAGGCTGTTTCTGTGCCCTCTGCCTAAAATGCATGCTGGGGAAAGGCTCCAGACCTTCATGACTCTAAACACAAACAAGCAAGTAATGAAGCATCATTATTTGTTCATTATGTATGATTGTCATGTGCGAATAAATATGATCACGCAGTAGTCACTTTGTTGGCCATCACAGTGGTGGAGCAGTTGATGGAGTTTTGATTTTACCAAGGCTCTGTCACAAATGTGTTACCAGCCATTTGTTCTACTGCGGTTGGCACAGCCTGATTTCCCCTCACATTTATCCAGAAGTCATCATCGGTCACAGCACTGTGCGCATGACTAAATTAATTTCATAAGCTGTTGAATGTCCTGAGAGGAGCACTGAAACATGGTGGAGACTAAATGACATAATCCCAAATTCGGGAGTGTATGCAAGAAGAAGATGCGATGAGGTTATATGAGATTATATTGTGTGTCATTTGGAGTTTGTCATCTTTGATTAACACCAGTGATATTAAAAACCATCTAATCTCAAAAACCTTTTTCAAGTTTGATCAAATTTTTCTGATGTGACCAAATTACTCATGAATTTTAAATGAAATTAATTATAGTCTATGACATTGTTTAATGAGAGACCATTACCTACAATGCAGAGACAGTGGACAGACAGTAATAATAATAATTACTGAAAGGTTGTAGAGTGAAACAGAATCATAGACTCAAAATGGATGTACTGCATCACCCTGTCCAGATTCAGATAAAACAGTGAAATGTAATAATGGCTCCCAAGTTATCGTCCGGAAACCTTCGTTGCTGCCAATTTCTTCTGAGTGACTCTTGACTGGCTGTCCTCTTGATGACTTGATTTTCATTCTTTTACTCCGACCCTCCGTACCTCTCACTTCGTTTCACTACAGAATGAAAATCAATCATGGCATCAGACTTGTATCCCTCCTGAGATCTGTTTCCATCAAAGTGAAATCCCCCCCCCTTTTTTTTTCAATGTTACATCACAGCTGTGCAACACAGTTTAAGGCAGATATTGGTTCGGAAAACTCTTCCTTGATGGCAATATGGAGAATCAAGGATCGGGAAAATTAGCTTACATAATCCATGTTTTCTGCTCGTTGTTTTCTTTGTTTGAGAGATCATTTTCAGTAGCTTGCCCTTAAATATCAGATTTGAGGGCAATCTAAAGAAACACAAGATGACTTTGGCAAACACAAGGCAATTTTCATGCTTGTAGTTGGAGTTCTTTGATTATTTCAATCTTGAAAAAAACAAATTGAATGATGACTTTCTGTCTAAACACCAGATTTCTTTTTGCATTTTGCATTTTTTTGCGTTCCTTTAAATTAATTGGACTTAAATAAAATAATAGACATAAATTAGTGTTTCCAAATAGGCAGAGGAGGAGAAGAACAGCAGAGTCTGAACGTTTCATTAACTATCCTCTATCAACTGTTTGCCAGCCGATATCCAAGCAGCTGCTGCACTGATAAACATCAGCTGCCTGTTTATTCCATCACTGACAGCATATTTGGGAAGATTTTTAATATCTTATATTTTAAAACTTTGTTCTGAGCCTGTCTCTGTTCTACCTGTTGCTGCTTTTAGTAGCTTATATGATCGGTCATTACAGAATCTTGTCCTGACTCCAACTGCAAAACTCTAAAATTAGCTGGCTGTCCATATGTGTTTGGGCCTGGAGATTTGTGCTTGCATTTGTGCCCTAATTCCAGAAAATACGAGCTCCATGGGTTTCCCGTTAACGTGAAATCATAATCTCGTTTTTCATTAGGTATTTTGTTGCTTCTAAAGAACGGGGTTGTCCTGATTGGCTGTGTGAAATAGAAGAGCATTTAATACATCTCAAACTCAAAAAGATGGACAGATGTGCTGTTGTTGACACACCCACACAGACACACACATCCCACATGTCAAACCCATTAAACCTTACTTCTGGTAGTGCATTATCACAAATGTTATGTCATCGTTCTTATCCTCATATCCCACTGGTTTACCTTAATGAACCCAGCCAGCAGAGACACACATCTGCTGCACTCTCCTCCTACCCAACTCTTTCTAATCACTCCATAAACTAAACCACAATACCAGAGCTGTTGAAAGCTAAGTCTAAATCCGTGCGCCAGGGTAGCACGTCAGCAGCCATGGCAGCACATGTTCTGAGAGACCTGCGAACATCACAGAGAGGTGGGAAGTGGGAGTGGAGAACTGATGACCAGGAGACAGGTGGAAATGTGTGTGTGTGTGTGTTTTCAGAGGGAAGACAGTCAGTTGAAAGTGCCGATGAGGACAGCACAGAGGACGATGAACAGCAGGAGGTTTTGGGTGCTTGCTTGTTGTTTGAGTATGGAGGATTTCTGTCTAAAGCAATGCCTGATGTGAGACAGGAAAAGTGCTTTTTTCAGGGTTAGGATTACAGTTTTTAGCCACAGGTGGAGCTGAGGGTGTTGCACACTGGGATTGAGCTAAGGAGGACTCCCCTACTGGCTCCTTATTTTCTGCAGAGAAAATGGAGGAAATTTATTCTTCTGTTTTGGGTCCCACTGCGTTATCTGCTCCTAAAGTACGATCCAATGTTGTTTATGGTCCTGCTGAAAAATCGGCTGTGTTAACTGTAGCGACGCTCCTGGCACGTAACGTCTACCATATTGGTGGCACTGTGGCTGTACCACAGAAATGCAGGCTTACACAAATTGGTAAGTTAATGTCTGTGTGTGTGTGTGTGTGTGTGTGTGTGTGTGTGTGACAGTATAGACACTAAAACTCAGTGCGCCTTACTGAAGGAAACCAATTAAACCTAACAAGTGGGAGTCTTTTTTCCTACTGCGTTTTTCACCTCTTAACACTTGAATTGACTCATCATGTCTAAAAATCTTTTATTTTTTGTTACTGTGCAGACTAAATGTCTGTGTGTGTGTGGACAAACATATCGCATATTGAACATATTGCTTGCTGGTGCTATTTATAGCACAGGAAAAGAGCAGGAGCTCATGTTTATGCATCAGGATATCCCCAGGACAATTGAATCGCTCACTTTCTGCTACCATAACTTTGAACCTGCAGGAAGCTCGTCTTAATGAGCTGTTGCTCATTACACACAAGAGAAGATTTGTCCTCTCTCCGTGTTGATTTCTGTGCGTTTTAGCAATAATTATTTGTAAATGTCATTAATATTGTCCCGTGGACAGCCAGTCAAACAACGCTGAATCACACAACACACAAAACAAACCTCCAGGTCATGGGAGTTAATAGGCGGGTAAGTGAAAAACGCCACGCCTCCATCCAGACATTTTTATTTTGGGTCGATTGCTGAGCTTGTTGTGTCTCATCAACTGTCAGACTGGCTCGGATAGTTCTTGTGGTGCCTTATGTCACATGAATAGTGCATGAAGGATCAGGCAGGTGCTGCTGAATATGAATTTATGAAGTTATGAATAAATTATGATAAATCTTTGGACCGGGGTCTATTGCAGTCATCGCCCTCAGACCAAATCTTAACAATCTTCAAGAACTGAAATATTAGCCCTAACTGATTATACACTCATAGAAATGAGGCTGCAGGGACGTCTGAGAGGAATTTCAAATCACGCTGAGATTAAAAATGACAGTTAAGATTGAAAATGATGAATGGAAACAGCTCTTGATTCTGTTGGTTGCTGTGCCAGCCTGACCTTTATTGTATGGATCTAAGTGAGGACGGGCTTTGTTCATTAGGCTATCACAGAAGCGTCTCTATCACCTACCCCATTACAATATGTTTGAATTACCTGAGCCTCTGTGACAAGACAATGCTTTGATCTGCTCTCTCTGCTCTGCGCCGACAGAGATGATGAGTTTTCACACGTGCAACACAACATGCATGGACATAAACACACAGCGGTGAATGCACACGCACAGGTTCTGTTTTATCTCAAGAGAAACATGAGCCAAAAAGTAAAACTGGGACAAAGAAATTATTTTTAAAGCACTCTTTGGGGTGCTGTTGTTATGTATGGCTGTCTTTTTTGAATCCTCTCTGTAAGGTTGCAAGGAGAGAACTGATACTACAGCCACAGATGAACTCCGGGTGGGATTTAAGAAGACGTTGATTAAATTTTTTCCTGAGATGTCCTGCAAGATTGATTTGGATAGATATTAGAATTACAGGTCCAAACTAAACTCTACATATAAATTTAACTCCTCATGCTCAGGCGGTTTGAGCATTAATGCTTGAGGCAAAAACGGAGGAGATGAGAGTGAAGATGTGAAGAGGGCACTGATGGTTTGATTTTAATCATCACTGGTCTTTTGAGCGAGCCACTTACATTAGTTCTCATCTTTGATTACATGACAGCTCCCCTCTCCCAGGCAGACATTAACCCTGCTACCTCTTCGTGGTTCATGTCATGCTCACGGAGAGTAACGTGACTGGAAAACGCCTCCAGAAATGTCAAGGAGTAACAGGGATAGATGGACGACTAGAGAAAATAGAGAAATAGAACAGTAGGAGGTATGTGCTGCTCTGTTAAGATGTGTTTCATCACAAAGAAACAAGCTGATGATGAATCTATACCTATCTGCAGAACTGCCTCATGTTGGCTGTTGAGCTTGGTGAAATAAAAATGCATACTTCTCTATTCCCTTTTAGCTCTTTCTTGTGAAATACAATGCACTTCCTCTCGGGCATGAGCCACGTTTACATATTTATACCCCAAGGGAATTGTGGGAGAATGGGCATGTACTCTCTAGTGATGGCGAATAGTGTTTATTTCACTTTGGGCCTGAATTATGGTGTTACATATTGAAGCAAGTGTTGCAGAAAGCTTGTATACACTCAGTCATTGATTTTATAATCTGAAATGGTGTATGGTTGAAAACCCAGAAGAACATGCCTGTTCAGTGGAGCAGAGTGGATATGATCAATAAAGTCAAGCTTTTATTTGACAGTGACCTCCATTGATTTCCATCGTTAATGAAGCTGTGAAGTCCAGAAGTGGCCATGTGAGATAAATAATGTAACACGGCCTAATTTTCTTGTTTCTTATTAGTTTTTTATCCAGAGTCTCTCTGTGTCCTCAGTGTCTCATTATTTTGCAGCTCTGAAGACACAGAGAGCAAACTTGAGAGTGAACTAAAGCTCAATATACAATATAATGCCACATTTTTAATGATGTATAATATAAAAGGGATATATATTGTAGTGATGTCCCAACAGAGATAGTTAGTGTTGTGCTCACAACGTAGCTGCTCTAACCATTCCCCTCATCTGTATCCACGCTAAATCAACCTGTTAACTTTAACACAAGAAAAGTGATACAACAACGATTGCTCATTTACATTTATCAGTTATGATAGAGAATCCTGGTAAACGCCCCCAAACTCAAGATTCAAGAGATTTATTGTCATTTGCAAATAAAAACACGATCTATACAACAATGAAATTCTTATTTTGCTGTCTCCCTTTACACACAACAACAAGAAGAAAAAATACACAACACAATAATAGAAAAATAAAAATAAATAAATAATTAAAATATATATTAAATCTACTAGCTACTAGTAAGCAACAATCATAGTCATCTAAATGAGATTTACACATTTTAAATTATCTGCACACATTTTAAGTGCAAGGAATCACACAATGAATTAATGCATCACTGTAAATATGAACTGCACCCTGTAAATATTCATTTTAAATTCCTAATGAACCATGCAAATTACCGTTGTAAGTTATATGAACTTAGATTATTGCATGCTAATTAGTCAATCAATAAATTATGTTTAGGCTCCAGACAGGTGAATCACTGGTCTTTTGAGACAGGGAGATTTATCTTTATAATATTTAATGCTGAGCACAGGGGAGATGGGCTGCAGGTTATAGGAAGCGTAAGCTTGTAGCTGAGAACTGGAGGAACTGGAGCTGGGGCAGTTCGGGGCTGAGGAGGCAGGTCCAAAGGGAACTGAGCAATGCAGGCTCCCAGGGCGGAGCAGCAGGACGTGACCAGATAAGGACAGAGTCAGAACAGAGAATATGCAACAAGGGCTACGTGCAAAACTGCAAAAATGGTAATAAATTGACTCAAAGCATAGAAACACTAACTGAGTCTATGATCCGGCAGAGTGGAAGTGGCAGGGTTGAGTGTTTGTAAAGGCTTGATTACAGAGAAGAGATGCAGCTGGTGTGGCTCTGCTTAAACTGGGGCGCACCTGCAGGCAATCACACACACCTATACACACACACACACACACACACACACACACACACACACACATAGAAAGAGAAAACCACTGAGGGAGTGGCAGCAGGTTAGAGAGGCAAAAAAATTACAGGTAGAGGGCATGGCAGATGATGATGTAACAGCAGCTTGTTCAGCTGCCCCCAAGAGGCAAAAAAAAAAACAAAACTTAATGAACTTAATGAATGCTGCTTTAAACAATTATATTAGAACAAAACAAATATTTGAGTTCATTTTAGTTACAACTGCTTTGTTGTATACGCCCATGGAAGCTTTATGCACCACTATTCATGTCAGATGTCCATATCAGTAATCCCTTGTGCTTAAATTCAAGCAGATACGCTGTGGTATGCTGTCAACCATTAATCTCGGCTAACACCTAATCTTACCAGATCTATCACTCTAGAGCAGACCCGCTCCTATTGCCGGTGATTTGCTTGAAATTACCTGAACTCCACTTCTTTGTATTTGCACAACCCAGTAACAGACATTTGGTTTACCTTGATCATGAGCCGATCCGTCACAGGATGTCCCGGTGGAGGCCTGTCTCAGTAAACCAATAGTGAAGCCTGATCTTATTTACATGGCTGCTTGTTTCTCTTCCCACGTACTCCGTTGTGTTATCGACATGGCAGGTTGTGTGACCAATAGTGTATTCATGATTTGTCGTTCGCCTAGGGAATACACAGGGTTCAGGTTTATACGGTTATATGAATGTGTGTGTGTGTTGTGTGTGTGTGTTTGTGCATAATACCATCCCTGGAGGAAGCATCTATGACTCAAAGAATTTACTGAATATTGAGAACAAATTTTGTGTTGCTTAGCCTATCCTCAGGATAGAGAGCCTGTTGACAAGTACTCAGCTCAGCGTGCGCTCTGTTAAGTACACTTAAGTATGTGTTTTCCATCCATGAGAGGTTTGACTTGTCTTGACTTTAGTTGTCTTTGAAGATAATCACTCATGTCCACTTTGAATATGCATTTTTGTATTTTTTGTGTATATCTACATGTTTGTGTACTTCTGTGTGCCCTCATAAGGACAGCAAGATTACAAATGTCCTACAACTTGAGAACATTTTGTGTAACAGTTTGCTTTGTTTTAAACTTTGAGTCATTATGTTCTTTCACCTGATTTTTCATGCTGGTTTAATGCAGAAAATAACACGTACATTTAGTTGTGGGATACAATGACATCTTAGGGGGAAGTACTGCAAAATGTGGTCTCTGCTGCAGAGTTTGCTTTCTTTGTTGATCCAAAACTTTGTAAATGTTTAAGACACTGAGCAGAGGATTAGGATTGGAGTTATGGCACATTACGGTTGGGGTTAAAGGCTTATAGTCGACAAATGCGTTCACACATTTTTGTCTTTGTGCCTGGCTGCCATCGTAAACTCTTTGCTGTAGAGGATTCCCATCGCATTGTTGAATTAAAGGCCAAAGCAGTGTGTCATTCATCTCAAACACCCCTTAGTTGCGAGCGGTGGTCTGGTCTGGTATCATGTCCAGTGCAGACAGCTCAGTGCAGCATCTAGAAAAAATGTTTTAAAATGTGTGTTTGTATGCATTTAATATTCTGCCTAATGGGACACTCCACTGATTTTACATATATACACTGTCATGGGAAGTAATCACCCAGTGATAACTAATATCTCTGTTGCTCTTTCCTGTACAAAAGTTCTTTTATTTATGGTTTATAGACTGGCAATCTATAACAGACGGTCTGGAACTTGAAAGACGTGGGCATTTAAAAGGAGGGTCTAATAAAGAGATGTTATTAAGGTGCATCATGGGAAGTTGAAACCCATTTGGATCTCTGGATGGAAATATCTTGTGCCTCCCCCGGCTTCATGTAAGTGTAATATTAAAGCACCCATTTAATATAATGATGATCTGTAAATCATGTGATTACTCCTGAGTATTGAGGGCTCTTCATGTCGTCCTCAAAAGTTTTTTTCAATCGGTTATAATATCACATCACAAATAATGTTTTATTTTGGCGGGCTCTTTCTCTCACCTTTATTCACTGCTAGCATTCAGGATTAAAAGAAGAATTGGGAACAAACAAACTGTGTGCAGGTATTTTTCCATCTTCCAGAAGATATTATTATTTTTCTGCACCAGAAAGGATTTAAGGGTGTGCTGTGCCTCATGGAGATTGTTTTATTTGAGTCTTATGACCAACTGAAGAGTCCTGAAGAAAGTCCCTGAGCTCTTAGCAGAGAGAGAGCTGTAAAGCCAACAGAGCTATTCAGGCAACGTTTGTTGTATAGTCCATAATAACCCTTATCTATAGCAGCTACAGTATATATTGGCTCTAACTTCACTTCACTGTCAGGATTATTGTAGTGCATCGATGATCCATTGTGTTATTAAAGAAAACATGGATAAGAATGGCTTTTTATCGGACTTAACCTCACCTGTGTGAAACTGATGAAGGAGGTAAGTTTCTCTAATATTTGGTACAATGGAAATTGGCAGTTTATTCTTCAACTATACGTGTTTCTGGTGTATTGTGCTTTTAAACTGATGTTGGATGCAGCCTCCTATAAGTAAAATGTTCTGTGTGTTTGCCACAGCCAAGGTTGTTTTGAATGAAATCTGTTAATTAAATATGAACATTTTCAGCTCCTTGTTTACTGTTTGGACAAATTAAGAGCTTACAAGTGTGTACTGATGCATGCAAACACAGACATATTGCATACATACATGAAAACATGTGCTTCAGGCATGCCAAACATGTGCACTCATGCACACACAGACAGGCATGCATGCACACACTCCACTAATGAGGATGGAAATTTCGCTGTCTCTCTGCTGTCTGCCACCAGCTGTCAGAAAAAGTAAAAAGTTTGAAGTTTTTTCTTTTATCCTTTCTCGATGGTGGACAGTGCCAGGCAATCAAACACAAAAGTCTCTTCTCACCATCGTCTCGCTGCCTCTGTTCTCCTCTTCAGAACATTTTGTGCTCTCCTCCGCCACACCCGCCCATTCTTTCTGCTGTCTTTAATTGAACCTTTACCTATAGATGTCTGCCAGTTTTCTCACCAGAGTATAAGATGCAAATAGATACTCTACTCTGTAGCACAACAATGCACTGAAGGAGCAGAAGTAATGCAGTATTTAAAACCTTGTTGTCGCAGTAGGAATAGTAACAACTCCTGGCTACCCAACATCCAATCCGGCCTGTTTAAAGGGCCTAAATTACAAATGAGCAACATGCATTTTCTCACTCATCTATGGTGGTGTTGTAGCCATGCAGATATGCATGCAATTTTTGTGAAATTTGTTCGATATACCAGGAACACTATTTTGTCCCTGTTACTCTGGATAATCCACAAACCTCCACATGGGCAGATTTAATTGATTGGGATGAATTTCTACAGAAGAAACAGTGAGGTGGCTAATCCAGAGTAGGAGGTACATTGCATTCCCCTTAGTTGCACTGGAGGAGAGGCTGAACATATAAAGCCAGAACTATCTACTGAGGTGAATAACAAAGTATGTCTTTTTTGTAACTCGGTGATCCGATATTTTAAATCTTCATTGCAAGACTAAAACGTTTTTTCAACATTGCGGGCAGCCTTTAGCTTCCACCTGCCTCTGCGTGATGTGGAGATTTCTTCTGGAACAGCCTACAGGCCCTCTGTGAAACTTAAAACAGAGAGACACACATTCACTCTGTCTCCCTTTATAAGATCGCTCTCTTTCTCCCCTCTCTCTGTTGCTTTCGGCAGCAGATCAGTGGGGTAACAGAAAAGCAGCCCTGTCCGTTCACACAGTAGGATCTCTGTTGCAGTTTGGACTCTGACCCACATCAGCTGCCGACTTCTCCTCTAATTGTGTGACACTGTGACACTTTGCCTCGCTTCTTCCTGGGAAAAGACAAAAAATAAAGCCGGGCACCTGTTCTCTTTGTGTCTTAATAAAGTGCTCCACTGACCCCAGTGTTTGTGCGTGTCTTTTTTTCCTCTGCAGTGGAGCGATGCATGAGTGTGATGCAGTCCGGGACACAGATGGTAAAGCTGAAGGCTGGATCCAAAGGGCTGGTGAGACTCTTCTACCTGGATGAGCATCGCTCCTGCATTCGCTGGAAGCCCTCACGCAAGAGTGAGAAGGCTAAGAGTGAGTATGCATGGACACACACACACACACACACACACACACACACACACACACACACACACACACACACACACACACACACACACACACACACACACACACACTCACACACACAGTTTCTCACTGTCCTGAAGACTCTCATATGGTGCTGCTACAGTTTATAAGCATCCTAATTACACTTCTTTATTGCAATCATTTCTACATCATTAAATCATTCTACGTTGCACTAATTAAGTTGAAGAGGCACTCTGCTGATTTCACACATAATGGTAAGGTTTGCTCATCACGAAGAGAAACACTCAATCTGTGAAAACTGTTGTTTAAGAGTCCAAATTTGTAACAGTTATGAACTGCGGTTGTTGAGAGACGTGGCTCAGGATATCCTGGCTACTTTGGTTAAAAGTGGCAGTCAGCAGTCAGCAACAACTCCAGGTTAGACAAGGTTCATTTGAAAGATAAAAATAAGGCAAATGATAAAATTATTAACCAAACTGTGAGCACCTGTCACACTTTACAGTCTGACTGCCTCATCTAACTTAGACCCAGTGTACTTGCTGTAGTCGTGTGCTCACACTTTCCGTGTACAATGACGACTTTCCACCTACCATCCTGTGTTTACAGCTAATGCTGTAATTCGTCAACGTAATTAGTAGGATGGTGGAGGCATTACAGATTCATATTTTCATGAGTCGATGGAATAAGGAATACTTTACTCAAAATGCATAATCATGTGGTCGTCTCACCCGTCTGCACCTCTACTTTGTCTGATGTTAATTTCATAATGATCATTACTCCCTGAAGTCAAGCAGCAGAAGTTAAGTAACAATTTGCTAATTGGTGAGCTAAATATGCATGAGTAGCCTTACGGGTCACTGTTTATAACACAGGGTGTGTATCATTTTTTTGGACGGGCTGCCTTAAAAGAGAATTTGGGGCATAAATTAAAAGTATACCCACGTCTGCATGCATCACTACTCCCCGAACCTTAATTAAAGCTCTTTTACTGCCTAAACCTAACCTCAAATAAGACTCAGGATGCAAACCCTGGTCTCTGGCTTAATCATGCACTTTGTATGCCTGATTGTCCTGCTGGACTTTGCTGTGGTAACTATTAGTCAATGTTATTATCATAACTGCTAGAAATGCTGGCCAAAGCTCCAAAAATAAGAGTTAATTACCAATAATCTGGAACCTTGAACCTCTACGCTCCTATTAGTCTTTGAATATTTATTAAAATTCTAAAATCTGAGTCAGCCACACGGCTCTGCCTCCGAGGGGATTATCGATATATATTTCACGGCCCCCTCAAAGCATCATTGTCACGATTTTACTATACTGGTTTTGATGTATCAACCTACTGAAGCATTCATCTGTCGATGGACTTGTTCTAACATGTGTATAAATGTCAGCGTGCGTATGAGTGTGTATGTATTAGATAAGCCTCTTAGATCCTCTCCTTTGACACGATTAAGAGAAACACACAACAGCTGCCCAGCTCCTTCTTTGAATGTGTGTGTGTGTGTTATCTGTCTGAGCAGGATCAAACTAAAGCTGCCATATTGTAACTTTCAGTCAGAGCACAATTTCAGAGATGAGATTATGTAAAGGGATGAGACAGCTGAGTGTAATGGGGGAATGGACATGGATAATTTCAGAATGGATTATGGTGTAAGTGTTTTGGGATGGGTAAGAGTTAATTGAATAAAATAATTATATAAATCTTTAATAAATTAATCAAACATAATGGTGTTTCACAAAACAAAGCTTAGATGTCGTGAGGAAAACAAATGAGCAAGAGCGTGAGACAAACTGTAAGGAGAAAAGAGGAGAAGGTGAACACACAGAGCATATGTGTAAATATGTAGGACATGACGTAGGCTATTGGAGGCTGTTTCTGCTGAACAAAGACACAGAGTCAAAGATAGCTGAGTTTAGACTCCAATCTCATTAGACCGTGATATACTTTGAAGCCTTCAGGAACTTCTTCTTCAGCGTATTTTTACACATTATAGAGGAAAGCAGGGAAAGCGAGGAGCTCACTAGCTGCTCTGTTACTATGTCATCATACTATGTAAGGAATTGCCAAGCACTTGGTTGCAGATTTAACGAATAAAGCTGGTGTTATTTTAAATTTTGTCCAACAAATTGTAGGAAAAGACCAAAACCAACAATGTTTTAGTCTCTTAACACTTTCCAACCTCCCTCAAATAACATTTGTCCTTATTGAAGAGTAAATCTTTAAAAACAGGCCACACATTAAAAAAGAAGCTGGGCACTGTAGTTTCTAGCAAATGCTCTGCAACCCAGAGTACAAAGTGCGCCTTTGGAGACTATTTTCAGACATGGATTAATACATATTTACAGCAGCAGGATGGTGTATGTTGGATTAAGTTAAATTAAACTAAAGTGCCCATGTTCATGATAATAAAGGTATACGGTGTATACTTTAAGTTGTAATTTAATGTTAGCTAGAGACAGAAATCATTAACTTTAAATCGTTTTACTAATAATCAAACTGGTCCTCTCTTTTCCGTCCCACTTCCTCTCTCCGTCAGTCACCATTGATTCGCTGTACAAAGTGACAGAGGGAGGTCAATCGGACATCTTCCATCGGCACGCAGATGGCAGCTTCGACCCGGCCTGCTGTTTCACGGTGTACCATGGAAACCACATGGAGTCCCTCGACCTTGTGACGTCAAATGCAGAAGAAGCCAGAACCTGGATAACTGGCCTCCGCTACCTGATGGCTGGGATCAGTGATGAGGACTCGCTGGCCAAACGGCAGCGCACACATGACCAATATCCTTCAAACAACGAGCCTTTGTTATGTGTGTCATTTTGTTTGAGAGATTTTGTCTCAGCTCTGAAAGAAACAGAGTTGCAAGGTTTTTGTCTAATAAAAATAGCATGCACCCCCTCAAACACAGTCTCAAAACAAATATGCAAGACTAGATCGCAAGTGACATATTTTTGTTATGTGTGTTCTCATCCACTTCTAGCTCCGAGTTCTTGATCAAAGACCCTGTGGTGCACACTGTGCACGCTCAATGGAGAGCACCAGCCCTAAATATAAAGCTGAAATACTTGAAATTATGCAGACAGAGTTTATGTACACATGATACGTACCTTATTTTCCTTAATGTGTGTGTGTGTGACGTGGCTGAAGCAGACGTTTGAAGAGGCGGATAAGAACGGCGACGGACTCCTGAACATCGAAGAGATCTACCAACTTCTTCACAAGCTGAATGTCAATCTGCCACGCAGGAAGGTCAAACAAATGTTTCAGGTCAGAATATGACACCACTAGTGTGGAACAAAAACTTTACAAACTCAGACATTCACTATTTTATGTCTTGCATGCAAGAAATCTTTGAGCCATCACCATATCAGTGAATAGAAATTCATTACCACTTCCTAACTTACTGACGTCACATTACTATTGCATCTTTTATCTTTATGTGCATTTGTTTAATTCAAATAAATATGTGAGGAATATTTCATGTGTTCACTTTTAGAGGAAAAGTGGTGTGAAGAAAAGGCTGCTTCAATTTTCAAGTCCTCATACAGTGTCTACTTGGGTTTTCTAATTTGACTTGTGGTTTGCAGTAACACGGCACAGTGTGCAGTGACACTGAAATTCTCACTTTCTTCTTTTATTTATTGACCACAAACACAAATATATTCAATACCAAAAGGCAGCAGTTCAAGTCAGCCAGTGCAAAGTTTAGGCAACAGAAGGCTGGATATTAGAAAATAAAATGCTACAGGAGTGTTCATAATCTTAGTTTATATTGAGCCTATAATAAATATTTCTAAACAGATTTGTGTTTGTATGGTTGGAGGCAATAGGGACCCAACACCACATTTTCACTCTGTGGCCTCTTAACAGGTATATTTAAGGTATATAGTATATTAAAATTTTCCAAATCCAATTTTCTCAAGGTCATGTGTACTGACCACAGGAAATCTATTTCATCTTAATTGAAAATGCCTCTAAATGTATTTTCTTTACATCTGATAAACAATCCAAACTAAGTTTTCTTCCTCTTCTCAGTACTTTAGAGTTGATACTGTGGATTTCAAAGATTTTTATCTCTTCAGAATGAGCTAAACTGTAATTTCCATAAAAATATCACTCTTTGGGTTCAGATTGGAAATTTTATTAATTTCTCTCTTTCCATTTAAGCACTGGCAGACGACAGAGTTGCCACCTGAACAGCTTGTGCAGTTGCTTAAAATCTCTTTGTTTTCTGTCCATGCATTTCTGATGAAGTCCATCACAGTGATTTATCCTGCTGGTTATGTGTAGATTCTGTCTGTGATCGAGTCCCAAATGCACACAGCGAGCTCATTATGGGAGTGTGATGGAGGCATTAGCTGGTATTATTAGATTTGGTGTGGAGTCGAATGGGCCCCCGTGAGATCCAGGTAATATGAAACGCTGGATCCCGGCGAGCGAGGGGTGGCAGGATGGAATGAGCAGTGAGCTGCGTGTGTCCTCAGGCAACGTGCGCCGAGATGTGAGGTTAGGAACGAAAAATTGGTCGCGGAGTAAATGTGTCATAAAGACTGGTACGGTGTACGTGAATTAGTATTTGTATCCGTGTGAATGAAACGTAACATGACAAGAGATAAAAAAAAAAGATGAGACAGCTGTTCCCACACCATCATACGTCCTCTGATCTTAGTATGTGCATTAACTGATATATTGGCAGGCTTGTATTGGCTTATCACTTACAGTAATTATTGGTTTTGGGACATCAATATAGATTGATAATCAGACTAAATTGTCATTACATTTCATTACTCACTCAGTCTGACACTGAGTTCATGTCAGCTGACTTCTTGTTCACAGGGAAGGTTGTTTTGTTTTTGTTTCGCCTGAGCCAATCAGGAGCGAGTGATGTATCATCATCATTTACAGCAGACACAGAGGCTGTGCTAGTGGTTTCTTGGAGCAGCAACTGAGAGATTTTCCGTAAATGTAGCAAGGTTGCTAGTTGTGTATGTAAGAAAATAGTATTAATATTATTATCTTATCTTCGCCTACTGAGCTAACAATCGGCATATTTGAATTGCTCAAGGAACGTGAGATGCAAGAGGCAATTCAGACGTCTTAAACTGTTTGTAAAAAAATATATTTATTTCACTGACATATTTTTATGATCTTCAAATATGGATGTCTGTGGGTGAAGTCCTAATCAGCATTTATATACAAATTATATAAAGCAACCTTAGAAGTTTGTGTTTATGGTGTCAGATGAGAACTGTGTGAATTACGCTGCACGCCATGAGTTTGCATAGAGTTTTAGTTTTGGTGTAATCATCAGTGACATCACTTCCTCACCCTCACAGGAAGCAGACACGGACGACCAGCAGGGCACGCTGACCTACGAGGAGTTCTCCGTCTTCTATCGGATGATGTCTCTGAGGCGGGACCTGTTCCTGCTGATGATGGCCTACAGTGACAGGAAGGACCACCTGACGGCGGAGGAGCTGGCCAACTTCCTGCTCAACGAGCAGAAGGTGAGAGGTCACGCTGGTTGGAGCCAATAAAAAGCTCAGCCGGTGACACATTTTTTCATGATGAGGTGTCCAAACTACTTCCACTCCTTGGTCTTACATGTAACTCCCTCTGTCTGCTGTCTGCCCAGAGGAATCTGCTCTACTAAGCCAATCTGTCACTCCTAAAATTGGTTTGTCTCACGGGTGCCCTTTTCTTGTTTAGTTTTTCTTTTTTGCTCTTTTTTTTTTCTGGCACGCTCTTTCCTCTCTTACACTGCGGTGGTGTCATTTTTCATCATGCTGTATTCACTCGCCTGTGATGCTCGACATTAATACAGCTTGTGTGACATGGTTGACAATTAAATTAATAGCCAACAACTTTGTTCTAAAAATGGTTCTGACTTTCTGACATTTAGCATTTGCGCTGGGATTAAACATTTACTATATCTCGAAGAGTCCAAATGGGGTCTTTATGTTTATCTTCCTCTCTACAGATGACCAATGTGACTCCAGAGTATGTTACAGAAATCATTGGCAAGTTTGAGATGTCTCAAGACAATAAACAAAGTGGCGTCATCGGGATTGAAGGTAACTTTCTCCCATTTCTCTTTATTTTCACTCCTTTTTTTTTTTATATCTTCAGTCATTCTTGCTTCTTTAACCTTCCAGTAGCTGCCATGGTGCACCATTAGTTTAGTAAATTACTCATTTGCTTGTTAACAGACCTCACAACAAGGTTTAAGAGATTATGCTATTGAGAATTTGTTTGTAAATCAAACAGATAGTGTGGCTTATGATTGTGAGACACAAAATGAATGCTATTTGTTCACACAACATTGTAAACACTGAATGATAGGTTGTTTGCTTTATGATGAAGATGTGAATCAAAACAAGCTTGTTTGAATTTAAATGTTTTTATTATATAATGTGTACAACTATTCCCAGCTCGCATGAGTTTACAAGGCACCACAAATTCAAACCAGATCCGGAGAGCTGTATTTACATTTTCAGACAACAATACAGTAAAAGTTGAAAAATAAACACACCCAATTTGAAAGTTTCCCAGTCAGACTTCATGAAAATATCTAAATATTACTCAGTATCTTACCCTTTTTCCAGACTTTTTAAACTTACTTAAACCTATCAAAATTAAACAACCTTTCAAATTTTGATCATCGGTACACCAGAATATCGTTTTGTCGAGCCATTTCATCAAAAATTGACATCACAGTATGTACAGTACAAAAGAAAATGAGACTCACTTTGCACTTCACACAGCTTATGAATATGTATGAATCTGCCAGCCTCAAAGATCTTTGGCTTCTAGTTAAGTGATATGTAACAATGATTCAGGACAAGCTTTGTTTAATGTGCTTACAGTATATGTCTGTAATTTGGTTTCAACTACGTTAAACACTTTTAAAATGAATTAAAATTAAAATAACCATTTAAAAATAGTAATGTAATTAATGTAATTTTTATGTTATTGGATATTTACCAATACAGTTGATATTTACATCAACCCTGTTTTTGTCATTGTCATTATGAATTCCACCCCTCATAATTAAAAACTTGCCACTCAACGACTCCTGAAATTGAGTGGCTGAAAAGATAATGACCATTAATGTTTTGGGCCTTTGTCTTTGTCATCTCTGAGCGTCATTTTAAGTACATTTAACTGAAGGGTGAGTTTAAAGGGAGAAGAAGCAGCGAGGATTGAGAAAGGTAGCTGGTGTGAGAAAATTGGGGAGTCAGAATGGAAGGGGGTGGTATAACGAGAAAATGAGACTGTGACAGCAATGAGAGGAGCGAGTATGGCGAGAGGAGGAGGAGGAGGAGGAGGAGGAGGAGGAGGAGTAGTGAGACTAATCTTGTTGGTGGAGGCATGAAGGCTAACACTGTGTGTGTCTGAATGATCAGACCAGTGGACCTGATGTCTTGCCTGCAGTCCAGAAATGTGCGTGTTTGAACATGTGATGTGCACAGATGTGACAGAAATATACAAACAGATTCACATCCTTTTGTAGTGTGATGAGCTGTTACCTGCAGCATTTGGTCCCTTTTTATTTATTTGACTATATATAACATCTACTATAGTATATACAGTAGGATTTAACCACGATGAGATTGCATGTCCAGTCTGATCACTGACTTCCCACAGCAAAAAAAAATTCTACTATTTCTCCTCCTCAGCCTCCTTTTCCACATGATCTCGTCCGCTTCCTGGCTTATCTCTTCCTCTTGGTATTCCTGTCTCATTTTTTTATCCCCCCTCTTCGGATGAAAGGATTCTTTCTTCCCTCTCAGTCCTCCTCAAGCTGTGCCACCTAAAAAAGTTGCCTATGTGAAGTATATTCACCAGTAGTGTGGTTTGGAATCTCACCACTCTAGTATGAAACCGCGTGGCTCTGTTTGGAGTCTGCTGCTCTGTCATCCTTTGGTATTTTCCTGGAAATCAATCTGGTGAAGAAGAGTGATATTGTAGATGTCACTGCTAGACACCTTTACAAGGTGCATTATACTGAGGAAAGTAAAAACACAGGCAACATTGGTTGCTGTAAATCTGAAGCAGGAGAGATGCCGGATCACTGCTTTACTTTGTTCCACCATGACTTCTGCAATTGAGTACGCCCCTTCAATAACCACAGCCATGTGTTGTGCTTTGAGCTAAATGCTAAATGTCAGCATGCTAACATGCTCACAACAACAAAGCTATCATGTTAAGCATGTTGACCAATTTAGTTTGTTAGCATGTTAACATTTGCTCATTAACACAAAAAACAAAAGTACAGGAAGTCCGTACTGTCGTTTTTGGGGATATTTCATTCAAATGCACAAATGGTAACCTCGTGGTGGTGCTAGAGGAAAGGTCAGCAATCCAAAATCCAAAAGTAGACGTTGCGATATTGTGCAATTTAAGTGAAAAACGTGCTGCTGGTGCTAGAAAAAGTCAGGACATCATCAAAGTCATTTGAATTCATCCTTTGGGCACTATAAATATCTGTAGAAAACTTTAAATTTTCATTAGTGACACGTCTTTTTGAAACTTGATGAAAACAGCAAAAATGTCAAACTCTTGGGGGTCCTAGAAGAAAATCATCAAAGTCAATAGGATTCGTTCCCTGAGTGCCATGCCGTGCTAACAGGGCTGGTTCTAAATGGTTCTTTTCCTGTATTTTCCTTCAGGTTTTACAAGTTTCATGCGCAGTCCAACGTGTGACATTTTCAACCCTTTGCACCATGAGGTGAATCAAGACATGGAGCAGCCTCTGTGTAACTACTTCATCGCCTCTTCTCACAACACATACCTGACCGGAGACCAGCTCCTCTCCCACTCCAAGACCGACATGTATGCCTGGGTGCTGCAGTCAGGCTGCCGCTGTGTAGAAGGTAAGCATACGCCGTTTCCGCAGAAGCCATTTTGACATGTCACAGTAGAAAAAGCAGAGGCGTAAGTAATTAAATTAATCATGGCTGAAATTCATGTAGGCAGTTCAGTTTGAGGGCGCTGGTATGCTTGTGCATGCTGGCTTACTGTCACACTGTCACAGCTTACTTACTGGGACACTTGAGTATAACAGAGCCATCGTTAATGTTATTAGTAACACCTGTGCCTTTCCTATGATGACATACTATCTATATTATACCAGCTGTGAAAAAAGCCAGTTTTGATTGGACGAGCGAGTTCTTATTATTGCAACAAACTCTCGTTCACCCTAATCAAATGATATCAATCTGTTTTGCTCCAAAAGTACAATTGGATGTTTACTGCTAAACAATCTGGAACATATTTTGTGAATTGTTTTTAATTAAAACCGAACACCCATTTTGTTGTGTTTATGTTTGGTAATACAATCTGAAACAGGCCCCCAGATGCAGCAAGACTGAAATAAAAAATCCCACAATGTAGCACAATCTTGCACATGCTGTGGCTAAAACACTACTTTCATTTTTCACCCTGAAAAATTCAGTGTTGAATGCGCTGGATGTGAAATAGCTGAGAGTAAGAGCTGTGACATCAAGTCCGAATGAACTCAGTCAAATCTTTCCTTTCATCCAAAGATGAGCGGTGAAAAACTGACAGTAACATGATGTAGTGGTTTATTCATGCTTCATTTCTCATGTCTTTCTTCCTGCAGTGGATTGTTGGGACGGTCCTGATGGAGAGCCGGTAGTCCAACACGGTTACACCCTGACCTCCAAGATACCGTTCAAGTTGGTTCTAGAGACCATCAATAAATATGCCTTCATAAATAACCAGTGAGTCAAAGCTCCTTATAGCAACTGTGTGTGTGTTTTGTGGACACTTCCATTATCACATAGGTATTGTACTGGTAAAAAATGGCCCAGAATGCTGAACAAAAACACAATTTCTCCTTCAGTTTACTCACACATAAAAACCCGACTGAAACATAATTTCTGGTTGACATTCTGTAGAGAAAATAATATTTTTTGCTGCAGGACAAACGTGCACACAAAGAGATTGTATTATTGATTGTATCTTGTTCATTCTGTTTAATTTGGTTGCTTTATGGTCCACTATGGGTGACATATAATAGCATCAACCCACTCACAAAAGGGTATTCCACCGTAATTTAAAAAAAAAGCTGCAGCACTAATGCATTTCTCACACTGCTGTGATGAAATATCTATGAATTAGAGGTTTCCCCACAAGGTTTAACAAGAAAGTTGCAACATTTGGACAGCCAGGTTTCTGTTTTTGAGGGAACACTGTGATTCCTGGCAGTAATTAGCACCTATTACTGAACCATCTGCTAAGCACCATTTCCTCTGGCTCCCCAAGGAGCCAGTGTGTGTCTCTGATGGGTCCAACAATACCCAAACAAAGTGGTGAATGATGCAGCCTCCTGCTGCCACATTGGCTCGCGTTGACATCTATTGCAGCTACTTATGATTACAGCGCCTGTGTTATAAAACCATTTGTTTAAAGGCGGTGTTGGAATACATTCAATTTATGTAATTAACTAGGAGCATAAGTACATTTGGCTTGTTGGAAGTTTCAGTAAAATTATTACGTCGTCTATTAGTAAGTCGACAACTTCAAGTGAACTCTTTCGATTTTGAGCAAAAATAAATTTGAGCAATCTATTTTTAGTCTAAAAGGAATAGTTTGACATTTGGGGAAATATGTTTTTTGGCTTTCTTGCCCAGAATTAAATGATATCTATAAAATATAAAGCTACAGCAGCTGGTTAGTGCCACAAATTGTAATTTCTCCTCTTTGGTTTTTGTACAGATTAAAGGTCCAGTGTCAGATTTAGGGGCCTCTTTTTACAGAATATGTAAATTGAATATAATATGCATAACTATATATATATAGTTGCAGCCAAAATTGTTTCTCCTTTGTGAGGAAGGAGAGGGTGAAATGAGGGGGTTGCAACTACACTGCCAAATCCTACACACTGATCCTTTAAACAAACAGTTACTGAGCTATCGAGTGGCTGGTAATTGGATTTTGTTATTTCTGTTGGCTGAGCCAGGCTAGTGGTTTCACTCTCTGCTGGTTGCTGGTAGCTTCATATTGAACGGAGAGGTGTGAGTGGTATTGATCTTCAATCTCAATCTCATCAAAATATATTTGCCAAGTGGCGGTAGAAGTGAAACGCAATCTTGGTCAACCTTTATATTCCTAAATATTTTTCGAATAATTAGTTTAGTGCACTTTAAAGAGCTTCAGTATGCATGTACATCAAGATCACAAATCACAGATTAAAATGACCATAAATAATATTCGACAAAACGGGAACAAAATAAAAACACATACGGAGAGACACAACAACAACCCAGCTAATTTTTTAATGTAAACCCTGTTAATGGCTGCCTCATGCGTCTTTTGACTTGACCTCCTTTGACCCATTTTAATAACATTTTTTAATTGTTTTGACTTGTTTTGTCATGCAGGTCAGAGCTGAGACGATAAGCTGAATATTTGATTAGTCAGTAATTTAATTAGTCATGCATGTTAGTAATTTAAAAAACAACATTTCAGCGTTATATTTCCTTACTTCACCTACTTTATTGTGTGTAAACTGAATTAGATTTTGGACTGTTGAACAGCAATTTAATGACATCGCTGTGGGCTTTGAGAAATTGTATTTCCCAGGTCAACAATCAATTGATTAATTGAGAAAGTAATTGCCAGACTGATCGATATATATATAATTAAATGATTGTTGGTGGCAGCCCTACTTCAAGTATAACTATTTATTTATTAATTTTACTACGTTTCTTAAATATTTTTAGTCAACAAAGCTTTCGTCTTCTGAGGGTAATGTTCAAAAGATCTTTGTAAATTCAATTAAAGACCATAATGTTCAGTGTAGCCTCGTGGAAGAAAACATTCACACTCGCTAATCAGGAAAAACCTCTATATTCTCCTAATCTCACGCCGTAGTAATTAGTAATCTGTTATAAAGCTGACAGTGAGAACAGGTAAATAAATTGAACGTTCTGTCCGTTACCTCTCTCTCTCACCTGTAACATTCAGCTGATATTTTATCATCCGTGCCACCTGTTAATATGATTAATGTGCCCTGGGCTTCATTGAAATGGAGCAAATCTCTGCTCTCTCCCACAGGCACACACACACATGCGCGCACGCACACACACACACACACAGCTCATTCACTGTTTCACCTGAGAGGAGCTCCTGGATGTCACTGCCTGCGTGTCGAAATGAAATGACACTGGATGTTACCCTCTCTGTCTCTTTTCGTCTTTGGCAGAGGACCCGTTTATGTGTGTGTGTGTGTGTGTGTGTGTGTGTGTGTGTGTGTGTGTGTGTCTGTGTGTGTGTGTGTAGGTGTGTGTGTGGGTGGTGTTTTGGGGATCAGGGGTGGGGTCGAGAGCAGGGTTGCATCCCCTGGGGGAGAGCTGTCAGTCTGACGAACCTGACATTTGAGCTGTGCTGCTGTGTGCCCACAAGTCATTTCACCTTTTCTAAATGAAAACACAGACACACACACACGCACACACACACACACGCACACACACACACACACACACACACACACACACACACACACACACACACACACACACACACACACACAGGCCCACACACACAACGACACACACGGCATGCCACAGAGGTGTTTATGGAGCTGTGTTTTTATCATTTACCTCCCCACTCTTCTGCAGATTGCAGGTGAGAAATGGAAGTAGAGTTTGAGATGTGATTCACTCTCACTCCAGTCCATTGGCTGCAGTCAAGGCACACAACAGTGTTTTGATGTAATTTATGGGAACCTGTTTTTTCTTTTCAGGTACCCTGTAATTCTGTCCATTGAGAACCACTGTACCATCCAGCAGCAGAAGAAGATTGCTCAGTACCTGCGAGAAATCTTTGGAGACAAACTGGATGTGGGAGACGTCCTGACCAGAGACTCCAAAATATTACCCAGTCCTCACAGCCTGAGGGGAAAGATACTCATCAAAGTAAGAACAAATCTTTGGATGGGTGGATGGTAAATTGTCAGTTTGTGTTTATAAGTGGATAAATAGATTGCCCAGTCTGTCAGTGCACTCGTAAATCAAAGCATCTGCACCACACTTCCTTCCTTTTATTTCAGTAAAGAAAGCATAGCGCTCGTTATCTCTCCATATTTTACTTCATGTGTGTTGCTTCAGTGAGGATGGGGAGTGGGTGAGACGCTGCAAGGCGGCTAATTAATGCCCATAAACAGACGGAAGAGATGGTAGCGGAGAAAGAGAGGACAAAACTAGGTCATTGTTTTAATCATAGAGGGGAATGGAGGGAAGGACGAGATGCTGGAATATGATAAATGAGCGACAGATTGTTGTTTTCCACTCTTTTGTAACACACAGAAACAGAGGCACACATACAAACAAAACCTGGTGACTCAGTTGGGGCTGTCAAACTTTTCATTTTATAAATTGCTACTAGTCACGAAAATTCAGCTATTAAACATGATGAATAGATGAACTCTTAAAGACCCAGTAAAGTTTACTCAGAGTTATAATGAATCCTAAAGAATTTTGTTTTTCAGTATTCTAATTTGAAAAGTTACTAAAGAGGCTCAATTTCAAAGATTCCCTTAATGATTAATAATAAATAATGCAGTTTTTTCCTCGTTTGTCCTCCAAACCCCTCTGACACACATTAAGACTGATGCGTTGCTCTAAAAGTACTGAATCGCAGACTGGTGCACTCATTTGATTAATGTTGGTATATTCGGAGACTGTCTCTCCAGAGAAAAAAACAGCATTGTTGGTTGTTTGTTTAGGAGGAGATCATGGTGGATGTAAAAAGTTTGTGTAAAATCAACTTAGGTGTCTTTTATCTCAACATTCTTTGGGATCCAAGAGACACTGCACCCTCTATAACAGCTCAAAATACACTTGCACACGTGTATATGTTATGATTATATTACTTTTATTTAAAAAAACTAGCAACAGCCAAACAAGTGAAAAAACACAAGATGTCACAGCCAGCTAATATTCCAACAGCAAGAAGCCTCCTAGTCTTTTATTTCACAACGCTCTCGCTAACGAGAGTCCCAGATTTACTCTTGTCTGGTGACCTCTTGCTCAGTCACTCATTTTTTTAGCTTCCTCGTAGCTTCTTCCATCAACGTTGCCTTCAGCCTTTTTGCCTCTTTCATTTTGGCCATAGAGGATGCAGATCTCGGTTACATTGTCCAGCTCCGCTTCTGGCTACAATATCAGCCCCGCTCCCTTCAGCAATCCTCCGCAACCTGCGCCTGAAAACCTCCTTTTCTCTATGATCTCTGTGTTTCACTTCCCCCGGAAATATGATCCTGATTATTTGTTTGCAGACCCCACTGTTGAAGTCCCAAAAGGTGTCTGTGAAACATGGTTGATATGATCATCCTCAAAGAGAATGAAAACATGTTATCTTGTTTTTTTTTCCTCTTAAATATCGGCTCTCACTTTGACGGCTTCAGACCCAGAAGATGCTTATCCACCATCACAGCACAGTTATTCATACAAAGAAAGAGAGAGAGAGAGAGAGAAAGAGAGACGGAGCAAAACCTTTCAGCATTTATTGGATTTTTTTTATAAGAACCAGATAAAATTGACTTTATCTGAAATGAGAAGAAAGCTTCTATTGGAAAAAAAGGGGTTCTGACTTTGTCCCTCCCCAGCCAGTTGACTGAAAAGTGAAAGAGCATTATTGATTTTCTATAAAGCCCTTTACTCCTCTCTAACAGTTTTCCTCCATATCTTTCCTCCTCTTCTCTGCCCTCGTTTGAGAGCCTCTCCATCCCCCAGAGGAGCGAGAGACAAGACAATAAAGAAAAAATGGCAATAGGGTTTTTGTCAGTCATAGATAGAAGGTAGAGAGGGCATAGACTCCTTGTGGCAGTGGTTGAAATGAGGGCGGTGATGTCAGTGTCAGCGAGAGACTCGGTGTGCTGCGGGAAGCTCGGAGTATGGCATTGATTTTTGAAAGCTTAGAAAATCTTGACTCCCACTCACACCTTCAGCGTGGCTCACTAATGGGCTTCCTCTCTGCTGAAAAGGGTGCTCAGGGAGCTTCTCAGAGAATCTGCAGCTGATACTATTTGTGTGTGTGTGTGTGTGCATGAGTGTGTGTCTCATGCCCTCTCATATGTGACAGTAGAGGCTTTCGTGTACTGTACATATTCTGCAGACTTTCGTGTGTGCATTTCTGTGTGCGGTAAAGTGAATGTATGAGGGAAACATTTCATTCTGTTGCATTATTTCCTGGACTGTCTTAGAGTTGCAAACTGTGTGGGCGTTCTCGTGTTTGTGCTGCATTTAAGACGGGTGCACGGGTCAAGCATATGTTTGTCCGTCCTCTCTCCATCCAGGGGAAACGCCTGCCTGCCTATCTGTCTGCGGACGCTGAGGAAGGGGAGGTCTCTGATGATGACAGCGCTGATGAAATTGAGGACGACTTCAAGCTTAAGAACAGTAACGTAAGATGGAGGACCGTTACTATAAACACTACCACACTCAAACAGACACATTACTTGAGTCTTTCTCCCTTGTTTTCAGTTGTTTCTGGAGCCAGTTGTGCCCATCTATGGAGTTTGTGTCTTTGTAAATGAAGATTTTTTAAAATTTCAGCCATTCATCATGATCTTTTTTAAATTTGTATCATAAACTATTATCATAGTAGGACAGTTATGTGTATTGGCAAAGTAAATCAGTGCATTCACCTGTCTCAAAGCCCAGAGGGAAACCAGAACAACACTGAAATGTTTATAATGAATAAAACCGATCTTCCAATATATCAAAACAATCATAAATCATCATAAATGAGAGTGCATTGCAAATTTTGTAGTTTTACCTTTCCTTTTGAAAAATTAAGATATAAAAGTAACTCAATTAAACTTAGCCTTTCTCTCCGGCTCCTGTCTGCTTCTGTCTGAGCTTCGTTCCTCTCTTTCTGCTCTATTTGTGCTTCTCTTTCAGTTCTTTAAGAGCTACTTAATCAGTTCATTAAAAAAATGTACGATGCAGCAACAACATCACATAAAAACTTTATAGTTTGGACTGGCAGGGACTTATGTTAGAGAAAAATCCCTCCCTTGCACATACAAAGACCACAAACAAGTTAGATAATGGGATCTTAATGACATCGTCATGCTCGATGTAATGACTTCAGTAATTGGGTCGTAACGTTGGTGCTTGTAATGTTTTACTGATCATCACTGAAGTAATGTTTCCGAATGATCAATGCTTAATGGTGCAGATATAAATATTAAGTCAATACAAGCGTAGACAAGAGTTTGAATCTCATCCCTGCTTATTGCTCGGTGCCTTTTTTATAGTCACTCTTAATCCTGTTCATTTATTCCGTGATATAGTAGTGCCAGTGTCTTCCTCACCACATTTAAAACACAAAAGCGCTCCAGATGGTTCAGTTGTGTAACCGAATATGGCATCGTTCTTCCACATTTAGCTGGAAGCATGAAGCTGCAGATGCCACTTAGGATGATCATTGCCATTTTAAAAGGGTGGTGGCAGGTTTCCACTGATGAGAGGTTTTGTTTTGAGCTCATTAAACCAGTGAGCTTTCACAGCAATCACCACTAACATTGCATTAGTGTGACATAGTTTTTGTCTAGTAGTGATACACGACTGTGGAAAAAGGTAACTTTATGAGTCTTACTGTATGTGGGGTGAAATACATTTTTTCCAACAGTGTAGACCTGCATATATAGACCTGTTAATGGCATCTCCTACAGGTGAGAAAAATAATAGCTTGTACATGTGCTGCAACTGCAGTGAGTGTGACTTTTTCCTGAAATTAGCCTTTTTTAACATACAGTGCACTACTTTTAGCCATCACCATTTAAAATTTCATGAGATGAGAAAATTACCTTATATACTTTATAGTCGGATTCATCTTTATTTTATTTATATACTCATTAGGCGTGTTCTGGAGCTAGGCAGAAGTTCACTATATGTTGTCCTGTGTGTGAGTGTATGTGACAATAAAACTGCATTTGATCTGAACTCAGATTAAGCGTCTGTAAAGTTTTAATGTTTTAAACTTTAGACTTTTACCACCCACTGGGTAAATTTAAAAATGCGGCACTAGCCTATAGTGTATATTAAATTATGCAACAGAAGTACAATAAAGCTTAGGGCAGAAAAACACCAACCAGATGTTTGTGCAGAGTTTATTAAAATATAAAATTTTAGGATTTGAGGAGTTTAGGTTTGATCCACGGCTCCTCCGGTCTGCGCGCCGAGCTGTCCTTGGGCAAGTCGCAGAACCCCAAATTGCTCCCGAAGGCTGCGCCATCGGGGTGTGAATTTCTGATGAGCAGTTGGCACCTTGCATGGCAGCCAGTGCCGTCAGTGTATGAATGGGTGAATGTGAAAAAGCACCCTGAGTAGTCGGGAGACTAGACAGGCGCTATATAAAGTCTTTTTAGGAGTCTGACTGTGGCTCTGCAGCTCTGCAGTTGGTCGATACTTGCTGAGCCTGGCTTCAGCTGCTTCGCATCAGAAAAAATGTGTCTCAACAGCACTACCCTCAATCATCTGTCCATAAATGTGTCTTTGCACCTTTATTAAAATGAGTCTCTCACTTCCTTGCCTATCTCTCTTTCTCCTTCCCTGTCTCAATAACTCTCTTCTTCTTTCAAGCAGAGCAACGGTCATCACCAGGTGGAGTCTCACATCAGAAAGAAATTAGACTCTCTGCTGAAGGAGTCTCGAATCGGAGACAAGGAAGACACTGACAGTTTCAGCATCCGTGCACTGCTCCGGGCTACACACCAGGGTCTCCAGAAGAACCTGCGGCAGGTACAACGTGTAGGGCTGCATGCGGAGCGGAGTGATACTGAACAACAGACGAAGAGGATAAAGAGAAGAGAGAGGGGGGATAAAACTAGGCCATGGCATTAGTCACGGAGCAGAGTAGTTACTGCACCATTCACAGGTCAAACACACCCACTGAACACATAAACAGTCTGTCAAGCAGCACCTGCTCAGGCCACTCTGAAGGGACAGCTTTACTGTCCTCCTCTCGAGTAAACAAGCTGAAAGTGATGAGAAACTAAATGTCTGCAGTGTTACTTAATATTTAATGTCCCTGCTTGTCTCTTGTGCTATTTATAGATGCTTCAGTTTTCTGACAGCCATTTTAATGTAGTGGGTGTTGTGCACCGGGCTTTCCTATTCTCTTTATTCTGCTGCTGCTTTGTTGGTGATCCCCTTCACCTCACGTCTATAAAGCTATTTTTTTATTTTCTGTCTTCTTCACTAGTAATTTTCCTCTCCTTTTCTCATTCCTCACCCACTCTCTACTTCAGCTGTACTTTGCTTTATCGTCTGATGTCTGTTGGAGCCCCTCCAGCTACTGAGCTTTAGGGTTTAAGTGACTCACTGGGTGCTAATGTGATTGTTGTTAGATTTGCATCAAATGATCCACACATATGAATGTAAACAAGCCCACACACACACATATAAAGAGTCTCTGAATGTGTTCTCCTTGTTTCTAGAGCTCCAAAGGGGTTTTGAAGAAATCCCAGAGCAGATCCTTCATCACGACGCTCAAACAGAAGGTGAGGAAGGTGGAAAGAGGGGTTAATCTTTTTGTGCTTGATTCTTGATCAATGCTATCTATGTGTGTGGTTTGAAATCGCCAATTCAGGATAATGAAACTTCAGGCAGTTCTCTGTCCTATTGGACATAATCCAACTTTCTATTTGTCAAATTTATTTGACACCTAATCAGGGCTGTGACACACCAAGTTGGCCTAAAGGAGACATAGACAAGCTGCACAAAATGGACAAATCAGTGATTTTAAACAGAACTCTTTTGATAGTATTGGCTGATGATTTAGCATGCCCAATCAGCTGAAGAGCCACTCTAAGAGCCGGCCAGAGACAGTGGTGCTAGAAACACCACAAAATACAAGTGAAGGTTAGTAATGACATCCCAGTGGTGTGTGATAGACAGCTTTTGGCTTAGTAGGACCAGCAACTTGGTTTTGTGGAGGATCTCTAACTAACTGAGGTGACAGTTGGGGTATGTGAGTTAAATGGAGGCAGGTTACACTGCAAAGGTTGTGCTTGGAAGGACTATTAGGTGGACAGATACTATTTCCCCCAAATTTCAGTCTCGCTAAACTATGCTAAGCTAAATGTGTTCTGTTAAGTTTTATATTCACCAAACAGAAATCATTTAAACATCAGCAAGAAAGCAAATAAATGCATATCCCAAAATCTCAAACAATTTACTAGATGAATAGGGAGTTGCTATTAAACTGGCCACCGAGTGTGTTGTGATATGTCTCTTAAATGATTAGCATCACGTATGGGACGCAGAGACGAAGCCTCCTTGCTGCTCTCCTGTAGATAAATCATAAAGTCACACATAGAAAACACATACAAAGCATCCTTTGTAGAGTCATCTTCAGCGAGTGGTAGGTAGCAGAGTCAGAATTAAAACTGCCACACTTATCTTCCGATTCCACGCTGCAGATCAATGCAGTGCATGCAAATCTGTGAAGCATGTACTGTCTTAAGATCCTCTGTAAGGTGTGTTTTTATCCTTGAGACAGTCAAAATATAGGTTTGGGCATCAATATGTGTCCTTGGTACATTTTCCCTCATTTTTCAGCCTGGTTATTTCCCACTCTGGATTTCTTCCTCTATCCATTTGCTTCTTTTCCTCGATGCCCTCCTCTGTTTACCCACTCACATCTCCTCTTCAGTCTTTTATGCCTCCCTCTTTTGCATAATATGCATCCTCCCACGTGTGTGTATATATGCGCGCATGCATGGGTGCATGTAATCTGTTGGCAAGCAGCCTAAAACCCTGTAATTACTGCGACCCTCATCCTCTTCTCAACTCCACTTTAGGTCTAATAGAGATGTTGCTTCTCACATGCACTTCACCAAAAACACGCTCGCTATAATTACATACACTACACCTAGAACACCCACCGACGTGCACAAACACACACTCAAACTGCTACTATAATAATAACACTATGAATCATACAGAAATACATACAATTTACAGAGACACATTATCGAACTTTGATGTCATTTATCAGGACGTCGCTGCTATGCAATGTAACTTTAATCTTATATTCCTGTGTGTGTGTGTGTGTGTGTGTGTGTGTGTGTTGTCCAGAGGCACTCAAAATCCAGGCTGTCATGCCAAAGTGTGGACAAGGAGGACGACGATCAGGAGAGGTGTGGGAGGGAGGCCGGAGGACAGTTAACCAGGTGACCTTTGAACTGCTTCATCACAACACTGCCATCCCTGACAACTCAGAGGTTTGATAGTTGCTGACTGCGGGGAGCATTGAACAATCCACAGCATCAGTTGCGCCATGCAAACTACTAAAGCTTCTTCAGCAATCATTCACGTTTGTGTGAGGGGAAAGAGCCCAGATCTTCTTACAGTGAATGAAACACAGCAGGAGCTCAAAGCTATGTTCACTCTGCAAGCCTTGCTGTTTAATTATTACTTTTTGCTCAGATCTTATTTTTATATTTTTCTCACATAACAAGTTTACTGAACTAACTCACAAAAGAAGTGCAAAAGACCAAAGACAGAACTGAAATTGAGGCCAAGACTAGAGGCATCACATATGGTGTCATCATGCAGCTCCAGTTGCTCGTAGCAGATTTTATTGTACATAATAAAATCCAGCCATGTCTGTTTTTTTTTATTTTTTATTTGATATTTTCTTTTTTTTAAAAAAAGAGCTTTTACAGTTTTTACAGCTTTGCTTGACATTAAAGCCAGTCTCCTGTGACGAGTGGTGGAAGAAGTTCAAGATCATTCATTCAATAACGGTAGCAACTGTAGACACTATACTACAAAAATACTCAAAACCATTATGCAGACTGACCCTTGTAAGTGTTATATTTTTAGATTGGATATTATATTATTATATTTTATTAAAGCACACATTAACACGTAACATTAAAGAAACACTTGGTGAAGTCTGAAGGAAGATGTAACACAATATTCCTAAAAATTAAAAATTGAAAAGGCACCTTTACTGATTTCAATACACTCAATGGTTTTATTACCACAGCATTATACTTTTTGTTATGTT
Source organism: Argyrosomus regius (assembly GCA_946959425.1). Taxonomy (NCBI): domain Eukaryota; kingdom Metazoa; phylum Chordata; class Actinopteri; family Sciaenidae; genus Argyrosomus; species Argyrosomus regius. The sequence goes on from OX336889.1 coordinate 10,325,260, forward strand.
TTTATGCTTGACTTTTATCAATAGTTATTACTTGTGGTAGCTGTGGCCTGTAAGAGTGTCCTTAATTAAGTTGTGATTATTATAGACCCACTTTGACATTTAAACAACACTTAATGTTGTTGCTGTTTGAGGTGGAGCTGATTTTATATACTACGTATATGCATGTATACTACTATACTATGTTTAAGGCAACTTAATCTGTAACTATACCATATTTTCTAACATATGTTTTTATATATAAAATCTGAAAAGTAACTACTAACTAATAGTTTTGATGTGAATGTAACTTTGAACTGTAGTAGAGTAGAAGAAGTACTAGGAAACCAAAAATGGAAATACTAACCTAGAGTACCTCAAAATTGTATTTAAACATTACTTAAATGTACCTAATTGCTTAAATTTGAATGCATTCAAAATATTCCACCTCCCCTCACTGTTGCTGTTCCTCCATCTTTCCTGGAGTCATGAGAAACATGTTGCATTGAAGTAACATACAGTAAACACCACATGAGCTCATATATTAGTGTTGAAGTTGCATTGCTATAAATGATGAATTCATAAAATTTAGGACCAAATCAGAATTCAGTGTTTCAGGATGAATGTCATTATGCCATGTTCACGCTATTATTAAAAATCAGATCTGACTCACTAACGAGGGGGGAATCTAAAAGTATATTTGTCTGCAGCATGAATATATCCCAGTTCTCTATCACACACGTTCTTTGTCCACCTCTGTCTCATTTTTTCCTCTTTCTTTGTGAGCGAGCATTGGGCAAGAAGTATGGAAATTCAGCTCAGTCGCTCTCTGTGTAGAAGGCCTTTGTCTCTCTTTGTTGTTCTCCCAGTCTCTCTTCCTGGTTGCATATTCATATATGCATGTCCTCGGGAACTGTCAAAGCGCAGATTCTTGCAAGCATGTGTCTGAATGGCTATGTGACTGACTGTCTTTGTGCACGACTTGGTGTGCATGATGTGTGTAGTTTAATGTGCGCGCGAGTCTTACTGCACTGCATGCGCTCTGGTCCCTATTAAGCTTTTTGCCTTTGATGCTCTTTCCTGCGGTTTGCAAGCTGCCTAGCTGATGCACCATCTTCTCTTGCCTGTGATCCTTCTGCCACTGTAAATGCTTAAACAAATGTATGAGTGTGAGCATGTCTTACTTCACATACTTCTTGCTTTGCCTGCCTCATGTTTCTTTACACAATCTCACTCACTCTCCTCTGTCCTCTCTTGCAATTGTTTTAGGGGCGGGAGGAAGAGGAAGACAATGAAACTGAGTAGAGATCTGTCAAACCTGGTGGTGTTCACCAACTCTGTTGCCTCACAGGAGTGTCTGAATGAAGGTAAACACTCTGACAGCAACACACACACACACACGCACAAACAAATAGGCACATTGCAATCTTTACCTTAGAGACATTTTCCCATGTCTCACCCATGTTTCTCTTCAGGTACTCCAGGTGACGTTCTGTCTTTCAGCGAGACCAGAGCGCAGTCTCTGGTCAATCACAGAGCCGAACAATTCCTGGCTTTTAACCAGAGGCAGCTGTCACGGATTTATCCCTCAGCCTATCGCATCGACTCATCCAATTTCAACCCCCAGTTTTACTGGAACGTGGGCTGTCAGTTGGGTAAGACGGCTGTCTGTTGCTGGAAGCTTTTGACCTGTATAGAGGTTGTCTGTTCATAAAAACAACATGCGCCTTCCCTTTAGCCACATACCTGTCATTACACATTAATTAACACTGCATACCACATGCACACACACACACAAACTGCTTTCATTTGTGGTCTGCACACCATGCGCTTCATTTACACACATGACATCGGTTTGCTAGTGATCATGTGTGCAGAGCCAAACGGGTTTAAGATATGTGTGTGTACTGTATGTTGTGTGTAATTAAGTGTCTCCAAGTTTATTTTGGGAGGTGACACTTGGTTTAGGATTTTGTGAGGATTATGGAGATTCATAAATAAATAAAAAGAAGATAAATAAATGAAAAACAGTTGGAACTGAATATTTTTATCTGTGCAGAAATAAATAGTGTCAGGAAATCCAAGATCCAAGGAATCCCTGCCTGTCCCTGCCAATTCATTTTTTTTCTGTTAAGTTCAGAAAGCAATATTGGCTTCTAAGAAAATGCTGTTATAGAGTTATACAGCTGTACCAAAATAGAAACAGTTACAAAGGAGAAAAGAAGTAAAAAATAGCCAAACAAATGCCAAACTCTAGATTGTTCTTGAAGGAGCCATGATTCATCCTTTTTCTTTCCATCCTCATCAGTTTTCTCTAATTAAGGTTCAAGTTTGTCAGACAAACATGCTTAATGAATAAATTAATGAGTAAATAAACCAAAGAGGAAAATTTGATTTGATGGAATGATTAAAAGAATAACCACTAGAGTGACAAATCAGTCTCCTCATATGTTTTTTTTTGCACCATCAGTGACTTTCACAGTTTACAGTGTACTACCCCAATATCAGGATGAATAATAAAAAAAAGAAAAGAAAGTTTAATATTTTTTTCTCTTTCAGTTGCTCTGAATTATCAGACTGAAGGCAGGATGATGCAGCTCAACAGAGCCAAGTTCATGGTGAATGGAGGTATCGGCTACGTCCTCAAACCTCCTCCCATGTGTAAAGGTACTGCAACAAACAAACTGCATGCACACAAGCACAAACACGCATGCAAATCAGTGTTTGTTCATACAAGTGAAAACTGATGTGCAAATCAGTGTTTATTTATTGTGATTGAATTTCTGGAATGATAAAAAGTCAGAGGCTTGGAGACAGAACGGGAACGTGTATTATAATTAAGTGTATTATAATGCATTCATAATGCTTTATGACCGCACTCACAAACACACATAATGCTGTACTTCTGATGCACAGTATCCACAGTCATGAAACATTATAGATGTGACTTATAATGAATTATAACTTGAATTATCAATACAGGTGATTACAGTTGATTGTATTATAAGCCCCGCCAGTCAACCTCTAGTTTATAACTAGTTAAGGGCACAAGACACTCGAGGTCATAATTCATTAGAAGACACATCTATAATGTTTTATGTCTGTTGATATAGTGCATCAGAAAGCAATACACATGACAGGAGTGTAGTCAGCATTATGAATGCATTATAATTCACTATGAATGACCCATAAGCCAGTATAGATGTAGTCTTCGTAGAAAGTGTTTAATTAAGTGGATAAAATTACATTTGGTCGTGTAAAGAAAAGTACTGGACACATGCTGAATATAAGGTGATAAAGTTATGTAGTTAAAGTGAATAGTAACCTGCATATTTTCATAAACTCTTGCTTTTCCTAGCAAAAAAAACATTTAAGACCATTGCATGTGTGGTATATTTTAGATCTGCTTGCGCTATCGAACCAACATGATATTTTTGGGTAATGAAATATCCAAACGCTATAAAGTACAAGTTTTTATTGGTAGACAATTACAGGAGTTGTTATAGGAATCATTTTCTCAATTCACACTAGAATTGTTTTAGGTGTCGTAAATTTGAGGTATGTTTCTGCACCACATGAGGTTGTAATGCAGTGATCTTATTACCATCATTCTACAGTGCTGTTATACAACTAAGGAGTTAGCTACAAAACAAAGCAGAGTATTGTTTCTAACAGAAACTTGCTGCAAATAGTTTGCAATGTTGCCCTTTATGTTTTAATGCTTATTGAGTGCAATATACAGAAACTGGGACAAGCAGAACAATCAGAGAGGACTCGGTTTGAGTGATGACATAAATCAAAGTTCTTGCTCCGCTGTCGTTCAATCCCTCCAGGCTCCTTCAACCCATTCAGTGATGACCCGCTTCCAGCTTACCCTAAGAAGCAACTCATTCTCAAGATCATTAGTGGACAGCAGTTGCCCAAACCGCCAGACTCCATGCTGGGAGACCGTGGAGAGGTATGAATGCACCAAAACACATACACTGTGTGCCCACATTCTCCATCTGTCTTTCTCCTTGTCTCTCTCTCTAGCACTAGCACTATTATACTTGACTACTCAGGGATTTTCAGTTTACTCTCAGCAGAAATATATACAGCATCATAACACAAAATATAATTTATTTTATTGCCCTCTCTCCTTTATCAGATTATTGATCCATTTGTGGAAGTGGAAATCATCGGTCTGCCAGTTGATTGCTGCAAGGAACAGACAAGAGTTGTTGATGACAACGGTGAGACATGCACAGATCACAGAACAATACTGTAAACTCAATGAACCACTGAACAGAAAATTGCTTAAAGGCTAAGTGTGTAAGACCTTAGCTTACAGAATATGGCAAGAATAAAATACAATATGCACAGCTATGTTTTCATTAGTGTATAATCACGTGAGCTGCCGTGTTTCTACAGTAGCCCAGAATGGAAAGAAAAGACATTTTCGTTTTGTGCAATCCGTAACTACTCTGCTAGATGTTGCTAAATCCTACACGCTGATCCTTTAAAGCAGCTCCAAGAAACCTTCATTCTTAGTTGATGCTGGTGGCCCCTTTGGAAGTTATATCTGATTTCAAGGGGAGAGATCAATTGAGACTCATAACCGGTTAAAAACTGAAATTATACTATATACTAAAATTATAAAAACAATGAATCAAAGATGTGTACTTGCTGTGATAAATTACTCACAGAAAACTATTTCCCAAGTCTGCAGCTCCCCTTGGCTTAACAGAGCTTTGAAGCCGAGACCCAGCTCATTGTTTAGCTGTCAGGCCTCCAACTTTACTGTATTGGTTCACTGCTTTAATACTTTCATTTTTGGGTGTAGTTCTAAAAACCAAATGGCAGATAGACATGGTTAAGAACTAGCTGGTGAACATAGTTGAGCATCTAGCAGCTAAAAAGCCAGAGATTTGCTACAGGACCAAAAAAATGAGCTAAAAGAGAGTAAATATTGGATTTAAACTAACGAGTGAGCAGACACATGACTCCAAATAAAAGATAATGTTGCTCCTTAACTGCTGGGTGTGAAAATAATCAACTGTTTGCTAACAAGTTTGCCATACCAACTTAAAAGGTGCTGGTATGTTAATGTTGTGTTCACAACTTTTTTCTGCTGCCCCCAAGTGGCCAAGAAAAGCAATTATTGGAGGTTTAAGATTTATTATTAAATGCTAACATCCCCCTCTCCCCTCATAGCACCCCCCCATTCTGCAATTTTTTATTTCAAATAGATGACTGCCTAGTTCCTGTTGGTGTTGTGATGAGTATTTCATATCACATCTAGCCAGGCTTATACAGTTCCCAAGACCAGGGGTTCCCAAACCTTTTCAGCTTGAGACCAAAAAGAAAAATATGTTAATGGTTACCAGATGTAGTTCTATGACTATGTATGTAAGCATCTAATTTAATCTTCCTAATTAAATCAGCAGAGCATTATCTCTTCCTTTATTTTAATTAGGAAAATTAATTCATATGTCACCGCATTATTATGCATTCAACTCAACTGGGGACCCACCCTAAGTTTGGGAAAAAGCTGTTTTATACAAATGGAACTGTGGCAGAGAGGTCGCATCAGAAATCAGTGAGAATCATGGCTCAATTTCATTTACGTGCCTCTGAATACAACTGAGCCATTATTAATCTTATTAGTAACACCCAAGCTTTTTCCTACTATTGACAAGTCAAAATGTCTGCTGTGAAAAACGCATATTGATGAAAACATTTTATTGATCGGGGAATGGCAAGACCGTGACCTGAGGTCCAGTTACACCTCTCTGTTGGCAGTTTAAACATTTAGAATAAAAATATCCAGTCCAATCTAATCCACCTCCCACAGCTCTGATACTTTGCATTCAATAATACCTTGATATTATATTATGACCTTTTCATTGTTGTGTTGCAACAATGCAACCTTTGATGGTAATTGTTTTGATACTGTATGATTTTTTTTGTTGCTTTTGTAGTTTACATTTTTTCCTTTATCCTTTTTAAAAGTGCCACATGCATATATATATTACAGTATACATACTATAGGACATTATGTATGTATGACACACAAGCAAAAGCACATGCAATATATTGTCGTCTCACCTCTGTGAATGTATATATTAATAATTATTGACATCATCCCAATGAAAACAGAGCAGAGATGAAAGGATGCCATTGCCTCAGATGCTGCACTTTGTCCTGTGGTGCACTGCCAGGATCAACAGTCAGATTCATTAATTAAAAGCATGAAGGAAGCATAACAAAAGAGGTCTTCTGGTGTCACCCCTAACATGTCTCCACAGATGTGGGCACCTGGCGGGGGGAGGGGAAAAGCCACCTCTGGGAAAGGTTATAGAGCCCTGGGAGGTCAACAGTATTATAAGATTAGTGTGCAGGGAATCGATCAATGAAATACTTAATTTGACACATCACTACAACCAACTGCATCTTTTCTAGTTTTTTGGTCTTCCATGCTTTATTGAGATACTGATGAAACAGATCCTAATTCTAATGAGCATATATGTGTGTGTTTTCCTCAGGTTTTAATCCAGTATGGGAAGAGACTCTGTCCTTTACGCTTCACATGGCTGAGGTGGTTTTGGTGCGTTTCCTTGTCTGGGACCATGACCCAATTGGACGGGATTTTATTGGTCAACGGACTGTTGCCTTCAGCAGCTTGATGCCTGGTCTGTGCAGATTTCCTTTGTATTTTCAGCTTTATTTGAGAAAAGGAACTTTTTGTATGGCGTGAACTTAAAAGGGGACACTGAATGTCACTGCAAGTCAGAATCATTATAGTTCTACACAAGTAGACAGACAGACTCACTCACACTTAAACACATCATTTCCATTATGCCTTTGGCAGTGCTGTAGCTGTGGGGCACATTATTTTGTGTCTAGTGAACCATGTTTGGTTTGATTTGTAAAGTAAAGGACCTGTGGCTTGGCAGGTTATTTTTGTTGTCCACATCCATTGGATTTGTCCGTGAACCCCCGACGCCCTCTCCTCGGGCAACTACTACATAACCACCAGGGTGATGACAGATGTTATCTTCCTTTGACTCGCTCTATCACTCACTCTCTCACTCACACGCTTTCTCCGTTCTTCTCTAACAGGTTACAGGCATGTTTACTTGGAGGGGTTGACAGAGGCTTCCATCTTTGTGCATGTGTCAGTACATGATGTCTATGGGAAGGTAAGTGCTGTATAGTCACAGAGTTGTAACATCCCCTCTGTGAACCTCTTTTGTCAACTGAGATTGTATTTTGAAGGTAAATAGAACACATCACATCAATCAATTTAAGCTATGCTCCTTCAATCCTTTGTTTTTTCTAGTGGAGCCCTCTAGTCCTGAACCCCAGCTTTACCATAATGCACTTTCTAGGATCTAACAAGGTATCCTGGTGTTCTAGGTTCTGTGTGGTGCTGCATGAAACAGTGATGCATGATTAAAAAAAATGCAAATTGTGTTCAGCTGTACTTTCAATGGCTTGTTTGTGTGTGACATTAAACTACTAAGTCATACAATGTGCTCATAAAGTCATTTTTAGTCAACTGTTGTTTGTTGCAATTTTCAACAAATATGGAATAATATGCAATATAAGCATGCATGCATAATCCACATGGGCTTCTTGCAGATTGTTTGTTGTGGTAACTTAAGGAGTAAGGCTGCCATCTATAGGCAGTGCATATAAAAGCATGCAGTTGTTACATTTGCTGTAAACTAAGTTCAGTACATGGGTTATATTTATTAATTCCATGAATATTAGCACTAACTTGTGTGAAAATGTTCAGTCTATGTCAGAAGTCACTGCACCATGTGTTAAGCACATTTCCTCTTCTCTTTGTTGATATCTTTTTTCCTTTCTCATTTCTTTCCTGTCCTCTTGCTCATGCCCTCAGGGTAATCAGCTGCGAGGTATCCGGGGTTTGTTCAACCGATCTTCCAAGTCCTCTGTGGATACAAACTCCAGTGGACTTCGGAAACGCTCCATCAGTGATCACCTCCTGCGGCGCACAGCCAGTGCCCCAGCAAAAGGACGGAAGAAGACCAAGATTGCGCTATCAGAGTCAGTGGCTTCAATATCAGAACAAAAGAATGGCACAGGTGCAGGAGCAGGAGGCGAGGGCATGTCAGGGAAGGAAGGAGGGGTGGAAAAGCGTCTGCAGCCCCGAGCCCCTCTCACCCATAGACCTATCTCCATGCCCTTAGACAGGCTTCTTCAAGGGCAGCTATCTCTCTGCTCCCCAGACAAGGAACAGCAAGACATTTGTGCAGACTCTATCATTGGTGGGTATTTTTTATTTAATCCCAGTCAATGAATTAAAGGTCCAGTGTGTAAGATTTAGGGGGCTCTATTAACTGAATATGGCAGAAATTGAATATAGTATGAATAACTGTGTTTTTTTTTGTGTATAATCCATAGAATTGTCATGTTGTTGTTACCTTAGAATGAGACACCACAGGTCCTTTTCCACAGAGTCTGCCACCTTGAACTGTTATGTTTCTGTTATGTGGCTTTAGATAGCCATAGTTTCTCCTTCATGCTAGGAAAAAGAATGTGAGGTGAGGGGCTAACAACTACACCGCTAGATGCCAGTAAATCGTACACACTGGTCCTTTACATATATTTTGGAATTATACAAAATACTTATAATAATAAATTACATGCATTTTAGTTTAATTAGCACAAGAAATTTGCAAGATTTCCGATTCATTTTCAAATACCAACACAAAACCAAGTCACAGCAATCTGTGTCATTAAGTTAGCATTTGGTTAACTGTAAGTCATTTCTTTAGACCGTATGGCAAAGTTCTACTTTTTGTGGTAACACACTTGGAGATGTCTTGAAGCAGCATTTTCCACTGACTTTACACATTGAATAATTTAAGATGTTACTTTCTACTTCTTTTTTCTCTTTCTTATTTCTCTCCTTTACTTATCGTCCTCCAACTATCTCAAACTCATGAACAATAACCATGTGTACTGACAGACTACAGTCTACTCTCCATGATGCCTTAACATGCTTTTTCTGTCCCATCTTCATTTGTTGTGCTTCTTTATAGTAGAGAACTGACTAGGATATTCCTGCAGGTAATTTAAAATACCTCTTGTCTGAAGGTTGCATTGTTCAAAAACCACCCAGTGTATTTTGTTCCAAAGTGGTCTGAGAAATATATTACTGTGTCATTTGATCCCATTTGACCAAACCAATCCCATTTGACCATCTCTTTCCTAATCTGATGTACGCAAACATGGATTCTCCTTTTTTTAAACCTCCACAGCCTCATTTTCCAGCTTCCCCTTCACAGTTGTACTTGGTGATCCATTTGTCTGTGTATTGCCTTGTATTGGCTGGACTGTTAATTGTTGTCATTTAATTGTTGGTTGGCTTGATGTTCTGCATCAAATACCAGTAGATAAGTCTATCTTTTTTTAATCTTTTTGTACATTTTCTGTGTCCACAGGAGTTTGCCCCTTCAACAGGCCCAGATCTTCCTCTTTGGACCCTTTCATTGAATCATCATTCTCTATTGAACCAAGCACCTCTTCCCCTGCTAAGACATACGTCAACAGAAACAAAGAATTTGACCGACAAAAAGAGGCTTCTTATCTGGTTATTGGCGAAGGAGAAGTAAGAAAGGAAGAAGATTACGCCAATTACCAGTCAGAAGGCAATGGAGTCAACATATCAAAGGTCATCACCACAGGAACAGAGAAAAACAGCTTTGTCTCATCTTCCAGAAACAATCAGATGAGATCAGATAAACCAGAAATGTCATCAAACAGCACAACATTCACAGTTGCGCCATCCATCTCCTCATCATCCTCCTCTGCCCCCTCTTCTATGGCCCCTCTTTCCCCTGTGAGCATGGACTGTGATTTGAAGAGTCCCAGCTCTTTACACGACAGCACTATCTCCAGACTCATTGACGCTGTATCCTTAGGCAATGAACAAGACACATGTGGCTCTATTTCTGCTCTCATTGGTCAGTTTGAAAACACTGTTGACCAAAATAATCTCTCAACCTTATCTCACAACCACTCAAACTTCAGGCGTACCACTCCAAAAGCACTGCAAGATTTTAGGTCTCCTCTGAAGTCTAGCACTGCATCTACTAACAAGAAACACTTAATAAGTCCCCAAAAGGTAGATCACATGGCAAATAATGTAAAACATGACATCCCAGGCCTTTCCCACACAGATGCACCTGCTTCAGCCCTCCTTTCCAGCCCAGAAACTGCTGAGCTTGAGGAGGTGTACACCATTCTGGATGAGGAAGTACTGTTGCCTGTATCAGTGTACAACCTGAGGAAACAGACAGTCCATGTTCAGGCAGAGAGTACACCGTCAAAAAGCTTGGTGTCACCAGCAAAGGCAAATCAAAGTTTAGGGAAGGGGCACAGTGTGGGCTGGGATGATATGCACAGAAAGAGAGGCGGGAGTGAAGAAACTGAGGAGGCCGAGGAGAGTGTATATGAGGAAGTGTATGATCCCCCAGCGTCAGTACCAGAGATAGAACGGGGTACTTCTAAAAGGTATATGGGCTCCTCTGTAAACAACAACTGTTTTCAGTTTCTCCATGACTCATTTGGTAATGCTTTTGATGAAGTGGAGATAAATGTTGATGAGGATCCATTGGAGGTGCTGACCTCACCGAAACATGGCAGCCAATGGGAGGGGCTCATAAGTCCAACCAAACGCCATGCTATTTACCAAAACCATGAGTCTACTTCCCACTACTCCCAACAGCCTTCACCATACCGCGATCTTCAGCAGCAGTACCCAGCACATGCACCACATGTAGCGTTTTCACAGTGTCCCTTCCCAATGAATCAACCTTCTTATCACTACCAACACCAGAGCAAGTCCCAGCCTTCTCCGTTCCACAGACCCACCAACTCTAGACCCTCCAACCCTAGTCCGCTGCGTCAGAACAGCTACCCTGTTCCTCAGAGCAATTCTGAGGCCCTTAACAGAGACTTCAGCAGTTCCTACACACAACAGAGGAGCTATGGTAGCAGCCAGATCCTAAATAAGTCTCATCAAGATAGGTTAGGGTATAAACAAATGGAGAGGGAGCAAGTAAGCTGCTACCAGAATGGGTTCTCCTCTTCTGAAAGCCTCCCTGGACAATCTGCCACGTCTATAAACATCTGTAGAGACAGAGGCCTATATTCCCCTACATCAGACTGTGATGCGGTGTACAGCCACCTGGACTATGACTGCATTACACCCCCATCAGAGCCTTCAGCTCTTCGAAACACCCAGCTGCACTCCCAAAGTCAAACACAATCATGCACCCCAAAGCAGCCATGGAACCAAAAGGTTTCCATTAATAATACAAACCAGCAGTCACGGCCTGAATCCAGAGTTTCACAACACTCAAATTTAGGCACTTTATCAACAAAACCCAAGCCTGGTACCATAGACTCCACAGCCCCCAGCCCATGTAAGTCCAAGTCCCTGGGAGACCTGACCTCTGAAGACATATCATGTAACTTTCAGAGCAAATACCACATAATTAGTCGCAGTTTCATCACTCCTCATATGAGGAAGCAAAAGAGGATGGGCACCATGGGGGAAGTAACTTTTCAATCGCAGTCTTGTGATCCACTTACAGAACAGCTACGTAAGCTGGTCAGTCTGGAGGTGGATGATAGTGACAGAGATAGGCCGCAGTCTACTCAGTTGCATCAGGAATCAAAATCCCCACAACCACAGCCACAGGCAACAAGTATAGCTTCTGTTGTTTCCAGGGATGTAGATGATTCCCCTCCACTCCTTACCCGTCGCCTATCCTCTCGGAGCCAAAGCCGAGTGCGTCACATCAACAACCGTGCCCGTGAAAGACAGCAAGATGCTCTAAAGCCTCGGGCAGGCATGGTGATCAATAGTACTGCCAGCATTGGTGGGGTAGTATTGAGGAATAAACCAGCCTCACAGAATCCACCAGCTAACAGACACTCTACTGGGTCTTACATAGCAGGCTACCTGGGTCAGCTGGAGGACAGAGGACTTCCTGAAGGTGCTTGTACATCATTACGTTATGGAAATGGGGATCATTATGGAGATCGGTACTATACCGATGACTCTCTTCCACCTGCCGACTCCAACCACTCTGTGTCAGAGCCCGAGGTCTACTTTCTGCTCAGACTGTAACTCTGACCGTATCCATAAAAACAGATCAGCAGTGGACAATTATGATGTTCAATTACACCAAAAGCCAAGAAGATCAAGAAAATAGATACAATTGTTTGATTTCTTGTTCACATACCAGTATGTTTCCCTTATAACAGTTAAGTTAATCTTATTTTGGGCTATTTCTAGAGAAAGATATAGTCTATATAATGTAAGTGAAATGTCACATATAATCCATGATTGGATCTGACAGCATGAAATTCCTGTTTGAAATGTACACTATTCAATAGTGAATGGTCTTTCTAGTCTGGCAGTGTATTGTCTATATTCTTCTTAATGTGTAAATGTATTTGGGAACTTTGTTTCCCTCCAAATGGCTTCCTAAACTGATTGTACACATACTTGTTATCTTTGTCCCTGTGATGTATTGTCCAAACTTTGTACATTGACTATGAAGCAAGACAAAAAAAAAGAAAAAAGAAAAAAAAGAAAGAAGGACTGGGTTTTAAGCAGAGAGGGAATGTCTTTCTTTGTATGATTTGAATGTGTAGTATAATCAAATAGCTACTTTTAATCGATGGGATTCATCTTTTTCAAAGATCAAATGTAAGTCTTCCTTCTCTTTTCAGTGGTATTTCTTTATTTGTGTTGTGTGTAAATATTCCTGTCATTGTTTTTAATCTGAGATGGGTTTTAGTTGAGAAGCAATTCTAACTGTACATTTATGTTTGTGCATGTTACCTGTGAACATGTCAGGCATGACTATGCACCAATTTATACAATAGATGTTGCATCACCCAACAACAATTGCACAGAACAAAAAGTTGCATTGGATACAACAGAGGACATAGGCTTGTTTGTATTAGGTGCAATACAATATAGTACATACACTTCCATGCTTGGACTTGTTACTCTCTATGATTTGTAGAATTTGAAAACATGTTTGCAAATTTTGAAGATTTGGAGTTAAAATGTTTTTATTTTTATAATTGCTTTGATACAGACTGCAAAAATAATCTCTTATGGTTATGGTGATTTTTCATTTTGTATAACTTAATGGAATAAAAAAAAAAACAGAGTGATGACTACAAAGGGCCAGGCTGAGGAAGGGAGGGTGGCAAAGAAGCAGTTCTTTTTTTTTTTATTATTGTTCCAGTGTTACACCATCCTTTTTTTCTTTGTATTGTTGCTCATTGAAGAACTCTGAGCATTTTCCTACCAATGCAATAAAATATTGAAATATTTGATTTCAACTAATTCCATGTTTATTTCCTGTTATACATAAAGTAAAAGATAATGAATCATTGCAGCTCACATTCAAAATCAATTTATTGTAAGTCATAAACAGCCTCATCTTTCCCCATATGCCACCTTGAACATAATGGGATGTAATTGCTCATGAAATTACCATGTAATAGAGCTACCAAATGGCACACCTGTTGCTCTGGGCATACAATTCCCCATACTGGTTCCAACTTAGATTCACCTTGACTTTGTTAAGTTTTATGAATCGGTACAATGTTCATTGGAAATCTAAGAAAAATGGACACATACAGTTAGATAGATTTTTTTTTTTACATGTTTGATCTCTTTCACCTCATTTAGATAGGAGTTAAGCAGCCTCCTAAAACCGCCTTCACTTCCTTATGGTGCGGTACAGTGTTTTGGGTTTTGGTCTTTCGAATGACATCATACTGTATCTATAGCAAACATACTGTAAAAACATATACACCCACCCACTGCTTCTAACTTCATACATACTAATCACTTGCAAGCTTTGAGTTGTTTTTCCAGCATCACTCTAGAGAGGAATAATTTTGTTTGCTGCTTGTGTCATCAGCTTCTCTTCTTTGCAAAATGTTTTAAACCTCTTAAATACTCGCATCAGCACTTCACTTGTGCAGAGTGGGAGGGGGGGTATGCTTTAGTCAAGGTACCGTTTTCAGAGATGACAATTTGGATTGCGATAGGAGCTTTTTGTTCCTCTTGATAATGTCCTTTCTTTTTGCAGGTAACTAACTTGAAGCTATGATGTTACATTTGGTCATGTTGAATTTAATGGGATTTGGTAACAGAACTGTTAATGCACTCGTTTGTTAGGTTTGTTGTGAATTGTGCTTTACTTAATTAATTGCACTTCTCATTGATGCATATTCTGACATTCAGATAACAGTTACTTACTGTGTTAAATGTCCAGAACAGCTGCATCCATGTCTTGGTTCCTCTGGCTCCTCACTCGGTGGCCTTCCTCAGCCTTCCCCCTGCTGCTTGTCATTGTAGTGGGGAGACAGATGGGGCTGGAAGTGGTTCAGGCAATGGTGTGCTCCCGATGGGGTGCATCAAGCAATAGGAGCCTCTCACAGGATGGAGATGTGATTATTGGTGGACTTTTAAATTTGTATTACATACCTTCGGCTATAGAGCAGGACTTCACCAAGCTGCCACATTATGAACCTTGCACTGGGTAAAACTTGATCACAGCATGTATTTTTGGTTGAATATTTGGTGGTTATTGTGTAATTCATAGAATTTTTTCTCCTTTTTTTTGTCATTTTCATATGTTTTGATAAAATCCAGGTACAGAATTTAATTCTACAAAATGTTGAGCTACAATGTTTATTGTACTATTAATGTTTTATGAACAAAAATCTTAAAGTTACATTTATCCGAGACAAGAACATTTTGATTTTAATAGATATTTTATATATATACAGTATTGCTGTAATACACTTATATTATTGTCCACTGATTTATATTGTAGTTGATTTTAGCCACTATTACTTTCTTCTCCCCTGGTCTCAGTTTAGATCTAGAGACATTAAAACATGTATATGCCATGGTGTTTGCTGTGGAGGAAATCAATCGTAACAGCACCCTCTTGCCAGGAGTGAAGCTGGGCTACCGTATACTTGAAAGCTGTGGCCGATGCCCCTGGGCTCTGCAAGCTGCACTGTCACTGATCGGAGGAAACACATACAGCTGCAACTTAACAGCTTCTATGCCTCACTCTGCAACTTATGGAGAACCCGGAGAGGCAGCAGGTATGGTTTGATAAAATTTAGTATGCAGTTAACATTTTCTATATCCAAAAAAACAACAACATATATGATTAATGTTAAAAATATGTTGTTTATGTCCAATACTATCAACAGGTGATCAGCCTGTTCCTTTGGTCATTGGTGCTGCTGCATCTACAACAGCCAAAATCCTGTCCACGATTGTGGCTCCTCTCTCTGTGCCTGTTGTGAGTTTATTTTTTAAACATTTTAATTAAAAAATAAAATGGTATTTTGCTGTAAAAATAGTATCAAAATAATATTTCTGTGTCTTTCCCCCAGATCAGCTACATGGCTAGCTGCCCCTGTCTCAGTGACAGGACAAAGTTTCCAAACGTCTTCAGAACAATCCCCAGTGATGTTTACCAAGCCCGGGCTATGGCACAACTGGCTTTACACTTCCACTGGACTTGGATGGGAGCAGTGGTAGTGAACAATGATTATGGTCAACTGGCAATACAGGTGTATTTTTTTGTTATTATACAAAAAAAAGTCTCCTTTTTTTACAAATGAGAAATTTGTATGAACATGCTTGTTGGTTTTGACACCCAAATTTCAGGTATTTCAGGAGGCAGTTCAGGGGAAAGGGGTGTGTTTGGAGTTCATAGAGACCATCCACAGACAAACTATTGTGAGTGATGCCAGGCGGGTAGCACTCACAATTAAAGCTTCGACTGCGAGGGTGATTCTGATCTTTTGCTGGTATACAGATGCAAAGAAAATATTTCTGGAACTGGCCAAGATAAATGTGAGCAACTGGCATTGGAATTTATATAGACTTAAGTAATTTTTCATTAAACAAAGACATATACAGTTTAACGAACAAAATGTTTTTTTATTTGTGTCCTCTTACTGTAGGTGACCGACAGGCAGTTTTTGGCCAGCGAGGCTTGGAGCACCAGTGATGATGTTCTTCAAGATCTTGCCATCTCTAAAGTGACAAATGGTGTTCTTGGTGTGGCTATTCGAAGTTCAACAATACCTGGATTTGAGAATTATCTCAGAAGTTTGCATCCAATTCATCGTCCTTATGATGAATTTTTAAAAGACTTCTGGCAAAATGAGTTTGGATGCAGTCCACTTTCTACTTCATCTCTCGGCAAGGGGTCCCGTCAGAAAGCTTCTCTCCCACCCTGCAGAGGGACAGAGTCTCTGGAGGGAGTTCAGAATCACTTTACTGATACCTCCCAGCTAAGGGTGACATATAATATCTACCTTGCTGTTTATGCTGCAGCCCACGCGCTTCACAGCCTTCTCTCCTGCCCTAACAGAGACAACAGCTCCACTTGTTCCTCTCCAAAAAACATCAAACCCATAGAGGTAAAAACAGTTATGTACATTTATGAGATGAATTTTAAACTTTTACCATCTATGTTTGATGTTTTTTAAGGGCGATATTAAGCAGCAAGCAGTTTCTCCCATAACAGAAATGCACCAGAACTGCTAAGATAACATTAATATTTCAAAATGTTGATGCTTTCAGCTGTTGCAGCACTTGAACAAAGTGAACGTCACCACGCCACAAGGAGAAATGTTTTATTTCGAAGGTGCCGATATTCCAGCAAAATACGACCTTGTCAACTGGCAGAGCACCCCTGATGGTCCACTCAAACTTGTTTTGATCGGTCGCGTGGATGGGTTTGACCTCCACCTTAATGAGTCAGCTATTCAGTGGAGCACAGGATCCAATCAGGTAGTCAGATGAACAAGTTGTCTTATGACTTCTAACAATTTTGCTGTGATGTGATGATTTACAAGATGTTGTAAATCATGTTGGTGTTATGTCATTGACAAATTAATTGACTTGTTGTTTAGGTGCCTGTTTCAGTGTGTAGTGAGAGCTGCCCCCCAGGTACCCGAAAGGCCAACAGGAAAGGAGAACCTCTTTGCTGCTTTGACTGCATCCCATGTGCTGATGGAGAGATTAGCAATATAACTGGTGAGGAAATCACTCCAACAACAAACAAAACCTCTTGTTTACTACCTTAATCTTCCCCTTTATGTTTTATTTTATTTCCCTCTCTCCTCCTTTTCCCCTTCTCTCAGGTTCTCTTCACTGTAACCGTTGTCCGTCTGAGTTTTGGCCCAATGTTGAACAAACAGCCTGCGTCCGTCGTCAACTGGACTTCCTTTCGTTTAATGAAACCTTGGGCATTACTCTGACTACAGCAGCTGTGTCTGGTGCCACAGTGACAACAGCTGTGTTTGTGGTGTTTCTTTACTATCATCAAACACCTATGGTGAGTACGCAGAGTAAATTAACAGAAAGTTTGTAGTTTGCATTTAAAATCTCTCTTTGAAAAGTATTTTTATTTTAAAATTTAATGGGCCACATCTGTCTCTGTCAATCTGATTCACATCTAGGTGCGAGCCAACAATTCAGAGCTGAGCTTCCTCCTTCTTGTGTCACTGAAGCTCTGCTTCTTGTGCTCACTGGTCTTCATTGGTCGTCCATCAGTCTGGGCTTGTCGGTTCCAGCAGGCAGCTTTTGGGATCAGCTTTGTACTTTGTGTTTCCTGCCTCCTGGTTAAAACCCTAGTGGTTCTTGCTGTTTTCCGCTCAGCTCGGCCTGGTGCTGAAACCTTGATGAAGTGGTTTGGTCCAGGCCAACAGAGAGGAAGTGTCTTCTTCTTTACCTGTATACAGGTATGGATATTGTTTTATTGATTAAATTGATACAACATTTTATTATGAGTAAGTTCACTTGATGATAAAATAATAACAGTGAAATGTGTTCACTTCTTATTCAGGTTGTCATCTGTGCTGTATGGCTGTCCCTCAGCCCCCCAGTGCCACGACGTGATCTGGGTTTCCAGGGGTCAAAGGTCACCCTGGAGTGTGGCATGACGTCTGTGGTGGGCTTCTCTCTGGTTCTGGGCTACATCGGCCTGCTGGCCTCCACCTGCCTCCTCTTGGCCTTTCTTGCTCGGAAACTCCCTGACAACTTCAATGAGGCCAAACTGATCACCTTCAGCATGCTGATATTCTGTGCTGTGTGGATAGCTTTTGTCCCTGCTTACGTTAGCTCTCCTGGGAAGTATGTTGTCGCTGTGGAGATATTTGCTATCCTGGCCTCTAGTTATGGATTACTGCTCTGCATTTTTGCCCCCAAATGTTTCATCATTCTTTTGAGGCCTGAAAAAAACACCAAGAAACACTTGATGGCCAGATAGTTTTCCTGACTTCAATGTGAGCATATGACTCTCTATCATATTTGTCTGGTATCCCTCCAATTTGCCCAGGCCCGGTATGATGCATGTTATCATGAATACGGGTTATGTGAATTTCTTTCATCGAAATAATGTAATTGTTAATGTGTTTAGATGTATGAAGTTAATAAATGCCTTGCAGGCACACAAAGTGATGGCGTCATTGGTATCTGAATATCTTCTGTTCTTAGACATCACTGAATGCTAATATAACATTATTGAGCCACCATTAGATGAAAATACACATTTAAATTAAATGCAGCACACTGCAAATGTTATTAATCCATTAATGTCATTCATTCTTCTATTGTGCTCTGTTTTGATTAAATTCTGCCAACCAAATAAAACTTTCCATTAACTTCTGAAGAAACTAAATATCTTTTCTGAAATTATATTACATCAATAATTAATTTATTCATAGGAAGGCAGCTGCTGTAGGTGATTAACGTCATGGCCAGTGTGAAATATGATTAAAATATCATTTTACCTTTTTGAATGATCTCTAATAAAGAATAATAAAAGTTCCCTTTTCAAGATTCATTATTCTGTTAAGCTAGAATTCAAAGGATAAACATTTTCTATGTTATCAAACGTGACTGCATGTGTTCACCTCTGCTAAATTTGTAGAGGCCTATGAAACATAACTTGAAATAGCAAATTTGTGGCACATAAAGTAACATATGTTGTAACCTTTTAACCTTGTGAAGAGACTACATCTACACTCCATTACATATTTCATATGTACAGGGAACGACCTTCCTCCTTGTCAGGATACTTGGATTTTTCTTTTAGACGCACCACCTTGCCTGGTCACGCCCAAAGGTTTAACTATAAAGCACCTGTGCTGACGTGCAATCAAAATGTGTTGAGACTCTCCCCACTCCATTACATATTACGAGGAAACACTTCAAAATACATTGTGAAAAGATGTGCAGCACAAGCCCGATACACCAAAATGCAACAATGTATACATATGTACACATCGAGGTCAAGGCCCTGCAGGACACGAAGGCTAAACCTGAGAGGCAGAAGGGCTGTTTCAGTTAGTCCACAAGACACAAGACAGACAAAAAGAACACAGGTAAAGGCCCAGCAAGATGCAAAGGCTCACACTGAGCATCTACTCCTTGACAAAGGGTCTGGTTGGTACGTTTAGATGGTAGAATCTTGAAAATACGCCTACTGAACTGTGTCCACAGCCCTTTGAAACAGTGTAGGCTTTGACAATGACCTGTCTTATTGGATTACTGAATTACTACCATTGAAGCGGAATATACTTTTAAATGCTTCTCACTAAAAATGTTACTAATCTATTTTATATTGATGTACCTTCCCACATGCATGTTTACTGTTACGTAGTGTGTTATTACTATATCATACTCTATATACACATGAATTCAAAGTAAATGTAAATGATCTCTGATTTCACATAGGATTATTGTCATATATTCTGGCTTTACATAATTAAACTACTATTAAAAAACTGGGACTTCAGAATGACTCATCACACAGTTGATATTGATATCAGAATCATACCTGTGAGATAAATATTAAAATCTACTACCTATTATTTTAACTGCAGTTAATACACCCATCACTGATGTGGTAGTTGCAGGGACTCACAACATGGAAATCCTTTTGCTCAAACTGCATTTACCTAATAATGACCACTAGATGGAAGTATCATACCGTTTAATAATGCTACTTTCCTCACCTCATTCTTGGTTTCCTCTCCAGTGAACATCTGCAATTATCTAGTGCAGCTGTGCAGTATTCCTCATCCCCAAACTGTTACTTTGAGTATTTAGCCTAATAGCAATATATATATTAACTTCATCTTGGTACTGTTCAACATCAGTTTCTGCCCAAATGTAAATTTTTAAAAAGTACATACAAAGTACATAAAGAAAACTGTCATTATTTCTCCACCTTCTAGTCACAGAAAAGAAAATGAGGAGAAAGTGATTATAACCGACTTAGCTGGGACAGGGAATTGCAACATCACATCATAAAAAGATTTGAATTTTGTGTTCAGTGAAGCAACAAATACAGAATAAAATAAATGCAATTTAATGACATTGCTTTGTTAGACAGATGTACAATGCATCTATAGTGACTTAAACACCCATCCAATTTGTATTCCCATCACAGAGGCAGATAGCTGTGGGCCTACATACATGGCCTTTGTCAGAGTAGAGAGAGCCTAAAGGGTTCCTGACCATTCCTTTCTTAGTTTTGGAGTAAAACACTTACATGACATTTTAATTTTAATTAGTTGCCATACAATCCTAATGCATTATCTAAAGCCTACCTCTCTGCATATACTAGTTATGTTTCCTGACCATAAAGAAGAGAATTCCACTTCCATATTGAATAATGCATGTCATGAAATCAAAGTTTATGTCATATCAAATTTCATTATTGGTGAGTAACATTCACATTCACGTAGGCTGCTTCCTCCTTCAGAGGGGGTGACTGCAGACTGAGACCAGTCCATTAATGCGATGGTTCTTCTTCTTCTTTTAACCCTCTTTTTCACTTGTGTTTTGATGTCTATAATACAGTTCTGGATTAGTTACAGTGAAATATTAGTTCTGTAGCCTTTTGTTTGAGTGGCCGCATTACTCAGTCTTTTTTAAACGTTGAATTGCATCCTGCACCTACAGTATAATAATTAGTCTATCTCTGCGGATATATATTGTTTTTCAAATGATGGAAGTGTGCTATGATCTGTAAAACCATGAAAAACAAAAACAACAAGGCACACAGCCCCCTTTTCCCATCTGTGCCACCTCTCTGTCAGTGTGTAATGGGATGTAATTGCTTGTAAAATGAACAATAATGGAGGTGAGGAACTGCACACCTGCAGCTCCGCAGTACCTCATCACTGAATTAATTTAGATGAAACTCCTCTGTGATTTGGTGACCATTTGCCCTTTTGAACCAGCTATTCCAAGCTCAATGAGAAAAGTCAGACTTACAAACCCATTTTTATTTTGTAAACTCACTGCATGCAAAATATTTTTTGCAATAAGTTATTCTGTTAAGTCATTTCGGATAAATGCGTTTTGAGTCTCCTAGGTCGTAATGTAGTTTATTTCTTACTGTACTCATACACCTGCGCCGTTGTTCACATGCTTGACTGCATGCATTCCAGGTTGACGCTGGAATATCTTCCTTTCCTGGTTTTGTACAGCATAAAGACAACTGAGCTTGATGACACTTAACGTTTTAGATCATGGTCATAAAAAAATGACAGCACCGTCCGAGGAGCTAGTGCTTACAGTGCTAACAGTTTATTAAACCATCTGAGGCCTGCAGCTGTTTGTGTTTATTTATGTCTGCATGGTCAGGAGGAAATTGATTGTGACCCATTAACACTGACTTGCAGAAGCTGATGTCAAGGTCACTATAGAACACAATGTGGCAATCGGAGGACTATTCTAACCTTGTATCGGTAGACGCTAGCAAGAAAGTTGAACTAAGATGACTCAGGTGCCGAGATGTTTTCTCACTTCTTGGGGCAGACGTGGTGAATGGCAAGGCCATGGTCTCTTTCTAAAGGAAGAGGTTCCACATCTTGCTGTCGTAGTCACAGGTGCAGGGGTAGATGAGGCCTGTTTAGGCTGTCTTAGTTGCCATCTGCCATGTTTTGGCCAGATGCAAGTAAGGTGCTCCAGCTGGCCCAATATGCCTGCTGTTGTGCTCTGGAAAACTGTGGAGGGTTCTCTGTGTTATCGAGGGAGTTGAATGAGTGCCTTGCAGGACATCATTTGAGCTGAAGGGGTGCTTGCTTAAATCTACATTGCTTTGAGTGAGATTTTGAATGAACTGTATTACCTCTCGCATGAGGAGTGCTGCTGCCTCCTGGCTGAATTATGCAGCATAAAGAACCCAGCACCCTAAGGTCATATCTGAGTCCCAATCACTGCTATACCTGCTAGGGCTTTGATTGTGTACCTTTATCAGACAGGAGTCCATGGGACACTAGATAGTTTTCATTGGAACTATACTATACTCAATAGTCCCAATGAGCATCCATCCTAATCTGCGGTGCTAATAATTGACAATTTCTAAGGCAGGGAACTGTAATGAACTTATCCTCTGCAGCAGGGTTCATGCGTTGCTCATGAGACCTAGTTTCATCCTAGCGTTTGATAGTTTTGAAGATATTTATATAGATTTTTATATGTAATTCTATATGTCTACTATTTCATAGTTTTCATGGATTCAATGTTAATCTACAATGTCCAAAGTAAAGAAAATAAAGAGAAACCATGAAATGAGAAGGTGTGGAAAGACTGTTATTGTATAACACATTCTCTTTTTGACTTATATATAACTTAAGCTACTTAATTTTACTTTAAATTTTTTTAAAAACATTCTTGAAAAGGTCTTCCGAACAGACCTACTGAAACAATAGTGTTATTGCCTCCAAGAGATGCCCTTGTGTGAGAGGTGTGGCCCTGTTTTTTGTGAGTCTCTGTGGATTAATTCATTAAGTATTAACTATTGGGATATCTGTAGTCGCTGCCCTCTAGGTAAACACTCCTGTATCACACACCACTAACTTGATGCAGTGTCAACCTGTTTACTGTTATTCCACCATTGGCTTACAGTGGTTATAAATATCCAGAACAACATCTAAGTTGTACAAAGCAGGAGGGGGTATGTCATACTTTAGATACTTTGTCAGTAGTCAGTATGAGTTGTATTTGTCATTTGCTTCACAGGTGGACATCTTAAGGCTAAAATATTAACTGTTGCATTCGGAGTAATTTAATCGAATTTGACCTTTTCATTTCAGGAACTGTTAACTATTTATTGCACCTCTTATCTGTGTGTGTTGTATCAATGAGATGATCTAACAGAGTATATTGTACATATTTAAAGTGTCCAGAACAGCTCCATCCATGTCTTGGTTGTCCTGGCTCTTCACTCTGTGGCCCTCCTCAGCCCGATCACTGCTCATCGCAGGGCTTGTGGGCAGACACCTGGGGCTTAGGGTGGGATTGCAGGTGGTTCAGACAATGACTTGTTCTCGGTGGGGTACACCGAGCAACCAGGGTCTGTTTCAGGATGGAGATGTAATTATTGGTGGGCTCTTTAATCTTCATTACAAGACTCCAGATACAGCTCATGACTTTACTCAGCTGCCACACTACAAACCTTGCACTGGGTAAAACTTAATTTTTTACTGTGAATACTTGTTGTGTTTGACAAAACCAAGAGACCTTATTATCTGTGTCTTTTCTTTACCATAGGCAGTTAACTATTTGTGGCTCCTCATGTTGACGTGTTCATTTTCTTGTTGAATATATGTTGTTTTTATTTCTTATCTAAAATCATAGATTATTACAGATTAATAGCCTCGCAATTATTTCAACATTTTGACTGATACTTTTTTTTTCAATCCTTCTCTCCCGTGGTCTCAGTTTGGAAAATCTTCCATTACAATACGTACATGCGATGTTGTTTGCACTGGAGGAAATCAATCATAGTACAACCTTGCTACCAGGTGTGAAGCTGGGTTATCATATTCGTGATAGCTGTGCCCTCCACCCTTGGGCTATGCAGGCAGCCCTGTCACTGGTTGGAGGAGACAGCCCTAGCTGTAATTTAGCAGCCCCACCAGACTATTCTGTTGGGTATGGCGAGGGAATCGGAGAAAGGAGAGGTACTCATTCAACCTTTGTGTGAAACTTAATAACCCTTCTCTGTTATTAACAATCACATGAAACGATGACAGCATAAACATGTTGCTTTTGAAACAGAAACAAGCACTATTTTGTATAACAAATAACTTTATTTTATTATGTCCTATAATGTCATCAGGTGATCAGCCTGTTCCTTTGATCATTGGTGGTTCCTCATCGATAGCAGCCAAGATACTCTGCAGTATCCTGGGGCCACTCTCCGTACCTTTAGTGAGTTAAAAAAGTTATTTGGTGTTCATGATGAATATATATATAAAAACACTATAAATGAAAGCCAAGATTTTCCTTCATAATGTAAATACACTTCATTTCATGTCATTTATGTTTCTACTTTTCTTTATTACTGGACACATAGGTTCTCCCTTCCCTGTTATCCTCTCATAGGAACTTATTTACTGTAAAATGCAGAATGCAGTCTTCTTGGAGTAGAAAACGTAATCATATATCTAATTTTGTATGTTTTTTGTCTTTTAGATAAGCTACACATCAAGCTGCCCCTGTCTAAGTGATAGGCAAAAATTTCCCAACTTCTTCAGAACCATGCCCAGTGATGTGTACCAGGCCCGGGCCATCGCCCAGCTTGCCATACGCTTCAACTGGACCTGGATTGGGGCAGTGGTAGCAAACAATGATTATGGCCACATGGCAGTAAAGGTGTTTCACTTTGTTGTTATATTAGTAGAAATGTTATGGCATCTGTACAAGAAATCTAAATGAATACAAAATTTGAATACTGTTCATTCATCTAATCTTTTTCTTTCTGTCACCTGTATATGTCAGGTATTTCAGGAGGAGACTCAGGGGAAAGGAGTGTGTCTGGCATTTGTAAAGACTCTCCAAAGGGAAAATATTGTGAGTGATGCCAGAAGTGCAGCTCTAACAATTCAGGCCTCGACTGCAACTGTGATTCTGATCTTTTCCTGGTATACTGATGTGAGGGAACTGTTCCTGCAACTAGACAAGATAAATGTGAGCAAAAAAACAAA
The DNA here is from genome assembly GCA_946959425.1 of Argyrosomus regius. NCBI lineage: Eukaryota > Metazoa > Chordata > Actinopteri > Sciaenidae > Argyrosomus > Argyrosomus regius. The sequence continues at coordinate 10,350,334 of OX336889.1, forward strand.
AACAAACAAATAACAATAATTCAATTGTTTCTCAAATGTGTATAATAATCTGAATAATAACAGAACTTATGTTATGTTATGATGATGAGAGATATAATAGCTTTTGATTGTGCTGTGTTGCTATCACCAGGTGACTGACAGACAGTTTCTGGCCAGCGAGGCTTGGAGCACCAGTGGTAATCTTCTCCAAAGTCTTGTCACTTCTAAAGTGGCAAGTGGTGTTCTTGGTGTGGCCATTCGAAGCTCACCTATACCTGGATTTGAAAATTATCTCAAAAGTTTGAACCCATCTCGTCGTCCTGATGATGAGTTTTTAAAAGAATTTTGGGAAAATGAGTTTGGTTGTAGTCCTCGGGCCATACCTCTTTCCTCACCAAGCAGCTTGTTTCAAAAGGCTTCTCTTCCACCCTGCAGAGGGACAGAGTTTCTGGAAGGAGTGCAGAATCACTTTACTGATACCTCTCAGCTAAGAGTGACATATAATGTGTACCTTGCTGTTTATGCTGCAGCCCACGCCCTTCACAGCCTTCTCTCCTGCCGTAACAAAGACAGCCCTTCTGGAAACAACAGCTCCACTTGCTCCTCTCCAAAAAACATCAAACCCATAGAGGTAAAAACAGTTATGTACATTTATGAGACGAATTTTAAACTTTTACCATCTATGTTTGATGTTTTTTAAGGGCGATATTAAGCAGCAAGCAGTTTCTTCCATAACAGAAATGCACCTGAACTGCTAATAAATCATTAATATTTAAAAATTTTGGTGCTTTCAGCTGTTGCATCACTTGGACATTGTGAATTTCACCACGCCACAAGGTGAACTGTTATATTTTGATGGCGCTGACGTTCCAGCAAAGTACGACCTTGTCAACTGGCAGGCCAACCCTGATGGGTCACAAAAACTTGTCTTGATTGGTCGTGTGGATGGGTTTGACCTCCAACTTAATGAGTCAGCTATTCAGTGGAGCACAGGATCTAATCAGGTAGTTAAAAAGGGAGAATCTTGATTCAGGCCAATTTACACATTTGTAATGAATCAAATATTTACTGTGATTCAGAATTATGTTGAGAATATGGTTTCACTTGTTGTTTAGGTGCCTGTTTCAGTGTGCAGTGAGAGCTGCCCCCCAGGTACCCGAAAGGCCAACAGGAAAGGTGAACCTATCTGCTGCTTTGACTGCATCCCATGTGCTGATGGAGAGATTAGCAACAAAACTGGTGAGGAAATCACTGCATAAGAGGAATTTTATCAGTACTGCAACGGCAATAGCACAACCTGTGCATATCACTGATTGACTGACTGATCTGCAGTTTTCCAATTTAAGTCCTACTTCACTTTCTTGTGTTTTCCTCTCTCAGGTTCTCTGCACTGTGACCGTTGTCCATCTGAGTTCTGGTCAAACGCTAAACGAACATCCTGCGTCCCTCGTCAGCTGGACTACCTTTCCTTTAATGAAACTTTGGGTATTACTCTGACTACAGTAGCTGCATCTGGTGCTGCAGTGACAACAGCTGTGTTTGTGGTGTTTATTTGCTACCATCAAACACCTATGGTGAGAACCCAGAGTAATGTAATAGAGGCTGCGCTTTATATTTTCTACAACATATGTTTGGCTTTTTTAAATAATCTGAATGAATCCATTTTGTGATGTTAATGTACTTTTACTTTTTATATCAAATTCTTCTCATTTTAAGGTGCGAGCCAACAATTCAGAGCTGAGCTTCCTCCTTCTTGTGTCACTGAAGCTCTGCTTCCTGTGCTCGCTGGTCTTCATTGGTCGTCCATCAGTCTGGGCTTGTCGGTTCCAGCAGGCAGCTTTTGGGATCAGCTTTGTACTTTGTGTTTCCTGCCTCCAAGTCAAGACTATAGTTGTTCTGGCAGCTTTCCGCTCAGCTCGGCCTGGTGCTGGAGCCCTGATGAAGTGGTTCGGTCCAAACCAACAGAGAGGAAGTGTCTGCCTCTTTACCTGTATACAGGTCAGAGTTGCATATGCACTTTTTAATAACAGAAGTACAGCATTTACATACATTAACCTGACATTGTGCAATGTTTTCTTTTAACCAAGGTTATCATCTGTATTATTTGGTTATCGCTGAGCCCCCCGGAGCCACAAGCTGACTTGGATATCCCGGGATTACAGGTCACCCTGAAGTGTGCCATGGCCTCTGTGGTGGGCTTCTCTCTGGTTCTGGGCTACATTGGCCTGCTGGCCTGCACCTGCCTCCTCTTGGCCTTTCTTGCTCGCAAACTCCCTGACAACTTCAATGAGGCCAAACTGATCACTTTCAGCATGCTGATATTCTGTGCTGTGTGGATAGCTTTTGTCCCTGCTTATGTTAGCTCTCCTGGAAAATATGCAGTTGCAGTAGAGATTTTTGCAATCCTGGCCTCTAGTTACGGCTTACTGCTCTGTATCTTTGCTCCAAAGTGTTTCATTATTCTTTTGAGGCCTGAGAAAAATACAAAGAAACACCTGATGGGCAGGTAGCAAATGAAATTAACAATCATACTTTAACATTAAAAATAAGACTGATGTTAGTTCAAAGGTCACTGTAAGTCAATATATAAAGTTATGATATCCTTCTTAATCTGCATGCTGTCATTTTATTTTTATAGTACTCTGTTGCATACACTAATCATTTCTTTCTAATAGGTCCTAAAATGAGTGATCAATTTCTGCTACACTCTATTTGCTTTTTTAATATCAGATTGATTCACATAGACAATGGAATTGTTTGTGTTATAGATAAAAACAAACAAACAAAAAAACCCAGAAATTTTTCCAACTAACCAAAATTGAAAAATCAAAACCCTGTTTTTCTTCAATGTTTACAACTATACTCATGTGACAAACCTTGTAACAACAATGAATAAACATAAATGAAAGCAAATTTCAAGGTTCTGTTTTAGTTTTTTTGTTGTTGTTGTTTTTAATTGTGATTTTTGCTTTACTTGTGTTTATTTTGACTGATGGCTCATTATGGTCTTGAGCCAATCTTCCAGGGGCCCTGTTTGTTTTGGATCAACAGTCAAATTCATTTGTGGTATTGGTTGATAGGGTTATTGTTATAAAAATTAGGATTATACTGGGGTTCAGATGTGCTAATCCATATGGTATGTGTTTACTCTTGTTCTTTACATGTCTTGGGCACTTCTCTTATCTGCTTTATGTTTTACTGAGGCTGGCAGGGTGAGATAGAGTTCAGCTATAAATTACTAGTGGTAGTATAAGGATAAGGAGGACAGGTAGAGAAGAAACATTCCTGCTCGTTAGTGAGTAGAGAACCAGGCAATGACGTTATAATGTTATTTGTAGCAGTGGGGAGGTGTCCGAGACAGCCCAGTAAAACAATGTATAAGAACCAACTGCTAGGGCTCCTCAGGGAGCCTTTTCTCTGTAACCCCTCTTGTGCGTTGCACTGTTAAACGCTCCTTCTTGTACAAGAATAAAAGTTGTTCAACTTAAACTTTGATACTTTGAATCCGGTCTTCCTTATTGAAGGGTCCTCTCTGAAAAAATTCCCATAACAGTTATTGTGGTGACCTAGCATCTCTTCCTCATGAAGTTGAATAATGTCATGGGAGTGGGGGAGTTTAGTGAGAAAGCAAAAATAAAAAAGTAAAATGGTAAATGTGTGAGAAGAAAATTTACCCACATAACCATGTTCATCTTTATGAGTGAGAGTGACCAGACCAAGATCTTGATTAATCTTGTTAATACTTTCACAATAACTGACTTAACTAAGAAGAGAAAAACAGACAAAACCTGTATTGTACTTGTATTCTCTGAGCATGAACAGGGTTTAAAAAATAGAGTTACACAAGAAATAAACACAAGTTGAACCAAACTGAATACAAAGCGACTCATCTTTATACCCAAGCTCAGCCTCTGCCCACTCCTAAAGGTGTCAGCACTTTCACTTCGGTTTTTCCATATTTGGATTTTCTGATTGCTATTGTTTGCACTTCCTGTGGTCATATAAGCACATCCTGGTGCTCGGAGTTTCCAAATGCCTCTGCACCGTTATGAGCACCATGAGGCCTGGTACAGGCCATTTCATAAGCGGCCCACACTTGATGTATTCTGTGACACTGAGTATGTTTCTGGGAAATTTCTATAACAAACGTATAACGTATATTTTTAACCAAATGTCATTTAATAACAACAGTCATTTGTATTCATTTCATTTATTCAAGTTAAATTAAAGGTTATGTCAGTTTTTTTTTATGACACAGTAGTGACAGTTTTGCCAGCCTTACACATGCCCAGTCAGAAAGTGGGTTACAGTCTAGGGCTGTCTGAACCAGACCTATTTGAACCAAATTTGAAAAAAAAACAAAAAAAACACGTTTGATGACTCACAAGAAAAATAATTGAAAAACTCAATTTAAAATAAAATTTAAACAATATATTGGCTTGCTTGTATACATTCCTTCCACTTTCCATCTCTACCACCTAGCTACACAAACAATAATTTGCAATCACGCTGTTGTTCTGCTGTGACTCTTGAGAGGAGTGATTTGGGCTTGTGTGCATGTGCCATTGTGTTTACTTGCTTGCAAAAAGGCTTTACATCTATTATAAATACCCACATCATCAGTTAATCTGGTCTGAGGAGGAGGGGGGTATGTTACAGTTTAGATAACTAGTCAGCGGCCAATGCGAGTTATGTCTGCTGTTTAAAAATTTATGTTTTGAACTTCAAATTGTTGTTTGAATTGTTGTTTCGACAAGTGGAAGTCTCAAGGCTAAAATATCAACTTTTTCCTGCTGCTTTGGGAGGGATTTAATCGGATTTGACTTTTTCATTGCAGGAACTGCTACTGAATGTATTGCATGTGAGAAACAAGCTACCTAACTGACTGTACTGTACACATTTAAAGTTTCTGGAAAAGCTGCATCCATGTCTCGGTTCTCCTGGCTCTTCACCCTGTGGTCCTTCTCAGCCCCATTGTTGCTCCTTGTGGGGAGACAATTGGGGCTCAGTGTGGGGTTGCAGGTGGCTGAGACAGTGAGTTGTTCCCGGTGGGGCACACCCAGTAACCAGGGTCTTTTCCAGGATGGAGACGTAGTTATCGGTGGACTTTTTAGTCTTCATTACCAAACTCCAGCTATAGACCACGATTTCACTCAGCTGCCGCACTACAAACCTTGCAATGGGTAAAACTGCACTGTGCTATTAAATGTGATTACTGTAAGATAAGATAAGGGTCTTATTTCTGATATGACAAAAGATCTACCATGATGGCTTTACAGAATTAACCAACATTTTGACTTCTCTTGTTTCTTCCTGTTTTTTGTGGTCTCAGTTTAGAACATGTTCCACTGCAATATATTTATGCTATGGTGTTTGCAGTGGAAGAAATCAATAATAGTACTACGCTGCTACCAGGTGTGAAGCTGGGGTACCATATTTTTGATAGCTGTGGCCGACCACCATGGGCTCTGCAGGCAGCACTGTCACTGGTTGGAGGAGACAGCACCAGCTGCAAATCAACAGATCTTCCAGATTATTCTACAGGATACAGAGAGGGAATCACAGAAGGGAAAGGTAGCTTATTTTGTATCTATATAGATTAAATATATATATATATATTTTTTTTGCTTTTGTAAAAAATATTTTTCATGTAACAAAACTTCAATCTTTCAACATTGTCTTCAGGTGATCACCCCGTTCCCTTGATCATCGGTGGTGCTTCATCTGTTACAGGCCAGATACTTTCCAGACTCCTGGGGCCACTCTCTGTACCTTTAGTGAGTGTGAGGTTTTTTTTTTTTTTTTTAACACAGCAGACATGATACTGTGACTTTTATTCCCTGATTTTCAGGGAGCTGGTTCCATTTTTTAATTCACGAAGAGGAACCGATTTTAAACAGATTGTAAACTTTCCTATTTGGACACGAAGACAAAAGGTCTGGATGTAAAACTGCTTTAACCCATCTGCTTCTTAATAAAGACATGTATATTTCAATGAAAATAACTGATGATGTAACTTTTTTCTTTTAATTTTTCAGATTAGCTACCTGTCAACCTGTCCCTGTCTAAGTGACAGGGGGAAATTTCCTAACTTTTTCAGGACCATCCCCAGTGATGTGTACCAGGCCCGGGCCATTGCCCAGCTTGCCATACACTACAACTGGACCTGGATTGGGGCAGTGGTAGCAAACAATGACTATGGCCACATGGCAGTAAAGGTGTTTCACTTTGATATGTACATTGTTTTCTATTAACATTTGTGTTGTTGACAAGACATGCATTTTAAGCACTATCTAATCTTCTCCCCCCTGTATATGTCAGGTATTTCAGGAGGAGACTCAGGGGAAAGGAGTGTGTCTGGCATTTGTAAAGACTCTCCAAAGGGAAAATATTGTGAGTGATGCCAGAAGTGCAGCTCTAACAATTCAGGCCTCGACTGCAACTGTGATTCTGATCTTTTCCTGGTATACTGATGTGAGGGAACTGTTCCTGCAACTAGACAAGATAAATGTGAGCAAAAAAACAAAACAAACGAATAACAGTAATTCAGTTGTTCCTTAAATGTGTATAATAATCTGAATAATAACAGAACTTATGTTATGTTATGTTGATGAGAGATATAATAGCTTTTGATTGTGCTGTGTTGCTATCACCAGGTGACTGACAGACAGTTTCTGGCCAGCGAGGCTTGGAGCACTAGTGGTAATCTTCTCCAAAGTCTTGTCACTTCTAAAGTGGCAAGTGGTGTTCTTGGTGTGGCCATTCGAAGCTCACCTATACCTGGATTTGAAAATTATCTCAGAAGTTTGCACCCAATTCATCGTCCTGACAATGAGCTCTTGAAAGAATACTGGGAAGCTGAATTTGGATGCAGTCCTGGAGTCCCCAGGTCTAGTCATGGATTAAACATTTCTGCTGCATCTCATCAGAAAGCTTCTCTCCCACCCTGCAGAGGGACAGAGTCTCTGGAGGGAGTGCAGAATCTCTTTACTGATACCTCTCAGCTAAGAGTGACATATAATGTGTACCTTGCTGTGTATGCTGCAGCCCATGCCCTTCACAGCCTTCTCTCCTGCCCTAACAAAAACAACAGCTCCACTTGCTCCTCTCCAAAAATAATCAAACCCATAGAGGTAAACATGATTATCAGATAGAGTGCAAATCTACCCTTAAACAGCTAATGCTATCAAGATTCCACAGTACTAATACTCCAAGAATACATTTGTCACAAGTATATTTCACACAGGCTGATTCGGTATGAACAGTTTTAATATCTTGATACTTTCAGTTTTTGCAGCACTTGAACAAAGTGAATTTCCGCACACCACAAGATGAAATGTTTTACTTCCAAGGAGCCGACATTCCAGCAAAGTACGACCTTGTCAACTGGCAGATCAACCCTGATGGGTCACAAAAACTTGTCTTGATTGGTCGTGTGGATGGGTTTGACCTCCAACTTAATGAGTCAGCTATTCAGTGGAGCACAGGATCCAATAAGGTATTAAATAGGGAAATGATGTTGGTTAAGCTCAATAATAAAATGTATATTTATTGAATTTCTGCTGTTAGTCAGAATGCTTTCATTTTTTCTTTGAGAATATGGCTTGGTTTTTTGTTTAGGTGCCTGTTTCAGTGTGCAGTGAGAGCTGCCCCCCAGGTACCCGAAAGGCCAACAGGAAAGGAGAACCTATTTGCTGCTTTGACTGCATCCCATGTGCTGATGGAGAGATTAGCAACAAAACCGGTGAGATTTTACTATATAAAACATCAGATAATCATGTCTCGTAGGCTCAACATTTGTTTTACTCTTCTTTCCTCTCACAGGTTCCCTTCACTGTGACCGTTGTCCATCTGAGTTCTGGTCAAACGCTAAACGAACAGCCTGCGTCCCTCGTCAGGTGGACTTCCTTTCCTTTAATGAAACCTTGGGCATTACTCTGACTACAGCAGCTGTGTCTGGTGCTACAGTGACAACAGCTGTGTTTGTGGTGTTTATTTGCTACCGTCATACACCTATGGTGCGAGCCAACAATTCAGAGCTGAGCTTCCTCCTTCTTGTGTCGCTGAAGCTCTGCTTCCTGTGCTCACTGGTCTTCATTGGTCGTCCATCAGTCTGGGCTTGTCGGTTCCAGCAGGCAGCTTTTGGGATCAGCTTTGTACTTTGTGTTTCCTGTCTCAAAGTCAAGACTATAGTTGTGCTGGCAGCATTCCGCTCAGCTCGACCTGGTGCTGAAGCCTTGATTAGGTGGTTTGGTCCAAACCAACAGAGAGGAAGTGTCTGCCTTCTCACCTCTATACAGGTACCTCATATGTGCTTTTTTAATATTTACATATATGTTTTGGTCTCTTATACTTTATTTTACAAACATGTAATCATATTTTTTTTCATCCAGATCATCATCTGTGCCATATGGCTGTCCCTCAGTCCCCCAGTGCCTCAACCTGATCTGGGTTTCCAGGGGTCAAAGGTCACCCTGAAGTGTGCCATGGCCTCTGTGGTGGGCTTCTCTCTGCTTCTGGGCTACATTGGCCTACTGGCCTCCACCTGTCTCCTCTTGGCCTTTCTTGCTCGGAAACTCCCGGACAACTTCAATGAGGCCAAACTGATCACCTTCAGCATGCTGATATTCTGTGCTGTGTGGATAGCTTTTGTCCCTGCTTATGTTAGCTCTCCTGGGAAGTATGTTGTCGCTGTGGAAATATTTGCTATCCTGGCCTCTAGTTACGGCTTACTGCTCTGCATTTTTGCTCCAAAGTGTTTCATTATTCTTTTGAGGCCTGAGAAAAACACAAAGAAACACTTAATGGCTAGATAATATATAGGAATTAGAAATGTACATATTTTAGTTAACCAAATATGACCAATATGCACTATATAACACGATATTTGGGTCCTCTTAGTTTTCTTTCTTTTTTAATTTACGGCATTGTATACAGCAATAAAAAAGTTATTTATCCATTTTGATTTAAAAAAAAATCTGGCTATATCATATGATGGCACAGTTTGAAGGCTCTATCTATAAATCTTGAAGATATTAAACCTTTGACAGAATTGCCTTCCCTTTGTCTAAACATCTGCACTCCTGTCAGCACCACTGGCTCCCCCACTTGCACCGCACATTTCCTTTGTGTTTTTAATAAACTGTTTAAATGATATTCAGTCTCCAGCTGGTGTTTGTCCGTTACCGTTCTCATTAACACAAATAGTAAAAGCATAATCGTACACATGCCAAGTCAGAAAGGGGTTTATAGTCCTGTGCTGTTTGAACCAAAAAAACAAAAAGAAACAAAAAACAGCAACATATGTTTGATCACTCATATTAGAAAAATAATTAAAAAAATCAATTTAAATGGACTAAATAACATATTGGCTTGCTTTTATGTATTCCTTCCACTTTCCATCTCTACCACCTAGCTACACAAACAATTATCATTTGCAATCACGCTGTTGTTCTGCTATGACTCTTGAGAGGAGTGATTTGGGCTTGTGTGCATGTGCCATTGTGTTTACTTGCTTGCAAAAAGGCTTTACATCTATTATAAATACTCACATCATCAGTTCAGCTGATCTGAGGAGGAGGGGGGTATGTTACAGTTTAGATAACTAGTCAGCGGCCAATGCAAGTTATGTCTGCTGTTTAAAAATGTATGTTTTGAACTTTAAATTGTTGTTTTTTTAGAGGTGTGAATCTCAAGGCAAAAATATATATTTTTTCCTGCTGCTTTGGGAGAGATTCAATCAGATTTGACTTTTTTGTTGCAGGAACTGTTTATAGACATTGAATGTATTGCCTGTGAGAAACAAGCTACCTAACTGACTGTACTGTACACATTTAAAGTTCCAGAAAAGCTGCATCCATGTCTCGGTTCTCCTGGCTCTTCACCCTGTGGTCCTTCTCGGCCCCATTGTTGCTCCTTGTGATGAGACAATTGGGGCTCAGTGTGGGGTTACAGGTGGCTGAGACAGTGAGTTGTTCCCGGTGGGGCACACCCAGTAACCAGGGTCTTTTCCAGGATGGAGACGTAGTTATCGGTGGACTTTTTAGTCTTCATTACCAAACTCCAGCTATAGACCACGACTTCACTCAGCTGCCACACTACAAACCTTGCAATGGGTAAAACTGCACTGTGCTATTAAATGTGATTAGAATGACAGTGATAAGATAAGGGTCCTATTTCTGATATGACAAAAAAAATCTACAGTGGTGGCTTTACAGAATTAACCAACATTTTGACTTCTCTTGTTTCTTCCTGTTTTTTGTGGTCTCAGTTTAGAACATGTTCCACTGCAATATATTTATGCTATGGTGTTTGCAGTGGAAGAAATCAATAATAGTACTACGCTGCTACCAGGTGTGAAGCTGGGGTACCATATTTTTGATAGCTGTGGCCGACCACCATGGGCTCTGCAGGCAGCACTGTCACTGGTTGGAGGAGACAGCACCAGCTGCAAATCAACAGACCTTCCAGGTTATTCTACAGGATACAGAGAGGGAATCACAGAAGGGAAAGGTAGCTTATTTTGTATCTATATATATTATATATATATTTTTTTCTTTTGTAAAAATTATTTTTCATGTAACAAAACTTCAATCTTTCAACATTGTCTTCAGGTGATCAACCTGTTCCCTTGATCATCGGTGGTGCTTCATCTGTTACAGGCCAGATACTCTCCAGACTCCTGGGGCCACTCTCTGTACCTTTAGTGAGTTTTAAAAAAAAAATACAGCATACACGATACTGTGACTTTTATTCCCTGATTTTCAGGGAGCTTGTCCCATTTTTAAATTCACTATATATAACCCAAAGCACTCTTTTTGTTTTGCTCTCTGAGAGAGGAACACATTTTACTGTAAACTTTCAAATTTGGACATGAAAACATTCAGGATGAAGATAAAAAGTCTGGATAGAAAATCGTTTGAACACATCAGCTTTTTAAAGAAATGCATGTGTCAATGAAAATAATTGAACTTTTTTCTTTTAATTTTTCAGATTAGCTACCTGTCAACCTGTCCCTGTCTAAGTGATAGGCAGAAATTTCCTAACTTTTTTAGGACCATCCCCAGTGATGTGTACCAGGCCCGGGCCATTGCCCAGCTTGCCATACGCTTCAACTGGACCTGGATTGGAGCGGTGGTATCAAACAATGATTATGGCCACATGGCAGTAAAGGTGTTTCACTTTGTTATATACATTTTGTGCTATTGATAAAACATGTATTCTAAAAACTGTTAATACATTTAATTCATCTAATCTTTTCCCCCCTGTATATGTCAGGTGTTTCAGGAGGAGACTCAGGGGAAAGGAGTGTGTCTGGCATTTGTAAAGACTCTCCAAAGGGAAAATATTGTGAGTGATGCCAGAAGTGCAGCTCTAACAATTCAGGCCTCGACTGCAACTGTGATTCTGATCTTTTCCTGGTATACTAATGTGAGGGAACTGTTCCTGCAACTAGACAAGAGAAATGTAAGCAATTGATATAAATAAGATGTTGTAAATGGAATCCAGAACTAAGAAAAGAAACAATGTAGGTTTTTTTTCCACATTTTTTTACTTCATTATGATCTTGTTTTCTTTCTATCACCAGGTGACGGACAGACAGTTTCTAGCCAGCGAGGCTTGGAGCACCAGTGGTAATCTTCTCCAAAGCCTTGTCACTTCTAAAGTGGCAAGTGGTGTTCTTGGTGTGGCCATTCGAAGTTCACCTATACCTGGATTTGAAAATTATCTCAGAAGTCTGAACCCATCTTGTCATCCTGAAGATGAGTTTTTAAAAGAATTTTGGGAAAATGAGTTTGGATGCAGTCCTGGAATCACCAGGTCGAGCCATCTATTAAACATTTCTGCTGCATCTCATCAGAAAGCTTCTCTTCCCACCCTGCAGAGGGACAGAGTCTCTGGAGGGAGTGCAGAATCTCTTTACTGATACCTCTCAGCTAAGTGTGACATATAATGTGTACCTTGCTGTTTATGCTGCAGCCCACGCCCTTCACAGCCTTCTCTCCTGCCCTAACAGAGACAACCCTCCTGGAAACAACAGCTCCACTTGCTCCTCTCCAAAAATAATCAAACCCATAGAGGTAAACAGGATTATCAGATAGAGGGCAAATCTACTCTTGAACAGCTTATGCTTTCAAGATTCCACAGTACTACTACTCCAAGAATACATTTGTCACAAGTATATTTCACACAGGCTGTTTCTGTGTGAGTTGTTTTAATATCTTGATGCTTTCAGTTTTTGCAGCACTTGAACAAAGTGAACTTCCGCACACCACAAGATGAACTGTTATATTTCAATGGTGCTGACGTTCCAGCAAAGTACGACCTTGTCAACTGGCAGGCCAACCCTGATGGGTCACAAAAACTTGTCTTGATTGGTCGTGTGGATGGGTTTGACCTCCAACTTAATGAGTCAGCTATTCAGTGGAGCACAGGATCCAATAAGGTATTAAATAGGGAAATGATGTTGGTTAAGATCAAAAATAAAATGTATATTTATTGAATTTCTGCTGTTAGTCAGAATGCTTTCATTTAGTCTTTGAGAATATGGCTTGGTTTTTTGTTTAGGTGCCAGTTTCAGTGTGCAGTGAGAGCTGCCCCCCAGGTACCCGAAAGGCCAACAGGAAAGGAGAACCTATCTGCTGCTTTGACTGCATCCCATGTGCTGATGGAGAGATTAGCAACAAAACCGGTGAGGTTTGAAAATATAAAACATCATATAATCATGTCTCATAGGCTCAGCATTTAGTCACTCCTGAATCTTTTCAGGTTCTCTGCACTGTGACCGTTGTCCATCTGAGTTCTGGTCAAACGCTAAACGAACAGCCTGCGTCCCTCGTCAGCTGGACTTCCTTTCCTTTAATGAAACCTTGGGCATTACTCTGACTACAGCAGCTGCATCTGGTGCTGGAGTGACAACAGTTGTGTTTCTGGTGTTTATTTGCTACCGTCATACACCTATGGTGAGATCCAGAGTTATGTAATAGAGGCTGCACTGTATATTTTCTACAACATATGTTTGGCTTTTTTAAATAATGAATGAATGAATGAATGAATTAATCCATTTTGTGCTGTTAATGTACTCCTCCTTTTTATATCAAATTCTTCTAATTTTAAGGTGCGAGCCAACAATTCAGAGCTGAGCTTCCTCCTTCTTGTGTCGCTGAAGCTCTGCTTCCTGTGCTCACTGGTCTTCATTGGTCGTCCATCAGTCTGGGCTTGTCGGTTCCAGCAGGCAGCTTTTGGGATCAGCTTTGTACTTTGTGTTTCCTGTCTCAAAGTCAAGACTATAGTTGTGCTGGCAGCATTCCGCTCAGCACGACCTGGTGCTGAAGCCTTGATTAGGTGGTTTGGTCCAAACCAACAGAGAGGAAGTGTCTGCCTTCTCACCTCTATACAGGTACCTCATATGTGCTTTTTTAATATTTACATATATGTTTTGGTCTCTTATACTGTATTTTACAAACATGTAATCACATATTTTTTTTCATCCAGATCATCATCTGTGCCATATGGCTGTCCCTCAGTCCCCCAGTGCCTCAACCTGATCTGGGTTTCCAGGGGTCAAAGGTCACCCTGAAGTGTGCCATGGCCTCTGTGGTGGGCTTCTCTCTGGTTCTGGGCTACATTGGCCTGCTGGCCTCCACCTGTCTCCTCTTGGCCTTTCTTGCTCGGAAACTTCCTGACAACTTCAATGAGGCCAAACTGATCACCTTCAGCATGCTGATATTCTGTGCTGTGTGGATAGCTTTTGTCCCTGCTTATGTTAGCTCTCCTGGGAAGTATGTTGTCGCTGTGGAAATATTTGCTATCCTGGCCTCTAGTTACGGCTTACTGCTCTGCATTTTTGCTCCAAAGTGTTTCATTATTCTTTTGAGGCCTGAGAAAAACACAAAGAAACACTTGATGGCCAGATAGCATATATGAATTATAACTGTACATATTTTAGTTAACAAAGACCCACATTTACCATGCAACACCATATTTGTCTTTCTTTTTTAATTTGCAGTCTTGTATACAGCAATAAAAAAGTTATTTGGGCAGTATACTGCAAATACAGAAGTGCACTAAACAGAAATGGACATATGTGAGTCTGCCTCCTGCCACGTTCAGTTCTGTTTGTGTACATGTCTGCACTCTGTTCCTGTCACCACCAGCCCTGCACCAACCCCCTGGATACCACACCATTGGCTCCCTTAACTGCACTGCACATTCCCTTTGTGTTTTTAATAAACTGTTTGAATGATATTGAGTCTCCAGTTGTTGATCATGTGTTGGCACTTGAGTCTGTTACCGATCTCTTTAACACAAATAGAAAAAGCGTAATCAATTCATGATCAATCACACTCTCATTAATAGCTCTTAATTGTGTGTATTTTATTGTGTCAGTTTATCTGAACTGGGAGGCTGGTGATACCAAGTCTCGATTTAGGAACATAACTATGTGTGACACTTCAGGCTCACAGTCTCCATTCAGTTTAGATGCTTTTGGCACAGTGGTGCAATGGTTAATCGGTGACTCTAAATTACCCGTAGGTGTGCATGTGAGTGTGAATGGTTCTTTGTCTCTATGTGCCCTGAGATGAGCTGGCGACTTGTCCAGGGGGAACCCCCCCCCCCCCCCAAAAAAAAAAAAAAAACATGGTCACCATTCAGTTTAGATTCAAGGGATTACATGTAATGGATGGATGGATGGATGTATACTTCTACTGTCATTGTACTGCATTTCATTTATAGTCAAAAAATTGTATTGTATTACTTTTTTGAATATTGGATTATATTTGAGTGGAATATCAAGAACATGCGTGTATTTTTAAGCCACATCAACTCCAGAAAGGTCAAAAATAAATTCATGCAACAATGTCAGGTTGTCTGCATAATTTATTCAGAAAAAAAGTTTACTTTTAAGTTTAATTAAGTGTAAAGTCAGCTTACAAAATAAAAAGTCGCAAATACAAATGCAAATACAACATCTACATCCTGGAAAAAAGAGAACAACTTCATCCAGGTGTTAAAAAAATTCATATTCCAATGACGTAATAATCTTTACATTTCTAATAATATTAGCATATTACCTATGGCCTGTATTTTTGCACTGTGTGGAGAAAAAGGATTCATTGTCAGATGAAATTAAGTTGCAGTGCAGTTGACACCCCGTCCCATGATTGCTTTCTTTGTGTTCCTCTCTGGTCTCAGCAGGATTATGTAACATTTGGGTCCAAACAGCGCCACCAAGAGGCCAAAACTGGAGGCCAGTATAGCAAATACCTCCACTGCATCTGCATATTTGCCTGGTGAGCTGATATAGGCAGGAACAAAGGCCACCCACACAGCACAGAAGATCAGCATGCTGAAACTGATGAATTTAGCCTCATTGAAACTATCTGGAAGATTTCTTGCTATAAATGCAATCAGAAAACTAAGGATAGCCAGCAAGCCAATGTAGCCCAGTAAAACTGCAAAACCAACTGTGGACCCAACTACACACTCATAAACTATCTTGTCATTGTGATATTGATAGTTTTTATGAGGAACTGGTGACGCAGAGACAATCCAGGCAGTGCAGATTGCTGCTTGAATTGAAGTAAGAACAATAACTGTTCCTCTCTGTTGCATAGCGCCAAACCACTTCAGACTGGCTCCACCTCCTGGCTTGGAGGCCTTGAACACAGCCAGAACCACCATGGTTTTTACCAGGATGCATGAGACACAAAGCACAAAGCTGATCCCAAATGCTGCATGTCTCAGTTGGCATGTCCATTGCCTGGGACGGCCAATAAACAGCAGTGAACACAGGAAACATAACTTCAGTGACACCAGTAACTGGAAACTAAGCTCTGAATTGTTGGCTCGTACTATAGGGGTTGCGCGATGATAAATAAAGATGCCCAGGACAACAGCACAGATACATGTGCCCAGCAATGATGTGACTGTCAAGCAGATACCCAGAGGCTCATGGTAGGAGAGGAACTCTGTCTTTTTAGGAACACAGTGGTCACGCTGGGGGCTGGACCAGAAGTCCTCTGGACAACTGGTGCACTCCATGGAGTCTGAAAACACAGAAAGTATCAGATACATGTTTATATTATATCTCCAAACAGCAATGTTTAAAACTGAATACCAACCAGTCTTATTGCTGATCTTTCCCTCAGAACAAGGGATGCAGTCAAAACAGCACACAGGTTGCCCCTTCTTTCTGGCCATGCGGGTACCTGGAGGACAGCTCTCACTGCACACTGACTGGGGTGGCTACAAGGCGAACAATACATATGTGTTATTCTACATTTCTTAAGACTGCTATAACAATGTATTTGTGGGGTGTCTGAAGAATCAGAAATAACCTTTTTTGATTCAAAGTTCCAGAAGATTTTGTCTTCATCAATTGTGACTATTTCACCTTTGAAGGCCGACCTCTTAACATCACCAACATTTTGAAGTTTAGCTCTTCCATCAGGGAGCCACAGCCAGTTCATTATATCATATATTGGTAAGGCATCACCATTCTCATCAAATGACACTTGATCACCAAACGGTGTGGTGAAGTTGACCTTTTGCAAGTAATACACAAGCTATGAAAATCAGAATAAAGGATAGAGGAAAACCAGAGGACATATAAAAAATAATTCTACAAACCTGTTTGCAAAAAAGTTGGTATGTTGTGTAAAATGTAAATAGAAGCAAAATGTAATGATGTGCAAAACATTAAACACTCCATATTTAATCAAAAGTAGCACAAATACAACTTATCAAATGTTGAAACTGAGAAATTTTACTTTTTATATAAATTGATGCCCATTTTGAATTTGATGCCATCAACACGTTTAAAAAAAGTTGGGACAGTGCAACAAAAAACTGGAAAAGTTGTGAAATGCTAAAAAAACAAACAAAACACCTGGTTGAACAGCTGTTAATCAGGTCGACTGGCAACTGAAAGGCTGAGTCTGTCTGAAGGAAAGATGGGGAGGGGATCACCACTCTGTGAAAGACTGCTGGCAAGAAGTGCAACAAATTAAGAAAGATGTTTCTCAAATCAAATTTCTCGAATCTGGAGATTTCATTGTCTACAGTACATAATATTTTTAAGACTCAGAGAATCAGAAGAAATCTCTGTATGCACGGGACAAGACCGAAAACCAATATTCGATGGTTTTCTACTATGCAAAGAGGAAAATGTGTATAAAGCAGACCCAGAAATGCTGCTGCAATTTGTGGGTCCAAGCTCATTTAAGATACTTCATGTATGTATCTGAACAAACATATTCAACACATGAACATATGAAGGTAATAGCAATTTAAGGAAAGAATCGCATTGTGGAGTCACATCTGTAGTTACAAGCTATTGTTGTCTTGACATAGTATTATACTGTAATATGAAAGATCTTTATCTGCTCGCCTTTTTACAGTTAATAATATCATGTTTTTGTATTTAATCATAATACTCTACATGCTGTTCTGCAAGAAATAACAAAGCATATGATTAAGCCATAAAAAGGTGGAGTGTAAACTGATATCACACCTGCCATGGCTCCAACCCTTTCAAACTGCCACAGCTGTTCCCACTGAAAGGCCCTCTTCCAGGCTCACACTGCAGCATGTCATCAAGGGCATACGCCAGAGCATACACAGCCTTGTACACATTATACTCTGGCCTGAGATTTGACATGTCAATGACTTCACTATCCACCTCCTCTAGATCCTCCTGTCCAGTGCATAACGGTCCCCCAGCTTCAACCCAACTTGCTGGAGGTGGTGCAAATCTACACTGAAATGTGTGTTCCCAAAACAGTTTCACCTGAAATACATTTAAAACCTGCATGTTAGCAGAAAAATAATGAGAATCTGTTAACATTTACAATTTGTCATCAGATAAAATTAATCTCTCACCAGGCTATTTTCATTGCCATGTAGATCAGGACGTATTTGTAAGAGGAAATCCCTGAGCCCTGGTAATTCTCCCCGACGGATGGCGATGCCCAGTGTGCCTGCCAGGTGTGGTATAAGGCGGGATGTCTGGAACATAGTAGCTGCTATCCAGGCTTCACTAGCGATCCACTGCAGGCCTGTCACATTCTGCCTCACCACCTGTGTATCACATCAAATATATGAATTCATACTGCCACGTAGCTCAAGTGGTATCTACTTTTCTGAGTTATACAGTTCACACAGTTTGTGTTACACGTTCAACACTGGTTCAAATCTGTGTTTTAAATAGTATTATGAGCAAAGTAATATGTAACATAACTGCAGTGTAGTGACTGAGTGTGTAACTGCAATTAGAGTATGTCAGTGATGTCTCTCTAAAACCCTGGACCTTAAACTAAGACGTGATATTACATTATATCTATTTTTACAAGACAGTATATTACTGTAATTTCTAGCATTCATTTGGACATATAAAATATCATAATTGAAATGATAATTAAATAGCGTTTCAAGCCAACCTCTTCCATGAGGTTAACCACATGATTCTCAGATGCAAACACAATGACCACACGGGCTATGGATTTCTTCATCACATCCACAATCCTTCTGAGTTCAGCTTGGTCATTAGCCCAGGACAAAACCTCAGTGTAGGCCAGACAACCTTCACCAGACTGAACAAAATCAGATTGGAAGGATCGGGCAGCGTGGAGTCCATAGTCATCATCACTGATGAGCAGACCTGCCCAAGTCCAGCCAAAGTGTTTTAGGATCTGAATCATAGCACGCACCTGAGTGAACACAGAGTGAAGGGATTAGTGTACAGGCTGAAACAATCTTTCACTGGAAAACCTGCTTAACAGATTCAACAATGGACCTTGCTTAATTATAGCTGCTTAGCTTTGTTATCTGAAACCAAACAACGCTATCAGTGACACAAAGAAAGAGACTCGTATTACATAAAAGGAATATATTTTTGATTACACTGAAGGGACATTCTTTCTGTCAAATGTTAAACAGCTTTCCTGCATACATTTTATTTTGCTCATAGATAGTCACCTGGAAAGCATCACTAGGGATTGTTCTAAAGAAAGATGGAAACTTTTTCCGGTCACTCAGGCAGGAACATGTGGCAAAATAACTCACCTGTGAAAGACACAGAACGTACATGAAAAAAAATATTCAAAGCCTTTACCAGCTCTTTCAATGTTTTCATGGTTTATTAGTGAAGTGACATTTAAAATTCAATACATTTTCCAAAAGAATTCTTAGATGGCAAGGCGAAAAACTTACCATAGGTACTCTGTACAAACCTAAGACAGTGGAAATAGCAATAGAACTTGTAGAAATAGAATCACCCACAACCCCAATGACTGGAGGGGTTCCTGCACAGGTTTCTTCTAACATAAACTGCTCCTCTTGACCACTGACTAAGGACAACGCTGCACGAAATCCAATTGCCAGTTGGACACAGTTATCATAAAGACTGTATCCCAGAGTCACATTAGGGAGCAGGTTGGAGTTTCTGTTGATCTCATCAACAGCAAAGGCCATGGTCATGGCATGCCTGAAACCTGGAGTATCCAAACTAACACAAAAATATTACTATTGTTATTGTTTACAATTTAAAAAAAATAGAACATTTTCAGTATCTGTGTCAACATGTACGTGATTTTGCAATGAATTCAGATAGTTGAATATCAACAATTATTATAATACGTTAATAAAACAGTGCATAAAACTTTTATGTTTAAAATTGCATAAATACACAATGAAATTCTTTCAGAGTAACATTTGATAATGAAAAATATCAATATTTAATTTTACTGTTTCCCTGAGACACTCACCCATGGCAGGTAGGCTGTTGTGGCTTTGAGGTAAAAGACAGGTCAGGAAAGACAGTAAAGAAGTGGATCTCA
Organism: Argyrosomus regius; assembly: GCA_946959425.1. NCBI lineage: Eukaryota > Metazoa > Chordata > Actinopteri > Sciaenidae > Argyrosomus > Argyrosomus regius. Next base: position 10,370,151 of record OX336889.1, read on the forward strand.
AACAGACCACCCAGAACCACATCTCCAGCTTTGTGTAACCCATTCAGATGAAATTGTCCCTGTAACTTACAGGAGGAGGAATAAAGAGAGGAGGACACAGCTGAAGAAAAGTGGGAATACAACAAAACTAAAAATGGCCACATGCTTTCCTCCTGTTTACCCAGTTTTATTGCTGTGTCAGTCCCTTTTATCGACTTGGAGTGTTCTTTTATCTTACACGCCGCCCATGAGGGCATAAGCAACAGTTGGGGCGGGCTTATTTCATTTGAGATTGATTTTGTACTGAGGCAGAACTGATTTGTGTACTTTTAATAACATCTCAGCAAAGCTACCTTTCAACCCTAATTTCAGTGATGGATATTTGTCTACAGTGTACTATCTTTGCATGACAGTTTTAATTTGCTTGAATTAGTTTCTTAAATACCATATCAATTGGACTTTGATATGTAGTTTACATTGTACATAAAGTTTTTAATCTAAAACACCTAAAACAGTGTAACAGCTGCAACGTCATCCAGGGGTAAGACCTGATTCAGACCAAATCAGGTGATCATGGTTTTCCCATATATTTGAACAAGGGTACTATGTTTGAGCTGTGGCAGTGTGCGCCACATGGTATGCCGAACCACCCCGCAGTAAGCTGCTGCAGAGAAATGGATTCAAAATCAACTTTTGAGAAATGCAACCTGAAATCACACTGCGGGGGCCAACCCGACGATCGGACCTATCAAACTCCTCCACAGTTAGCCTGAAATATAACTGAAACTGGGTACTATCCAAGTGGAGTTCATGGACTAAAGGTTAAAACTCTCACACTTGTCTCCTCTGGCTTGCAGTCTATGCTGCAAAATTGTGATACCAAGGAGATTCCTTTGGTGCAGTAACTTAACACATATCAGATGTGATCAGTTCTGAAGAAAATAGTGCAAAACAAATTACCCCATTTGCAATCTTGTAGATTTGCTCTTTACAGTGTTTGTTTAATATTCATACACGTCAACACACATACAGTTTACCCAGAATTCATAGAAAATTAGTTCTTCTCAAGATAGTCAGGTGTGGTTGTGAAGGCTAAACACTGCTGCATGTGGACAATGAACTACATATAGAGCTATCTTCATTTTTGCCTCAGATGTGTTTAAACAACCTCTTACTGTACAATAGGTCAAATTCACAAAGAGCAGAATGGCTGAATGGCGGCGATGAACACAACTGAAGACCACTCCAAAATGACTTCTTTTTGAATTTTTAGTAGTTTTACTGTATGTGTTACAAGGAGGCTGTCTATTTCCCAGTGTTTTCCCTGTCTGTCTTGTCTGTCTCTCTGTATTGTGTGTGTTGCTAGGCGTGACCTCTGGTGTGATTACGTGATTTTGCTATTCCACCTGCTTTCTCAATACCTTAACATTTCTATGACTATAACCTATTGCAAACAGCCTGTATTTTTGTGTTGTGCAGAGAAAAAAAGATTAATTTTGTCTCATGAAATGAAGTGTGTTTTTATTACTCGACTCCTCGACCCATGATTGCTTTCTTTGTGTTCCTCTCTGGTCTCAACAGGATTATGTAACATTTGGGTCCAAACAGTGCCACCAAAAGGCCAAAACTGGAGGCTAAGATGGCAAATACCTCCACTGCATCTGCATATTTGCCTGGTGAGCTGATATAGGCAGGAACAAAGGCCACCCACACAGCACAGAAGATCAGCATGCTGAAAGTGATGAGTTTGGCCTCATTGAAACTATCTGGAAGATTTCTTGCTATAAATGCAATCAGACAACTGAGGACAGCAAGTGAACCAATGTAGCCCAGTAAAACAGCAAAACCAACCGTAGACCCAACTACACATTCATAAACTATTTTATCATTGTAGTATTGATAGTTTTTATGAGGGGTTGGTGACGCAGATACAATCCAGGCAGTGCAGATTGCTGCTTGAATAGAAGTAAGAACAATAACTGTTCCTCTCTGCTGCAAAACACCAAACCACTTCAGGTTGGCTCCACCTCCTGGCTTGGAGGCCTTGAACACAGCCAGTACCACAATGGTTTTCACCAGAATACATGAGACACAAAGCACAAAGCTGATCCCAAATACTGCATGTCTTAACTGGCATGTCCAAAGTCTGGGACGGCCGATGAACAGAAGTGAACACAGGAAACATAACTTAAGTGACACCAATAGTTGGAAACTCAGTTCGGAATTGTTGGCTCGTACTATAGGGGTTGTGCGATGATAGATAAAGATGCCCAGGACAACAGCACAGATAAATGTGCCCAGCAATGATGTGGCTGTCAAGCAGATACCCAGAGGCTCATGGTAGGAGAGGAACTCTGTCTTTTTAGGAACACAGTGGTCACGCTGGGGGCTGGACCAGAAGTCCTCTGGACAACTGGTGCACTCCATGGAGTCTATGAAAATAGATAAAGTCTTAAGATACATGTTTTATTATATCTCCAATGTGCAATGTATACAATTGAATACTAACCAGTCTTATTGCTGATCTTTCCCTCAGAACAAGGGATGCAGTCAAAACAGCACACAGGTTCCCCCTTTTTTCTGGCCATGCGGGTACCTGGAGGACAGCTCTCACTGCACACTGACCGGGGTGGCTACAGAGAGAAGAAAAAAAAAAGTTATTCTGCAATGTTTCATACTGCTATAATGAGTTATCATGGGGAGTCTGAAGAATCAGAAATAACCTTTTTTGATTCAAACTTCCAGAAGATTTTGTCTTCATCAATTGTGACTTCTTCACCTTTGAAGGCCGACCTCTTAACATCACCCACATTTTGAAGTTTAGCTCTTCCATCAGGTAGCAGGATCCAGTTCATGATATCATATATTGGTAAGGCATCACCATTTTCATCAAAAGACACTTCATCACCAGACAGTGTGGTGAAGTTGACCTTTTGCAAGTAATACACTAGCTATGAATGTCAGAATAAGGGATAGAGGAAAACACATTAAAAAGCAATCACCCAGCATTATGGAAACTCTTTCCATGTGTCTGTTTAAGGCTTTAAGATTAGTATCTAATGTCTTTTGCTAATTGCCACTCAGCAAGAAATACAAAAGCATATTATTTAATCACAAACAAGAGTAGTGTAAACTGATATCACACCTGCCATGGCTCCAGCAAATTGCCACAGCTGTTCCCGCTGAAAGGCCCTCTTCCAGGCTCACACTGCAGCATGTTATCAAGAGCATACGCCAGAGCATACACAGCCTTGTACACATTATACTCTGGCCTGAGGTTTGAAATGTCTATGACCTCAGTATCCAACTCCTCTAGATCTTCCTGTCCAGTGCATAATGCTCCCCCAGTTTTCACCCAACCTGCTGGAGGTGGTGCAAATCTACACTGAAATGTGTATTCCCAAAACAGTTTAACCTGAAATGCATTTAAAACCTGCATGTTAACAGAAATAACTCTATTTTTCTTGCAATTTGTCCTGAGATTGCACAGTTAAATCCTCACCACACTGTTGTCATTGTTGTGGTGTAGATCAGGACGTATTTGTAGGAGAAATTCCCTGAGCCCTGGTATTTCTCCTCGACGGATCGCAATGCCCAGTATGCCGCTCAGGTATGGCATGAGATTGGGGGTCTGGAACACTGTAGCTGCTATCCAGGCTTCACTGGCAATCCACTGTATGTCTGTCACATTCTGCCTCACCACCTGTGTATCATCCCAAATAAATAAGTTCATACTGCAATGCCACCAAAGTAATGTCTTATGATACAAAGTTTACACAGTTGATGTCTTGTCTTACTCCTTCATACACAAGCACAATTCTGTCTTTCATACAGTATTTTGACCAACCTCTTCCATGAGGTTAATCATGTGACTCTCATGTGCAAAAACAATGACCACACGAGCTGTGGCTTTCTTCATCACATTCACAATCCTCCGTAATTCAGATGGAGAACTGCTCCAAGGCAAAAACTCTAGGTAGGCCAGACAAACTCCACCAGACTGGGCCAGGTCAGATTGGAAGGATCGGGCAGCGTGGAGTCCATAGTCATCATCACTGACCAGCAAGCCGACCCACGTCCAGCCAAAATGTTTTAAGATCTGAATCATAGCACGCACCTAAGTAGATACAGAATAAAGGGATTAGTGTATAGGCTGAAATAATCTTTCAGGTTAGAAGTATATGCTGTCTTTTCTGCATATTAATTTTTCTGACAGATGGTCACCTGGAAAGCATCACTAGGTATCGTCCTAAAGAAGGATGGAAACTTTTTCCGGTCACTCAGGCAGGAACATGTGGCAAAATAACTCACCTGTGAAAGACACAGAACGTACATGCAAAAAACATTCAAAGCATTTAGAGGATCTTTTGACATTTTATGGTTGATTAATTCAGTTTTACAAATGACATTAAATCTAAAATTAGATCATAATAATTTAAAAGCATGATGCCATACTATAGATGGCAAGGTGGAAAACTTACCATAGGTACTCTGTACAAACCTAAGACAGTGGAAATAGCAATAGAGCGTGTAGAAGAAGAATCACCCACAACGCCTATGACTGGAGGGGTTCCTGCACAGGTTTCCTCTAATATAAACTGCTCCTCTTGACCACTGACTAAGGACATCGCTGCGCGAAATCCAATTCCAAGTTTGACGCAGATATCATAAAGACTGTATCCCAGAGTCACATTAGGGAGCAGGTTGGAGTTTTTGTTGATCTCATCAATAGCAAAAGCCATGGTCATGGCCTGCCTGAAACCTAGAACATCAAAACTAACACAAAAATATCACTGATTGTTACTTGTACAAATACAGATAGGACAGTTGAATAGCAAAAAAATATTATAATACTTAAATAATGCAGTGCCAAACAGTGAAATGTTTAAAATGACACAATGTAATTCTTTCAGAGTAATAATTATTTTGTCTTAATGGCATTGATTTTCTCCAGTTTCTTTTGTTTTGTTGTTTCCCTGAGAGTCGTACCTGTGGCAGGTAGGCTGTTGTGGCTCTGAGGTAAAAGACAGGTCAGGAAAGACAGACACAAAGTGCATCCCAAACAGACCACCTAGAACCACATCTCCAGCCTTGTGCATCCCACTTAGATGAAATTGCCCCTGTAATTGACAGGAGGAAGAATAAAGAGAAGAGGATGCAATAGTGGAAAAGTGGGAATACAACAACATGAGTAAGAGCAAGTTGATCTCTAAAAATGCCCACATGACTTTCCTCCTCTTTGCCCCTTTTCTGAGCTTCAGTCAGTTTCATTGTGTATCAGCCCTTTTTATTGACTTGGCAGTATGTTTTAATCTTGCACACCACCCATTTGGGCATAAGCAAAAATAGGGGAAGGGCCTAAAATTAATTTCATTCAACCATAATTAATTAGTGCACCTTTACATCTACTGTAACAAAAACCATGCCAACCTTTCCAATCCTAATTCAAGTTGTGGTTGATTGAGAAAATTTGCCTTTAATTTGATGTGTTTTTTTATTTATTTATTTATTTTGACTGTCACAAACTGGACTTTACATGTATGTTAAGTTGTAGAAGAAGTAATCTCTATGAACAGATATCAGGTGGCACCTTCATAATTTTCTATTATTCACTTGGGTTCCATAGACATCTCTAGGTGAGGCACCAAGATGTTGTCACTAGAAGCATTCTGGTTTCTGTTTATAGTCAGAGTAGTATTCATCATCACATTTAAGTGGGGTTTGGTTGCAAAAGTTTGTTTGATAGAGAAGACAGAAACACATTGGCCGAAATGTAACTTAGGAGCCCATCAGGTGTCATCTGACAATTATTTATCTTTTTATATAGCCATCAGATGGTAGCAGATGGGGTCCGAGGTTGTAAATGGAATAGATGTACAGTTTCACTTTCCTGTAAAACATTTGCCTGCTTTGTTGTAAAAGTTTTCTTTTAAACTGCTCTGCAGTTAAGAACCTGGGCACACACATGTGTACCAGAAGAGCTATTTTGTACTGAGTATCTCAATTTTGTCAGTCCCATCAAATTTTCCAGTAGATGGCAGCAGCATACTAAGATGTTTGGTGAAATAATCCATATGGCATCTTTATAACACACTGTGTCTGTTTGATGGGGGCCTATTGTATTATTTATCTGGCATACAGTGACTTAACAGATATTAGATATGATCAGTTTTCTAGAAACGTTACAGCAATGTTGTAGATTTGCTCTTCAGAGTGTTTGACAATTATTCATATGCCAACATGCCTACATGGACATACAAGTATTAGTAAGAAGTACGCTGTGGTAACTGTACTGTATGTCTATAATTACATGCAGAAACCTGTAAAGGAGCTTTAATGATTAATATTTTTTTACCTCACCACAATAATTCTGACTGCATTCATCAATTTGGTTGTTTTGGACATTATTGACAAGTCACTTGGTGGCCAGCCTCTATTTTGCAATTGAATGCTTTCAGCTCCAATGCTTTTATGATGGAGTCATGAATTACTGCTTGTTTTAAAGACTTCTGAATGTTTGATTTGAAATTCAGGGGCTGAAAGGAGCTTTTTGAATATGAGACAATACAAAAACAGGTGAATGTATCTTTGTAAAAAGTGTACGCATTAAAAATAAATGCATGCAGAAATGTCAAATGAACCCAAATAGTACGTGATTGATTTAGAGAAAGGAACTTGGAGTTTAATCAGGTGTACGGTTAGCTGACAACATAAAAAGTCACCAAGTCAATAACAGCATTTCAAGTGCAAGTACTTTAAACTATAACTACATCCTGGAAAGAAGGACAACTTGATCCAGGTGGGCGTGGCCTCTGGTGTGATTACCTTAACATTTCTATGACTATAACCTATTGCCAGTATTTTTGTATTGTGCAGAGAAAAAAGATAAATTTTGTCTCATGAAATCAAGCGTGTTTTTATTATTCGACTCCCCGACCCATGATTGCTTTCTTTGTGTTCCTCTCTGGTCTCAGCAGGATTATGTAACATTTGGGTCCAAACAGTGCCACTAAAAGGCCAAAACTGGAGGCTAAGATGGCAAATACCTCCACTGCATCTGCATATTTGCCTGGTGAGCTGATATAGGCAGGAACAAAGGCGACCCACACAGCACAAAAGATCAGCATGCCGAAAGTTATCAGTTTGGCCTCATTGAAACTATCTGGAAGATTTCTTGCTATAAATGCAATCAGACAACTGAGGACAGCAAGTGAACCAATATAGCCTAGTAAAAGTGCAAAACCAACTGTGGACCCAACTACACACTCATAAACTATCTTATCATTGTAGTATTGATAGTTTTTATGAGGAACTGGTGACACAGATACAATCCAGGCAGTGCAGATTGCTGCCTGAATAGAAGTAAGAACAATAACTGTTCCTCTTTGCTGCAAAACACCAAACCACTTCAGGTTGGCTCCACCTCCTGGCTTGGAGGCCTTGAACACAGCCAGGACCACAATGGTTTTCACCAGGATGCATGAGACACAAAGCACAAAGCTGATCCCAAATGCTGCATGTCTTAACTGGCATGTCCACAGCCTGGGACGGCCGATGAACAGAAGTGAACACAGGAAACATAACTTAAGTGACACCAATAGTTGGAAACTAAGCTCTGAATTGTTGGCCCGTACTATAGGGGTTGCGCGATGATAGATAAAGATGCCCAGGACAATAGCACAGATACATGTGCCCAGCAATGAGGTGGCTGTTAAGCAGATACCCAGAGGCTCATGGTAGGAGAGGAACTCTGTCTTTTTAGGAACACAGTGGTCACGCTGGGGGCTGGACCAGAAGTCCTCTGGACAACTGGTGCACTCCATGGAGTCTGAAAACACAGAAAGTATCAGATACATGTTTATATTATATCTCCAAACTGCAATGTTTAAAACTGAATACTAACCAGTCTTATTGCTGATCTTTCCCTCAGAACAAGGAATGCAGTCAAAACAGCACACAGGTTGCCCCTTTTTTCTGGCCATACGGGTACCTGGAGGACAGCTCTCACTGCACACTGATTGGGGTGGCTACAGGGCGAACAATACATATGTGTTACTCTACATTTCTTAAGACTGCTATAACAATGTATTTGTGGGGTGTCTGAAGAATTAGAAATAACCTTTTTTGATTCAAAGTTCCAGAAGATTTTGTATTCATCAATTGTGAGTTCTTCACCTTTGAAGGCCGATTTCTTAACATCACCAACATTTTGAAGTTTAGCTCTTCCATCAGGGAGCCACAGCCAGTTCATGATGTCATATATTGGTAAGGCATCACCATTCTCATCAAATGAGACTTGATCACCAAACGGTGTGGTGAAGTTGACCTTTTGCAAGTAATACACAAGCTATGAAAATCAGAATAAAGGATAGAGGAAAACCAGAGGACATATAAAAAATAATTCCACAACCTTGTTTCCCAAAAAGTTGGCATGCTGTGTAAAATGTAAATAGAAGGAAAATGTGATGATGTGCAAAACATTAAACACTCCATATTTAATTAAAAGTAGCACAAATACAACTTATCAAATGTTGAAACTGGGAAATTTTACTTTTTAAATATATTGATGCCCATTTTGAATTTCATGCCATCAGCACATTTAAAAAAAGTTGAGACAGTGCAACAAAAAACTGGTAAAGTTGTGAAATGCTAAAAGAAAACACCTGGTTGAGTCTTTCAGAAGTAAAAATGAGAAGAGGTTCACCACTCTGTGAAAGACTGGCTGGCAAGTAGTGCAACATCTCTATATACCTAGTCACAAGATATCATTGTCTTGACATGATATTATCCACTGCAATCACCCAGGGGTATAAAAGATCTTTATCTGCTCGCCTCTTTACAATTGGTAATGTCATATCTTTGTATTTAATCATAATATTCTAAATGCTATTCTGCAAGAAATAACAAAGCATATGATTAAGCCATAAACAGGTGGAGTGTAAACTGATATCACACCTGCCATGGCTCCAATCCTTTCAAACTGCCACAGCTGTTCCCACTGAAAGGCCCTCTTCCAGACTCACACTGCAGCATGTCATCAAGGGCATACGCCAGAGCATACACAGCCTTGTACACATTATACTCTGGCCTGAGATTTGACATGTCAATGACTTCACTATTCACATCCTCTAGATCCTCCTGTCCAGTGCATAACGCTCCCCCAGCTTCAACCCAACCTGCTGGAGGTGGTGCAAATCTACACTGAAATGTGTGTTCCCAAAACAGTTTCACCTGAAATACATTTAAAACCTGCATGTTAGCAGAAAAATAATGAGAATCTGTTAACATTAAGAATTTGTCATCAGATTATAAGATTGAATTCTTACCAGGCTATTTTCATTGCCATGTAGATCAGGACGTATTTGTAAGAGGAAATCCCTGAGCCCTGGTATTTCTCCTCGACGGATGGCGATGCCCAGTGTGCCTGCCAGATGTGGTATAAGGCGGGATGTCTGGAACATAGTAGCTGCTGTCCAAGCTTCACTAGCGATCCACTGCAGGCCTGTCACATTCTGCCTCACCACCTGTGTATCACATCAAATATAGAAACCTTTTCTACAATGCCACTTAAAAAGTGTCTGAGTTATGTAGGTCATACATTTGACATGTTGTCTCACATGTTCAACCTGTGTTTTACTTTATGAGCACAGTAAGACATATAATAACTATGGTTTAGTGTAGGTAAGTGCAACTAGTGTAACTGCAATTAGAGTGGGTGATCTCATTCTAAAACCCCGCTAACAGGACCATTACACATTAGACAATGTACTAATACATTATATGATAATAAATCTGTTTTACAGGGCAGTGTATTGTGGTAACTTTTACCGTTGAGTTAGACACGTTAAATTGTATAATTAAAATGACTGAAATTATAATAAAGTTCCATTTCAAGCCAACCTCTTCCATGAGGTTAACCACATGATTCTCATGTGCAAACACAATGACCACACGAGCTGTGGATTTCTTCATCACATCCACAATCCTTCTGAGTTCAGCTTGGTCATTAGCCCAGGACAAAACCTCAGTGTAGGCCAGACAACCTTCACCAGACTGAACAAAATCAGATTGGAAGGATCGAGCAGCATGGAGTCCATAGTCATCATCACTGATGAGCAGACCTGTCCAAGTCCAGCCAAAGTGTTTTAGGATCTGAATCATAGCACGCACCTGAGTGAATATAGAGTGAAGGGATTAATGCAAATGATAGCTTTTCAGGTTTGTTATCTGAAACCAAACAACCCCATCAGTGACACAAAGAAAGTGACTCGTATTACACAAAAGGAATATATTTTTGATTGCAGTGAAAGGATGTTCTTTCTGAGGAATGTTAAACAGCTTTCCTGCATACATTTTATTTTGCTCATAGATAGTCACCTGGAAAGCATCACTAGGGATTGTTCTAAAGAAAGATGGAAACTTTTGCCGGTCACTCAGGCAGGAACATGTGGCAAAATAACTCACCTGTGAAAGACACAGAATGTAAATGAAAAAAAAAAAATCAAAGCCTTTACCAGCTCTTTCAATCTTTTTATGGTTGATTAGTGAACTGACATTTGAAATTTAATCAAAATCATCCAAAACTATTCGTACATGGCAAGGTGGAAAACTTACCATAGGTACTCTGTACAAACCTAGGACATTGGAAATAGCAATAGAGCGTGTAGAAGAAGAATCACCCACAACCCCTATGACTGGAGGGGTTCCTGCACAGGTCTCATCTAATATAAACTGCTCCTCTTGACCACTGACTAAGGACATCGCTGCACGAAATCCAATTGCTAGTTGGACACAGTTATCATAAAGACTGTATCCCAGAGTCACATTAGGGAGCAGGTTGGAGTTTTTGTTGATCTCATCAACAGCAAAGACCATGGTCATGGCATTTCTGAGACCTGGAGTATCAAAACTAAGAAAAAAATATAATCAGCTACAGATTTTGCAGAGTTCACACAGTTGAACACCCACAATGATTAAAGTATGAAATCTATGCATTAAAAGTGTGTATTTACATTTACATACAAATACACAATGTAATTCTTTCAGAGTTACGCTTGATTATTAAAAATATTCATTTCACTATTTAATATTTAATTTTAAGTTTCCCTGAGACACTCACCCATGACAGGTAGGCTGTTGTGGCTTTGAGGTAAAAGACAGGTCAGGAAAGACAGTAAAGAAGTGGATCTCAAACAGACCACCTAGAACCACATCTCCAGCTTTGTGCAACCCATTCAGATGAAATTGTCCCTGTAACTTACAGGAGGAGGAATAAAGAGAGGAGGACGCAATAGTGGAAAAGTGGGAATACAATAACATGAGTAAGAGCAAGTTGATCTCTAAAAATGCCCACATGACTTTCCTCCTCTTTGCCCCTTTTCTGAGCTCAGTCAGTTTCATTGTGTATCAGCCCTTTTTATTGACTTTTATTGACAGTATGTTTTAATCTTGCATACCACTCATTTGGGCATAAGCAAAAATAGGGGAAGGGCCTAAAATTAATTTCATTCAACCATAATTAATTAGTGCACCTTTACATCTAACAAAAAACATGTCAACCTCTGGTTGATTGAGAAAATTTGCCTTTAATTTTATGTGTTATTTGTTTATTTTGATTGTCACAAACTGGGGTAAGTCTTTATAATGAGTACACACTATTAAGCATTAGTTAAGCATTAATATATACTGAATGCATTTATATATAATTTATAACGCATGAGTAGTCATTAGTATGTAGTTTATAAACACAGTTACAAATGTTTTATTCATCATTGATAAGCACAGTAGTTATGGATTAGTAAATACTGAATTCATCATTTATAAAGCATGTTTCTGACGTAAATATTCATTAGTATATGGTTTATAATCACAGTTACTCTTCTGTACTAATGGTTAGTGAGTGTGTTATGTGAAGTTATTAATGCAGGAATTCATGAATTCAGGCAGTTACAAAGCTTACTACTCGTTAATTAAGTATTTTGTGTGAGCTCATCTAAAGTGGCCACTATCTATGCCTTATAAAGCATTTATGAATGAGATTTAAAGGCTGGCAATGCATCAAGACTCACAAAAGTTTCAGTTATCTTAACAGACCAAGGAGACACAACACAAAGGGATATAGAACATATTGCATTGATATTTATTGCAACTTCCCAACATATTGTTACTGTACAACTGTTCTGTTGATGTAAAAAGACAAACAAGGGTAAACAAGGGTAAACAAAGCTGCATAAAAACTTGCCAACACCAACAGTGGATCACAAAAGTTTACGTACGACAAATACAATCTTTGTTTGAAAAAAATAAAATCTTTCTGTATCAAAAAATAAAGTCAGAAAATATTTCAGTGTCACAATTTAACGTAATTCTAAATCCTATCTTCAAGAAATATACTCAACACATGATAAAATAATACAGGAAAAGGAATTTTAAGACACTACAAAAACTAAGCGCACTGATTCCTTGGGGACTTTTCCTCTGAGCTGTCACAAGAGGAAGATGGAGACAAGCAGATTGCTTGGGTGGGACCTGTATCCTCTTTTTTAATACCTGTTAAAATAGATTCAAACACAAAAATTAGGCTAATATGGCACACAGAGACACATGCATAATATAGAGTCCAGAGATACAGTAAACTAACACAATAAAACCCAACTACACAGGAATTTCTCTACATATTGTGTGTAGGGAGACCAACCTGATGCAAGCTGTTCTTTTAGGTAGTCTCTCTCTTTCATAAGCTCATCAATCTTCTCCTTTTGCAACTCTACCTTCAGCTTACACATCTCCAACTCGTGGGATTTCCTTTTGTCCACCAGCTGTGCAGTAGGGGCCATGGACACACCTAAAAGAAAGAAACTGTAAATGTTTCAGTATTCGTTTCTATTCAATATATCCGTATATAGTCCGGCCACCATTACATATGATTGGGGGAGGCTCCCACATGCTTGCACTTTACACTGCTGACTTGTACCATCAGACATCAAACAGACATGTCCTGTGATTTTCAGCCTTCATAGCAGGCACATCCTGACAGCTGAGAACATCACTGTCAGGTATTGCTCCTCTACTAAATATGAAAGGAGGCTGAAAATCACAGGACATGTTAGTCGGGGAGCAAACGCCTTTAGCTGCTGACAAGCTAACGTTAGCTAGCCAGCTAGCCAGCAAAAAAAACACATACTCACCACTAGTGCCGCTAACGGCCGCCGACTCCGATATATCCATCTCCACACCGCCATTCTTTTTGACCCGCGTCCACCTGACTCGACGATTTAGGTCAGAGTTCTCTACTGTATCTCCATCTCTCCATTCATCTTAGCTGCACCGATCAGAAACGTCTGCTCCTCTGAGCGTTAACGTAAAGTGCTGCCACCTCCCACCGTCAAGTTCAACGTAAACGTCCCGAGCCCAAACAGGCAAAGATGCACTTTGTTTTTGTAGTGTCGTAAAATTCCTTTTCCTGTATTATCATGTGTTGAGTATATTTACTTTATCTGTCTCAAATAATTTTTTTTTATCTTTTCTTGAAGATAGGACCCACCGGACACGTCTCTGGTCCGTCCTGCACGCGACTTCAAACCCCACCGGGAGCGTTTATCCCGCCAGACTTTGTTTACTTGCTACATGCCGTACATGTATTTGGTCATTTTCTTGGTTTATATGCTTCTGCATGTGTAAATATGCTTCTACATGTGTAAATATGCTACGTAGTTAATTAGCTTCTCTTTTGTCTGTTTTTACGACCGGTGTTTTCCGACTCCCCCTCAGAATCTGACTCCCCTTCGCGTGAACGCGCATGCACTGCAAGCATTTCATTCTCTTGTCAATTTACGGATTTTTGGCCCGCGTGTGCATAACAGGCACATTGTCTGCGCGCTGCGCACCCGCCTATCTGTTGTGGGCTCTTGCGCCCCCTAAATAGCAGTGATATATGCGGCAGTGACTTTAGACGTAGTTTTCTTTGGTCAGTAGCGCAATCACTTTCCTCTGCCTCAAAATAGCAGCAAGATGGGCCCCATAATGTCATCAAGTAACCATATACTAAAAAAAAAAAATACAAAAACACAATTACTTCATGTATGTGATAAATTTTTGTTTTGCCATTATATTTTTTACGCCTCAAATACACCGATAAGAGTAACCGAGCATCACCAGATATGGTTATACTACATCATTAAACAACTGTATTTAAAAGATGTTCATTGCAAATTGTAACTGTTCCAGTTTGCCAGGTGTCCAAATTTAACATTACTCGCCCTTTTTTTAAAGGTTAGATTAAGATACAGAGACTTACGCAAGTCCTCCTCAGAAGTTGCCGCTCCTCGATTGATTTCTGATGTAGATAATGTAGCTCTGGTTAAAATAATTATGATTGACAGCTTGACTTGGTGGCCAGTGTGTGGCAGCTCCAAATTAGCCAATCAGGATGCAGGGAATCAAATAGGAGAGATATGGGGTATGTGCGTGATGGATGGATGGATAGATAGATAGATAGATAGATAGATAGATAGATATTACTTACTTTATTTATCCCCATGAGGACACCACTGGTGTTACTTATTGTGTTTTTGATGTAAGAGGGGAGTCAGATTGTGACAGATGTAAAATGTAATCTGACAAAATCTGACTCCCCTCCTTGTTTCCTCTCTGTTAACACTAGTTACAAATAACTTAATACATAAGTAGCAGAGGTCACAATATGCCAGCAGAGTGAAAATGGTTGGTGTTACATCTTGCATTTTTAATATAAGAGGGGAGTCAGATTGTGACAGATGTCAAATGTGACCTGAAAAAATCTGACTCCCCTCCTTTTTTCCTCTCCGTTAACACTAGTTACAAATAACTTTATACATAAGTAGCAGAGGTCACAATATGCCAGCAGATTGAAAATGGTTGGTGTTACGTATTGTACAGACAGACAGACAGACAGACCATCTTTATTGTCCCGCATGGAATTTGTTTTCAAAAGCCAGTGCATATACAATAACCACACCAGGCTATACATAAACCCATAACATTTCATTCCCCGCCTGTCACAACACACGTAGGCTATCATTCACGCAGCGAGGCAGTTTGTTAAACGCTGCTATGGTAGAAATGACAAAACCATATCTAGCCTACGGCAGTTTTATATGGATTGAGAGGTGTTGTTTTTGGTAGCTTATACCTTTAATTGTTTAATATAGTGTAAGAGGAGACTTGAATTTCTTTTAATGAAACTTGCGAAACAAAACTAAGTGAAATGAAATCCATCATAAAACCATCGAAATGCTATAGTCATTTGTCTTGCAGTAAACAGAAAAGAATTTGTAAGATTGTTTCCAGTAGCCTAATCATATTTATAAACCAAAAATCCGTAAATTGACAAGAGAATGAAATGCTTGCAGTGCATGCGCGTTCACGCGAAGATTCTGAGGGGGAGTCCGAAAATTCCACAACACCGGCAGTTTGCACGGGGTATTTTATTTTGAAAATCTACTGGATTCTTTTTCTGTGTCTGGTTTCCGCCCGCTCGAGGTGCTCTGTGTTATAATAAATTGACGCGGGCTGCTCGCAGCGTCCATCAAAAAGAGAACAGCCATGTATTTCACGCATTTTTTTCAAACAAAGATTGTATTTGTCGTACTTAAACTTTTGTGATCCACTGTTGGTGTTGGCAAGTTTTTATTCAACTTTGTTTACCCTTGTTCACCCTTGTTTGTCTTTTTACATTAACAGTTGTACAGTTACAATATGTTGGGAAGTTTGTGTTGTGTCTCTCCTTGGTCTGTTAAGATAACTGAAACTTTTGTGAGTCTTGAGGCATTGCCAGCCTTTAAATCTCATTCATAAATGCTTTATAAGGCATAGATAGTGGCCACTTTAGATGAGCTCACACAAAATACTTAATTAACGAGTAGTGAGTGCTTTGTAACTGCCTGAATTAATGAATTCCTGCATTAATAACTGTTTATAGGTCATCCATTGGAAATTAAATTTGTGAGTTTTTATAAAACATCTAACTAACACACTCACTAACCATTAGTACAGAAGAGTAAAACATTTATAACTGTGATTATAAACCATATACAAATGAGTATTTACGTCAGAAACATGCTTTATAAATGATGAATTCAGTATTTACTAACTACTGTGCTTATCAATGATGAATAAAACATCTGTAACTGTGTTTATAAACTACATACTAATGAGTACTCATGCATTATAAATGATGAATTCAGTATATATTAATGCTTAACTAATGCTTAATAGTGTGTACTCATTATAAAGTGTTACCCAAACTGGACTTTACATGTATGTTAAGTTGTAGAAGAAGTAATCTCTACCTTCATAATTTCCTATTATTCACGTGGGTTCCATAGACATCTCTAGGTGAGGCACCAAGATGTTGTCACTAGAAGCATTCTACTTTCCGTTTATAGTCAGAGTAGTATTCATCATCACATTTAAGTGGGGTTTGGTTGCAAAAGTTTGTTTGATAGAGAAGACAGAAACACATTGGCCGTCATCTGACAACTATTTAGCTTTTTATGTTGCCATCAGATGGTAGCAGATGGGGTCCGAGGTTGTAGATGGAATAGATGTACAGTTTCACTTTCCTGTAAAACATTTGCCTGCTTTGTTGTAAAAGTTTTCTTTTAAACTGCTCTGCAGTTGAGAACCTGGGCACACACGTGTACCAGAAGAGCTATTTTGTACTGAATATCTCAATTTTGTCAGTCCCATCAAATATCCAGTAGATGGCAACAGCATACTAAGATGTTTGGTGAAATAATCCATATGGCATCTTTATAACACACTGTGTCTGTTTGATAGGGGCCTATTGTATTTGTCTGGCATACAGTGACTTAACAGATATTAGATATGATCAGTTTTCTAGAAACGTTACAGCAATGTTGTAGATTTGCTCTTCAGAGTGTTTGACAATTATTCATATGTATGCCAGCAGCCTGTATTTTTGTATTGTCCAGAGAAAAAAGATTCATTTTGTCTCATGAAATCAAGTGTGTTTTTATTACTCGACTCCCCGACCCATGATTGCTTTCTTTGTGTTCCTCTCTGGTCTCAGCAGGATTATGTAACATTTGGGTCCAAACAGTGCCACCAAAAGGCCAAAACTGGAGGCTAAGATGGCAAATACCTCCACTGCATCTGCATATTTGCCTGGTGAGCTGATATAGGCAGGAACAAAGGCCACCCACACAGCACAAAAGATCAGCATGCTGAAAGTTATCAGTTTGGCCTCATTGAAACTATCTGGAAGATTTCTTGCTATAAATGCAATCAGACAACTGAGGACAGCAAGTGAACCAATATAACCGAGTAAAAGTGCAAAACCAACCGTAGACCCAACTACACATTCATAAACTATTTTATCATTGTAGTATTGATAGTTTTTATGAGGGGTTGGTGACGCAGATACAATCCAGGCAGTACAAATTGCTGCTTGAATAGAAGTAAGAACAATAACTGTTCCTCTCTGCTGCAAAACACCAAACCACTTCAGGTTGGCTCCACCTCCTGGTTTGGAGGCCTTGAACACAGCCAGGACCACAATGGTTTTCACCAGAATACATGAGACACAAAGCACAAAGCTGATCCCAAATGCTGCATGTCTCAGTTGGCATGTCCATTGCCTGGGACGGCCAATAAACAGCAGTGAACACAGGAAACATAGTTTAAGTGACACCAGTAACTGGAAACTAAGCTCTGAATTGTTGGCTCGTACTATAGGGGTTGTGCGATGATAGATAAAGATGCCCAGGACAACAGCACAGATACATGTGCCCAGCAATGATGTGGCTGTCAAGCAGATACCCAGAGGCTCATGGTAGGAGAGGAACTCTGTCTTTTTAGGAACACAGTGGTCACGCTGGGGGCTGGACCAGAAGTCCTCTGGACAACTGGTGCACTCAATGGAGTCTGAAAACACAGAAAGTCTTCAGATACATATTTATATTATATCTCCAAACAGCAATGTTTAAAAACTGAATACCAACCAGTCTTATTGCTGATCTTTCCCTCAGAACAAGGGATGCAGTCAAAACAGCACACAGGTTGCCCCTTTTTTCTGGCCATACGGGTACCTGGAGGACAGCTCTCACTGCACACTGACCGGGGTGGCTACAGGGCAAACAATACATATGTGTTATTCTACATTTCTTAAGACTGCTATAACAATGTATTTATGGGGTGTCTGGAGAATTAGAAGTAACCTTTTTTGATTCAAAGTTCCAGAAGATTTTATCTTCATCAATTGTGAGTTCTTCACCTTTGAAGGCTGACCTCTTAACATCACCCACATTTTGAACTGTAGTTCTTCCATCAGGGAGCCACAGCCAGTTCATGATATCATATATTGGTAAGGCATCACCATTCTCATCAAATGACACTTCATCACCAGACGGTGTGGTGAAGTTGACCTTTTGCAAGTAATACACTAGCTGTGAATGTCAAAATAAGGGATAGAGGATAGAGGGAGAATATGAAGGAAATAAGCAATTATGTATGACTATGTTGAACACAGCGGTACCTATTATTCAATAATGGAACTACATACGACATTAAGGTATTAGTAATTCTAGTAAAGCATTTCCTTTAAGTGGAATCACATTGCTGTATATCTAGTGAGAAGATATTGTGGTATCTGACGTGATAATGGCGTTATAATACTATAATTTGCTATTCTGCATGAAATACTAAAGCATGTGATTAAGTCATAAAAAGGTGGAGTGTAAACTGATATCACACCTGCCATGGCTCCAGTCTTTTCAAACTGCCACAGCTGTTCCCGCTGAAAGGCCCTCTCCCAGGCTCACACTGCAGCATGTCATTAAGGGCATACGCCAGAGCATACACAGCCTTGTACACATTATACTCTGGCCTGAGGTTTGAAATGTCCATCACCTCACTCTCCACATCCTCAAGATCTTCCTGTCCAGTGCATAACGCTCCCCCAGCTTCAACCCAACCTGCTGGAGGTGGTGCAAATCTACACTGAAATGTGTATTCCCAAAATAGTGTCACCTGAAATGCATTTAAAACCTGCATGTTAGCAGAAACAATAACAATATGTTAGTCCTGCAATTTGCCATGATATTGCGTTTTCTCACCATGCTATTTCCATAAGTGTTATTGTGGTGTTGGTCAGGACGCATCCGTAAGAGGAAATCCCCAAGTCCTGGTAATTCTCCTCGACGTATGGCAATGCCCAGTGTTCCACCCAGATATGGCATAAGATGGGGGGTCCTTAACACAGTAGCTGCTATCCAGGCTTCACTGGCAATCCACTGCAGGCCTGTCATATTCTGCCTCACCACCTGTGTATCATCCCATATATAAATGCATACTGCCATGCCACTGAAGTAGTGCATAGTCTTATGAATTAAACTGTTAAACAGTTGTTATCTTGGTTAAGTAATTCAAGTTCGATGTATTGGTCTTAGTAAGTGATCTCACCCCGAAACCTTGTCAACAGGACCTTAAACTTATATATTTAATGAAATGAACTCTGAACAATGAACAATATGTTCTAATTTATATTTTTCAGTTTGACAAATAAGTCAGAAATAAGTTGTATTTCAAGACGAACCTCTTCCATGAGGTTAATCATGTGACTCTCATGTGCAAACACAATGACCACACGGGCTGTGGATTTCTTCATCACATCCACAATCCTTCTGAGTTCAGCTTGGTCATTAGCCCAGGACAAAACCTCAGTGTAGGCCAGACAACCTTCCCCAGACTGAACAAAATCAGATTGGAAGGATCGAGCAGCGTGGAGTCCATAGTCATCATCACTGATGAGCAGACCTGTCCAAGTCCAGCCAAAGTGTTTTAGGATCTGAATCATAGCACGCACCTAAGTGAACACAGAGTGAAGGGATTAGTGTACAGGCTGAAATAATCTCTCAGGATAAAAGTATATGCTGTCTTTTCTGCATATTAATTTTTCTGACAGATGGTCACCTGGAAAGCATCACTAGGTATTGTCCTAAAGAAGGATGGAAACTTTTTCCGGTCACTCAGGCAGGAACATGTGGCAAAATAACTCACCTGTGAAAGACACAGAACGTACATCCAAAAACATTCAAGATAACTTTGTGTTAATAACTGACATTAAACTTCAAATTAAATCAAAATTATCCCAAAAACAAAAACAAAAAAAAAACTCTTCAAAAACTTACCATAGGTACTCTGTACAAACCTAAGACAGTGGAAATAGCAATAGATCGGGTAGAAGAAGAATCACCCACAACGCCTATGACTGGAGGGGTTCCTGCACAGGTCTTGTCTAACATAAACTGCTCCTCTTGACCACTGACTAAGGACAACGCTGCAGGGAATCCGATTCTTAGTTTGATGCAGGTGTCATAAAGACTGTATCCCAGAGTCACATTAGGGAGCAGGTTGGAGTTTTTGTTGATTTCATCAACAGCATAAGCCATGGTCTGGACCTGCCTGAATCCTAGAACATCAAAACTAACACAAGAAACACCACAGTTTACTAAAGAAAACAGTTAAATGGCAAAAATATACAACATACACTGACATGTAATAGTCAACTTATATAACATGGACAGGTATGGAGTTTGCAAACAATTAGGCCAGTTGAATAGCAACAATTTTTCTTAAAAAGAAAATCAGGCAATTTGTTTAAAATATCATAAATACACAATGTCATACATTTAGAGTAATATTTCTTTTTTATGACTGGGATTGATTTTCCACAGTTTCTTCTTTTTGTTATTTCCCTGAGAAACTCACCCATGACACGTAGGCTGTTGTGGCTCTGAGGTAAAAGACAGGTCAGGAAAGACAGAAAAGAAGTGGATACCAAAGAGCCCACCTAGAACCACATCTCCAGCCTTGTGCATCCCATTTAGATTAAATCGTCCCTGTAAATGACAGGAGGTGGAATAAAGAGGGGAGGACACAGCTGAAGAAAAGTAGGAATACAACAACATGAAATACACGAGTAAGAGCAAGTTGATCTCAACAAATGCCCACATGACTTTCCTCCTGTTTGCCCCTTTTCTGAGCCCGGTCTGTTTTATTGTGTACTGGCCCTTTTTATTGCCTTGCAGTATTAATTATTAATTTTGTGCAACACCTATCAGGGTGCAAGCAAAAGAAGGGGCAGGGCATATTGAGTCTGAATTAGTTTTATTTTATTTGATTTTATTACATTACTTAACAGGGATAGTGCATATTAATAACCTTTCTGAAAAGAGTTAACCAGAGATGCTCATTTTTTATTTTTAGTCCAGTGGTATATTGTGTAAAACCATGAAAACAAGGCATAGTTAACTGTAATAAACCATGTTTTTTCCTGTAAGTTACACCTTTTTAAAGCAGTGCAGTGACAGTATCCATGTGGTGTCTTATCCAGGATTTTCCTCGATTGTTTGTACAGGGATTCTTTTAGCTTCAGTGTGGCTTTATTGAGGCATCCCCTACTTGTCAGACAGTATTCATAAACAAATAAATTTTTGCACTTTTGATAACATCCCCCTGCGGCATCTTTCCAACCCAAATTTAAGTTGTGGATTTATTGTCTGATTAAAGTCTACTGAGATTTGTATTTTGTCACCTTGCTTGTGGAATTCACTATCAAATGTTAAAAATAAATATCCTCTTGATGATAGCATACACACACACTGAAGTAAAACATGCAGTACATGGAAGGGAATTTTTTAAAATTATTTTTATCAATACTTTGTCAATAGTAAATCAATACACACTCCCAGACATGTCTCTATGCCCCCTTATCAAAAGCGATGAAAGAGGAAACAGTTCTTAGAGAGTTACTGGTTACAAATATACAGAGGTAAGAACATTGTCAGTTGTCTTCATTTGAAAACTATTCCTGTCCTGACTGACAAGTTTGCAGAAGTAATGAGTCCTTTCACATTAAGAAGCAACAACATATCAGCTCTACTAAAAGTTTGTATTACACCCACGTTTTATGCTACTAAGTTTTTCTGAATTGTTACACTCCTTACTTCATTTTCTTGATAAATTGTCATCGTATACCTGTTGAATTCCTCAAAAAAGCAAACAAAACCAAAAGGGCCACAATCAGTCTCAATTTCCCCAAAGTTTGAAGTATTGCCACTAGTAGTTTATAATAAACAAGCCCCAGGAGGCCATGATTTATAGTGATTTAGAACAGCTAAAGGGTGTTTGTTTACATATGTAAGTACAGAAAAGGAGAAAGATGACAGAGGTCCTGATCGAGCAGGGCTGCCAACTCTTTTCAAATTAAAGTAGCTACCACTACTTCCAAAAGTTGCTAAAAGTTGGCTAATGGCATCATATATAGCATCAGGTTGATGAGAGTAAAGTAACCAAGATGGATGGAGAGGGCCTCTGGTAGACAGGTGGAGAGTGGTAATGACAGGACCTGGGGGAGTAGAAATGTGACTGGAGGGAGAGAATATGAGACTTTGTGACATTTGATATTTGTGAACTAGTGCTGAGGGAAACCTTTTTGAATTAGGGTGTTCTTATAAAAAACTGGAGAGTCAGATCCTGACAGGTCAAAAATAAATGAATAATAATAATGTCAAATAAACACAAATAGTCTGAATAATTTATTGCAGAAAGGAAATTAATGGTTTAATCAGATGAAAGGTTAACTTACAAGTTAACTGAAATGTTATTGTGCTTCAGTATTCTCACACATATGATTCAAGTGGTAAGAGATTTCATATGCACATACATTTATTTGGCAGAGTGCTGCTTTCTCAATATGTTAATATTGCTATTCCTCTTGATCTACATTTCTTCCTGTATTCTTGTATTGTGCAGAGAAAAAGGATTCACTCTCCCTTTTGAAATTAAGTGTGCGTTTTATGACTCGATGCCACGACCCATGATTGCTTTCTTTGTGTTCCTCTCTGGTCTCAGCAGGATTATGAAACATTTGGGTCCAAACAGTGCCAACAAGAGACCAAAACTGGAGGCCAGGATGGCAAACACCTCCACTGCATCTGCATATTTGCCTGGTGAGCTGATATAAGCAGGAACAAAGGCCACCCACACAGCACAGAAGATCAGCATACTGAAAGTAATACATTTGGCTTCATTGAAACTATCTGGAAGATTTCTTGCTATAAATGCAATCAAACAACTGAGGATAGCTAATAAGCCAATGTAGCCCAGTAAAACTGCAAAACCAACTGTGGACCCAACTACACATTCATAAACTATTTTATCATTGTAGTATTGATAGTTTTTATGAGGAGCTGGTGATGCAGAGACAATCCAGGCAGTGAAGATTGCTGCTTGAATAGAAGTAAGAACAATAACTGTTCCTCTCTGCTGCAAAACACCAAACCACTTCAGACTGGCTCCACCTCCTGGCTTGGAGGCCTTGAACACAGCCAGAACCACCATAGTTTTCACCAGGATGCATGAGACACAAAGCACAAAGCTGATCCCAAATGCTGCATGTCTTAACTGGCATGTCCAAAGCATGGGACGGCCAATAAACAGAAGTGAACACAGGAAACATAGTTTAAGTGACAGCAAAAGCTGAAAGCTAAGTTCTGAATTGTTGGCTCGTACTATAGGGGTTCTGCGATGATAAATAAAGATGCCCAGGACAACAGCACAGACACATGTGCCCAGCAATGAAGTGGTTGTCAAGCAGATACCGAGAGGCTCATGGTAGGAGAGGAACTCTGTCTTTTTAGGAACACAGTGGTCACGCTGGGGGCTGGACCAGAAGTCCTCCGGACAACTGTTGCACTCCATGGAGTCTGAAAACACAGAAAGTATCAGATACATGTTTATATTATATCTGCAAACTGCAATGTTTAAAACTGAATACCAACCAGTCTTATTGCTGATTTTTCCCCCAGAACAAGGGATGCAGTCAAAACAGCACACAGGTTGCCCTTTCTTTCTGGCCATGCGGGTACCTGGAGGACAGCTCTCACTGCACACTGACTGGGGTGGCTACAGGGGGAAAAATAAATATCTATTATTCAGCACTACTTCATAGTTTTATAATATTGTGTCAGTGTCTACAAACATCATAAGTAACCTTTTTTGGTTCAAAGTTCCAGAAGATTTTGTCTTCATCAATTGTGAGTTCTTCACCTTTGAAGGCCGACCTCTTAACATCACCCACATTTTGAAGTTTAGCTCTTCCATCAGGGAGCCACAGCCAGTTCATTATATCATATATTGGTAAGGCATCACCATTCTCATCAAATGAAACTTCATCACCAAATGGTGTGGTGAAGTGGACCTTTTCCAAGTAATACACAAGCTATAAATTTCAAGATAAGGGATAGAGGAAAACCCAAGAGGATAGATAAATTATAAAGCATATGCATGGATAATTTTTTTTCAGGTGGTCTTGTGTTTACTTGACAGTGGCAGCTGAAGAGAGACAGGAATGGAAGAAAGCAGAGATAGCAAGATAACTCTTGGTACACAGCAGTTGCTCTAGGATTGATAATAGTATACAAATATAGGGAGTCAAGGGAGAATGACTACCATATTATAAGAACCAATTAGACGAAGAATATGGTCATGAAGAATAAGTCAATAAGTGATTTATAATGACTAATAAAGAGCCAAAATTCAAGTAATGTGAATGCCAGTAAGAAATTTGTTAATGGTGAATATGCACCAAATATTGCCGAATAATTATTTATGATTATGGTGAAAACAACAGTACCTTATATTTAACAATCAAACTGCATGCTTTAAGTATTAACATATTAAGATATTAACCTATCACTGAAAAGATAATACTATCCACTACTATTATTCAGTGGTAGGGAAAACACTTTCAGCTATGTACATTACAATTAGTAATCTCCTGTCTTTGAATTAAATCTTATACCCTAATTGCTACTTTGCAAGAAATCCTAAAGCATGTGATTGAGTCATAGTGTAAACTGATATCACACCTGCCATGGCTCAAGTCCTTTCAAATTACCACAGCTGTGCCCACTGAAAGGCCCTCTTCCAGGCTCACACTGCAGCATATCATCAAGGGCATACGCCAGAGCATACACAGCCTTGTACACATTATACTCTGGCCTGAGGTTTGAAATGTCCAAAAACTCAGTCTCCATTTTCTCTAGATCTTCTTGTCCAGTGCATAACGCTCTCCCAGCTTCAACCCAACCTGCTGGAGGTGGTGCAAATCTACACTGAAATGTGTATTCCCAAAACTGGTTTACCTGAAACATGTTCAAAACCAAATGATTTAATTAATGACAATATATGAATGTTGCAATTACCAGATCAGATTGCACAGTTAAACTCTCACCATGTTATTGTCATCGTCATTGTTGTGTTTTTGGTCAGGGCGCATTTTTAGGAGAAATTCCCTGAGTCCTGGTATTTCTCCTCGACGTATGGCGATGCCCATTGTGCCAGCCAGATATGGCATGAGGTTGGGGGTCTGAAGCACAGTAGCTGCTGTCCAAGCTTCACTGGCAATCCACTGCAGGCCTGTTACATTCTGCCTCACCACCTGTGCATCATACCAAATATATAAATCTGTATTTCAATGCCACAGAAGTAGTGCCTAGTCTTATTATACATACAGAGTTTGCACAGCTGATGTCTTGTCTTATTCCTTCATATTCATACATCGGTGCAAATCTTGTGTTTTACACAGTATTGCGAGTAAAGTGATGCATATCATAACTGCAGTGCAATTTGTCTGAGTAAACAATTTAACTCTAAAACTCTGCTGAGAGTCACTTTTTCAATAAAATAAAAGGGCTGGCATATTCAAATAAATACATTTGTCGGAGACCCAAACCTTTCAGTTTTACATGTTGTATAAATTGAGCCACAACCGCAGTTACAATCTCAAGCAGCTCACATTAGCTCTGTTTTTTGGCTGTTCTTTCTGCCTTAAGCTTTCCATGCATGTGGAAGGGCAGAGAGGACCCATAACTGAGCCATACAACCAAATATAACTTACTACCATTGAAAACAAAGTTCCTATGACAAAATGTGTCCTGACTGAACTATATTAAGTTGCATTTCAATGCCAACCTCTTCCATGAGGTTAATCATGTGAGTTTCATGTGCAAACACAATGACCACACGAGATGTGGATTTCTTCATCACATCCACAATCCTTCTTAGTTCAGCTCGGTCATTGGCCCGTGGCAAAACCTCTAGATAGGCCAAACAACCTTCCCCAGACTGAGATAGGTCAGATTGGAAGGATCGGGCAGCGTGGAGTCCATAGTCATCATCACTGATCAGCAGACCTGTCCAAGTCCAACCAAAATGTTTTAGGATCTGAATCATAGCACGCACCTAAGTGAACACAGAGTGAAGGGATTAGTGTACAGGAAAACCTGCAGGTTTCAGAATGGATGACTTTTAATTATAGCCTTTCAGCGTTTGTTATCTGAGACCAAACAACCTGATCAGTGACACAAAAAATGTAACTTTCTGAACAATGTTTGACAGCACATTTTTTTCTTTTTTGCATGTTCATTTTGCTGTCAGATGGTCACCTGAAAAGAATCACTTGGGATCGTCCTAAAGAAGGATGGAAACTTTTGCCGGTCACTCAGGCAGGAACATGTGGCAAAATAACTCACCTGTGAAAGACACAGAACGTACATCCAAAAACCTTTTGAAACATTTTTAGAGGTGATTATTCAGTGTTTACAACTAGGAATAACTTCCTAATTAAATCAGAATTATCCAAAAACACTTTTTGATGGCAAGGCGGCAAACTTACCGTAGATACTCTGTATAAACCTAAGACAGTGGAAATAGCAATAGAGCGTGTAGAAGAAGAATCACCCACAATCCCTATGACTGGAGGGGTTCCTGCACAGGTCTCATCTAATATAAACTGCTCCTCTTGATCACTGACTAAGGACATCGCTGCACGGAATCCAATTCCTAGATTGACACAGTTGTCATAAAGACTGTATCCCAGAGTCACATTAGGGAGCAGGTTGGAGTTTCTGTTGATTTCATCAATAGCAAAGGCCATGGTCTGTGCCTGCCTGAAACCTAGAACATCAAAACTAACACAAGAAATACTATGACCAACATAATACACGTACATGTACATGTTGCATAACTGCAGATTTAGCAAATCAGGCAGTTGAACAGCAACGATTATTATAATACTTAAAAAATGTACAACAAACTAAAATGTATAAAATGGCATACACATAAAATGGAATTTTTTCAGTGTCGGAGACATTTTCTCTTTTCGTCTGTTTCCCTGAGAGACTCACCCATGGCAGAGAGGCTGCTGTGGCTCGGAGGTAAAAGACAGGTCAGGAAAAACAGAAAAGAAGTGGATCCCAAACAGACCACCTAGAACCACATCTCCTGCCTTGTGCAACCCATTTAGATGAAATTGTCCCTGTAACTGACATGAGGAGTTATAAAGAGGGGAGGACACAGCTGAAGAAAAGTGGGAATACAACAAGATGAAATACATGAGTAAGTCGATTTCAAAAAATGGACACATGATTTTCCTCCCGTTTACCCTTTTTCTGAGCCCAGTAAGTTTTATTGTGCATCAGCCCCTTTTATGGACTCGCAGTATTGTTTAATCTTACACAACACCCACCGGGGCATAAGCAAAAGTAGGGGCAGGGCTTAAAGTGCATTTCATCTCTGATTAATTTTACACTGAAGAATTGATTTGTACACTTTTCATAACATAACCAAGGACATGTTAGCGGCCTCTCTAACCAAGATTTACCATTAGAATGACCACAATTATTGCAGACAGGTAAGCTGGTGTAGTCAGGGAAGCTGAAGCTCAGCCACTGAAGACTACTGCATGACAGGAATCAATGCTTAAGGCCTCGAGACAGTTCAGTGACCACAAAGATTTCTAGCCTGTGATAATGAGTGCCTTCTATGCCGATTTAGATTCCCTAGTTGCAGACCTTTTTTGGCCTCTCTATTCTGCCCAAGTGTCATCAGGAGACACTGCATCAATTTTTACAAATACGCTGATGACACTCAACTCTATATTGGTGGGTCTCCTGATGACACATGCCCTATCAATGCCCTTCACAAGTAGATTTTAGAAATTGACTGTCAGAACTTACTTCATCTCAACCAGGATAAAACTGAGGTACTTAATGAATAAAAGACACAGAGAGAAACTGAGTCTAAAGTAAAGTCACTGGCACTTTGTCACAGACACCTGGCTAAGAACAGTCATCATAGACTTTTATTTTCAAATGTCCCTTTCATTACTTGAAAAATATTGTGCCTATTTCTCTTCCAGTACTGAGAAACTTGTGCAAGCTTTTTCAGCCTCTCAGTCTTCCCACTCGAAACTTAATAATGCACTTTTTACAGGAATTAAAGTAGTCAGCTCAAATGAGTGGTTGACTGTTTGACAGCCAGTGCTTATGGAAAGCTTTGCAGCAGGTATTAAATAAGTTCATAATTCAGGCATTATGAGGGAGACACTCTGCCATCAGAGGGTCTAGAAGATGGCTGCCTGATGAGCAAACATGCTATTTGTTTAGTAGTCACCAAAATGGGAAGAGAAAACATTCTTTTAACCAATAAAATAATGGCACCCTTCCTTTGATACACTTTCTTCATGTGTGATTCCTAAACTACAGTGATACATCATACTAAATAGTTACTAAGTAATTCCTTATTACTTTATGATTTGTCATATTCAAATAATAAGTCATTACCTAGCAACTTGGTATGATGTATCACTTTACTTAAGGGGGTACGAAAGTATCTAATGATTAATTCATTCGTAGTTTATAGTTTTGCGCTGCTCAGCAGCTAGTTCAGAGTTAATCAAAAAAGACTCATAAAGAAAGTAGTCAGTATGTCGATTTACAGATATTTCTGAAGTAATTATTACCTGACAATTCATTATCACGGTAACAATAGTATCTCCCAGTCAGTTCTCTTGGAAATCATCATCATCTACCATATCTAGTCCTCTATTGGAGGTTATTCAATAACTCCTTATGAATGATTTAGTAATTATCAGGGCATTCCTGATTCCTTCCTCATTTGTCCCTTAGTAACTACTCACAATTTTGTGCATCATATTGTTAAGTGTTACCATTCATTTTAACTTTTTATTTTATTTTCTGGAGTTGGAGCTACATTTGATGTATGAGTTGAGCTATATAAATAATGTTTGACTGATTGATTGAATTTGGGGACAATATGCAAAGTGTATATTCACACCAGAACCAGACAGGTCTAAAATAAATGCATAATGTCAAATATACACAAATAGTCTGTGCAATTTATTCAAAGAAAGCAAATAACATTTTAATCAGGTTTATCGTTAACTTACACAATGAAAAGCCACAAAGGCAATAATAGTATTTGAAGTGCAAGTAATTTGTATTTTAATTACATCCTGGAAAAACTGTATTTAAGTATTCTCACATGTATGATCCAAATGGTAAGAGAGTACAGAATGAGATACATTTATTTGGCAAAGTCATATTTTCTCAATATCTTGACATTGCTATTTATCCACTTTTCTGTCTGCATGTTTGTATTGTTCATTCTGTCTCATGAAATGAAGTGTGCGTTTTATGACTCGATGCCACGACCCATGATTGCTTTCTTTGTGTTCCTCTCTGGTCTCATCAGGATTATGTAGCATTTGGGTCCAAACAGTGCCACCAAGAGGCCAAAACTGGAAGCTAAGATGGCAAACACCTCCACTGCATCTGCATATTTGCCTGGCGAGCTGATATAGGCAGGAACAAAGGCCACCCACACAGCACAGAAGATCAGCATACTGAAAGTTATCAGTTTGGCCTCATTGAAACTATCTGGAAGATTTCTTGCTATAAATGCAATCAAACAACTGAGGATAGCCAATAAGCCAATGTAGCCCAGTAAAACTGCAAAACCAACCGTAGACCCAACTACACATTCATAAACTATTTTATCATTGTAGTATTGATAGTTTTTATGAGGGGTTGGTGAGGCAGATAAAAGCCAGGCAGTACAAATTGCTGCTTGAATAGAAGTAAGAACAATAACTGTTCCTCGCTGCTGCAAAACACCAAACCACTTCAGACTGGCTCCACCCCCTGGCTTGGAGGCCTTGAACACAGCCAGGACCACCATGGTTTTCACAAGGATGCATGAGACACAAAGCACAAAGCTGATCCCAAATGCTGCATGTCTTAACTGGCATGTCCAAAGCTTCGGGCGGCCGATAAACAGAAGTGAACACAGGAAACATAACTTCAGTGACACCAGTAACTGGAAACTAAGCTCTGAATTGTTGGCCCGTACTATAGGGGTTCTGCGGTGATAGATAAAGATGCCCAGGACAATAGCACAGATACATGTGCCCAGCAATGATGTGGCTGTCAAGCAGATACCCAGAAGCTCATGGTAGGAAAGGAACTCTGTCTTTTTAGGAACACAGTGGTCACGCTGGGGGCTGGACCAGAAGTCCTCTGGACAACTGGTGCACTCCATGGAGTCTGAAAAGACAGAAAGTCTTCAGATACATGTTTATATTATATCTCCAAACTGCAATGTTTAAAACTGAATACCAACCAGTCTTATTGCTGATTTTTCCCCCAGAACAAGGGATGCAGTCAAAACAGCACACAGGTTGCCCCTTTTTTCTGGCCATACGGGTACCTGGAGGACAGCTCTCACTGCACACTGACCGGGGTGGCTACAGGGGGAAAAATAAATATCTATTAGTCAGCATTTCTTCATACTTTTATAATCTTATGTCAGTGTCTACAAACATCATAAGCAACCTTTTTTGGTTCAAAGTTCCAGAAGATTTTGTCTTCATCAATTGTG
This sequence comes from Argyrosomus regius, assembly GCA_946959425.1. Taxonomy (NCBI): domain Eukaryota; kingdom Metazoa; phylum Chordata; class Actinopteri; family Sciaenidae; genus Argyrosomus; species Argyrosomus regius. The sequence continues at coordinate 10,400,934 of OX336889.1, forward strand.
AGTACTTCACCTTTGAAGGCCAACCTCTTAACATCACCCACATTTTGAAGTTTAGCTCTTCCATCAGGGAGCCACAGCCAGTTCATAATATCATATATTGGTAAGGCATCACCATTCTCATCAAATGACACTTCATCACCAAATGGTGTGGTGAAGTGGACCTTTTCCAAGTAATACACAAGCTATAAATTTCAGGATAAGGGATAGAGGAAGATAGATACAGTAAATTATAAAGCATATGCATGGATTTTTTTCAGGTGTTTCAGGTGTTCTTGTGTTTATTTGACAGTGGCAGCTGAAGAGAGACAGGAATGGAAGAAAGCAGAGATAGCAAGATAACTCTTGGTACACAGCAGTTGCTCTAGGATTGATAATAGTATCCAAATAAATAATCAAGGGAGAATGACTACCATATTATAAGAACCAATTAGACGAAGAATATGGTCATGAAGAACAAGTCAATAAGTGATTTAAAATGACTAATAAAGAGCCAAAATTCAAGTAATGTGAATGCCAGTAAGAAATTAGGTTATGGTGAAAACAATAGTACCTTATATTTAACAATCAAACTGCATGCTATAAGTATTAACATATTAAGATATTAACCTATCACTGAAAAGATAATAGTATCCACTACTATTATTCAGTGGTAGGGAAAACACTTTCAGCTATGTACATTACAATTTGTGATGTCATAGCTTTGTATTTAATCCTTTACTCTAATTGCCACTTTGCAAGACATACTAAAGCATGTGATTGAGTCATAGTGTAAACTGATATCACACCTGCCATGGCTCAAGTCCTTTCAAATTACCACAGCTGTGCCCACTGAAAGGCCCTCTTCCAGGCTCACACTGCAGCATGTTATCAAGGGCATATGCCAGAGCATACACAGCCTTGTACACATTATACTCTGGCCTGAGGTTTGAAATGTCCAAAAACTCAGTCTCCACTTTCTCTAGATCTTCCTGTCCAGTGCATAGCGCTCCCCCAGCTTCAACCCAACCTGCTGGAGGTGGTGCAAATCTACACTGAAATGTGTATTCCCAAAACTGGTTTACCTGAAACATGTTCAAAACCACATGATGTAATTAATGACTATATATTAATGCTGCAATTACCAGATCAGATTGCACAGTGAAACTCTCACCATGTTATTGTCATCGTCATTGTTGTGTTTTTGGTCAGGGCGCATTTTTAGGAGAAATTCCCTGAGTCCTGCTATTTCTCCTCGACGTATGGCGATGCCCATTGTGCCAGCCAGATATGGCATGAGGTTGGGAGTCTGAAGCACAGTAGCTGCTGTCCAAGCTTCACTGGCAATCCACTGCAGGCCTGTTACATTCTGCCTCACCACCTGTGCATCATACCAAATTAATAAATCTGTATTGCAATGCCACTGAAATAGTGTCTAGTGTTATTATACACAATTTATACAGTTCATGTCTTGTCTTATTCCTTCATATCCATACATCGGTGCAAATCTTGTTTTTTACACAGTATTGCGAGTAAAGTGATGCATATCATAACTGCAGTGCAATTTGTCTGAGTAAACAATTTAACTCTAAAACTCTGCTGATAGTCCCTTTTTCAATAAAATAAAAGGGCTGGCATATTCAAATAAATACATTTGTCGGAGACCCAAACCTTTCAGTTTTACAAGTTGTATAAATTGAGACACAGCCGCAGTTGCAATCTCAAGCAGCTCACATTAGCTCTGTTTTTGGCTGTTCTTTCTGCCTTAAGCTTTCCATGCATGTGGAAGGGCAGAGAGGACCCATAACTGAGCCATACAACCAAATATAACTTACTACCATTGAAAACAAAGTTCCTATGACAAAATGTGTCCTGACTGAACTATATTAAGTTGCATTTCAATGCCAACCTCTTCCATGAGGTTAATCATGTGAGTTTCAGGTGCAAACACAATGACCACACGAGATGTGGATTTCTTCATTACATCCACAATCCTTCTTAGTTCAGCTCGGTCATTGGCCCGTGGCAAAACCTCTAGGTAGGCCAAACAACCTCCCCCAGACTGAGACAGGTCAGATTGGAAGGATCGGGCAGCGTGGAGTCCATAGTCATCATCACTGATCAGCAGACCTGTCCAAGTCCAGCCAAAATGTTTTAGAATCTGAATCATAGCACGCACCTAAGTGAACACAGAGTGAAGGGATTAGTGTACAGGAAAACCTGCAGGTTTCAGAATGGATGACTTTTAATTATAGCCTTTCAGCTTTTGTTATCTGAGACCAAACAACCTGATCAGTGACACAAAAAATGTAACTTTCTGAACAATGTTTGACAGCACATTTTTTTCTTTTTTGCATGTTCATTTTGCTGTCAGATGGTCACCTGAAAAGCATCACTTGGGATCGTCCTAAAGAAGGATGGAAACTTTTGCCTGTCACTCAGGCAGGAACATGTGGCAAAATAACTCACCTGTGAAAGACACAGAACGTACATGCAAAAAACCTTTTGAAACATTTTTAGAGGTGATTATTCAGTGTTTTCAACTGGGAATAACTTCCTAATTAAATCAGAATCATCCAAAAACACTTTTTGATGGCAAGGTGGAAAACTTACCATAGATACTCTGTATAAACCTAAGACAGTGGAAATAGCAATAGAGCGTGTAGAAGAAGAATCACCCACAATCCCTATGACTGGAGGGGTTCCTGCACAGGTCTCATCTAATATAAACTGCTCCTCTTGACCACTGACTAAGGACATCGCTGCACGGAATCCAATTCCTAGATTGACACAGTTGTCATAAAGACTGTATCCCAGAGTCACATTAGGGAGCAGGTTGGAGTTTCTGTTGATTTCATCAATAGCAAAGGCCATGGTCTGTGCCTGCCTGAAACCTAGAACATCAAAACTAACACAAGAAATACTATGACCAACATAATACACGTACATGTACATGTTGCATAACTGCAGATTTAGCAAATCAGGCAGTTGAACAGCAACGATTATTATAATACTTAAAAAATGTACAACAAACTAAAATGTATAAAATGGCATACACATAAAATGGAATTTTTTCAGTGTCGGAGACATTTTCTCTTTTCGTCTGTTTCCCTGAGAGACTCACCCATGGCAGAGAGGCTGCTGTGGCTCGGAGGTAAAAGACAGGTCAGGAAAAACAGAAAAGAAGTGGATCCCAAACAGACCACCTAGAACCACATCTCCTGCCTTGTGCAACCCATTTAGATGAAATTGTCCCTGTAACTGACATGAGGAGTTATAAAGAGGGGAGGACACAGCTGAAGAAAAGTGGGAATACAACAAGATGAAATACATGAGTAAGTCGATTTCAAAAAATGGACACATGATTTTCCTCCCGTTTACCCTTTTTCTGAGCCCAGTAAGTTTTATTGTGCATCAGCCCCATTTATTGACTCGCAGTATTGTTTAATCTTACACAACACCCACCGGGGCATAAGCAAAAGTAGGGGCAGGGCTTAAAGTGCATTTCATCTCTGATTAATTTTACACTGAATAATTGATTTGTACACTTTTCATAACATAACCAAGGACATGTTAGCGGCCTCTCTAACCAAAATTTACCATTAGAATGACCACAATTATTGCAGACAGGTAAACTGGTGTAGTCAGGGAAGCTGAAGCTCAGCCACTGAAGACTACTGCATGACAGGAATCAATGCTTAAGGCCTCGAGACAGTTCAGTGACCACAAAGATTTCTAGCCTGTGATAATGGCCTTTTTGACCTTTTTTGGCCTCTATATTCTGCCCAAGTGTCATCAGGAGACACTGCATCAATTTTTACAAATACGCTGATGATACTCAACTCTATATTGGTGGGTCTCCTGATGACACATGCCCTATCAATGCCCTTCACAAGTAGATTTTAGAAATTGACTGTCAGAACTTACTTCAGCACAACCAGGATACAACTGAGGTACTTGTCACTGAATAAAAGACACAGAGATAAACTGAGTCTAAAGTAAAGTCACTGGCACTTTGTCACAGACACCTGGCTAAGAACAGTCATCATAGACTTTTATTTTCAAATGTCCCTTTCATTACTTGAAAAATATTGTGTCTATTTCTCTTCCAGTACTGAGAAACTTGTGCAAGCTTTTCCAGCCTCTCAGTCTTCCCACTCAGTAACTTAATAATGCACTTTTTACAGGAATTAAAGTAGTCAGCTCAAATGAGTGGTTGACTGTTTGACAGTCAGTGCTTATGGAAAGCTCTGCAGCAGGTATTAAATAAGTTCATAATTCAGGCATTATGAGGGAGACACTCTGCCATCAGAGGGTCTAGAACAGGGGTCCCCAAACTACGGCCCGCGGGCCACATCCGGCCCGCCTAAACACTTGGACCGGCCCACTTAACGATCCCAAACAATCCCTCTAAACATGGCCTATTTTTTAAAATTGCATTGTCCTATTATAAAATATCCGCACTTAATGATCATGGTTGGCATTCCAATTAAAATTTACCTTATTCACGAACTATTTACAGTAGTAGCTCATTTTCACCCCCCCACACACACAATCGTATATTCCGACTTTGCTCGTGATCAAGCGTCAAGTGCGCGCGGGAGAGGCGAGTTGACAAAAGAAAGGTAGAAAACAAAATGTCGAAACGGAAAATAGATTCGGAGTGCAGAGTTTTTAAACAGCAGTGGACAGATAACTATTTTTTTGTCCAGTGCAAGGAAAAGGCAGTTTGTCTAATCTGCAAGGAGACAGTGGCGGTGTTCAAAGAATTCAACATTCGCCGGCACTATGAAACTCGCCACAGAGCGCAGTATGCTAGCTTGCAGGGCCAAATGAGGAGAGACAAGGTGGCTAGGCTAAAAAGTGGATTAGCTGCCCAGCAGAGTACAATGCTACGCCAAACAGAGGCGAACCTGTCATCCGTTCGGGCCAGCTTCAAGGTAGCTAAACTGATAGCAAGCTGTGGAAAGTCATTCAGTGATGGGGAGTTCATTAAGAAGTGTTTGAATGCTGTCGCGGAGGAGGTGTGTCCGGACAAGAAAGATGCCCTGAATGCGGTGAGTCTGTCCGCATCTACAGTCACCAGGCGAATTGAAGAAATGGGACATAATGTACATGTCCAGCTGAAAGAGAAAGCTAAAGATTTTGAGTGTTTTGCATTGGCAATTGATGAGAGCAATGACGTGCAGGACACAGCACAACTGCTGATTTTTATTCGGGGAGTTAATTCAAATTTTGAAGTGTCCGAGGAGCTGGCAGCTCTACAAAGTCTCACGGATACTACGACAGGAGAGGATATTTTTTGTAAAGTACGCCAAACGATGGAAGAGTTGGATTTAGACTGGTCTAAGCTGGCTAGCATCACAACGGACGGTGCTCCGAGTATGATTGGTGCGTCGAGGGGGCTAGTGGGGCGCATAAAAAGCGAAATGCAGGAACGAGGTCTCACCCCCCCACTACAAGTCCACTGCCTGATTCACCAGCAAGCACTGTGCTGCAAAGTCCTGAAGTGGGAATCTGTCATGAAGGTGGTTGTGTCCTGCATAAACTTCATCAGAGCAAGCGGACTTAAACACAGGCAGTTCCAAGCTTTTCTCTCCGAGCTGGAGTCTGCCCATGGGGACGTGCTTTACCACACTGAAGTCAGATGGTTAAGCCGGGGCAGAGTTTTGAAGCGTTTTTACGACTTGCTACCCGAAATCAACGCCTTTCTCCTGACAAAGGGAAAAACTGTCCCAGAGCTGATCGACGCAGGATGGAAATGGGACCTCGCCTTTTTAACAGATGTGACAGAATATTTAAACGGCCTCAATTTACAGCTGCAAGGCAAGGGAAAATTAATCTGTGACATGTATTCCCACGTCAAAGCATTCGATGTTAAACTGGCACTGCTTGTTGGACAAGTGCAAAAACAAGACTTCACCCATCTCCCTGCTACTCGAAGCCTCTCAGGTGAGAAACCAGCGGCCCCGTTCCCAACCGAGAAGTGCAAGGACGCACTGGAAACGCTGAGGGCGGAGTTCAGTGTGCGGTTCCGTGAGCTTCATGACCACGTTAAAGAAATTTGCATATTCCAGAACCCTTTTGCTGCCGACATTAATGACACCCTGCCTTCTCTTCAGTTTGAACTGGCTGAGTTGCAGACCTGTGAAGTGCTGAAAGACGCATTCAACCCCAGCTGTCTCATAGAGTACTATGCTTCCCTCCCAAACGAGACCTACCCCAACATAAGAAAGCATGCAATGAAGATGTCCACAGTTTTTGGGAGCACATATATCTGTGAGCAAACTTTTTCTCGCATGAAACTGATAAAAAATCCGACGAGATCAAGACTCTCAGATCAACACCTGCATCAGTCTCTGAGGCTGGCTGTAACTGGAATAGAACCTGCCATCGATCTCCTCACCAGTCAGAAGCAAGCCCACAGCTCACACTGATATGGTAAGCCTGCTGATTTCAATAACTATGAATATGAAAAAATGTCAGTATAGTAATGCTCTTTTTATAGGCAAGATGTTTATGTCACAGAGAAAATGAGACTGCAGCATGTCATCTGCTGATGGGCTGCTTGTGTTTTTTTATCTGCCATTCCTGAAGGGCCTGCATGCTTCCAGGACCACCCTGAAGTCAGGAGGAGAGATTGTGGTTGACCGCTCCCACCCTGGAGCCAGGATCCTCATCATCACAGCACAAAAACCTCATCTAAGAGTCATGTAAATACAAAATCAGATCACCTATATACCTGTTTATTACAATTATTCTGTTAATGTTATTTTACTGTAGCTTTAGTAAACAAATATACCTGTGTAGACAAAATACTTAACTATTGTTAACTCACCTTTACTTTACTCTGTACATACAAAGTTAGCTCATCTAGATAAGATTACTTCACCTGATTTTTACTGTTATTCTGTATTTTTATTTCACTACCTGTAAAGACAAAATACCTACCAATTCTTAACTCACCTGTACCTGTTACAAAATCACATCACCTCATTGTCACCTGGCATCAGCTTGTGTTTTTATTTTCTATAAATAAAAAAAAGTATCTGTGGTACTTCAAATAAACACGTGAAGACTTTTTATTACTTTTTTTTTGCAAACCAACAGGTGGCGCCAAGGCCAATCATGATCATTATAATCTCCACAATAATACTGGTTGTCACTTTGGTCCATATCATTTCCTGTTATAGACTGACCCCGGCCCCCCATCACAGAAAGGAAAGTTGATGTGGCCCCCACCGAAAAAAGTTTGGGGACTCCTGGTCTAGAAGATGGCTGCCTGATGAGCAAACATGCTATTAGTTTACTAGTCACCAAAATGGGAGGAGAAAACATTCTTTTAACCAATAAAATAATGGCACCCTTCCTTTGGTACACTTTCTTCATGAGTGATTCCTAAACTAAAGTGATACATCATACTAAATAGTTACTAAGTAATTCCTTATTACTTTATGATTTGTCATATTCAAATAATAACGTCATTACTTAGCAACTTGGTATGATGTATCACTTTACTTAAGGGGGTACGAAAGTATCTAATGATTAATTCATTCGTAGTTTATAGTTTTGCGCTGCTCAGCAGCTGGTTCAGAGTTAATCAAAAAAGACTCATAAAGAAAGTAGTCAGTATGTCGATTTACAGATATTTCTGAAGTAATTATTACCTGACAATTCATTATCACGGTAACAATAGTATCTCCCAGTCAGTTCTCTTGGAAATCATCATCATCTACCATATCTAGTCCTCTATTGGAGGTTATTCAATAACTCCTTATGAATGATTTAGTAATTATCAGGGCATTCCTGATTCCTTCCTCATGTAAGATTAAGAAGATAAGTTAATTCATATTTGACAGCTGAGAGTTAATATAGTTAATATAATTTATATTTGAGTTAGTTTACTGAAAATGCATTTACAATGTTATAATTTACATCAGTTAACTATTTACGTTACACATTTATTATTTACATATTTACATGTTTAAGTATTTACAGCTGCATCTTTAAGACAGTTAAGATAGTCTGTTGAATCTGCATTTCTGATTTCCTCACGTTTACCTTAACCTTAAGTCCTAGCTTCTGATTGGTTAGTTCAGTCACGTGAGAAGTGCGAACAAGGAAGTGAAGTTGTTATGACGTGTGGAATCGAGTAAAGTGCTGCTTGAGAAAGTTATCCGTCTCCATCCTGCTGTTTCTTTTTATAAAGAGTGATCCAACCACCACACATCGAACCCTCACATTACATTTGGTGGCAGCGTGGTGTTATTTTGGTGGTTTTTGCGCATTTGATGAGTTTTATTCCCCTAAACTGTGGATGTCGTCATTTTTTTGTGCCATCTGGATTTTTCTCACTCTTGGAGAGCAGCGGATTAACTGAAAACTAGTTTGGAGATATTAAGGACTTTTGCAGTATTTTTTTTCTCTACTTTCCGTGCTTTTTGTGATTTTTGGACTGGACATTTTGTCAGCATGTCGGATGATGAAAGTGAAGCTGGGATGCAGTCTTCTCCCTCTCAACGCCGACTGGATGCTACAAGGCCAGGTGCTGCATCTCTAGCCACACGTTCTGTCTCCAGTTCCCTGAAAATTGAGCTTCCACCTGCTTTTAAAGGAGATGGGACTGAATCTTTCACAAGTTGGTCTCGACGCTTTGAAGTGGCTGTGCAGGCTATGAGTTCAACTGATACAGATTTGTCTACAGTGATGGCCTCCATCCTCCCTACTCGCCTAGCGGATGCTGCGTTTCTGTATTGGGACAGCCTTCCTGCTTCAACCCAGAGAGACTATGATTCAGTAAAGGACAAACTCAGAGATGTTTTTGGACCAAAGTACTCCCTACCATTTTTCCAGACCCATGTGAATGCTCGACCTCGTAAACCAGGTGAGAGTTTGGATGTGTACAGTGCAGACATCACTCGTCTTGTACTTGAAGCCTTTCCCAACTATGACTACAATGCACTAGAGGGTGAAAAATTTCGCCGCTTTGTTGCTGGCTTGGACCCAAACTTACAGTCAAAAATCCATGAGATGGGTGCTGAGGATCTTGGAGAAGCCGTGCGTATTGCCAGCCGCTGTGAGAGAGCACGCACAGCGCTTCACCTGACAACAGTAGTGTCTCCACACACTCAACCTTCAGAACAGGTAGCTATGGTTCGTCCTAGACCTCCTGATGACAAGCTTCTACATGCAGTTGAGCAGCTGACTCTTACCGTCAACAGCTTAAAAAGTGAAGTACAGCAGTTACGAGAGAAAAACAGTTACCTGGCTCAGCGTGTGGACTCTAGGCCTGACAGATTCTCCTCCAACGATGCTCGATACAGGTGCACGCAGTGTCTCTCCACAACCCTACCATAACAGACACCGCAGAGACTATTACTTACCTGAGCAGTGTTATGGTCGTGATCCGGAGTCCTGCTATGAACGTCGTCCTCCTTCCCCTGTTCATCAGAGAAACCGTGAGTGGCACGACAATGACAAACGTGACCGGCACTACTCTCCATCACGCCAATCCTATCAGTACTCCAGGTATGGTCGCTATGACAATGATGACACAAACAGATACAGACGCAGTCCTAGTCCTGCTCCACAGAGAAACAGAGATGGAAGTCCACACACTAGAGGCAGTGTTCGCTTCCAGTCTCCTGAAAGACATCCATACTCTGGTTCTAACCGACAGGGAAACTGCCATTAGCTGCTGTTGAGGGGCAAACATCAGCTACTGTCTCACAGCCCCAGAACGATTCCCCAAGGTTAATGCCTGACAATAATGACTCACAACCCAATGACTCTGTTTCCTCTTCAATCTTGGCTATTGTTGAAGGCATTGAAGTGTGCACTTTAATTGACTCTGGCTCTTTTGTCTCCATTGTGAGCGAAGATTTTCGAAACTCTCACCCAGCGTTAAAGAAACGCCCCATGACACCCTCCTCTCTGCCAGCTCGCTCAGTCAATGGACAGCGCCTGGACATCTTAGGCAAGTTAACGATTGGGATCAGACTTGGAAAGCAGGTATGGCAACAGGACTTTGAAGTTCTCAGAGGTGCTTACCAGCCAGTCATTCTTGGTTTTGATTTCCTGCTGAAACACCATGCCCTCCTTGACATCAAAAACAAAGTACTGCAACTTTGGGACATGAAAATTCCTCTCCTGCCCAAAGGACATGAAGTGGCTGCTTGTTGTAATGTGTCCGTGCTAGCGCCCACTAAGATTCCTGCTATGAGTGAAACCCTCATCACAGCCTGTGTGTCAGCAGCTACACCTGCTTCCCCCATGCCAACTGACTACTGTGGTGTTCTCATGCCCAACCCGTCCTGTGACATTATCGTGGCACACTCTCTCAGTGAGGTTCAAAATGGCACAACTGTTGTTCGAGTCTTAAATCCCTCCAGAGACGACATTGAGCTGCATTCTGGACAACACCTTGGTGAGTTTCATTCTGCTTCATCTGTTGACATCATATCAGCTGAAGAGACATGTTGTGCAACCTCACCTGTACATGATGTAGCTCCACCTGTACAGATAAATGAAAGCAACCTGTCACCTTCCCAAGTTCAGTCTCTGAAATCACTGCTTCAGAAATACTCAGCAGTATTCAGTAAACACTCAGAGGACAGAGGTCGCACAAGCATCATCAAGCATCAAATCCGGACTGGTGATGCCACTCCAATTAAACAGAGAGCCTACAGAGTGACACCAGAACAGAGAGCTGAAATACAGACTCAAGTTGAAAAACTGTTAAAGGCAGATGTCATTGAAGAAAGCTACAGTCCCTGGGCTGCGCCAGTTGTTTTGGTGCGCAAGAAAAATGGCACATGGCGTTTCTGTCTGGACTACAGAAAACTTAATGTGGTGACAATCAAAGATTCCCACCCTCTTCCAAGAGTCGACGACGCACTGGATGCTTTGTCGGGCTCTGCCTGGTTCTCCACAATGGACCTGCAACATGGCTATTGGCAAGTTGAGCTGGATGAGAAAGATCGTGAAAAAACAGCATTCACAACAGGCAGTGGACTTTATCACTTTAAAGTTATGCCAATGGGTCTTACCAACGCTCCAGCCACATGCCAACGCTTAATGGAAATGGTACTTCGTGGCCTCCCATGGAAGACCTGCCTAGTGTATTTGGATGATGTCCTCATCTACAGCCGCTCATTCAGCGAACATCTCCAGCATCTGGAAGAAATCCTCTCCAGATTCCAGTTAAGTGGCCTGCAGCTGAATCCATCAAAATGCTGTTTTGCCAGAGATCAGGTACAGTTTTTGGGCCATGTTGTATCCAAAGACGGCATTCAGCCAGACCCACGAAATGTGAAAAGTGTTCAAGACTGGCCAATCCCACGGTCAGCTACAGAAGTAAGAGCATTTCTTGGACTTTGTTCTTACTACCGCAAGTTCATCAGAAACTTTGCACATCACAGTGTCCCCCTGCATGCACTCACAGAGAAGAATGCACCTTTCCACTGGACTGTTCAATGTCAGGATGCGTTCACCTACCTGAAACATGCACTCACAAACCCTCCAGTGGTTGCATTCCCTGACTTTACTTTGCCATTCTTCCTCTACACAGATGCTTCATGTTCTGCTATTGGTGCTGTGCTTGCTCAGAGACAGGGACATCAAGAAAAAGTGATTGCTTATGCTAGCCATGTTCTCACAAAAGCAGAAAGGAAATGGTCAACCTACGACAGAGAACTCTGGGCCATTGTCTGGGCCGTACGACATTTCCGCTACTACCTCTACAAACAGCCCTTTGTTATTGTCACCGACCACAAACCTCTCTTGGGTCTCAGAAAAATACCCATTGACAATGACAGAACTGGTCGTCGTGCTCGCTGGGCTCTTGAACTTGATCCTTTTGAATGGACTGTAATTCACAAAGATGGCCACCGCCACCTCAATGCAGATGCAATGTCACGTCGCCCTGCTGACATCGGACCACCAGAGCAGAGCACCTCTACCAGTGCTCCTGCTAATCCACATTCTGATGAGAGACATTCTAGTCAAAGTCCTGCAAGTCTATCTGGCCCCGTCAGTTCTGTACATCACAGCCCCTGCAGCACTGATCCAGAGCCAATGTCCTGCAACCTGACTGGACCACAGCCTCCTCCAGCCTCCTCACAGGGTGCTACACAGTCTGTCTCCTCCACATTTGTGCTTCAGCTCCCTGATGATGATTTCAAAAAGGAACAACGACAAGATGCCATACTGTCAGAGGTCAGTAGCTGGAAAGCTAAAGGTCAGAAGCCACCATATTGGCGCATGAAGAAACGCACACCTGCTGAGAAAGCACTATGGCACGAGTATCACAGACTTACCTTTCATGATGGAGTACTCTGCCGTAAAGTTTTCAACCCATCCACAAAATCAGTGCTCCATCAAGTGATTGTTCCTCAAGCTCTAAAAGACACTGTTCTGCAGATGTTGCATGGAAATCCAGTGACTGGTCATCTATCGGCTGATAAAGTTCTGAAACGTGCTCAACAACTGTGCTACTGGCCCTTTATGTCACGTGATATCAAGATGTGGTGTAAACAATGTACTCCATGTGATGCAAGACGTAGTCCCACACCTCATCAAAGAGCTCCAATGAAAACAATTGTTGCTACTGAGCCATTCCAAAAGGTCGCAGCTGACATCCTTGAGCTCCCCATCACAAGTCGTGGAAACAGGTATGTGCTTGTTGTCCAAGATTATTTTTCCAAGTATGTCAACCTCTATGCCATTCCAGACCAGCGCTCCACAACAGTTGCAAAATGTCTGTTTGAAAACTTCATCTGTGAACATGGCATTCCAGAAATGCTTCACACTGATCAAGGACGACAGTTTGAGTCTGACCTGCTGAAACATCTGTGTGACCTGCTGGGCATTCGGAAAACACGAACCAGCCCATATCATCCTCAGTGTGACGGCATGATTGAGAGATTCAACAGGACGCTTATTGATCAGTTAGCCAAGACACTTCTCCAACAGCCTGGTGAATGGGATGACTGCCTCAACCAAGTTGCTTTGGCTTACAATACCAGCCCTCACTCTACAACAGGTTTCACACCATTCTTCCTCACACGTGGTCATGAAGCCAAGATGCCTGCCAACATGCTGTTACCTAACAACACACCGTCTTCATCTACTCCAGGTTCTCCTGCTGACTATGTTGCACAGTTGACTCGGAAACTCCAGTCAGCCTTCAGTTCTGCGGCATGGAACAGTGATTGTGCCCACTATCAGCAGAAACGACAGTACGACAAAAGTGTTAGACACACTCCCTATGCTCCTGGAGACCTTGTATGGTTAAATGACCCCACCACAGCAAGGAAGAAACTTGCTCCTCACTGGAAAGGCCCCTTTGAAATATTGGAGTGCCTTGGATCTGATGCAGATTCTCCCGGAGTGACGTACAGGATTCATTACCTCCTGGATCAATCTGACAAGTCCCAGATTGTCCACTACAACCGTCTCCGACCCTACCATGCTCCTGTACCAGACCGTGGACATAGGACACCTGTGTGTGTCTCTTTGCAGCCTCAACTCCCTCGTTTGACTGCATTGTCAGGTGCCTTGCCCTTTAAACCTTCAAAGTCGACAGCTACAAAGAGCTACGACATATCTGGCCACAGCAGTGCTCCCTCATCGGCCCCTCCTACTGGCCATCCACTACCACAGCCCCAATCCCACACTCCCCTGACTGAGTCTTGGACTGCCCACCCCACTGGCCAAGTACGTCAGTCTGACACTGTCCCCTCTTCCACTCCTCAAGGTTCTGGTTCCTTGCTACGCCCCAGAAGACGTCCAGTCAGGCCTCCCAGATACCTTAGAGACTATGTTCTGAAGTGAAACTGTTGCTTTATTATTGTTGTTTACATTACTTGTTTACTAATTTATTTTAGGAGAAACGGGGACGTTTCTTTTGTGGGAGGGGGAGGAAATGTAAGATTAAGAAGATAAGTTAATTCATATTTGACAGCTGAGAGTTAATATAGTTAATATAATTTATATTTGAGTTAGTTTACTGAAAATGCATTTACAATGTTATAATTTACATCAGTTAACTATTTACGTTACACATTTATTATTTACATATTTACATGTTTAAGTATTTACAGCTGCATCTTTAAGACAGTTAAGATAGTCTGTTGAATCTGCATTTCTGATTTCCTCACGTTTACCTTAACCTTAAGTCCTAGCTTCTGATTGGTTAGTTCAGTCACGTGAGAAGTGCGAACAAGGAAGTGAAGTTGTTATGACGTGTGGAATCGAGTAAAGTGCTGCTTGAGAAAGTTATCCGTCTCCATCCTGCTGTTTCTTTTTATAAAGAGTGATCCAACCACCACACATCGAACCCTCACATTACATTCATTTGTTCCTTAGTTTTTTGTGCATCATATTGTTAAGTGTTACCATTCATTTTAACTTTTTATTTTATTTTCTGGAGTTGGAGCTACATTTGATGTATGAGTTGAGCTATATAAATAATGTTTGATTGATTGATTGATTGAATTTGGGCACAATATGCAAAGTGTATATTAACACCAGAACCAGACAGGTCTAAAATAAATGCATAATGTCAAATATACACAAATAGTCTGTGCAATTTATTCAAAGAAAGCAAATAACATTTTAATCAGGTTTAACGTTAACTTACACAATGAAAAGCCACAAAGGCAATAATAGCATTTGAAGTGCAAGTAATTTGTATTTTAATTACATCCTGGAAAAACTGTATTTAAGTATTCTCACATGTATGATCCAAATGGTAAGAGAGTACAGAATGAGATACATTTATTTGGCAAAGTCATATTTTCTCAATATCTTGACATTGCTATTTATCCACTTTTCTGTCTGCATATTTGTATTGTTCATTCTGTCTCATGAAATGAAGTGTGTTTTTATGACTCGACTCCTCGACCCATGATTGCTTTCTTTGTGTTCCTCTCTGGTCTCAGTAGGATTATGTAGCATTTGGGTCCAAACAGTGCCACCAAGAGGCCAAAACTGGAAGCTAAGATGGCAAACACCTCCACTGCATCTGCATATTTGCCTGGTGAGCTGATATAGGCAGGAACAAAGGCCACCCACACAGCACAGAAGATCAGCATACTGAAAGTTATCAGTTTGGCCTCATTGAAACTATCTGGAAGATTTCTTGCTATAAATGCAATTAAACAACTGAGGATAGCCAATAAGCCAATGTAGCCCAGTAAAACTGCAAAACCAACCGTAGAACCAACTACACACTCATAAACTATTTTATCATTGTAGTATTGATAGTTTTTATGAGGGGTTGGTGAGGCAGATACAATCCAGGCAGTACAAATTGCTGCTTGAATAGAAGTAAGAACAATAACTGTTCCTCTCTGCTGCAAAACACCAAACCACTTCAGACTGGCTCCACCTCCTGGCTTGGAGGCTTTGAACACAGCCAGAACCACCATGGTTTTCACAAGGATGCATGAGACACAAAGCACAAAGCTGATCCCAAATACTGCATGTCTTAACTGGCATGTCCAAAGCTTCGGGCGGCCGATAAACAGAAGTGAACACAGGAAACATAGTTTAAGTGACACCAGTAACTGGAAACTAAGCTCTGAATTGTTGGCCCGTACTATAGGGGTTCTGCGGTGATAGATAAAGATGCCCAGGACAATAGCACAGATAAATGTGCCCAGCAATGATGTGGCTGTCAAGCAGATACCCAGAGGCTCATGGTAGGAGAGGAACTCTGTCTTTTTAGGAACACAGTGGTCACGCTGGGGGCTGGACCAGAAGTCCTCTGGACAACTGGTGCACTCCATGGAGTCTGAAAACACAGAAAGTATCAGATACATGTTTATATTATATCTCCAAACTGCAATGTTTAAAACTGAATACCAACCAGTCTTATTGCTGATTTTTCCCCCAGAACAAGGGATGCAGTCAAAACAGCACACAGGTTGCCCTTTCTTTCTGGCCATGCGAGTACCTGGAGGACAGCTCTCACTGCACACTGACCGGGGTGGCTACAGGGGGAAAAATAAATATCTATTAGTCAGCATTACTTCATACTTTTATAATATTGTGTCAGTGTCTACAAACATCATAAGTAACCTTTTTTGGTTCAAAGTTCCAGAAGATTTTGTCTTCATCAATTGTGAGTACTTCACCTTTGAAGGCCGACCTCTTAACATCACCAACATTTTGAAGTTTAGCTCTTCCATCAGGGAGCCACAGCCAGTTCATAATATCATATATCGGTAAGGCATCACCATTCTCATCAAATGACACTTCATCACCAAATGGTGTGGTGAAGTGGACCTTTTCCAAGTAATACACAAGCTATAGATTTCAGGATAAGGGATAGAGGAAAACCCGAGAGGATAGATAAATTATAAATTATATGCATGGATAATTTTTTTTTCATGCGTTTTTTATGTTTATTTGACAGTGGCAGCTGAAGAGAGACAGGAATGGAAGAAAGCAGAGGGGAAGACACATAGCAAAGGGTCCAAGTTGAAATCAAACCCAGACCTTTGCAGTCAGAACTCAGTGCATTGTGCACACACGCTACAAGGTGACATAAAAAGGAACCGATAACTCTTGGTACACATATTCACCAATAAGCAGTTGCTCTAGAACTGATAATAGTGTCCAAGTAAAAAATCAAAGGAGAATGACTACCATATTATAAGGCCCAATTAGACGAAGAATATGGTCATAAAGAATAAGTCAATAAGTGCTTTATAATGACTAATAAAGAGACAAAATTCAATGTGTATGACAATAAGAAATGACTTAATGGTGAATATGCACCAAATATTACCAAATAATTATTTATGATTATAGTGAAAACAACAGTACCTTAAATTGAATAAACAAACTGCATACTATAAGTATTTAGATATATTGACCTATCACTGACCAGATCCACTACTATTATTCAGTGGTAGGGAAAACAATTTCAGCTATGTACATTACAATTAGTAATCTCCGGTCTTTGAATGAAATCGTATACCCTAATTGCCACTTTGCAAGACATACTAAAGCATGTGATTGAGTCATAGTGTAAACTGATATCACACCTGCCATGGCTCAAGTCCTTTCAAATTACCACAGGTGTTCCCACTGAAAGGCCCTCTTCCAGGCTCACACTGCAGCATGTTATCAAGGGCATATGCCAGAGCATACACAGCCTTGTACACATTATACTCTGGCCTGAGGTTTGAAATGTCCAAAAACTCAGTCTCCATTTTCTCTAGATCTTCTTGTCCAGTGCATAACACTCCCCCAGCTTCAACCCAACCTGCTGGAGGTGGTGCAAATCTACACTGAAATGTGTATTCCCAAAACTGGTTTACCTGAAACATGTTCAAAACCACATGATGTAATTAATGACAATATATTAATGCTGCAATTACCAGATCAGATTACACTGTTAAACTCTCACCATGTTATTGTCATCGTCATTGTTGTGTTTTTGGTCAGGGCGCATTTTTAGGATAAATTCCCTGAGTCCTGCTATTTCTCCTCGACGTATGGCGATGCCCATTGTGCCAGCCAGATATGGCATGAGGTTGGGAGTCTGAAGCACAGTAGCTGCTGTCCAAGCTTCACTGGCAATCCACTGCAGGCCTGTTACATTCTGCCTCACCACCTGTGCATCATACCAAATTAATAAATCTGTATTGCAATGCCACTGAAATAGTTTCTAGTGTTATTATACACAATTTATACAGTTCATGCCTTGTCTTATTCCTTCATATCCATACATCGGTGCAAATCTTGTTTTTTACACAGTATTGCGAGTAAAGTGATGCATATCATAACTGCAGTGCAATTTGTCTGAGTAAACAATTTAACTCTAAAACTCTGCTGATAGTCCCTTTTTCAATAAAATAAAAGGGCTGGTATATTCAAATAAATACATTTGTTGGAGACCCAAACCTTTCAGTTTTACATGTTGTATAAATTGAGACACAGCCGCAGTTGCAATCTCAAGCAGCTCACATTAGCTCTGTTTTTTACCCGTTGGCTGTTCTTTCTGCCTTAAGCTTTCCATGCATGTGGAAGGGCAGAGAGGACCCATAACTGAGCCATGCAACCAAATATAACTTACTACCATTGAAAACAAAGTTTCTATGACAGCGTCATTGTTAAGTTGCATTTCAATGCCAACCTCTTCCATGAGGTTAATCATGTGACTTTCATGTGCAAACACAATGACCACATGAGCTGTGGATTTCTTCATCACATCCACAATCCTTCTGAGTTCAGCTCGGTCATTGCCCCAAGGCAAAATCTCTAGATAGGCCAAACAACCTTCCCCAGACTGAGACAGGTCAGATTGGAAGGATCGGGCAGCGTGGAGTCCATAGTCATCATCACTGATCAGCAGACCTGCCCAAGTCCAACCAAAATGTTTTAGGATCTGAATCATAGCACGCACCTAAGTGAACACAGAGTGAAGGGATTAGTGTACAGGAAAACCTGCAGATTTCACAATGAATGATTTTTAGTTATAGCCTTTCAACTTTGTTATCTGAGACCAAACAAACCGATCAGTGACATAAAAAATGTGTGACTTGTCTCAGACAGAATAAGTATATTTTTCATAGCAGTGACAGGGGCATTCTTTCTGAACAATGTTTGACAGCACATTTTTTTCTTTTGTGCATGTTCATTTTGCTGATAGAGGTTCACCTGGAAAGCATCACTTGGGATCGTCCTAAAGAAGGATGGAAACTTTTGCCGGTCACTCAAGCAGGAACATGTGGCAAAATAACTCACCTGTGAAAGACACAGAACATACATCCAAAAAACATTCAAAGCCTTTACCAGCTCTTTCAACATTTTTAAAGGTGATTATTCAGTGTTTACAACTCGGAATAACTTCCTAATTAAATCAGAATTATCCATAAACATTTTTTGATGGCAAGGCGAAAAACTTACCATAGGTACTCTGTACAAACCTAAGACATTGGAAATAGCAATAGAGCGTGTAGAAGAAGAATCACCCACAATCCCTATGACTGGAGGGGTTCCTGCACAGGTCTCATCTAATATAAACTGCTCCTCTTGACCACTGACTAAGGACATTGCTGCACGAAATCCAATCCCTAGTTTTACACAATTATCATAAAGACTGTATCCCAGAGTCATGTTAGGGAGCAGGTTGGAGTTTCTGTTGATCTCATCAATAGCAAACGCCATGGTCTGTGCCTGCCTGAAACCTAGAACATCAAAACTGACACAAGAAATATTATGAACATCATAATACATGTACATGTACATGTTGCACAAGTGCAGATTTAGCAAATCAGGAAGTTGAACAACAACAATTACAATACTTAAAAAAATGTGCAACAAACTAAAATGTTTAAAATGGCATACATATAAAATGGAGAGACATTTTCTCTTTGTCTGTTTCTCTGAGAGACTCACCCATGGCAGAGAGGCTGCTGTGGCTCGGAGGTAAAAGACAGGTCAGGAAAAACAGAAAAGAAGTGGATCTCAAACAGACCACCTAGAACCACATCTCCTGCCTTGTGCAACCCATTTAGATGAAATTGTCCCTGTAACTGACATGAGGAAGAGTAAAGAGGGGAGGACACAGCTGAAGAAAAGTGGGAATACAACAACATGAAATACATGAGAAAGTCGATTTCAAAAAACGCCCACATGACTTTCCTCCTGTTTACTCCTTTTCTGATCCCAGTCAGTTTTATTGTGCATCAGCCCCTTTTATTGACTCGCAGTATTGTTAAATCTTACACAACACCCATCGGGGCATAAGCAAAAGTAGGGGCAGGGCTTAAAGTGCATTTCATCTCTGATTAATTTTACACTGAAGAATTGATTTGTGCACTTTTAATAACACATAACCAAGCCCATGTTAGCAGCCTCTCAAAACAAGAGTTACCATTAGAATGACCACAGTTATTGGGGAATAATGAAATCTGAACAGCAGTCAATTTATGTGTTTATTAGTTGTTTTAAATGTCATATTAAATGCTCAGTGAGGTCTTAAGTGGATATGTATGTTTAGTTAACGTAGATACTATTTCACCTTCCCATGAAATGTCTACTTATATTGGTGGGTCTCCTGATGTCACATGCCCTATTAATGACCTTCACAAGTAGATTTTAGACACTGACTGTCAGAACTTACTTCATCTCAACCAGGATAAAACTGAGGTACTTGTCATTGAATAAAAGACACAGAGAGAAACTGACCTCTAAAGTAAAGTCACTGGTACTTTGTCACAGACACCTGGCTAAGAACAGTCATCATAGACTTTTATTTTCAAATGTCCCTTTCATTACTTGAAAAATATTGTGTCTATTTCTCTTCCAGTACTGAGAAACTTGTGCAAGCTTTTACAGCCTCTCAGTCTTCCCACTCAGTAACTTAATAATGCACTTTTTACAGGAATAAAAGTAGCCAGCTCAAATGAGTGGTTGACTGTTTGACAGCTAGTGCTTATGGAAAGCTCTGCAGCAGGTATTAAATAAGTTCATAATTCAGGCATTATGAGGAAGACGCTCTGCCATCACAGGGTCTAAAAGATGGCTGCCTGATGGGCAAAAATGCTATTAGTTTACTAGACACCAAAATGGGAGGAGAAAACATTCTTTTAACCAATAAAATAATGGCATCTTCGTTTGATACACTTTATTCATGAGTGATTCCTAAACTAAAGTGATACATCATACTAAATGGTTACTCAGTAATTCCCTATTACTTCAGAATTTGTCATGTTCAAATAATAACGTTTTACTTAGCAACTACTTGATTTGATTATAACTTTACTTAAGGGAATACAGATCTGATGAATAATTCATTAATCGTTAATAGTTCTGTGCTGCTCGGCAGCTCTATCTCTACACCAGCACCAGACAGGTCTAAAATAAATGCATAAATGTCAAATATAGCACAAAACATTTTAACCAGGTCTGGAAAAACTGTATTTAAGTATTCTCACATTTATGATCCAAATGGTAAGAGAGTACAGAATGAGATACATTTTTTTGGCAAAGTCATATTTTCTCAATATCTTGAAATTGCAATTTATCCTCTTTTCTGTCTGCTTATTTGTATTGTGCAGAAAATGCATGATTCGATTTGTCTCATCAAATGAAGTGTGTTTTTATGACTCGACTCCTCGACCCATGATTGCTTTCTTTGTGTTCCTCTCTGGTCTCAGCAGGATTATGTAGCATTTAGGTCCAAACAGCGCCACCAGGAGGCCAAAACTGGAGGCCAGGATAGCAAATACCTCCACTGCATCTGCATATTTGCCTGGTGAGCTGATATAGGCAGGGACAAAGGCCACCCACACAGCACAGAAGATCAGCATGCTGAAAGTGATGAGTTTGGCCTCATTGAAACTATCTGGAAGATTTCTTGCTATAAATGCAATTAAACAACTGAGGATAGCTAATAAGCCAATGTAGCCCAGTAAAACTGCAAAACCAACTGTGGACCCAACTACACACTCATAAACTATTTTATCATTGTAGTATTGATAGTTTTTATGAGGGGTTGGTGAGGCAGATAAAAGCCAGGCAGTACAAATTGCTGCTTGAATAGAAGTAAGAACAATAACTGTTCCTCTCTGCTGCAAAACACCAAACCACTTCAGACTGGCTCCACCTCCTGGCTTGGAGGCCTTGAACACAGCCAGAACCACCATGGTTTTCACCAGAATACATGATACACAAAGCACAAAGCTGATCCCAAATACTGCATGTCTTAACTGGCATGTCCAAAGCCTTGGGCGGCCAATAAACAGAAGTGAACACAGGAAACATAACTTCAGTGACACCAGTAACTGGAAACTCAGTTCTGAATTGTTGGCTCGTACTATAGGGGTTCTGCGGTGATAGATAAAGATGCCTAGGACAACAGCACAGATAAATGTGCCCAGCAATGATGTGGCTGTCAAGCAGATACCCAGAGGCTCATGGTAGGAAAGGAACTCTGTCTTTTTAGGAACACAGTGGTCACGCTGGGGGCTGGACCAGAAGTCCTCTGGACAACTGGTGCACTCCATGGAGTCTGAAAACACAGAATGTCTTCAGATACATGTTTATATTATATCTCCAAACTGCAATGTTTAAAACTGAATACTAACCAGTCTTATTGCTGATTTTTCCCCCAGAACAAGGGATGCAGTCAAAACAGCACACAGGTTGCCCCTTTTTTCTGGCCATACGGGTACCTGGAGGACAGCTCTCACTGCACACTGAGCGGGGTGGCTACAGGGCAAACAATACATATGTGTTATTCTACAAAGATGAAATAAGGTATTCATGCAGTCTCTGAAAAATCATAAGTAACCTTTTTTGATTTAAAGTTCCAGAAGATTTTGTCTTCATCAATTGTGAGTTCTTCACCTTTGAAGGCCGACTTTTTAACCTCACCCACATTTTGAAGTTTAGCTCTTCCATCAGGGAGCCACAGCCAGTTCATTATGTCATATATCGGTAAGGCATCACCATTCTCATCAAATGATACATGATCACCAAAGGTTGTGGTGAAGTTGACCTTTTGCAAGTAATACACAAGCTATGAACATCAGAACAAGGCATAGAGAAAAAGAAAAAAAAATACTGTGGTCAACATAGAAATACTTAGTATTCAATAATCAAACTGCATAACATACTCATGAACAGACTGATACATAAAACTTTTACTGACCAGATCAGTACGTACTTTTAATTTTTCAGAGGACAGGAAACCCCTTTGAGCTATGTGCTTGCCTCTTTACAATTAGTAATCTCATGTCTTTGTATTTAATCCTATACCCTAATTGCTACTTTGCAAGAAATACTAAAGCATGTCATTGAGTCATAGTGTAAACTGATATCACACCTGCCATGGCTCCAATCCTTTCAAATTACCACAGGTGTTCCCACTGAAAGGCCCTCTTCCAGGCTCACACTGCAGCATATCATCAAGGGCATACGCCAGAGCATACACAGCCTTGTACACATTATACTCTGACCTGAGGTTAGAAACATCCAAAAACTCAGTCTCCACTTTCTCTAGATTCTCCTGTCCAGTACACATTGCTCCCCCAGCTTCAACCCAACCTGCTGGAGGTGGTGCAAATCTACACTGAAATGTGTATTCCCAAAACTGGTTTACCTGAAATAAATTCAAAATAGCTTGATGTAATTAATAACTAAAAATTATTGCTGCAATTCCCAAATCACATTACACAGATTGCACTCACAGTGCTATTTCCATAACTGGTGTTGTGGTGTAGATCAGGGCGTGATTGTAAGAGGAAATCCCTAAGTCCAGGTATTTCTGCTCGACGGATGGCGATGCCCAGTGTGCCGCCCAGGTAAGGCATAAGGCGGGGGGTCTGGAACACAGCAGCTGCTGACCAAGATTCACTGGCAATCCACTGCAGGCCTGTCACATTCTGCCTCACCACCTGTGCATCACATCAAATATATAAATCCATACCACCATATCACTGAAGTATCTATGTCATACACAGTTTACACAGTTGATGTCCTATTCCTACATAAACAGGTTAAATCCTGTGTTTTACACAGTATTATGAGAAAAGTGATGCATTTTGTCATAATTGCAGATTCTAACAGGGCCTTTTTTTTTTGTTTTTTTTAAAGAAATAAGCATTTTCAGTTAAATATCATATATATTTTACAGCTAAATACATTATAGTAACTTAACCTGATAACTTTTGACAAATTCAGTTGTATGATTATACTATGCTAAGGCCAACCTCTTCCATAAGGTTAATCATGTGATTCTGATGTGCAAACACAATGACCACACGGGCTGTGGATTTCTTCATCACATCCACAATCCTCCTTAGTTCAGTTTGTTCATAGCCCCAAGGCAAAATCTCTAGGTATGCCAGGCAACCTCCACCAGACTGAGCCAAGTCAGATTGGAAGGATCGAGCAGCGTGGAGTCCATAGTCATCATCACTGATGAGCAAACCTGCCCAAGTCCAGCCAAAGTGTTTTAGGATCTGAATCATAGCACGCACCTGAGTGAATACAGAGCAGAGGATTAGTGCACAGGAATACCTGCAGATTTCACAACATAGTGACATCAGTGACGACAAAAAAGCAATATATTTTTCAACGTAGTGAAGGGACATTTTTTCTGAGCAATGTTTAACTGCATGTTTTCTTTTTTGCATGTTCATTTTGCTGATAGAGGTTCACCTGGAAAGCATCACTTGGGATTGTTCTAAAGAAGGATGGAAACTTTTGCCGGTCACTCAGGCAGGAACATGTGGCAAAATAACTCACCTGTGAAAGACACAGAACGTACATCCAAAAAACCTCAAAACCTTTTCCTTTTCTTTCAACTTTCTAAGGTTGATCAGTCCATGTTTACATCTGAGAATACATTTCAAATTAAAATTAAAAGCATTCTTAGATGGCAAGGTGGAAAACTTACCATAGGTACTCTGTACAAACCTAAGACAGTGGAAATAGCAATAGAGCGTGTAGAAGAAGAATCACCCACAACGCCTATGACTGGAGGGGTTCCTGCACAGGTCTCATCTAATATAAACTGCTCCTCTTGACCACTGACTAAAGACAATGCTCCACGAAATCCAATTCCTAGATTGATACAGGTGTCATAAAGACTGTATCCCAGAGTCACATTAGGGAGCAGGTTGGAGATTCTGTTGATTTCATCAACAGCAAAGGCCATGGTCTGTGCCTGCCTGAATCCTAGAACATCATAACTGACAGAAGAAATACCACAGTTTACTATTAAAAATAGCAAAACGGCAAAAATATACAACGTACAGTAACATGTAACAGTCAACCTGTACGTGTTGCACAACTAAAACAAACAATTAAGCTATTTAAATAGCATTTTTTTTTCATCAAGAAAACAAGTCATTTGTTTTAAATCATATCAATGGAAAATGTAATTCTTTCAGAATAATATTTCTTTTCTACTAATGAGGTTAATTTACCCAAGATACTTTTTTTTTTCTTTTACTGTTTCCCTGAGAGACTCACCCATGGCAGGAAGGCTGTTGTGGTTGTGAGGTAAAAGACAGGTCAGGAAAGACAGAAAAGAAGTGTATCTGAAACAGACCACCTATAACCACATCTCCAGCCTTGTGCAACCCATTTAGATGAAATTGTCCTTGTAACTGACATGAGGAAGAGTAAAGAGGGGAGGACAAAGCTGAAGAAAAGTGGGAATACAATAGCATGAAATACATAAGTAAGTTGACCTTGACAAATGCCCACATGACTTTCCTCCTGTTTACTGCTTTTCTGATCCAAGTCAGTTTTATTGTGTATCAGCCCCTTTTATTGACTTGCAGTATTGTTAAATCTTACACAACACCCATCGGGGCATAAGCAAAAGTAGGGGCAGGCCTTAAAGTGCATTTCATCTTTGATCAATTTTACACTGAAGAATTGATTTGTACACTTTTCATAACATAACCAAGGACATGTTAGCAGCCTCTCAAAACAAGAGTTACCATTAGAATGACCACAGTTATTGGGGAATAATGAAATCTGAACAGCAGTCAATTTATGTGTTTATTAGTTGTTTTAAATGTCATATTAAATGCTCAGTGAGGTCTTAAGTGGATATGTATGTTTAGTTAACGTAGATACTATTTCACCTTCCCATGAAATATCTACTTATATTGGTGGGTCTCCTGATGACACATGCCCTATTAATGACCTTCACAAGTAGATTTTAGACATTGACTGTCAGAATTCTCAACCAGGATAAAACTGAGGTACTTCTCATTGAATAAAGACACAGAGAGAAACTGACCTCTAAAGTAAAGTCACTGGTACTTTGTCACAGACACCTGGCTAAAAACTGTCATCATAGACTTTTATTTTCAAATTTCCCTTTTAATACTTGAAAAATATCATGTCTATTTCTCTTCCAGTAATGAGAAACTTGTGCAAGCTTTTCCAGCCTCTCAGTCTTCCCACTCAGTAACTTAATAATGCACTTTTTACAGGAATTAAAGTAGCCAGCTCAAATGAGTGGTTGACTGTTTGGCAGCCAGTGCTCATGGAAAGCTCTGCAGCAGGTATTAAATAAGTTCATAATTCAGGCATTATGAGAAAGACGCTCTGCCATCACAGGGTCTAAAAGATGGCTGCCTGATGAGCAAACATATTACTAGTTTACTAGACACCAAAATGGGAGGAGAAAGCATTCGTTTAACCAATAAATAATGGCAAACTTACTTTGGTACACTTTATTCATGAGTGATTCCTAAACTAAAGTGATACATCATACTAAATAGTTACTCAGTAATTCCTTATTACTTCATAATTTGTCATGTTCAAATAATAACGTTTTACTTTGCAACTACTTGATTTGATTATAACTTTACTTAAGGGGATACAGATCTAATGAATAATTCATTAATCATTAATAGTTCTGTGCTGCTCAGCAGCTCTATTTCTACACCAGCACCAGACAGGTCTAAAATAAATGCATGAATGTCAAATATACACAAATAGTCTGCATAATTTATTCAAATACAGCAAATGACATTTTAATCAGGTTTAAAGTTGACTTACACAATGAAAAGCCATGAAGGCAAGTGCAAGTAATTTGTATTTTAATTACATCCTGGAAAAACTGTATTTAAGTATTCTCACATGTATGATCCAAATGGTAAGAGAGTACAGAATGAGATACATTTATTTAGCAAAGTCATATTTTCTCAATATCTTGAAATTACAATTTATCCACTTTTCTGCCTGCATGTTTGTATTGTGCAGAAAATGCATGATTCAATTTGTCTCATCAAATGAAGTGTGTTTTTATGACTCGACTCCTCGACCCATGATTGCTTTCTTTGTGTTCCTCTCTGGTCTCAGCAGGATTATGTAGCATTTGGGTCCAAACAGTGCCACCAAGAGGCCAAAACTGGAGGCTAAAATGGCAAATACCTCCACTGCATCTGCATACTTGCCTGGTGAGCTGATATAGGCAGGAACAAAGGCCACCCACACAGCACAGAAGATCAGCATACTGAAAGTGATGAGTTTGGCCTCATTGAAACTATCTGGAAGATTTCTTGCTATAAATGCAATCAAACAACTGAGGATAGCTAATAAGCCAATGTAGCCCAGTAAAAGTGCAAAACCAACCTTAGAACCAACTACACATTCATAAACTATTTTATCATTGTAGTATTGATAGTTTTTATGAGGGGCTGGTGAGGCAGATAAAAGCCAGGCAGTACAAAGTGCTGCTTGAATAGAAGTAAGGACAATAACTGTTCCTCTCTGCTGCAAAACACCAAACCACTTCAGACTGGCTCCACCTCCTGGCTTGGAGGCCTTGAACACAGCCAGAACAACCATGGTTTTCACAAGGATGCATGAGACACAAAGCACAAAGCTGATCCCAAATACTGCATGTCTTAACTGGCATGTCCAAAGCCTTGGACGGCCAATAAACAGAAGTGAACACAGGAAACATAACTTCAGTGACACCAGTAACTGGAAACTAAGCTCTGAATTGTTGGCTCGTACTATAGGGGTTCTGCGGTGACAGATAAAGATGCCCAAGACAACAGCACAGATACATGTGCCCAGCAATGATGTGGCTGTCAAGCAGATACCCAGAGGCTCATGGTAGGAAAGGAACTCTGTCTTTTTAGGAACACAGTGGTCACGCTGGGGGCTGGACCAGAAGTCCTCTGGACAACTGGTGCACTCCATGGAGTCTGAAAACACAGAAAGTCTTCAGATACATGTTTATATTATATCTCCAAACTGCAATGTTTAAAACTGAATACCAACCAGTCTTATTGCTGATTTTTCCCCCAGAACAAGGGATGCAGTCAAAACAGCACACAGGTTGCCCCTTCTTTCTGGCCATACGGGTACCTGGAGGACAGCTCTCACTGCACACTGACTGGGGTGGCTACAGGGCAAACAATAAATATGTGTTGTTCTACATAGATAAAATAAGTTATCCATGGAGTCTCTGAAAAATCATAAGTAACCTTTTTTGATTCAAAGTTCCAGAAGATTTTGTCTTCATCAATTGTGAGTTCTTCACCTTTGAAGGCTGACTTTTTAACCTCACCCACATTTTGAAGTTTAGCTCTTCCATCAGGGAGCCACAGCCAGTTCATTATATCATATATCGGTAAGGCATCACCATTCTCATCAAATGATACATGATCACCAAAGGTTGTGGTGAAGTTGACCTTTTGCAAGTAATACACAAGCTATGAACATCAGAACAAGACATAGAGAAAAAAAAATACTGTGGTCAATATAGAAATACTTAGTATTCAATAATCAAAGTGCATACCATACTCATGAACAGACTGAGACATAAACCTTTTACTGACCAGATCAGTACGCACTTTTAATTTTTCAGAGGACAGGAAACCCCTCTGAGCTATGTGCTTGCCTCTTTACAATTGGCAATCTAATGTCTTTGTATTTAATCTTATACCCTAATTACTACTTTGCAAGAAATCCTAAAGCATGTCATTGAGTCATAGTGTAAACTGATATCACACCTGCCATGGCTCCAATCCTTTCAAATTACCACAGGTGTTCCCACTGAAAGGCCCTCTTCCAGGCTCACACTGCAGCATATCATCAAGGGCATACGCCAGAGCATACACAGCCTTGTACACATTATACTCTGACCTGAGGTTAGAAACATCCAAAAACTCAGTCTCCACTTTCTCTAGATCTTCCTGGCCAGTGCATATTGCTCCCCCAGCTTCAACCCAACCTGCTGGAGGTGGTGCAAATCTACACTGAAATGTGTATTCCCAAAACTGGTTTACCTGAAATATATTCAAAATAGCTTGATGTAATTAATTACTATAAATTATTGCTGCAATTCCCAAATCAAATTTCACAGATTGCACTCACAGTGCTATTTCCATAACTGGTGTTGTGGTGTAGATCAGGGCGTGATTGTAAGAGGAAATCCCTAAGTCCAGGTATTTCTCCTCGACGGATGGTGATGCCCAGTGTGCCGCCCAGGTAAGGCATAAAGCGGGGGGTCTGGAGCACAGCAGCTGCTGACCAAGCTTCACTGGCAATCCACTGCAGGCCTGTCACATTCTGCCTCACCACCTGTGCATCACATCAAATATATAAATCCATACCACCATATCACTGAAGTATCTATGTCATACATAGTTTACACAGCTGATGTCCTATTCCTTCATAAACAGGTTAAATCCTGTGTTTTACACAGTATTATGAGAAAAGTGATGCATTTTGTCATAATTGCAGATTCTAACAGGGCCTTTTTTTTTTTAAGAAATAAGCATTTTCAGTTAAATATCGTATATATGTTTCAGCTAAATATATTATTATAACTTAACCTGATAACTTTTGACAAATTCAGTTGTATGATTATATTATGCTATACTAAGGCCAACCTCTTCCATGAGGTTAATCATGTGACTCTGATGTGCAAACACAATGACCACACGGGCTGTGGATTTCTTCATCATATCCACAATCCTCCTTAGTTCAGTTTGTTCATAGCCCCAAGGCAAAATCTCTAGGTATGCCAGGCAACCTCCACCAGACTGAGCCAAGTCAGACTGGAAGGATCGAGCAGCGTGGAGTCCATAGTCATCATCACTGATGAGCAAACCTGCCCAAGTCCAGCCAAAGTGTTTTAGGATCTGAATCATAGCACGCACCTGAGTGAATATAGAGTGAAGGGATTAGTGCACAGGAAAACCTGCATATTTCACAACCCAGTGACATCAGCGACTGCAAAAAAGCAATATATTTTTCATGGTAGTGAAGGGACATTTTTTTCTGAGTGATGTTTAACTGCATGTTTTCTTTTTTGCATGTTCATTTTGCTGATAGAGGTTCACCTGGAAAGCATCACTTGGGATTGTTCTAAAGAAGGATGGAAACTTTTGCCGGTCACTCAGGCAGGAACATGTGGCAAAATAACTCACCTGTGAAAGACACAGAACGTACATCCAAAAAACCTCAAAACCTTTTCCTTTTCTTTCAACTTTCTAAGGTTGATCAGTCCATGTTTACATCTGAGAATACATTCAAAATAAAATTAAAAGAATTCTTAGATGGCAAGGTGGAAAACTTACCATAGGTACTTTGTACAAACCTAAGACAGTGGAAATAGCAATAGAGCGTGTAGAAGAAGAATCACCCACAACTCCTATGACTGGAGGGGTTCCTGCACAGGTCTCATCTAATATAAACTGCTCCTCTTGACCACTGACTAAGGACAATGCTCCACGAAATCCAATTCCTAGATTGATACAGTTGTCATAAAGACTGTATCCCAGAGTCACATTAGGGAGCAGGTTGGAGTTTTTGTTGATTTCATCAACAGCAAAGGCCATGGTCTGCACCTGCCTGAATCCTAGAACATCATAACTAACACAAGAAATACCACAGTTTACTATTAAAAATAGCAAAATGGAAAAAATATACAACATACAGTAACATATAACAGTCAACTTGTACATGTTGCACAACTAAAACAAACAATTAAGCCACTTAAATAGCATTTTGTTTTCATCAAGAAAACAAGTCAGTTGTTTTAAATCATATCAATGGACAATGTAATTCTTTCTGAATAATTTTTCTTTTCTACTAATGAGGTTAATTTACCCAAGATACTTTTTTTGTTTTACTGTTTCCCTGAGAGACTCACCCATGGCAGGAAGGCTGTTGTGGTTGTGAGGTAAAAGACAGGTCAGGAAAGACAGAAAAGAAGTGTATCTGAAACAGACCACCTATAACCACATCTCCAGCCTTGTGCAACCCATTTAGATGAAATTGTCCTTGTAACTGACATGAGGAAGAGTAAAGAGGGGAGGACACAGCTGAAGAAAAGTGGGAATACAACAACATGAAATACATAAGTAAGTTGACCTTGACAAATGCCCACATGACTTTCCTCCTGTTTACTGCTTTTCTGATCCCAGTCGGTTTTATTGTGTATCTGCCCCTTTTATTGACTCGCAGTATTGTTAAATCTTACACAACACCCATCGGGGCACAAGCAAAAGTAGGGGCAGGCCTTAAAGTGCATTTCATCTCTGATTAATTTTACACCGAATAATTGATTTGTGCACTTTTAATAACACATAACCAAGGACATGTTAGCAGCCTCTCAAAACAAGAGTTACCATTAGAATGACCACAGTTATTGGGGAATAATGAAATCTGAACAGCAGTCAATTTATGTGTTTATTAGTTGTTTTAAATGTCATATTAAATGCTCAGTGAGGTCTTAAGTGGATATGTATGTTTAGTTAACGTAGATACTATTTCACCTTCCCATGAAATATCTACGTATATTGGTGGGTCTCCTGATGTCACATGCCCTATTAATGACCTTCACAAGTAGATTTTAGACATTGACTGTCAGAACTTACTTCATCTCAACCAGGATAAAACTGAGGTACTTGTCATTGAATAAAGACACACAGAGAGAAAGTAACCTCTAAAGTAAAGTCACTGGCACGTTGTCACAGACACCTGGCTAAGAACTGTCATCATAGACTTTTATTTTCAAATTTCCCTTTTATTACTTGAAAAATATTGTGTCTATTTCTCTTCCAGTACTGAGAAACTTGCTTTTACAGCCTCTCAGTCTTCCCACTCAGTAACTTAATAATGCACTTTTTACAGGAATAAAAGTAGCCAGCTCAAATGAGTGGTTGACTGTTTGGCAGCCAGTGATTATGGAAAGCTCTGCAGCAGGTATTAAATAAGTTCATAATTCAGGCATTATGAGGGAGACACTCTGCCATCACAGGGTCTAAAAGATGGCTGCCTGATGGGCAAACATATTACTAGTTTACTAGACACCAAAATGGGAGGAGAAAACATTCTTTTAACCAATAAATAATGGCACACTTCCTTTGATACACTTTCTTCATGAGTCATTCCTAAACTAAAGTGATACATCATACGAAATAGTTACTCAGTAATTCCTTATTACTTCATAATTTGTCATGTTCAAATAATAACGTTTTACTTAGCAACTACTTGATTTGATTATAACTTTACTTAAGGAAATACAGATCTGATGAATAATTCATTAATCGTTAATAGTTCTGTGCTTCTCAGCAGCTCTATCTGTACACCAGCACCAGACAGCTCTAAAATAAATGCAGAAATGCCAAGTATACACAAATAGTCTGCATCATTTATTCAAATACAGCAAATGACATTTTAATCAGGTTTAAAGTTGACTTACACAATGAAAAGCCACGAAGGCAAGTGCAAGTAATTTGTATTTTAATTACATCCTGGAAAAACTGTATTTAAGTATTCTCACATGTATGATCCAAATGGTAAGAGAGTACAGAATGAGATACATTTTATCTGGCAAAGTCATATTTTCTCAATATCTTGAAATTGCAATTTATCCACTTTTCTACCTGCTTGTTTGCATTGTGCAGAAAATGCATGATTCAATTTGTCTCATCAAATGAAGTGTGTTTTTATGACTCGACTCCTCGACCCATGATTGCTTTCTTTGTGTTCCTCGCTGGTCTCAGCAGGATTATGTAACATTTGGGTCCAAACAGCGCCACCAAGAGGCCAAAACTGGAGGCCAGGATAGCAAATACCTCCACTGCATCTGCATATTTGCCTGGTGAGCTGATATAGGCAGGGACAAAGGCCACCCACACAGCACAGAAGATCAGCATACTGAAAGTGATGAGTTTGGCCTCATTGAAACTATCTGGAAGATTTCTTGCTATAAATGCAATTAAACAACTGAGGATAGCTAATAAGCCAATGTAGCCCAGTAACACTGCAAAACCAACCTTAGACCCAACTACACACTCATAAACTATCTTATCATTGTAGTATTGATAGTTTTTATGAGGGGTTGGTGACGCAGAGACAATCCAGGCAGTACAAATTGCTGCTTGAATAGAAGTAAGAACAATAACTGTTCCTCTCTGCTGCAAAACACCAAACCACTTCAGACTGGCTCCACCTCCTGGCTTGGAGGCCCTGAACACAGCCAGTACCACAATGGTTTTCACCAGGATGCATGAGACACAAAGCACAAAGCTGATCCCAAATACTGCATGTCTTAACTGGCATGTCCAAAGCCTTGGACGGCCAATAAACAGAAGTGAACACAGGAAACATAGTTTAAGTGAAACTAGTAACTGGAAACTCAGTTCTGAATTGTTGGCTCTTACTATAGGGGTTGCACGATGATAGATAAAGATGCCCAGGACAACAGCACAGATACATGTGCCCAGCAATGATGAGGCTGTCAAGCAGATACCCAGAGGCTCATGGTAGGAGAGGAACTCTGTCTTTTTAGGAACACAGTGGTCACGCTGGGGGCTGGACCAGAAGTCCTCTGGACAACTGGTGCACTCAATGGAGTCTGAAAAGACAGAAAGTCTTCAGATACATGTTTATATTATATTTGCAAACTGCAATGTTTAAAACTGAATACCAACCAGTCTTATTGCTGATTTTTCCCCCAGAACAAGGGATGCAGTCAAAACAGCACACAGGTTGCCCCTTCTTTCTGGCCATACGGGTACCTGGAGGACAGCTCTCACTGCACACTGACCGGGGTGGCTACAGGGCAAACAATACATATGTGGTATTCTACACAGATGAAATAAGTTATCCATGGAGTCTCTGAAAAATCAGAAGTAACCTTTTTTGATTTAAAGTTCCAGAAGATTTTGTCTTCATCAATTGTGAGTTCTTCACCTTTGAAGGCTGACTTTTTAACCTCACCCACATTTTGAAGTTTAGCTCTTCCATCAGGGAGCCACAGCCAGTTCATTATGTCATATATCGGTAAGGCATCACCATTCTCATCAAATGATACATGATCACCAAACGTTGTGGTGAAGTTGACCTTTTGCAAGTAATACACAAGCTATGAACATCAGAACAAGACATAGAGAAAAGGAAAAAAAATACTGTGGTCAATATAGAAATACTTAGTATTCAATAATCAAAGTGCATACATGAACAGACTGAGACATAAACCTTTTACTGACCAGATCAGTACGTACTTTTAATTTTTCAGAGGACAGGAAAAGCCTTTGATCTATGTACTTGCTGCTTTACAATTAGTAATCTAATGTCTTTGTATTTAATCCTATCCCTAATTTCTTTAAAAATAAGCATGTGATTGAGTCATAGTGTAAACTGATATCACACCTGCCATGGCTCCAATCCTTTCAAATTACCACAGGTGTTTCCACTGAAAGGCCCTCTTCCAGGCTCACACTGCAGCATATCATCAAGGGCATACGCCAGAGCATAGACAGCTTTGTATACATTATACTCTGGCCTGAGGTTAGAAACATCCAAAAACTCAGTCTCCACTTTCTCTAGATCTTCCTGTCCAGTGCATATTGCTCCCCCAGCTTTAATCCAACCTGCTGGAGGTGGTGCAAATCTACACTGAAATGTATATTCCCAAAACTGGTTTACCTGAAATATATTCAAAATAGCTTGATGTAATTAATGACTATAAATTATTGCTGCAATTGTCAAATCACATTAAACAGATTGCACTCACAGTGCTATTTCCATAACTGGTGTTGTGGTGTAGATCAGGGCGTGATTGTAAGAGGAAATTCCTAAGTCCAGGTATTTCTCCTCGACGGATGGCGATGCCCAGTGTGCCGCCCAGGTAAGGCAAAAGGTGGGGGGTCTGGAGCACAGCAGCTGCTGTCCAAGCTTCACTGGCAATCCACTGCAGGCCTGTCACATTCTGCCTCACCACCTGTGCATCACATCAAAAATAGAAATCCATACCACCATATCACTGAAATATATTAATAATATAATATTAATAATAATAATAATAATAATAATAATAATAATAATAATAATTAATATAATATTTTTCTGAAAGAAATAAGCATTTTCAGTTAAATATCGTATATATGTTACAGCTAAATATATTATGATAACTTAACCTGATAACTTTTGACAAATTCAGTTGTATGATTATACTATGCTATACTAAGGCCAACCTCTTTCATGAGGTTAATCATGTGACTCTGATGTGCAAACACAATGACCACACGGGCTGTGGATTTCTTCATCACGTCTACAATCCTCCTTAGTTCAGTTTGTTCATAGCCCCAAGGCAAAATCTCTAGGTATGCCAGGCAACCTCCACCAGACTGAGCCAAGTCAGATTGGAAGGATCGAGCAGCATGGAGTCCATAGTCATCATCACTGATGAGCAAACCTGCCCAAGTCCAGCCAAAGTGTTTTAGGATCTGAATCATAGCACGCACCTGAGTGAATATAGAGTGAAGGGATTAGTGCGCAGGAAAACCTGCAGATTTCACAACCCAGTGACATCAGCGACTGCAAAAAAGCAATATATTTTTCATCGTAGTGAAGGGACATTTTTTTTGAGTAATGTTTAACTGCATGTTTTCTTTTTTGCATGTTCATTTTGCTGATAGAGGTTCACCTGGAAAGCATCACTTGGGATTGTTCTAAAGAAGGATGGAAACTTTTGCCGGTCACTCAGGCAGGAACATGTGGCAAAATAACTCACCTGTGAAAGACACAGAACGTACATCCAAAAAACCTCAAAACCTTTTCCTTTTCTTTCAACTTTCTAAGGTCAATCAGTCCATGTTTACATCTGAGAATACATTCAAAAAAGCATTCTTAGATGGCAAGGTGGAAAACTTACCATAGGCACTCTGTACAAACCTAAGACAGTGGAAATAGCAATAGAGCGTGTAGAAGAAGAATCACCCACAACGCCTATGACTGGAGGGGTTCCTGCACAGGTCTCATCTAATATAAACTGCTCCTCTTGACCACTGACTAAAGACAATGCTGCACGAAATCCAATTCCTAGATTGCCACAGTTATCATACAGACTGTATCCCAGAGTCACATTAGGGAGCAGGTTGGAGTTTCTGTTGATCTCATCAACAGCAAAGGCCATGGTCTGCACCTGCCTGAAACCTAGGACATCATAACTAACACAAGAAATACCACAGTTTACTATTAAAAATAGCAAAATGGCAAAAATATACAACATACAGTAACATGTAACAGTCAACTTGTACATGTTGCACAACTAAAACAAACAATTAAGCCACTTAAATAGCATTTTGTTTTCATCAAGAAAACAAGTAATTTGTTTTAAATCATATCAATGGACAATGTAATTCTTTCTGAATATTTTTTCTTTTCTACTAATGAGATTAATTTACCCAAGATACTTTTTTTGTTTTACTGTTTCCCTGAGAGACTCACCCATGGCAGGAAGGCTGTTGTGGCTCAGTGGTAAAAGACAGGTCAGGAAAGACAGAAAAGAAGTGTATCTGAAACAGACCACCTATAACCACATCTCCAGCCTTGTGCAACCCATTTAGATGAAACTGTCCTTGTAACTGACACCAGGAAGAGTAAAGAGGGGAGGACACAGCTGAAGAAAAGTGGGAATACAACAACATGAAATACATGAGAAAGTTGACCTTGACAAATGCCCACATGACTTTCCTCCTGTTTACTCCTTTTGTGAGCCCAGTCAGTTTTATTGTGTACCAGCCCCTTTTATTGACTTGCAGTGTTGTTTAAACTTACACGCCACCCATCAGGTGTCATGAGCAAAAGCAAGGGCAGGGCCTAAAACGTTTTTTCAGAATCACTCTGCAGTGTAAAACTTGACAATATACATACGTTTGATAAATTAAAAGACAAACCAACACAAACTGTCTTAACAATGTGTTGGGCCACCATGCACCACCAGAACAGCTTCAATGCAACTTGGCATTGATTCTAAGACTCCGGTGGGGAAGCTCTATAACACATCGGTCCAAAATCTCCTATAATTGTTTAATTAGGTGTTTAATTTGGTATGGACCATATGATTCATACCATTTTAATACTAATTCCATACATACTAATAACCATTCACTGACCCCTCATGCCTTATGGATCCTGGAAGAGACCACCCCCATCAGGATAGACATGTTTCATCACAGGGATAAAGGTGCCAGCAAATGCTCCCACAGCATAACAACGCCACTGAATCCTATAGGGAACAAGCATTCAGACCTGTCTTGCTCTCTTTAAGCCACATACATTGATATAAAATCAAAAACAACTGACCCTGCTCAGCATTTCTATACATGCCAGATGGCATGATTGTTAATTGCTTAATTGTACCATTCAGTGCACACGTGGAAACATGTGCACTCATTGTTTCTCTACTCAGTCCGAAAAGACTTGCCTTGGGAACGTAGGGTAACCGGATCAAGTCCAGCATGGACCACATTATGGAGTGTGGACTGCTAACTGAAGAGAACCTGGGCCCTGCTAAGGTGCCCTTGAGCAAGGTACCAAACCCCTAGCTGCTCTATCAGTGCCGCTATATGGATTCCCATCACTCCACCTTCTTGTATGTCTATAAGCGTGGTGTGGTTGCACTTTGGGCCTAAATATGTAAAACTTGAGTCAAAAAACAATTTTCCGTCTGAGGGATTAATGGGTCTCCTGATGTCACACGCCCCATTAATGACCTTCACAAGTAGATGTTAGACACTGACTGTCAGAACTCTCAACCAGGATAAAACTGAGGTACTTGTCATTGAATAAAAGACACAGACAGAAACTGACCTCTAAAGTAAAGTCACTGGTACTTTGTCACAGACACCTGGCTAAAAACAGTCATCATAGACTTTTATTTTCAAATTTCCCTTTTATTACTTGAAAAATATCGTGTCTATTTCTCTTCCAGTACTGAGAAACTTGCTTTTACAGCCTCTCAGTCTTCCCACTCAGTAACTTAATAATGCACTTTTTACAGGAATAAAAGTAGCCAGCTCAAATGAGTGGTTGACTGTTTGGCAGCCAGTGCTTATGGAAAGCTCTGCAGCAGGTATTAAATAAGTTCATAATTCAGGCATTATGAGGGAGACACTCTGCCATCACAGGGTCTAGAAGATGGCTGCCTGATGAGCAAACATGCTTTTAGTTTACTAGACACCAAAATGGAAAAAAACATTTGTTTAACCAATAACATAATGGCACACTTCCTTTGATACACTTCCTTCATGAGTCATTCCTAAACTAAAGTGATACATCATACTAAATAGTTACTCAGTAATTCCTTATTACTTCCTAATTTGCCATATTCAAATAAAAGCGTTTTACTTAGCAAGTACTTGATTTGATTATAACTTTACTTAAGGGGATACAGATCTAATGAATAATTCATTAATCGTTAATAGTTCTGTGCTTCTCAGTAGCTCTATCTCTACACCAGCACCAGACAGCTCTAAAATAAATGCATAAATGTCAAATATACACAAATAGTCTGCAGAATTTATTCAAATACAGCAAATAACATTTTAATCAGGTTTAAAGCTAACTTACACAATGAAAAGCCATGAAAGCAAGTGCAAGTAATTTGTATTTTAATTACATCCTGGAAAAACTGTATTTAAGTATTCTCACATGTATGATCCAAATGGTAAGAGAGTACAGAATGAGATACATTTATCTGGCAAAGTCATATTTTCTCAATATCTTGACATTACAATTCATCCACTTTTCTACCTGCTTGTTTGTATTGTGCAGAAAATGCATGATTCAATTTGTCTCATCAAATGAAGTGTGTTTTTATGACTCGACTCCTCGACCCATGATTGCTTTCTTTGTGTTCCTCTCTGGTCTCAGCAGGATTATGTAACATTTGGGTCCAAACAGCGCCACCAAGAGGCCAAAACTGGAGGCCAGGATAGCAAATACCTCCACTGCATCTGCGTATTTGCCTGGTGAGCTGATATAGGCAGGAACAAAGGCCACCCACACAGCACAGAAGATCAGCATACTGAAAGTGATGAGTTTGGCCTCATTGAAACTATCTGGAAGATTTCTTGCTATAAATGCAATTAAACAACTGAGGACAGCTAATAAGCCAATGTAGCCCAGTAAAACAGCAAAACCAACCTTAGACCCAACTACACACTCATAAACTATTTTATCATTGTAGTATTGATAGTTTTTATGAGGGGTTGGTGAGGCAGATAAAAGCCAGGCAGTACAAATTGCTACTTGAATAGAAGTAAGAACAATAACTGTTCCTCTCTGCTGCATAGCACCAAACCACTTCAGACTGGCTCCACCTCCTGGCTTGGAGGCCTTGAACACAGCCAGTACCACAATGGTTTTCACCAGAATGCATGAGACACAAAGCACAAAGCTGATCCCAAATACTGCATGTCTTAACTGGCATGTCCAAAGCCTTGGGCGGCCAATAAACAGAAGTGAACACAGGAAACATAGTTTAAGTGAAACCAGTAACTGGAAACTCAGTTCTGAATTGTTGGCTCTTACTATAGGGGTTGTGCGATGATAGATAAAGATGCCCAGGACAACAGCACAGATACATGTGCCCAGCAATGATGTGGCTGTCAAGCAGATACCCAGAGGCTCATGGTAGGAGAGGAACTCTGTCTTTTTAGGAACACAGTGGTCACGCTGGGGGCTGGACCAGAAGTCCTCTGGACAACTGGTGCACTCAATGGAGTCTGAAAACACAGAAAAGTCTTCAGATACATGTTTATATTATATCTGCAAACTGCAATGTTTAAAACTGAATACCAACCAGTCTTATTACTGATTTTTCCCCCAGAACAAGGGATGCAGTCAAAACAGCACACAGGTTGCCCCTTTTTTCTGGCCATACGGGTACCTGGAGGACAGCTCTCACTGCACACTGACCGGGGTGGCTACAGGGCAAACAATACATATGTGTTATTCTATACAGATGAAATATGTTATCCATGGAGTCTCTGAAAAATCAGAAGTAACCTTTTTTGATTCAAAATTCCAGAAGATTTTGTCTTCATCAATTGTGAGTTCTTCACCTTTGAAGGCCGACTTTTTAACCTCACCCACATTTTGAAGTTTAGCTCTTCCGTCAGGGAGCCACAGCCAGTTCATTATGTCATATATCGGTAAGGCATCACCATTCTCATCAAATGATACATGATCACCAAAGGTTGTGGTGAAGTTGACCTTTTGCAAGTAATACACAAGCTATGAACATCAGAACAAGACATAGAGAAAAGGAAAAAAAATACTGTGGTCAATATAGAAATACTTAGTATTCAATA
Organism: Argyrosomus regius; assembly: GCA_946959425.1. Classification (NCBI taxonomy): domain Eukaryota; kingdom Metazoa; phylum Chordata; class Actinopteri; family Sciaenidae; genus Argyrosomus; species Argyrosomus regius. Next base: position 10,441,028 of record OX336889.1, read on the forward strand.
ATCAAAGTGTATACATGAACAGACTGAGACATAAACCTTTTACTGACCAGATCAGTACGTACTTTTAATTTTTCAGAGGACAGGAAAAGCCTTTGATCTATGTACTTGCTGCTTTACAATTAGTAATCTAATGTCTTTGTATTTAATCCTATAAGCATGTGATTGAGTCATAGTGTAAACTGATATCACACCTGCCATGGCTCCAATCTTTTCAAATTACCACAGGTGTTCCCACTGAAAGGCCCTCTTCCAGGCTCACACTGCAGCATATCATCAAGGGCATACGCCAGAGCATAGACAGCCTTGTACACATTATACTCTGGCCTGAGGTTAGAAACATCCAAAAACTCAGTCTCCACTTTCTCTAGATCTTCCTGTCCAGTGCATATTGCTCCCCCAGCTTCAACCCAACCTGCTGGAGGTGGTGCAAATCTACACTGAAATGTGTATTCCCAAAACTGGTTTACCTGAAATATATTCAAAATAGCTTGATGTAATTAATTGCTAAAAATTATTGCTGCAACTGCCAAATTACATTACACAGATTGCACTCACAGTGCTATTTCCATAACTGGTGTTGTGGTGTAGATCAGGGCGTGATTGTAAGAGGAAATCCCTAAGTCCAGGTATTTCTCCTCGACGGATGGCGATGCCCAGTGTGCCGCCCAGGTAAGGCATAAGGCGGGGGGTCTGGAACACAGCAGCTGCTGACCAAGATTCACTGGCAATCCACTGCAGGCCTGTCACATTCTGCCTCACCACCTGTGCATCACATCAAATATATAAATCCATACCACCATATCACTGAAGTATCTATGTCATACAGAGTTTACACAGCTGATGTCCTATTCCTTCATAAACAGGATAAATCCTGTGTTTTACACAGTATTATGAGAAAAGGGTCATAACAGGGCCTTTTTTTTTTTTTTTTAAAGAAATAAGCATTTTCAGTTAAATATTGTATATATTTTACAGCTAAATATATTATTATAACTTAACCTGATAACATTTGACAAATTCAGTTGTATGATTATACTATGCTATGCTAAGGCCAACCTCTTCCATGAGGTTAATCATGTGATTCTGAAGTGAAAACACAATGACCACACGGGCTGTGGATTTCTTCATCACATCCACAATCCTCCTTAGTTCAGTTTGTTCATAGCCCCAAGGCAAAATCTCTAGGTATGCCAGGCAACCTCCACCAGACTGAGCCAAGTCAGATTGGAAGGATCGAGCAGCATGGAGTCCATAGTCATCATCACTGATGAGCAAACCTGCCCAAGTCCAGCCAAAGTGTTTTAGGATCTGAATCATAGCACGCACCTAAGTGAATACAGAGTGAAGGAATTAGTGCACAGAAAAACCTGCAGATTTCACAACCCAGTGACATCAGTGACTGCAAAAAAGTAATATATTTTTCATTACAGTGAAGGGACATTTTTTTCTGAGTAATGTTTAACTGCATGTTTTCTTTTTTGCATGTTCATTTTGCTGATAGAGGTTCACCTGGAAAGCATCACTTGGGATTGTTCTAAAGAAGGATGGAAACTTTTGCCGGTCACTCAGGCAGGAACATGTGGCAAAATAACTCACCTGTGAAAGACACAGAACGTACATCCAAAAAACCTCAAAACCTTTTCCTTTTCTTTCAACTTTCTAAGGTCAATCAGTCCATGTTTACATCTGAGAATACATTCAAAAAAGCATTCTTAGATGGCAAGGTGGAAAACTTACCATAGGTACTCTGTACAAACCTAAGACAGTGGAAATAGCAATAGAGCGTGTAGAAGAAGAATCACCCACAACTCCTATGACTGGAGGGGTTCCTGCACAGGTCTCATCTAATATAAACTGCTCCTCTTGACCACTGACTAAGGACAATGCTCCACGAAATCCAATTCCTAGATTGATACAGTTGTCATAAAGACTGTATCCCAGAGTCACATTAGGAAGCAGGTTGGAGTTTTTGTTGATTTCGTCAACAGCAAAGGCCATGGTCTGCACCTGCCTGAATCCTAGAACATCATAACTAACACAAGAAATACCACAGTTTACTATTAAAAATAGCAAAATGGCAAAAAAAATATACAACATACTGTAACATGTAACAGTCAACTTGTACATGTTGCACAACTAAAACAAACAATTAAGTTTGCAACATTTTGCAGCTCTTAAATAGCAAAATCTTTTCATCAAGAAAACAAGTGGTATTAATGTGCAATGTAATTCTTTCAGAATAATATTTGTCTTCTACTAATGAGGTTAATTTACCCAAGTTACTTTTTTTTTCATTGTTTCCCTGAGACACTTACCCATGGCAGGAAGGCTGTTGTGGTTGTGAGGTAAAAGACAGGTCAGGAAAGACAGAAAAGAAGTGTATCTGAAACAGACCACCTATAACCACATCTCCTGCCTTGTGCATCCCATTTAGACGAAATTGTCCTTGTAACTGACACGAGGAAGAGTAAAGAGGGGAGGACACAACTGAAGAAAAGTGGGAATACAACATGAAATACATAAGTAAGTTGACCTTGACAAATGCCCACATGACTTTCCTCCTGTTTACCCCTTTTGTGAGCCCAGTCAGTTTTATTGTGTACCAGCCCCTTTTATTGACTTGCAGTGTTGTTTAAACTTACACGCCACCCATCAGGTGTCATGAGCAAAAGCAAGGGCAGGGCCTAAAACGTTTTTTCAGAATCACTCTACAGTGTAAAACTTGACCATATACATATGTTTGATAAATTAACAGAAAAAAAACAACATGAACTGTTTTAACAATGTGTTGGGCCACCATGCACCACCAGAACAGCTTCAATGCAACTTGGCATTGATTCTGAGACTCCGGTGGGGAAAACTGTTGTATAACACGTATAACACATCGGTCCAAAATCTTCTATAGGTGTTTAATTATGTGTTTAATTTGGTATGGACCATATAGTATGATTCATACCATTTTAATACTAATTCCATACATACTAATAACCATTCACTGACCCCTCATGCCTTATGGATCCTGGAAGAGACCACTCCCATCAGGATAGAAATGTTTCATCACAGGGATAAAGGTGCCAGCAAATGCCCCCACAGCATAACAACGCCACCGAATCCCCTCACTGTAGGGAACAAGCATTCAGACCTGTCTTGTTCTCTTGTTTTAAGCCACATACATTGATATAAAATCAGAATGAACTGAGCCTGCTCAGCATTTTTATACATGCCAGATGGCATGATTGTTAATTGCTTAATTGTACCATTCAGTGCACACATGGAAACATGTGCACTCATTGTTTCTCTACTCAGTCCGAAAAGACTTGCCTTGGGAACGTAGGGTAACCAGTTCAAGTCTAGCATGGACCACATTATGGAGTGTGGACTGGTAACTAAAGAGAACCTGGGCCCTGCTAAGGTGCCCTTGAGCAAGGAACCAAACCCCTAACTGCTCTATCAGTGCCGCTATATGTATTCCCATCACTCCACCTTCTTGTATGTCTATAAGCATGGTGTGGTTGCACTTTGGGCCTAAATATGTAAAACTTGAGTGAAAAAACAATTTTCCCACTGAGGGATCAATGGGTCTCCTGATGTCACACGCCCTATTAATGACCTTCACAAGTAGATGTTAGACATTGACTGTCAGAACTTGCTTCATCTCAACCAGGATAAAACTGAGGTACTTGTCATTGAATAAAGACACACAGAGAAACTGACCTCTAAAGTAAAGTCACTGGCACTTTGTCACAGACACCTGGCTAAAAACAGTCATCATAGACTTTTATTTTGCAAATTTCCCTTTTATTACTTGAAAAATATCGTGTCTATTTCTCTTCCAGTAATGAGAAACTTGCTTTTACAACCTCTCAGTCTTCCCACTCAGTAACTTAATAATGCACTTTTTACAGGAATAAAAGTAGCCAGCTCAAATGAGTGGCTGACTGTTTGTCAGCCAGTGCTTATGGAAAGCTCTGCAGCAGGTATTAAATAAGTTCATAATTCAGGCATTATGAGGGAGACACTCTGCCATCACAGGGTCTAGAAGATGGCTGCCTGATGAGCAAACACTGTATTACTTCACTAGTCACCAAAATGGGAGGAGAAAATATTCTTTTAACCAATAACATATATATGATATTTAACTGAAACTGCTTATGCTAAACATGCTTTTAGTTTACTAGTCAGCAAAATGGAAAAAAACATTCGTTTAACCAATAACATAATGGCACACTTCCTTTGATACACTTTCTTCATGAGTCATTCCTAAACTAATGTGATACATCATACTAAATAGTTACTCAGTAATTCCTCATTACTTCATAATTTGCCATATTCAAATCATAACGTTTTACTTAGCAACTACTTGATTTGATTATAACTTTACTTAAGGGGATACAGATCTAATGAATAATTCATTAATCATTAATAGTTCTGTGCTGCTCAGCAGCTCTATCTCTACACCAGCATCAGACAGGTCTAAAATAAATGCATAAATGTCAAATATGCACAAATAGTCTGCATTATTTATTCAAATACAGCAAAAAACATTTTAATCAAGTTTAGAGTTAACTTACACAATGAAAAGCCATGAAGGCAAGTGCAAGTAATTTGTATTTTAATTCCATCCTGGAAAAACTGTTTTTAAGTATTCTCACATGTATGATCCAAATGGTAAGAGAGTACAGAATGAGATACATTTATCTGGCAAAGTCATATTTTCTCAATATCTTGACATTACAATTCATCCTCTTTTCTGCCTGCATGTTTGTATTGTGCAGAAAATGCATGATTCAATTTTTCTCATCAAATGAAGTGTGTTTTTATGACTCGACTCCTCGACCCATGATTGCTTTCTTTGTGTTCCTCTCTGGTCTCAACAGGATTATGTAGCATTTGGGTCCAAACAGCGCCACCAGGAGGCCAAAACTGGAGGCCAGGATAGCAAATACCTCCACTGCATCTGCATATTTGCCTGGTGAGCTGATATAGGCAGGAACAAAGGCCACCCACACAGCACAGAAGATCAGCATACTGAAAGTTATCAGTTTGGCCTCATTGAAACTATCTGGAAGATTTCTTGCTATAAATGCAATCAAACAACTGAGGATAGCTAATAAGCCAATGTAGCCCAGTAAAACTGCAAAACCAACCGTAGACCCAACTACACACTCATAAACTATTTTATCATTGTAGTATTGATAGTTTTTATGAGGGGTTGGTGAGGCAGATAAAAGCCAGGCAGTACAAATTGCTGCTTGAATAGAAGTAAGAACAATAACTGTTCCTCTCTGCTGCAAAACACCAAACCACTTCAGACTGGCTCCACCTCCTGGCTTGGAGGCCTTGAACACAGCCAGAACCACCATGGTTTTCACCAGGATGCATGAGACACAAAGCACAAAGCTGATCCCAAATACTGCATGTCTTAACTGGCATGTCCAAAGCCTTGGGCGGCCAATAAACAGAAGTGAACACAGGAAACATAGTTTAAGTGAAACCAGTAACTGGAAACTCAGTTCTGAATTGTTGGCTCGTACTATAGGGGTTGTGCGATGATAGATAAAGATGCCCAGGACAACAGAACAGATACATGTGCCCAGCAATGATGTGGCTGTCAAGCAGATACCCAGAGGCTCATGGTAGGAAAGGAACTCTGTCTTTTTAGGAACACAGTGGTCACGCTGGGGGCTGGGTCTGAAAACAGAGAAAGTCTTCAGATACATGTTTATATTATATCTCCAAACTGCAATGTTTAAAACTGAATACCAACCAGTCTTATTGCTGATTTTCCCCCCAGAACAAGGGATGCAGTCAAAACAGCACACAGGTTGCCCCTTCTTTCTGGCCATACGGGTACCTGGAGGACAGCTCTCACTGCACACTGACCGGGGTGGCTACAGGGCAAACAATACATATGTGTTGTTCTACATAGATAAAATAAGTTATCCATGGAGTCTCTGAAAAATCAGAAGTAACCTTTTTCGATTCAAAATTCCAGAAGATTTTGTCTTCATCAATTGTGAGTTCTTCTCCTTTGAAGGCCGACTTTTTAACCTCACCCACATTTTGAAGTTTAGCTCTTCCATTAGGGAGCCACAGCCAGTTCATTATGTCATATATCGGTAAGGCATCACCATTCTCATCAAATGATACATGATCACCAAACGTTGTGGTGAAGTTGACCTTTTGCAAGTAATACACAAGCTATGAACATCAGAACAAGGCATAGAGAAAGAAAAAAAATACTGTGGTCAATATAGAAATACTTAGTATTCAATAATCAAACTGCATACCATACTCATGAACAGACTGAGACATAAACCTTTTACTGACCAGATCAGTACGCACTTTCAATTTTTCAGAGGACCGGAAACCCCTCTGAGCTATGTGCTTGCCTCTTTACAATTAGAAATGTAATGTCTTTGTATTTAATCCTATACCCTAATTGCCACTTTGCAAGAAATAGTAAAGTATGTGATTGAGTCATAGTGTAAACTGATATCACACCTGCCATGGCTCCAATCCTTTCAAATTACCACAGGTGTTCCCACTGAAAGGCCCTCTTCCAGGCTCACACTGCAGCATGTCATCAAGGGCATATGCCAGAGCATAGACAGCCTTGTATACATTATACTCTGGCCTGAGGTTAGAAACATCCAAAAACTCAGTCTTCACTTTCTCTAGATCTTCCTGTCCAGTGCATAACGCTCCCCCAGCTTCAACCCAACCTGCTGGAGGTGGTGCAAATCTACACTGAAATGTATATTCCCAAAACTGGTTTACCTGAAATAAATTCAAAATAGCTTGATGTAATTAATGACTATAAATTATTGCCGCAATTCCCAAATCAAATTACACAGATTGCACTCACAGTGCTATTTCCATAACTGGTGTTGTGGTGTAGATCAGGGCGTGATTGTAAGAGGAAATCCCTAAGTCCAGGTATTTCTCCTCGACGGATGGCGATGCCCAGTGTGCCGCCCAGGTAAGGCATAAAGCGGGGGGTCTGGAGCACAGCAGCTGCTGTCCAAGCTTCACTGGCAATCCACTGCAGGCCTGTCACATTCTGCCTCACCACCTGTGCATCACATCAAATATATAAATCCATACCACCACATCACTGAAGTATCTATGTCATACACAGTTTACACAGCTGATGTCCTATTCCTTCATAAACAGGATCCTGTGTTTTACACAGTATTATGAGAAAAGTGTCATAACAGGGCCTTTTTTTTTTTTTAAAGAAATAAGCATTTTCAGTTAAATATCATATATATTTTACAGCTAAATATATTATAGTAACTTAACCTGATAACAGACAAATTAAGTTGTATGATTATACTATGCTAAGGCCAACCTCTTCCATAAGGTTAATCATGTGACTCTCATGTGCAAACACAATGACCACACGGGCTGTGGATTTCTTCATCACATCCACAATCCTCCTTAGTTCAGTTTGTTCATAGCCCCAAGGCAAAATCTCTAGGTATGCCAGGCAACCTCCACCAGACTGAGCCAAGTCAGATTGGAAGGATCGAGCAGCGTGGAGTCCATAGTCATCATCACTGATGAGCAAACCTGCCCAAGTCCAGCCAAAGTGTTTTAGGATCTGAATCATAGCACGCACCTGAGTGAATATAGAGTGAAGGGATTAGTGCACAGGAAAACCTGCAGATTTCACAACCCAGTGACATCAGCGACTGCAAAAAAGGAATATATTTTTCATTACAGTGAAGGGACATTTTTTTCTGAGTAATGTTTAACTGCATGTTTTCTTTTTTGCATGTTCATTTTGCTGATAGAGGTTCACCTGGAAAGCATCACTTGGGATTGTTCTAAAGAAGGATGGAAACTTTTGCCGGTCACTCAGGCAGGAACATGTGGCAAAATAACTCACCTGTGAAAGACACAGAACGTACATCCAAAAAACCTCAAAACCTTTTCCTTTTCTTTCAACTTTCTAAGTTCGATCAGTCTATGTTTACATCTGAGAATAAATTCCAAATTAAAATTCAAAGCATTCTTAGATGGCAAGGTGGAAAACTTACCATAGGTACTTTGTACAAACCTAAGACAGTGGAAATAGCAATAGAGCGTGTAGAAGAAGAATCACCCACAACTCCTATGACTGGAGGGGTTCCTGCACAGGTCTCATCTAATATAAACTGCTCCTCTTGACCACTGACTAAAGACAATGCTCCACGAAATCCAATTCCTAGATTGACACAGTTGTCATAAAGACTGTATCCCAGAGTCACATTAGGGAGCAGGTTGGAGTTTTTGTTGATCTCATCAATAGCAAAGGCCATGGTCTGCACCTGCCTGAATCCTAGAACATCATAACTAACACAAGAAATACCACAGTTTACTATTAAAAATAGCAAAATGGCAAAAATATACAACATACAGTAACATGTAACAGTCAACTTGTACATGTTGCACAGCTAAAAAAAAACAATTAAATTTGCAACATTTTTTCATGAAGAAAACAAGTCATATTAATGTGCAATGTAATTCTTTCAGAATAATATTTCTTTTCTACCAGTGAGGTTAATTTACCCAAGTTACTTTTTCTTTTACTGTTTCCCTGAGACACTCACCCATGGCAGGAAGGCTGTTGGGGCTCAGAGGTAAAAGACAGGTCAGGAAAGACAGAAAAGAAGTGTATCTGAAACAGACCACCTATAACCACATCTCCTGCCTTGTGCAGCCCATTTAGATGAAACTGTCCTTGTAACTGACACGAGGAAGAGTAAAGAGGGGAGGACACAGCTGAAGAAAAGTGGGAATACAACAACATGAAACACGTAAGTAAGTTGACCTTGACAAATGCCCACATGACTTTCCTCCTGTTTACTCCTTTTGTGAGCCCAGTTAGTTTTATTGTGTACCAGCCCCTTTTATTGACTTGCAGTGTTGTTTAAATTTAAACGCCACCCATCAGGTGTCATCAGTAAAAGCAGGGGCAGGGCCTAAAATGGTTCTTCAGAATCACTCTGCAGTGGAAAATTTGACCATTTACATACGTTTGATAAATTAAAAGAAAAACCAACACAAACTGTCTTAACAATGTTTTGGGCCACCATGCACCACCAGAACAGCTTCAATGCAACTTGGCATTGATTCTAAGACTCCAGTGGGGAAGCTGTATAACACATCGGTCCAAAATCTCCTATAGGTTTTTAATTAGGTGTTTAATTTGGTATGGACCATATGATTGTTGTTTCTCTACTCAGTCAAAAAGGACTTGCCTTGGGAATGTAGGTAACCGGTTCAAGTCCAGCATGGACCACATTATGGAGTGTGGACTGGTAACTGAAGAGATCCTGGTCCCTGCTAAGGTGCCCTTGAGCAAGGTACCAAACCCCTAACTGCTCTATCAGTGCCGCTATATGGATTCCCATCACTCCATGTTCTTGTATGTCTATAAACGTGGTGTGGTTACACTTTGGGTCTAAATATGTAAAACTTGAGTCAGAAAACAAATTTCCCACTGAGGGATCAATAGAGTAAATCTTCTTCTTTATTCAATTCAATTTCAATTCAGTTTTATCTATATAGCACCAAATCATAACACAAGTTATCTAATGACACTTTCCATATAGATTAGGTCTAGACTGTACTTTCTATGATATTATCTACAGAGACCCAACATTTCCCACCAGAAGCAATCACTTCAAGAGCCACGAGTTGAGTAACTTGAGTTGGAATTCACAATCAAACATAAACAGTTTTATCACATGTCCACTAGATGGTAGCAGCATAGCACATTTAGTGAATTACTACAGCTTTCCACCCATTTTCCATCACCTGTTTGATGGAGGGTCATTTGTCTGGCACACAGCAACTTATCAGAAATTTGATATGGTCACTTTTGCAGAAACAATAATGTCCAATAGGTTAAGTCACCCAATACAAATTTTCCTTAAATTTGCAATGTTGTAGATTTGTTCTTTGGATTGTTTGTTAAATATGTATGTCACCGTATACACACACACACTGATATAGTCAAGTAAATCATGGCGACTATATTTCCGTAATTACAAGCAGAAACCTGTCAGGAAACCTTATTTTCCTTATTTTTATTCACTATCAATGCTTGCACATACACTTACAGGCAAGCACATTAGTATTACTTACCTACTGCTATTACTTACCTAAGCATTCATCCATTAAAACTTTGGCTTTGTCTAACCCAAACCCAACGAAGCACCTTATTTAAGAGGCATTAAAAAAAAAACATAACATGTACTCTGACCTTGTCAGAAAAATAATATGCATTTGATAGCCCCCTTGGATTAAAATATTGATGGACATTAGACAACCAGCATGTGAAATCATTGTTACTGGATACCATTACTACACATCCAAAGGGGCCTGATTTCAATTCTGCTTAATGTCATTGTATCCCTTAACACAACACTGAATAAAATTCATGCTAGAAGAACTGGGATTTAAGATACCTTAGTAGACCCGCCATATTTGGGGGTAAGAAAGTTACATGCTGACGTATATAAAATGTCTAAATCATATATAGAATTGTTCACAGAATTAAAATGTTTTTGTCCTTCAAATCCTAGAGAATGTGTAAATAAATAATTGAAAACAAGATAATTATTAATATAACAATTGTTTTTATTAACATTTCTTTATTGCTTCTAGTTTCATCTGGTGACGATGACTATTGAATGCAAAATACAAAGTGAATCAGTGATAAACTTACATTAAAGGCCCAGTGTGTAAGATTTATGGGGCTCTATTTACATATTTATTAATATGTACAGACAGGTCTTTTTTGACTGAGTCTACCATGTTGAAACACCATGTTTCTACAGTAACCCAGAACAGACAAACTAAACACTGGTTCTAGATAGGGCCTTTTGCATTTTTCGTGCATTTCGCCATGACCACCACAGTTTCTTCTTCATGATAGGAAGCTGAGGGTGGGGCAGTAATTGCCACTAAATCACGCACACTGGGCCTTTAAGTGCTTATTTTATGATTTTGTGATGCCTCGACCCATGAGTGCTTTCTTCGTGTTCCTCTCTGGTCTCAGCAAAATTATGTAGCATTTAGGTCCAAACAGTGCCACCAAGAGGCCAAAACTGGAGGCTAGGATGGCAAATACCTCCACTGCATCTGCATATTTCCCTGGAGAATTTACATAAGCAGGGACAAAGGCCACCCACACAGCACAGAAGATCAACATACTGAAAGTGATGAGTTTAGCCTCATTGAAGTTGTCTGGAAGATTCCTTGCCAGGAATGCTAACAGGAAGCTGAGGATAGCCAGTAATCCAATATACCCCAATAATACAGCAAAACCAACTGTGGACCCTACAGCACATTCATAAACTATCTTGTCATTGTGGTATTGGGTGTTTTTATGAGGCTCTGGTGAAGCAGATACAATCCAGGCAGTGCAGATTGCTGCCTGAATGCACGTCAGAGCTAAAACTGTTCCTCTCTGCTGCATAGCCCCAAACCATTTGAGATTGGCTCCACCTCCTGGCTTGGAGGCCTTGAACACAGCCAGAACCACCATGGTTTTCACCAGAATACATGAGACACAAAGCACAAAGCTGATCCCAAATGCTGCATGTCTCAACTGGCATGTCCACAGCCTGGGGCGGCCGATAAACAGCAGTGAGCACAGGAAACATAGTTTAAGTGAAACCAAGAGCAGGAAACTCAGTTCTGAATTGTTGGCGCGTACCATGGGTGTACGCCGATAGTAGGTGAAGATGCCAAGAACAACAGCGCAGATAAATGTGCCCAGCAACGAGGTGGTTGTCAAGCAGATACCCAGAGGCTCATGGTAGGAGAGGAACTCTGTTTTCTTAGGAACACAGTGGTCACGCTGGGGGCTGGACCAGAAGTCCTCTGGACAACTGGTGCACTCCATGGAGTCTGACAAAAAGGACAAAATAGTCACGCCAAACCCCCGTTAGCTTACATAATTATAATAGAAACAATAAAAAACTCACCAGTCTTATTGCTGATCTTTCCCTCAGAACAAGGGATACAGTCAAAACAGCATACAGGTTCCCCTTTCTTTCTGGCCATGCGGGTACCTGGAGGACAGCTCTCACTGCACACTGACTGGGGTGGCTACAGGTAGAAAAATAAATACATAACACTGTATTATAATCAGATTTTTAGAAAATTGTAATTAATGCTAAGATCCACAGTCCCAAAAAGGAGGGGTAAAACAATGCAGAAACCTTATTTGATTCAAAGTTCCAGAAGATTTTGTCTTCATCAATTGTGAGTACTTCACCTTTGAAGGCCGACTTCTTAACCTCACCCACATTTTGAACTTTGGTTCTTCCATCAGGGAGCCACAGCCAGTTCATAATATCATAGATTGGTAAGGCATCACCATTCTCATCAAATGATACATGATCACCAAAAGGTGTGGTGAAGTTGATCTTTTGCAAATAATGTACGAGCTACAAGTTGATGATACAAATAGAAGAAGAGTGTGACAGGTTCATCTTATTGTTAAAATGATTTGAAAGAAAATCCTTTTACTCAATTTATTCAACTTTTCATGTCTATTCATGTCTAACTGGTTTAAAGGGGCAATAGGTAAGATTCACGCTGTCATGGCAACAGCTATGATGTGCCAAACATCTATTGTGTTGCAGAGATGTCAACTGAAATTAACATGATAAATTTTACTTTCTTGTAATGTCGCTTATATCTCAAGAGGTGATAGTGAGTCACTGGTACTCTGGAACTAGTAGTCCAGGGAAACCGTAGAATTTAAAATCATTATACATTGCTTTAAAGCACAAGTTTGAAGACTGTCATTGCATCGAGGGCTGGAGGAGGTGAAATGCTGCCCCCTGTTTTTTGGAGCATGTGACCAGGAAGTACAAATTGCCTAGTATTAGCAGTAGTCAGTCATCAGTGTCTAAAAACAAAATGGAGTGAAGTGTCATCATCCTGCTACTTCTATTGAATATTTCACTTTTTAAATAAAATAATAAAATTACAACACACCAATGACAATGCTTTTTCACAATATTCTATACTCGTGAAACTACATTCAGTAAGTACCTCAAGGTGAAGCAGTAGTTTTCAAAACATAAACAGGTGGAGTGTAAACTGATATCACACCTGCCATGGCTCCAGTCTTTGCAAAGTTGCACAGCTGTGGCCGCTGAAAGGCCCTCTTCCAGGCTCGCACTGCAGCATGTCATCAAGAGCAAACGCCAGAGCATACACAGCCTTGTAAACATTGTACTCAGGCCTGAGGTTAGCAAGATCCATAAACTCAGTGTCTACATTTTCAATATCTTCCCGTCCAGTGCATATTGCTGCCCCAGCTTCAACTGAACCTTCTGGATCAAATTTACATTGAAACGTGTATTCCCAAAACTGCCTCACCTGAAAGGCATTAAAAAAGTCAGTATGAACAGAAACATTTCATTCTTGCAATTTTAGATCAAAGTGTAAGATTTAACTCTTGCCATGCTATTTCCATAGTTGCTGCCATTTTGGTCAGGACGTATTTGTAAGAGGAATTCCCTAAGCCCTGGTATTTCTCCTCGACGGATAGCAATGCCCAGTGTGCCGCTCAGGTACGGCATGAAGTTGGGTGTCTGTAGCACAGTAGCTGTTGTCAAGGCTTCACTAGCAATCCACTGCCGTCCTGTCACATTCTGCCTTACCACCTGTGGAAAACATTTATATTTCAGACTTATGAATAAAGATACAGTCTACTGTGTAGCAAATATTGATTTGTTGACAATGACTGAGTCAACCCTGTTTAAGGGTTAAAGAAAAACAGAGGAAGTGCAAGGTGAGCAACTCAGCATTGGATTTGCATACTGAAATGCATATAAAAAAAACAAAACAACTAAAAGCACCTTTCACAGTGATGGAAACCCAAAAGTCGATTCAGATATTTCAAGCAATGTCTTCGACAGGTTTATGTTTTTCGTTAGATAGTTTTTCATTCAAATTTGCTTTTATAGACCATTTTGTTTGATTGAAAATACTTTCAATCAAACAAGATAAACAAGATATTTTTTAGATAAAAAAAATAAATAAAAAAATAAAAAGAGATAAACAAAACAATTCATCATGTTACATTTCAGACAGTCATTTCTAAATTATATTACATTTCAATTTCCAACCTCTTCCATTAGTTCAATCATGTGGATTTCGTGTGCAAACACAATGACCACATGAGCTGTTGATGACTTTATCAAATGTACAATCCTTCTTAGTTCACTTGAGTCACTATCCCAGGGCAAAACCTCTAAGTAGGCCAGACATCCTTCACTGGACTGTGCCAGGTTAGATTGGAAGGACTGGGCAACATGGAGTCCATAATCATCATCACTGACCAGCAGGCCGACCCAAGTCCAGCCAAAGTGTTTCAGAATCTGAATCATAGCACGCACCTGAGTGAATACATAGTAACGGAATTAGTACATATTCTCTTAAAGTGACAACTAACCTAAATTAATGTAACTTGTAACAGCTGTACTAAAAGCTTTACAGTGGTGTCACAGTTATTCTTGAAGAGTTAATAAAAGGTTTATCTCATTCGGGACGGGTTTTCTGCATTACTTTTGCAGCTCTTAATTTTGTTAAGTTTCACCTGAAATGCATCGCTTGGAATTGTTCTGAAGAAGGATGGAAAACGTTGCCGATCACTCAGGCAGGAACATGTGGCAAAATAACTCACCTATGAAAAAACACATTTATAAACACAATTTACATTACAATTTTTAATGTTTCAGACAGAAGTATTTTCGTATTTAAATAGTGTATCACATTTAACAATGAAGATAATTCAAATACAGTACATTGAAATACAAAGAATACAAGATATAAAAGATAGGAAACTTACAATGGGCATTTTGTATAAACCTAGTACATTAGCAGTCGCAATAGAAAATGTTGAATAATGATCACCCACAATCCCCAAGACCGGAGACCCTGAACAGTTCTGCTGAAGCAGAAACTGCTCCTCTTGGCCACTTGCCAGCGATAATGCACCACTGAATCCAACAACAAGTGCTCCACAGTTATCATAAAGACTATATCCCAGAGTCAGGTTAGGTAACAGTTTGGAGTTTTTGTTGATCTCTTCAATAGCAAAGGCCATGGTCATGGCATGCCTGAACCCTAGAGTGTCAAAACTAAAACACAAAATGTCACTATTAGTCAACCAAAAGTAAAATGGCACTGTAAGAACATACAACATGCAACACAACAAAATAAATAATAATAATATAACACAAAATAATTTTAATTAAAAAAATTCACAGTCCCAATAATATACCTTTTACAGATTTCATTTTTTTGTATTTTAAGAGTATCATTAAAATTGTAATTATTACATAAATCATATTTTATAAGAATTTCAGCACAGTGGCATTTTCTCCCTTGTTGTGATCAGCATAATTTGCACAGATCCATGTATGTCTAATGCATGTGTGAAACTTACCCTTTGCACGTGGGTTGTTGCGGTTCTGAGGTAAATGTCCGCTCAGGGAAGACAGAGGTGTAGTGGACCTCAAACAGCCCACCCAGAACTACATCACCAGGCTTGTGCATTTCATTAAGGTGAAACTTTTTCCTTAATGTACAAGATGAGGGAAAAGAGGAAGATGCAGAGTAAAAAGAGGAGAGAGAAAAAAACAACAGGATAAGGTAGAAACACAACGGACAATTTGCATTGAGAAACGCTCCCATAACTGCCCTCCTCCCTTTACAACTGTTTCTGTTCTTCATACAAGGTTGTGTTTTATATGAAGGGCTATGTCAACCCATTTGCATGTTTTTCATCACTGTTCAATCTTTCACATCCCCCATGAGGGCACAGATTATGGGGGCAGGGCCCAATATACATCTTAATAATATAACATGTAAACTTATTGCAAAATGCTATATCAGTTTTGGCAAATATAAGCCATGAAACATGGATATTATGTTGAGCAGCTCAATGTTTATTTCATATTTTTTTATTTTATTGTATTTTATTTTATTTTTCTATTACAAAATTAAAGTCTGCCTTGTTTACTATTTAAATACAATTTGGAAATCTCTGGGGATTGTAATGAACTAGCATTGGCCCTCTTTTTTCAGTTGATCAAGATTTTTTTATTTCTCATATCTTTCACTTTTATTTTCAATTACATCACACAAATTCCATTAGTTTGTTTCCTCGATTAAAACATATGTACTATTTGTTTGTGTACCATAACATAATACTTAACCATGTTTTAGCCAGAATGGTGATTTTCTGACCCTAAAATAATTGTATATATGGTACCATATGATTTAGCTATGGTATTACCATGAGCTCAATGCTATCTTTCAAATTTCCTTTAGCTCAGGATACATTGGACACAACCATATAGGGGTTGTGACCCAGCAACTAGCAGCGGTAGGCTCATTTTCATCCATGGGATTTCTGCTCAAACATGTATTTTTATTGGGATATTGGGACAATTATTTACCATACATCCACGATTATCAAACTGGGGACCCCCGGGGGTCCGCGAGCCATAAGTTGGGGGTCAGTAATAAATTAATAAAGTTATGGTGTATCGTTTAAAAAGTACATAACTATGAATGGGAAAAAAACAAAAACATTCTGAGCCAATGATGCTCACTTACATTAGGTTTAGGATATTAAAAACTCCTAAAATGATTGTGACGCACCACATAAATCGGTTACTTTGCTTGGGACTGGAGGACGCACTTGCAGGTCCCGCAGCTGATCTTATTAGCACAATGGACACATATTTTTAAGTTTGAAGTATTTAGGTTGAAAAGTTTAAAATATATCTACTAGTACAAATGGCAGTAAACATTTTTTAATCTGCGTGAGGATTATGAGGGGGTCCTTGGAAAATTTTCTCATCTTTAAGGGGTCCCTGGCCCCAAAAAGATTGAGAACCCCTGCCTTACATAACATAAATGGATGATTTGTATGCAAAAAATAAAAAAAATCTCTGTGAAACCAGCTGAACCTGAAAGAAAAAAACAAAATCAAAATATGTTTTGCACCAAGCCGACATCTGGGTTTTGGTGCAGCATTTAAATGAATTACCAATTATTCCAAGAATTTTCATGTAATTTTGAAGGTATTCGCTAATAGGAGCCTATAATGTTGTGAAAACATGAACCAATATTACGTCATTATTATCAGATTATTACCACATTAATGTTAAGGAAATATCACTCATAATGCAAATATTGCACTGATTTAACCATTCAACTGTTAGCAAGTTACCCTATTAGTACTGCCATAATACTACTAGGCTATTAATCAATAGTTTTGCCTTGTTATCTTTAAATGTGTTTTTCCAGATATCCAGATATACATATTGTTAATACCAACCTGTAACCTCCTTATTACTTTGCTAAAGCCACAGAATCACACTATATGCAGATGATAGTCTGTTGTCTGCTTAAAATCCAAGGTATCATAATTGCGAAATCTTTTAGAGGCTTTTTGGGTGGCAATGTTTGGATATAAAAACCTTTCTATTATGTGTCATACTTGCTTAAATAAAAATTTAATTTTATTAAAATGATGAGCTAATTTCCATGCTTCCTGCTGCTTTTTCTCCAACTATGGAGAAAGAAGTTTCCTCAAAGATTTTAATTGTCCATCGTGGGCAACCTGTTAACAAATGCAACAGATAACAACTCACATAAAATTGGTTTTATTTCATCCTTTAGGTTTCATCGAGTGGAACCTTAAAGCCATTGAAAGTCTCTCAAATGTTCGGAGGTATGGGATGAGATAAGAATCTCTTATATACAAATGTTTCTTTATTGCTTCCAGTTTCTTCTGAATATATTTTTTACATGAAAAAATGAAGTTAAATAGCAGGTGACTTATCTGTTATTCAGTACTTTTGCACTTAGATAATCTAAATCACAGGTCTAAGGACAAAGGATGTCATATGCTGTACAGAAGCTGCTTGGCGAAAATTGTGATTTGTGATTCTGGACTTTATGAAAAAAAACTGACTTCATTGTAAATGCTGCTTTTATGACTTGGTGGTTCCTCGACCCATGATTGCTTTCTTTGTGTTCCTCTCTGGTCTCAGCAGGATTATGAAACATTTAGGTCCAAACAGTGCCACCAAGAGACCAAAACTGGAGGCCAAGATGGCAAATACTTCCACGGCATCTGCATATTTGCCTGGAGAGTTGACATAAGCAGGAACAAAGGCCACCCACACAGCACAGAAGATCAGCATACTAAAAGTAATAAGCTTAGCCTCGTTGAAGTTGTCTGGAAGATTCCTTGCCAGAAATGCTAACAGGAAGCTGAGGATAGCCAGTAATCCAATGTAACCAAGTAACACTGCAAAACCAACTGTAGACCCAACTACACACTCATAAACTATCTTGTCATTGTGGTATTGAGTATTTTTATGAGGAGCTGGTGAGGAAGAGACTAGCCAAGCAGTGCAGATTGCTGCCTGAATAGAAGTAAGAACAATAACTGTTCCTCTCTGCTGCATAGCACCAAACCATTTCAGGCTGGCTCCACCTCCTGGCTTGGAGGCCTTGAACACAGCCAGAACCACCATGGTTTTCACCAGAATACATGAGACACAAAGCACAAAGCTGATCCCAAATGCTGCATGTCTCAACTGGCATGTCCAAAGTCTTGGACGACCAATAAACAGCAGTGAACACAGGAAACATAACTTTAGTGACACCAGGAGCAGGAAACTCAGTTCTGAGTTATTGGCGCGTACCATGGGTGTGCTGCGATGATAGATGAAGAGGCCCAGAACAAGTGCACAGATAAATGTCCCCACCAATGAGGTGGTTGTCAAGCAGATACCCAGAGGCTCATGGTAGGAGAGAAACTCGGTTTCCTTAGGAACACAGTGGTCATGCTGGGGGCTGGACCAGAAGTCCTCTGGACAACTGGTGCACTCCATGGAGTCTGACAAAGTGGAAGATGATAAGGTATATTGTTGCTGTAGAGTACATTTAAAGTAAAACAAAATATTAAAACATAAACACCCACCAGTCTTATTGCTGATCTTTCCCTCAGAACAAGGGATGCAGTCAAAACAGCATACAGGCTCCCCTTTCTTTCTGGCCATGCGGGTGCCCGGAGGACAGCTCTCACTGCATACTGACTGGGGTGGCTACAGGAAGAAAACAAATCCATAATTCTATATTATTATAGACTGCTATGATCTATAATCCAGAAAGGAAATGTGTCTGAAAACCAAAAGCAACCTTATTTGATTCAAAGTTCCAAAAGATTTTGTCTTCATCAATTGTGAGTTCCTCAACTTTGGAGTCTGACCTCTTAACCTCACCCACATTCTGAACTTTGGTTCTTCCATCAGGGAGCCACAGCCAGCTCATGATATCATAGATAGGTAAGGCATCACCATTCTCATCAAATGAAACTTGATCACCAAATGGTGTGGTGAAGTTGACATTTTGCACATAATGTACAAGCTACAAATGGATGATGGAAATAAAAATTAAACAGATTAGGAGTGTGAAATCTAAGAGAACCTGACATTCAGGCTGTTGTTTTGTACAACCAGCTAATTAGTTAGTCATTATTGTCATAAAACAAAATGGGAATGTGTTTCATCCTGCTATTTCTAGGATTAAATATTTACTTTTGAAAGAAAATGATGAAACCCATAACTGACATACTAATGCTATTTTTAGAAAATGTGTCACATTTTCATAACATGACAGACTAAAAGCTAAATTAAATGAGTACCTCAAGGTGTGGCAGCTGTTTTTTAAAACAAACAAACAGGTGGAGTGTAAATTGATATCACACCTGCCATGGCTCCATTGTTTGCAAATCGGCACAGCTGTGCCCACTGAAAGGCCCTTTCCCTGGTTCGCACTGTAGCATGTCATTAAGAGCATATGCCAGTGCATACACAGCCTTGTAAATATTATACTCAGGCCTGAGGTTAGAGAGATCCATAATCTCAGTCTCCACATTTTCAATATCTTCCTGTCCAGTGCATAGAGCTGCCCCACCTTCAACTGAACCTGCTGTACCAAAGCTACACTGAAATGTAGATTCCCAAAACTGCCTCACCTGAAATAAAACATATTACAAGGTTAATATTGATAGAAATTACAATATATAATAAATTACTTTACTTATGATTATTATTTATTTTAGAATACTTAAATGAAACTCTCACTATGTTATTCTCATAGTTTTTATCTTGGTCGGGACGTATTCGTAAGAGGAATTCCCTGAGCCCTGCTATTTCTCCTCGACGGATGGCGATGCCCAGTGTGCCACTTAGGTATGGCATAAGGCGTGGGGTCTGGAGCACAGCAGCTGCTGTCCAAGCTTCACTTGCTATCCACTGCAGGCCTGTTACATTCTGCCTCACCACCTGTATATAGTATTATATAAAAATGTTTTAGGCTTTGAAAAAACAATATACTTCAGAGCTCACAGTAGCAAATATCTACATTATCTATTATCTATTATATATCTGATTCATGTACAATAATTCCTCTGGCTGGCTTAGTCATATGCAAGATGCCCAGTTCAACAAAGGGTCAACATACCGGAAGCTATGTTCAAAAAGGAGCAATTACTGTAAACTGAGATAGATCTTACGTGCAAACATGACCACATGAGCTATTGATGCTAATCCTAATCCAAATATACAATTCTTTTAAAAGTCTGCTAATAGCACCCTTGACACCTTTAAGAGGTGTAAAATATTAAATGAAACCTCTTGAAATCTAGTTTGACAAAAACATTTAGTTGTATGATTATATTAAGGTATAATGAAGTTCTATTTCGAAGCCAACCTCTTCCATCAGGTAAATCATGTGACCCTCATGTGCAAACACCATAACCACACGAGCTGTGGATTTATTCATCACATTCACAATCCTCCTTAGTCCAGCTGGCTCGTGGTCCCAAGGCAGAACCTCTAGGTAGGCCAGACATCCTCCACCAGATTGAGCCAGATCAGATTGGAAAGATCGAGCAACATGGAGTCCATAATCATCATCTGTGACCACTAGGCCTACCCAAGTCCAGGCAAAGTGTTTTAGAATCTGAATCATAGCACGCACCTAGATATATTGGTGTAAAGGGATTAGTACACAGACAAGTATATTCCCTTAATGTGACATATACAACAAGAAAATATTTGTCTCATCTTGTACAAGCTTGCTATATCCTCTAATACAGATTTAGTTTGCAGTTCTCAACTGTTGTGTTGTACCTGGAAAGCATCACTTGGGATTGTTCTAAAGAAGGATGGAAACCGTTGCCTGTCACTCAGGCAGGAACATGTGGCAAAATAACTCACCTATGAAGAAACATACAGCATAAACTGAAGTTACCTGATATCTGATATAAATCCACTTCATATGTAAACAACAACAGTATATTAAAGTACAACAAAACAAAATATAGATGGCAGGAAACTTACAATGGGCATTTTGTATAAACCTAGCACATTGGAGGTGGCAATAGTAAATGTAGAATAGGAATCACCCACAATCCCCAAGACTGGAGGGGCCCCTAAACAGTTCTGCTGAAGCAGAAAATGCTCTTCTCGACCACTGACAAGTGATAATGCACTACTGAATCCAATAACAAGTGCACCACAGTTATCATAAAGACTATATCCCAAAGTCATGTTAGGTAGCAGATTGGAGTTCTTGTTGATCTCTTCAATAGCAAAGGCCATGGTCATGGCATGCCTGAACCCTAGAGTGTCAAAACTAACACACAAAATGTCCTTGTTAATCACCAATAAGTAAAATGGCATATAAAAAAATTAATATATGTACAGTTTCATTAATACACTTTACATACTATATATATATATATATATAAATATATGTATATTTATATATATGTATATATATATATACATATACGTATTATTCTAAAAGTACCTTTAAAATTCATGAAAAGTTACATTAATCGTGGTTCATCAGACAATATTATTTGTACAGATCCATGCTGTCTGCTGTGTGTGCGAAACTTACCCTGTGCATATGGGCTGTTGTGGCTCTGAGGTAAATGTCTGCTCAGGGAAGAAAGAGGTGTAGTGGACCTCAAAGAGCCCACCGAGAACTATATCGCCAGGCTTGTGCAATTCATTAA
This sequence comes from Argyrosomus regius, assembly GCA_946959425.1. Taxonomy (NCBI): domain Eukaryota; kingdom Metazoa; phylum Chordata; class Actinopteri; family Sciaenidae; genus Argyrosomus; species Argyrosomus regius. Next base: position 10,463,160 of record OX336889.1, read on the forward strand.
GGTGAAACTTTCTCCGTAATTGACAAGATAGGGGAAAAGAGGAAGATGCAGAATAAAAACAGGAGAAAGAGTAAAAAAACAAAATAAGGTAGAAACACAATGGGCAATGTGTGTCAAGTAAAGCTCCCATAACTGCCCTCCTCCCTTCACAACTGTTTCTAGTCTTCATACAAGGTTACTTAATTTTATATGAAGGGATATGTCATCCACTTTGCATGCTTTCCGTCACTGTTCAAACTTTTACACCACCCATCAGCGCACAGGCTACGGGGGCAGGACATAATGCACATATAAACCTAATTATGTTAATATAACATATATAACATTTAAAATGCTATACCATATCAGTGAGTCTTTCAGCAAATATTTGTAATGAACTATACTGTATATATTTTTGAACACTTGTACATCATCTTTTGTTTTTCTATTGGAAAGTCCATCTTATTTATTGTTTAAATAAAATTTTGATTTTTTTTTGTCAAAAGATTACTACTATATTTTAGTCTGGTGTACGCCATTAACAGACTGTTGACTTTGCTGATATTAATCACATAACTATCACTTTAGCTTGTAATCTCTCCAAATGCTCTAGTTTATATAATTTCTAGAGTTTTATTTTTATTCAATTTTTATTTTAGTTTTAAAACCTCTCTTTTATTTTTTTCACGTTTTCTATTTATCTGTACTAATTGCAGTCCTTGTGCTCATCTGGCAACCTTGTGCCCATCTGGGATTCCTCCCAGCTGGAAATCAATCAATCAATCAATCAATCAATCAATCAAAAAGTCTATCTTACCTTAAACTATTGCATGTGTATGAATATAAATGTGTATGAATGGTTAGCTCCTAAAACTGAAGAGCAGTTGGCACCTTGCATGGCAACCAATGTGATCAGTGTATGAATGTATGGGTGTATGGGTGAATGAAATATGTAGTGTAAAAGCACTTTGAATGGTCGGAAGACTAGAAAGGTGCTATATAAGTACAGTCCATTTACCATTTTTCTCTTATTTTTGGGGAAGATGGTATAGCTTCCTCAAAATTGAAATAGTCCCTCATGTGGAACCTTTATGTACAACTACAACAGATGCATGAAAAGTGGTTTAATTTCAGTTTTAATCAGATGGCAATTGAAACAAAGCCTTTCAAAGTCCAAGGTATTGTGATCAGGCAAGAAATAGGCAATCATATAGAATATGTTTCACACAAACAATTCTTTATTGCTTCCAGTTTCATCTAAATGTATTCTTAACAGTAAAAATATTCCTTATATTAAAAATGATTTTACTTATTTGTTATACTGTGTTGGCCATTTTAAGGGCATATCTCAAATTAATGAAGGCAGAATACATAATGGCTCATGACTTGGTGGTTCCTCGACCCATGATTGCTTTCTTTGTGTTCCTCTCAGGTCTCAGCAGGATTATGTAACATTTGGGTCCAAACAGCGCCACCAAGAGGCCAAAACTGGAGGCCAGGATGGCAAATACCTCCACGGCATCTGCATATTTGCCTGGAGAGTTCACATAGGCTGGAACAAAGGCCACCCACACAGCACAGAAGATCAGCATACTGAAAGTGATGAGTTTGGCCTCATTGAAGTTGTCTGGGAGATTCCTTGCAAGAAACGCTAACAGGAAGCTGAGGATAGCCAGTAAACCAATATAACCAAGTAACACTGCAAAACCAACTGTGGACCCAACTACACACTCATAAACTATCTTGTCATTGTGGTATTGAGTGTTTTTATGAGGAGTTGGTGAAGCAGATACAAGCCAAGCAATGCAAATTACTGCCTGAATAGATGTGAGAACCATAACTGTTCCTCTCTGCTGCATAGCACCAAACCACTTCAGACTGGCTCCACCTCCTGGCTTGGAGGCCTTGAACACAGCCAGAACCACCATGGTTTTCACCAGAATGCATGAAACAGAAAGCACAAAGCTGATCCCAAATGCTGCATGTCTCAGCTGGCATGTCCAAAGCCTGGGGCGGCCGATAAACAGAAGTGAACACAGGAAACATAGTTTAAGTGACACCAAGAGCAGGAAACTCAGCTCTGAATTGTTGGCTCGTACCATGGGTGTGCTGCGATGATAGATAAAGATGCCCAAGACAACAGCACAGATAAATGTGCCCAGCAATGAGGCAGCTGTCAAGCAGATACCCAAAGGCTCATGGTAGGAGAGGAACTCTATTTTCTTAGGAACACAGTGGTCACGCTGGGGGCTGGACCAGAAGTCCTCTGGACAACTGGTGCACTCCATGGAGTCTGACAAAAAAGGGAAGATGGTGAGGTATATTCTTGCTGTACAGTGTAATATATATAAAATTAAAACACTGAACATGAACACCCACCAGTTTTGTTGCTGATCTTTCCCTCGGAACAAGGGATACAGTCAAAACAGCACACAGGTTGCCCCTTCTTTCTGGCCATGCGGGTACCCGGAGGACAGCTTTCACTGCAAACTGACCTGGGTGGCTACAGGGAGAAAAATAAATCTGTAATGCTATATTATTATGTACTGCTAAGATCTATCCAAAAATTTGTAAGTTTGCCTGAAAAGTAACCTTTTTTGTTTCAAAGTTCCAGAAGATTTTGTCTTCATCAATTGTGAGTTCTTCAACATTGGAGTCTGACCTCTTAACCTTGCCCACATTCTGAACTTTGGTTCTACCATCAGGGAGCCATACCCAGTTGACGATATCATAGATTGGTAAGGCATCACCATTTTCATCAAAGGAAACTTGATCACCAAATGGTGTGGTGAAGTTGACATTTTGCAAATAATGTACAATCTACAAATGGATGATATAAATTAAAATGAACAGTTAAGGAAGTATGACTGTTCAAACAATTTGCAATAACATCATGACATCCTTTCTTCTCTTTTTAAATGAGCCCATTAAAGTGTTGAGACAATGTTGTGTTAGATGTTGTGTTCAGGATTTTGTGTTGTCTATTAGCTTATTAATCATCTGTCACAAAACAAAATGGATTTTTTTTTTTTTGGAACTTAGTATTTCTAGTATCTATCTTCATCTTTCTTTTCATAACATTCTGTTCTCACAAAACTAAAGACAGTAAGTAGGCCTACCTCAGAATTTAGCAGCTGTACATAAGCATATAAACATGTGGTATATAAATCGAATAAATAGATAGATCACACCTGCCATGGCTCCATTGTTTGCAAATTGGCACAGCTGTGCCCACTGAAAGGTCCTCTCCCTGGCTCACATTGTAGCATGTCATCGAGAGCATACGCCAGAGCATACACCGCTTTGTAAATATTATACTCAGGCCTGAGGTTCGAAACATCCAAAAACTCAGTATCCACTTTTTCAATATCTTCCTGTCCAGTGCAAAGAGCGGCCCCAGCTTCAGCTGAATCTGCTGGATCAAATCTACACTGAAATGTGAATTCCCAAAACTGCCTCACCTGAAATACAATATATTATAAACTAAGTATTGACAGAATTTACAATATATTATTGATTATTTATTTTAGGTCAAATTGTAAGATTAACCTCCTACCATGTTATTCCTTTCTACATTGTCATTTTGGTCAGGGCGTACTTGTAGAAGAAATTCCCCGAGCCCTGCTATCTCTCCTCGACGGATGGCGATGCCCAGTGTGCCACTCAGGTATGGCATGAAGCTGGGTGTCTGGAGCACAGCAGCCGATGTCCAAGCTTCACTTGCTATCCACTGCTGGTCTGTCACATTTTGTCTCACCACCTGTTTATAGAAATATATAAAGTTTTTGTTTTAGATACAGTGTGTTAAATACAGCGTGAATTGTTGCAAATATTTGTCTACAATTATTACTTTAATATAGGATCTGCATGTTGAAATCCATGTTAAAAAAGCAGCAGTCAACATAAAACAGTTCTTCTCAACCTGGTAGGAAATGTATGCTTTATGTGCAGGTAAAGACTTCAAACTTTATCATATTTTGTTTATATATTAGACATTATATGACCCGACTAACCAGAACTGGAAGCAGAATTACTATTGTCAAACATTTTTTGATTTAATCAATTGATGTGATTTTAGTAAGTGAATTTCAGTTTGCAGAAACAATTAATCATGTTACATTTTTTAAAGGCATGGAGTTCTAAATTATATTATATTTAATTCAAACCTCTTCCATGAGATGAATCATGTGGAATTCATGTGCAAACACCATGACCACACGAGCTGTTGATGTCTTCATCAAATGTACAATCCTCTTTAGTTCAACTGGGTCACTGTCCCAGGGCAAAACCTGTAGGTAGGCCAGACATCCCTCACCAGATTGAGCCAGGTCAGACTGGAAGGATCGGGCAACATGGATTCCATAGTCATCGTCAGTGACCAGGAGGCCAACCCATGTCCAGCCAAAGTGTTTGAGAATCTGAATCATAGCACGCACCTAAGTGGATATATATATATATATATATATATATAAAATGAATACAATATATGAGTAGATATAGTTGTGCTCATAAGTTTACCCCTGGCAGAATTTCTAAAATGTTGGCCATTTTCTGAAAAATATGACAGACTTTTCTTATATTAGTGGTCAGGTGAAGCCATGTATTATCACATAATTATGCGTGCCTTTTGTTTATATCACAATGATAACCAAAATCAATAGTTTCGATACCCTGATCAGAAATATAATTTAATTTGAAACTCATTAAAAATTAAAGAAATGCATTTTGTCTGATGCATTCTGTCAAATTCTGACAGGGTATGTAAACACATGAGCACAACTGTATATTATTATGATATTATTCCACAGAAAGTTATATTATTTTCAAAACATTAACTGAAATTATTGTTACCTATATAAATATATATTGAATTATGTTTCACAGTGGAATCACTTGGAATTAATCACATTAAGAGAAAAGAAAAGGTTTGTGTCATCAGGGACAATTTCCAAAAGCTTGCTGTACTGCCTAAATAGATGTAGATTGTGTTTCACCTGGAAAGCATCACTTGGGATTGTTCTAAAGAAGGATGGAAACCGTTGCCTGTCACTCAGGCAGGAACATGTGGAAAAATAACTCACCTATGAAGAAACATGCAGTATAAACTCAGTTTACTTATGTCAAAAGTCACGTCCAGTCAAAACTATTTTATATTTCAACAATGTATAACTTTTAAAGATGCCGTTTAACAATACAGCATATAAAAATACAACATTGCAAGAGAGAGATAGAAGAAAGGAAACTTACAATGGGCATTTTGTATAAACCTAGCACATTGGAGGTGGCAATAGAAAATGTTGAAGGGGAATCACCCACAATCCCCATGACTGGGGGGGTCCCTAAACAGTTCTCCTGAAGCAGAAACTGCTCCTCTCGACCACTGGCAAGTGATAATGCACTACTGAATCCAACAACAAGGGCTCCACAGTTATCAGAAAGACTGTATCCCAGAGTCACGTTTGGTAGCAGTTTGGAGTTCTTGTTGATCTCTTCAACAGTAAAGGCCATGGTCATGGCATGCCTGAACCCTAGAGTGTCAAAGCTAACACAACATGTCACTATTAACCAATGAGAAGTAATATGGCTCTGTGAGAACTGAGTAGAAACACACACACACACACACACACATGCATATATATATATATATATATATATATATCCAAAAAAAATCCAAAAATATACTTTCAATTGTCTATTAATATAATTATTACTATTTCTTGTGTTTTGAAAGTATCACTAAAACTGTCATGAAAAGCAACATTGATCATGTTTCATAAGCATTTCAGCATGGTGACATTTTTTTTAAATGTCAAACAGTATGATTTGCAGAGATCCATGATGTACGTATGAAACTTACCCTGTGCAGATGGGCTGTTGTGGCTCTGAGGTAAATGTCCGCTCAGGGAAGATAGACGAGTAGTGGACCTCAAAGAGCCCACCCAGAACTACATCACCAGTCTTGTACATTTCATTGAGGTGAAACTTTTTCCGTAAATTACAAGATGAGGGAAAAGAAGAAGTTATGGAGTAAAAAGAGGAGAAAGAGAAAAAGAACATGATATGGTAGACACTCAAGAGGAAATATGTATCAAGAAAACCTCCCATAACTGCCCTCCTCCCCTCACAGCTGTTTCTGCTCTCCATAGGAGGTTACTTCATTTTATATGAAGGGCTATGTCATTGCCCTTCGCGTGTTTTGCATCACTGTTTAATCTTTCACCCCACCCATAAGGGCACATCAGACTATGGCGGCACAACATCAGAACAACAGATAACATAATATAAAATGGTATGGTATGGTACGAAGTGTTTAGTAACCACAAACCATATTATACATTTTGTATATGCTTATTGTATTAAAATTAAATCACATTGTGTGTTATTTAAATATATTTTGTAAATGTGTTTTTACTTTTTTATTTTGTCAGTAAAAGCTTTGAAGAATATAGTTTATATATTTCACTATTTTCTATTTACCTCAACCAAAGCCAACTAAAATGGGTTTTACTACTTCTACCAATGCTTAAAAAATTTAATATGTGGGAAACATGGGAACCTTCTGAGAAAATCATTGGTGCCAGCCTGCCCTCCATTTAGGACTTCACTGCAAACATCACTGCAGATTCATCACACTCCACACACAACCTGTTTCAACTTATCCCCTCTGGAAGGCGCTATAGATCTCCGTAAGCCAAAACAACCTTTACGTTTACCTGTCAAGCCTCTTGTTGCTTTTTAGTTTTTTAGTTGTGTCTATATCTGTATGTATATTGAGAGCAACATGTAACCAGAGTCACAGAGTTATGTGTGTACACATACCTAGCAAATAAAACTGATTCAGATTCTGGAAAGATTAAATTAAAGGTTTTGTAATCTCTTCATTATTGTTTGATAATACAAATGAGGCATTTACTGATGATAAAACTCTGATATTAAGCGAATCAAGTCACAAAATCACATAATATGCAGACAATATGCTGCTGTTTGTCTATAATTCCCAAACTCCCCCAAAGATCGTGCAATGTTATAGCTGCTCTTCAGTTGGTAATGCAATTTTAACCCGGATAAGTTATGCTTAATCAGCACCTCCATTCAAGCTTCCACTTAAATAATATTAATATTTCCCTACAAGCTTAACCTGGCTGTTTTTCTGTATCCCTTTTTCTTACTTTGGAAAGAGTAGTTTTATTAAAATTGAAATAGTTGTGGGAGAAACAGTTACAGTAGTCACATGGTATAATTTCATGTTTCATATTAGTTAGTTACATAATTTATATAATTTTTGTCAGATGAGTCATAAGTCATCCAAGTCTTACAGAATGTAATCATGCAAAGAAGAAGAATAATGAAGTAAGAACTTGTTTCACACAAAAATGTATTTATTTATTCAAGTTTCTTCTATTTTTTTTTTTTTATAGTAAAACATTTATTAAGTTAAAAAGCATATTAGTTATTTGTTGTATATTGGCCATTTCAAGGGAAGTTAACTACCGACTGACAGCAAAATACATACATTTTTTTTTTGTAACAGGCTTCTATGACTTGGAGGTTTCTCGACCCATAATTGCTTTCTTTGTGTTCCTCTCTGGTCTCAGCAGGATTATGAAACATTTGGGTCCAAACAGTGCCACCAAGAGACCAAAACTGGAGGCCAAGATGGCAAATACCTCCACAGCATCTGCATATTTCCCTGGAGAGTTGATGTAAGCAGGGACAAAGGCCACCCACACAGCACAGAAGATTAGCATACTAAATGTAATTAGCTTGGCCTCATTGAAGTTGTCTGGGAGATTCCTTGCCAGAAATGCTAACAGGAAGCTAAGGACGGCCAGTAATCCAATGTAACCCAATAACACTGCAAAACCAACTGTGGACCCAACTACACACTCATAAACTATCTTGTCATTGTGATATTGGGTGTTTTTATGAGGAGCTGGTGAGGAAGAGACGAGCCAAGCAGTGCAGATTGCAGCCTGAATAGAAGTAAGAACCAGAACTGTCCCTCTCTGCTGCATAGCACCAAACCATTTCAAGCCGGCTCCACCTCCTGGCTTGGAGGCCTTGAACACAGCCAGAACCACCATGGTTTTCACCAGAATACATGAGACAGAAAGCACAAAGCTGATCCCAAATGCTGCATGTCTCAGCTGGCATGTCCAAAGCCTGGGGCGGCCGATAAACAGAAGTGAACACAGGAAACATAGTTTAAGTGACACCAAGAGCAGGAAACTCAGCTCTGAATTGTTGGCGCGTACCATGGGTGTGCTGCGATAATAGGTAAAGATGCCCAAGACAACAGCGCAGATAAATGTGCCCAGCAATGAGGCAGTTGTCAAGCAGATACCCAGAGGCTCATGGTAGGAGAGGAACTCTGTTTTCTTAGGAATACAGCGGTCACGCTGGGGACTGGACCAGAAGTCCTCTGGACAGTTGGTACACTCCATGGAGTCTGAAAACAAGAGGAAGACTCTTTTTTTTTCTTTTCAGCTTTTCCCACTTGTTTCTCACACCCTCCTGGGCTTATGCAGTATTGGTCATACTTGCAATCAAGTGGGCACTGCAGGGGGATACATTCCTGAATACAAATTAATACTCTGCAAAAAATTATTCATTTTTAAAATTGATACTTACCAGTTTCATTACTAATTTTTCCCTCGGAACAGGGGATGCAGTCAAAACAACACACAGGCTGGTTCTTTTTCCTGGCCATGCGGGTACCTGGAGGACAACTCTCGCTGCATACTGACCGGGGTGGCTTTAGGAATAGTGAGATCATTGTTATTCTTCACCATGTGATGGCCTATTTAATGTAATGCTAACACAAACAGAACAATAAGAAGTAACCTCTTTTGATTCAAAGTTCCAGAAGATTTTGCCTTCATCAATTATGAGTTCTTCACCTTTGAAGGCCGACCTCTTAACCTCACCCACATTTTGAAGTGTAATTTCTCCATCAGGGAGCAGCATCCAATTCATGATGTCATATATTGGTAAGGCATCACCATTCTCATCAAATGAAACTTGATCACCAAACGGTGTGGTGAAGTTGACTTTTTGCAAGTAATGCATAAGCTACAAATGGAAGCGATATGACAGGCTTAAAATGCAGAATGTTCTTGATTGGAAAAAAGTTATATATGTATATATAGGAGTGCTGTAGTAATTCTGTTGTTGTTGAAATGTATGAAAATGTGCAATTTAAAAATTGTTTCTACAGTAATGAGGCATCCTAAATATTTGTTTTGTTTGTTTCACTGATATATAATCATTGATTGGTCATAACCACAGAACGATATGTTGGATATGTAAGAATAAAATATGTTCTTCCAATTATAGATAAATTAAAGAATGTTACCAGCAGGCATGATAATATTAATTTTACATAAATGGCTTTTCCTGTAATTTTCTACTCTCGTTGAATTCAGTAAGTACCTCAGGGTGTAGTAGCTGTTTTCAAAACATAAACAGGAGTGTAAACTGATATCACACCTGCCATGGCTCCAGTCTTTGTATGGTGGCACAGCTGTGCTCGCTGAAAGGCCCTCTTCCTGGCTCACACTGCAGCAAATCATCCAGGGCATAAGCCAGAGCATACACAGCTTTGTAAATATTGTACTCTGGTCTGAGTTCTGATGCATCCAAAAACTCAGTCTCCACATCCTCTAGATTTTCCTGTCCAGTGCATAACGCTCCCCCGGTTTCCACCCAACCTGCTGGAGGTGGTGCAAATCTACACTGAAATGTGTATTCCCAAAACTGCTTCACCTGAAAGGTATTTTAAAAAACACATGGTAACAGTACATTTTATTCTCGTAATTTGTCATATGTTTGTAAGTTTAAACTATCACCATGCTATTTCCATAGCCATTGTTGTGGTGCTGGTCGGGATTAATGCTTAACAGGAAGTCCTTAAGTCCTGGTATTTTTCCACAACGGATAGCAATGCCCAGTGTTCCACCCAGGTATGGTGTAAAGGAAGGGGTATGAAGTCCATCAACTAATGTCCAAGCTTCGCTGGCAATCCACTGCAGGCCTGTCACATTTTGCTTTACAACCTGTGTATAGCAATAAAACAATGTTTGTCAGACTTGTGTAAAACAATTACTAATACCTTGTAATATGTAACACATTACAACAAAATAACTCAACAATTATCTGGTATAGCTGTTTGCAGAGAAAGGAATATAGCATGAATTACATATAGGATCAGTAAATGTATGACACAACTATACATATGATGTATGGTTATGTGCATAAATGTTGCATTAATACATTTTGGGCATGGATATATAGTTTTTACACACCAGAATCCTCTGTTTTAATAGAAATCTGGTCAGATAAAAATAAACAAATTATGATTTTATGGGGTCATGCTATAGATTCATATATATCAATGCATTTTTATCGTCCAACCTCCTCCATCAGCTGGATCATGTGCATCTGATGTGCAAAAACAATGACCACACGAGCCGTGGATTTTGTCATCACAGCCACAATCCTCTTATATTCATTTGGATCATTGCCCCAAGGTAAAATCTCTGAGTAGGCCAGACAACCTCCACCAGACTGAGCCAGGTCAGTATGAAAGGATCGGGCAGCATGGAGTCCATAGTCATCGTCACTGAACAGCAGACCTGCCCAAGTCCAGCCAAAGTGTTTTAGGATCTGAATCATAGCACGCACCTAAGTGAATTTAGAGTGAAGGGATCAGTCTTCAGGCTGGAAAATTATTACTTTGGAAATGTATACATATGTACATGTCTCATAATGGAAACATAATTAATTTATCCCTTTAAGCTTTTTGCCCTAAATATACTGTATGTAGTTTCATTATTAATGCACAAAGCAAATATATTCCATGCACACAAGATTTGTTTAATTGGCAAGACTTATTTTCAAAATTGCTATACTTTACTTGAGATATACTGTACAGAATATGCAGTTATTATTTTTGTAATAGTGTTTCACCTGGAAAGCGTCACTTGGAATTGTTCTGAAGAAGGATGGAAACCGTTGCCTGTCACTCAGGCAGGAACATGTGGCAAAATAACTAACCTATAATGAAACACACATAATGCACACAGATTGTGCATCTCTTGAAAATTACTAGACATTTTCAAGATGCTATATTGAATAATTTATAATCAATTGCAATGCACTATGTCAAAAGCTTACAAAAACTTACAATAGGCACTTTGAATAAACCAAGAACATTGGAGGTGGCAATAGAAAAGGTTGAAAATGGATCACCCACAATCCCCATGACAGGAGGGGACCCTAAACAGGTCTCCTGAAGCAGAAACTGCTCCTCTCGACCACTGGCCATTGACAATGCAGCACTAAACCCAATACCAAGCGTAGCACAGTTGTCATAAAGACTATATCCCAGAGTCACATTTGGTAGCAGCTTGGAGTTCTTGTTGATCTCATCAATAGCAAAAGCCATGGTCATTGCATGCCTGAACCCTAGAGTGTCAAAACTAACACACAAAAATCAATTAATCATTAAAAAGTAATGCAGTATTTATAATAGCCTATTGTGTGCATGTTGTCTACTACGTGTGTGAGACTTACCCTTGACAGTTGGGCTGTTGTGGCTCTGAGGTGAATGTCAGCTCAGGGAAGACAGAGGTGTAGTGGACTTCAAATAGCCCACCCAGAATCACATCACCAGCCTTGTGCATCCCATTAAGATTAAACTGCCTCCGTAATTTACAAGAATGGGAAAGATTTGAAGACTCAGAGAAGAAGAAAGAGGAAGAACTCAAAATCAGAAAACATAAGAACAAATATTTGAGAAGAAAGGCCTCCATAACTGCCCTCCTCCCTTCACCCCTGTATCTAATCTTTGTGGACGGGTACTTAATTTTATATGCAGGGCTATGTCATCCCCTTTCGTCAATGTTTAATTGTTCACACCACCTATCAGGGCATGGGCAGCATAGGGGGATGGGCGTGATATACATTTCAAAATAACTGTGCCAAATCTATGCCACATCAGCAGGTATTTTAGCAATTACCAATATTCATGATCTTTCTGCCCATTTTGTGTCCCTGTCTTTAAAATGTTAGACTCAAATTAGTGCATTAATTATTGTTAACATGACAAACATGCTTTACACTTTAAGCTCATACTGAAGATACCTCAACTACAGTGAAACTGAAAAAAGAAAGAAATTGCAAAGCAATAACAGCAACAACTCCTTTGCACAATTCTACTTTTATTTTGCAATTCTTATTTTGGGGGCAACATTTAGTATTTGATAGATATTATGAAGTGACAGCATAATAAACATTTTGTGCAGAGTAGGTTGTACATCCAGTGACCTGGAAACCTATAGAGGGAGCTAGATGTTGTGTATTAGCACAAGTAATGTGTGCCTTTGTTAAATAAAAAGGGAAATATCTAGATGGGGGTTCAATAAATATTTTATTGATTATTGAATATGTGTCAAATTGTGTCTCAAAATACTGAAAATAAATAAATAAGTAAATTAATGAATAACAGTTAAAATCTATCACATCAGTCAAAGACACTCCTTCCAATCACAAAAGACAATAACACAGTTACTGATCTCAATAATTCAATTTAATCAGCTTTAATAAACAACATTTTTGTGACAGTCTATTTGAGCAACTGACAGTCAATAATATATTATTATATTTATTATTATTACATAATATATATTTTACATCTTTAAGTTTTGAGCTGGAATGTATTACATGACTGACACATTCACATTGTTCAGTTATTTCAAGATATTTTTTGAGTATTTCTAATTCCAGGGAATGGAATTGGGCAAAACGTTCAATGATAAATTTGACAGAAATAACAGAAAGCTGTAGTACACGATGCCTAATCTTCTAGTTTAATTTTCTGATTTAAAAAGGAGGTTACTGTGTGTCATGAGCATATCACAGTCTTAAATTAAAATTAAAACCTGAATGAAATTGATAGTGACTAGCTTTTTTTATGACTTGGTGGTTCCTCGACCCATAATTGCTTTCTTTGTGTTCCTCTCTGGTCTCAGCAGGATTATGTAACATTTGGGTCCAAACAGTGCCACCAAGAGACCAAAACTGGAGGCCAGGATGGCAAAAACCTCTACTGCATCTGCATATTTACCTGGAGAGTTCACGTAAGCTGGGACAAAGGCCACCCACACAGCACAGAAGATCAACATACTGAAAGTAATTAGTTTGGCCTCATTAAAGTTGTCTGGAAGATTCCGTGCCAGAAATGCTAACAGGAAGCTGAGGATAGCCAGTAATCCAATGTAACCAAGTAACACTGCAAAACCAATTGTAGACCCAACTACACACTCATAAACTATCTTGTCATTGTGATATTGGGTGTTTTTATGAGGAGCTGGTGAGGAAGAGACAAGCCAAGCTGTGCAGATTGCTGCCTGAATGGAAGTAAGAACAATAACTGTTCCTCTCTGCTGCATAGCCCCGAACCATTTCAGGTTGGCTCCACCTCCTGGCTTGGAGGCCTTGAACACAGCCAGAACCACCATGGTTTTCACTAGAATACATGAGACAGAAAGCACAAAGCTGATCCCAAATGCTGCATGTCTCAACTGGCATGTCCAAAGCCTGGGGCGGCCAATAAACAGGAGAGAACACAGGAAACATAGTTTAAGTGAAACCAAGAGCAGGAAACTCAGTTCTGAATTGTTGGCCCGTACCATGGGTGTACTGCGATGATAGGTAAAGATGCCCAAGACAACAGCACAGATAAATGTTCCCAGCAATGAGGCAGCTGTCAAGCAGATACCCAGAGGCTCATGGTAGGAGAGGAACTCTGTCTTTTTAGGAACACAGTGGTCACGCTGGGGGCTGGACCAGAAGTCCTCTGGACAACTGGTGCACTCCATGGAGTCTGCAAACAAGAGAAATATTCTATGCTAGTGCAATTTATACAACTGTGCAATTTCTGCCTTTTGTCACACTTGAGCATGGACAGTTTTCTATTTTGTCCCTTGTCACAACTGATTCTACTGCCGGCCTAGGGAGTGAAGACAGGCACAACACACATGGAGGTTCATGCCATCTTTAAGAATTGTCATCCTATCCAACCATATGCCTTGACTGAGTAAAACGAAGGCCATTGTCCCATCCATCTGTGAACACTGAAAGTTATATTGGATGGGCCAATCATGCCAGGAATTTGTCTTGTGACTTTGCAGAAGTGGATAAGTGCTTTTTATTCGTCATTACCTGGGCACCAAGCAGAGGAACATCCCTGAATACATGTTCATATTTTATGATATAACATATAGTTGATGACATAATGATACCAACCTGTTTCATTGCTGAACTTTCCCTCAGAACAAGGGACACAATCGAAACAGCAGGCAGGCTGGCCCTTTTTCCTGGCCATGCGGGTACCTGGAGGACAGCTCTCACTGCACACTGACCGAGGTGGCTGTAAGGATTGTCAGGGTTATTTCATGGTTTCTCCTTATCGTTTGATTCTGTTATTGTGTGTCATGCAGAACTAGGGCAAAAAAAACCCAACAAGAAACAGAAATAACCTGCTTGGAGTCAAAGTTCCAGAAGATTTTGTCTTCATCAATTGTCAGTTCTTCACCTTTGAAGGCTGACCTCTTCACCTCTCCAACATTCTGAACTTTAGTTCTTCCATCAGGTAGCGACAGCCAGTTCATAATGTCATATATTGGTAAGGCGTCACCATTCTCATCAAATGACACTTCATCACCAAATGGTGTGGTGAAGTTGACATTTTCCAAGTAATACATAAGCTACAAACGGATATATTACAGATTAATACTGGGACAAAAAAATGATGGGACATATGGTTAGCTGGATTTAATGATGCTAGTGATCAAGATAGTGCATTAAACGTGAAAATTAACATTGCTATTAATTAATTATGGTTCTCACAACAAAACATTTTATTTTGTCTACAGAGATAGTAACTGTTTTCAGACAGGTGGAGTGTAAACTGATATCACACCTGCCATGGCTCCAGTCTTTGCAACGTAGCACAGCTGTTCCCACTGAAAGGGCCTCTGCCTGGCACACAGTGCAGCATGTTATCAAGGGCATATGCCAAAGCATACACAGCCTTGTAAATGTTGTATTCAGGCCTGAGGTTAGAAACATCCAAAAACTCAGTTTCCACATTCTCCAGGTCTTCCTGTCCAGTGCATAACGCTCCCCCAGCTTCAACCCAACCTGCTGGAGGTGGTGCAAATCTACACTGAAATGTGTATTCCCAAAATTGCCTCACCTGAAATGTATTCAAATCAAAGTCTTAACAGAAATAACAATATTTAAATTTTAAATTTACAGATCTGTTTGTAAGGTTACAATCTTACCATGCTATTTCCATTGTTATTGATGTCATGTGGGTCAGGACGTATTCTTAACAGAAAATCCCTGAGCCCTGGTATTTCACCTCGGCGGATGGCAATTCCTAGTGTGCCACCCAGGTAAGGCATAAGGCGGGGAGTCTGGAGAACAGCAGCTGCTGTCCAGGCTTCACTGGCCATCCACTGCAGGCCTGTCACATTCTGCCTCACCACCTATTTATTGCATCTTATAAATGTAAGTTTTTTTCAGACTTATTTGAATAAAATATTAGTCTAATCACTAAAAATTATGAAATAAATATCATAAACAGTTAATTGAAGAGCTGGGTGATCAGTTTATCACTCAAATATTTGGTCAAAATAGTTGAGTTACAGTAATAGATATTATATTACTTATTATTACTAGAAAACATACATAATTGTTCAATTTAGGACACAATTCTTGAGACCATGAGCATAAATGTAAATGAATAAATAAACATTTGATAAAAATTTAAAAGTGCACTAAACCAGTTCTTAAGTTAAGTTAATAAGCATTATGTTTTTGTCATGCACAGTAGTTTATTTCACCAATAGATACCTCGTCCATGAGTTGAATCATATGGATCTGATGTGCAAATACGATAACCACACGAGCTGTGGATTTCTTCATCACTTCCACAATCCTCTTTAGTTCAGCTGGGTTGTCACCCCAGGGTAAAATCTCTGTGTAGGATAAACAGCCTCCACCAGATTGACTCAAGTCCGATTTAAAGGATCGGGCAACATGGAGTCCATAGTCATCATCACTGACCAGCAGACCTGCCCAGGTCCAGCCAAAGCGTTTAAGAATCTGAATCATGGCACGCACCTAATTGAGTAGAGAGTGAAATATATAGGTTGGAATAACATGTTACAGGAAATTTACCTATTCATGTCAACCATCGAAACATAATTAATTAATCCCATCATGCTCTTTCTTCTAAATGCATGTAATTTCAAAAACTATGCACAAAGCAAAGGCAGAATCTTCATTACACTTAGGATGAAGCATATGTGTTTTATTTATAAAACAAAGTTTCACCTGGAAAGCATCACTTGGAATTGTTCTAAAGAAGGATGGAAACCTCTGGCGATCAGTCAGACAGGAGCATGTGGCAAAATAACTCACCTATAAGGATATATACAGTATACATACAGGTTGTGCTTTTCATCAAAGTCAATAGAAATATTCAAATAATTTCACCTACTTAACAGCTCATGATTTTATAAAAATAAAACGCCAAATAATAGCTTGGCGGAGACTCTAGAGTTGAGTTTTAATGTATATGGCCTATGCTATTGTTTTAACATTTAGAATGTATGATATTACAGTACATCAAAAGCACAGCTAAAACTGAAGGAAGGAAACTTACAATGGGCAGTTTGAATAAACCTATCACATCAGAGGTGGCAATCGAAAATGTTGAGAAAGAATCACCCACAATCCCCAGGACTGGAGGGGTCCCCAAACAGTTCTCCTGAAGCAGAAACTGCTCTTCTCGACCACTGGCCAGTGACAACGCAGCACTGAATCCAATTACGAGTGTGGCACAGTTGTCATAAAGACTGTATCCCAGAGTCACATTTGGTAGCAGATTTGAGTTTTTGTTGATCTCATAGATTGCAAAGGCCATGGTCATTGCATGCCTGAACGCTGGAGGGTCAAAGCTAACATACAAAATAATATAATCAACCACTAAAACATCAAATTCTCAATATAATGATCTGCACAGATGAACACTATCTGCTGCATGAATGTGAGACTTACCCTTGGCAGATGAGCTGCTGTGGCTCTGATGTGAATGTCAATTCAGGGAAGACAGAGGTGTAGTGGACTTCAAACAGCCCACCCAGAATCACATCACCAGGCATGTGCATTTCATTCAGATAAAACTGTCTCCTTAATTTACAAGATGAGATAAAAGGTGAAGGCTCTGACAAGAAAAAAGAGGAGGAGAAAAGAATCAAGATCAAGTAGACATACAAGAAGAAATATGAGCCTAAAAATGATCCCATAACTGGCCTCCTCACAATACCTGGTTCTTATCTTAATGCATGGTTACTTAATTTTATATGCAAGCTAATGCCATCTCCTTTGGTGATTAAGTCATAATTTAACACCACCCATCCCGGAACAAGCAGTGGCGTGGGGGCAGGCCAGACACATATCAAATTAGCTCTGTGGAGACATGCTATTATAATAATATCATCATCATAATGTGCTGTAATTTCTGGGCAAAACTTTAGAAGTACAGTGTAGATGAAAAATGTTAATTGTAAGCAATTTCTGAAATTGTGACCGTATTATGTTGGTTTTAAGTGTAGAGGGTTTAGTGGGGTATTCTTGCCTACCACACCATACCATACCATACCAAGCTAATTGTAATTACAATATTTACAATTACAGGCAGGTAACTGTGCAGCACTCCTATACTTAATTAGGCATGCTAAATTAGAATTTATGTTACAAAACGTCTCAACAATAGACAAGGTCTGCACCAGCTGGATACACTGTAACATTTACTAAAATGTTCAAATATACAAATAAATTAAATAAAATTAAATGAAAAACAAAGTTGAATTAATCAATGTTGTTTTTACCAGTAAATGAACAGCACAACATGCTGGTTAATTGCAGACAGATGTTTTGAGAACAAACTGCTAACAATGTAGTTATTGTTACATAGTCGTTACATAGCAGCCAGCTAATATTACTTACTAGCCCAACATTCCCCCACCATGGGAATGAAAATCTTCTCTTCCCAGTGGTCCAAAATATCTGTGGTACCAGAGTAAACACAAACACCCCTGGTGTGCTCTGAGCTCACCCCTGACAGCTGGCTAACAAACTGAGCTAACATTGGCTAACAGCAGCTTTAGTTCAATTTACTTTATTTTTTTTATCAGAAAACACTGTAACTCACCAAGAAATTAGGCTGAGCAGCTGGAGGCATCACAGGGAAAACCAGAAAACATATTTTCAATAAAATATGACCCAGTTTTGCCAAAATAAAAGTTTGTGGTGTGTGACTTAGCGCTGTAAAGTGTTATGTACTTCTTGCAGGAGATTGAACACAAAGTTCCATAGTGCAGATATACTGGATGCAGAGTGGGAATAAGAGAGGCATCATTCACCTATTTACAAGTGAGTGTAGGCCAAAGGTGGAGACCTTTTGGGCCCCCGGTATCTGTCTGCTGGTTCAAGGGACCTCTGGGCCAACCAAACTCAAAAGGCTTCCCTCTTTAACTTGATGGCCTCCTTCATTACTGGTGTTCACCAATGGGTTCTTAGATTGCCATCACGAGAGGCAAAGATGACCTTCTGATCACAACTCCCACCAGCTGCCACCATTCAGTGGAGGCTTTGAACATGGCCTACTTGAATTGAACTCCCCTGGGATGCACAAGAATTTCTTCCCAAAGGTGGAAGTTGAAGAACTCAATTTGTGTTGTTCTTGTCTTGTCAGGAGTCTGGTTCCAGAAGTGCTAGGTGTATAGGTGAGCCCAACTATATCTAGTTGGAATCTCTCCACCTCACTTCACTAGGACCTGTGATGCCAGGAGTCGGCATGCCTAGTTCCCACTTTTGTCTGTTGCTAGATTTGCAAAGCACCTGGCCCTGATCCCTGTCCTGTAGTATGCACACAGGGTGGCTGACCCATACTGGGGATGTTGTGTTAGGATGTGCTAGGTTTGTCTATTACCCTGGGTTTTCCTGGTGTTTCCCTGCCCTTCGTGTTCTGTGTCTGTTTTTGTGTGTCTCCCCTGTCTGTGCAGGCTGAGCTTGGCTGACCTATTTCTTCGACCACTCCCTCATTGAGCCTCACCTGCTCTGCTCTCACACCTGCATCTCATCATCTCATCAAGCTCCTGCAGTATTTACCTCCGGTTCACCCTCCCAGACTCCGCCAGTTCGTCGTTGTACCTTACGTGGTAACTATTCCCCAGCCTACCCTTGTCTGCTCACCTGTCCTCGTCGTCCTGCCCTGAAGTTTCTCCCCTGGACTCCTCCTGTCTTGTCTGTTTGTGTTTTGTCTTTGCAATAAAAGCCTTCAAAGTCAACTCCTGTGTTAGTCTGCATTGTCGGTTCAGTGTCCTGCCAAGAGCAAACTTAACATATTGTTCAGAGAGCGAACTTTGAGGAGATTAATTTGTCAGTAAAATGAATCTGGTTTTATCCATTGTTCATATTTCTGTTTTGAAAATGAAATGCAACTTTTTAATGATTCTTATATATTTAAACATAACTAAAACTGAAAGTGGAACTTTTGTTTATTTTCTTCTTTCCCAGAAAACAAGACATTGAAGATGAATTTTTAATTCAAAATGAATTAAAGGATGAGAAAAATAATAGAAATAATCATTCAATGAGGGACTTAGTTCTTTATTGACAGCTTTATTCATTCTCATTTCATTTGCCTTTTTTCTTTCATGGAAACAGTTACACATTGTACATCATTCTTGGATAAATGTAAAATACAGACAATTTTAAGTCTTGGGGGTGGCTCGACCCATGATTGCTTTCTTTGTGTTCCTCTCTGGTCTCAGCAGGATTATGTAGCATTTGGGTCCAAACAGTGCCACTAAGAGGCCAAAACTGGAGGCCAGGATAGCAAACACCTCCACAGCATCTGCATATTTGCCTGGAGAGTTGACATAAGCAGGGACAAAGGCCACCCACACAGCACAAAATATCAGCATGCTGAAAGTGATAAGCTTGGCCTCATTGAAGTTGTCTGGAAGATTCCTTGCCAGAAATGCTAACAGGAAGCTGAGGATAGCCAGGAAGCCAATATAGCCCAGTAACACCCCAAAACCAATTGTGGACCCAACTACACACTCATAAACAATTTTGTCATTGTGGTATTCAGTGTTTTTATGAGGGGTTGGTGAAGAAGAAACAAGCCAAGCTGTGCAAATTGCTGCTTGAATTGAAGTAAGAACCATAACTGTTCCTCTCTGCTGTATAGCACCAAACCACTTGAGACTGGCTCCACCTCCTGGCTTGGAGGCCTTGAACACAGCCAGAACCACCATAGTTTTTACAAGGATACATGAGACACAAAGCACAAAGCTGATCCCAAATGCTGCATGTCTCAGTTGGCATGTCCAAAGCCTGGGGCGGCCGATAAACAGAAGTGAACAGAGAAAACATAATTTAAGTGACACCAAGAGCAGGAAACTCAGCTCTGAATTGTTGGCCCGGACCATGGGTGTGCTGCGATGATAGGTAAAGATGCCCAGGACAACAGCACAGATAAATGTGCCAAGCAAGGAGGCAGCTGTCAAGCAGATACCCAGAGGCTCATGGTAGGAGAGGAACTCTGTCTTTTTAGGAACACAGTGGTCACGCTGGGGGCTGGACCAGAAGTCCTCTGGACAACTGGTGCACTCCATGGAGTCTGACAAAAAGAAGAACATTGTGAAAATTACTGTATATTAATTACTACAGGGTATTCTTGAATTAATCCAGGGCCACTGCTGAAATCTCTCTCACAGGAAATAGCCTAATTTGTTTGGGATAGGTATTTTGTAGATTTTTTCCATGTGCTACAGTCCTTCCAGTCCCAGCTCCTACGTATTAGGTTAGGGTAGGGTGTAGACAGCTAGATGTCACCCTTTATGCAGATGGAATCATGTCTGCGTCTTCTTTTCTACCAATCATTAAGGGGATTATTAATTTAAAGCAACTATCCAGTAGGGGTCACTATTACAGTACCAAGACCTACCAAGGTTTATTTGTTTGCTTTAAGTTAATCACAAATAAATAAATTACATTATTTTATAACTGACACCAACCTGTTTCATTGCTGATCTTTCCCTCAGAGCAAGCGATGCAGTCAAAACAGCAGACAGGTAGCCCCTTTTTTCTCGCCATGCGGGTACCTGGTGGGCAGCTCTCACTGCAAACTGACCGGGGTGGCTATGGGGATTGTAAGAGTTATCATTGTTCCACACCATTTTATGCTGGTATTTAATTTGTAATTGAGAAAAAACAATCAAACTAAAAAAAACAAAAAAACAATAAAACCAATAAGCAGGAGTAACCTGTTTGGATTCAAAATTCCAGAATATTCTGTCTTCATCAAGTGTAAGTTCTTCACCTTTGGATGACTCTTTAACCACACCTACATTTTGAATCTTTGTTGTTCCATCAGGGAGCCACAGCCAGTTCATGACATCATATATTGGTAAGGCGTCACCATTCTCATCAAATGTCACTTGATCCCCAAAAGGTGTGGTGAAGTTTACTTTATCCAAATAATACACCATCTTTAAATGGATGGAATGAATTAAACAACAGATAATTAATGCGACAAATTGTTCTGACAGTATTCTTTGTTATAGTTTTACAGAAATGATCACGTTTAAATTTGAACTTATCACCGTGCTAAACTTTTTTTTGCTGCCTTCTCCAGTTAAAGGTTTCAAGTCTGTTTCACCTTTGACCACATCCAGCATCACTCATAGGGGTGCAAAGTTATACCACTGGAGATCAGCAGTGACTAGATTTCCATGAGGTGTTAAATTCCTCTTTAAATATTTCAAAACAAAACAAATTAACCTTTCAAGATATAAGAAGATATAAAAAGACATTTTTGAGGCACCATCTTTTATTCTTACTGATCTACATTCAGTAAGAATCTCATTGTGTAGCATCGGCATTTGGAAAACATAAACAGGTTGAATGTAAACTGATATCACACCTGCCATGGCTCCAGTCTTTGCAAAGTTGCACAGCTGTGCGCACTGAAAGGCCCTCTCCCTGGCACACAGCGCAGCATGTCATCGAGCGCATACGCCAGAGCATACACAGCCTTGTACACATTATACTCTGGCCTGAGGTTTGAAACATCAAACAACTCGCTCTCCACATTATGTAGATCTTCCTGTCCAGTGCATAACACTCCCCCAGCCTCCACCCAACCTGCTGGAGGTGGTGGAAATTTGCACTGAAATATGTCCTCCCAAAACTGATTTACCTGAAATGTGATACAAATTCAGTGTTAATAGAAAGAATGACAATGTATTATTGCTGGCTAATTGTAAGATTAAACTCTCACTATACTATTTCCGTTGCTGTTGTGGTGTTGGCTAGGGTGTATTCTTAAGAGGAAGTCCTTGAATCCTGCTATTTCTCCTCGACGGATGGCGATGCCCAGTGTGCCACCCAGGTACGGCATGAAGTCGGGCGTCTGGAGTACATCAACTGATGTCCAGGCTTCACTGGCCATCCACTGCAGGCCTGTCACATTCTGCCTTACCACCTGTGTATTGCATTAAAAAAGTACAATTACAAACAAGAATACAAAAAACAATTATTAACTATCATCTGCTTTATGGTACGCTCTCAACTGTGTGCAATTAGGCTGTGGTAATATATGAAATTCTTCACTTTATTTTCCTTTACTCTTCCTACTGTGGCATTAGAGGGAAAAAAATTGCATTTCAAGAACATGGACCTTTTCATTCATTTGAATCTGAGAACATGCATGTAGACACTCAAAAATGTAACCGAAACATTCATAGTTGATAGGATACAATCTTTAGTTAAACTGAAAATAGATTTGTTAATAACATTGTCTTTTGAACCCAACCTCCTCCATAAGTTGATAAATGTGGATTTCATGTGCAAACACCATGACCACACGAGCTGTTGATTTCTTCATCACATCCACAATCCTTCTGAGTTCAGCTGGATCACTGCCCCAAGGCAAAACCTCTGAGTAGGCGAGACAACCTCCACCAGATTGAGCCAAATCAGATTGGAAGGATCGGGCAACATGTAGCCCGTAGTCATCATCACTGATCAGCAGGCCTACCCAAGTCCAGCCAAAGCGTTTTAGAATCTGAATCATAGCACGCACCTAATTAGATTAGAGTATGTTGTTTGAATTACTATAAGATTTACATTAGAATCAAAAACATCTCAATCTACATTATTAGCAGTTATAATTTGATAATAGTTTCACCTGGAAAGCATCGCTTGGGATTGTTCTAAAGAAGGATGGAAACTTTTTTCGATCACTCAGGCAGGAACATGTGGCAAAATGACTCACCTGAAAGACACATAAATATGTGCACAGGCTGTTTACAAACTGAAATATCTGACACATTTCACCAATTTATATTATAAACAGTCCATTCAAAGCACAGATGAAATGTAAGCTCACCATGGGAAGTCTGAATAAACCTAAGACATTGGAGGTGGCAATTGAAAATGTTGAGTAGGAATCACCCACGATCCCCAGGGCTGGAGGGGTTCCTAAACAGTTCTCCTGAAGCAGAAACTGCTCCTCTTGGCCACTTGCCAGCACCAGGGCAGCACGAAATCCAATAACAAGTGCACCACAGTTATCATACAGACTGTATCCCAGAGTCACGTTAGGTAGCAGATTGGAATTTCTGTTAATCTCATCAACAGCAAAGACCAATGCCATTGCATGCCTGAAACCTTGAGTGTCAAAGCTAAAACACAAAATGTTACTATCAGTAAAAGGTATTGTGAGAACTCAAGTATACAACCATATTATTCATAGTACCACATTATTAAAACATCCTTATTAATATGTCCTCTTATTAACAGCTGCATTTTAAACTTGTAGAAATACCCAGTATATAAGATTTATATTGCAATACATTTCTTAATAATAACAATCTTAAAGTTTTGCTGTGTGCTGTGTGGTTGTCAGACATACCCTTTGCAGGTAGGTTGTTCTGGTTCTGAAGTGAATGTCCACTCTGGAAAGACTGAAGTGTAATGAACCTCAACCAGCCCACCCAGCATCACATCCCCAGTCTTTTGCAACCCATTTAGATGAAACTGTCTCCGTAAATTACAAGATGGGGAAAGGAAGGAATATGTAGATAAGAAAAATGAAGAATAAAACAAAAGGAAAATCAGGTTAACACAAAAGTATATTTCAGAAAATGCCCCCATAACTGGCCTCCTGTGCACCCCTGATTCTAATCCTGATGCATGGTTACCTTTTTTTATATGCAGGACTTTGTCATCTTCATCATGTCCTTACCTCACCGTTTGACACCACCTATCTAGGTCAGGGTCAGTAATGTGTGCGGGACATAATACACACACACATTTCAGTTGTGTACACAATTTGATCATGGAAAAGTTAGGTATAAAAAAAGCAATTACAACAAAACAACATTTTTGTTGATCAAACGTATTGATCAAAAAGTAATTGAAAATGAAATGTTTGGTTTATTTAAAAGAATGTTTTTTAAATGAACTGTTATGTTGAGTGCGGCCTTAAAGACAGATTACCTGTAAAATGTTTAATAGAGGAGACCAAAGTGTATAAATCTGAACCATCTAATAGTTTAAAAGTCATGACAGCTGCACACATCAATTGTAAGAGAAATAAAAGAAAAAATGTTTTTCTCTTGTACTAAGAAATAAGATCCGCATCCATTTAAACTACACAGCTATAAATCATCTTTGAGCATTAAATCCACTATCATACAGTCTCTGAGTTTGACTGTAATGTCCACTAGGTGGTAGCAGCAGAGTTTGCAGCATAGTTAGGTGGCACCTTGCATTTGGGAATGAGGTAAATGGTAGATATGAACATATGAACATACAAGGCAAGTTACCTTTGTAGATTTTTAGTTTCTCAGTCAATCCCTTACTAAAACTTAATGCAAATGTCATTGTGACTGACTGGCAGTCAAACATGCATACTGTACACACACTAGCACAAGCACTAAAATGTGGATTCAAAATACCATGCAATGAAATGCATAAAATACATTTTACTTACATGTTGGATCACCAACTTTTTAAATAGCCTGAAAATATAAAGCTGGTATGTTCTGTATCTGGCATCTCTGGCCTAGTTCAGTTTCATCAAGGTCAGTTCTGCTTTGGTGGTTTTATACTAGGATTTACTATCATCATTTTAAACTGTATTACTGCCATAGTTAAGTTTAACATTAAGACTTTAACACAAAGACCATAAACATAAAAATTAAATAAATCCAAGAGAAATGCTGTGTATCAAGCATCCTAACTGTTCAACTGTGATTATTTGCAGCTAAATCAACTATATCAACTAAGCAGTTAAACTTAAAACGTGAACTCCCAGGACAGTTTCATTAAAGATTATCATTTCACAAGATGTTGTTTTTTAATATTTCTCAGTGGTAGAATTTGGGATTTATTTGAAACCGAGCATGTAACCAGACAAACAACCAATATGAATTTACTATGCTTAACTGAAATATTAGCTAAAACCGTCAAAAAGGTGTAAAGGTTGGACAAAATTATGGAAGACTTAATGTATATTGTATTGTACATGCAGCCAATAGGAAAGACCTAAACAAGTGTTCATTAAAGACCATTGGATAAGGGCGTCATCTCTGTGATGAATAATAAAGTGACGTATAGTAAAAGGAGGGAGGTTTTTGTTTGAAAATCTATATAAATCAGTGAAAAGACTGGTTGTCTACGCACAGACACTTGAGGAATGGAGATCTCAGCTCTTTTTATTGGCCTAATTCTCTCTCTGCGTTTGTGTCAGCTAAACTACTCAGCTCTTAGTTTGAATGGTTCTGGGGATGGTCTGAAACAAAGGGCTGAGCTAAAAGTGGATAAGACTGGTCCTGCGGTTAGTACTGAGGCCCCATCTATGAAATGTAAGATCCAGGGTACCACTCGTCTACCTGCATTCTCAATGGATGGTGACTACGTTATTGGGGGTGTTTTCTCCATACACTACTACATGCACACAGTCAAGCATAACTACACCACCATGCCTGAGCCACTAAAGTGCACAGGGAGGTTAGTAAGAGGGAAAAGTGTTCAATAAGAGGATGGTAGACTGTGTGGGGATAAAAATGTTTTGATTCATATCATGTGCTTACAATTGTTTTGCAAAGTTTTTGTGTTGGTTTGAAAGTGCCAAATGTGTGTTTGTCTAATTATATATATATATATACAGGTATTATTTTCACAAAAATAGTAGTGTGACTATACAAGAATTAAGCATTTTTATGTTTTTTAACTGACTGGTGACCATTTGTGGATTAAATTACATAGAGAGATTACATTACATTTAGATTACATTTTTAATGTGACAAAAACAAGTTAAAACTTTAATTTAAATTTAATTGATCATTGTTAATCTGTACATTAAAATTCTTATGATTTTTGTACAGGTATCCTGTGAAATGTGATGTATATTTGATTCACAGATGCAGTTCAGCTATCAGTTATTGTGTGTAACTATAATTTCCACTGCTTTACTCTGTGTTTCTGTGGCATTTTGAATTCTCATTGTCAATATGTAAATTTAAGTGTCTTTGTGCAGCATGGACTCTCGCGAACTGCGCTTCTCACGTGCAATGGTCTTTGCCATCGAGGAGATCAACAACAGCACAGAGCTGCTGCCGGGGATCAAGCTTGGTTATCAGATCCATGACTCGTGTGCCTCAGTGCCTGTGGCAGTGCATGTGGCATTCCAGTTTTCAAATGGCCTGGACCCTGTGTTTTACACTGGTGATAATTGCTCACAATCTGGTATGGTGATGGCTATTGTTGGTGAGTCTGGGTCCACACCATCCATCAGCATGTCTCGCATCACCGGGTCCTTTAACATTCCTCAAGTAAATATTTTGATTTTGTGTTATTATGTGATTATGTGATTAGTATAGGTCAGTGCTTTTTTCTGTCGGTCCCATTAAATAATGCACTGTTGTTTTTCTTTAGGTGAGCCACTTTGCCACTTGTGCATGTCTGTCTGATAAGCAGCAGTACCCAAGTTTCTTCAGAACAATCCCCAGTGACCAGTTCCAGGCTGATGCACTGGCCAAGCTGGTAAAACACTTTGGCTGGACTTGGATAGGTGCTGTCCGGTCAGATTCAGACTATGGCAATAATGCCATGGCTTCTTTTCTGAATGCAGCACAGAAGGAGGGAATCTGTGTGGAATATTCTGAATCTTTCTATCGAACCCACCCACACAGCAGGATCCAGAGAGTAGCTGATGTTATCCGCAGGTTTGTAAATCACTAATTCCTTGTGCAGACAGTGACCCTCTGGACTTGACACCATAAAATTGTTTGTAATCTACTGTACATTCATCATACCAAAGACTGAAGTATTTTTTATGTTTCTACTTGTTGACTATCTCAGTACTTAAAAATATAATGTAGTATAATGTCTCTCCAGGTCGACAGCTATGGTTGTTGTGGCATTTGTCGCCTCTGGAGACATGAGGATCCTGTTGGAAGAGCTGTTGCGTGAACCTTCTCCACCTCGCCAGTGGATAGGCAGTGAGTCCTGGGTAACTGACCCAGACATGCTGAGGTTCCCCTTCTGTGCTGGAGCCATTGGATTTGGCATTCAGAAATCTGTCATCCCAGGTCTGAGAGAATTCTTGCTGGATCTCTCTCCGACTAAAGTGGCTTCCTCTCCACTGCTTACTGAGTTCTGGGAGGATTCATTCAACTGCAAGCTGGGCAAAAGTGAGAAAGCTGTGCTTTTTTCTTGTGTTGTTTTTTTATTGTCTATCTGTGTACGGCTTCCTGTGGTAATAGTCAGTAACTGCTTAAAATCAAACCCTACATTGCTACTGAGAAGGAAATCTATTGATGTTGAACAAAGGCATGAGATGGAGATAAGATGAATCACTGCTGTAATCTAATATTAACATGTTAAATTAAGTTTTTGTACATTCGGTGTGGAAAATAAACAAGAAAGAATAATTACATTCTTTTGTCTCTGTGTGTCTTTAGGTGCAGCCATAGACCAGAGCGTGTGCGATGGATCTGAAGACATACAGACGCTCCAGAAGCCATACACTGACACATCTCAGCTCCGAGTCACTAACATGGTGTATAAAGCTGTTTACGCAATAGCACATGCCATTCATAATGAAGTGTGTCAGAACACAAATTCTACAACTCAGTGTGACAAATTCACCACGATAGAGTCCAAACAGGTCAGTTAAAGTAAATAAGGAACCACCCTAATGCTCTTTTTTAGCTGCAACCACAAGCTGTGTCGGCTGGTTGGCCAATCCACAACATTTTTCCAACATTTTGCAGCCACAGATTCACAGGCCGAGGAGGCTGAAATATTTCTTTCTCCCCCCATTCATTATTTAACTTCATTTCATCCTCACAGGTTCTCATGCAGCTAAAGAAAGTACATTTTTCCCAAAATGGTTATGATGTGTCATTTGATGCCAACGGGGATCCTGTGGCCAAATATGAGCTGGTTAACTGGCAAAAATCTGAAAGTGGCAGCATTGATATGGTGACAGTAGGACACTATGATGCATCACTGCCGGTGGGCCAGGAGTTCCGTATCAGCAGGAACCTCACCTGGGTGGATGGTGGCACACAAGTAAGAAGCCCAAAAGTAATAATTTACCATATTCAAATTTCAAATTAGGTGTTCTAAATGAGTACAATATGTATTTTTGGCCCCTGTTTCCCCTGTCCATACTGTCTATGAGGACATCCATTCTTAATACAAATCCAGACAGGGGACACAATCCTCAGTCCTCACTCTGTGTAAAAATGCTGTTGAAATTCAAATAATGGGGTATCATGAGCCTTAGATATACAAGTCAAGTGGGTATCTGCCAATGTTACATTATGATAGTCTGAGAAAATGTTTTCTCCTGAGGGAAAAGAGGGAATTTCGACTGAACTGATATTAAGTTTGGAAGATAACCACTTGATATGTTAAAATCTGACTGCTACAGCCTCATCTTAGCTTCAGAAAGAGATCTAAACAGCCAGTATAAACAAAAAGGAATGGTTACAATGACAAACTACACTTTCAATACATACATTGGCAGGTGAGTATTGTTCTAAGACAGATTTTAAAAAATGTTGACCTATCTTTTAATCCTAAGAGCTATGAGAGAGATATGTGTGACTTTGTTTGTATCTATGTGCCAGGTGCCTGTGTCAGTGTGC
Source organism: Argyrosomus regius (assembly GCA_946959425.1). Taxonomy (NCBI): domain Eukaryota; kingdom Metazoa; phylum Chordata; class Actinopteri; family Sciaenidae; genus Argyrosomus; species Argyrosomus regius. The sequence goes on from OX336889.1 coordinate 10,492,451, forward strand.
AGTGACAGCTGTCCTCCTGGAACTCGTAAAGTTTTGCAGAAAGGAAAACCAATCTGCTGTTATGACTGTATACCATGTCCTGAGGGAGAGATTAGCAATGCTACAGGTGGTATTTTATTTCATGCAAATGTATAACATCAAGTACATTATACTGTATGACTGCTAAAAACATTTTCTGATGCATTTTTTTTTAGATTCCACTGATTGTTTCGCTTGCCCCAAGGAGTTCTGGCCTAATGCAGAGAGAGACACTTGTTTCCCCAAGCCTGTGGAGTTTCTTTCCTTTGATGAAGTTCTGGGAATCATCCTAGCTGCATTTTCAGTTGGTGGTGCCTGTCTTGCCATTATAACAGCAGCTGTGTTCTTTTATCACAGGACTTCCCCGATTGTCAGGGCCAACAACTCTGAGCTGAGCTTCCTGCTGCTCTTCTCCCTGACTCTATGTTTCTTATGTTCATTAACTTTCATTGGAGCACCCTCTGACTGGTCGTGCATGCTGCGCCACACAGCGTTTGGGATCACCTTCGTCCTCTGCATCTCTTGTGTTCTCGGAAAAACTATAGTAGTGTTGATGGCATTCAGAGCTACACTTCCAGGAAGTAATGTCATGAAATGGTTTGGTCCTCCACAGCAAAGAATGACTGTAGTGTCTTTTACATTTGTTCAAGTTTTAATATGTATTATTTGGTTGGTTGTTAGTCCCCCTTTTCCAATGAAAAATCTAAACATATACAAGGAGAGAATTATCCTGGAGTGCGCATTAGGTTCAGCTATTGGGTTCTGGGCTGTGCTTGGGTACATTGGCCTACTGGCTGTGTTTTGCTTTGTGTTAGCTGTTCTAGCTCGGAAACTACCTGATAATTTTAATGAAGCCAAGCTTATCACCTTCAGCATGCTGATATTCTGTGCAGTCTGGATCACGTTTATTCCAGCATATGTCAGCTCTCCTGGGAAATTTACTGTGGCTGTGGAGATATTTGCCATTCTGGCCTCCAGTTTTGGACTAATTCTGTGTATATTTGCTCCAAAGTGTTTCATCATATTGTTTAAGCCAGAGAAGAACACCAAGAAACATTTAATGAACAAAAATCAATCATACGATCTCTGAGGTTCATAAATACTGTAGCTAAGATGGTAACATGCAATATAGAGCTGTGCACATTCATGGCAGTTTTCACCTAGCTGATTTAAATGTTTACATTTACAAAGTTTCTTATATTTCCTAGATGTCAATGTCATTTTTTAATGCACTTTTAGTATATTATTTCTTATATGACAAATAATTTTTCATCAAGTGCTGAATAAAGTCTATATTCCTTACAAATATCTGTGGTGTTGAGTTATGTATTGAGTTTTTGATTTATTCCATTAAATGTATACATTTGTTAGAGTCAGAGGTGGAGTTGGGCGGGTGTTGCTTACACAAATTGTCAGACACACAAAGACGACACAGGACATTCACGTGAGTCAACGAGAAACAGGAATGGCGAGCCCGAATATTCCAAAAGTAGCCTTCTTTAAATGGAAGTATAGTATAGTATATATCATAAATAATTGAACACGCACATGTATTTTAAGTTCCGTCAAAGAGGGATGGAGGTGGGGTCCAAATTCTTTGACACATTTGAGCATTTAATAAATATTTAAGAAATTAATAGTTACTTTCCAAAGTAACTAGTTACTTTTATAATTTGTAACTCAGTAACTCAACTTTAGTTACTTTCTGGGAGAAGTAACTAGTAACTGTAACTAGATACTTCTTTAGAGTAACTTGCCCCCTGGGCCGTACTCGGGTACATTGGCCTACTGGCTGTCTTTTGCTTAGTGTTAGCTGTCCTAGCTCGGAAACTACCTGATAGTTTTAATGAAGCCAAGCTTATCACCTTCAGCATGCTGATATTTTGTGCAGTCTGGATCACATTTGTCCCAGCATATGTCAGCTCTCCTGGGAAATTTACTGTGGCTGTGGAGATATTTGCCATTCTGGCCTCCAGTTTTGGACTAATTCTGTATATATTTGCTCCAAAGTGTTTCATCATATTGTTCAAGCCAGAGCAGAACACTAAGAAACATTTAATGAACAAAAATCCTAAGAGTCCTAAGACATCTGAGATTTGGAAATCATCAAGATATAACATAACATATCGGCCTCATGCTATTCATTCAATGTTGTCTTTTCTATATTATATATTTTCTGGATTACTAGGTTACACGTAATTTTCCTAATGTTCAAAACAAAGTCTAAATTCCTCTAAGATTCCTTTGTAACATCTCAACCTACCCCCGCACTGTTACCTCTGGTTATCAATAAAGTGGTTTCCCGGTCTCAGGCTTGTGTTTTTACTTTGGATCTGTTCACATTCCCTTTGACAGATTATTTCAAATATATCACTGTGAACCAATACATTTTCTCATTTATTTGAGATGGTATGGTAAAGGTAAAGGTATCTATTTTTCAGTCTTAATGATCCTTAATGGGGGGTGGCATGTGGCCTTCAAGGGAAAACTGACACATCAACCTCCTTAAACTTCAGGCACTATTTGGTCCTCCAGCATTTCTAGCCCCAGGTTCAGGGGAGTCCAGTTTACATTCCTGTAAAAGACGGTGGAGAACCTGTTGTTATCTGAAGAGCATTGGTGCCCACCTCTTGTTGTGAGGCATTCCACTAATGGACGTGTGGAGGCTCTGCATCTGTTGACCAACCAACCCAACATCCAATACCTGCTGTGGTTCTCCCTAATGCCATGAGATGATCCATCTCTTTTTCTTTTGGAGAGAGTGAGACAGGATGGTTGTCAGTGGACCACTGCTCAGCACTATGGTGTGCATAAATTACCCAGGTTTTAGCTGGATTGTCTGTACAGACCATCCAGGCAGTGAGAACAGGATCCACCATTGCCTGCTACACCCTGCTGGTAAAGGGAAAGGGGGATAGATGCCCTGACTTGTTCAGTAGGATCTATTTTCTCCTTCAGTATCTGCTGGAGAAGGGGCTGTCTCGTTCCACTACTAAAATATATACAGTGCAGTCATTTATTCCAGTGATGAGGGTTATGAAGAAACTGCACTTGTGAACACAGAGGTCAGGTCATGGGTCGTGCAGTCAGTGTAAACAAGAAGAATGGTTACAATACCCTTTAGTCCTAAGAGCTGCGTACCCGAGTATGTCAATGTGAGTGAAATCGTGAAATACATATAGAGATTATGTTATGTATATTTATTCAGTCTTCACATAGTTTAAAAAAATACATATGAAATAAAAAAATCAAAAGTACATTTTTATTTCAAAACAAAAATGCGTGGTACTGAGTTCTATCTTAACATTTCCATTGAAATTATTTCCAATATATTATGGTGGAACAGCAAATGTTTTGATTTGATTAAGAAAAAGGATTAAATTATATAAACGACAAAGAGGAAGATATCCAGTGTTCACACGGAGAAAAGAAACAGGGCCACATATTGTACATGCAGCCCAGAGAAAAGACTTGGAAAAGAGTTTATTAAAGGTCATTGGGTGAAGGCATCCTCTCTCTGATGTATAGGGTGCTGACGCACAGTAGGAGGGAAGCTTTGGTCTGTAAATTTATATAAACCAGTGACTACGGACATACTGTATGCGCACATACAGACACTTGAAGGATGGAGATCTCTGCTTTCTTTTTTGGTCTGATCCTCTGTCTGGGTTTGTGTGAGCTGGACTTAGCTCTTGCTTTGAATGGTTTTGGGGATGGTCTGAAACAAAGGGCTGAGCTTACAGAGGATAGGACTGGGGCTGGGGTCAGCACTCCGGCCTCATCTGTGAAGTGTAAGCTCCAGGGTGCCACTCGTCTACCTACATTCTCAACGAATGGTGACTACGTTATTGGGGGTGTTTTCTCCATACACTCCTACAAACACACAGTGACGCATAACTACACCACCATGCCTGAGCCACTAACGTGCAGAGGGAGGTTAGTAAGTGGGACAGTGGGGATATGTGGATGTTAGACTTTGTGGGGATAGAAATGATTTGTATCATGTGCTGACAATTGTGTTTTTCTGTAGTACTGAAAACTATCTTTTAGGATGAAAAGAAATGATAACTTCATATCTATTTGAATATCATTAATCAGTGCATTGAAAGTCATATGAATTCTGGACTGATATCTAATCCTGTTCTTCAAATGTTGGTGTTTAGGTAACCGTGTTATGTCTGTTTCACAGATGCAGTGCAGCTACCAGTTACTGTCCATAGCTATGAATTGCTCTTCTGCTATGTTGTGTTTTCTGTTAAAATTACAAATTGTCCTTTTTCAAAATGATATCTGAACAGTTACAAGAGTGTCTTTGTGCAGCGTTGACTACCGTAAACTACGGTTCTCACGTGCAATGATCTTTGCCATCGAGGAGATTAACAACAGCACAGAGCTGCTGCCAGGCATCAAGCTGGGTTATAAGATCCACGACGCATGTGCCTCAGTGCCAGTGGCAGTGCATGTGGCTTTCCAGCTTTCAAATGGCCTGGACCCAGTGTTTTACACCAGCAACAACTGTTCACGATCTGGTATGGTGATGGCTATTGTTGGTGAGTCTGGGTCCACATTATCCATCAGCATGTCACGCATTGTCGGGCCCTTTAAAATACCTCTAGTAAGTATTTTGAATTTCTGGTGAACTGTGTCTTCAATATAGGGTAGTGCTGATTTTTCTGTCACAGTGAATAATTACACTGATGTTTTCCTTTAGGTGAGTCACTTTTCCACTTGTGCATGCCTGTCTGATAAGCAGCAGTTCCCAAGTTTCTTCAGAACAATCCCCAGTGACTATTACCAGGCTGATGCACTGGCCAAGCTGGTAAAACACTTTGGCTGGACTTGGATAGGTGCTATCCGGTCAGATTCAGACTATGGCAATAATGGCATGGCATCTTTCCTGAATGCAGCACAGAAGGAGGGGATCTGTGTGGAATACTCTGAATCTTTTTTTCGGTCCCACCCACAGAGCAGGATCCAGAGAGTAGCTGATGTTATTCGCAGGTTTCTACTTCACTGAATATGCTTTTGTTCCCTCTGCTGACCCTGATTTTCTGCATGTGAAATGCACAAACACAAGACACCATCCTATCTTTTTCCAAGTCCTCTCATATTTATGAAATATATTGTTATAAAATTAGAGTCGGTGAGACCAATATTGTACATTAAACAAACTTCTTTGTGTTAACTATCTTAATACTTATAGTGTTTATACAGTATATAATGTACAATATGTTTCTCCAGGTCCACAGCTATGGTTATTGTGGCATTTGCAGCTGCTGCAGAAGTAGGGATCCTGCTGGAGGAACTGGCGCGTGAGCCTTCTCCACCTCGCCAGTGGATAGGCAGTGAGGCCTGGGTAACTAACCCAGACATGCTGAAATACAGCTTTTGTGCTGGAGCCATCGGATTTGCCATTCAGCAATCTGTAATCCCAGGTTTGAGAGAATACTTGTTGGGTCTTCCTTTCTCTGAAGTTGCTGCCTCTCCATTGCTTACTGAGTTCTGGGAGGATTCATTCAACTGCAAGCTGCAAAAGAGTGAGAAAGGTTTTTTACACAGTTGACCTTCGTAGTTGGGTCCCTATTGTGTTGTTGACTGTCTGTCTGAGCCTCTTGTGTTAAAAGGTCAGCAAGGTCAAACCCCAGATTTCTATCAAGAGAGAAGTCTGTTTGTATTAAAATATATATATATATATATATATATATAAAGAAATGTGAAAATATGGTGGACATTAGGTGCAACTCCTTACACTGCATATTTAAGCATGTATGTAGGTCTAATTAGTTTATTATACTAGACTAATTTCAGATCATTTATCTATTGAAACATACAGGTCAAGGTTTTTGATGATTCTTGACAAAGTTGTGGATGTTTTTTTGTTTTTTTTAGAAATGTGACTTATCATCTGATGACTGATTCATGTTTGTGAGTTAATTTACATGAAGGTAAAAACAACATACAAAAAATAAAAATCTGCCTGATGCAGATACATGTAGTGTCAAATACGCATAAAATACAAAAAAAGACACAAATATAGCTATGTGTTCCTGTAAGGCATGTTTTGTCAGTTGAAAAAAAATAAAAAAATCAGTGTCAAAGCAGAAAATCACCTTGATATGTCTCTATGTGTTTTTAGGTGCAGCCATAGACGAAAGACTGTGTGATGGAACTGAAGACCTACAAACTCTAAAGAGTGCATACACTGACACATCTCAACTTCGAATCACTAACATGGTGTATAAGGCTGTTTATGCAATAGCACATGCCATTCATAATGCAGTATGTCAGGACACAAATTCTACAACACAATGTGACAAATTCAGCAGTATAGAGTCCAAACATGTAAGTCACAATGAAAAAGTGAAAACACAAATGTTTTAATGAATCATCAATATTTCTTTCCCTCATTATCTTATTTTACTTCGTCCACACAGGTTTTCATGCAGCTAAAGAAAGTAAATTTTTCCCAAAATGGTTACGATGTGTCATTTGATGCCAACGGGGATCCTGTGGCCAAATATGAGCTGGTCAACTGGCAAAAAGGTGAAAATGGCAACATTGAGGTGGTGACAGTAGGACACTATGATGCATCACTGCCGGTGGGCCAGGAGTTCCGTATCAACAAGAACCTCACCTGGGTTGACGGTGGCATACAAGTAAGGAGCACAAAAGTACACATAGAGGGTTTACACAGGGTCAAACATATTTCTTGAGGTCACTATATGGATAGGGTTAGGGTTAGGTAATAATTAATGAAGTGAACATTTTATATTTCAAATTCAGATTTCAATTTGGGTTATCATAAAGGGTACAATAAGGGTGTGAAGAGATCTGTTCTTAATACAATGACAATGTATTACATGTAAGGCATGTGGGAGAAAATCCTCAGTACTCTTTCAGTGCAGACATTTCGTCCAACATTCAGATAAAAGATAGACAAATCAAGTTACAAAATTATATTGTCAGATAGAAAATTTGTTCCCTTGCTGAGGTGTGGCAGAGGGATAGTGATGATTTTGTCCTAAAAATACAATGTACCTCCTGAAGCTGCATTTTAGCTTAAGAAAAATTATTTTTTACTCAAAATAAGTGTTATTGAATTTGTCCCCCAACAGTTACATTGAAATGGATTTAGCTTTTATCAAAAAGAGGGATGGTTACAAAACCCTTTAATCATACGAGATGTGAAGCACACCTGAATATGTGTGAGTTTGTCTGTTTCTTTGTGCCAGGTGCCTGTGTCAGTGTGCAGTGACAGCTGTTCTCCAGGAACTCGTAAAGTGTTGCAGAAAGGAAAACCCATCTGCTGTTATGATTGTATACCATGTCCTGAGGGAGAAATTAGCAATACTACAGGTTATTGTTTTATTTTTCTCATGCATATTTAAAGCAACAAGTATATGACTGCTAAAGACCCTTTTTTTTTTTCTTATCTTCATTTGTTCTTCAGATTCCACTGATTGTTTCCCTTGTCCCAAAGAGTTCTGGCCTAATGCAAAGAAAGACACCTGTTTCCCCAAGCCTGTGGAGTTTCTTTCCTTTGACGAGGTCCTAGGAATCATCCTGGCTGCATTCTCTGTTGGTGGTGCCTGTCTTGCCATTGTTACAGCGGCTGTATTCTTTTATCACAGGACATCCCCGATTGTCAGGGCCAACAACTCTGAGCTGAGCTTCCTGCTGCTCTTCTCCCTGACTCTATGTTTCTTATGTTCATTAACTTTCATTGGAGCACCTTCTGACTGGTCCTGCATGTTGCGCCACACAGCGTTTGGGATCACCTTTGTCCTCTGCATCTCTTGTGTTCTCGGAAAAACTATAGTAGTGTTAATGGCCTTCAAAGCTACACTTCCAGGTAGTAATGTCATGAAATGGTTTGGTCCTCCACAGCAAAGAATGACTGTAGTGTCTTTTACATTTGTTCAAGTTTTAATATGTATTATTTGGTTGGTTGTTAGTCCACCTTTTCCAATGAAAAACTTAACTATATACAAGGAGAGAATCATCCTGGAGTGTGCATTAGGCTCAGCTATCGGGTTCTGGGCTGTGCTTGGTTACATTGGCCTACTGGCTGTCTTTTGCTTAGTGTTAGCTGTCCTAGCTCGGAAACTACCTGATAGTTTTAATGAAGCCAAATTTATCACCTTCAGCATGCTGATATTCTGTGCAGTCTGGATCACCTTTATTCCAGCGTATGTCAGCTCTCCTGGGAAATTTACTGTGGCTGTGGAGATATTTGCCATTCTGGCCTCCAGTTTTGGACTAATATTGTGTATATTTGCTCCAAAGTGTTTCATCATATTGTTTAAGCCAGAAAAGAATACTAAGAAACATTTAATGAACAAAAATTAATCCTCAGACATCTAAGGTTTTGAAATAGTAAAGATACATCATAAGATATAGAGCTTATGCTGTTCACATTTAACACAATCTTCACCTAGTTTATGTAAATATTTTAATTTGCAATAGATAGAAGTGTTACTGTTTTGTTAGTTAAGTTATTTTTCATCATGTGCTCAATAAAGTCTAAATTCATAACACAAATATGTGAAACTGACCTCTGTCTTGACTCTTTGATCACATTATTTCAAATACTGGTATATCATAGAGAAACAATACATGTGTTATCAGCTTAGACAATGATTAAACCGCATAAACAACACATTGAAGGCGTGGATTTGTTAGACTTAACTGTAATATGAGAAAAAGGTGTCAGGGTAGATATCTGGTATACAATGGTGACAAGAGTTACAAGAGGACAAAAGAGATGTAGATTATATTGTATATACAGCCCACAGAAAAGAGTTTTCTATTGTAAAGGGCATCCTGTGTCTAAGAGTACAATAGGCTGACGTGAATCAGAAGGAGGGAAGCTTTGGCTGAGAATCTATAAACCAGTGACAACACACATACAGTATGCCCACATACAGACACTTGAGGGATGGAGATCTCTGCTCTCTTTATTGGCCTGATCCTCTCTCTGGGTTTCAGTGAGATGCATTTAGATTTTATTTTGAATAGTTATGAGGATGGTTTAAAATAAAGACAGGGGAAAACAGAGGATAGGACTGATGCTAGGAGCAGTACTGAGGCCTCATCTGTGATATGTAAGCTCCAGGGTAGCGCCCGTCTACCTGCATTTTCAATGGAGGTGTTTTCTCCATGCACACCTACAAGCAACCAGTGAAGCATAACTACATCACCATGCCTGAGCAAGTAAGGTGTAGAGGCAGGTCAGCAAGAGTGAAAAGTGGTAGATAAGAAATTGTTGAGGGTGTGGGGGGATAAAGATGGTTTGATTCATATCCCCACAACCATGTTGTAAAGGTTTTGTGTGGTTTTGATAAAAAGGAAAACTTAATTCTATTTTTTTGAGAAAAGTGTCAGATCAGTATAGAAATTTTAAGGTAGGGCTATTATATTTGCAAAAATATGAGTGTGACAATGTGAAAAATAAGTGTTTTTGTGTTTCTTAACCAATTAAAACTTGACAATTTTACTGCATACATTAAAATTACTGTTTTGAATTAGTGTTAGTTAGGACAGCTGTCCTCCAGGAACTCATAAAGTGTTGCAGAAAGGAAAACCCATCTGCTGTTATGATTTTATACCATGTCCTAAGGGAGAGATTAGCAATGATACAGGTAATATTTTTTCTGAAGCATATCTACAATGTCAAGTATATGACTATAAAAAGCTTTTTTGATCAATTTTCTTCCAGACTCCACTGATTGTTTCCCTTGCCCCAAGGAGTTCTGGCCTAATGCAGACAGAGACACTTGTTTCCCCAAGCCTGTGGAGTTTCTTTCCTTTGACGAGGTCCTAGGAATCATCCTGGCTGCATTCTCAGTTGGTGGTGCCTGTCTTGCCATTATGACAGTGGCTGTGTTCTTTTATCACAGGACATCCCCGATTGTCAGAGCCAACAACTCTGAGCTGAGCTTCCTGCTGCTCTTCTCCCTGACTCTATGTTTCTTATGTTCATTAACATTCATTGGAGCACCCTCTGACTGGTCCTGCAAGCTGCGCCACACAGCGTTTGGGATGACCTTTGTCCTCTGCATCTCTTGTGTTCTTGGAAAAACTATAGTAGTGTTAATGGCTTTCAGAGCTACACTTCCAGGTAGTAATGTCATGAAATGGTTTGGTCCTCCACAACAAAGAATGACTGTAGTGTCTTTCACATTTGTTCAGGTTTTAATATGTATTATTTGGCTGCTTGTTAGTCCTCCTTTTCCAATGAAAACCTAACTGTATACAAGGAGAGAATCATCCTGGAGTGTGCATTAGGTTCAGCTATTGGGTTCTGGGCTGTCGTCGGGTACATTGGCCTACTGGCTGTCTTTTGCTTAGTGTTAGCTGTCCTAGTTTGGAAACTAACTGATAGTTTTAATGAAGCCAAGCTTATCACCTTCAGCATGCTGATATTTTGTGCAGTCTGGATCACATTTATTCCAGCATATGTCAGCTCACCTGGGAAATTTACTGTGGCTGTGGAGATATTTGCCATTCTGGGCTACAGTTTTGGACTAATACTGTGTATATTTGCTCCAAAGTGTTTCATCATATTGTTCAAGCCAGAGAAGAACACTAAGAAACATTTAATGAACAAAAATCAGTCCTAAGACATCTGAGATTTGGAAATCATCAAGATATAACATAACATATCGGCCTCATGCTATACATTCAATGTAGTCTTTTCTACATTATATATTTTCTGGATTACTAGGTTACAAGTAATTTTCCTAATGTTCAAAACAAAGTCTAAATTCCTCTAAGATTCCTTTGTAACATCTCAACCTACCCCCGCACTGTTACCTCTGGTTATCAATAAAGTGGTTTCCCGGTCTCAGGCTTGTGTTTTTACTTTGGATCTGTTAACATTCCCTTTGACAGATTATTTCAAATATATCACTGTGAACCAATACATTTTCTCATTTATTTGAGATGGTATGGTAAAGGTAAAGGTATCTATTTTTCAGTCTTAATGATCCTTAATGGGGGGTGGCACGTGGCCTTCAAGGGGAAAACTGACACATCAACCTCCTTGAACTTCAGGCACTGTTTGGTCCTCCAGCATTTCTAGCCCCAGGTTCAGGGGAGTCCAGTTTACATTCCTGTAAAAGACGGTGGAGAACCTGTTGTTATCTGAAGAGCATTGGTGCCCACCTCTTGTTGTGAGGCATTCCACTAATGGACGTGTGGAGGCTCTGCATCTGTTGACCAACCAACCCAACATCCAATACCTGCTGTGGTTCTCCCTGATGCCATGAGATGATCCACCTCTGGGGGTGAATGCAGTTGCACATGCACTATGGCAAAGCATACTGTCCTTCCTCTTTATCTCAACCCTTTTCTTTTGGAGAGAGTGAGACAGAATGGTTGTCAGTGGACCACTGCTCATCACTATGGTGTGCATAAATTACCCAGGTGAGGGCTGGATTGTCTGTACAGACCATCCAGGCAGTGAGAACAGGATCCACCATTGCCTGCTACACCCTGTTGGTGCAGGGAAAGGGGGATAGATGCCCTGACTTGTTCAGTAGGATCTATTTTCTCCTTCAGTATCTGCTGAAGAAGGGGCTGTGTCATTCCACTACTAAAATATATAAAGCAGTCATTTATTCCAGTGATGAGGGTTATGAAGAAACTGCACTTGTGAATACAGAGGTCAGGTCAGGGGTCGTGCAGTCAGTGTAAACAAGAAGAATGGTTACAATACCCTTTAGTCCTACTGTAAGAGCTGCATAGCTTACCCAAGTATGTGAATGTGAGGGAAATCGTGAAATACATATAAAGATATTTATTCAGTCTTCACATACTCCCAATATATTATGGTGGAACAGCAAATGTTTTGATTTGATTAAGAAAAAGGATTAAATTATATAAACGACGAAGAGGAAGATATCCAGTGTTCACACGGAGAAAAGAAACAGGGCCACATATTGTACATGCAGCCTAGAGAAAAGACTTGGAAAAGAGTTTATTAAAGGTCATTGGGTGAAGGCATCCTCTCTCTGGTGTATAGGGTGTTGACGCACAGTAGGAGGGAAGCTTTGGTCTGTAAATCTATATAAACCAGTGACTACGGACATACAGTATGCCCACATACAGACAGTTGAAGGATGGAGATCTCTGCTCTCTTTTTTGGTCTGATCCTCTGTCTGGGTTTGTGTGAGCTGGACTTAGCTCTTGCTTTGAATGGTTTTGGGGATGGTCTGAAACAAAGGGCTGAGCTTACAGAGGATAGGACTGGGGCTGGGGTCAGCACTCCGGCCTCATCTGTGAAGTGTAAGCTCCAGGGTGCCACTCGTCTACCTACATTCTCAATGGATGGTGACTACGTCATTGGGGGTGTTTTCTCCATACACTCCTACAAACACACAGTGACGCATAACTACACCACCATGCCTGAGCCACTAACGTGCAGAGGGAGGTTAGTAAGTGGGACAGGTGTGGGATTTGTGGATGCTAGACTTTGTGGGAATAGAAATGTTTTCACTTGTATCATGTGCTGACAATTGTGTTGCAAAGTTTTTGTGTAGTACTGAAAACTATCTTTTAACATGATGAAAAGAAATGATAACTTCATATTTATTTAAATATTATTAATCAGTGAATTGAAAGTCATATGAATTCTGGACTGATATCTCATCCTGTGCTTTAAGTGTTTAGGTAACCGTGTTATGTCTGTTTCACAGATGCAGTGCAGCTACCAGTTACTGTCCATAGCTATGAATTGCACTTCTGCTATGTTGTGTTTTCTGTTAAAATTGGAAATTGTCCTTTTTCAAAATGATATCTGAACAGTTACAAGAGTGTCTTTGTGCAGCGTTGACTACCGTAAACTACGGTTCTCACGTGCAATGATCTTTGCCATCGAGGAGATTAACAACAGCACAGAGCTGCTGCCAGGCATCAAGCTCGGTTATCAGATCCACGACTCATGTGCCTCAGTGCCATTGGCAGTGCATGTGGCTTTCCAGCTTTCAAATGGCCTGGACCCAGTGTTTTACACCAGCAACAACTGTTCACGATCTGGTATGGTGATGGCTATTGTTGGTGAGTCTGGGTCCACATTATCCATCAGCATGTCACGCATTGTCGGGCCCTTTAAAATACCTCTAGTAAGTATTTTGAATTTCTGGGAAACTATGTCTTCAATATAGGGTAGTGCTGATTTTTCTGTCACAGTGAATAATTACACTGATGTTTTCCTTTAGGTGAGTCACTTTTCCACTTGTGCATGCCTGTCTGATAAGCAGCAGTACCCCAGTTTCTTCAGAACAATCCCCAGTGACTATTACCAGGCTGACGCACTGGCCAAGCTGGTAAAACACTTTGGCTGGACTTGGATAGGTGCTATCCGGTCAGATTCAGACTATGGCAATAATGGCATGGCATCTTTCCTGAATGCAGCACAGAAGGAGGGGATCTGTGTGGAATACTCTGAATCTTTTTTTCGGTCCCACCCACAGAGCAGGATCCAGAGAGTAGCTGATGTTATTCGCAGGTTTCTACTTCTCTGAATATGCTTTTGTTCCCTCTGCTGACCCTGATTTTCTGCATGTGAAATGACAAAACACAACACAACATCCTATCTTTTTCCAATTCCTCTCATATTTATAAAATATATTGTTATAAAATTAGTCAGTGAGACCAATATTGTACATTAAACAAACTTCTTTGTGTTAACTATCTTAATACTTATAGTGTTTATACAGTATATAATGTACTTTATGTTTCTCCAGGTCCACAGCTATGGTTATTGTGGCATTTGCAGCTGCTGCAGAAGTAGGGATCCTGCTGGAGGAACTGGCGCGTGAGCCTTCTCCACCTCGCCAGTGGATAGGCAGTGAGGCCTGGGTAACTAACACACACATGCTGAAATACAGCTTTTGTGCTGGAGCCATCGGATTTGCCATTCAGCAATCTGTAATCCCAGGTTTTAGAGAATACTTGCTGGGTCTTCCTTTCTCTGAAGTGGCTGCATCTCCATTGCTTACTGAGTTCTGGGAGGATTCATTCAACTGCAAGCTGCAAAAGAGTGAGAAAGGTTTTTTACACAGTTGACCTCCATAGTTGGGTCCTTGTTGTGTTGTTGACTGTCTGTCTGAGCCTCTTGTGTTAAAAGGTCAGCAAGGTCAAACCCCAGATTTCTATCAAGAGAGAAGTCTGTTCGTATTAAAAAATATACATATATAAACAAATGTGAAAATATGGTCAAGTCTTTTGATGATTCTTGACAAAGTTGTGGATGTTTTTTTTGTTTTTTTAGAAATGTGGCTTATCATCTGATGACTGATTCATGTTTGTGAGTTAATTTACATGAACGTAAAAACAAAATACAAAAAACAAAAATCTGCCTGACAAACTGAAACAGCAGATACATGTGGTGTCAAATAGGCATAAAAGACAAAAAAGACACAAATATAGCTATGTGTTCTTGTAAGGCATGTTTTGTCAGTTGAAAAAAAAAAAAAACAATCAGTGTCAAAGCAGAAAATCACCTTGATATGTCTCTGTGTGTTTTTAGGTGCAGCCATAGACGAAAGAGTGTGTGATGGAACTGAAGACCTACAAACTCTAAAGAGCGCGTACACCGACACATCTCAACTTCGAATCACTAACATGGTGTATAAGGCTGTTTATGCAATAGCACATGCCATTCATAATGCAGTATGTCAGGACACGAATTCTACAACACAATGTGACAAATTCAGCAGTATAGAGTCCAAACATGTAAGTCACAATGAAAAAGTGAAAACACAAATGTTTTAATGAATCATCAATATTTCTTTCCCTCATTATCTTATTTTACTTCGTCCACACAGGTTTTCATGCAGCTAAAGAAAGTAAATTTTTCCCAAAATGGTTATGATGTGTCATTTGATGCCAACGGGGATCCTGTGGCCAAATATGAGCTGGTTAACTGGCAAAAAAGTGAAAATGGCAGCATTGAGATGGTGTCAGTAGGACACTATGATGCATCACTGCCGGTGGGCCAGGAGTTCCGTATCAACAAGAACCTCACCTGGGTTGACGGTGGCACACAAGTAGGGAGCACAAAAGTACACATAGAGGGTTTACACAGGGTCAAACATATGTCTTGAGGTCACTATATGGATAGGGTAGGGTGTGAAGAGATCTGTTCTTAATACAATGACAATGTATTACATGTAAGGCATGTGGGAGAAAATCCTCAGTACTCTTTCAGTGCAGACATTTCGTCCAACATTCAGATAAAAGATAGACAAATAAAGTTCCAAAATTATATTGTCAGATAGAAAATGTGTTCCCTTGCTGAGGTGTGGCAGAGGGATAGTGACGACTTTGTCCTAAAAATACAATGTAAATTAATTTTTACTCAAAATAAGTGTTATTGAATTTGTCCCCCAACAGTTACATTGAAATGGATTTAGCTTTTATTAAAAAGAGGGATGGTTACAAAACCCTTTAATCATACGAGATGTGAAGCACACCTGAATATGTGTGAGTTTGTCTGTTTCTTTTTGCCAGGTGCCTGTGTCAGTGTGCAGTGACAGCTGTTCTCCAGGAACTCGTAAAGTGTTGCAGAAAGGAAAACCCATCTGCTGTTATGACTGTATACCATGTCCTGAGGGAGAAATTAGCAATACTACAGGTTATTGTTTTATTTTTCGCATGCATATCTAAAGCAACAAGTATATGACTGCTAAAGACCTTTTTTTTTTTTCTTATCTTTATTTGTTCTTCAGATTCCACTGATTGTTTACCTTGCCCCAAAGAGTTCTGGCCTAATGCAAAGAAAGACACCTGTTTCCCCAAGCCTGTGGAGTTTCTTTCCTTTGATGAGGTCTTAGGAATTATCCTGGCTGCATTCTCAGTTGGTGGTGCCTGTCTTGCCATTGTTACAGCGGCTGTATTCTTTTATCACAGGACATCCCCGATTGTCAGGGCAAACAACTCTGAGCTGAGCTTCCTGCTGCTCTTCTCCCTGACTCTATGTTTCTTATGTTCATTAACTTTCATTGGAGCACCCTCTGACTGGTCCTGCATGTTGCGCCACACAGCGTTTGGGATCACCTTTGTCCTCTGCATCTCTTGTGTTCTTGGAAAAACTATAGTAGTGTTAATGGCATTCAGAGCTACACTTCCAGGTAGTAATGTCATGAAATGGTTTGGTCCTCCACAGCAAAGAATGACTGTAGTGTCTTTTACATTTGTTCAAGTTTTAATATGTATTATTTGGTTGGTTGTTAGTCCACCTTTTCCAATGAAAAACTTAACTATATACAAGGAGAGAATCATCCTGGAGTGTGCATTAGGCTCAGCTATCGGGTTCTGGGCTGTGCTTGGTTACATTGGCCTACTGGCTGTGTTTTGCTTAGTGTTAGCTGTTCTAGCTCGGAAACTACCTGATAGTTTTAATGAAGCCAAATTTATCACCTTCAGCATGCTGATATTCTGTGCAGTCTGGATCACGTTTATCCCAGCGTATGTCAGCTCTCCTGGGAAATTTACTGTGGCTGTGGAGATATTTGCCATTCTGGCCTCCAGTTTTGGACTAATACTGTGTATATTTGCTCCAAAGTGTTTCATCATATTGTTTAAGCCAGAAAAGAATACTAAGAAACATTTAATGAACAAAAATTAATCCTAAGACATCTGAAGTTTGGAAATAATAAAGATACATCATAAGATATAGAGCTTATGCTGTTCACACTCAACACAATCTTCACCTAGTTTATGTAAATATTTTAATTTGCAATAGATAGAAGTGTTACTGTTTTGTTAGTTAAGTTATTTTTCATCATGTGCTCAATAAAGTCTAAATTCATAACACAAATATGTGAAACTGACCTCTGTCTTGACTCTTTGATCACATTATTTCAAATACTGGTATATCATAGAGAAACAATACATGTGTTATCAGCTTAGACAATGATTAAACCACTTAAACAACACATTGAAGGCGTGGATTTGTTAGACTTAACTGTAATATGAGAAAAAGGTGTCAGGGTAGATATCTGGTATACAATGGTGAGAAGAGTTACAAGAGGACAAAAGAGATGTAGATTATATTGTATATACAGCCCACAGAAAAGAGTTTTCTATTGTGAAGGGCATCCTGTTTCTAAGAGTACAATAGTCTGACGTGAATCAGAAGGAGGGAAGCTTTGACTGAGAATCTATAAACCAGTGACAACACACATACAGTATGCCCACATACAGACACTTGAGGGATGGAGATCTCTGCTCTCTTTATTGGCCTGATCCTCTCTCTGGGTTTCAGTGAGATGCATTTAGATTTTATTTTGAATAGTTATGAGGATGGTTTGAAACAAAGACAGGGGAAAACAGAGGATAGGACTGATGCTAGGAGCAGTACTGAGGCCTCATCTGTGATATGTAAGCTCCAGGGTAGCGCCCGTCTACCTGCATTTTCAATGGATGGTGACTACGTTATTGGAGGTGTTTTCTCCATGCACACCTACAAGCAACCAGTGAAGCATAACTACATCACCATGCCTGAGCAAGTAAGGTGTAGAGGCAGGTCAGTAAGAGTGAGAAGTGGTAGATAAGAAATTGTTGAGGGTGTGGGGGGATAAAGATGGTTTGATTCATATCCCCACAACCATGTTGTAAAGGTTTTGTGTAGTTTCGATAAAAAGGAAAACTTAATTCTATTTTTTTGACAAAAGTGTCAGATCAGTATTATCTTATATTTGCAAAAATATAAGAGTGTGACAATATGAAAAATAAGTGTTTTTGTGTTTCTTAACCAATTAAGACTTGACAATTTTACTGCATACATTAAAATTACTGTGAGTTTGTCCAGTGTTTTGAATTTTGGTGGTCAGGTCACTCTGATGTATATTTTGTTCACAGCTGCAATTCAGTTATCAGTTATTCTCTGAAACTATGAATTGCAATTCTGTTTCTCTGTGTTTTATGTTAAAATTGTGAATTTTCCTCTACATATCTAAATTTGATAAGTTACATTCATGTCTGTGTACAGGATTGACTTCCGTGAACTGCGCTTCTCACGTGCAATGGTCTTTGCCATCAAGGAGATTAACAACAGCACAGAGCTGCTGCCCGGCATCAAACTTGGTTATGAGATCCATGACGCATGTGCCTCAGTGCCCTTAGCAATGCATGCAACGTTCCAACTTTCAAATGGCCTGGACCCAGAGTTTTACACCGGCCACAATTGCTCACATTCTGGCATGGTGATGGGTATTGTTGGTGAGTCTGGGTCCACGCCATCTATCAGCATGTCACGCATCATCGGGTCATTTAACATCCCTCAAGCAAGTATTTTGAGTTCC
Source organism: Argyrosomus regius (assembly GCA_946959425.1). NCBI lineage: Eukaryota > Metazoa > Chordata > Actinopteri > Sciaenidae > Argyrosomus > Argyrosomus regius. The sequence goes on from OX336889.1 coordinate 10,510,780, forward strand.
TTGTAAACTATGTGATTAATATAGGTCATTGCTTATCTTTTTTTCGTTCAAGGACTACACTGCTTTTTTTCTTCTCTAGGTGAGCCACTTTTCCACTTGTGCGTGCCTGTCTGATAAACGGCAGTACCCGAGTTTCTTCAGAACAATCCCCAGTGACCAGTTCCAGGTGGATGCGCTGGCCAAGCTGGTAAAATACTTTGGCTGGACTTGGATAGGTGCTGTCCGGTCAGATTCGGACTATGGCAATAATGCCATGGCATCTTTCCTGGATGCAGCACAGAAGGAAGGGATTTGTGTGGAATACTCTGAATCTTTCTATCGGACCCATCCACAGAGCAGGATCCAGAGAGTAGCTGATGTTATCCGCAGGTTTGTACATCAATGATTGTGCTTTGTTCCCTGGGCTGAGACAGATTTTCTGCATAGATAACAAGTAAAAAATGCGGCATCACTTTAGCTTTTATATTGATCATTCATTTATGTAATTTCTCTCACATTATAATAATTATATATATTTTTATAAAAATAGAATTAATTAAACCACCCCTTTAAATGCAACACACCAAAAATATAAAGTATCTCTCATGTTTCTTTGTGTTAACTATCTTGAAACCTATATTGGTATAATTTCACTCACTATAATATCTCTTCAGGTCAACAGCTGTGGTTGTTGTGGCATTTCTAGCTGCTACAGAATTGAGGATCCTGATGGAGGAGCTAACGCATGAGCCTTCTCCACCTCGCCAGTGGATAGGCAGTGAGGGTTGGGTCACCAACCGAGACTTACTGAGGTTCAGCTTCTGTGCTGGAGCCATTGGATTTGGCATTCAGAAATCTGTCATACCAGGTCTGAGAGAATTTCTGCTGGATCTCTCTCCCACTACAGTGGCTGCCTCTCCAGTGCTTACTGACTTCTGGGAGGATGCATTCAACTGCAGGATAGGAAAAGGTGAGAAATTTGCTTTGTAATATAATATGAAATCGTAAATTGCAAAAATGACAAAAGTACAGATATATATTCATGTTCTTAAAAGGCGAGTCTAGCAGTTGAAACTCAAACAAAGAAAAATAATGTAAGCCTCTGTCTCTGAGTGTTTTTAGGTGCAGCCATAGGTGAGAGTGTGTGTGATGGATCTGAAGACTTAGAAACTCTACAGAGCCCGTACACTGACACATCTCAACTCCGAATCACTAACATGGTGTATAAGGCTGTTTATGCAATAGCACATGCCATTCATAATGCAGTGTGTCAGAACACAAATTCTTCAACTCACTGTGACAAATTTAGCAGGATAGAGTCCAAACAGGTCAGTTTAAATAAATGAACACCACAATGTTCTTTTTTTTTATCTTACTTTTTCTTTAATCGCCTCAATTGTCTTATTTTACTTCATCCTCACAGGTTCTCATGCAGCTAAAGAAAGTTAATTTTTCTCAAAATGGTTATGATGTGTCATTTGATGCCAATGGGGATCCTGTGGCCAAATACGAACTTATTAACTGGCAGAAAAGTGAGAGTGGCAACATTGAATTGGTGACAGTAGGACACTATGATGCATCACTGCCGGTGGGCCAGGAGTTCCGCATCAACAAGAACCTCACCTGGGTTGACGGTGGCACACAAGTAAAAATTAAACATGTTTGCATTTCAAATTTTAATCTTAAAGAGGACAATCGTTTTTTTGTACCTGTTTGTCCTGTCCACACTGACTGTCGTAAGACTTGTTCCTCATACAATTACAATGTGGGAGATGTGGGAAAGAATCCACAGTTGTCTTTGGCGTAAACATAACTCATGAGATTGTATCGTTGTATCTCCCAAAATTACAGTACTGCAGATGGACCATAATAAAAACATGTAATTTATACAAAGAAGATTTTAACATACTGTAGGAAGAAATCAACTTAATTTTTTCTGAGTTTGACTGCTGAAGGCACATTTAAATTTTAGATGAATGCATTTTTACACAAACTAGTGCTATGGTATTTGTCACTCAGCAGTGCCATTAAAATAGACAGGATTTCTTTATAGCCAGTTTAAAGAAGAGGAATGGTTACAATATCCTTTAACTGTCAGAAATGCATAGCACACCTGTATATGTGTAAGTTTGTTCGTATCTCTGTGCCAGGTGCCTGTGTCAGTGTGCAGTGACAGTTGTCCTCCAGGAACTCGTAAAGTTTTGCAGAAAGGAAAACCCATCTGCTGTTATGACTGTATACCATGTCCTGAGGGAGAGATTAGCAATGATACAGGTAATATTTTTGTTCTCATGCATATCTACAACATCAAATATATGACTGCTGATAGCATTTTCTCATTTCTCTCATTTCTCTCTTTTTTATTATTATTATTTCAGATTCCCTTGATTGTTTCCCTTGCCCGAAAGAGTTTTGGCCTAATGCAGAGAGAGACACTTGTTTCCCCAAGCCCGTGGAGTTTCTTTCCTTTGAGGAGGTCCTAGGAATCATCCTGGCTGCATTCTCAGTTGGTGGTGCCTGTCTTGCCATTGTGACAGCGGCTGTGTTCTTTCATCACAGGACATCCCCGATTGTCAGGGCCAACAACTCTGAGCTGAGCTTCCTGCTGCTCTTCTCCCTGACTCTATGTTTCTTATGTTCATTAACTTTCATTGGAGCACCATCTGACTGGTCGTGCATGCTGCGCCACACAGCGTTTGGGATCACCTTCGTCCTCTGCATCTCTTGTGTTCTCGGAAAAACTATAGTAGTGTTAATGGCATTCAGAGCTACACTTCCAGGAAGTAATGTCATGAAATGGTTTGGTCCTCCACAGCAAAGAATGACTGTAGTGTCTTTCACATTAATTCAAGTTTTAATATGTACCATTTGGCTGGTTGTTAGTCCCCCTTTTCCAATGAAAAACCTAACTGTATACAAGGAGAGAATCATCCTGGAGTGTGCATTAGGCTCAGCTATTGGGTTCTGGGCTGTGCTTGGGTACATAGGCCTACTGGCTGTCTTTTGCTTAGTGCTAGCTGTCCTAGCTCGGAAACTACCTGATAATTTTAATGAAGCCAAACTTATCACCTTCAGCATGCTGATATTCTGTGCAGTCTGGATCACATTTATCCCAGCATATGTCAGCTCTCCTGGGAAATTTACTGTGGCTGTGGAGATATTTGCCATTCTGGCCTCCAGTTTTGGACTTATACTGTGTATATTTGCTCCAAAGTGTTTCACCATATTGTTTAAGCCAGAGCAGAACACCAAGAAACATTTAATGAACAAAAATTAATCCTAAGACATCTGAAGTTTGGAAATAATCAAGATATATCTTAAGATATAGTGCTTATGCTGTCCATAATAATTCAAAATTATTATAGGCATTTTACCTGGGTAAATGAGCACATTTTACTGGCATGTATGATAGCTTTTCATTATTTTTCATTAGTGTTTTAGTTGTGTATGGAAAAGCAGTTCACTTTCACGTGTATTTGGTTTTATAGTATGTGTTTAGTTTAAGATGCGTATATGAGAGGACAAGTTCATGAACACATATGAGTGGTAATTCTGAATAATGACCCCAACAGCCCCCCAAGATACATATTTTTATATCTGGCATAATGATTACTTATGATGCAGCACAGATTCGGTTAAATGCATGAAAATACATTACCCTTTACTTAGTTTAGTTAGTACTTAAAGCATACGTTATTATAGATCCATCAAAATGTGCTTCTCTTTACTTAACCCATATTGTAAAATGAAAATGTATGACACTGTTATAGCATACTCCTAAATTCACTTGACTGTTGCAGTGTACTTATAGGTGAGTATAGGTAGTCATAATCTATTATAATCAGTCAACCTCAAGTTTAGAACAAGTCAAGAGCATCCATAATGTACTTCAAATTATACTTCATTACAAGTCACATATATAATGTTTTCTGACTTCTGTTGTCATGCATTAGAAAAAGAAAAATGTGTCTATGAGTATGGTCATGAAGCATTGGGAAAGCATTATGATTCACTATGCGTGCCTCCATAATGAACAACAGATAGAAGTGTTACTGTTTTGGTTTACACGTTTTTTTTTCATCATGTGCTCAATAAAGTCTAAATTCATAACATATGACACTGACCTCTGTCTTGACTCTTTGATAACTTTATTTCAAATACTGGTATATCATAGTGGAACAATAAATCTTGTATGTCTGTATGTGTTATCAGCTGAAAAAAGGATTAAACCACATAAACAACACATTGAAGGTGTCTATTTGTCAGACTTCACTGAATATGAGCTGCAAAGTGTAAAAGTTGTAAGGGTAGATCATATTAGGAAGCTATTTGGTGTACAATGGTGACAAAAGTTGAAAGAGGAGAAAGCAGATAAGGGCACACAATGTAGATTATATTGTACTGTATATGCAGCCCACAGAAAAGAGTTTGAAAAGAGTTTATTGAAATCTATTGTGAAGGACATCCTCTCTCTGATAGGTAGTAGGCTGACGTACATTAGAAGGAGGGAAGCTTTGGCTGAGAATCTATAAACCAGTGACGACACACATACAGTATGCCCACATACAGACACTTGAGGGATGGAGATCTCTGCTCTCTTTATTGGCCTGATACTCTCCCTGGGTTTGAGTGAGTTACATTTCACTCTTGCCTTGAATAGTTTGAAACAAAGACAGAGGCAAACAGAGGATAGGACTGATGCTGGGGGCAGTACTGAGGCCTCATCTGTGAAATGTAAGCTCCAGGGTACTGCTCGTCTACCTGTATTTTCAATGGATGGTGACTACGTTATTGGAGGTGTTTTCTCCATACACACCTACAAGCAAACAGTGAAGCATAACTACACCACCATGCCTGAGCAAGTAAGGTGTAGAGGCAGGTCAGTATGAGTGAGAAGTGGTAGATAAGGTGCTAAGAGTGTGTGGTGATAAAAATGGTTTGATTTATATGCCTACAATAATGTTGTAAAGGTTTTCTGTGGTTTTAGGAAAAAGAAAAAAACAATTATATATATATATTTTACAAATGTGTCAAATCAGTATAGAAATCTAAAGTAGGCCTATTATATTTGTAAAAATAGAGGAGTGTGACAATATGAAAAAGAAGTCGGGGGGGGCTGTGGCTCAGGAGGTACAGCAGGTCGTTCACTAATCAGATGATTGGTGGTTCGATCCCCGGCTCCTCCAGTCTGCATGTTGAAGTGTCCTTGGGCAAGATACTGAACCCCAAATTGCTCCCTGTAAGTCGCTTTGGATAAAAGCGTCAGCTAAATGTAAATGTAAATGTTTTTGTGTTTCACAACTAAAATTATTGGTTTATTTGAAAACTGATTCATAAACAGGATAAAAACAAATTAAGACTTGAACATTGTTACTGGATACATTGAAATTCCTGTGAGTTTGTACTCGTATCTAATCCTTAGTTAAATTTTGGTGGTCAGGTCACTTTGTGATGTGTGTGATGTATGTTTGGTTCAGAGATGCAGTGCAGCGATCAGTTATTTTCCATTAACCATGAATTGCAGTTCAACTTTTCTGTGTTTTCTGTTAAAATTGTGATTTTTCCTCATTATATCTAAATTTGAACAGTGACGTGAATGTCTGTGTGCAGGATTGACTCCCGTGAACTGCGCTTCTCACGTGCAGTGGTCTACGCCATTGAGGAGATTAACAACAGCACAGAGCTGCTGCCAGGCATCAAACTTGGTTATGAGATCCACGACTCATGTGCTTCAGTGCCCATAGCAATGCATGTGACATTCCAGCTTTCAAATGGCCTGGACCCTATGTTTTACACCGGCCACAATTGCTCTCATTCTGGTATGGTGATGGGTATTGTTGGTGAATCTGGGTCCACGCCATCAATCAGTATGTCACGCATCATCGGCTCATTTAACATTCCTCTAGTAAGTATTTTGAATTCCTTGTAATCTATGTGTTTAACATACTGTAGGCCACTGCTTTATTTTCCTTTTTCTTTTCCAAGAATTACACTGTTGTTTTTCTTTAGGTGAGCCACTTTGCCACTTGTGCATGTCTGTCTGATAAGCAGCAGTACCCAAGTTTCTTCAGAACAATCCCCAGTGACCAGTTCCAGGCTGATGCACTGGCCAAGCTGGTAAAATACTTTGGCTGGACTTGGATAGGTGCTGTCCGGTCAGATTCGGACTATGGCAATAATGGCATGGCGACTTTCCTGGACGCAGCACAGAAGGAGGGAATCTGTGTGGAATACTCTGAATCTTTCTATCGGACCCACCCACAGAGCAGGATCCAGAGAGTAGCTGATGTTATCCGCAGGTTTGTACAACACTGTTGCCTTTGTTCCCTAAGCTGAGATGGACTTTCTGCAACCTTTTTCATCATGTTAATTTGTCTCACATTATAATTATATATATTTTTTATAAAAATAGCATTAATTAAACCTCCCCTGTAAATGCAACACACCAAAAATATAAAGTATCTCTCATGTTTTTTGTGTTAACTATCTTGAAACCTGTATTGGTATAATTTCATTCACTATAATATCTCTTCAGGTCAACAGCTGTGGTTGTTGTGGCATTTCTAGCTTCTACAGAATTGAGGATCCTGATGGAGGAACTGTCGCGTGAACCTTCTCCACCTCGCCAGTGGATAGGCAGTGAGGGTTGGGTCACCAACCGAGACATGCTGAGGTTCAGCTTCTGCGCTGGAGCCATTGGATTTGGCATTCAGAAATCTGTCATACCAGGACTGAGAGAATTCTTGGTGGATCTCTCTCCCACTACAGTGGCTGCCTCTCCAGTGCTTACTGAATTCTGGGAGGATGCATTTAACTGCAGGCTGGAAAAAAGTGAGACATTTTGATCTTTTGACTGCCGTAAAAAAATCTGTTTGCAAAATTGTATATATACAATTAACAAAAGTGTATATGTATTGCTGCAGGGCATGTTTGGTAGTCAAAATAAACAAAGATAACACTATTATTGTCAGATCTCAGAGACAAACTATTTTGTGTCTGTGTGTTTTTAGGTGCAGCCATAGACGAAAGAGTGTGTGATGGAACTGAAGACCTACAAACTCTAAAGAGCGCGTACACCGACACATCTCAACTTCGAATCACTAACATGGTGTATAAGGCTGTTTATGCAATAGCACATGCCGTTCATAATGCAGTATGTCAGGACACGAATTCTACAACACAATGTGACAAATTCAGCAGTATAGAGTCCAAACATGTAAGTCACAATGAAAAAGTGAAAACACAATTTTTATGTCCTTTAATGAAAAGTTCATCAATATTTCTTTCCCTCATTATCTTATTTTACTTCGTTCACACAGGTTTTCATGCAGCTAAAGAAAGTAAATTTTTCCCAAAATGGTTATGATGTGTCATTTGATGCCAACGGGGATCCTGTGGCCAAATATGAGCTGGTCAACTGGCAAAAAAGTGAGAGTGGCAACATTGAATTGGTGACAGTAGGACACTATGATTCATCACTGCCGGTGGGCCAGGAGTTCCGCATCAACAAAAACCTCACCTGGGTTGACGGTGGCACAAAAGTTAGCAAAAATTTAACGTGTGCATTTCAAATTTGGTTATCTTAAAGAGGACAATCAGTTTTTTGTACCTGTTTGTCCTATCCATACTGGCTGTGATTTGTTCCTCATACAATTACAATGTGAGAGATGTGGGAAAGAATCCACAGTTGTCTTTGGTGGAACAGTACAGTATTGTAATTTATACAAAGAAGATTTTAACATTTAGAGTTTGACTGCTGAAGGCAAAACCAGTGCTGTGGTATTTGTCAACCAACAGTGACACTGAAATAGCTTTAGGACAGGATTTCTTTATAGCCAGTTTAAAGAAGAGGAACGGTTACAATATGCTTTAATTGTCAGAAATGCATAACACACCTGAATATGTGTAAGTTTGTTTGTATCTATTTTCCAGGTGCCTGTGTCAGTGTGCAGTGACAGCTGTCCTCCAGGAACTCGTAAAGTGTTGCAGAAAGGAAAACCAATCTGCTGTTATGACTGTATACCATGTCCTGAGGGAGAGATTAGCAATGATACAGGTAATATTTTTGTTCTCATGCATGTCTACAACATCAAGTATATAACTGCTGAAAGCATTTTCTGATTTATTATTATTATTATTATTATTATTATTATTATTATTATTATTATTTCAGATTCCCTTGATTGTTTCCCTTGCCCCAAGGAGTTCTGGCCTAATGCAGAGAGAGACACTTGTTTCCCCAAGCCTGTGGAGTTTCTTTCCTTTGACGAGGTCCTAGGAATCATCCTGGCTGCATTTTCAGTTGGTGGTGCCTGTCTTGCCATTGTTACAGCATTTGTGTTTTTTCGTCACAGAACATCCCCAATTGTCAGGGCCAACAACTCTGAACTGAGCTTCCTGCTGCTCTTCTCCCTGACTCTATGTTTCTTATGTTCATTAACTTTCATTGGAGCACCATCTGACTGGTCTTGCATGCTGCGCCACACAGCGTTTGGGATCACCTTTGTCCTCTGCATCTCTTGTGTTCTCGGAAAAACTATAGTAGTGTTAATGGCCTTTAAAGCTACACTTCCAGGTAGTAATGTCATGAAATGGTTTGGTCCTCCACAGCAAAGAATGACTGTAGTGTCTTTTACATTTGTTCAAGTTTTAATATGTATTATTTGGTTGGTTGTTAGTCCACCTTTTCCAATGAAAAACTTAACTATATACAAGGAGAGAATCATCCTGGAGTGTGCATTAGGCTCAGCTATCGGGTTTTGGGCTGTGCTCGGGTACATAGGCCTACTGGCTGTCTTTTGCTTAGTGTTAGCTGTCCTAGCTCGGAAACTCCCTGATAATTTTAATGAAGCCAAGCTTATCACCTTCAGCATGCTGATATTTTGTGCAGTCTGGATCACCTTTATCCCAGCATATGTCAGCTCACCTGGGAAATTTACTGTGGCTGTGGAGATATTTGCTATCTTGGCCTCCAGTTTTGGACTAATACTGTGTATATTTGCTCCAAAGTGTTTCATCATATTGTTTAAGCCAGAGCAGAACACCAAGAAACATTTAATGAACAAAAATTAATCCTCGAACATCTAAGGTTTGGGAATATTTAAGATTGCAACATGCAGTCTAGAGCTCATGCTTTGCAGATTTAACAGTCTTCTTTGTGATTTAATATTAACATTCTCATATTATATTGAATATTTTTCTTGTGTTTTTTAAAGTCCTTTTTACATGTAATCTTTTTGTTTCACAAATTATTTTTTGTCATGTGCTTAATAAAGTATAAATTCATAAACAAAACTGGTCACTGTCATGACCTGAGACTCTCTGCTCTCTGTTAACACTAGTTACAAATAACTTTACACATAAGTAGCAGAGGTCACAATATACCAGCAGAGTGAAAATGGTTGGTGTTACATCTTGCATTTTTAATATAAGAGGGGAGTCAGATTGTGACAGATGTAAAATGTAACCTGAAAAAATCTGACTCCCCTCCTTTTTTCCTCTCTGTTAACACTAGTTACAAATAACTTTACACAGTCGTAGCAGAGGTCACAATATGCCAGCAGAGTGAAAATGGTTGGTGTTACATCTTGCATTTTTAATATAAGAGGGGAGTCAGATTGTGACAGATGTAAATTGTGACCCGAAAAAATCTGACTCCCCTCCTTTTCTCCTCTCTGTTAACACTAGTTACAAATAACTTTACACAGAAGTAGCAGAGGTCAAAGTATGCCAGCAGAGTGAAAATGGTTGGTGTTACTTATTGTACAGACAGACAGATAGACAGACATGGAATTTGTTTTCAAAAGTCAGTGCATATACAATAACCACACCAGGCTATACAGAATATACATAAACCCATAACATTTCATTCCCCGCCTGTCATAACACACGTAGGCTATCACTCGTGCAGTGCATGCACGTTCACGCGAAGGGGAGTCGGATTCTGAGTTTATTTCATATACCCAGCTTCTAAATCTGAGTCTGAGACTATTTTTTAAAACTAATTAATATTTACGACTCATGCTGGTATGCTTCAAGTCAATGTCGTTCTGATGGTATAATGTTTTTTTCTAATTAAGACATCCATTTTGGTGGTTTATTACATAATGCACCAAATTATTACATTTTCTTGATGAAAAAAGTGCAACACTCGCATTTTGTAATTACTGATGCAATATGTAACAACTTATTACAAAATGTGGCAGATTATTACAAAATGCGGCGTTATTACATAATGAAGTGAAAACGTATTACATTATTACATAATGGGGCGTTATTACATAATGTGGCACTACAAGGGTTAATGATTTTTGATATGGGAAATGGACCCACAAACCTGGGAGCCAACTTCTTGGAGTGCACGTGAAGAGGTAAGCCACACCCTCTGGCCTGACCTGTAGGGAGGAGCCGGTCGTCTGTGTTGGTCTGCTGCCACTTTCATCCGGGCCGAACTCCGCAGGAGTACCCGCCGAGCACCAACCCAAATCCGGCGACAGCGTCTGACCATGGCATGAGCTGAGGGAACCGCAACCTCCTTCTCATTTTCAGGGAACAGGGGGGGCTGGTAGCCGTTGACACACTGGAAGGGTGAGAGACCTGTGGCAGATGAGGGAAGGGTGTTGTGGGCGTATTCCACCCAGGTGAGGTGGTTACTCCAAGTGGCTTGGTTCTGGGAGACCAGGCATCGAAGGCCTGTCTCAAGCTCCTGGTTGAGGCGTTCATTTTGACCATTAGACTGTGGGTGGTATCCGGACGGTTGCGCCAAGGAGCTGGCAAAACTCTTTCCAAAAGCCGGAAACAAACTGCGGTCCTCTGTCTGAAACGATGTCACGGGGAAAACCATGGATCCTGAAGACCTGAGTCATCATGACTTCTGCTGTCTCATTAGCAGAGGGTAACTTAGCAAGTGGAATGAAATGTGCCATTTTAGAAAAACGGTCGACCACTGTCAGGATGGTGGTGTTACCTTTTGATGGTTGGAATCCGGTCACAAAATCCATGGAAATGTGGGACCATGGTCATTTAGGAACAGGCAGCGGGTGAAGCAAGCCCACCTGAGCCCGAGGCGAGATCTTATTCCGGGCACACACTGGACAGGCCGCCACATACTTGGATACCTCTTTTTCCATGGCTGGCCACCAGAACCGCTGCTTGTTGACATACATAGTTCTTTTGACACCTGGATGGCATGTGAGCATGTACGTGTGAGCCCAGTGGATTACCTTGGAGCGTAATGACACCGGGACAAACAAACAGTTACTTGGACACCCACTAGGTGCTGGGCTCACAACATTTGCCTGCTTCACATCTGATTCTATCTGCCATGACCGCTCCAACCACACGGTTCAGTGGAAGGATTGTTTCGGGTTCTTTGGCAACAGGTTCAGGATCATGAAGGCGGGACAGAGCATCAGGTTTGGTATTTTGTGAGCCTGGTCGAAAAGATATCGTGAAATTGAACCTGTTAAAGAACAGGGTCCATCTAGCCTGGCGTGAATTCATTCTCTTAGCTTTCCTGATATATTCCAAGTTCTCATGGTCTGTCCACACTAAAAAAGGTTAGTCTGCCCCCTCTAACCAGTGCCTCCATTCTTCAAGCGCTGCTTTCGCAGCCAACAGTTCTTTGTTCCCCACATCATAGTTCCTTTCCGCCGGAGTCAACTTACGTGACAGATAGGTGCAGGGGTGCATCCTGTTGTCTTTGGCGGACCTCTGTGACAACACCGCCCCAATGCCCTCGTTGGATGCATCAACTTCAACCACAAACTGCCGTTGGGGGTCGGGAACAGTGAGTACTGGTGCGGTGGTAAACCTTTCCTTGAGGCATTGGAAAGCTTTCTCAGCCTCCGTTCCCCCTCTGTTCCACAGGAAAGGAGGCTCACACATCTTTCAAATTCGCACTGCTGACTTCTTTCCCCGCAAGAGATAAGCCCTGTGATTTTCAGGCTGATATCATTACATTTGACCGTTTAAGACAGGGGGAACGCATCCTGACGGCTTGGATTGTGACCGCCAGATCCGGTTCCCCCTCTGTTCCGCGGGAAAGGAGGCTCACACATCTTTCAAATTCGCACTGCTGACTTCTTTCCCTGCAACGGATAAGCCCTGTTATTTTCAGGCTGATATCATTAAATGTGACCGTTTAAGACAGGGGAACGCATCCTGGCAGCTTGAAATGAAACTGCCAGATACCGTTCCCTGTCTGTTCCACAGGAAAGGAGGCTCACACGTCTTTCAAATTTGCACTGCTTACTTCTTTCCCCGCAACAGAGAAGCCCTGTGATTTTCAGGCTGATATCATTAATTTTGACTGTTTAAGACAGGGGGAACGCATCCTGACGGCTTGGAATGTGACTGTCAGATCCCGTTCCCCCTCTATTCCGCGGGAAAGGAGGCTCACACATCTTTCAAATTCACACTGCTGACTTCGTTCCCTGCAAAAGATAAGCCCTGTGATTTTCAGGCTGATATCATTAGATTTGACCGTTTAAGACAGGGGGAACGCATCCTGGCAGCTTGAAATGAGACTGCCAGATACCGTTCCCCCCTCTGTTCCACTGGAAAGGAGGCTCACACATCTTACAAATTTGCACTGCTGACTTCTTTCCCCGCAACAGATAAGCCCTGTGATTTTCAACCTGCGGAGCCTCCTGCGGTTCCCCCTCTCGCCTGCAGTGTCAGACAACCTTGTGTCACCGCTGAGCACAGCGCACATATCCCATGCCCCTATCGGCCATGAGAGCACCCCCATACACTGCCCCACTAGTCGATCGAACCCGGGTCAATCAGTACCCAAAATAAGGGGGTGCGCCGGGTGGGAATTAACCGCAGTCTTCACGCTATGCTTTTTTCCCTAGTATTGAATTTCCACCGGTACTACAGGTACTGGGGGAGGGTGCTGGAGGGCCAACAACCTCAATCACTTGACCAACCTCCATGAGTGGGCACTCACAGTGGAAGTGTCTGGGCTGCCTGCACCTCCAGCACTCCTGCCCTGCTGCCTGAGGGACCCCCTGTGGGCCAAGAGCAGCACCTGTAGCGGCTGGAACCTGTGGCGGTAGGAAAACAGAGGGAGAGTTAGCGCGGGGAAGAGGAGAGGGTCGAGCTAGGGTGATGTACCATGCCCCCTCCACACAGCGACTAGGCCTCCTCCTCGACTGGACATCCTGGACGCACTGACAAAGTCACAGTCCATGGCACACAGTTCAGTCAAGGCCTTATTATCTCCACATTTCAACCAAGTCTCAGTAATAAAAGAAAACTCCAGATCATGAGTCACAAAGAAGTTCCTTAGGATAAAATTCTTATTGCACATTGACCTTGTGTTGATTATTGTCATATTAATTGGAGTTGATTGAAGGGACTGTTTATATTTACTGTCATGAACTTGGTGAAATCAACTTGTCTATCACCATCCATGCCAAGTAGACACAAATGGCGACACATGCACACACTAGTGATGTGATGAACGAAATGACTCAAAAAAAGATTCGTTCAATTTACTGTCCGAGAGTAAGAGATCAGAGTCAGTAAAAAGAGTCGAACTTCCCAACACTAGCACACACCATTATCGTAACCTTCCTTTGTATCTAGGTGCCTTAGATAGCATGCAGTGACAGCTGTTGTCCAGGAAATCTTTAAGTGCTGCATAAAGGAAAACCCATCTGTTGTTTTGATTGACTACCAAGTCCTGAGCGAGTGATTAGCAATGCTACAGGTATTTTTTATTTTAATTTTTTTGCCAATAACATCTACAACATCAAACATTTGAACAGTAAAATACCTTTTTAATTCATTTTTTAACCAATAAAAAAAAAAAACTAACAACAAACACTAATATTACTAATATTATTATTATATAATATGATACTAATATGAACAAAAACAAATGAAAAAAGGTAGACAGAGACACTTCATGTAGATTTTATTGCAGTGCATACAGCCCATAACAAAAGTCTTTGAAATGACTTCATCAAAGATCATTAAGTCCTCTCTCTGATGTATAATGAGTTGACGTACAGTAGTAGGAGGGAAGTTTTTATCTGAAAATCTATAAAAAAACCCAGTGAAAACACAGATACAGACATTTGAGGGATGGAGATCTCAACTCTCTTTATTGGCCTGATCCTCTCTCTGGGTTTGTGTGAGCTGCATTCAGCTCTTGTCTTGAGTGGTCCTGGGGATAATCTGACACAAAGGACTGGGCATAAAAAAGACAGGACTGCTGCTGGGTTCAGCACTGAGGCCTCATCTATGAAATGTAAGCTCCAGGGTACTGCTCGTCAACCTGCATTCTCAATGGATGGTGACTACGTTATTGGGGGTGTTTTCTCCATACATTACTACAAACAGACAGTAAAGCATAACTACACCACCATGCCTGAGCCACTGATGTGCACAGGAAGGTTAGTAAGAGGGAGAACTGGTGGATGATAAAAAGATGTTACACTGTGTGAAGATAGAAATGTTTTATTTGCATGATGCAATTATAATCCTCTGGAAAGCTTTTATTTACCATTGCAAACTTCAAGAAAATAATTTAATTTCATTTGTTATTATTTTCAGTGCTAAATGAGTAGTTTAGTAATCTGAAATGCAGGTATTGCATTCACAAACTTTGCAGCATTTTTGTGTTTCTTAGCTGACAATAAATGTTTAACACTAGTTTTATCAATATTAAATAGAATGAAAACATACATGAAGTTTAGTTAATTAACTATCCATGAATTACAATTATACTGAATTGTGGACTCAATTTTGGTAGTCAAGTAACTGTAAAGTATATTTGGTTCACAGATGCAGTGCACTTATTGTCTGTAACTATGAATTGCATAGCGATGCATGTGTCATTCCAGCTTTCAAATGGCCTGGACCCTGTGTTTTACACCGGTGACAATTGTTCACAATCTGGTATGGTGATGGCTATTGTTGGTGAGTCTGGGTCCACACGATCCATCAGTATGTCACGCATCATCGGGCCCTTTAATATTCCTCAAGTAAATATTTTTACATTTCTGGCAAACTATGTGTTCAATATCAGTCAGTGCTGATTTTTGTTTTGCCTGTTCCATCAAAGCAACATACACTCTTTTTCCCCTTCAGGTGAGCCACTTTGCCACTTGTGCATGCCTGTCTGATAAGCAGCAGTACCCCACTTTCTTCAGAACAACCCCCAGTGACCAGTTCCAGGCTGATGCACTGGCCAAGCTGGTAAAAAACTTTGGCTGGACTTGGATAGGTGCTGTCCGGTCAGATTCAGACTATGGCAATAATGGCATGGCGTCTTTCTTGAATGCAGCACAGAAGGAGGGGATCTGTGTGGAATACTCTGAATCTTTCTATCGGACCCACCCACAGAGCAGGATCCAGAGAGTAGCTGATGTTATCCGCAGGTTTGTACATCAATGATTGTGACTTTGTTCCCTGTGCTGACATTGACCCACTGCACACAAATCACACAAAATTATGAGATGGGATATTATCATGTTTCTTTGTGTTAACTAACTTGATAATTGCATTCATATAATATAATGCAGTATAATACCTCTCCAGGTCAACAGCTATAGTTGTTGTGGCATTTCTGGCCTCTACAGAAATGAGGATCCTGATGGAGGAGCTGTCGCGTGAGCCCTCTCCACCTCGCCAGTGGATAGGCACTGAATCCTGGGTAACTGACTTAGACATGCTGAGGTTCACTTTCTGTGCTGGAGCCATCGGATTTGGCATTGAGCAATCTGTCATCCCAGGTCTGAGAGAATTCTTGCTCAATCTGTCCCCCACTAAAGTGGCTGCCTCTCGAATGCTTACTGAATTCTGGGAGGAATCATTCAACTGCAGACTGGGAAAAAGTGAGGGAGCCCTGTTGATTTGTAACATAGCAGACATTCACAGGGGGATGTGCGTTGTAAGGTCCACCTGTGTGAATAATGTTAATTGATGACTTCAGGTCAAGTTCATGCCTACTGATGCAGTGTTTTTTCAATATTAACAGTGAAGTTGTGAACACGAGCACACAGTATATTAACACTGCCAAGGCCACCACGCTAAATAAAGATAAAAATTTGTACTTGTATCAGTAACAGTATATGTATATCTAATTGGGCTATTTTTACTGACAGGTAAAATCAGTTGGTTGAAAGACATGTAGACACGTTTCGCCTTTATAAATGTGACTCATCTGATTACTGATTTGCATATTGGTAAAAATACAAATACAAAACAAACAAATGGGGGAAAAAACGGGACCTGAGACAAAGATACATATGAGTTCGTCAAGGCTAAAAAACACGTTCTGTTTTCAGTGTTTTTAGGTGCAGCCATAGATGAGAGATTGTGTAATGGATCTGAAGACTTACAAACTCTACAGAGCCCGTACACAGACACATCTCAGCTCCGAATCACTAACATGGTGTATAAGGCTGTTTATGCAATAGCACATGCCATTCATAATGCGGTGTGTCAAAAAACAAATTCTACAACTCTGTGTGACAAATTCACCAGGATAGAGTCCAAACAGGTCAGTTGAAATGAATATTTGAACACCCAAGTGTACCTTTTATGAAATTAAATATTCATTTTATTTTTACATGTTTTCTTTTCTCTCCCTCATTACCTTACTTGACTTCACCTCACAGGTTCTCATGCAGCTAAAGAAAGTAAATTTTTCCCAAAATGGTTATGATGTGTCATTTGATGCCAACGGGGATCCTGTGGCCAAATATGAGCTGGTCAACTGGCAAAAAAGTGAGATTGGCAGCATTGAGTTAGTAACAGTAGGACACTATGATGCATCACTGCCGGTGGGCCAGGAGTTCCGTATCAACAAAAACCTCACCTGGGTCGAGGGTGGCACACAAGTAAGGAGCCCAAAAGTAATAATTTTCCATAATAAAATGTTTAATTGGATGATTTCAAAGAGTATAAAATATGTTCCAGGTGCCTGTGTCAGTGTGCAGTGACAGCTGTCGTCCAGGAACTCGTAAAGTGTTGCAGAAAGGAAAACCCATCTGCTGTTATGATTGTATACCATGTCCTGAGGGAGAGATTAGCAATGCTACAGGTGGTATTTTTTTCGAATGCTTATGTACAACATCAAATATATGATCGCTAAAAGCCCTTTTTTATTTGTTTTTTCAGATTCCCTTGATTGTTTCCCTTGCCCCAAGGAGTTCTGGCCTAATGAAGAGAGAGACACTTGTTTCCCCAAGCCTGTGGAGTTTCTTTCCTTTGACGAGGTCCTAGGAATCATCCTGGCTGCATTCTCAGTTGGTGGTGCCTGTCTTGCTATTATGACAGCAGCTGTGTTCTTTTATCACAGGACATCCCCGATTGTCAGGGCCAACAACTCTGAGCTGAGCTTCCTGCTGCTCTTCTCCCTGACTCTATGTTTCTTATGTTCATTAACTTTCATTGGAGCACCATCTGACTGGTCGTGCATGTTGCGCCACACAGCATTTGGGATCACCTTTGTCCTCTGCATCTCTTGTGTTCTTGGAAAAACTATAGTAGTGTTAATGGCCTTTAAAGCTACTCTTCCAGGTAGTAATGTCATGAAATGGTTTGGTCCTCCACAGCAAAGAATGACTGTAGTGTCTTTCACTTTTGTTCAAGTTTTAATATGTATTATTTGGTTAGTTGTTAGTCCCCCTTTTCCAATGAAAAACCTAACTGTATACAAGAAGAGAATCATCCTGGAGTGTGCATTAGGCTCAGCTATAGGGTTCTGGGCTGTGCTCGGGTACATTGGTCTACTGGCTGTGTTTTGCTTAGTGTTAGCTGTTCTAGCCCGGAAACTACCTGATAATTTTAATGAAGCCAAGCTTATCACCTTCAGCATGCTGATATTCTGTGCAGTCTGGATCACCTTTATCCCAGCGTATGTCAGCTCTCCTGGGAAATTTACTGTGGCTGTGGAGATATTTGCTATCCTGGCCTCCAGTTTTGGACTGATACTGTGTATATTTGCTCCAAAGTGTTTCATCATATTGTTTAAGCCAGAGCAGAACACTAAGAAACATTTAATGAACAAAAATCAGTCTTAAGACATCTGAGGTTTGGAAATAAGTTAAGCTGGCATGGTCTTAAATATTTACTTTACATGTCCAATAAAATCTCATTTTATCTCATGTTATTGTCATATTTCTTACATATTCTTATTTTATGATTAATAAAGTTGGTAACACTTTAGATTAGGGAACACATATTCACCATTAACTAGGTGTTTACTAATATGCATATAAGTAGCATACTAGCCCTCTGTTAAGCACATATTAACACCTTATTCTACAATAGTAAATTAATGCATTGTTTTTTCTGAATAATGATGTGAATAACCAGTGGGTTATTGGGGCCTTGTAGTTAATGGCGAATATCTGTTCCCTAATTTAAAGTGTTACCAAGTTGAAGGGGGTCAGCTAAGATATAACATATTATACAGAGTATAATTATATCACAAGCTGGGTTTATGGTAACTTGCTGAATTCAAACTATTTAGCCATCTTAAGCTTTTATCTGGACAGAAACATGAGAAAGTGAACATGATACTATTTACTGGATTACTGATCCATCCGGATCATTCACCCGGATCCTCTTACTGACTCGGGATTAACAAGTCTGTAGTCTCCATTAACCCGGATCCTTATCGTCCTAAACCCACCTAACACCGGGCCACATACGCAAATTAAAACTATAAATTGCGTCATTCACTACTCTCCTTTTAACCTGTACAATCTCATTACAACATGTCTCAGTCCATCCACCTTAAAAGTTGACAGAAATCCTGCTACTATTGTTGACAATAAGCAGTTGTTGCCACCGCTAGCATAGTTTCGGGAGGAAGGACTCAGATCAGCTGACAGCTGATCAGTGTAATTTCCTGCAGACTCAGACTCAGTAGCACAGACCCAGATCAGATCAGATTCAGATCCGTCCTGTATGAGTAAATCCGTACAGAGCCAGAAACACCTGAGACTCAAGAAACCTGTGGATCACTCGCCAATCCGGCAGACTCAGATGATGATTTTTTGATTCCTAAAATTCAAAATTTCAATTTCATACATGGGGGAATTCAATCTGTGTGCTCTTGAAACACGCACAATTAAGTCATTTCAAACAATGCAAACAAAAAAACAATCTCATTCACAAATTAAATTGTATATCCTGTATATATCCTGATTGAAATATAGAAATAAAACAAAAATGAAAATGAAAGTGGAGAAAAAGTACGAATGAAAATAACAGAAAAACAAAAACCAGATGAGGCATCGACTCAACTTCAATAACTTGATGACAAACCATGGCAACAACAAGCATGTCAAAGCTGTGTTGTTCAGCACTTTTTAGTGTCCTCCGGAAACACTTCAGTGCCACAGAGAATCAGCTAATTTTCATGTATCAGAGTGGAACAAGAAATCCTGTGATTTATTTGAAATGGGATTCAACCACACAAACGGCACATTAAAGATGTGCATTAATTAGGTTTCACTGTTACATGAGCTAAAACAAATTTAGAAATCTGTACGAGTAAGACAAAATTAGGAGGTATCTGGAGTTTACAATGGACAGGAGAAAAGATACAGGGACAGTGGAGATTGTATCATATATGCAGCCCATAGAAAAGACTTGGACAGTAGTTCATCAAAGACCATTTGTTAAGGTCTTCCTTTTTCTGAGGTATAGTAAAGTGACGTCAAGTAGAAGGAGGGAAGCTTTTGTCTGAGAATCTATAAACCTGGGAAAAGACATATACAGTATGCCCACATACAGACACTTGGAGACAGGATGGAGATCTCAGCTCTCTTTATTGGCCTGATCCTCTCTCTGGGTTTGTGCAAGTTTCATTTAGCTAAATCCTTGAATGGTTCTGGGAAAGGTCTGAAACAAAGGGTTGAGCTAACAGAGGATATGACTGGTACTGGGGACAGTACAAAGGCCTCATCTGTGAAGTGTACGCTCCAGGGTACCACTCGTTTACCTGCATTCTCAATGGATGGTGACTACGTTATTGGGGGTGTTTTCTCCATACACCACTACATGCACACAGTGAAGCATAACTACACCAGCATGCCTGAGCCACTGAGGTGCACAGGGAGGTTAGTAAGAGGGAGAAGGAGTGGATAAGACAATGTTCTGTGTAGGGATAGAAATGTTTTGATATCTCAGTATCAAAACATTTCATGATATTGCATGATATGATTGCAGTTATGTTGCAAAGCTTTTGTGTAATATTTAAGACTATATACAGAATTTATATTTTATTGCATTCGGTTTTAAATCAATATTTGGTCCTTTGAAATGCAGGCATTATATTCACAAAAATAATGTTCAAATGAATTAAAAGAATGTTCAAGTTTTAGAAATAGCAGTAAAACAACTTAAGATTTAGTTGAATATGGTTTATACAAGCAAATTGCAGCAGACTGTGTGAGGATAGAACTATTCCAATATATATGATATGCTTACAGTTATATTGCAAAGGTTTTGTAGAGTATTGAAAATAGGATTGCTATTTTTTGTACAATGTACAAAAAGTTTGCTAAAATTCCAGTGTCAATTTTGGACTGATTGAATCCTGCTGAATCCTCCTGAATTATGATTGTTATCAATAAGTTATTGTCCATAACTTTGAATTACACTTTTTCATTTATTGTATGTTTCTGTTTAAACTGTGAATCTCCCTTATCATATGTAAATTTGAACAGTGACTTGAGTATCTGTGTGCAGTATTGACCCCCGTGAACTGCGCCTTTCACGCACAATGATATTTGCCATAGAGGAGATTAACAACAGCACAGAGCTGCTGCCAGGCATCAAGCTTGGTTATCAGATCCATGACTCGTGTGCCTCAGTGCCTGTGGCAGTGCATGTAGCATTCCAGCTTTCAAATGGGCTGGACCCAGTGTTTTACAGCAGTGATAATTGCTCACGATCTGCTATGGTGATGGCTGTTGTTGGTGAGTCTGGGTCCACACCATCCATCAGCATGTCACGTGTCATTGGGCCCTTTAATATTCCTCAAGTAAATATTTTGAAAATCTCCTAAATTATGTGTTTAATGTAGGCCATTGCTTTTCTCTGTCTTAATAAATAATGCACTGTTGTTTTCCTTTAGGTGAGCCACTTTGCTACTTGTGCATGTCTGTCTGACAAACAGCAGTACCCCACTTTCTTCAGAACAATCCCCAGTGACCAGTTCCAGGCTGACGCATTGGCCAAGCTCGTAAAACACTTTGGCTGGACTTGGATAGGTGCTGTCCGGTCAGATTCGAAATATGGCAATAATGGCATGGCAGCTTTCCTGAATGCAGCACAGAAGGAGGGGATCTGTGTGGAATACTCTGAATCTTTTTATCGGACCCACCCTCATAGCAGGATCCAGAGAGTAGCTGAAGTTATCCGCAGGTTTCTCCATCATTAATTGTACTTTTGTTACCTGTGCTGACATATTTGCACACAAAACCCCAAAATATATTGATCTTGATAACATAATGCTCTATAATGTCTCTCCAGGTCGACAGCTATGGTTATTGTGGCATTTGCAGCTTCTGGGGACCTGAGGATCCTGTTGGAGGAGCTGTCGCGTGAGCCTTCTCCACCTCGCCAGTGGATAGGCAGTGAGTCCTGGGTAACTAACCCTGACATGCTGAGATTCAGCTTCTGTGCTGGAGCCATTGGATTTGGCATTCCGCAATCTGTCATCCCAGGTCTGAGAGAATTCATGCTAGATCTCTCTCCCACTAAAGTGGCTGCCTCTCCAGTACTTACTGAGTTCTGGGAGGATGTATTCAACTGCAGGCTGGGAAAAAGTGAGTGCTTTTTCCAACATAATTTACATTTTGGGTCACTCGGGTCCTTGTGGTTCTGTTGTTTTGTTGATTGTTTGTCTGAGCTCCAAGGAACTCCCTGTGTTAGAAAGTCATCCTTTATTTATTATTTTATTAACTATTTAGTAGCATGTAGTGCCATTACAGTGCATATGTAATTGTGCATGTTGATGCTAATTAGACTATTATACAGACAGAGTTATTTTAGATGATTTCCTTGTTTTAAGGAAAATCAGTTTGGACTGTTTTTGCTCTTTATAAATGTGATCATCTAATAACATTATTAATGTCATCATCTTTTCATCACCCTTCATAAATCATTTACAACAGTATATGTATAGGAGTTTCTGAATGGCACCTTTGGCTCTTGAAAAACAAAACAAAACACAATCAGACACATAACAAATGATAATAATGCAATATCATTGTCTAAGCTAAAAATCACCTTTTGCTGTCTCTGCGTTGTATACTTAAAGCCATAGATGAGAGATTGTGCGATGGATCTGAAGACATAGAGACGCTCCAGAGTCCGTACACAGACACATCTCAGCTCCGAATCACTAACATGGTGTACAAGGCTGTTTATGCAATTGCACATGCCATTCATAATGCAGTGTGTCAGAACACAAGTTCTTCAAACAGGATAGAGTCCAAACAGGTCAGTGGAAATGAACAGTGGGCACCCCAGTGTTGTTGTTTTTTTTCACTATAATGTACATTTCATGAGAAGAAATATAAATTTGACTTCATGTTTTCTTTTCTCTCCCTCATTATCTTACTTTATGCCATCCTCACAGGTTCTTTCTCAGCTGAAGAAAGTAAATTTTTCCCAAAATGGTTATGATGTGTCATTTGATGCCAATGGGGATCCTGTGGCCAAATATGAGCTGGTTAACTGGCAAAAATCTGAGAGTGGCAGCATTGAGATGGTGACAGTAGGACACTATGATGCATCACTGCCGGTGGGCCAGGAGTTTCGTATCATCAGGAATCTCACCTGGGTCGATGGTGGCACACAAGTAAGGAGCCCAAAAAGCAATAATTTTCCAAAATTTTCAATTTTACATTTGGTGAGTTCAAATTGTACAGTGTGTATTTTTGGTCCCTGTTTCCCCTGTCTCCCCTGTCTATACATTGTTAATAGGTTGGCAAGCTTTAAAGCTCACACAGGTTAAAAAATATACAGCAGATGTGATTACAATATACGTATTCATGGTAATATATTTAATATGTTTAGTTTTGTTGGACTCAGTGGGCCAAAGACCTTGGCTAGCATAATTTACAGGTCTCACACCATTGTCACTCTAAAGTGAAAGGCTATTGTTAATCTCAAAAACAAAGGGCCATGAGAAGTCGCCGTAGCAAATACCGCAGTATGCAGTGACCAATTTTGCCATCAAGGACTCGAAACTCTGTCCTTACTCTTTCTTTGACTGCAAGTTCCCCCACTTATGCAGGAGGGCAGTAAACTTGGCAAACCCCTGTACAAATGTCCTACAGTATCCCAAAATGAGGCCCAGGCTACACGTTTACACAGGGTACATGGCCACAAACCATAATACTGACTCCAAATCTTTTTTCACTCATTCTGTTGGTCTGTGTGGGGGAACCTGATGGCTTACCAGTGGCACTCAGAAAATCAGAAAAAAAGTCATCTAATAGATGTGTTATCATTAGATCTGCAGTCTTGTTGGCAGAGGACAGCTTAGGAAGGGCAATGAAGTGGGCTACTTTAGAAAACCTGTTAACAATGGAAAGTATGGTTATGTAATCTTTAGATCGAGGCAATCAAAATCTAGAGCAATGTGCAACCGAGCACGACTACAACCAAGGGTCGTAATAACCCCCACGAGTGGGTGATGCAATGATTTTCTTTGGGTGCAGACAGTGCAGGTGGTTACATGTGCCCTGGTATCCACCTCTATGGTGCGCCAACAGAAAGGCCTCTTAATTAGAGCCAGGGGTATGGGTCATCCCGGCATGGCAAGCAAACAGGGAAGTATAGACGCACTGGTGTGACGAAACCCTCATCAGCTGGCTTGGAGAATACTAAACTGCCAATGGAAAATTAAACAAGGCTGGGTTTCCATGATATAAATACTATTTTAATAAAATCAACTATAAATGAATCAGAATCAATTAAAATTTCTAACTCTATTTTTCAATTCACATGAATATTTCTCTAATTAATTTTTACTACTTCCATCCCGCATAGGTGCCTGTGTCAGTGTGCAGTGACAGCTGTCCTCCAGGAACTCGTAAAGTGTTGCAGAAAGGAAAACCAATCTGCTGTTATGATTGTATACCATGTCCTGAAGGAGAGATTAGCAATGCTACAGGTAGTATTTTTGTAATTTTTTGAATGCATATCTACATCATATGATGTTTGTCTACTAAAATCCCTATTTTATTTATTTCTTCTAGATTCCCCTGATTGTTTCCCTTGCCCCAAAGAGTTCTGGCCTAATGCAGAGAGAGACACTTGTTTACCCAAGCCTGTGGAGTTTCTTTCCTTTGACGAGGTCCTAGGAATCATCCTGGCTGCATTCTCAGTTGGTGGAGCCTGTCTTGCCATTATAACAGTGGCCGTGTTCTTTCGTCACAGGACATCCCCAATTGTCAGGGCCAACAACTCTGAGCTGAGCTTCCTGCTGCTCTTCTCCCTGACTCTATGTTTCTTATGTTCATTAACGTTCATTGGAGCACCCTCTGACTGGTCCTGCATGCTGCGCCACACAGCGTTTGGGATCACCTTTGTCCTCTGCATTTCTTGTGTTCTCGGAAAAACTATAGTAGTGTTAATGGCCTTCAAAGCTACACTTCCTGGTAATAATGTCATGAAATGGTTTGGTCCTCCACAGCAAAGAATGACTGTGGTGTCTTTTACATTTATTCAGGTTTTAATATGTACTATTTGGTTGGTTGTTAGTCCCCCTTTTCCAATGAAAAACTTAACTATATACAAGGAGAGAATTATCCTGGAGTGTGCATTAGGCTCAGCTGTTGGGTTCTGGGTTGTGCTTGGGTACATAGGTCTCCTGGCTGTCTTTTGCTTCGTGTTAGCTGTCCTAGCTCGGAAACTACCTGACAGTTTTAATGAAGCCAAATTTATCACCTTCAGCATGCTGATTTTCTGTGCAGTCTGGATCACCTTTATTCCAGCATATGTCAGCTCTCCTGGGAAATTTACTGTGGCTGTGGAGATATTTGCCATTCTGGCCTCCAGTTTTGGACTGATACTGTGTATATTTGCTCCAAAGTGTTTCATCATATTGTTTAAGCCAGAGAAGAACACTAAGAAACATTTAATGAACAAAAATTAATCCGAGAACATCAAGATTTGGAAAAAGTTTTGATATACCATTACATAGAGCATATGTGTTCACCGTGACTGAAATATTTACATATGTATGGTTTTTCATTAATTAGTTTTCATTCCAATGTAATTTTGTTAACGTCCTTCTATTGTCTTATTTCACATTTTAGATCATGTGCTAAATAAAGTATAAATTCATGACAAAAAGTCTAGATTTTTTTCTTTTTATATATACTGTATATATATATTAAAAGTGTGCATTTAATAGGCTTATTTGTAATATGACCTAAAAAGGAAAAAATTAAAAATTAAAACAATAAAAAACCTTGTGATGGTCTAACAAATTGTGAAGATATCTGATGTTTACAATTATGTTTTAAAAGAGGAGACAAGAGACGGGGCAGTTATTGTAGACTATATTCATGCAGTCCATGGAAAAGGCATGGACTGTCTTACTAGTCTTGAGTCTTTAAGTTCATCAAAGACCAGTTAGTAAGCACATCCTCTCTCTGATGTCAAGTAAGATGACGTACAGTCGAAGGAGGGAAGCTTTTGTCTGAAAATCTATATAAACCTACACATATACAGTATGCGCACATTCAGACACTCGAGGGATGGAGATCTCAGCTCTATTTATTGGCCTGATCTTTTCTCTGGGTTTGTGTGAGCTGCATTTAGCTCTTGTCTTGAATGGTTCTGCGGCTAGTTGGAAAAAATGGACTGGGCTTACAAAGGATAGGACTGATGCTGGGGTCAGTACTGAGGCCTCGTCTGTGAAATGTAAGCTCCAAGGTACCACTCGTCCACCTGCATTCTCAATGGATGGTGACTACGTCATTGGGGGTGTTTTCTCCATGCACCACTTCAAAGACTTAGTGAAGCATAACTACACCAGTATGCCTGAGCCACTAAAGTGCACAGGGAGGTTAGTAGGGGGGGGTGGTGGTGGTGTTTTATTATGTACAGTGTGATTACACTTATGTTGCAAAGCCTTTGTGTAGGAAGATTTTCTGGTTTTGCGTTCAGTTTTGGACTTGCAGGCATTATATCTAGAAAAATAGTGTGACAATGAAGAAGAATTTGTGTGTTTCTAAAATATTAGTATATTGAAGTTTAACAAATATTTAACAGGATAAAACAAGTTAAGATTTAGTTGACTATTGTTAATGCAAGCAAATTGAAGCAAATAGACTTCTTTAGACTGTTATTTAATCCTGTGTTTTGAATTTTGGTGGTCAGTTCACAGATGTGGTCCATCAATTCTTATCTATGACTATGAACTGCAGCTCTGCCTTATTGTTTGTTTTCTGTTACGTTTTGAATTGTCCTCATCATATGAAAATTTGAACAGTTACTGTAACATGTCTGTGTGTGCAGCATTGATTTTCGTGAACTACGCTTCTCACGTGCAATGGTCTTTGCCATTGAGGAGATTAATAACAGCACAGAGCTGCTGCCGGGCATCAAGCTCGGTTATCAGATCCATGATTCGTGCACCTCAGTGCCAGTGGCAGTGCATGTGGCATTCCAGCTTTCAAGTGGCTTGGATCCAGTGTTTTACATCGGCCACAATTGTTCACAATCTGGTATGGTGATGGCTATTGTCGGGGAGTCTGGGTCCACGCCATCCATCAGCATGTCACGCGTCATAGGGTCTTTTAACATTCCTCAAGTAAATATTTTAAATTTGTGGCAAACTATGTGTTTAATATAGGTCAATGCTGTTTTTTCTGTTTGTCCCACTGAATAATTACACTGTTGTTTTTCTTTAGGTGAGCCACTTTGCCACTTGTGCATGCCTGTCTGATAAACAGCAGTACCCCACTTTCTTTAGAACAGTCCCCAGCGACCAGTTCCAGGCTGATGCACTGGCCAAGCTGGTAAAATACTTTGGCTGGACTTGGATAGGGGCTGTCCGGTCGGATTCGGACTATGGCAATAATGGCATGGCGTCTTTCCTGAATGCAGCACAGAAGGAGGGAATCTGTGTGGAATACTCTGAATCTTTCTATCGGACCCACCCTCATAGCAGGATCCAGAGAGTAGCTGATGTTATCCGCAGGTTTCTACATCACTGATTGTGTTTTTGTTTCATGTGTTGACACTGACCATCTCCACACAAAACCACAATAAAGTCAAATCAGATGAAAGCTTATTTCATTATATTAGTTGCAAATAGGAAATGTATCTTTTAAAATCACATTTATTTATTGTAATACTGACATTGTCATCATAAATAGTCTGCGTGATCAATACTGTACATTCAGCACAAGAAAAACTAAATGATCTCTTATATTTCCTTGTGCTAACTATATTGATGCTTGTATTTATACAATATGATGCATTATAATGTCTCTCCAGGTCGACAGCTATGGTTATTGTGGCATTTACAGCCTCTACAGAACTGAGAATTCTGCTGAAAGAGCTGTCACTCGAACCCTCTCCACCTCGCCAGTGGATAGGCACTGAGTCCTGGGTAACCAACCGAGACATGCTGAGGTTCAGCATCTGTGCCGGAGCCATCGGATTTGGCATTCAGAAATCTGTCATCCCAGGTCTGAGAGAATTCTTGCTGGATCTCTCTCCCGCTAAAGTGGCTGCCTCTCCTGTACTTACTGAGCTCTGGGAGGATTCATTCAACTGCAGGCTGGGAAAAAGTGAAAAAGGTTTTAATTTAATATGACAAATAATCTGCTAACTGATTGATGTTAACATGAGTTGGTTTTATATTGATATTAGAAAAAAAAACCCAGAAACAGCAGCTAAGCATGTTTTGTTGACAAATTATAGTTTCTGCAACGCATCTCTGGCAGTTGAAATCAACCAAAAATAAAAGGAAAGAAAATAAAATAAACTCATGGCAGTGAGTGCAGTGCATGAATAGTAATGAAACATCATTGTCAAGTCTCAAAAAAAAAAAAATCCTCTGTCTCTGTGTGTTTTAGGTGCAGACATAGACAAGCGTTTGTGTGAAGGAACTGAGAACATACAGACGCTCCAGAACCTCTACACAGACACATCTCAGCTAAGAATTACTAACATGGTGTACAAGGCTGTTTATGCAATAGCACATGCCATTCATAATCAAGTGTGTGAGGAAAAAAATTCTACAACTAAGTGTGACAAATTCACCAGGATAGAGTCCAAACAGGTCAGTCAAAATGAATAAGTGAACAACCCAATGCCCTTTCTTTAATATAATGTGCCCTTTATGAAATAAAATGTTTATTTTATTTTCCAGTTCTCTCCCTCATTGCCTTTCTTTACTTATTCCTCGTAGGTGCTCTTGCAGCTAAAGAAAGTAAATTTTTCCCAGAATGGTTATGATGTGTCATTTGATGCCAATGGGGATCCTGTGGCCAAATATGAGCTGGTCAACTGGCAAAAAAGTGAGAGTGGCAGCATTGATATGGTGACAGTAGGGCACTATGATGCATCACTGCCAGTGGGCCAGGAGTTTCATATAAACAAAAACATCACCTGGGTGGATGGTGGCATACAAGTAAGTAGCCCAAACACAACACAAACTAAACATTTAACATCTTCAAAATACTTATTATGTTATTGCAAAGTGCAAGACATGTTTCTTGGTTGCTATTCCCCTTTTGTTTCCAGCTGTGAAGAGTTCCATTCTGAATACAATTTCAGTGTTAGCGATGTGGGACATCCACAGTACTCAATCTATACAAAATGGTGTCCAAAATTGAGATAAAAGGAGACAAATCAGAGGGTTAGTAACAAAAAGAGGCTCTGACTGCTAAAAGAAGCACACAACGAGTATTGTAGATTTTGTTCCCCAGCAAATGTCTTGAAGAAGGGCCAATATAAACTGGAAAAATATTTACAATATTCTTTAATCATAAGAGCTGTGTAGCACACCTGAATATGTGTGAGTTTGTCTGTTTCTTTGTGCCAGGTGCCTGTGTCAGTGTGCAGTGACAGCTGTCCTCCAGGAACTCGTAAAGTGTTGCAAAAAGGAAAACCCATCTGCTGCTATGATTGTATACCATGTCCTGAGGGAGAGATTAGTAATGCGACAGGTATTTATTTATTTATTGTAATGCATATCTATGAAATCAAGCATATGATTGCTAAAAGTCTTTTTTGATTTAAATTTGTTTTTTTTAGACTCCACTGATTGTTTCCCTTGCCCCAAGGAGTTCTGGCCTAATGCAGAGAGAGACACTTGTTTCCCCAAGCCTGTGGAGTTTCTTTCCTTTGATGAGGTCCTAGGAATCATCCTGGCTGCATTCTCAGTTGGTGGTGCCTGTCTTGCCATTATGACAGCGGCTGTGTTCTTTTATCACAGGACATCCCCGATTGTCAGGGCCAACAACTCTGAACTGAGCTTCCTGCTGCTCTTCTCCCTGACTCTATGTTTCTTATGTTCATTAACATTCATTGGAGCACCCTCTGACTGGTCGTGCATGCTGCGCCACACAGCGTTTGGGATCACCTTCGTCCTCTGCATCTCTTGTGTTCTAGGGAAAACAATAGTAGTGTTAATGGCATTCAGAGCTACACTTCCAGGTAGTAATGTCATGAAATGGTTTGGTCCTCCACAGCAAAGAATGACTGTGGTGTCTTTCACATTTGTTCAAGTTTTAATATGCATTATTTGGCTTGTTGTTAGTCCTCCTTTTCCAATGAAAAACCTAACTGTATACAAGGAGAGAATCATCCTGGAGTGTGCTTTAGGCTCAGCTATCGGGTTCTGGGCTGTGCTCGGGTACATAGGCCTACTGGCTGTCTTTTGCTTAGTGTTAGCTGTTCTAGCTCGGAAACTGCCTGATAATTTTAATGAAGCTAAGCTTATCACCTTCAGCATGCTGATTTTCTGTGCAGTCTGGATCACGTTTATCCCAGCGTATGTCAGCTCTCCTGGGAAATTTACTGTGGCTGTGGAGATATTTGCTATCTTGGCCTCCAGTTTTGGGCTAATACTGTGTATATTTGCTCCAAAGTGTTTCATCATATTGTTTAAGCCAGAGAAGAACACTAAGAAACATTTAATGAACAAAAATTAATCCTAAAACATTAAGGTTTGTAAAAAGCTAAGATGGCGACATAAAGTACAGAGTTAAAGCTAGGCATATAATTCAAGTCAATTTAAACATTTACATTTTCATTTTGATTGAGTCCATATTTTCTTTTAATCTTTTATATGGTATTGTCTAATTTCACAAATATTTCTTTTTTTGTTGTGCTAAATAAAGGCTACAAAAAAAAAAGGTAACTGGCTTATGTCTCTAATTTTTGAGAAATATATCATAGTGCAACATTTCTTAGTTTTAACTTTTATGTGCTGAAAAAAGGAAAAAAAAGAAGTGATAAAAACAGAATATTCAGAAGATATCAGACCTTTCCAATGATAACTTTATAAAAGCAGAAAAGAGGCTGTATTGTGCATGCAGCCAATAGAAAAGATTTGTAAAAGTGTCCATTCAAACTATTGGGTAACAACATCCTTTCTATGATGAATAGTAAGATGATATACAGTAGAAGGAGGGGAGCTGTTGTTTAAAAATCTACATAAACCAGTGATGACACACACAGTATGCCCACCTACAGACACTTGAGGGATGGAGATCTCGGCTCTCTTTATTGGCCTAATCCTCTCTCTGGGTTTGTATGAGCTGAACTTAGCTCTTGCCTTGAGTGGTAGTAGGGATGCTGTGACTGGTGCTGGAGTCAGTACTGAGGTTTCATCTATGAAGTGTAAGCTCCAGGGTACCACTCGTCTACCTGCATTTTCAATGGATGGTGACTACATTATTGGGGGTGTTTTCAAAATACATCACTACAAGCAGACAGTGAAGTATAACTACACCAGCGTGCCTGAGCCATTAAGCTGCACAGGGAGGTTAGTAAGAGGGAGAAGTGGTGGATAACTACTTGAGGATATAAATGTTTTGATGTATGTATGATGTAATTACAACCATGTTGCAAACATTTTGTATAGTATTGAAAACTAAAATAATTTCTGTTTTATTTATATACATCTTTCATTTCTTTACACTAAGTGCCAAATCAGTATTGGCCACTTCAAAAAAATAGTGGAGTTTTGTGTACACATTTTTGTGTTTAACATCAGTTTTGTAAATTCATTCAACAGCATAAAAACAACTTCTATCTCATGCTGTGTTTTGAATTGTAGTGTTTAGGTAACTCTGTGACGTATATTTGAGGCAGCTGTCAGTTATTGTCTGTAACTATGAATTGCACTTAATTCTGCTTAATTCTGTTTTTTGTTACATTTTGAATTCTCCTCATCATATCTAAATTTGAACAGTTACATAAGTGTCTGTGTGCAGCATGGACTCCCGTGAACTGCAGTTCTCACGTGCAATGATCTTTGCCATCGAGGAGATTAACAACAGCACAGAGCTGCTGCCAGGTATCAAGCTCGGTTACCAGATCCATGATTCATGTGCCTCAGTGCCCGTGGCAGTTCATGTGGCATTCCAGCTGTCAAATGGCCTGGACCCTGTGTTTTACAAAGGAGACAATTGCTCACATTCTGGCTTGGTAATGGCTATCGTCGGTGACTCTGGGTCCACGCGTTCCATCAGCATTTCACGCATCATCGGGTCCTTTAATAT
Organism: Argyrosomus regius; assembly: GCA_946959425.1. Lineage (NCBI taxonomy): Eukaryota > Metazoa > Chordata > Actinopteri > Sciaenidae > Argyrosomus > Argyrosomus regius. The sequence continues at coordinate 10,542,498 of OX336889.1, forward strand.
TCCTCTAGTAAGCATTTTTTGACTTTGTGTCAAACTGTGTGTTGAATATAGGCCAGTGCTGTTTTTTGTCCATTTTAAGAATTACAGTTTTATTTTTCTTTAGGTGAGCCACTTTGCCACTTGTGCATGCCTGTCTGATAAACAGCAGTACCCTACTTTCTTCAGAACAATCCCCAGTGACCAGTTCCAGGCTGATGCACTGGCCAAGCTGGTAAAATACTATGGCTGGACATGGATAGGTGCCATTCGGTCAGATTCAGACTATGGCAATAATGGCATGGCTTCTTTCCTGGACGCAGCACAGAAGGAGGGGATCTGTGTGGAATACTCTGAATCTTTCTATCAGACCCACCCACAGAGCAGGATCCAGAGAGTAGCTGATGTTATCCGCAGGTTTGTACATCAGTGATTTTGTTTCCTGTCCTGACACTGACCATCTCCACAAAAAAAAAAAGTTTAGTCAAAGAAAAGATTGTTTAATTATATTAATGTTGATTTGGAAACAAATCCCCTACATTATAAAGGTATTGTTCTGAAAATAGAATTAACAAGCCCAATAGTGTAGATTCAACAGACCAAAAAACTAAAGAATCTCTCATGTTTCTTTGTGATAACTATCTTGATACTCGATATCTCTTTTCTTCAGGTCAACAGCTGTGGTTGTTGTAGCATTTGCATCCTTTGGAGACATGCAGATTCTGCTAGAGGAGCTGTCGCGTGCGCCTTCTCCACCTCGCCAGTGGATAGGCAGTGAGTCCTGGGTAACCAACACTGACATGCTGAGATTCAGCTTTTGTGCTGGAGCCATCGGATTTGGCATTCAGAAATCTGTCATCCCAGGTCTGAGAGAATTCTTGTTGGATCTCTCTCCCACTAAAGTGGCTGCCTCTCCAGTACTTACTGAGTTCTGGGAGGATTCATTCAACTGCAGGCTAAAAAGTGGGTGGATCGGGTGCATTACTGTGAATAATCTCACTTGATGATTTTATTTCAAGTTAAGGCCCTCCTCTGTCTTGGAGAAGATTTTGTATGAAATTGGCTGCAGTTGTTTCACAGTAGCAATACTGAAGTCCTGACCACAATCACACAGTCTCCAGCTCACCGAGCTAAAAAGATTAACAATTGCACTGACAAGAATGTATCAGTTACAGTATATGTATGTGTAATTAGGCTATTATATTAACAGTGATTTTACATTAATGGGAATGTCCTGGAATGTTTTGTCTTTAGGAAATGTGATAAATCACCTCATGACTAATTAGAGTTAACATGAGTTGGTCATTAATCCTTACAATAAAAAAACAGGGAAAAAGCATGTAACATGAAGACATGTCTGTTAAACAGACAAATATAATATGAAGTTCCTGCAAGGCATGTTTGGCAGTCTAAATAAAACAAAGAATATTAAACATGATAATAAAGAATAATAATCTCATGTCATTGTCAAGGCTAAAAATACATCTTTCTCTGTCTCTCTATGATCTTAGGTGCAGCAATAGATGAGAGTATGTGTGATGGAACTGAAGACATACAGACGCTCCAGAGCGTGTACACAGACACATCTCACCTTCGAATCACTAACATGGTGTATAAGGCTGTTTATGCAATAGCACATGCCATTCATAATGCAGTGTGTCAGGACACAAATTCCACAACTCAATGTGACAAATTCAGCAGGATACAGTCCAAACAGGTCAGTTAAAATGAACAATTTAACATTTAGTGTGTTTTGAAATTAAATACTTTATTTTAGATGTTTGGCTCACCTTTCCTCATTGCCTTACTTTACTTCATCCTCACAGGTTCTCATGCACTTAAAGAAAGTAAATTTTTCCCAAAATGGTTATGATGTGTCATTTGATGCCAATGGGGATCCTGTGGCCAAATACGAACTGGTTAACTGGCAAAAACGTGGGAGTGGTACCATAGAGATGGTGACAGTAGGACATTATGATGCATCACAGCCGATCGGCCAGGAGTTCCATATCACCAGGAACCTCACCTGGGTGGAGGGTGGCACACAAGTAAGTAATAATTTAACATCTTTACATTTGATGATCTCAAACAGAAACACTGTGTTTTTGGTCCTGTCCATACTTGCTGTGATCAGACACATTCCTAATACAATTCCAGTGTAAGAGATGGATAACCTGCAGACCCTAGAGATATTATATCTCACAGGGGTGCTTTATTTTATGATTCCAAATTTTGTGTAACCATTCACCATTGGCTTGTGATAAGAGGAACACTTTATGTAGTATACAATAAAGTATTAAACACGTGCTTGGCAAAATGCTGAAAGGGACATCTCAATGTAAAATAATCTCTCTGAGGTTAACATAGTTGGGGAGACACACGGGTGTTGGGGGCATGTCAGGCTGGGTTCTTTCTGGCTGTACCAGGTCACCGGACAGTCAATCTCCCATCTGTAGGCAGACTCATTCCCATTGGAAATGAATCCAATGAGGGTGGTGTTGTCTGTGAACTTCAGAAACTTGATGGACTGATGACTGGAGGGACTTTTGTTGCTGTCCTTTTGAGCTGGAGGATTTAAAAGAACTAACCCTTTAACAATGGTGCTGACATCACAGCATATTGTTGGGGTGTGCTTGATGACATTACCCAGAAAAGCACTGTGTTGACAGAAATGAGAATGTTGTTTTGATTTATTGTCAGCGATGTAAAAAGATTTCTTCAATCGTTAATCGTCATTTTTCAAAAAGTGACAGCCCAATTCGAAATTTTGATGTAGGCTGGTTTGATGAATGCTTTCTGTTTGTCTGTAAAATAGTGTCACGTACATACATATGGTTGACATAGAGTCAGACCATAAACAGGACATTATGTGAGTGTTGGGAAAAGGCTGCAGAGGGACAGAACAATAATAATTCTATTTCCTTGGTGGCATAAGGGTTAAGACAGACTTAACCTGACAAACAATGTGAACCTACACTTCAAAACCAAGAGTTCTGCAGCACACCAAATATCAGTGTGAAATATATGTATGTTATATATGTATAATTTTAGATATAATACATTTATGTTTATTTGTATCTATGTGCCAGGTGCCTGTGTCAGTGTGCAGTGACAGCTGTCTTCCAGGAACTCGTAAAGTGCTGCAGAAAGGAAAACCCATCTGCTGTTATGACTGTATACCATGTCCTGAGGGAGAGATTAGCAATACTACAGGTAATATTTGCATTTGTAATGCACATATACAACATCAAATATCTGATTGCTAAAGTCCTTTTTAAAAATTTCAGATTCCACTGATTGTTTCCCTTGCCCCAAGGAGTACTGGCCTAATTCAGAGAAAGATACTTGTTTACCCAAGCCTGTGGAGTTTCTCTCCTTTGACGAGGTCCTAGGAATCATCCTGGCTGCATTCTCAGTTGGTGGTGCCTGTCTTGCCATTGTGACAGCAGCTGTGTTCTTTCATCACAGGACATCCCCAATTGTCAGGGCCAACAACTCTGAACTGAGCTTCCTGCTGCTCTTCTCCCTGACTCTATGTTTCTTATGTTCATTAACTTTCATTGGAGCACCCTCTGACTGGTCGTGCATGTTGCGCCACACAGCATTTGGGATCACCTTCGTCCTCTGCATCTCTTGTGTTCTTGGAAAAACTATAGTTGTGTTAATGGCATTCAGAGCTACACTTCCAGGCAGTAATGTCATGAAATGGTTTGGTCCTCCACAGCAAAGAATGACTGTAGTGTCTTTTACATTTGTTCAAGTTTTAATATGTACTATTTGGTTGGTTGTTAGTCCCCCTTTTCCAATGAAAAACCTAACCATATACAAGAAGAGAATCATCCTGGAGTGTGCATTAGGTTCAGCTATAGGGTTCTGGGCTGTGCTCGGGTACATAGGCCTACTGGCTGTCTTTTGCTTAGTGTTAGCTGTCCTAGCTCGGAAATTACCTGATAATTTTAATGAAGCCAAGCTTATCACCTTCAGCATGCTGATATTCTGTGCAGTCTGGATCACATTTATCCCAGCATATGTCAGCTCTCCTGGAAAATTCACTGTGGCTGTGGAGATATTTGCCATTCTGGCCTCCAGTTTTGGGCTAATACTGTGTATATTTGCTCCAAAGTGTTTCATCATTTTGTTTAAGCCAGAGAAGAACACCAAGAAACATTTAATGAACAAAAATTAGTCCTAAAACATTATGGTTTGTAAATAGCTAAGATGGTGACTTACAGTACAGACTTTAAGCTAGGCATAGACTAGTGGTCAACTTAAAAATGTACATTTTTATTTTGATATTTTTAGAGTGCATGTTTTTCTTTTAACATTTTAATATGGTATTGTCTAATTTCACAAATAACTTTTTTGCCATGTTAAATAAAGGCTACACAAAAAAAAAAAAATGATGGTTCTGACTTGTGTCTCTACTTTTTGAGAAATATATCATAGTGGAAGCTGTAATTTATATAAAACAGGATCAAACCACATCAAATGTGTACATTTGTTAGTTTTAACTTTTATGTGCTGAAAAAAAGAAAAAAAAGAAGTGTGATAAAAACAGAATATTCAGAAGATGTCAGACCTTTCCAATGATAACTTTATAAAAGCAGAAAAGAGGCTGTATTGTGCATGCAGCCAATAGAAAAGATTTGTAAAAGTGTCCATTCAAACTATTGGGTAACAATTTCCTTTCTATGATGAATAGTAGGATGATATACAGTGGAAGGAGGGGAGCTGTTGTTTAAAAATCTACATAAACCAGTGATGACATACAGTATGCCCACATACAGACACTTGAGGGATGGAGATTTCGGCTCTCTTTATTGGCCTAATCCTCTCTCTGGGTTTGTATGAGCTGAACTTAGCTCTTGCCTTGAGTGGTAGTAGGGATAGTCTGAAACAAAGGGCTGAGCTAACAGAGGATAGGACTGGTGCTGGGGTCAATACTGAGGCCTCATCTGTGAAGTGTAGGCTCCAGGGTACCACTCGTCTGCCTGCATTTTCAATGGATGGTGACTACGTTATTGGGGGTGTTTTCAAAATACGTCAGTACAAGCAGACAGTGGAGTATAACTACACCAGCATGCCTGAGCCATTAAGCTGCACAGGGAGGTTAGTAAGAGGGAGAAGTGGTGGATAACTGCTTGGGAATATAAATGTTTTGATGTATGTATGATTACAATTTTGTTGCAAAGCTTTTGTGCAGTACTGAAAACTAAAATAATTTCTATTTTTTTTTTTTTTTTTTTACATTAAATGCCAAATCGGTATTTACCACTCCACAAAATTTATTGAGTGTAATTGTATAAAAAAGAAGCATTTTCATGTTCAACCTCAGTTTTATGAATATTCAACAGCATAAAAACAACTATCTAATTCTCTATTTTGAATTTTAGTGTTCAGGTAACTCTGTGATGTATATTTGCTGCTTAATTCTGTGTTATCTGTTACATTTTGAATTCTCCTCATCATATCTAAATTGAACAGTTACATAAGTGTCTGTGTGCAGCATTGACTCGCGTGAACTGCGCTTCTCACGTGCAATGGTCTTTGCCATCGAGGAGATCAACAACAGCACAGAGCTTCTGCCAGGTATCAAGCTCGGTTACCAGATCCATGATTCATGTGCCTCAGTGCCAGTGGCAGTGCATGTGGCATTTCAGCTTTCAAATGGCCTGGACCCTGTGTTTTACACTGGTGATAATTGTTCACATTCTGGTATGGTGATGGCTATCGTCGGTGACTCTGGGTCCACACGATCCATCAGCATTTCACGCATCATCGGGTCCTTTAATATTCCTCAAGTAAATATTTTTAATTTCTGGCAAACTATGTGTTCAATATCAGTCAGTGCTGATTTTTTTTTTTGCCTGTCCCGTCAAAGCAATATACACTTTTTTTTCCCCCTTTAGGTGAGCCACTTTGCCACTTGTGCATGTCTGTCTGATAAACAGCAGTACCCCACTTTCTTCAGAACAATCCCCAGTGACCAGTTCCAGGCTGATGCACTGGCCAAGCTGGTAAAATTCTTTGGCTGGACTTGGATAGGTGCTGTCCGGTCAGATTCAGACTATGGCAATAATGGCATGGCATCTTTCCTGAATACAGCACAGCAGGAGGGGATCTGTGTGGAATACTCTGAATCTTTCTATCGGACCCACCCACGTAGCAGGATCCAGAGAGTAGCTGATGTTATCCGCAGGTTTGTATCAGTGATTTTGTTTCCTGTGCTGACACTGACCATCTCCACAAAAAAAATATAAACGTTTAGTCAAATAAAAGATTGTTTAATTACCTCAGTGGTGAAATGGAAACATATCTCTTTTCCGTCATGTATATTTCCCCTACATTTATTACTGATATTGTTATGAAAATACAATTAACTAGACTAATAGTGCAGTGTAGAACTGAAGAATCTCTCATGTTTCTTTGTGTTAACTATCTTGATGCCTGATATCGCTTTTCTTCAGGTCAACAGCTATGGTTATTGTGGCATTTGTATCTTCTGGAGACATGGGGATTCTGCTCGAGGAGCTATCGCGTGAGCATTCTCCACCACGTCAGTGGATAGGCACTGAGTCCTGGGTCACCAACCGACACATGCTGAGGTTCAGCTTTTGTGCTGGAGCCATCGGATTTGGCATTCAGAAATCTGTCATCCCAGGTCTGAGAGAATTTTTGTTGGATCTCTCTCCCACTAACGTGGCTGCCTCTCCAGTGCTTACTGATTTCTGGGAGGATGCATTCAACTGCAAGCTGGGAAGAAGTGAGAAAGTTACGTTGATTTTTAACACAGTTGACCTTCACGGTTGGGTCTTTCTGGCAGGGTGGAAGTGTAGGCCTTCTTCTGCCTTGGAGAAAATATTTTATGAACTTGGCTGCAGTGGTTCCACGCACGATTATAATCACACAGTATATAATCTCCATTTGACCAAACTAAGAAGATTAACAATTGTACTTACAAGAATGTATCAGTTACAGTATATTTATGCCAAATTAGGCTATTATACTTACAGTGTTTTCAGGAATGTTCTGTAACATTTTGTCTTTCAGAAATGTAATTAATCACCTGATGACTGGTTAGTGTTCCATATAGTGTTTTAATCCTAAACCTAAATAAATAAATAATAATAATAATAATAATAAAGCCTCTTGTTTAAACAGACAAATGTAATATTAAATAAATGTAATATGAATGCATAATTCATGAAAGAATTATAACAATAATACATGAGTTCCTGCAAGACATGTTTCGCAATCTAAATAAAACAAAGAATATTAACAACATAATAATGAAGAAATAAGAATGTAATTGTCAAGGCTAAAAATACACCTTTCTCTGTCTCTCTATGATTTTAGGTGCAGCAATAGATGAGAGTGTGTGTGATGGATCTGAAGACTTACAAACTCTACAGAGCCCGTACACTGACACATCTCACCTTCGAATCACTAACATGGTGTATAAGGCTGTTTATGCAATAGCACATGCCATTCATAATGCAGTATGTCAGGACACAAATTCCACAACTCAGTGTGACAAATTCAGCAGGACACAGTCCAAACAGGTCAATGAATAAGTGGACACCCAAATGTTCTTTTTCACTATGTACCTTTACCTTTCTTTCCTCTTCTTATGTGTCTTATTTTACTTCATCCTCACAGGTTCTTACTCAGCTGAAGAAAGTAAATTTTTCCCAAAATGGTTATGATGTGTCATTTGATGCCAATGGGGATCCTGTGGCCAAATATGAACTGGTTAACTGGCAGAAAAGTGAGAGTGGCACCATCAAGATGGTGACAGTCGGACACTATGATGCATCACTGCCAGTGGGCCGGGAGTTCCATATCAGCAGGAACCTCACCTGGGTGGAGGGTGGTACACAAGTAAGTAATAATTTAACATCTTCACATTTGAACAGAAGCAAAATTTGTTTTTGTTCCTGTTAGTGCTGGGCATAGATACATTTTTTTAATCTAGATTAATCTCACTGCAATCTTGGAGTTAATCTAGATTAATCTAGATTAAAATGGCTCATTTGAATTCTGATGAAGGCATTCAAAATATGTTTGCGCTACTTAAATAATGACCTTGAGAACGGGTTTCTCAGGCCTGCTGGTCCATTAGACCAGGAGCCCATGTTTTGAAAATGCATCAAAAACTGCTTGATAAAGTTGTTCTACTATGATAATTGGTAATGAAAATATTAAATTAGTTTAGTTTAGTTTGTAAGATGGGTCACCTGTGGCCGCCTGGAGAAGAAGCTCCAGCCCCTCATCTTCAACCACGCTGATAGGCCGGCAGTTGAGGGCAATCCACTGAGCTAAGAGGTTCGTTAGCTTAGCTGACGGGCTTGCCTCGGTTGCATTCGAACATTGTACTTTGACGAACACGAGTTTTCTCCGGGGCTCCAGTGCTTGCCCCAGCACCTTCCACTTCAGCTAAGGGATGCTTCGCGTTTAGGTGGTACTTCAGACTCGACGAACTCCTACAATAAACTAACTCCGCTTTGCACAAGGTGCATACAACCTTAGTCTTGTCGAAGTACGGCATGCGCGGCACGCCCCGGCCCCCACAGCATAATTCGGCCAGGTCAGAGCCTTCTGGGCCAGGTATACATCCGCGCTAACGAATCAAAGTGAAATTCATAGCTTGCTCACTATGTTGACCCAGCTCCCAGACCCAACTTTGAGAATAGATTAACGGCGATAATTTTCTTATCGCGCGATAAGAGTCTTGCGTTAACGCAGCACGTTAACGCCGTTAACGGCCCAGCACTAGTTCCTGTCCATACTTGCTGAAATGAGACACATTCCTGATACAACTGCAGTGTAAGAGATGGGTTAAATGCAGATCTCACAGGTGCTTTATTTTATGATTCCAAATTTTGTGTAACCTTTCACCATAGGTTTGTGACAAGAGGAACACTTTATGCAGTACAACATAAAGTATTAAATACCCTTAATCTCCAATGCTTGGTAAAATGGTGAAAGAGACATCTAATTGTAAAATAATCTATTTTGGATTAACGTGATTAGGGAGTCACAGACAGAGATGGGGGCAGGTGAGGCTGGGTTCTTTCCGAAGTTCACAATCATCTCTACTGTCTTTAGAACATTGAGCTCCAAGTTGTTCTGGCTGCACCAGGTCACCAAATGGCCAATATCCCATCTGTAGGCAGACTCATCCCCACTGGAAATGAATCCAATGCGGGTGAACGTCTGTGAACTTCAGACCCTGTGCAAACTTCCAGTCAGAAAAAAACAGCCGAAAGAGAAACAATTTAACTACGTAGCATATTTACATATTTTGTAGCATATTTAAGGCACATTAACCAAGAAAAACGACCAAATCTGAGCTAGTTAACAAAGGCTGGCGGGCAAAATGTTTCACTTCTGTGGGGTTTGAAGACCAAAACATTGCAGCTGTGACGTAGTAGAGACGTGCCTAGTGGGGCTTTGGCGCAAGTCTGCAGTAAGACAAATGTGGCCGGTAGGTGGATTTTCAGTTGGCTCTTGCATGAAGATGTACTCTGAGAAGTGAAGTTATCTGTGGATAGTTGGATGCTAGGCCTGGTCTTTTGGTTAGGAGTTTAGAGAAGAAGCTAATGACGCTAAACATATGTGTTTTGATAGTAATGGTTAAGAGATTGAACGATAGGAAGGTTATGTTGTACTGCTTGTGAAAAGACTGGCTGTTGATGATGGACTTTTGTTGCTGGCCTCTTGAGCTGGAGAATTTAAAAGAACTGACCCTTTAACAAGGGTGCTGACATTACAGAATACTGTTGGGGTGCATGTGATGACATTACCCAGAAAAGCACTGTTTTGACAGAAGTAGGAGAGTTGAAAAGTTTTGTCATTTTCTAAAAAGTGGCAGGTGTATCTTGTATCTTTGTGCCAGGTGCCTGTGTCAGTGTGCAGTGACAGCTGTCCTCCAGGAACTCGAAAAGTGCTGCAGAAAGGAAAACCCATCTGCTGTTATGATTGTATACCATGTCCTGAGGGAGAGATTAGCAATGCTACAGGTAATATTTCCTTTAGTAATGCATATCTACAACATCAAATATCTGATTGCTAAAAGTCCTTTTTTAAACTTTGTTTTTCAGATTCCCCTGATTGTTTCCCTTGCCCCAAAGAGTTCTGGCCTAATGAAGAGAGAGACACTTGTTTCCCCAAGCCTGTGGAGTTTCTTTCTTTTGACGAGGTCCTAGGAATCATCCTGGCTGCATTCTCAGTTGGTGGTGCCTGTCTTGCCATTTTTACAGCGGCTGTGTTCTTTCATCATAGGACATCCCCGATTGTCAGGGCCAACAACTCTGAACTGAGCTTCCTGCTGCTCTTCTCTCTGACTCTATGTTTCTTATGTTCATTAACTTTCATTGGAGCACCCTCTGACTGGTCGTGCATGCTGCGCCACACAGCATTTGGGATCACCTTTGTCCTCTGCATCTCTTGTGTTCTTGGGAAAACTATAGTAGTGTTAATGGCCTTCAAAGCAACACTCCCGGGTAGTAATGTCATGAAATGGTTTGGTCCTACACAGCAAAGAATGACTGTGGTGTCGTTCACATTTGTTCAGGTTTTAATATGTACTATTTGGCTTGTTGTTAGTCCCCCTTTTCCAATGAAAAACCTAACTGTATACAAGAAGAGAATCATCCTTGAGTGTGCATTAGGTTCAGCTATCGGGTTTTGGGCTGTGCTCGGGTACATTGGCCTACTGGCTGTCTTTTGCTTAGTGTTAGCTGTTCTAGCTCGGAAACTACCTGATAATTTTAATGAAGCCAAGCTTATCACCTTCAGCATGCTGATATTCTGTGCAGTCTGGATCACCTTTATCCCAGCTTATGTCAGCTCTCCTGGGAAATTTACTGTGGCTGTGGAGATATTTGCCATTCTCGCTTCAAGTTTTGGACTAATACTGTGTGTATTTGCTCCAAAGTGTTTCATCATATTGTTTAAGCCAGAGAAGAACACTAAGAAACATTTAATGAGCAAAACTCAATCTCAACACATCTGAGGTTTGGAAATAAGTTTAGATGAGAACATACAGGATAGAGAATATGCAGTCTGCATTCATCAGTTTTCACCTTGTTCTTTTAAAGCAAGATTAAGTGCGTTTTTTGTTTTTTTTATTAATTCAGCGCTCCCAGCTTTAGAGCAGCCTGATTTTTTAAGGTGGTCTTCAAGGTCTTACTGTCTTGATGTTAAATTTTGCACCAAATCTATATAACAAATGGATCAACGACAAAGCAGACATAATTGAGCATCAAATTAATCTCCACGTTCCAAGCTTTCAGATGATACAGCACATCCTTTTTATTTCATTTGCTAAATAAAGTCCAAATTCATTACAAAAATGTGTGGTACTGAGTTCTGTCTCCACATTTGATATATCTTTGCAAAACCTTTATGAATCAGAACCCAAGGAGCTATAGGACCTCACCCACGTCAGGGAAAGTGGTGCCCTGTTCTGGAGACAGACCTGGGAGGAGAGCCCACTGGCGAGTGTCTGGTGGCTGCGTCTTCATCATTGGGGCCTGGCCGGGCACACCCCGAAAAAGCAAAATAGAGCTGCCACCTTGTGGGCCCACCACCGACAGGGATAGGCATAGGGGTTGCATGCTTTGCCAGATGGCCGACAGGTGGTCCTAGAGATGTGGATCGTCAGCTCACTGGTGGAGAACGAACCAGGCTGGGAAGTGGAGCAATACCAAGTAGATAGAGCTGGGCTCATTTCTACACACTACACTCTTTCCAAAGAGAGTTGCCCAGGGTGAAAGGTGCTGGGCAGGTGAGCACTGCTGCATTGGAGTTCTAAGCCACATTAACAACCACTTAAAGGTGTACATTTGCAAGAAACTGTAATATAAGGTAAAAGAAAAAGCAAAAATAAATAAATAAATAAAATAAAAAAAGGTGAACAAAATTAGGAAGGTATCTTGTGTGTACAATAATTTTACAAGGGAAGGCCACAAGAAGACAAGGACACAATAGATTATTGTACAGTTATTATTAGATATGCAGCACATAGAAAAGACACAAACAAGGTTCATCAAAGACCACTGGATGAGAATATGCTCTTTTCAATGTCTAATTAACTGACGTACAGTAGAAGGAGGGAAGCTTTGGTGTGAAAATCTATATAAAGAGTGACGACACACATACAGTCTGCCCACATATGTTTGTAAGATGGAGATCTCAGCTCTATTTATTGGCCTGATCTTTTCTCTGGGTTTGTGTGAGCTGCATCTAGCTCTTGCCTCGAATGGTTCTGGGGATAGTCTTAAACAAAGGGCTGAGGTAACAGAGGATAGGACTGGTGCTGGGGTCAGTATTGAGGCCTCATCTGTGAAGTGTAAGCTCCAGGGTACTGCTCGTCTTCCTGCATTCTCAATGGATGGTGATTACGTTATCGGGGGTGTTTTCTCCATTCACCACTACATGCACACAGTGGAGCATAACTACACCAGCATGCCTGAGCCACCAAAGTGCAGAGGGAGGTTAGTAGGAGGGAGAAGTAGTGGATAAGAGGTTGTTAGACTGTCGAAAGGCTTGAATTTGTGTAATGTATTCACAATAATGTTTCAAAGCTTTCTCTATGTTTGAAATCATAAGAACAAAGCAAGATTTTATATATTTGAATATTGTTAATGTGTGCATTATGATTCCTGCTGTTCGATAACGAACCCTGTATTTTGAATTTTGCTAACAGTATTTGTCCCTAACTATAATTGCAGTTCTGCTTTATTGTGTGTTTTCTATCACACTTGTGAATTGTCCTCATCATGTGCAAATTGAATTAGTGACATAAATGTCTATGTGCAGTATTGACTCTCGTGAACTGCGCCTGTCAAAGGCAATGGTCTTTGCCATTGAGGAGATTAACAACAGCACAGAGCTGCTGCCAGGCATCAAACTCGGATACCAGATCCATGACTCGTGTGCCTCAGTGCCGTTGGCTATGCTTGTGACATTGCAGCTTTCAAATGGTCTTGACCCAGTATTTTACACTCGTGATAATTGCTCACAGTCTGGTATGGTGATGGCTATTGTTGGTGAGTCTGGGTCCACGCCATCCATCAGCATGTCACGCATCATCGGGTCCTTTAATATTCCTCAAGTAAATATTTTCAATTTCTAGGAAACTACCTGGTTAATATATGCCAGTGCTGATGTTTCTCTGTCCTATTAAATAATTACACTGTTGTTTTCCTTTAGGTAAGCCACTTTGCTACTTGTGCATGCCTGTCTGATAAACAGCAGTACCCCACTTTCTTCAGAACAATTCCCAGTGACCAGTTCCAGGCTGATGCACTGGCCAAGCTGGTAAAACACTTTGGCTGGACTTGGATAGGTGCTGTCCGGTCAGATTCAGACTATGGCAATAATGGCATGGCTTCTTTCCTGGACGCAGCGCAGAAGGAGGGAATCTGTGTTGAATACTCTGAATCTTTCTATCGAACCCACCCACGTAGCAGGATTCAGAGAGTAGCTGATGTTATCCGCAGGTTTCTCACTGATTATACTTTTGTGCTCTGTGACACTGACCCACTGCAAACAATTTGCACACAATATTTAATTAAAGGAATGCTTTTTATTATTATTATTATTATTTTACTTAAAAACTTGTTTCTATCTTTTTCCTGATTTTATTTGTCTCATTTTTTATTGATATTTTCATAAAATTAGAATTAGTGAGACCAATATGGTGTTCAACACACCAAAAACTTTTTCTCATATTCTTTGTGTTGACTATCTTAATACTTGTTTAATAATGTCTCTCCAGGTCAACAGCTATGGTTATTGTGGCATTTGCAGCTTCTGGAGACCTGAGGATCCTGCTGGAGGAGCTGTCGCGTGAACCTTCTCCACCTCGTCAATGGATAGGCAGTGAGGCCTGGGTAACCAACCCAGATATGCTTAAATTCACCTTCTGTGCTGGAGCCATGGGCTTTGGCATTCAGAAATCTGTCATCCCAGGTCTGAGAGAATTCTTGCTGGATCTCTCTCCCACTAAAGTTGCTGCCTCTCCAGTACTTACTGAGTTCTGGGAGGATGTATTCAACTGCAAGCTGGGAAAAAGTGAGAAACTCTGATCATTGTTAAAATAGACACTCACAGTTGGGTCCTTGTAGTTGTTTTGCTTTCTTGATTGGTGGGCAGGTCAAATCAGTAATTCATTTTCAGAGACAAATATGTTGATGTTGAACAAAGACACAGGGTGAACATAAGGGGCTAATAAAAATGTTTTACAAATTAATTTGAATGACAGTTTATGTAATGCGTGTTTGATGAGTTGAATGAATAAGAAAGCAAAAAGCAATAAGAAACATGAATGGTAATGTAATATCCTTATCAAGGCTAAATAACACGAAAGAATGATAATCTTATATCATAATCAAGACAAAAAACACCTTCCTCTGCCTCTGTGTTATTAGATGCAGCCATAGACAAGAGTGTGTGTGATGGAACTGAAGACATAGAGACACTACAGAGTCCGTACACTGACACATCTCAGCTCCGAATCACTAACATGGTGTATAAAGCTGTTTATGCAATAGCACATGCCATTCATAATGAAGTGTGTCAGGACAAAAATTCTGCAACTCAGTGTAACAAATTCAGCAGGATAAAGTTCAAACAGGTCAGTTAAAATGTATAAGGGTATATTAAGTGTATATAATAAGTATATAACCTTTTATGAAATGAAATATTCATTTTTTCTGATATCTTTTCCTTCCTTCACTACTCTTCTTCATCCTCACAGGTTCTCATGCAACTAAAGAAAGTAAATTTTTCCCAAAATGGTTATGATGTGTCGTTTGATGCCAACGGGGATCCTGTGGCCAAATATGAGCTGGTTAACTGGCAAAAAAGTGAGAGTGGCAGCATTGAGATGGTGACAGTAGGACATTATGATGCATCACTGCCGGTGGGCCAGGAGTTCCGTATCAACAAGAACCTCATCTGGATGGATGGTGGCACACAAGTAAGAAGCCCAAAACTAATTGCCATATTCAAATATTAAATTTGGTGGTCCAATTTGTGTGCATGCTGACTCTCAAAAGATCAGTACAATACAGTTACAATGTAAGATATGTGGGACAAATCTACAGTCCTTGTGTTCCAGGTGCCTGTGTCAGTGTGCAGTGACAGCTGTCCTCCGGGAACTCGTAAAGTGTTGCAGAAAGGAAAACCCATCTGCTGTTATGATTGTATACCATGTCCTGAGGGAGAGATTAGCAATGCTACAGGTAAATTTTTTCTAAGCCGTCCTTTCTAAGTTCTTGGTTTGAATCCCAGCTGGGGCTTTTCTGTGTGGAACAGAAAACATTGTTCTTCCTGTGTCTGCGTGGGTTCTCTGGAAAGTCCCTCTCACAGCCCAAAGACATACTAAGCACATCAGTTAATGACTCTAAGTTGCCCATAGGTGTGAATGTGAGTGTGAGTTGTTTGTCCCTTAGTTCCCTGTGATGAGATGGCAACTTGTCCGGAGTGTACCCCGTCTGTCACCCTACGTTAGCTGGGATAGGCTCCAGCCCCACCATGACCCTGATGAGGCTAAATGGTTACAGATAATGGATGGATGGATATCTACAGCATCAAAAAAAAGACAGCTAAAAGATTTTTATGTATTTTTCAGATTCTCCAGATTGTTTCCCTTGCCCCAAAGAGTTCTGGCCTAATGCAGAGAGAGACACTTGTTTCCCCAAGCCTGTGGAGTTTCTTTCGTTTGATGAGGTCCTAGGAATCATCCTGGCTGCATTCTCAGTTGGTGGTGCCTGTCTTGCCATTGTTACAGGGGCTGTGTTCTTTCGTCACAGGACATCCCCGATTGTCAGGGCCAACAACTCTGAGCTGAGCTTCCTGCTGCTCTTCTCCCTGACTCTATGTTTCTTATGTTCATTAACATTTATTGGAGCACCATCTGACTGGTCGTGCATGTTGCGCCACACAGCGTTTGGGATCACCTTTGTCCTCTGCATCTCTTGTGTTCTTGGAAAAACTATAGTTGTGTTAATGGCCTTCAAAGCTACACTCCCTGGAAGTAATGTCATGAAATGGTTTGGTCCTCCACAGCAAAGAATGACTGTAGTGTCTTTCACATTTGTTCAAGTTTTAATATGTACTATTTGGCTGGTTGTTAGTCCCCCTTTTCCAATGAAAAACCTAACCATATACAAGGAGAGAATCATCCTGGAGTGTGCATTAGGTTCAGCTATCGGGTTCTGGGCTGTGCTCGGGTACATAGGCCTACTGGCTGTTTTTTGCTTTGCATTAGCTGTCCTAGCTCGGAAACTACCTGATAATTTTAATGAAGCCAAGCTTATCACCTTCAGCATGCTGATATTCTGTGCAGTCTGGATCACGTTTATTCCAGCATATGTCAGCTCTCCTGGGAAATTTACTGTGGCTGTGGAGATATTTGCCATTCTGGCCTCCAGTTTTGGACTAATATTGTGTATATTTGCTCCAAAGTGTTTCATCATATTGTTTAAGCCAGAGAAGAACACCAAGAAACATTTAATGAACAAAAATCAATCCTAAGACATCTGGAGTTTTTGACCAAGTGATATGATATAACATAACAAAGAACTCATGCTGTACACAGTCTTCACCCAGTTGATCTAAGTATATTTAATATTCACATGTACATGGTGTTTTACATATACTTTTTTACGTCAATGTTTTCTTTTGAACGTACCTTTTAATATGTTATTGTTCTATTTCACAAACAATTTACTTCATGTGTTAAATAAAATTTAAAGTCAAAATAAAGATGTGTGGTGCTGAGTTCTGCTTTTACATTTTGATGAGCCTGTTTGAAATATGTCATGGTGCAACAATGTCATTTTTAAAGAATGGATTGAACCATGCAAACAACCCCTTAAATGTGTGCTTTTACAGTATATGCACTATTACAATATCAGATTAAAAAAAAAAAGCATGAAATGGTTGTTGTACAAAATTAGGATATCTGCTGGAGAAAAAAAGACAAAAACACTGAATGAGAATAATGTAGCACAGAAAAGATTTAGAAGAGAATTCATCAGACCATTGGGGAAGGTCATCCTCTCTCTGATGTATAGTAAGGTGACGTACAGTAGAAGGAGGGAAGCTTCGGTCTGAATATCTATATAAACCCATGAAATCACACATACAGTATGCACCCATGCATGCACTAGAGGGATGGAGATCTCAGCTGTGTTTACTGGCCTGATCCTCTCTCTGGGTTTGTGTGTGCTGCATTTAGCTGATTCCTTGAATGGTTCTGGGGATGGTTTGAAACAAAGGGCTGAGCTAACAGGGGATAGGATTAGTGCTGGTGCCACCACTGAGGGCTCATCTGTGAAGTGTAAGCTCCAGGGTACCGCTCGTCTACCAGCGTTCTCAATGGATGGTGACTACATTATTGGGGGTGTTTTCTCCATTCACCATTATATGTACACAGTGAAGCATAACTACACCACCATGCCTGAGCCGTTAAGGTGCACTGGGAGGTTAGTATGAGGTAGAAGTGGTAGATAAGAGGATATTAGACTGTGTGGGAATATGACTGATTTAATTTGTATGATGTGCTAAAAAATTGTGTTGCAAAGCTTTTGTGTAGTATTGAAAAAGTAACAGGAACAGGACAAGGTCAAAGACTAATGTTACATTTATATGTGTCTTGTTCATTCCAATTTCTGTGTTTTCTGCACTGATATCTAATCCTGTGTTTTGCATTTAATTGTTCAGGTAACTGTGACATATATTTGTTTCACGCATGCTATTGTCGATAACTATGAATTGCAATCCTACTTTATTGTGTGTTTTATGTTAAAAATACAGATTGCCCTAATTATATCTTATTATTATATGTTATTATTATATCATATTATTATATCTGTGTGCAGGGTTAACCCCCGAGAACTTCGCTTCTCACGTGCAATGGTCTTCGCTATTGAGGAGATCAACAACAGCACAGAGCTGCTGCCGGGCATCAAGCTTGGTTATCAGATCCATGATTCATGTGCCTCAGTGCCCATGGCAGTACATGTAGCATTCCAGCTTTCAAATGGCCTGGACCCTGTGTTTTACCCCATAGACAATTGTGTACAATCTGGTATGGTGATGGCTATCGTTGGTGAGTCTGGGTCCACACCATCCATCAGCATGTCACGTGTCACCGGGCCCTTTAACATTCCCCTAGTAAGTATTTTGAATTTGACGTAAACTATGTGTTTGATATCGGGTAGTGCGGATTTTTGTGTCCCATTAAATAATTACATTGTTTCCTTTAGGTGAGCCACTTTGCCACTTGTGCATGCCTGTCTGATAAGCAGCAGTACCCGAGTTTCTTCAGAACAATCCCCAGTGACCAGTTCCAGGCTGATGCACTGGCCAAGCTGGTAAAACACTTTGGCTGGACTTGGATAGGTGCTGTCCGGTCAGATTCAGACTATGGCAATAATGGCATGGCTTCTTTCTTGAATGCAGCACAGAAGGAGGGAATCTGTGTGGAATACTCTGAATCTTTCTATCGGACCCACCCACAGAGCAGGATCCAGAGAGTAGCTGATGTTATCCGCAGGTTTGTACATCAGTGATTGTGGTTTTGTTCCCCGTACTGACATTGACCATTTTCACGCGAAACTGAAAAAATGTTTAATCGAACAAGAGAAAGAATTGTTTGATTGTTATGCCGGTAAAATCATCTCTATCTTTTTCATGATGTCCATTTTTCTCATATGTATTTGTCATGTTTTCATGAAAATAGAATGAGTGAGACTAATGCTGCAGTTTTTGAACACAAAAGTATTTGTCATGTTTGTTTGTGTTAACTATGTAACATTTAATGTATTTATTGATATTATATACTCTAATATCGCTTCAGGTCGACAGCTATGGTTATTGTGGCATTCGCTGCCTCTGGAGACCTGAGGATCTTGTTGGAGGAGCTGTCGCGTGAACCTTCTCCACCTCGCCAGTGGATAGGCAGTGAGGACTGGGTAACTAACACAGATTTGCTGAAGTTCAGCTTCTGTGCTGGTGCCATTGGGTTTGGCATTCAGAAATCTGTCATCCCAGGTCTGAGAGAATTCTTGCTCGATCTCTCTCCCACTAAAGTTTCTGCCTCTCCAGTGCTGACTGAGTTCTGGGAAGATGCTTTCAACTGCAGGCTGGGAAAAAGTGAGAAATCTCTGATGATTGTTAAAATAGATGACACACACTTAATGATTTCGGGTCAAGTTTAGGCCTTCCGCAGTCTTAGAAAAGATTTTATATGAAATTGCTGTAGTAGTTTCACAAAACCAACAGTGTAGTTAAACATTCTCTAGAGGCTACCAAGCTAAATTGCATTACATTAGTTGAATTAGGCTATGATACTCACTCTCATATCAGATAATTTATTAATGTATGTATTCATGTATTAGTGAATGAGAATAACACATACCTGTTTCTGCAATGCATGTTTGATGGGTCAAATGAATAAGAAAGCAAAAAGGAAGACTAAACATGTCAGAAAAAATGATAATCTGATATCATAAACAAGACAAAAAATGCATTCCTTTGTCTCTCTGTGTTTTTAGATGCAGCCATAGATGAAAGTCTGTGTGATGAAACTGAAGACCTAGAGACGCTCCAGAGCCCGTACACAGACACATCTCAGCTCCGAATCACTAACATGGTGTACAAGGCTGTTTATGCAATAGCACATGCTATTCATAATGCAGTATGTGAGGAAAGAAATTCTGCAACTCGATGCGACAAATTAACCACGATAGAGTCCAAACATGTTAGTCGAAAATAAATAAGTGAACATGCCAATGCCCTTTTTTCACTTTAATGTAGTGTTATGGACTGAAATAACCATTGAACATCTTTTTTTTTCTTTCTGTTCCTGATTGTGTTACTTTACTACATCCTCACAGGTTCTCATGCAACTAAAGAAAGTAAATTTTTCGCAAAATGGTTATGATGTGTCATTTGATGCCAATGGAGATCCTGTGGCCACATACGAGCTGGTTAACTGGCAAAAAAGTGAGAGTGGCAGCATTGAGATGGTGACAGTAGGACACTATGATGCTTCACTGCCGGTGGGCCAGGAGTTCCATATCACCAGGAACCTCACCTGGGTGGAGGGTGGCACACAAGTAAGGAGCCCAAAAGTAAAGACAAAAGGCTATGATATGTGTCCATAATGCTGGCACTGGAGATATCTGCTACAATACAATTCCAGTGTAACCAATTGAAACTGTTACAGTGATTACTTTTTGTACACGCGCACACATATATGTATATATAGATTTCTCTTACTCTTTGGGGCTGCATAGCACACCTGAATATGTGTGAGTTTGTTTGTATCTCTGTTCCAGGTGCCTGTGTCAGTGTGCAGTGACAGCTGTCCTCCAGGAACTCGTAAAGTGCTGCAGAAAGGAAAACCCATCTGCTGTTATGATTGTATACCATGTCCTGAGGGAGAGATTAGCAATGCTACAGGTACATTTTTTATTTTTCTAATGCATATTTACAGCATCAAGTATATGTCACTAAAAGTCATTTTTGATTAATTTTCTTCTAGATTCCCCTGATTGTTTTCCTTGTGTCAGGGAGTTCTGGCCTAATGCAGAGAGAGACACCTGTTTCCCCAAGCCTGTGGAGTTTCTTTCCTTTGACGAGGTCCTAGGAATCATCCTGGCTGCATTCTCAGTTGGTGGTGCCTGTCTTGCTATTATAACAGCGGCCGTGTTTTTTCGTCACAGGACATCCCCAATTGTCAGAGCCAACAACTCTGAGCTGAGCTTCCTGCTGCTCTTCTCCCTGACTCTATGTTTCTTATGTTCATTAACTTTTATTGGAGCACCATCTGACTGGTCCTGCATGTTGCGCCACACAGCGTTTGGGATCACCTTCGTCCTCTGCATCTCTTGTGTTCTTGGAAAAACTATAGTTGTGCTAATGGCTTTCAGAGCTACACTTCCAGGTAGTAATGTCATGAAATGGTTTGGTCCTCCACAGCAAAGAATGACTGTAGTGTCTTTTACATTTGTTCAAGTTTTAATATGTACTATTTGGTTGGTTGTTAGTCCCCCTTTTCCAATGAAAAACCTAACCATATACAAGAAGAGAATCATCCTGGAGTGTGCATTAGGCTCAGCTATTGGTTTTTGGGTTGTGCTCGGGTACATAGGCCTACTGGCTGTCTTTTGCTTCGTGTTAGCTGTCCTAGCTCGGAAACTACCTGATAATTTTAATGAAGCCAAGCTTATCACCTTCAGCATGCTGATATTCTGTGCAGTCTGGATCACCTTTATTCCAGCATATGTCAGCTCTCCTGGGAAGTTTACTGTGGCTGTGGAGATATTTGCCATTCTGGCCTCCAGTTTTGGACTAATATTGTGTATATTTGCTCCAAAGTGTTTCATCATATTGTTTAAGCCAGAAAAGAACACTAAGAAACATTTAATGAACAAAAATCAATCCTAAGCCACCTGAGATCTGGAAATAAAAATAAAAATATAAACCTTATTCTGTAGCCATTCAACACACCTAGTTGATTTAAATCTTTACATACACACATTTTTTTTAAAAAATATTTTATTATATGTATTTAGTTTTGTTTATATTGTTGCATATGCGTTCAACATGTTATTGTTATAGATACATTTTCGTTATCTACTAAATAAAGTCACATTTCTGAAAAAAAAGTTTGTTATTAAATTTATGTCCCAACATTTTGATAAAATAATCTATATTTGAAGAATATTTTTGTATAACTGAAAAATCTAAAAATCTAAATGATGAGAAGTTTGATAAACAATGAGGAAGCTATAGAATATTACATGCAGTATACTTAAAAGAAAAGCTGGTTACAGTATATTCTGTTCAGTTTTTGAATGTTTGCAAAATCCTGTCCTGTCAATGCATCTCTCTGTGAAAGGTTAGCTCTATTTAGTCAGTCAAACTATAACGGGAATTTTATTTTACAGCTTCTAGAATTAAAGCTTTTGTCTTCTATCCAAAGACAATCAATCTGGCCTACTAATGTCA
The DNA here is from genome assembly GCA_946959425.1 of Argyrosomus regius. Taxonomy (NCBI): domain Eukaryota; kingdom Metazoa; phylum Chordata; class Actinopteri; family Sciaenidae; genus Argyrosomus; species Argyrosomus regius. The sequence goes on from OX336889.1 coordinate 10,564,509, forward strand.
TAGTTAATCATGTCTTCTTTTTCCAAAATCTATTTCAGTAAACACCACCAGGTGGAGTGTAAACTGATATCACACCTGCCATGGCTCTAGTCTTTGCAAAGCAGCACAGCTACACCATCTGACAGGCCTTCTCCCTGGCAGACAGCACAGTGTGTTATCGAGGGCATACGCAAGAGTATACAAAATTTTGATACGTCTGAAAGGGCCCTTAATTGTAATATGAGGTAAAACAAAGGAAAACAGATTTGTGGGTATGACAATATTAAGGAGCTATCTGGTGTTTACAATATGTTTACAAGGGGAGAAAAAAGACAAGGACACTTGAAGTAGTGTACACAATGTAGAAAAGTCAAAGAATTGAACAAGAGTTCATTAAAGACAAGCATCCACTCTTCAGTGTCCAATGAACTGACGTACAATGAAAGGAGGGAGGCTTCTGTCTGAAAATCTATATAAACCAGTGAAAACACAGTATGCACCCGTAGAGACACATGAGGGATGGAGATGTCGGCTCTCTTTTTTGGCCTGATCCTCTCTCTGGGTTGTGAGCTGCCTTTAGCTCTGGCCTTGAATGGTTCTGGGATTGGTCTGAAACAAAGGGCTGAGCTAAGAGAGGATATGACTGGTGCTGGTGTCAGTACTGAGGCCTCATCTATGAAATGTAAGCTCCAGGGTACCACTCGCCAACCTGCATTCTCAACGGATGGTGACTACATTATTGGGGGTGTTTTCTCCATACACAACTACATGCAAACAGTGAAGCATAACTACACCACCATGCCTGAGCCACTAAAGTGCACAGGGAGGTTAGTAAGAGGGAGATGTGGTCATTAAGAGGATGTTAGAAAGGATTTGAATTGTATGATGTGCTTACAGTTGCATTACAAAGCTTTTGCGTAATACTGAATATGAATTTTATTTTTTTTATTGTATATTACAGGTGTGATAATTTCACAAATGAAGAGAAGAGAGTGTGACTATTTGTTAAATAAGCTTTTTTTTTGTGTTTTATTTACTGAAAATATAGCTGACTTTTAAAAAAACAGTTTGATGAAACTACATTAAGATTTAGTTTACTATTTTTAATATTGTGTATTAAATGTATTCATTTCCCGTGAACTTAGGACTAATTTTATATTTTGAATTTTAGTGGTCAGGTAAATATGTGAATATATATATATATATATATATATATATATATATATATATATATACACAAATATATATATAACATTTGGTTCACAGATTTCACTTATTGTTCATAACTATGAATTGCAGTTCTCCTCTCTTGTGTGTCTTTGTTAAAATTGTGAATTGTCCTTAGTATATCTGTTGTATGTATGTAATTTCAATAGTGACATGAATTTCTGTGTGCAGCATTGACTCCCGTGAACTGCGCTTCTCACGTGCAATGGTCTTCACCATCGAGGAGATTAACAACAGCACAAAACTGCTTCCAGGCATCAAACTCGGTTATAAGATCCATGACTCATGTGCCTCAGTGCCCATGGCAGTGCATGTGGCATTCCAGCTTTCAAATGGCCTGGACCCAGTGTTTTACAGAGGTGACAATTGCTCGCATTCTGGTATGGTGATGGCTATTGTTGGTGAATCTGGGTCCACGCCATCTATTAGCATGTCACGCCTCTTAGGGTCATTTAACATTCCTCTAGTAAGTATTTTGAATTTCTGATAAATGTGTTTAGGCCAGAACTGAGTTTTTTTTTCTGTTCCATTAAAAAATGTTATTGTTACTGTTATTTTCCTTTAGGTGAGCCACTTTGCCACTTGTGCATGTCTGTCTGATAAACAGCAGTACCCGAGTTTCTTCAGAACAATCCCCAGTGACCAGTTCCAGGCTGATGCACTGGCCAAGCTGGTAAAACACTTTGGCTGGACTTGGATAGGTGCTGTCCGGTCTGATTCAGACTATGGCAATAATGGCATGGCTTCTTTTCTGAATGCAGCACAGAAGGAAGGAATCTGTGTGGAATACTCTGAATCTTTCTATCGGACCCACCCACACAGCAGGATCCAGAGAGTAGCTGATGTTATCCGCAGGTTTGTACATCATTGATTTTGCTTTTGTTTTCTGTGGTGACATTGACTCTGCAGAAGACATCCCTAAAAATTAGATGAAAGATTATTTTATTAGCTTTCTTTTGCCCTACAATATCCCTTCAGGTCAACGGCTATGGTTGTTGTGGCATTTGCAGCCCCTGGAGATATGAAGATTCTGCTAGAGGAGCTGTCGAGTGAGCCCTCTCCACCACGCCAGTGGATAGGTAGTGAGGCCTGGGTAACTGATCCAGACATACTGAGATTCAGCTTTTGTGCTGGAGCCATTGGATTTGGCATTCAGAGATCTGTCATCCCAGGTCTGAGAGAATTCTTGCTCGATCTCTCTCCCACTAAAGTTTCTGCCTCTCCAGTGCTCACTGAGTTCTGGGAGGATTCATTCAACTGCAGGCTGAGAAAAAGTGAGAAAGTTCTGCTGATTTTTAATTTAGATGCCATTCACACTTGGTTCCATGTTGTTGTTGTTTTGTAGTTTTATTGTTGTAAAAGCTGAGCTTCCTGTATCAAAAGGTCAGAAGCTGTTCTAAGATCAAATTTTAGTATCACCCCATAATCCTAACCAACCTAGAGATAGTATAAAAAATATATAAAGTATTTGTAGTATTTTAAATGTAACAGTTCATGAACATCCCATAACCAAGATATATTTGTGCCTAAACCTAACCACAGTGGTGAATCCCAACTAATAAGCTTCTGAAATGCTACAGTTATATACTCTGTAGATGGACTATCCAAATAAGGTGTTCAGATTTCTCTTGAAAGTTGAATCTATTGGTATTGACGAAAAACACAAGATAGATCTATTGTGAACCTGACTGAATAATCTCAGTTAATGATTTTTCAGCTCAGGTTTAGGGCCCCTGCTGTCTTGGAGAAGATTTTGTTTCACAGTACAAAACTGAATACTATATACTTTATACACTTTAGCACACAGTATATAGTCACCAAGCAGAATAAAGACAAATATTGTGCATATCAGTATTAATCAATTACAGTATGTGTAGGTCTAATTAGATTATAATACTGATAGTGATTTCAGATAATTTATGTAAAAGGAGAAGTTGAGGACATTCGCCACATTTAGCCACATTTATAAATGTCACTAATTGTTTGATGACTGATTTGTATTAACATGAGTTTGTATAAATGTAGGAATAATAATAATAATAATAATAATAATAATAATAATAATAACTGCTCCAGACATAAATGGAAAACGTTATATATATATATATATATATATATATATATATATATATATATATATATATATATATATATATATATAAATATTATTTATTTATTTATTTATTTATTTTCTAGGCATGTTAGGTGTATGACAATAATAAAATAAATGTCAACAACAAAAACATCAGAAAAAATGAGAATGTAGGCCTAATATCATTGTCATTATCATTTTAAGGTGCAGCAATAGATGAGAGTGTGTGTGATGGAACTGAAGACATAGAGATGCTCCAGAGTCCGTACACTGACACATCTCAGCTCCGAATCACTAACATGGTGTATAAAGCTGTTTATGCAATAGCACATGCTATTCATAATATAGTGTGTCAGGACACAAATTCCACAACTCAGTGTGACAAATTCAGCAGGATAGAGTCCAAACAGGTCAGTTAAAATATATGAATGGGCACTCTAATGCTCTTTATTCACTATGATGCATATTTTATTAAATTAAATAATTTTAGTTCACTCATCTTTATTTTCCCTTCTGTCTTCTTTACCTTATTTTACTTCATCCTCACAGGTTCTTACTCAGCTGAAGAAAGTAAATTTTTCCCAAAATGGTTATGATGTGTCGTTTGATGCCAATGGGGATCCTGTGGCCACATATGAGCTGGTGAACTGGCAAAGTGAGAGTGGCAGCATTGAGATGGTGACCGTAGGACACTATGATGCATCCCTGCCGGTGGGCCAGGAGTTCCATATAAACAAAAACATCTCCTGGATGGATGGTGGCACACAAGTAAGGAGAACAAAAGTAATAATTTAACATCTTCAAATTTCAAATTTTGTGAACTCAAAGGATACAATTTAATATTTTGGTCCTTATTCTGTGTAAAAATGGCCCCTGACTTTCAGGGGATGGGTGATGTCTGTTGACCCCTCTTGTGATAGACAAAAGGGGTTTTGCTCTGCACTGGTGTTAGACCTTTCTGGATCTGGATCCTTAACAGGTACATTGGCCACAAGACATCCTTCCATCAAGAGGTTACTGGAGGTAATCCTCCCGACAACTCATTCCCCATGGGGGCTTTCACAAACAGGCAGAGTGGAGTTTGGTTCACATCCCTGTTGAATCTGGTGGAGAATCTCTGGTTGTGGGTCTTAGAGCACCTTTGTTTCTGAACAACCTTCTGGGTACCAAACTTATGTTGAGAGCTAGATGAGTGGTAGCTTTAATGTACTGAAGCAGATTTGGACTTCGTTTGACAGAGCAAATGTGGATCTGTTTGCCAACCAATTTAACACTAACTGCCTGCTGTCAAGAGAAACATTGGGCCATGGAGAAAGCTGCTTTATGCCTTCTGTCCTCTTTGTCTCATTCCAGCTCTTCTGGAGTATGACAGGAATGGTTGAAGGCCATTTTGGTTGCCTAAAATCATGGTATGCCAAAATGACCTGGATGTTACCAAACCAGCCCTGAACCACCCTCCAAGTCTGGGGAGCTCTCACAGAAAGTGGAAATGCTAGGTGCAATGCCCACACTGGGACAACCTCTCCGGACTGGGCAGTACAGTTACAGACCATCCAGGCAGAGAAAATAGGATCCATTGTTGCTGGCTACAAGGCAATGGGGTTGGGATTCCATTGTTGGTGCAGGGAAAGGGGACTTATTCTGTAGGATCTATTATCTTCTTTCTTCAGTTGCAATGTTCTTTTGGAGAAATGTTATATCATGCCTCTATTAAGATAGATCCAGCAGCTGTTTGTTCTTGTCACAAGGGTTTGATGACAGATTTTCACTTCATCCCTTTGTGAACCTGGTGAAACGTATCTGTTATGCCTAGCATATGCATGGGCATGTTATGTTGGTACATATTGTGCTACGTACATGGATACTGCACTTTCATATGCTAACTGGAGGATCAAACTCCTGATCTTCCAATTAATGCATGACCCACTCTACCTCTAAGCCACATCCGCCCCTCCGACTATGGTCAGTACACACTCTATACAGTGAAGTAGTGTGAAAAGCCCTGTTTAGTGTAGTATTGTCAACAGCCCCGTTCAGTGGGGTAAGTGTTAAGAACATATGTGTGACAGAGGCAAGGTCGATACCCTATCTGTTCATACGTTTTTCGTGCTCTTGGAGGACTCACAGTATAAGGTGGGCAGGATGTCTTCAATATGCTTTGACACAAGAAAGGTTTGGTCATGATCTCAATCAGTTTAATGTGCAGATTAACTGTTTTTTGTGTCAGGCTTCCACTGTGGTGGTCTAGGTTATAGAGTCAAAGGAGGGCTGCAGCAATCAATCTTTGGTTGAGTTCATTGTGGTTGGGTTGTTGACTTGTTGCAGCTAGGGCTCCACCTACTATATATAGAGTCCAGCAGAGGATGGACTCTGCATGAGATTGGATATTGTAACCCTGGTCACAGGTAGAGCCCTCTAACAATGTGCCCTCATCATCCACTGAAGAGATTGTCAGATGCTGACTAGTGAACACACATCATTATATATGTTGTTGCACATGTATCGATGCTTGTGATGGGAGATTGCTATTACCTAGAGCCCTATCTATATTTTAATCCTAACAGGTGTATAGCACACATAAATATGTGCGAGTTTATCTATTTCTTTGTGCCAGGTGCCTGTGTCAGTGTGCAGTGACAGCTGTCCTCCAGGAACTCGTAAAGTGTTGCAGAAAGGAAAACCCATCTGCTGTTATGATTGCATACTGTGTCCTGAGGGAGAGATTAGCAATACTACAGGTAATTTTCTTTCCAATAAATATGTACAAGGTCCAGTATATGACTGATAAAAGTCCATTTTGATACATTTTCTTCCAGATTCCACTGATTGTTTCCCTTGCCCCAAGGAGTTCTGGCCTAATGCAGAGAGAGACACTTGTTTCCCCAAGCCTGTGGAGTTTCTTTCCTTTGATGAGGTCCTAGGAATCATCCTGGCTGCATTCTCAGTTGGTGGAGCCTGTCTTGCCATTGTGACAGCGGTTGTGTTTTTTCGTCACAGGACATCCCCGATTGTCAGGGCCAACAACTCTGAGCTGAGCTTCCTGCTGCTCTTCTCTCTGACTCTATGTTTCTTATGTTCATTAACATTCATTGGAGCACCCTCTGACTGGTCTTGCATGTTGCGCCACACAGCGTTTGGGATCACCTTTGTCCTCTGCATCTCTTGTGTTCTAGGGAAAACTATAGTAGTGTTAATGGCTTTCAGAGCTACACTTCCAGGAAGTAATGTCATGAAATGGTTTGGTCCTCCCCAACAAAGAATGACTGTGGTGTCTTTCACATTTGTTCAAGTTTTAATATGTATTATTTGGTTGGTTGTTAGTCCCCCTTTTCCAATGAAAAACCTAACCATATACAAGGAGAGAATCATCTTGGAGTGTGCTTTAGGCTCAGCTGTTGGGTTCTGGGTTGTGCTCGGGTACATAGGCCTACTGGCTGTCTTTTGCTTCGTGTTAGCTGTCTTAGCTCGAAAACTACCTGATAATTTTAATGAAGCCAAACTTATCACCTTCAGCATGCTGATATTCTGTGCAGTCTGGATCACCTTTATCCCAGCGTATGTCAGCTCTCCTGGGAAATTTACTGTGGCTGTGGAGATATTTGCCATTCTGGCCTCCAGTTTTGGACTGATATTGTGTATATTTGCTCCAAAGTGTTTCATCATATTGTTTAAGCCAGAAAAGAACACCAAGAAACATTTAATGAACAAAAATCAATCCTAAGACATCTAAGGTTTGGAAACAGTTAAAATGGGAACATTCTCTTTAGATTTTATGTTGTGCACATTGAGTATAGTCCTTACTGCGGAAATACATTTAAGTTACAAATTAATTGTGTTTCACGTTGATTTTTTCCTACATCATTTGTTTATTTCATCATATTGTTTAAGCCAAAACATTTTGTGAGAAAAAATAATTGGCAATATGCAGGCCAGATGTCATGTTATGCATACTCAACATATTCTTCACGTTGTTGATTACCATTGCCTGTTGACTGCACAGACTGCATAGCCCTACCATTGAGCTACAGCTGCCTTGCAATGCAATACAGTTTTTCTTTGTCCTTACTCATTTTACTACATCTAATTCATTGACATGTATGTGCTTTTACTCACTGGGTGTAGGCACACAACATAAAACTAGTAAGAGTTACCTTAAATATAATGCTTACCAATACCACCATTATATGACCTAGAGTTTAGAGTTTTGTGTACAATTTAAAAACACAGAAAACTACTGTAAAAATGTAAATCACTTTTATTTTCCATAAATTTACAATTTTTTACATCATTTTTGAGAAAGCCTAGAAAGATCCAAAAACTTCCACCCAATGTGCTGGTGAAACAAATCTGCACTGAAATGTTTATTCCCCAAAGTGTTTCACCTGAAACCATTGGGTAAGGGCATCATCTCTCTGATGTATACTAAGCTGACGTCAAATAGAAGGAGGGAAACTTTTGTCTGAAAATGTATAAACCAGTTAAAATAATATGCCCACATGCAAACACTAGAGGGATGGAGATCTCAGCTGTCTTTTCTGGCCTGATCCTGTCTTTGGCTTTGTGTGAGCTGCATTTAGCTCTTACTTTTAATCGTTCTGGGGATGGTCTGAAACAAAAGGTTGAGCTTACAGAGGATAGGACTGGTACTGGTGTCAGTACTGAGGCCTCATCTGTGAAATGTAAGCTCCAGGGTACTGCTCGTCTACCTGCATTCTCAATGGATGGTGACTACGTTATTGGGGGTGTTTTCTCCATACACAACTACATGCAAACAGTCAAGCAAAACTACACCACTATGCCTGAGCCACTAAAGTGCAGAGGGAGGTTAGTAAGAGGGAGAAGTGGTCGTTAATAGGATGTTAGACTGTGTGGGGACAGAAATGATTTGATTTGTATGATGTGCTTACTGTTGCATTACAAAGCTTTTGCGTGATACTGAATAATTACTTTTTGTATTATTTATAACAGGTGTTATAATTACAGAAATTTCTATTTTTATATTATTTCTATTTATTTAGGCAAATATTATGTGCCAAATCAGTATTGATTGTAGATTATAACTGTGTGAAAAAGAATCATTTTTGTGTATTGTGCTAAAAATATAGATGCATTTAAGACCAGTTTTATTTATATTGAACTGGATAAAAATAAATGAAGATTTTAGAATTAATTGCCCATGTCAATTTTGAAATTATATCTAATCCTATCTTTTGAATTTTGGTGGTCAGGTAACTCATTCATGTATAATTGTTCACAGATGCAATACAGATGTTAGTTATTATGCACAACTATGAATTGCAGTTCTCCTTTATTGTGTGTTTTTGTGTAAAGAGTAGTTTGTTTTCAGCATATGTAAATTTTAATAGTGACATACATTTCTGTGTGCAGCATTGACTCCCGTGAACTGCGTTTCTCGCGTGCAATGGTCTTCGCCATTGAGGAGATTAACAACAGCACAGAGCTGCTCCCGGGAATCGAGCTTGGTTATCAGATCCATGATTCATGTGGCTCAGTGCCCCTGGCAATGCATTCAACATTTCAGCTTTCAAATGGCCTGGACCCAGTGTTTTACGAAGGTGACAATTGCTCACAATCTGGTATGGTGATGGGTATTGTCGGTGAGTCTGGGTCCACGCCATCCATCAGCATGTCACGTATTATCGGGTCTTTTAATATTCCTCAAGTAAATTTTTTAAAATTTCTGATAATCTATGCATTTATTCATAAGCCAGTGATTATTTTTCTGTCCCCTTGAATAATTACACGGTTGTTTTCCTTTAGGTGAGCCACTTTGCCACTTGTGCATGCCTGTCTGATAAACAGCAGTACCCCAGTTTCTTCAGAACAATCCCCAGTGACCAGTTCCAGGCTAACGTGCTGGCCAAACTGGTAAAATACTTTGGCTGGACTTGGATAGGTGCTGTCCGGTCGGATTCAGACTATGGCAATAATGGGATGGCCTCTTTCCTGGATGCAGCACAGAAGGAGGGGATCTGTGTGGAATACTCTAAATCTTTCCATCGGACCCACCCACAGAGCAGGATCCAGAGAGTAGCTGATGTTATCCGCAGGTGTCTACATCACTGATTTTACCTTTGTTCTATGTGCTGACACTGAATTTTTTAGAAAACTAGAGATTACTGGTCAGTGAAACCAAGAATACATTCAACTCATGAAAAAATGTATCTATTACTGAGGTTTTTTGTGGTAACTGTTTTTATTTTTATTCAAAAGCATTAGTTTGATGCTTAGATTTTCATGCAGTATCATGTTTCTCCAGGTCAACATCTATGGTTGTTGTGGCATTTGTAGCCTCTGGAGACATGAAGATTCTGCTAAAGGAGATGTCGCGTGAGCCTTCTCCATCTCGTCAGTGGATAGGCAGCGAGTCCTGGGTAACAAACCCAGACATGCTGAAGTTCAGCTTCTGTGCTGGAGTCATTGGATTTGGTATTCAGAAATCCGTCATCCCAGGTCTGAGAGAATTTCTGCTGGATCTCTCTCCCACCAAAGTGACTGCCTCTCCAGTGCTCACTGAGTTCTGGGAGGGTGCATTCAACTGCCGGCTGAGAAAACGTGAGTTAGCATTCTTTGTTGAGTCCTTGTCGTGGGGTCTGGAGTTAACTATTGATATTGCATATAGATATGAGGTGAACAGTTGCATGACTGTAAATTATCAAAATTGATTATTTCAGGTCAAATTTAGGCACTCTGCTTGGTGGTTTCACAGTACTAATATTGAAGTCCTGAACACTTAAGCACAGGCAAATCCTCCAGGGTCTTACAGATACTGTATGGACAAATTGTCTGTTGATTATTTTTAACTGTAACAAGAAATGTTTTTGACAAGAAAATAGATGAATGCATGTTGCTAAAACAGTTCTGTCACATGTAATGTGATATAAGCATGTTTAAATGTTTGAATTAATTAGACTTAAGATACATTAGTTTCTGCGTTTGTTAGGATAAATGAATAATAATATGAAATATCAAAATCGTAATCTCTCTCTCTGTGTTTTCATGTGCAGTCAGCGACGACAGTTGTGATGGAACTGAAGACATAGAGAGGCTACAGAGTCCGTACACTGACACATCTCAGCTCCGAATCACTAACATGGTGTATAAGGCTGTTTATGCAATAGCACATGCTATTCATAATGCAGTGTGTCAGAACACAAATTCTTCAACTCAGTGTGACAAATTTAGAAGGATTGAGTCCAAACAGGTCAGTCACAATAAAGAAGTGAAAGTTACAATGCCCTTTTTTCACTTTAATGTGGGTTGAAATATTCCTTTGTATTTTTACATGTTGTCTTTTCTCTCCTTCACTGTCATATTTTACTTCATCCTCACAGGTTCTCATGCAACTAAAGAAAGTGAATTTTTCCCAAAATGGTTATGATGTGTCATTTGATGCCAATGGGGATCCTGTGGCCAAATATGAGCTGGTTAACTGGCAAATAAGTGAGAGTGGCAGCATTGAGATGGTGACAGTAGGACACTATGATGCATCACTGCCGGTGGGCCAGGAGTTTCGTATCAACAAGAACCTCACCTGGGTGGATGGTAGCACACAAGTAAGAAGCCCAAAAGTAATAATTTGCTTACTTTCACATGTGGTCATATTAAAGTGAACAATATGTCTACATTGAAAGTTTTTCCTTGCTGTAATTCCTCCCATTGTACATACCGGTAGAGTGCCATTCATAATACAGCTGTAAAGCAAACCTGAATATGTGTGAGTATGTGTATTTCTATGTTCCAGGTGCCTGTGTCAGTGTGCAGTGACAGCTGTCCTCCAGGAACTCGTAAAGTGCTGCAGAAAGGAAAACCAATCTGCTGTTATGATTGTATACCATGTCCTGAGGGAGAGATTAGCAATACTACAGGTAGTCATTTTTTCTAAGGCATATCTACATCATCAAATACATGACAGCTGAAAGTCCTTTTTTTCTGTCTTCTATGTATATCTACAGCATCAAGTACATGTCACTAAAAGTCCTTTTTTAAAATTTGTTTTTCAGATTCCACTGATTGTTTCCCTTGTCCCAAAGAGTTCTGGCCTAATGCAGAGAGACACACCTGTTTCCCCAAGCCTGTGGAGTTTCTCTCCTTTGACGAGGTCCTAGGAATCATCCTGGCTGCATTTTCAATTGGTGGAGCCTGTCTTGCCATTCTTACAGCAGTTGTGTTCTTTCGTCACAGGACATCCCCAATTGTTAGGGCCAACAACTCTGAGCTGAGCTTCCTGCTGCTCTTCTCCCTGACTCTATGTTTCTTATGTTCATTAACTTTTATTGGAGCACCCTCTGACTGGTCGTGCATGCTGCGCCACACAGCGTTTGGGATCACCTTTGTCCTCTGCATCTCTTGCGTCCTCGGAAAAACTATAGTAGTGTTAATGGCCTTTAAAGCTACACTTCCAGGTAGTAATGTAATGAAATGGTTTGGTCCTCCACAGCAAAGAATGACTGTAGTGTCTTTCACATTTGTTCAAGTTTTAATATGTATTATTTGGTTGGTTGTTAGTCCCCCTTTTCCAATGAAAAACCTAACCATTTACAAGGAGAGAATTATCCTGGAGTGTGCATTAGGCTCAGCTGTTGGGTTCTGGGCTGTTCTCGGGTACATAGGCCTACTGGCTTTTCTTTGCTTTGCATTAGCTGTCCTAGCTCGGAAACTACCTGATAGTTTTAACGAAGCCAAATTTATCACCTTCAGCATGCTGATATTCTGTGCAGTCTGGATCACCTTTATTCCAGCGTATGTCAGCTCTCCTGGGAAATTTACTGTGGCCGTGGAGATATTTGCCATTCTGGCCTCCAGTTTTGGACTAATATTGTGTATATTTGCTCCAAAGTGTTTCATCATATTGTTTAAGCCAGAAAAGAACACCAAGAAACATCTAATGAACAAAAATCAATCCTAAGACATTTGGGGTTTGGAAATAGTTACGTAACAACATAGCAACATAAAATATAAACCTTATTCTGTGGCCATTCAACACACCTAGTTGAGTTAAACCTTTACATACATACATTTTTTTTCAAAAATATTTTATTTAATATATTTTTTTATATATTATTGCATATGCTTTCAACATGCTATTGTTATAGAAACATTTTCATTATCTACTAAATAAAGTCACATTTCTGAAACAAAAATGTGTGTTATTAAATTTCTGTCCAAATGTTTTGATAAAATAATCTATATTTGAAGAATATTTTTGTATGACTGAAAAATCTAAAAATCTAAATGATGAGGAGTTTGATAAACAATGAGGAAGCTAAAAAATATTACATGCAGTATGCTTAAAAGAAAAGCTGGTTACAGTATATTCTGTTGAGTTTTTGAATGTTTGCAAAACCCTGTCCTGTCAATGCATCTCTCTGTGAAAGCTCTATTTAGTCAATCAAACTATAAAGGGAATTTTACTTTGCAGCTTCTAGAATTAAAGATTTTATCATCTATTCAAAGACAATCAAGAGATTCAATCTGGCCTACTAATGTCATAATTAATCATGTCTTCTTTTTCCAAAATCTATTTCAGTAAACACCACCAGGTGGAGAGTAAACTGATATCACACCTGCCATGGCTCTAGTCTTTGCAAAGCAGCACAGCTGCACCATCTGACAGGCCTTCTCTCTGGCAGACAGCACAGTGTGTTATCGAGGGCATACGCTAGAGTATACACAGTCTTATAAACATTGTACTTCAGCCTGAGGTTAGAAATATCCTATGGTGGAAAGTTGCAAAGCCTTCTATGTGGATGTTTATTTTCAAGAATGATGTCATCATTTATCATTTTGAATGATTTGGGTGACCAATTGAGAGAGGCAAGGGGTGTATGGCCAACATCAATAGCCCATGGAGAATGGGTAAACCTCCACCTGTGACATATGTTATAAATATTATGATGCTCGGCAGTGAACCTTGAGATGCTTTGCCATCTCAGGCTTTTGTATTCTTAAAATAAAATTCCTGAGCTCTGGTATTTCTCCTCAGCAGCAATTCAGTATGCCATCCAACTAGGGCATGAGGTGGAGGTACTGGAGCAGAGCTGCTGCCAGCGATATTCCCCTATACTCATTGCCATTGGCTATGGTTGGCAAAAGTCTTTTTTGCTTAGAAAGATTCCTATTGAATGAAAAGACCCAGAATTATATGTGTGGCAGCAATGATAAGGGCTGTTCAAATTCTCTAAATGCTAAGGAAATGTCCCTGCTCTTTCTCTCTTGATTTTTTGATAATTTCCTGCTTGACCTCTGGCATTACATAGACGTACAGATCCGCTTGAAGTGATAAGGGGAGGAAACAATGTTCAGTACCATTTCCTGCATGTCATCTACAGTATAGGTAGCCTATTGAGAATTGGGAGGTTTCTGTCTGAAAATCTATATAAACCAGTGAAAACACAGTATGCACCCATAGAGACACTTGAGGCATGGAGATGTCAGCTCTCTTTTTCGGCCTTATCTTCTCTCTGGGTTTGTGTGAGCTGCATTTACTTCTGGCCTTGAATGGTTCTGGGATTGGTCTGAAACAAAAGGCTGAGCTAACAGGGGATAGGACTGGTGCTGGTGTCAGCACTGAGGCCTCATCTATGAAATGTAAGCTCCAGGGTACCACTCGCCAACCTGCATTCTCAACGGATGGTGACTACATTATTGGGGGTGTTTTCTCCATACACAACTACATGCAAACAGTGAAGCATAACTACACCACCATGCCTGAGCCACTAAAGTGCACAGGGAGGTTAGTAAGAGGAAGACGCGGTCATTAAGAGGATGTTAGAAAGGATTTGAATTGTATGATGTGCTTACAGTTGCATTACAAAGCTTTTGCATAACACTGAATATTTTTTTTTATTATTGTATATTACAGGTGTTAAAATTTCAGAAATAAAGAGAAGAGAGTGTGACTATTTGTTAAATAAGCATTTTTTGCATTTTATTTACTGAAAATATAGCTGTATTTGAAAAACAGTTATTAATATTAAACATGCTGAAACTACATTAAGATTTAGTTTACTATTTTTAATATTGTGTATTAATCATTAATCATTTCCTGTGAACTTTGGACTAATTTTATATTTTGAATTTTAGTGGTCAGGTAAATCTGTGAATAACATTTGGTTCACAGATGTCACTTATTGTTCATAACTATGAATTGCAGTTCTCCTCTCTTATGTTTTTGTTAAAATTGTGAATTGTTCTTAGTATATCTCTTTATCTTTATATATATGTTATTTCAATAGTGACATGAATTTCTGTGTGCAGCATTGACTCCCGTGAACTGCGCTTCTCACGTGCAATGGTCTTCACCATCGAGGAGATTAACAACAGCACAAAACTGCTTCCAGGCATCAAACTCGGTTATAAGATCCATGACTCATGTGCCTCAGTGCCCATGGCAGTGCATGTGGCATTCCAGCTTTCAAATGGCCTGGACCCAGTGTTTTACACCAGTGATAACTGCTCGCATTCTGGTATGGTGATGGCTATTGTTGCTGAATCTGGGTCCACACCATCTATTAGCATGTCACGCCTCCTAGGGTCATTTAACATTCCTCTAGTAAGTATTTTGAATTTCTGATAAATGTGTTTAGGTCAGAACTGAGTTTTTTTTCTGTCCCGTTAATAAATTACACTGTTGTTTTCCTTTAGGTGAGCCACTTTGCCACTTGTGCATGCCTGTCTGATAAGCAGCAGTACCCGAGTTTCTTCAGAACAATCCCCAGTGACCAGTTCCAGGCTGATGCATTGGCCAAGCTGGTAAAACACTTTGGCTGGACTTGGATAGGTGCTGTCCGGTCGGATTCAGACTATGGCAATAATGGCATGGCTTCTTTTCTGAATGCAGCACAGAAGGAGGGAATCTGTGTGGAATATTCTGAATCTTTCTATCGGACCCACCCACGCAGCAGGATCCAGAGAGTAGCTGATGTTATCCGCAGGTTTGTACATCACTGGATGTGATTTTGTTCTCTGTGGTGACACTGACTCTGCAGACAAAACCCCTGAAAATGATGAAGATGAAAGATTATTTTATTTTGTTTCTTTTGCCCTACAATATCCCTTCAGATCGACGGCTATGGTTGTTGTGGCATTTGTCGCTTCTGGAGATATGAAGATTCTGCTAGAGGAGCTGTCCAGTGAGCCTTCTCCACCACGCCAGTGGATAGGCAGTGAGGCCTGGGTAACTGATCCAGTCATGCTAAGATTCAGCTTTTGTGCTGGAGCCATTGGATTTGGCATTCAGAAATCTGTCATCCCAGGTCTGAGAGAATTCTTGCTGGATCTCTCTCCCACTAAAGTGGCTGCCTCTCCATTGCTGACTGAGTTCTGGGAGGATTCATTCAACTGCAGGCTGAGAGAAAGTGAGAAAGTTCTGCTGATTTTTAATATAGATGCCACTCACGCTTGGTTCTATGTAGCTGTTTTGTTGTCTGTAAAAGCTGAGCTTCCTGTATCAAAAGGACAGCAGCGGTTCTAAGATCAAACACCAAATTTTAGTATAACCTTATAATACTAACGAACCTAGAGATAGTATAAAAATATATAAAGTATTTGTAACATTTGAAATGTAACAGTTCATGAGCATCCCTTAACAAAGATATATTTGTGCCTAAACCTAACCACAGTGGTGGACACGGTTGCTGAATCCCAACTAATAAGTGCTTCTGAAATGCGACAGTTATATACTCTGTAGACTATTCAAGTAAAGTGTTCAGATTTCTCTTGAAAGGTGAATCTATTGGTATTGAGAAAAGACACAAAACAGATATCTTGTGGACCTGAGTGAATAATCTCAGTTAATGGTTTTTCAGCTCAGGTTTAGGGCCCCTGCTGTCTTCGAGAAGATTTAGTTTCACAGTACAACACTGAATACTATACACTAAATGGAGAAGTTCAGGACATTTGCCACATTTAGCAACATTTATAAATGTCACTAATTGTTTGATGACTGATTTGTATTAACATGTGTTTGTATACATTTAGATACAAATCATGATGATCATAATAATAATAATAATAATAATAACGGGTCCAGACATAAATGGAAACAACAGCTGTTTAAAAGAAATTAGATCAAAGTATGTTTGCATAACAGGCCTTTTGCAATATAATGTAAAATAAACATGTTTTATAAATGAATATGAGAAATAGAGGCAATATATACTAGTTTTTTCACGGCATGTTAGGTGTAATGACAAAAATAAAATAAATGTCAACAACAAAAATATCAGAAAAAATGATAATGTAGGCCTAATATCATTGTCGTTATCATTTTAAGGTGAAGCAATAGATGAGAGTGTGTGTGATGGAACTGAAGACATAGAGATGCTCCAGAGTCCGTACACAGACACATCTCAGCTCCGAATCACTAACATGGTGTATAAAGCTGTTTATGCAATAGCACATGCTATTCATAATATAGTGTGTCAGGACACAAATTCCACAACTCAATGTGACAAATTCAGCAGGATAGAGTCCAAACAGGTCAGTTAAAATAAATGAATGGGCACTCTAATGCTCTTTATTCACTATGATGTATCTTTTATTAAATTAAATATTCATTTTAGTTCACTTATTTTTAATTTCCCTTCTATTTTCATTACCTTACTCTACTTCATCCTCACAGGTTCTTACTCAGCTGAAGAAAGTACATTTCTCCCAAAATGGTTATGATGTGTCATTTGATGCCAATGGGGATCCTGTGGCCACATATGAGCTGGTGAACTGGCAAAAAAGTGAGAGTGGCAGCATTGAGATGGTGGTAGTTGGGCACTATGATGCATCACTGCCGGTGGGCCAGGAGTTCCATATAAACAAAAACATCTCCTGGATGGATGGTGTCACACAAGTAAGGAGAACAAAAGTAATAATTTAACATCTTTCAAATTTCAAATTTTGTGAACTCAAAGGATACGATTTAATATTTTGGTCATTCTGTGCAAAAATGGCCGCTGACCTTCAGTTAGAGATGATATTAGACTTCAGCAGCAGCAAAAAATAAGTATGATAGCCTCATAGTTTTTTTTTTTATGAGTTCTTTGGATTTTGCCCCTCCAACAATAAATAAATGATAACAATGATCTATAACACTTTTAACACACATATTGGCATGTAAGTATTGTTTTAAGACAGACTTAGACAGAGTACTTTGTATTCAGTCCCTGGGAGTTTAAACTTACATTTAAATGGTTCTATCTCACTTAGGCTCCACCCTCTACTGGACTCTATAGGTAATAGCACTCAATCACACACAAATCCATTTGTCCACTGAAAATGTGTATGTGTGTAGCCAGCCAATCTGGGCGTCGCATCTGATACCTGTGTGACACCATATATTAGGATATGTGGTCACTGTTCAGTAGCCTTCTCCTTTTCATTGCTCTATCTTTCTCCACAAATTGAGTCAATACTTGAAGAAGCTCATCAGTGTCCATCATGTCAAGGCCTCATCACAGTCATGGATGTCTTATGCTTTTAGTGCCTTGTATGGGACTATGCTGAGAACGGTCTTGAGCAGCTCCCACCCTATAGGGAGTTCCAAGTGCTTCTCCTCATGAGAAGGTGTCTGTGGCTAGACCACTTGTGTTATGAGTTGATGCTTTGCTGCGATGAAAGTGAACTTGACAAGAAGATCCCCATGGGCCACCAGATGCACAACATCATTGCCCTTGTCGCGACCATGGCCAGGCTTGAGACACTGGACCATGTCCTCCCATGAGGAGATGGATTTTCGATGTGTAGAGAAATGGGTAACTGCACTGGTGTTAGACCTTTCTGGATCTGGATCCTTAACAGGTACATTGGCCACAAGACATCCTTATGTTCCATCAAGAGGTTACTGGAAGTAATCCAGCCCGGCAACTCATTCCTCACTATCAACCTGAAAGATGGGTACTTTCGTATTGAGTTGGCTTAGAAACATAGGGAGTTTCTGCGCTTTTCAGGGAGTTGCTTACAGTTACATTTGGCCTAATTTCCATATCCAAGTTGAAATGCTGGGCCATTTTTCACAAAACACGGTTGATTTTTCACTTGACCAGGTTTAGATCAACTGGAAGAATAATGATACACCAATAGATGAAATATCTGGAAGTTGTGCTCGATTCATTCATGCTGCAGGAGTCCCTGTCAGAATGCAGACGCCATGGGGGCTTTCATAAACAGGCAAAGTGGAGTTTGGTTCACACCCCTGTTGAATCTGGTGGAGAATCTCTGGTTGTGGGTCTTAGAGCACCTTTGTTTCTGAACAACCTTCTGGGTACCAAACTTATGTTGAGAGCTAGATGAGTGGTAGCTTTAATGTACTGAAGCAGATTTGGACTTGGTTTGACAGAGCAAATTTGGATCTGTTTGCCAACCAATTTAACACTATCTGCCTGCTGTCAAGAGAAACACTGGACCATGGAGAAAGCTGCTTTATGCCTTCCCTCCTCTTTGTCTCGTTCCTCCTCTGCTGGATTATGACAGGAATGGTTGAAGGCCATTTTGGTTGCCTAAAATCATGGTATGCCAAAATGAACTGGATGTTACCAAACCAGCCCTGAACCACCCTCCAAGTCTGGGGAGCTCTCACAGAAAGTGGAAATGCTAGGTGCAATACCCACACTGGGACAACCTCTCCAGACTGGGCAGTACAGTTACAGACCATCCAGGCAGAGAAAATAGGATCCATCGTTGCCGGCTACAAGGCAATGGGGTTGGGATTCCATTGTTGGTGCAGGGAAAGGGGACTTATTCTGTAGGATCTATTATCTTCTTTCTTCAGTTGCAATGTTCTTTTGGAGAAATGTTATATCATGCCTCTATTAAGATGGATGCAGCAGCTGTTTCTTCTTGTCACAAAGGTTTGGTGACAGATTGTCACTTCATCCCTTTGTGAACCTGGTGAAACTAATCTATATGCCTAGCACGTGCATTGGTATGTTATGTTGGTACATATTGTGCTACATACATGGGTACTGCACTTTCATATGCTAACTGGAGGATCAAACTCCTGATTTTCCAATTAATGCATGACCTACTCTACCTCTGAGCCACATCCGCCCCTCCGACTATGGTCAGTACACACTCTATACAGTGAAGTAGTGTGAAAAGCCCTGTTTAGTGTAGTATTGTCAACAGCCCCGTTCAGTGGGGTAAGTGTTAAGAACATATGTATGATAGCGGCAAGGTCCACACCCTATCTGTTCATACATTTTCATCTCTGGGACATGCTTCTTATCAAGGTGTGTGCTCATGGGAGTAACTCGGTATTTGTGAAAAAAAAAAAGTTGTGTCTTAGTTTTGTTGCACTTGATACCTCCTGAGAAACACCTACATTCTCCCATGCTCTTGGGGGACTCACAGTATAAGGTGGGCAGGATGTCTTCAATATGCTTTGACACAAGAAAGATTAAGTCATGATCTCAACCAGTTTAATGTGCAGATTAATTGGTTTTTGTGTCAGGCTTCCACTGTGGTGGTCTAGATTACAGAGTCAAAGGAGGGCTGCAGCTATTAATCTATGGTTGAGTTAATTGTTAATTGCAAGTTTTTCCTCACTCGAACTGAGGGTCTAAGGACAGAGGGTATCACTCCCTGTACAGATTGTAAAGCCCTCCGAGGCAAAATGTATTTTGTGACTTTGGGCTATACAAATAAAATTTGATTTGATTTGATTTGATTTGAATTGTTGATTTGTTGCAGCTAGGGTGTACACTCATCGGGCTCCACCTACTATATATAGAGTCCAGCAGAGGATGGAAACCCTGGTCACAGGTAGAGCCCTCTAACAATGTGCCCTCATCATCCACTGAAGAGACTGTCGGATGCTGACCAGTGATCACACATCATTATATATGTTGTTGCACATGTATCGGTAGCAATGTCTCAGTTAGTTGGCTACACAAATGTTCAATGAGCACATACAGTAGATGCTTGTGATGGGAGATTGCTATTACCTAGAGCCCTACCTATCTTTTAATCCTAAAAGCTGCATAGCACACATAAATATGTGTGAGTTTGTCTGTTTCTTTGTGCCAGGTGCCTGTGTCAGTGTGCAGTGACAGCTGTCCTCCAGGAACTCGTAAAGTGTTGCAGAAAGGAAAACCCATCTGCTGTTATGATTGCATACTGTGTCCTGAGGGAGAGATTAGCAATACTACAGGTAAATTTCTTTCCAATAAATATCTTCAAGGTCCATTATATGATTGCTAAAAGTCCTTTTTGATTCATTTTCTTCCAGATTCCACTGATTGTTTCCCTTGCCCCAAGGAGTTCTGGCCTAATTCAGAAAGAGACACTTGTTTACCCAAGCCTGTGGAGTTTCTTTCCTTTGACGAGGTCCTAGGAATCATCCTGGCTGCATTCTCAATTGGTGGTGCCTGTCTTGCCATTGTGACAGCGGTTGTGTTCTTTCGTCACAGGACATCCCCGATTGTCAGGGCCAACAACTCTGAGCTGAGCTTCCTGCTGCTCTTCTCCCTGACTCTATGTTTCTTATGTTCATTAACTTTCATTGGAGCACCCTCTGACTGGTCCTGCATGTTGCGCCACACAGCGTTTGGGATCACCTTCGTCCTCTGCATCTCTTGTGTTCTTGGGAAAACAATAGTAGTGTTAATGGCATTCAGAGCTACACTTCCAGGAAGTAATGTCATGAAATGGTTTGGTCCTCCACAGCAAAGAATGACTGTGGTGTCGTTCACATTTGTTCAAGTTTTAATATGTATTATTTGGTTGGTTGTTAGTCCCCCTTTTCCAATGAAAAACCTAACCATATACAAGGAGAGAATCATCTTGGAGTGTGCTTTAGGCTCAGCTACCGGGTTCTGGATTGTGCTCGGGTACATAGGCCTACTGGCTGTGTTTTGCTTTGTGTTAGCTGTTCTAGCTCGGAAACTACCTGATAATTTTAATGAAGCCAAGCTTATCACCTTCAGCATGCTGATATTCTGTGCAGTCTGGATCACCTTTATCCCAGCGTATGTCAGCTCTCCTGGGAAATTTACTGTGGCTGTGGAGATATTTGCCATTCTGGCCTCCAGTTTTGGACTAATATTGTGTATATTTGCTCCAAAGTGTTTCATCATATTGTTTAAGCCAGAAAAGAACACCAAGAAACATTTAATGAACAAAAATGAATCCTAAGACATCTAAGGTTTGGAAAAAAAAACAAAAGTTAAAATGGGAACATTCCCTTTAGACTTCATGTTATGCATCTTCAGTATAGTCCTTACTTTGGAAACAAACTCACATTACAAAGTAATTCATTTGTTGCACGTTGATTTTTTTTCTACATCATTTTGTGAATGTCCTTTGAAGAGAATTGTCATTGTCTTATTTTACAAATAATTGCTCCTGTGCTGAAAGTTTAAAATGAAGTAAATAAATGAAGCCAAAATTCATTCAAAAATGTGTAGTACTGAATTCTGTATCAACATTTCCATAAAATAATTGCCATTTTAGTTGGTACACTGTAAACTGTTTATGGAAATAACATCATGATGTGCACAACACTGAAACCCTATTTTTAGTATTCCACAGTTTTCCGGCAGAGCACCACGGCCTCAGAAATTTGGTTGATTCTCACCCTGGTCTCACGGACAGGGGCCTCCACCAGATGTTCGCAGTATGTTTGGGTAAACCAGGTCAGGGCAGCAGCGTCCCCTGCCCTCTGATCCAATTCACTTACAGGCGATGATCAGTTGACAACTGTACTCCTATCTTCACCCGAATTTCCATGACACACAGCAGCAGATCTGATCTAACGTCGATAATTGAGCTGCATCATAAGGTGTTCTGTGCCAAGTACACTTATGGACAGCTATATGTTTAAACATGGTGTTTATTATTAGCCATTAACCATTGCTACATATTAGTCCAGTAATAAAACACCACTCAAATTCAGATCAGTCAGGGCGATCCTCCCAATTACTACTCTTCAGGATTCTCCATCCATGTGAATTTTGAAGTCTCCCAGTAGAACTATGGAGTCTATACTATATTCTAGAGTGGGTGGCGCCCTCTCTTCCAGATGACAAATATTAGTATGTGTTCATTGCATTTTATTTCATTCATTTGAGAAAAAAAAGAATATTACATATAATTTATAATATTATATATTAGAAACCTCTTGCCAATGTAATCCAGTTATTATGGGACTGATGATGGATTTAAAATGGAATTAGTTGTCAAATATTTTGAAAGAACAGCTAGCACAGAGTTGATGTCACATACAGTTTTTATGAACATAAACATACATTTTGGATCATTTCACGTTTAGTTTAGGTAGAATTCATGGGTGTGCTACAGCATCTCTTTAATTGAGTCCATAAGCAAGTGTAGTAAGAATCACCCACAATCCCCAAGATTGGAAGGGCCTTCAGACATGGGTCAAAGACCATTTGGTAGGGGGCATCCTCTCTCTGATTTATAGTAAGCTGACGTAAAGTAAAAGGAGGGAATCTCGTGTCTGAGAATCTATAAACCAGTGAAAACACACATATACTATGCCCACACACAGACACTTGAGGGATGGAGATCTCAGCTCTGGTTATTGGCCTGCTCCTGTCTTTGCATTTGTGGGAGCTGAACTACACAGCTCTTACATTTAATCGTTCTGGGGATGGCTTAAAACAAAGGGTTGAGCTAACAGACCACACGACTTGTACTGGTGTCAGCACTGAGGCCTCATCTATGAAATGTGAACTCCAGGGTACAGCTCGTCAACCTGCATTCTCAATGGATGGTGACTACGTTATTGGGGGTGTTTTCTCCCTACACAGCTACATCCAAACAGTGAAGCATAACTACACCACCATGCCTGAGCCACTAAAGTGCATTGGGAGGTTAGTAAGAAGAAGAAGTTGTCGTGAGGAGGATGTTTGACCGTGAGAATGTGTGAGGACAGAAATGATTTGTTGCACAGCTTTTTTTTTCAGATAATGATTTTTTTATTTTTTGTTATTATTATTAATTTAGACTTACATTGAATGCCAAATCAGTATTTAGTCATTTAAACTGCAGGTATTATATATACCAAAACAGGAGATTGTGACTGTATGAGATTGATTTATTTGTCCGTAACTATGAATTGCAGTTCTACTTTAGTTCTACTTTTTTTTTTTTTTTTTTTTTTAATTTAAAGTGTACAATTTTCTCATCATATGTAAATTTGAATAGTGACATGAGTATCTGTGTGCAGGATTGACTCCCGTGAACTGCGTTTCTCACGCGCAATGGTGTTTGCCATTGAGGAGATTAACAACAGCATGAAGCTTCTCCCAGCACTCAAGATTGGTTATCAGATCCATGATTCATGTGGCTCAGTGCCCCTGGCAATGCATTCAACATTTCAGCTTTCAAATGGCCTGGACCCAGTGTTTTACGAAGGTGACAGTTGCTCACAATCTGGTATGGTGATGGGTATCGTCGGTGAGTCCGGGTCCACACAATCCATCAGCATGGCACGCATCCTTGGGTCTTTTAATATTCCTCAAGTAAATATTTTAAATTTCTGATAAGCTATGTGTTTATCATAAGCCAGTGATTGCTTTTCTGTCCCCTTGAATAATTACACTGTTGTTTTCCCTTAGGTGAGCCATTTTGCCACTTGTGCATGCCTGTCTGATAAACAGCAGTACCCCACTTTCTTCAGAACAATCCCCAGTGACCAGTTCCAGGCGGAGGCACTGGCCAAGCTGGTAAAACACTTTGGCTGGACTTGGATAGGTGCTGTCCGGTCAGATTCAGACTATGGCAATAATGGCATGGCAGCTTTCCTGAATGCAGCACAGAATGAAGGGATCTGTGTGGAATACTCTGAATCTTTCCATAACACCCACCCACGTAGCAGAATCCAGAGAGTAGCTGATGTTATCCGCAGGTCTCTACATCACTGATTTTACCTTTGTTCCATGTGCTGACATTGACCCCTGCACACAAAACCACAAAAAAATATTAGAATAGTTCAATGATGGAAGATCATTTTAAATATTTTAATGGCAAACTGAAAATGTGTCTTTTTTTCCAGTTCTCTCATATTTATTACTGATAGAGTTAGAAAAATAGAGATCATTTGTTAGTGAAACCAAGCAGTATTATGTTTCTCCAGGTCAACATCCATGGTTGTTGTGGCATTTGTAGCCTCTGGAGACATGAAGATTCTGCTCAAGGAGCTGTATCGTGGGTCTTCTCCATCCCGTCAGTGGATAGGCACCCAGTCCTGGATAACTAATCCAGACATGCTGAGGTTCAGCTTCTGTGCTGGAGCCATTGGATTTGGTATTCAGAAATCTGTCATCCCAGGTCTGAGAGAATTTCTGCTTGATCTCTCTCCCACTAAAGTGGCTGCCTCTGCAGTGCTTAAGGAGTTCTGGGAGGGTGCATTCAACTGCAGGATAAAGAGAAAAAGTGAGTTAACATTCTTGGTTGAGTCCTTGTCATGACGTCTGGAGTTTATGTCTTCAAAGTTAGCAGCTGCCTTAAGATTTCTATTGTGAGGGAAAACAATTGATATTGAACATAGACAGGAGGTGAACAGGTGCATCACTGTGAATAATCACAATTCATAATTTGAGATCAAGTTAAGGCCCTGAAGTCCTGAACACTTAAGCACAGTATACAGAGAGACTCTGAGTTGATTATACTATATTATTGTTTTTACCATTCATCAGGAACATTAGGAATGTCTAATTACCCTATTAGATTTCAGATTATTTATCTACTTTAAAAACAGACCCATTGGTGATTAAAGAAAAAAAATTGTGCATGTTGTTTTTGCCTTTTCTTAATATGATTAATTGTCTGATGTTTATTTTGGGTAACGTGAGTTAGTTTTCATGTAATGTAATGTAATGTGATATAAGCATGTTTCAATGTTTGAATTAATTAAACTTAAGACCTATGAGTTTTTGGCTGTACCGTGGGCACAGCAAGAAGTTTCCACGTTCGAACCTTGGCTAGGGGCGCAGTTTGAATGTTCTTCCTATGTCTGTGTGGGTTCTCTCCAGATTCTCTCTTCCTCCCACAGTCGAAAGACATGCACTTAACAGGTTAATTGGTGACTCTAAATTGCCCATACTGTAGGTGTGAATGTGAGTGTGAATGGTTTGGTTTGAAATGTTTGTCTCTGTGATGAACTGGCGACTTGTTGCCCTGAGTCAGCTGGGATAGGCTCCAGCCCCACTGTGACCCTGATCAGGATAAATGGTTACAGATAATGGATGAATGGATTTATGAGTTTCCATGTTTAGTGGGATAAGTAAAAAAAAAGAAAAAAGAATAATAACAATAGTGAACACAAAGAAAGAATAATATTCAATATCATTGTCGATATAAACAGCTTTGTCTGTCTCTGTGTGTTTTCATGTGCAGTCAGCAACAGCAGTTGTGATGGAACTGAAGACATAGAGACACTACAGAGTCCATACACTGACACATCTCAGCTCCGAATCACTAACATGGTGTATAAGGCTGTTTATGCAATAGCACATGCCATTCATAATGCAGTGTGTCAGAACACAAATTCTTCAACTCAGTGTGACAAATTTAGCAGGATTGAGTCCAAACAGGTCAGTCGAAATAACATCACAATGCCCTTTTTTCACTTCACCTCACTTCACTTTTCTCTCCTTAACCGTTATACTTAATTCATCCTCACAGGTTCTCATGCACTTAAAGAAAGTAAATTTTTCCCAAAATGGTTATGATGTGTCATTTGATGCCAATGGGGATCCTGTGGCCAAATATGAGCTGGTCAACTGGCAGAAAAGTGAGAGTGGCAGCATTGAGATGGTGACAGTGGGACACTATGATGCATCACTGCCGGTGGGCCAGGAATTTCGTATCAACAAGAACCTCACCTGGATGGACGGTAGCACACAAGTAAGAAGCCCAAAACTAATAATTTGACATATTTTGCTTTCACATTTGGTGATATTAAAGTGAACAATATGTGACAATATGTACATACTGGTAGAGATCAATTCATAATCCAGCTGTAAAGCAAACATGAATATGTGTGAGTATGTGTATTTCTATGTGCCAGGTGCCTGTGTCAGTGTGCAGTGACAGCTGTCCTCCTGGAACTCATAAAGTGTTGCAGAAAGGAAAACCAATCTGCTGTTATGACTGTATACCATGTCCTGAGGGAGAGATTAGCAATACTACAGGTAATATTTCCTTTTGTAATGCATATCTACAACATCAAATATCTGATTGCTAAAAGTCCTTTTTTTTTAATTTGTTTTTTCAGATTCCACTGATTGTTTCCCTTGCCCCAAGGAGTACTGGCCTAATGCAGAGAGAGACACTTGTTTACCCAAGCCTGTGGAGTTTCTCTCCTTTGACGAGGTCCTAGGAATCATCCTGGCTGCATTCTCAGTTGGTGGTGCCTGTCTTGCCATTGTAACAGTGGCTGTGTTCTTTCGTCACAGGACATCCCCGATTGTCAGGGCCAACAACTCTGAGCTAAGCTTCCTGCTGCTCTTCTCCTTGACTCTATGTTTTTTATGTTCATTAACATTCATTGGAGCACCCTCTGACTGGTCGTGCATGCTGCGCCACACAGCGTTTGGGATCACCTTCGTCCTCTGCATCTCTTGTGTTCTCGGAAAAACTATAGTAGTGTTAATGGCATTCAGAGCTACACTTCCAGGTAGTAATGTCATGAAATGGTTTGGTCCTCCACAACAAAGAATGACTGTAGTGTCTTTCACATTTGTTCAAGTTTTAATATGTATTATTTGGTTGGTTGTTAGTCCCCCTTTTCCAATGAAAAACCTAACCATATACAAGGAGAGAATCATCCTGGAGTGTGCATTAGGTTCAGCTATCGGGTTCTGGGCTGTGCTCGGGTACATAGGCCTACTGGCTTTTCTTTGCTTTGTGTTAGCTGTTCTAGCTCGGAAATTACCTGATAGTTTTAATGAAGCCAAATTTATCACCTTCAGCATGCTGATTTTCTGTGCAGTCTGGATCACGTTTATCCCAGCGTATGTCAGCTCTCCTGGGAAATTTACTGTGGCTGTGGAGATATTTGCCATTCTGGCCTCCAGTTTTGGACTGATACTGTGTATATTTGCTCCAAAGTGTTTCATCATATTGTTTAAGCCAGAGAAGAACACCAAGAAACATTTAATGAACAAAAAATGATCCTCAGACATTTGAGGTTTGGAAATAGTTAAAATGGGAAAATTTTCTTCAAAACTTAGGTTGTGCGCATTTAGTACAGACTTTTCCTCGGAAATACATTGAAGTTATAAATACATTTGTTTTATATTGATTTATTCTTCATCATTTTGTGAATGTCCCTTTAATGTAAGTATTGTCTTATTTTACAAATATTTGCTCCTAGGATGAAAACATAAAATATAGCAAATTAATAAAGGCACAATTCCTTTAAAAATGTGTAATACTGAATTTTGTATCAACATTTCAATAAAAGCATTGACATTTGAGTTGCCACACTTATAGCCCATCTAGTGTGGAAATGCCTCGGGATCCCCCAGAAGGAGCTGGAATGCATTGCTGTGGAGAAGGACGTCTGAGGAGCCCTCCTAAGCCTGCTGCCACAGCAACCCGACCCTGGACAAGTGGAAGAAAATGGATGGATGGACTAAAGATGGCAAATCTCAGTGTCTGCTCATTGCATTTTTTTTTTATTAATTTGATGAACATATTA
Source organism: Argyrosomus regius (assembly GCA_946959425.1). Taxonomy (NCBI): domain Eukaryota; kingdom Metazoa; phylum Chordata; class Actinopteri; family Sciaenidae; genus Argyrosomus; species Argyrosomus regius. Next base: position 10,592,489 of record OX336889.1, read on the forward strand.
TTTGTTTAGTTATGTGGAGCAAACAGTCTACTCAGTACAAAACATCAAACAAAAAATATAGTTAGTAGAGTCTGTAGTTAAATGTGTTATTAAAACACCTGTTAATATGCTAGAAAACACATAATATAGACTTTTTAAGTTTTTCATTTAAAGTATACATTTTGGCTCATTGTAAGTTTGGTTTGGGTCCATAAGCAAGTGTAATTGTATACCTATCACATCAGAAGTGGAGAATTGCTAAGAATCACCCACAGTCCCCAAGAATGGAAGGACCTTCAGACATGGGTCAAAAACCATTCGGTAAGGGGCATCCTCTCTCTGATTTATAGTAAGCTGACGTAGAGTAAAAGGAGGGGATCTCGTGTCTGAGAATCTATAAACCAGTGAAAACACACAAACTGTATGTGCACATACAGACACTTGAGGGATGGACATCTCAGCTGTTATTATTGGCCTGATCTTGTCTCTGCGTTTGTGTGAGCTGAACTACTCAGCTCTTACTTTTAATCGTTCTGGGAATGGTTTGAAACAATGGGCTGAGCTAACACTGAACAGAACTGGTACTGGTGTCAGCACTAAGGCCATGTCTATGAAATGTAAGCTCCAGGGTACTGTTCGTCAACCTGCATTCTCAATGGATGGTGACTATGTTATTGGGGGTGTTTTCTCCATACACACCTACATGCAAACAGTGAAGCATAACTACACCACCATGCCTGAGCCAGTAAAGTGCACAGGAAGGTTAGTAAGAGGGATAAGTGGTTGTAGAGAGTATGTCAGACTGTGGGCACAGAAATGATTTGATTTGTATGATGTGCTTAAAATGTTCTTGCAAAGCTTTTTTTAAATTTATTTTAGAGATTGAAAAAAAAAAACCCTATTAATTTAGAGAAGCATTTCTGTGTTTTGTGTTTAAAACTATATGTGTTGGTGTGTTTAACAGCAGTTTTATCATATTGAACTGGATACAGACTTTAGAATCAATTACCCATGTCAATTTAGGAATGATAACTAATCCTATCTTTTGAATTTTGGCGGTCAGGTAACTCATTGATGTATATTTGTTCACAGATGCATTACAGATGTTAGTTCTTATCCATAACTATGAATTGCAGTTCTCCTTTATTGTGTGTTTTCTGTTAAAAGTGTGATCTTTTTTTCATCATATGTAAATTTGAATAGTGACATGAGTGTGCAAGTGGCTGTTAAGAGGATGTTAGACTGTGTGGGAATAGAAATTATAGATTTTTTTGCACGATGTGCTTAGAGTTGTTTTGCAAAGTGTTTTGTGCCCATGAAAACTTTCCTTTTCTATTTTTTTAGGCTGACATTAAGTGCCAAATAATTTGCTCATTTTAATGCAAATGCAAATCAAATTTAAATTGCAAGTATTATAATCAGTAGGCAATAGAGCTTGACTGAATTAAACAAGCTTTTGTTTTTTTTTTTTTTTGTTCTGAAATTTTGTTTAACACAATAACAATACAATTTTCACTATTTTTAATAATTTCCTTTGGGTATATGTGGTTCACATATGCAGTTCAGTTACCAGTTACTGTCCATAACTATATTCTGAGTTTTCTGGTAAAAATGTCCTCATCGTACATAAATTTTAAGTGTCTGTTTGCAGCATCAACTCCCGTGAACTACGCTTCTCACGTGCAATGGTCTTTGCCATCGAGGAGATTAACAACAGCACAGAGCTGCTGCCGGGCATCAAGCTTGGTTATCATATCCATGACTCATGTGCCTCAGTGCCCCTCGCGGTGCATGTGGCTTTCCAGCTTTCAAATGGCCTGGACCCAGTGTTTTACACTGGCAATGAATGCTCACAGTCTGGTATGGTAATGGCAGTCGTCGGTGAGTCTGGGTCCACGCCATCCATCAGCATGTCACGCATTATGGGGTCCTTTAACATTCCTCAAGTAAGTATTTTGAATTTCTGGCAAACTATACATTTCATAGGACAGTGCGGACAATTAAATAATTACACTGTTGTTTTCCTTTAGGTGAGCCACTTTGCCACTTGTGCATGCCTGTCTGATAAGCAGCAGTACCCCACTTTCTTCAGAACAATCCCCAGTGACCAGTTCCAGGCTGATGTGCTGGCTAAGCTGGTAAAACACTTTGGCTGGACTTGGATAGGTGCTGTCCGGTCAGATTCAGACTATGGCAATAATGGCATGGCTTCTTTCCTGGACGCAGCAGAGAAGGAGGGGATCTGTGTGGAATACTCTGAATCTTTCCATCGGTCACACCCACAGAGCAGGATCCAGAGAGTAGCTGATGTTATCCGCAGGTTTTTACATCACTGATTGTGCTTTTGTTGCCTGTGCTGACCCTGACCTCTGCACACAAAACCACCAAAAATGTTGTTGTTTTTTCAATCATTTGTACATCAAGTTTTTTTCTCCCGTATTTATTACAGACAGTGTATAGTCCTCATGTTTGTTTTGTTGAGACACTTAAATGACCTTTACATAAAATTTATATTTATATTGATATCACATGCAAAATAATGTCTCTCCAGGTCAACAGCTATGGTTGTTGTGGCATTTGTATCCTTTGGAGAAATGAAGATTCTGCTCAAGGAGTTGTCACGTGAGCCTTCTCCACCTCGCCAGTGGATAGGCAGTGAGTCCTGGGTAACCAACCCAGTATTGCTCAGGTACAGCTTTTGTGCTGGAGCCATCGGATTTGGCATTGAGCAATCTGTCATCCCAGGACTGAGAGAATTCTTGTTGGATCTCTCTCCCGCTGAAGTAGCTGCATCGCCAGTGCTCACTGAGTTCTGGGAAGATGGCTTTAACTGCAGGTTGGGAAAAAGTGAGTTGACATTCACGGTTAGGTCCTTGTCGTATTGTTGCAGAGTTGATAAAAAAGTCAGCAGCTATTATAAGATTTCTATTGTGATGGAAATCTAATCATTCTGAACAAAGACAAAAGGTAGACATGAGAAGCTTATTTACCTTAAGTTTATTTCACTCTGCTGTATAAACTTGGCTGTAGTGGTTTCGCAGCACCGACACTGAAGCCATAAACACAAATACACAGTATATAGACAATCTCCAGGCCTACAAGCTGAATATGTATTAATAATTGTACTTCATAGCTTGTATTGGTTACTGACAGTGATTCAAGATCATTTAATACATTTTAAACATGTTAGGTCGTTTGTTGATTAAAAAATGAACATGACTAATTGTCTGATGACTTATTTTCATGAGTTATTGTTTATTTGTTGGCTTTCATGAAGATAAAAAAAAAAATGAATTGGACTATAGACATGAGTTTCTGTGTGGCACATCTGGTAGGTTACATAATGTCAAACCTAAATAACACCTTCCTGTGTCTCTGTGTGTTTTTAGATATGGCCATTGACCAGAGAGTGTGTGATGGAACTGAAGACATACAGACGCTGCAGAGCCAGTACACTGACACATCTCAGCTCCGAATTACGAACATGGTGTACAAAGCTGTTTATGCAATAGCACATGCTATTCATAATGCAGTGTGTCAGGACAAAAATTCTACAACACAGTGTGACAAATTCATGACGATAGAGTCCAAACAGGCCAGTCAAAATGAATGAGTCAACAACTCAATGCACTCTTTTCAGTAAAATCTTCCTTTTGAATGAAAATCCCTCACTCCACACTTTTCTTCATCCTCACAGGTTCTTACTCAGCTGAAGAAAGTAACATTTTCCCAAAATGGTTATGATGTGTCATTTGATGCCAATGGGGATCCTGTGGCCAAATACGAACTTATTAACTGGCAGAAAAGTGAGAGTGGCAACATTGAATTGGTGACAGTAGGACACTATGATGCATCACTGCCGGTGGGCCAGGAGTTCCGTATCAACAAGAACCTCACCTGGGTGGATGGTGGCACACAAGTAAGAAGCACAAAAGTAATCACTCTTAATCAAACTAAAGCAGTCTCAGACTGGCTAAACAATGGCTAAACAATCTCTGTTCCAGGTGCCTGTGTCAGTGTGCAGTGACAGCTGTCCTCCAGGAACTCGTAAAGTGCTGCAGAAAGGAAAACCAATCTGCTGTTATGACTGCATACCATGTCCTGAGGGAGAGATTAGCAATGCTACAGGTAGTCATTTTTTTCTAATTATTTTTCCCCTCTTCTTTTTCTTCAAATTAAAACCTTAAATAGCTAACTTCTAAAAGAACCTTTTATTTGTTTTTTTCAGATTCCCTTGATTGTTTCCCTTGCCCCAAGGAGTTCTGGCCTAATGCAGAGAGAGACACTTGTTTACCCAAGCCTGTGGAGTTTCTTTCCTTTGACGAGGTCCTAGGAATCATCCTGGCTGCATTCTCAGTTGGTGGTGCCTGCCTTGCCATTTTTACAGCGGCTGTATTCTTTCATCACAGGACATCCCCGATCGTCAGGGCCAACAACTCTGAGCTGAGCTTCCTGCTGCTCTTCTCTCTGACTCTATGTTTCTTATGTTCATTAACATTCATTGGAGCACCCTCTGACTGGTCTTGCATGCTGCGGCACACAGCGTTTGGTATCACCTTTGTCCTCTGCATTACTTGTGTTCTCGGAAAAACTATAGTTGTGTTAATGGCCTTCAGAGCTACACTTCCAGGTAGTAATGTAATGAAATGGTTTGGTCCTCCACAACAAAGAATGACTGTAGTGTCTTTTACATTTGTTCAAGTTTTAATATGTACCATTTGGCTGGTTGTTAGTCCCCCTTTTCCAATGAAAAACCTAACTGTATACAAGGAGATAATTATCCTGGAGTGTGCATTAGGCTCAGCTGTTGGGTTCTGGGTTGTTCTCGGGTACATTGGCCTACTGGCTGTATTTAGCTTTGTGTTAGCTGTCCTAGCTCGGAAACTACCTGATCATTTTAATGAAGCCAAGCTTATCACCTTCAGCATGCTGATATTCTGTGCAGTCTGGATCACCTTTATCCCAGCGTATGTCAGCTCTCCTGGGAAATTTACTGTGGCTGTGGAGATATTTGCCATTCTGGCCTCCAGTTTTGGACTGATACTGTGTATATTTGCTCCAAAGTGTTTCATCATATTGTTTAAGCCAGAAAAGAACACCAAGAAACATTTAATGAACAAAAATCAATCAAGAGATTAGGTAGCTTATATGGCAACATATAATTTATAATTCTTGTTGTGCACATTCAGCACTGTCTCAGTCATTTTGTGAATGTCCTTTTAATATAACAGTTATTGTCTTCTTTGATCATGTCCTGAAAATATAAAATAAAGTGAATAATGTCAAAATTTATTAAAATGAATTTTGTATCAATATTACACTAATGATTAAACCACAAACATGCTAACATTTGCAACGTTCCACAGATAATTTGTAACAGGTGATAGTCATGACTGGGTATGAAACAGGAATCCTCAAAAGGGTGGGGAGGTTCACCATTGAAAAACTGTGTGGGCAAATGGTCCAAAAACATTTCTCAACTGCAAGAAATTTGGAGATTTCGCCATTTACAATCTATAATATCTTTGAAAGATTCACAGAATCTGGAGCATGGGCACATCGGAAGCAAGGTCTTTGATAGGTGTGGGGATACTCAGGAGCTGCCAGCAGAGCACCAGTGTATTGGGACTTCTCCCAAAAGAATGCAATGGTCACCTTTATGTCTTTGTCATAAGTGAGTGGTGTGAGTGGGAGGACCAGTGTGCTCTATCTGGATTGATGTGGTGCCTTGTTATCGGACTTCTGACTTTGTGCTATGGATCGCAAACACATTGTTTTTTTATTCCAAATAATTATTTTATTTTTTATTTTAACATTTTAACTCACATCTTCCAAGAAGTGTGACTGCATGTAATTATGAATAAGTAAAGGTAAATATATTTCAATCTTGAGCCCTGAAATAAAATACACTGGTGACTGAATAGTCTAATTTATTTTAAATAGAAAACCATGCTAGTATCGATGCATGCAAATTTTATACAGTACACTGCAGACTGCAACTGCAGGACAACGATGCACAGCATTGAGTCAGAAGAATGTATATAACTTGATGACATGCACAGTAGCTTTACTATATGATGTCCAGTAGGTGGTAGCAGTATACCAAATTCTTCCCTAATAATTGTAAAAAAATTGTAACTACAGTATGATTTCACCAAAATACTAACATTAACTTCTCTAACTACTATATCTTTTTCATGCTATTGTTTTGTCAAAGGTTCATATAAGTCTTTAAATGCAACATTTCAACGTTCATTTGAAGTTAATTGTAATTTGTAATTAAATGCACGATTATTAATAAGAGTTTTTTTTTTTCATTCTTTATGTTTTAGCTTTGCATTTGAGTATTCCTTGGTCTTAGATTACAAAATGGACTCACACTTAAGACCCACAATTCAAGCCTAATCATTCATTGTGTTTATTATAAATCGTTGATAAAATTGTAGCGATTGTTTAAAAAGAACAGGAAGAAGGTAAAGACTGTGACTTTCTTCTTTTGTTATATTTTATTATAGTCATCTCCAGCAGTACTGATAGTTCATGTGAGCCACTTGTTCTCTATCGTGTCCTGTTCCTTTTCATTGTGATTGGTTGATCCACAGCTTTACTCATATGACTCATATGACCTATGAAACGTAGCAAGCACCACAGTTTTTATATAGTCTACTTCTTTAGCCTTTCAGAGACTATGTTAGAGTCTCCAGCACACACACAGTCTTTATGGGGTCAGTATGGACACTGCATTCAACCCTTGTTGGAGCTTCTCAAAGGCTGCTTCTTTGGGCATTATTTGGCCTTCTTTTATCAGTGTTTTCAGATGTTGCAAAAAGTCCCAAGGAAAGGAAAGAACTAAGGTTGGAGAGGAAAGGAGAGAAGATAGGTGTTTTGAAAGAAGAAGAGATTATGACAGAGCAATTGAGTGGTTTGGAGATAGAGGGAGTGAGTCGTGTTGCTTCTAGCGTACTTCAGTGTGTGAAATTGACCGACAGTGAGCCTGTGGCCCTGCAGTTAGGAGGGGATGTTGTAATTGGAGGGTTTTTCCCTCTGCATTATGTGGCTCCTAAGCCACAGCACAGCTACCATAGCAAACCTCAGCTTACATCTTGCAGCGGGTGAGGATACTCTTGATATCTGATATGGTCCCACGTTAAAAAAATCACAAATAAGTGACTGAAATCTTTTCATCATGCTGTAATTACATCTCTATGTTGCTCATACAATGTTTACATGTTCTGATTTAAATTGTGCTGTGATACTGTGTTGTCTGTCTCATTATCAGTTACATAGACAGCATACATCTGTATTTACTTTTCTGCAGCTTTGACCACAGAGCCTTCCGCTGGATGATGACCATGGTGTTTGCAGTGGAGGAAATTAACCGAAATTCAACCCTGTTACCAGGTGTTAGACTAGGCTATCGGATCATGGACAGCTGTGACCATGTCCACACCAGCCTCCAAGCTCTTTTCTCTTTAGTCAGTCAATCCAAAGCTGTGATGAGAGAGATGAAAGACATGGAAAATACTGAAAAAGGATTAGATATGCTAAAGGACAGGGGTACTAGAATGAAAGAGGTAAAGACAGTTGAAAAAACAAGACAAATTATGCTGACCACAGTGAAAAATAGAGTCACTGGAATTAGTACAGAAATGCCTCACAGTCTTGAAAATAATGGAAATTACACAAAGGAAAATGAAACAGATGCAAGAAATGATAGGAGTACACGATCTGAAACATTGTCCTCGTGTCTGGCTGATTCTCCTGTGCCTGCTGTGATCGGCCTTGCATCCTCATCCCCTACAAGAGCTGTAGCTCACACACTTGGCCCTTTGAACCTCCCACTGGTAAGAAAGGAATGAACAGGTTGTCCTCCCTTCCACCACTTTTTTTTTTTTGTTTGTTTGTTTGTTTTTGTTTTTTGCAATTAATCACACAACAAATGTTTAAAAATATGTAATAATGTTTTTGGCTTATCTATAGGTGAGTTATTTTGCCACTTGTACCTGTCTTACTGACAAACATATGTACCCATCATTCTTGCGGACTGTCCCAAGTGATCTCTTTCAAGTTAGAGGTCTTGTTCAGCTGGTTACCTTCTTAGGCTGGCTCTGGGTGGGCACAATAGGGACCACGGTGAGATAAAGTAATTCTTTTTAACCCCACCATGCAGTTTAACACCCCAGCATATTTTACAAGACCTTTCTCTATGTATTTCAGGATGATTACAGTCATTATGGGATCCAAGCATTTTCTAATCAGTTTAAACAACAAGGTGGGTGTCTGGCATTTCATCTGACAATCCCCAAATCACCCACAGAAGCTCAGATACAAGAAATGGCAGACAGGTTGCAGAGTTCAGCTGCACAGGTAGTGGTGGTCTTTGCCACAGAGGGGCAGCTGCTGGATCTGCTCTTAGAGGTAAGCACTCTACTTCTCAGTTCATGTATATGCCTAGGTATAAAATATGGCAACATGCAGTTTGTTAGGAGAATATCAGTGCTCGTGGTATTTGCTTGTCATCTTATCATCATCAAATTTATGTTTATATATTTTCCAGTTGGCTCAAAGAAACGTGACAGGGATCCAGTGGGTGGCTAGTGAAGCATGGGTGACTGCTAGTCTGCTGACCTCACCCCAATTCCACCCTCTATTAGAGGGCACACTGGGCTTCTCCTTCCCTGGAGTTAGGATCCCTGGCTTAAAAGAGTTCCTGTTGAATGTCCGCCCCTCTCCCAAACCAGGGATGGAATTTGTCAACATGTTCTGGGAAGAGCTGTTTGGCTGTAGACTTGAGTTTAAAGAAGACATATTGAAAGAAAAAGAGGCAGATGCTGCAGATAATTTTATGGGATTGGAGTCACAAAACAATTCCTTTGTTAGGCCTATTATAGGAAAAATAAGTACATTCAAGGGTTCAGTTGATGAAAACAGTAAAGCTGTTGGTGGAAAGCCTCTATGCACTGGTTTAGAGGATCTGAGTGACACTGACAGTGGCTATACAGATGTATCTGAGGTCAGAATATCCTATAATGTCTACAAAGCTGTATACGCCATCGCCCATGGTCTGCACACTTTATTGAACTGTGATTCTGCAGGAGACAACACAAGAATGTGTGAAAAACATAAATCATTTACTGCTGGGCAGGTGAGTTTAACAACTACAAAATATATAAATCAAGTTTTTATTATAATTATGTTATTATTTAAATTTGACCCATTGTTCTGCATTTTTTTCTTTTCTTCCTCCTTTCATACAGTTATTGCATCATCTGAAGATGGTGAATTTCACCAACCAGTTTAACGAGAAGGTATATTTTGACTCCAACGGAGAGCCGGTCCCTCTTTATGATATCATTAACTGGCAGAAGGACAGCAAGGGTCATATTAGGTGGAATATTATACTTAAATTGTGATCATGAAGCATTATTTGTGTTTATTGTGCCTATTTAAGCATTCAGCTAAATTATGATGCAAAACTGTCACACATACTGTTTGGCTGATAGCAATGTATGTTTAGATTTGTCAATGTGGGAAGCTATGATGGCTCTGCTCCATTGGGACAACAGTTGCAGATGAAACTGAACACCATTGTATGGACAGAAGGACAGTCACAGGTGTGTCATAAATCACTTAAATATTATGTGTCCTAAAAATAATGTCAGTTCTTTTTTCAGGATACAATATTTTAAATATTACCTGAGACACATGATTATACTTTATTTCAAAGTCCTTTCACTCTTTTTTCCTGTAAAACCTGTTTGTTCCAGTCTGCAGCAAACCAAAACCTTGGTGTGTAATCTTACACCTTTTGTTCAGGTGCCTATATCTCAGTGCAGTGCTCCATGTTCCCCTGGCAGCAGGCAGGCCAGACGTCCAGGAGAGCCCCACTGCTGCTTTGATTGTTTGCCCTGTGCAGATGGAGAGATCAGCAACCAGACTGGTAGACCATACATGTGTTGTTTATTCATATATTGTCTAACTTCTGTAAGAACCAGAAGCCGATTAAAACCACATAAATGTTGTACAACTGGCATCAAGGCATGTACTGCGGATGAAAAGTGTTATTGTGTGTATTTACAGTGTATGTCAACTGTATGTCCCCAAAGGTTCCACAGAGTGTACAAAATGCCCTGAGTACTACTGGTCAGACAAAGACAAGGTGAAATGTGTGGCCGGGGTGGAAGAATTCCTGTCTTTCTATGACACCATGGGCATCATCCTGGTCACTCTCACACTGCTGGGTGTCGTCCTGACAGCCATCATAACCACTGTCTTTCACCATTTCCGTGCCACACCGATTGTCAAGGCCAACAACTCTGAATTAAGTTTTTTGCTTCTCCTGTCACTCAAGCTCTGCTTCTTGTGTTCCCTGGTTTTCATTGGCCAGCCGTCCGTGTGGACATGTAGGCTCCGTCAGGCAGCATTCGGGATCAGCTTTGTGCTCTGTCTGTCTTGCCTCCTTGTTAAGACCATTGTAGTTTTGTTGGCCTTCCGAACTAATGTACCTGGCTCTAGGGCTCTGAAGCTGTTTGGTCCCTCTCAACAGAGGACTCTGATCCTCTGCACCACAGCTCCTCAGGTGGGATGGCTATAGAACCTTAACCTTGAACACTGACAATTTTAACTCAACTTGAACAATTCTTTTGTGCATGTTCTAAATATTTGCCTATATCCATATCTTGTCATCAGGTTTGTCTCTGTGCTGGTTGGCTGTTAGGGGCACCTCCCTTCCCATTCAGAAACTCAGCCTACCAAGCTTCAACTGGAAAAGTAAGAATGATATGATGATAAGAAATGTCTTTTTGACAGTTGCAAATTAAACCAAATGTATTGATTGAATGTATTGTTGGACATTATTAGATTGTTGTAGAGTGTAAGGAGCCATGGCCTCCTGGATTTTATCTGGTCCTGAGCTACATCGGGCTACTGGCCTTCCTCTGCCTCCTCCTGGCATTTCTGGGACGTAAGCTTCCTGATACCTTCAATGAGGCGAAGTTAATAACTTTCAGCATGCTGATCTTCTGGGCCGTGTGGATCTCTTTCATCCCAGCTTATGTCAGCTCTCCTGGGAAATTCACTGTGGCTGTGGAAGTATTTGCCATATTAGCCTCCAGTTTTGGACTTTTAGTATGTATTTTTGTACCCAAATGTTATATAATTTTACTGCGGCCTGAGAGAAACACTAAGAAAGGCATGACTGGAAAATATCCCAGATGAACTCAACATTTGTAGGTAGTCATCCAAAGTGGCCATCAAGCAAACAGAAGCACACACTTTTACATATCGATTATGAAATTACATTTTCATACTGAACATTAAAAAATGAAAAAAAAGTTTGTATATTTTAATGTGAAACTAAATAAAAAAAACCAACAAGAAATGTGTTTCCATGTTTTGATTTTCTTAAAATGCTTCAAGTAGTCCTCAAGCAGTTACTAAAAAATTGTGTGGATACTTTTCCTTCCATTGAATAATGTGTCTTAGACTATAATCCATTATCTAGTAAGAAGTTAATTCTTTATTAAACTTCTTTTGACTGAAAGCATAACAAAAATTATATGTTCTACTTTACAGTGTAGGCTAAGTGCCAGTATCTCTCCTCTTGAGGCCTTTACCTAAGACTCAAGAACCTGTGCAGGAGTATGAAGGCTCCTTTTAGTGACTTTGGTCAGTAGTATTGAAACCAGTCCAAATGGAGAGGCAGGCAGAGCTGCTGGAGACAATGCTGTCCCAGGTCGCATCACCGCCTCCCTTGCTCTAAACCGTAACCCTACATAAGGCTAACTTGAGCAGCCCTTCTGCCTCTTGGCCTTTGTGTGTTGCCAGACCTTGATATGGTTGTAATGTAATGTAATGTATCCCTGTGTTGAGCTCCGTGCTCCTTCCTCCCTGTGCATTTTAGATCTTGATCTCAAAGCCTTGTTTATTAATTGATGAAAATCCTTGTTCCTCTACAAGCAAATAAGTATTAACTGAATCAGGTTTGTCTTTAGTTCCTTTAGCACAAGAACCTGGCCATGTTACAATACATTTGCACACAATACTTTGTAAACATCTCAATAACAAGATTGTTGATCAGCAGAGTTTTTTTCCCCAGACAATGAGTCTCCGAAACTCCAACATTCAGCACTAAATATCTTTATTATCTTATTATTATTATACTGCACAGGAAAGTTACAAGCTTCTTGTTATTATACTTAGTTTATTGTACACTGTACACACACAGTTGCGATGCTGCATTATAAATTGCCTACAACTGTCATTGGCCAGGCAATAGAAATGTGAAATATCATATCATATCATAATAGATTTGTTTTAAATAACATGCAAAGATGAATACATGGCATATTACTTATTTTCTTTTCCCATTAGGTGCTGCTTTGTATTCTTTTCTGGCTTCAGTAAAATAATGTAACACTTTGGAACAAACATGCAGAACAACAGGCCAAAGCTGGATGCCAGGATGGCAAATGACTCCACTGCATCTGCATAATTTCCAGGGGAGCTGATATAAGCTGGGATGAATGCCAGCCACACAGCACAGAAGATCAGCATGCTAAAAGTGATGAACTTGGCCTCGTTGAAGTTGCCCGGCAACTTACGGGCCAGAAAAGCCAGGATAAAACACAGACAGGCTTGTAGACCAATATATCCCAGAACGCACCAGAAGGCAAGACTGGAGCCCACACTACACTCCAGTATGATCTTTGAGTGTTCATATTGTGTATTTCGGGATGGAAAAGGAGGAGCATCAATGAGCCAGGCAGTGCAGATAACCACCTGAACTAAAGTGCTACTTAGGATAATGAACCTCTGCTGCTTGGGCCCCAGCCACTTCATGATGTTGTCCCCTGGCCTGGTGGCAGTGAAAGCAGCCAACACCACCAGAGTCTTCCCCAGGATGCAAGATAGGCAAAGTGAAAAGCTGATGCTGAAGGCAGTGTGGCGCAACATGCAGGACCAAGATGTTGGCTCTCCAATGAACACCAGGGCACACAGGAAACACAGAGTCAGCGCAAACAAGATAAAGTAGCTGAGTTCAGAGTTATTCACACGGACAATGGCTGTGTTTCTATGACAGAAAAAAACTGTAAAGACAGCTATAGTGAGACAGGCACCCACCACAGAGGTCACTGTCAGGGCTACACCCAAGGCATCATAAGTCAAGAACTCCACCTTCTTGGGGATGCAGGCTGTTCTGTCTTTGTTTGACCAGAAGTCCTCAGGACAAAATGTGCACTCTATTGAATCTACAGGGAAGAAGTTCAAAATAAGAGAGAGTAGCTAATTTCAGATATCCAGTATTCAAATATTATCTGATTTTACTAAAAGATATTAGATTGGAAATGTTATTTTTCTTACTACTTTTTAAGCTCACTTGTCTGATTGCTGATTTTGCCACTGTCACATGGTACACAGTCAAAGCAGCAAACAGGCTCCCTGCGACGGACAGCCTTCCGGGACCCTGGATGACAGCTAACACTGCAGACAGACACTGGCACCTGGGGAGCAGATAATGGCGTTCAACTCTGCGGTGTGAATTGTGGTGAAATTACAAGGCAAATGCAATTAATAATAATGAATGAATATTGCTTAATTAACTGGCATTTATTAAGCAAAAACACCAATGTTTGCTTGTTCCAGCTTCTCAAATGTTGTGCTTTTCTCTCTTGAATATCACTGTAAATTCAGTGTCTTTGCATTTTGTACTACAAAAGTGTTAGCAGCTTGCCTCACTCTGATGTCCTGCCCACATTATCCTGTCCTCCTGGATCACCAGCTCATCTCCGGCAGGCTTGGTTCCATCAAACAACCCAACGTTGACAAACTCAATGTTCCCACCTGTGCCTCTTTGCCAGTTGATGATATCATAGTAGGGCACAGAGTCGCCTTTCAGGTCAAAGTTCACCTCCTCCCCGCCAATGTTAAATGTCACTTCCTGAAGGTAGTATTGGAGCTTGAAAACCAATAGATAATATGAAATACTCTTTAAACAAACACAATTTTAATGCAATGTTGTAACAGTAAGAATACTGGATTGTACCTGCCAGGGTTGTATGTTGTTTCTTTGAGCACATGACTTGTTTTGGAAAGGCCCACTGCCAGGTTGACAGAGAAGAAGGTTGTGGAGTGAATGGGCAATCGCATATACAGCCTTATAGACATTATATGCCACTCTAGGGCTGGAGGTATTCATGTAGGCTGAATGCTGCTCTAACAGGGACTCCTGCCCCGAGCAGGGAGGAAACTGGGAGCCAGAGGACAAAGAAGGACTGCAACCATACAGAGCCTCCCAAAGCTCTGTAACCATAAGATCATTGGTATACATATGAGGATTTATTGTCTGCAGGTAGTCACTGAGTCTGGATATATGACCTTTTCTAATGCCAAACCCAATGGTGCCCCCCATGTAGTGGTAATACTCGCTCCCTGTAAAGACAGATGCTGTGACCCAGGCCTCGCTAGCCACCCATTGGATTCCAGTAATGTTCTGCATCATGTAATCTCTCAAGAACGGTTTCATCTCTCCTTCAGATGAAAATAACACCACCACTTTTGCAGAAGAGCTACGCATCACCTTTACAGAGAGGCAAACACATTTTCACAGTTTTTACAAGGATTGTCTTATTTTTATGATGAACAAATATTGAAATTGGCACTGACATGGAAACAGCACCTACTAAAAAGGGTCTTAAAGGGAAATAAATTCAATATGTCATCTACCTGAATGATCTCCATTGTCTTCTGATGATTATAGAGCAGAGGGATAATTGCCTGGTATGCTACGCACACTTTGGTACCCTTTAATTCTCTCAGTAAGCCTTCCACAGCAGAGCGCCCATATTCACGGTCCCCTCGCACCACCCCCACCCAAGTCCAGTTGAAGCGTACCAACAGCTGAGCAATGGCCTTTACCTGGGTTCAACAGAAATGTGTGTTAACATGTGTTATCATTTGTTGCTTCTACTGTAAAGTTGTGTTAAATAACACACAGACTGCACAGAAATATATGACATTTTTTAAAGATATCATAGATTTTACTACTACAGTATAGTAGTGAAAGGTTATTAGGGCTTTTAAATCTGATGCAAAACTCTCACCTGATAGTCATCACTAGGGATTACCCTGAAGAAGGTAGGAAATTTTCTTCTGTCAGAGAGACATGCACATGAAGAAAAGTAGCTTATCTGTGTAAAGATGGGAAAACATTACAGGGACTAGCACAATATAGATTAATAAGTGATAGGTGCGGATGATGAAATAGCATTTGATCATGGTGAGGAGCCTTATTTGTCTCATCTCATCTTTATTTAGTCTCATCTCACAATCCACTTAACACTTATCCACAAAATAGAACATTTGTAGAACATTTTTATTTACATGTAGAGACACATGGCACTGTTGCATGTCGTGTGGCATATTGGCTTAGGGCTAAGTAAACTGAACCAGTAGGTGCAAAGCACTGTTTTTCGAGAGAGAGAGAGAGAGAGAGAGAGAGAAAGAAAAGAGACTGACACTAATTAGATGTGAATAATCGAAAATAATAAAAATAATAATCTTTATTTAAATAAACTGCTATGATATATTGTACGCCACCTAGAACTGCAATATATGCTTGCAATAATGACACATAGGTGGCATAATAAATACTCTTTTTTTCTCTCATGAATTTTGATATGCTTCATCCCTAACAGCCTGTGACATTCTGGATTGTGTGCCGTATGTCTTTGTTACTGAGATAATAAAAACACTTAATATTTTAAGGTGAATATATAGTAATTAGAACATAGTTATGAATATTATATTTCATTTTGCAAGTTAAGTCATTTAGAGAGTCATCATTACCATCGGTATTCTGAATGGCTGCAGTATTCGTGATAACACCATAGAAAGTGCAGAACCAGACTCCCCAATCACAGCGAGGAGTGGAGAGGCACCGCTGCACATGGGAGAGTCATCCTCGTTCAGCCCGTTCAACACAGCAAGAGCAGCTCTCTGGCCGGTCAGTGGATATGCACATGAATCAAAGATTTTGTATCCAAGTGTGTAATTGGGCAATAAGTCTGTACTCTGGTTGATCTCCTCCACTGCAAGCCGCATAGTCTGAGCCCACCGGAAAGCCCTGGGATCAAAGCTGCAGTTCAGCAGACACAGATGCACATAAAACACACACTGAACATCGTATGTAAAAAAAGGTCAAATTACAGGCAGTGATGATGTTTTGATTTGAAAAATAAATAAATAAATAAAATAAATAATAATGTCCCTCTGGAACTTTTTGAACCTATCTAACTCAAATTCAGAAAACAAGTTAGTTCAAGCTATCAATGATTGTTTTATCACACGTCAGGCTAAATTACCACTGTATTCTAAAATCTGGTGAACATAAATATATACTGTATAATCAGTCCATTCATTAAATATGTTTACACCATGTTTTTTTATACAAAATAACACTAAACAAAATAAGATTTCCAACCCAACCCGCATGTATTAAACTCACCCATTGCACTTCACTGACAGTGGCCTGTACGTGCTGTTGAGGTCTGGCATCTCCTGGTTATAGTGAATGGGAAAGATCCCCCCAATAATATAGTCACCTTTGGCCACAAAACCTGGCTGAAAGCTGTTTTGCAGCATGCAGACTTTGGCTGCAGATGGGGGTGGAGAGGTGAAGCTGGACATTGGGTTATAAGTTATAGTGAGGACAGAGTAAAACAAGGGATATAGGGCAAGTAGAGTCATACTGTTAGACATGCCCAAAGATAGATAGATAGAGAGAGAGAACAAGGATGCAGGCAACTTATATAACAGAGGTGACATCCTTGCATAATCAAGACATTGGGTAGCCCCGCCTGATTTACTAATGTGGGTTGATTGAAATGATGTAACAGGACAATCGTACGAGAGACAGAATGCAAGTTAAGTTAAATTTAAGTTAAAGTTTTGATGACTTTGCTACAGTCATTTGCTACGGATGCTACAAATTTTTGTACATTGAGGCTGTTCTGGGTCAAATTTGACCCGGATCTATTGAGATGGATTTTAGACACACTAGTGTGGGTTTTTTCACTATCAATAAAATATATTCAAATCATTATGGCTGTTATGTTTTCATGTCTTAGGTAAAACAGGTCATTATATAGTGTGATATAGGGTCTAAATCATAAATTAAGGATTAATAATGAATTTGTTAATGTCAGATAGGTTTTTATATATTCTAAATAGATGTATAGTTAACAATTTGGTATAGACACTTTTTATGAGAATTTTCTTGGACTGGGTCAAAACTGACCCAGACCAGGGGATACAAACAACAACACTGATCACACCCACAGGAGACTGTTGCAAAATGGGAACATGGCACTGCTGCAGGACCCAAATGCAAGACAGCTCAAGCAGAACTGGTGCAATACAATAATTTATTCACAAAGTTCAAGAAAAGCAGGCTTAGAGGGATGACGTGTCAGGCAAATAGCAATACCAGGAAAGCAGCCCAACAGAGGAAAACAAATCCAAGGGAGAAGGCAAAATCCAAAAGTCATAAAACAGACCTGAGATCTAAGACATCAAGATAAATGCCGAGAAACACTAGAAAATGGCATGAATGCTTGACAGACGAAGACGAAATGCCACTGACACAAAACAACACATAGACGCAAGGAAAAAGGCACACAGGTAACAGTATAATGTATTAAAAACTGTCAGGAAACACACAAATGCAGGAATTAAAATGACAGAAACAAGGGATCATTTAAAAAATAAAATGCTAAACAAGAACCAAAGAAAACATAATTCCAGGAGCAGAGCAAGTTGTATCATAATGAATTATCAGTTAGTATTATTACATTACAAGATTATATTGCAAAACTTGAATACTGACAAACGATTAAACAAATTGAACAGAATAATACAGTAAATCATATGTTGGTAAAACAATGTTACATTATCGAACAACTGACACGCTACACCAGAAAACACAGGGTGTTGCCTTTCATGATGTCATAACTACTTTATCTGGGCGGTCCCCTCAGCTTTATGTTTGCTAACCATACAGGACAGCTGCTCTTATATATTCAGCCATTGCTGGAGATTTTCTTCAAACCTGTGCCAGTCATGACAATGCTGGCTCAAAAGCTTCTTATGTTTCTTTTTCTCTTTCAGGGCAAATCTTGTTCAGATGCGGCTCTGGATAACTGTGTTTTCCTGGGGGAAGAGGAAAAAAACAGTCTGTATGAGGATGGAGATGTAGTTATAGGGGGCTTATTCCCTTTACACTATAGCCCTGTGTCTTCTCTTCCAACATACAAAACAAAACCAACACCTAATATGTATAAGTAGTAAGTCACTTTATTAGTATATTTCATAATAATTGGCTTGTGTGTTACACAGGGAATTTTATGTTATATATTTGTGCTGTGTGATGAACTGCTTTTCACTTCTGCACAGTTTCAATTCTCGTGCCTTGCGTTGGATGCAGACCATGACCTTTGCAATCAAAGAGATCAACCAGCGCAGTGACCTCCTGCCACAGCTGAAGCTGGGTTTCCACATTCGTGACAGCTGTGATGACATACCTGTGTCTCTGAGGGCATCTTTTCTGTTGGTGAACGGCCAGCCAGAGAGTGTGCACAGAGACAAAGGTCCAGAAAGTAATTTAGGCTGTGCTGCTGTACAAATGACCATGTCCCCTATAATCATAGGAGGTGCTGCCTCTGGAGTGTCCATGGCTCTGATGAGAAGCCTGGGTTCTTTCCATATCCCCCTGGTAAGAATGCCTGACTGTCTGCATATTTTTGTTGTGATGATGATAACATTTTATGTTCAATCAGTTTACAGTTTCTTCAAAATGATATGCTACTTGCAAATTGTTGCTGTGTTTCTCCAAAATGTCAAAAGTTGACTGATAATTCATTTTTTACAACTTGTAACATAAACTTAACATATAACATAAAACATAAATTATAATTTTATTTTCATGAATTTAGCAAAAAAAACAAAACATGTTTTAGTCTCCAAACAGACTCCCTTTTTATTCCAAACTGCAGGGAAACACTGATCGCTTGTAAAGATGGTTGTATTGTCTGAAGAAATGTGATGCTTGTTCAACAGCCTTTTCAGTAAGTCAAATTGTGCAGAAGATTAACTATTGTTTGCTATAATACCAGGTGAGCTATTTTGCATCCTGCAGCTGTCTGAGTAATCAAAGGGAATTCCCCACATTCATGCGCACCATGCCAAGTGACGCTTTCCAGGTCAGGGCCCTGGCCCGGCTGGTTAGCTATTTTGGCTGGACCTGGGTGGGAGTCATTGGTCTGGAATCTGATTATGCTCGCTTTGCCATCCAGCTCTTCCTGCAGGAGTCAGTTCAGTACGGTGTGTGTGCTGCCTACACTCACTTCTACCCCGTAGTCCTGAGTCAGCAGGCTCTAGATGAGCTTCTGGATATTATACAGGTAGCCTATCTATGTGTAATTTTAAGAACATGCTGGTGTTAAAAAAAAATAAAAAAATGTTGGTCTATGTTTCTTCCATGTTGTTAAGTATAAAAAGTAGAAAAAAAGAAACAGAAATGTTATAGTGAGGAGATTGCTGCTTTGATGATCAGTCATAATGTTTTTTGTATTGTATGTAGCTCACAAATTGTTGCAACCTGCCAAAATATGTGCTGGAGTTAGTGAAGTATTTTAAATTATATAATCTATTGGTACTTGATCATGTAATTTTGTATGAAAAAAAACAAAAAAAAACTTTAAATTTACTAACTTTAACTGTAACCATATTTTCACTGTTTAGATGGCATCTTCAAAGGTTATCATAAACTTTTGTAGTGAGTCAGAGATGAAGGGTATTCTGAGGGAGATCCGACGTCGGAATATAACCGGTCTTCAGTGGATTGCCAGTGAGGCTTGGGCGACTGCCAAATCACTTTGGGCAAAGTTTGGAGATCTCCTGACGGGAACACTGGGATTCGCCATCCGGAGAGCTGATGTGATTCCTGGGCTGACACATCACCTGAGTAGTGTCAAAACATCAGATATTCATGAAACAGCTTTTTTAGCAGAATTTTGGGAAGAGATGTTCAACTGTCGACTGAACGGATCGGTGAACAGCCACTCTCATGATGGCGACAACTACCTCGACAGATTACCATGTAAAGGTACAGAGGATTTAAATGATGTTTACTCACCTTATTCTGATGTGACACAGCTAAGAGTGTCCTATAACGTTTACAAGGCTGTGTATCTCGTGGCCCATGCCTTGCAAGATATGAGTAACTGTATGGTCGGACAGGGGCCTTTCCTCAATGGCACCTGTGCAGACCCGAAAAATGTTAAACCATGGCAGGTGAGACTTATTAAACATTGATTATAAGAAAAAAACTAAAAGATGAGAAACTATTTGAATACACCATCATTTGTGTTTAAATATTCTGTTCTCCTTCCTCCCTCAGCTTATCCACTACATGAAACGTGCTAATTTTTCTACACTTGGGGAGAAAGTCAATTTTGATGAAAACGGTGACCCCATCGCTTATTATGATCTCTTGAACTGGCAAAGGAGGCCTGATGGCTCACTACATTTGGTAAAAGTAGGCTTCTATGACGCCTCCTCGCCTGCTGGACGCAGCCTGATCATAAATGACTCAGTGATTCAGTGGCCTGTTGGGAAGCAGGTGTGTTTTCTGCACTTCTCCTCTTACAGTGTTGTATTTATTTAGAGTACAATGCACAGTTCCAGTCAAAACTTCCTATCAATGTTTATTATTATTATTATTATTATTATTATTTTCTACAATATAGATTAACACTGAAGACATTACAAAACTATTAAGTAACGTGAAATTATGTGGTGAACAAAAGAAGTGTAAACAAAACAAATTATGTTTCATAGTAGTTTTTAAAGTAGCCACCTTTGAAAGCTTTGAACATTACAGTATCACAGCTTTTATAAAACAAGCTGAATTTGGTTTGGATACTTTCACCTTTTCATCTGTATCTATATTTGAGTCTAGAGAGAGGAGAGACAGAAAACATAGAAAATATGATGAAATTGATTGAAATCAGTGTCTTTCTGAGTGGCTGAACTTTGCCTCTCAGGCTTCCCGGTCTGTATGCAGCGACAGTTGTCCTCCAGGCTTCCGCATTGCCAGGAGAAAGGGGGAACCCATCTGCTGTTTCGACTGTGTCACCTGTGCTGAGGGAGAAGTTAGCAATATGACTGGTGTGTTATGTTCTATCTCTTATCACCCTTTCTCTTGTCTTATCCAAATATATATATACCTGCTCATATCTAAATGTGGCTTCTGTCTTCTCTCCCCATCTCCAGATTCTTTAGAGTGTTTGCGCTGCTCAAAGGAAACATGGCCCAATAAAGCCAGAGATCTCTGCATCCCAAAGACTATTGAGTTCCTGTCTTATCATGAGATGATGGGCATTGTGCTTTGTGTTGTATCTGTCCTTGGAGCTTGTATTTCCCTCTCTATCCTCATCATATTCTTTACATACAAAGACACACCACTGGTTCGGGCCAACAACATGGAATTGAGCTTCCTTCTCTTGGTCTTTCTTGCTATCTGTTTCCTCGTTGGCCTGTTGTTCATTGGTGAACCTTCAGACTGGCTTTGTCGTATCAGGTACCCAGCATTTGGGATCAGTTTTGCCTTGTGCATTTCATGTCTCCTGGCCAAGACAGCAGTGGTCCTGATGGCCTTTAGGTCCACACTGCCAGGAAGTAATGTCATGAAGTGGTTTGGACCCAACCAGCAGAGAGCCAGTGCACTTTTAGGAACAACTGTCCAGGTAGAAATACTTTGTCGTCTCTATAAACTTTTTTTCAGCTGTGTCAATTGAAAATGAACATCCTATTTTCCCTCCACTTAGGTAATAATCTGTCTTATCTGGCTGCTCACCAGTCCTCCTCACGCCAACAACAACACATATTACCACAGTGCTACAATCATCGTCGAGTGTGTTACTGGTTCAGAGGTTGGCTTCTGGTGTGTTCTTGGATACATCGGCATCCTGGCCTGCATGTGCTTCCTAATGGCTTTTTTGGCTCGGAAGCTGCCTGATAATTTTAATGAGGCAAAGTTCATCACCTTCAGCATGCTGATATTTTTTGCAGTGTGGATAACGTTTATCCCAGTTTATGTGAGCACAGCTGGAAAATACACAGTGGCTGTCCATATTTTTGCTATTTTAGCCTCAGCTTTTGGTCTCCTTTTTTGTATATTTGCTCCAAAGTGCTACATAATAATTCTAAAGCCAGAAAAAAACAGCAAGAAAAACATGATGCACAGATGAATATGACAGGTGTGCTGATAAAGATTGTACATGCATAAGAAATACATTTTATTGAAATATGTTTGTGTTGTGTGTTTGTCATAATAAAGATTAACGATGGAAATACATGACTGCAAATGTTTTAGAAATACTGTTGGCCCAATGCTTGCTAACACATTTTTCTCACTTTAATCTATATAAGATTTACATCTTGCCTATGGTGCTGGTAGCATCAGTGAGTCCAAGCAGATAGAAGAAATTTCCACAAACTCAGATCTATGTAGTGTTTTACAATATTTTCAGCTTTCAATCTGTCAGACCCTCATCCGAGTATACATAATTCAACAATGGACAGGCAGCTGTGGTAAAAACATATACAACCAGGAAAGCACTTTATAGTCTCATACAATTTCACCACACAGTAAATGGAGCTTTGCGATGGATCAGGCTTGCGTCATCTTAAGTAAGAGATCCCACATATCTATAAAAAAGAATCATCTCAGGACAAAAAGTAAAACAAAAATAAAAAAAAATAGAATAGAATAGAAAACTATGACAGGATATCAGGTGAGAGCTATCATAAATTATTAAATTTTAAGATTAAATATTGAAATTCTTAATTAGAAATTAAGGGAAATATTGGATTACAACAACCACACTAATTCAAAGTCGTCATTGAGGCCCAAGTCTTAGCCCAAGCCCAAGAAGTGTATCAAGTGTCCATTCAGAAAACTCCCTTTGGAATATTTTCTTTCAATATCTCCCCCTCTTTGTAATTCAATGGGTTCAATTATAGAGGGCAATTTCTTTTGTATTTACTTCATGAGTTATCCCTCTGCCCTCCTCCCAAACATTCCTGAGGGCCTGGTCTGTATTTCATTCAAGCTGTGCTCTAGGTCCTGATCCTCCTGAGCAGTCCTGTCAATGTCCTCAGACCTAAGGTTTTGGTTCTTAGCCTCTGCCATGCCTACAGGTGGTCTACCTGAAGTCCCTGATGAGGGACAGATATGCAGCCAGGGCCATGGCTGGAATTGAACCTAGGCCATTGTAGTACACAAGGCCTCCACGGGGCACTTGAACAGGTGAGCTACTAGGGTGACTGAAAACAATAACATTTCTGTTCAATTCAGCTGTCTCTGCAGGCCATACTACTGCAATTTGAAGATTATTATTATTTTTTTTCCCTTTTATATATGTCTTAATTTGCGTACCTCAGTACAACATTACAACATTTTATTGTATGAGTATAACTTGAATAGTATTTGATAAACCAATTAAAAGAATAAAAACAAAACAAACAGACAAATTCAGTAAAGCATATGTCAGTAAGAAAAAAAAATCTACACCTCAAGAGCTGAATGTGAGTTTTTTTTCATATGCTACTGCATATTCACCCTACCCCAGCACAAGGTGTTACCTTTCATGATGTCACAACTACTGTATCTGGGCGGTCCCCTCCTCTGCTTTACTGTATTTGTGCTAACTATAATATATAAATCATCTGTATAATCCATTCAATGTAACCAGAAAGGGCAACTAATCTCTTGTATTCAGCCAGTAGAATATTAAACATTACTGAGCTGGGGCTTTACATTGCTCTTATACCTGGGGCCAGCTATGGCAGTACCAACTACAAAACTTCTTTTGTTATTTTGTTTTCTTTCTCTCTTTTGGGGCAAACCTGTTTTAGCTGCTGTTTTGGATAACTGTATTTTCTTGGGGGAAGAGGAGAAAAACAGTCTGTATGAGGATGGAGATGTAGTTATAGGGGGCTTATTCCCTGTGCACTACAGCCCTGTGTCTTCTCTTCCAACATACAAGACTAAACCAACACCTATTATGTATAAGTAGTAAGTGACTATATTTGATAGTAGTTGGCTTGTGTAGTACACAGAAGATTTCATTTGATTGAATTTGTGTTGATGGTTTTTAATATATGTATATATTTCTAATGCATGATGAACTGCTTTTGACTTCTGCACAGTTTCAACTCTTATGCCTTGCAATGGATGCAGACCATGACTTTTGCAATCAAAGAAATCAACCAGCGCAGTGACCTCCTGCCACAGCTGAAGCTGGGTTTCCACATCCGTGACGGCTGTTATGACATACCTGTGTCTCTGAGAGAATCCTTCCTGTTGCTCAACGGCCAGCCAGAGAGTCTGGACAGAGACAAAGGTCCAGAAAGTAACATTGGTTCTAATTTAGGCTGTGCTGCTGTACACAGGACTGTGTCCCCTGTAATCATAGGAGGTCCTGCCTCTGGAGTGTCCATGGCTCTGATGAGAAGCCTGGGTTCTTTCCATATCCCCCTGGTGAGACTGCCTGACTGTCTGAGTACTTTCGTTGTGATGATGATAATAATATGTGCTTTTTGCAATGTTAAAGCAGTCATTTACAGTTCTGTAAATGAGGTGCCACACAGTTACTGTCCTGTGAAACTGCACTTTCTGATAAGTACTTTATCAGATAATTAAAATCATTTGTTTAGCTTAAAAAGGGGGAATCTTCACTTTATATAGAAAAACAACAACATGTAATCCTTCAATTTATTAAAAAAAAAAAAAAAAAAGACCACTAAATTTACCGTAACATGTTTTTTAGTGGACGGAGAGAAAATATTTGTTGCTGTTGAATGGACTTTGCTAAGTTGTTTTATTTGTAAATGTACCATTATTATGCTTACAGTGTAGACATGACAAAATGATTCAGGCATTTCTAAGAAATTCAAATGTCCACATTTTGAAATGTTGATTACCTCATCTTCTATTTTTACAAATGAGTAGTTAAGTCTCCACTCCAAACTCCAAACTGCAGGGAAACACTGAATACTTATATAGACAGTCGTATTGTCTGGTGAAATTTGATGCTTGCTCAACAGCCTTTTCAGTAAGTCAAATTGTGCAGAAGATTAACTATTGTTTGCTATAATACCAGGTGAGCTATTTCGCATCCTGCAGCTGTCTGAGTAATCAAAAGGAGTTCCCCACATTCATGCGCACCATGCCCAGTGACGCTTTCCAGGTCAGGGCCCTGGCCCGGCTGGTTAGCTATTTTGGCTGGACCTGGGTGGGAGTCATTGGTCTGGAATCTGATTATGCTCGCTTTGCCATCCAGCTCTTCCTGCAGGAGTCAGTTCAGTACGGTGTGTGTGCTGCCTACACTCACTTCTACCCTATAGTTCTGACTCAGCAGGCTCTAGATGCACTTCTGGACATTATACAGGTAGCCCTATGTGTTGGTATTATTTTTACACATATGCAGGTGGTAAATAAAATAACATGAACCTTGGCATTAAACTGTTTGTTGCATTAAACTCCAAGGTAATCTGAGGACATTGACTAAATATTCAAGGTAATAGGGAATAGTTATCATTTGTACATTTATGTTTTCCTCACAAATTAAAAGTTCTCAATATTTATTTAATCTTTAATCCCAAAAAATATAATTCATTGTTTTGTTTCATTAAATTCAATAATCTAATTTAAAATTGTCATATAATCAATGAGGAATTTGCAAGGTTAATATTGCAACACTTAACGAACTATGTCTGCTAAAAAAATATGATATAATTATTTCAGCATCTCTCTGACACAATTGCATTTGAAGCATTTCAGGCTGATATATTGGACTACATTATCAAGTAATGTTTTTTTTGTTAATTACTTATTATCTATGTATTTTTGCAATTGATGTACATATTGCTTGTCAATATACTGCACATATTCATTAGTGCAGTATTTTAAAGTATTTAAAATGTTTAAAGTGCTTTAAGGTGATTGTTATTATATATATATATATATATATATATATATATATATATATATAGCCTATATATATATATATATATATAGGCTCAACTCAATATGACTTAACTGAAGGTCTTAAAAATGTTTAACTATATATAAATTATATATATAATTAATTATAAATTAACTATATCTAACTATTACTGTTTAGATGTCATCCTCAAAGGTAATCATTAACTTCTGTGGTGAGTCTGAGATGGAGAATATTTTGAGAGAGATCCGACTTCGGAATATAACCGGTCTGCAATGGATCGCCAGTGAGGCTTGGTCTACTTCAGTATACCTCTGGGAAGAGTTTGGAGATCTCCTGACGGGAACATTGGGATTTGCCATCAGAAGAGCTGATGTGATTCCTGGACTGAAACAACACCTGACTAGTCTCAGACCATCTGAGATTTATGAATCAGCTTTTTTAGCAGAATTGTGGGAAGAGATGTTCAACTGTCGACTGAACGGGTCAGTGAACAGCCACTCCCATGATGCTGACAGCTACCTGGACAGATTACCATGTAAAAGGACGGAGGATTTAAATGATGTGTACTCACCTTATTCTGATGTGACACAGCTAAGAGTGTCCTATAACGTTTACAAGGCTGTGTATCTGGTGGCCCATGCCTTGCAAGATATGAGTAACTGCATACTCGGACAGGGGCCTTTCCTCAATGGTACCTGTGCAGACCCAAAAAACTTTAAACCATGGCAGGTGAGACTGAGAGGTTTAATATTATTTTTCAGAAAAAATAAATAAATAAAATAAATAAAACCGCCAAAGGGTGACCACAGTTTTGTGTTTATATAACCTGTTCTCCTTCCTCCCTCAGCTTATCCACTACATGAAATGTGCTAATTTTTCTACACTTGGGGAGAAAGTCAATTTTGATGAAAACGGTGACCCCATTGCTTATTATGATCTCATGAACTGGCAAAGGAGGCCTGATGGCTCACTAGATTTAGTAAAAGTAGGCTTCTATGACGCCTCCTCACCTTCTGGACGCAGCCTGATCATTAATGACTCAGTGATTCAGTGGCCTGTTGGGAAGAAGGTGTGTTCTCTGCAAACTGGCTTGAGACCATGTTCACCTCTTAGACTGTTGTATGTACTGTTGATCAACACATCACTTAATTTGTTCTCATTAGTATGCAAAGTACTTTATTGTTAGAAAAGCAGCCTACTCAAGCTTAAATCAAATAAATATGAATGTTGCAAACATAACATCATTAATAACCTAATACTGTGATAACAATTCATTTCCTAAATAATACTAGAAATAACTACAGTAAGTATGATTACAAGAAAAAAATAGACAGTAGTTTTCAATATTATTTGACTTACCTGATTATATGTGACCATAAATTGAAATGAATTGACCTGAATTGAAATTGAATTACATCAGACTAAGGGATCAGTTCCCTGTTGATTGCCTGGCCTGACCTTTGTTCACAGTTGTATCACAGCTTTATAGATCACGCTAAATTTGATTTCTATACATTCATTTAATCTATATCTGGAATAGAGTCTATAGAGAGGAGAGACAGAAAACATGGAAAATATGGTGAAATTGCTTGAAATCAGTGTCTTTCTGAGTGGCTGAACTTTGCCTCTCAGGCTTCTCGGTCGGTATGCAGCAACAGTTGTCCTCCAGGTTTCCGCATTGCCAGGAGAAAGGGGGAACCCATCTGCTGTTTTGACTGTGTCCCCTGTGCTGAGGGAGAAGTTAGCAATATGACTGGTATGTTATGTTCTATCTTTTATCACCCTTTCTCCCATCTTATCCAAATATAAATTTGTCTACATTTCCAAAATGTGGCTTCTCTACACTAAAAAGCTCTCTTCTCTCCCCCATCTCCAGATTCTTTAGAGTGTTTGCGCTGCTCAAAGGAAACATGGCCCAATAAAGCCAGAGATCTCTGCATCCCAAAGACTGTTGAGTTCCTGTCTTACTATGAGTTAATGGGTATTGTGCTGTGTGTTATATCTGTCTTCGGAGCATGTATTTCTCTCTCCATCCTTACCATTTTCTACACTTATAAAAACACACCTCTGGTTCGGGCCAACAACATGGAATTGAGCTTCCTTCTCTTGGTGTTTCTTGCTATCTGTTTCCTTGTTGGCCTGTTGTTCATTGGTGAACCTTCAGACGGGCTTTGTCGTATCAGGTACCCAGCATTTGGGATCAGTTTTGCCTTGTGCATTTCATGCCTCCTGGCCAAGACAGCAGTGGTCCTGATGGCTTTTAGGTCCACACTGCCAGGAAGTAATGCCATGAAGTGGTTTGGGCCCCACCAGCAGAGAACCAGTGCACTTTTAGGAACAACTGTCCAGGTAGAGACTTCCCATAAGTCACATTTATAAATATTTTTTTAACTGTGCAAATTGAAAATTAAAATCTTGTTTTCCCTCCTCCCAGGTAATAATCTGTCTAATCTGGCTGCTCACCAGTCCACCTTATGCCAACAACAATACAGATTACCACAGTGCTACAATCATTGTCGAGTGTGTTACTGGTTCAGAGGTTGGCTTCTGGTGTGTTCTTGGATACATCGGCATCCTGGCCTGCATGTGCTTCCTAATGGCTTTTTTGGCTCGGAAGCTGCCTGATCATTTTAATGAGGCAAAGTTCATCACCTTCAGCATGCTGATATTTTTTGCAGTGTGGATAACGTTTATCCCAGTTTATGTGAGCACAGCAGGAAAATACACGGTGGCTGTCCATATTTTTGCTATTTTAGCCTCAGCTTTTGGTCTCCTTTTTTGTATTTTTGCTCCAAAGTGCTACATAATAATTCTAAAGCCAGAAAAAAATAGTAAGAAAACTATGATGCAAAGATAAAAATGACCTTACAATTTATCTTTGATGTACATAAAATCTGCAGAAATGGCCACGTAAAAATAGACAAGCTCATCCATTTTTAAATGGAATTTGCTGCTGATTTGTTCCGTTTTTGCTCATATAAAAAAAAGAAAGAAAAGAAGAGCAAAATTGCCAATGTGCTGGAATCCTGTTTGTTTTGTGTGCCTGACACCATGTTTAAGATTTGGAACTGTGCACACCTTATACTTTTCATCAGTACAATAAACCAAACTTTTTTGAAATGCTGTTGCTCCAGTGCTTCCTAAACTTTAAAACACTTGTCTCTCATTATGTGACTTTTGACATTATTTTACAACTAATTAAAACTGTACACATTCAATTACATTTTTAAACAGTATTGCATAAAATATTAAATAATGTGGGAGACATTTTATTCATAGTTAGAGGTTTTAAAACTTAAAGTGCATTCATTTATTAGTAATACAAAGGTTATGACAACATAAACATAAAATATGATGAATGCAATTTGCATCTTAAAAAAAAAAAAAAAAAAAAAAAAAAAAAAAAATCATTGTTGTAACACAGCAGTTCCAATAGAAATTTTTATGAAAAAATATAAACGATGATCAGAAAAAAGTTTCTAAAGCATTAAAAAAAATATTGAAGTCAACAGAGCAAAGTAGTTTTATTTTGGGGAAAAAATATAAAATATAAATATAAAGTCATCATTTAAATTGTATTTCGAAATAAAACACCATCAGATCAAGACTCAAGATTTTTTCTTTTTTTCTTTTTAATAAACCAAATGAAAATGACTGAATAGTACTAAATGGTGATTAATTATTTGTATAAAATGCATTTGACATACAGGCATGCAGGTACATTTAAAGGTCCAGTGTCTTAGATTTAGTGACATCTAGTGGTCAAGCTACAGATTGCAGCCAAGTGAATACCCCTCACTTCACAACCTCCTTTAAAACATTTATGACAAATATGACACATTATGATGGCTGTGAAACTCGCTATATATACAAAAGGCCCTATCTGGAACCAGTGTTACAATTGTCCATTCTGGGCTACTGTTGACATGTGGCGGTTCCATATAATGGACTTCGTGTGAGAAGATCTGCTCGGGACCTCATTTTCAAATGATTATACACTACTGAAAACTTATACTCCATTTCTGCAAAAAATACACTGAATTGTTAATTCATTGAAGTTTGTCCTGAAAAATAAGGAACTCATATCATCCTTGTGATTATTTCTTGCTGTAATTAAAAACTCTATTTTGATACATACTTTTTACTTTTCAACATTTAATAATTAAGTATTAGAAAGATACAAACTCTGAAATATCTTGATTTATATAACTGTTTCTACAGTTTATTATGTAAAAAGTAACTGAAGAGAACAGCACATCAGTAACAGTAGCGTCATCTTTTAAAAGTAAAGAATCATCATTTTTTATTCACAGCTTTTCCCATGACATGTTTCTTAGTGTTTTTCTCTGGCTTGATCAATACTATATAACATTTCGGTGCAAAAATGCAAAGCAATAAGCCAAATGCTGAACACAAGATTGCAAATATTTCCACTGCTACAGTGAACTTCCCAGGAGAGCTGACATATGCTGGGATGAAGGTGATCCAGACAGCACAGAATATCAGCATGCTAAATGTGATACATTTGGCTTCATTAAAATTATCAGGCAATTTTCTTGCTAGAAATGCCAGGACCAAACATGTTATTGCAAGGATCCCAATGTACCCCAGCACCGCGTAGAAAGCAGCCTCAGAGCCTGTGTTGCATTCTAAAACAATCTTCTTATTGCTGTACTTGAAAACCATGTCTGGGAAAGGTGGGTTTAACTTAAGCCACAACACACATATCAATACCTGAATCAAAGTGCAGGAGCAAACTATGATCCTTTGCTGTGCAGGACCAAACTTTCCTGCAACTTTGCTGCCAGGAACTGAGGCTTTGAAAGCTGTAACAACAACAATAGTTTTTCCAAAGACACAGGAAATACAAAATGCAAACGTCACACCAAAAGCTGTGTGACGTAGCATGCATGTCCATACTGTGGGTCTGCCAATGAAAGTGAGGGGACAGAGAAAACACAAAAAAAGAGAAAACAACAGGAAACAGCTCAGCTCAGAGTTGCTGGCCTTTATCACAGGAGTTTCTCTGTAGCGGATAAAGGCCACCATCGTGGCCAGTGACAGAAACGCTCCAAGCAGGGATACGACTGTGAGAGCTATTCCCATTGGCTCGTGATATGTCAGGAATTCAATTATTTTGGGAACGCATTCATCTTTCTTCTCATTGGACCAGTATTCCTGTGGACAGGGTGTACAGTCGGCAGCACCTGTACATGAAAATGAACAGAGAGAATCAGTTCTGTCTGCGAATATTACATTTGCAGAAAACAAAATCATACTCAAGTAAAAAACTGAAAAAAAGCAAAGCAAAAACATGGAGCAGTGACACTATCAATAATATTTTAAACATGAACATACAAACACTAAATGCCTGCTTTTATATTAGATCATGTATTTTTCTTTAGTATATGGCATACATGCTTTTGATACCTGATGAGTTGGCTATAGTTCCATCAGCACATGGGATACAGTCAAAACAACAGGTGGGTTTTCCCTTTATTTGAGCTTTCCTGGTTCCTACTGGACAAACATTAGAGCACACTGATGTCGGAACCTGAAACAGCAAGTTTAAACAATGTAACAATAGTGCAGACATATTCAGTTGATCTAAAACTTTAACAGGATACACGGTTCAGAATCTACTTGAAATCTAATCTCATTTTAGGCAATTAGTCTTAACGCTTACCTTTTTCCCCGTCCTCCACACAATTTTTTCCTCCTGGATGCTGAGCTTATAATCACCATTAGCAGCAGAGGCAAAATGACCCAGTGTGACATGTTGAACCTGTCCATCTATCAGTTGCCAGTTAATGATATCGTAAGAAGCAGGAGGGTCCCCATTGGCATCAAAAAACACATTATCTGCAAACTGATTTCTAAAATTCACCCTCTGTAAATGGTCAGTGACCTGTGAAAAGACACCAGTTGTTTACTAGATGTTTCAGACTGGACAATTTGAGTTACTGTGGATTTCATTTTCACGATTTCTCACCTGTTTGGGTTGGATTTCTGATATATTCAAACATGACCTTAAAGTTTTTTCTCCTACTGGTTGGCAGAATACCAGCTGATGGAGGGCATGTGCAATAGCATAAACTGCTTTATACACATTATAGGTAACTCTAAGCTGTGTGACATTGAAAAACACATCCTGGGAAGTCATTAATGTTTCATTGCCTGTGCATATTTTATTTGTTGTCTCTGTACCTGTGTGTTCCCCAGGCAAAACAGGTTTACAGCCCACCATAATCTCCCAGAAATCCCTCACAAAACCTGCACTTGGATCAGTGTAAGGGCTAATGCCTGTGAGAAATGGTTTCAGATTTGGAATGGCCATCTTTTGCACCACAAACCCCAGGGCTCCACCAAAAGCTCTGTACATTTCAGGTGTGGAGGGTTGACTTGCTGTTATCCAGGCCTCACTGGCAATCCATTGAATTCCTGTAATGTTCTGTTTCACAACCTCTTTCATCAAAGGGTAAAAGTCACCCTCTGGAACAAAAGCAAGAATGACTTTCACAGTTGACTGCTTGATCATTTCCACTACATTCAGTATTTTATCCATAGTGTATGTTCGTAAAATTGTCCCAACAAATGCAATGCAAACCCCAAGCTTTTTAACCTCTTCAGTAAAAGCCAGGATCCCATTACGCCCATAGTCATTGTCTGACTGTATAGCTCCAATCCACTGCCAGCCAAAACGTTTGACGAGAGCTGCCAAAGCTTTAGCCTGGAAGTAATCGCTGGGGATTGTTCGAAAGAATGTAGGATATTTAGCTCTGTCACTCAGGCAGGCACATGTTGAAAAGTAACTTACCTATAAAAAGAACAATGAAACAAGTTAGAAAAAAATGCCACAAAACAAGCACTACTAAAAGCATCACATATCACAGAACACCTATGCAATAAAAAATTTAATTTAATCTCTTACTACTGGCACTTGAAATGGTCCAAGAGTTCCAGCCACAGCTAAAGACTGAGATGATCCTGCCTCAGCGATGAGGGCAGATATAGCTGGAGGACAAGGGGATGTCAGTTCTATCTCCTCTGGTCTACTAGCCATTGTAAGTGTAGCACGTAATGTATTTGTAGGAGATGAACACGAGTTTAGGATCCTATAACCTAGAGATACATTTGGCAGGAGAGCAGGATCTTTGTTGATTTCTTCAATTGCAAATATCATCACTTGGGTCCACCGAAAAGCTCGCAAGTCAAACCTAAAAAGATTTTGGTGTAGGATTACACAGCAGTTGCAGTACATGTGCATATGATGACAGGTTTGTTAGACAAGAGGAGAGAAGCATGTATGAAGTCAGATATATTACCGTGCACACTTCACTCCAGGTGGCTCGCTCTCGAATGTCGTAGAAAGTCTTACTTACATCTTTGTTGAAAACCGGGAAAATCCCCCCAATCATTATGTCTCCCAGCTTGAACAAACTTGGCATGTCAAACCGACCTAATACCTCACAGCCAGAAACTCTGTACAGGTCAAGAACAAACAGAGATATGATAACAGTTTTCTGCAGTTCATGCATGTTTGCTAGGCATTGTTTTCCTTTGAAGAAATGAGGACACAGCTCTTATAACAACTGCATAGATACAGGTTGATGCGCTCTCTTCATAAAAGGTTGATTTATTTCCCGCAGGGCACAACAATCTTTGACGAAGTAGTTAAGGGGTGGGTCAGGTGCTGCACTTCCCTGTTAGAACAAACTTTTTGCTGTAAACTCTTTTCAAACTAACCATTAATAAAAACAGCAATCCTCAAACATTCATTCATATTATCTTTAAACAATCTCAAAAGCTTCCAGTTTTATTTAATAATCATTCAGCTCATGAACTTATGGCCAGGAATTTCATTGTAGCATCAGAGCTCACCTGAGAGCCTGCAGCTCACCTGTCTGTGTATCTCAAATTGCTGAAAAGTTTTCTCTTGATAAAATAATGCATGGTATAAATCAGTTGCATTTAATAAAGTAAGATGTCAGGTGGAAGTCACTGACGTAACAGAGGCATGCCTGGTGGGGTCCAGCCGTAATACTGACCACTTCAGGTTCACTGTGTTCCCTCTATAGGTTATTTCTTGCAGAAAACAAGGGCCTGGCAGGTCCGCATATACCATAGTGGTAACACTATGAGGATCTAGAATGACAAAATCAAGCAAACATTGAGATGCTGAATAACCATTGTTTGAACATCCAATCAAGTTATGTAAATGTCCAGGATGTTACCTGGCCATCAGCTGGATGTCGTCCCAGGATATCCCAGCAATGTCAATGCATGAATATGCTAACATCTATCTATTGAGCAGATTTTATGCATCCTAAAAAGTTTAAATAAGAATTCAACAAAGCCTAAAAATATGAAATCAAAGATAGCTACGGCCAGAGGTCAGATGACACGAACACAAAGTCGATCATTGACCTCCGGCCTAGGGTGTCCTGGTGCCACGTGCACTGATGGACACCCTTATGCTTGAACATGGTGTTCGTTATGGACAAACTGTGGCTAACACAGAAGTCCAGTAACAAAGCACCACTCAGGTTCAGATCGGGGAGGCCGTTCCTCCCGATCATGCCCCTCCAGGTCACACTGTAGTTGCCCACATGGGCGTTGAAGTCCCCCAACAGAACTATGGAGTCCCCGGTTGGAGCACCTTCCAGTACTCCTTCCAGGGACCCCAAGAAGGCTGTGTACTCTGCACTGTTGTTCGGCCCGTAAGCCGAGACAACAGTGAGAGACCTACCCCCCACCCGAAGGCGGAGGGACGCGACCCTCTCGTTCCGCGGGGAGAACTCCAACACATGGCGGCTGAGCTGGGGAGCTATAAGCAAGCCCACACCAGCTAGCTGCCTCTCACCGTGGGCAACTCCAGAGTAGTAGAGAGTCCAGCCTCTCTCAAGGAGTTGGGTTCCAGAGTCCAGACTGTGCGTGGAGGCGAGCCCGACTATTTCTAGTCGGTACCGCTCCACCTCCCGCACAAGCTCAGGCTCCTTCCCCCCCAGCGAGGTGTCATTCCATGTCCCCATAGCCAGAGTTGTTATCCTGGGATTGGGTCGTCGGGGCCCCCGCCAGCGACTGCCACCCAAATCACACTGCACCGGCCCCTTATGGCCCTTCATGCAGGTGGTGAGCCCATTTGAAGAGGCGCCCACGTCGCTCGTTCGGGCTGAGCCCGGCCGCCCGACACTTCCAATAAGTCAAATTTATAAATATTTTTTTAACTGTGTAAATTGAAAATTAAAATCTTGTACTCCCTCCTCCCAGGTAATAATCTGTCTAATCTGGCTGCTCACCAGTCCACCTCATGCCAACAAGCCATACACAGTGGCTGTCCATATTTTTGCTATTTTAGCATCAGCTTTTGGTCTCCTTTTTTGTATTTTTGCTCCAAAGTGCTACATAATAATTCTAAAGCCAGAAAAAAATAGTAAGAAAACTATGATGCAAAGATAAAAATGACATTACAACTTATCTTTGATGTACATAAAATCTGCAGAAATGGCCACGTAAAAATAGACAAGCTCATCCATTTTTAAATGGAATTTGCTGCTGATTTGTTCCGTTTTTGCTCATATAAAAAAAAGAAAGAAAAGAAGAGCAAAATTGCCAATGTGCTGGAATCCTGTTTGTTTTGTGTGCCTGACACCATGTTTAAGATTTGGAACTGTGCACACCTTATACTTTTCATCAGTACAATAAACCAAACTTTTTTTGAAATGCTGTTGCTCCAGTGCTTGCTAAACTTTAAAACACTTGTCTCTCATTATGCGACTATTGACATTATACTATTGACATTATTTTACGACTAATTAAAACTGTACATATTCAATTAGATTTTTTAAACAGTATTGCATAAAATATTAAATAATGTGGGAGACATTTTATTCATAGTTAGAGGTTTTAAATAAACAAACTTAATGTGTATTAATTAATTAGTTACACAAATGTTATGACAACATAAACATAAAATATGATGAATGCAATTTGCATCCTAAAAAAAAACAAATAAACATTGTTGTAACACAGCAGTTCCAATAGATATTAAATCTAAATATAAACGATGATCAGAAAATGGTTTCTAAAGTATATAAAAAAAATATTGAAGTCAACAGAGTAAAGTAGTTTTATTTTGGGGAAAAAATATAAAATATAAATATAAAGTCATCATTAAATTGTATTTCGAAATAAAACACCATCAGATCAAGACTCAAGATTTTTTCTTTTTTTCTTTTTAATAAACCAAATGAAAATTACTGAATAGTACTAAATGGTGATTAATTATTTGTATGAAATGTATTTGACATACAGGCATGCAGGTACATTTAAAGATCCAGTGTCTAAGATTTAGTGACATCTAGTTGTAGCCCAGGCTTCATAAGCTGTGGAAAAAGTAAAAAGGAAAAGGAGTAAAAGTCTATTTATCTGGTCTGAATGAGTGTGTGAGAGAGATAGTTGGTATTTATAGGGCTAACTGTGAGAGAGTAGTGCGTTATGACGTCACGAGCCAACTGCGTTGCAGTTGCGCACAGCGCTAGGGGAGATAGTTGGAACGGGAGGAGAGACTGCACTGTCCGGCTGCGTGAGGAACGCTCTGCCTGAAAAAAAATATCTAGAAAACAGTGAAACGGTCAGAATCCACCGCGAGCTGAACCCACATCGTTCTCAGTTGATGATACTCGCTCGGCGGTGAGTTTATTGTGTATTTTGAGGGAAGGGGTGTCGAGTAGAGTGGTGTTAGCCGCAGCGCTAATTTAACTGCTAAATGCTAATTTGATGCCTCGTGTGTTAGGCGCTAGGATAGCAGGCTATGTGAATTTGCATTAAACTCAGCTAACGACAGAGCTAGCAAACGAGATGACGGCTAATATGGTGGGGTAATCCAGACTAAATGCCAAGCTATTGTGTGTGTGTGTGCATATCAGGTGCATGTGTGTGTGGAAAAAAAGAGGGAGAAACTCATTTTGCCATCAATTGTTTGGATAAAATGATGAAATAAAAAGGTTTATTTGAGTTATTTGAGAAATGTTATTTGATTTACACTGATAAAATGAGACCTATAAGGAAAAATGATAATTAAATATTTTTTTGTGACTTTATTTAAATTTATATATAGGTCATATTTATGTTATTAATTGTTTTAACCGAGAATTTATGACCTGTAGTAATTTAGTTTAACTGAAATGAAATGGTTTTTTGAGAGGATGAGATTCGGTGACACTTGATGTTGAGAGAGAGGACATCAGCGACACCAGTAGTCGACGCTAGAGAGAGGATACCAGCTCTGGATAGCCACCAGGCGGCTTTCCAGACACCTGCTGGACCAACGGATCCAGAGAATCAGATGGCGAGCCAGAACAGAGGAATAAAGGACAACTGAATTTACCTCCCAAACCTGCGGTGTGGTAGGACAGTGAGATACACAAAGATTAAAGGGCCCCAACGAAAAAAAACACTGAGCTCATACCATAATAAAGAAAAGACAATACAGACTGAAAGCCACGCTTTTTTTATTTTTTTATTTTTGCGCGCAGTTTATTATTTTTCATATCCAGTTGAAGTTGTTGTCGCATTGTTCTTGTTGATGACTGACAATATATTTTTGCAAACCAAATTTTGTGTGAGTGTGAGGAATGTTGATGTCCCGCCCTGAGCTCCATGAGCGTTTACTTGGTGACTAATTATTTGTATGAAATGCATTTGACATACAGGCATGCAGGTACATTTAAAGATCCAGTGTCTAAGATTTAGTGACATCTAGTGGTCAAGCTACAGATTGCAGCCAAGTGAATACCCCTCACTTCACAACCTCCTTTAAAACATTTATGACAAATATGACACATTATGATGGCTGTGAAACTTGCTAAATA
The DNA here is from genome assembly GCA_946959425.1 of Argyrosomus regius. Classification (NCBI taxonomy): domain Eukaryota; kingdom Metazoa; phylum Chordata; class Actinopteri; family Sciaenidae; genus Argyrosomus; species Argyrosomus regius. The sequence continues at coordinate 10,630,410 of OX336889.1, forward strand.
TACAAAAGGCCCTATCTGGAACCAGTGTTACAATTGTCCATTCTGGGCTACTGTTGACATGTGGCGGTTCCATAACGGACTTCGTGTGAGAAGATCTGCTCGGAAGCTCATTTTCAAATGATTATACACTACTGAAAACATGCCATATTCCATTTATGCAAAAAATACACTGACTTTTAAATTAATTGAAGTTTGTCCTAAAAAATAAGGAACTCATATCATCCTTATGATTATTGGACTTTTCTTGCTGTGATTACAAATTGTATTTTGATACATAATTTTTATGGAACATTTAATAATTAAGTAATAGAAAGATACAAACTCTGAAATATTAAATAGCTTGATTTATATAACTGTTTCTACAGTTTATTATGTAAAAAGTAACTGAAGAGAATAGCACACCAATAACAGCAGCGTCATCTTTTAAAAGTAAAGAATCATTATTTTGTATTCACAGCTTTTCCCATGACGTGTTTCTTAGTGTTTTTCTCTGGCTTGATCAATATTATATAACATTTCGGTGCAAAAATGCAAAGCAATAAGCCAAATGCTGAACACAAGATTGCAAATATTTCCACTGCTACAGTGAACTTCCCAGGAGAGCTGACATATGCTGGGATGAAGGTGATCCAGACAGCACAGAATATCAGCATGCTAAATGTGATAAATTTGGCTTCATTAAAATTATCAGGCAATTTTCTTGCTAGAAATGCCAGGACCAAACATGTTATTGCAAGGATCCCAATGTACCCCAGCACCGCGTAGAAAGCAGCCTCAGAGCCTGTGTTGCATTCTAAAACAATATTCTTATTGCTGTATTTGAAAACCATGTCTGGGAAAGGTGGGTTTAACTTAAGCCACAACACACATATCAATACCTGAATCAAAGTGCAGGAGCAAGCTATGATCCTTTGCTGTGCAGGACCAAACTTTCCTGCAACTTTGCTGCCAGGAACTGAGGCTTTGAAAGCTGTAACAACAACAATAGTTTTTCCAAAGACACAGGAAATACAAAATGCAAACGTCACACCAAAAGCTGTGTGACGCAGCATGCATGTCCAGACTGTGGGTCTGCCAATGAAAGTGAGGGGACAGAGAAAACACAAAAAAAGAGAAAACAACAGGAAACAGCTCAGCTCAGAGTTGCTGGCCTTTATCACAGGAGTTTCTCTGTAGCGGATAAAGACCACCATCGTGGCCAGTGACAGAAACGCTCCAAGCAGGGATACGACTGTGAGAGCTATTCCCATTGGCTCGTGATATGTCAGGAATTCAATTATTTTGGGAACGCACTCATCTTTCTTCTCATTGGACCAGTATTCCTGTGGACAGGGTGTACAGTCGGCAGCACCTGTACATGAAAATGAACAGAGAGAATCAGTTCTGTCTGCGAATATTAAATTTGCAGAAAACAAAATCATACTCAAGTAAAAAACTGAAAATAAAAAAAGCAAAGCAAAAACATGGAGCAGTGACACTATCAATAATATTTTAAACATGAACATGCAAACACTAAATGCCTGCTATTATATTAGATCATGTATTATTGTTTAGTATATGGCATACAGTACATGCTTTTGATACCTGATGAGTTGGCTATAGTTCCATCAGCACATGGGATACAGTCAAAACAGCAGGTGGGTTTTCCCTTTATTCGAGCTTTCCTGGTTCCTACTGGACAAACATTAGAGCACACTGATGTCGGAACCTGAAACAGCAAGATTAAACAATGTAACAATAGTGCAGACATATTCAGTTGATCTAAAAGTTTAACAGGATACACGGTTCAAAATCTACATGAAATCTAATCTCATTTTAGGCAATTAGTCTAACGCTTACCTTTTTCCCCGTCCTCCACACAATGTTTTCCTCCTGGATGCTGAGCTTATAATCACCATTAGCAGCAGAGGCAAAATGACCCATTGTGACATGCTGAACCTGTCCATCTATCAGTTGCCAGTTAATGATATCGTAAGAAGCAGGAGGGTCACCATTGGCATCAAAAAACACATTATCTGCAAACTGATTTCTAAAATTCACCCTCTGTAAATGGTCAGTGACCTGTGAAAAGACACCAGTTGTTTATTAGATGTTTCAGACTGGACAGTTTGAGTTACTGTGGATTTCATTTTCACGATTTCTCACCTGTTTGGGCTGGATTTCTGATATATTCAAACATGACCTTAAAGTTTTTTCTCCTACTGGTTGGCAAAATACCAGCTGATGGAGGGCATGTGCAATAGCATAGACTGCTTTATACACATTATAGGTAACTCTAAGCTGTGTGACATTGAAAAACACATCCTGGGAATTCATTAATGTTTCATTGCCTGTGCATATTTTATTTGTTGTCTCTGTACCTGTGTGTTCCCCAGGTAAAACAGGTTTACAACCCACCATAATCTCCCAGAAATCCCTCACAAAACTTGCACTTGGATCAGTGTAAGGGCTAATGCCTGTGAGAAATGGTTTTAGATTTGGAATGGCCATCTTTTGCACCACAAACCCCAGGGCTCCACCAAAAGCTCTGTACATTTCAGGAGTGGAAGGTCGAGATGCTGTTATCCAGGCCTCACTGGCAATCCACTGAATTCCTGTAATGTTCTGTTTCACAACCTCTTTCATCAAAGGGTAAAAGTCACCCTCTGGAAGAAAAGCAATAATGACTTTCACAGTTGACTGCTTGATCGTTTCCACAACATTCAGTATTTTATCCATACTGTATGTTCGTAAAATTGTCCCAACAAATGCAATGCAAACCCCAAGCTTTTTAACCTCTTCAGTAAAAGCCAGGATCCCATTACGCCCATAGTCATTGTCTGACTGTATAGCTCCAATCCACTGCCAGCCAAAACGTTTGACGAGAGCTGCCAAAGCTTTAGCCTGGAAGTAATCGCTGGGGATTGTACGAAAGAATGTAGGATATTTAGCTCTGTCACTCAGGCAGGCACATGTTGAAAAGTAACTGACCTATAGAAAGAACAATGAAACAAGTATGAAAAAAATGCCACAAAACAAGCACTACTAAAAGCATCACATATCACAGAACTCCTGCAATAATAAATTTCATTTAATCTCTTACTACTGGCACTTGAAATGGTCCAAGAGTTCCAGCCACAGCTATAGTCTGAGATGATCCTGACTCTGCTATGATGGCAGATATAGCTGGAGGACAAGGGGATGTCAGTTCTATCTCCTCTGCTCTACTAGCCATTGTAAGTGTAGCACGTAATGTATTTGTAGGAGATGAACACGAGCTTAGGATCCTATATCCTAGAGATACATTTGGCAGGAGAGCAGGATCTTTGTTGATTTCTTCAATTGCAAATATCATCACTTGGGTCCACCGAAAAGCTCGCAAGTAAAACCTAAAAAGATTTTGGTGTAGGATTACAAAGCTGTTGCAGTACATGTGCATACAAAGACAGATTTTTCAGATAAGAGGAGAGAAGCATGTATGAAGTCAGATATATTACCGTTCACACTTCACTCCAGGTGGCTCACTCTCGAATGTCGTAGAAGTCTTACTTACATCTTTTCTGAAAACCGGGAAAATCCCCCCAATCATTATGTCTCCCAGCTTGAACAAACTTGGCATGTCAAACCGACGTAATACCTCACAGCCAGAAACTCTGTACAGGTCAAGAACAAACAGAGATATGATAACAGTTTTCTGCAGTTCATGCATGTTTGCTAGGCATTGTTTTCCTTCGAAGAAATGAGGATACAGCTCTTATAACAACTGCATAGATACAGGTTGATGTGCTCTCTTCATAAAAGGTTGATTTATTTCCCGAAGGGCACAACAATCTTTGACGAAGTAGTTAAGGGGTGGGTCAGGTGCTGCACTTCCCTGTTAGAACAAACTTTTTGCTGTAAACTCTTTTCAAACTAACCATTAATACAAACAGCAATTCTCAAACATTCATTCATATTATCTTTAAACAATCTCAAAAGCTTCCAGTTTTATTTAATAATCATTCAGCTCATGAACTTATGGCCAGGAATTTCATTGTAGCATCAGAGCTCACCTGAGAGCCTGCAGCTCACCTGTCTGTGTATCTCAAATTGCTGAAAAGTTTTCTCTTGATAAAATAATGCATGGTATAAATCAGTTGCATTTAATAAAGTAAGATGTCAGGTGGAAGTCACTGACGTAACAGAGCCATGCCTGGTGGGGTCCAGCCGTAATACTGACCACTTCAGGTTCACTGTGTTCCCTCTATAGGTTATTTCTTGCAGAAAACAAGGGCCTGGCAGGTCCGCATATACCATAGTGGTAACACTATGAGGATCTAGAATGACAAAATCAAGCAAACATTGAGATGCTGAATAACCATTGTTTGAACATCCAATCAAGTTATGTAAATGTCCAGGATGTTACCTGGCCATCAGCTGGATGTCGTCCCAGGATGTCCCAGCAATGTCAATGCATGAATATGCTAACATCTATCTATTGAGCAGCTTTTATGCATCCTAAAAAGTTTAAATAAGAATTCAACAAAGCCTAAAAATATGAAATCAAAGATAGCTACGGCCGGAGGTCAGATGACACGAACACAAAGTCGATCATTGACCTCCGGCCTAGGGTGTCCTGGTGCCACGTGCACTGATGGACACCCTTATGCTTGAACATGGTGTTCGTTATGGACAAACTGTGGCTAGCACAGAAGTCCAGTAACAAAACACCGCTCGGGTTCAGATCGGGGAGGCCGTTCCTCCCGATCATGCCCCTCCAGGTCACACTGTCGTTGCCCACATGGGCGTTGAAGTCCCCCAACAGAACTATGGAGTCCCCGGTTGGAGCACCTTCCAGTACTCCTTCCAGGGACCCCAAGAAGGCTGGGTACTCTGCACTGTTGTTCGGCCCGTAAGCCGAGACAACAGTGAGAGACCTACCCCCCACCCGAAGGCGGAGGGATGCGACCCTCTCGTTCCCCGGGGAGAACTCCAACACATGGCGGCTGAGCTGGGGAGCTATAAGCAAGCCCACACCAGCTCGCTGCCTCTCACCGTGGGCAACTCCAGAGTAGTAGAGAGTCCAGCCTCTCTCAAGGAGTTGGGTTCCAGAGTCCAGACTGTGCGTGGAGGCGAGCCCGACTATTTCTAGTCGGTACCGCTCCACCTCCCTTACAAGCTCAGGCTCCTTCCCCCCCAGCGAGGTGTCATTCCATGTCCCCATAGCCAGAGTTGTTGTCCTGGGATTGGGTCGTCGGGGCCCCCGCCCGCGACTGCCACCCAAATCACACTGCACCGGCCCCTTATGGCCCTTCATGCAGGTGGTGAGCCCATTTGAAGAGGCGCCCACGTCGCTCTTTCGGGCTGAGCCCGGCCGCCCGACACTTCCAATAAGTCAAATTTATAAATATTTTTTTAACTGTGTAAATTGAAAATTAAAATCTTGTACTCCCTCCTCCCAGGTAATGTCTGTCTAATCTGGCTGCTCACCAGTCCACCTCATGCCAACAAGCCATACACAGTGGCTGTCCATATTTTTGCTATTTTAGCATCAGCTTTTGGTCTCCTTTTTTGTATTTTTGCTCCAAAGTGCTACATAATAATTCTAAAGCCAGAAAAAAATAGTAAGAAAACTATGATGCAAAGATAAAAATGACCTTAAAATTTATCTTTGATGTACATAAAATCTGCAGAAATGGCCACGTAAAAATAGACAAGCTCATCCATTTTTAAATGGAATTTGCTGCTGATTTGTTCCGTTTTTGCTCATATAAAAAAAAGAAAGAAAAGAAGAGCAAAATTGCCAATGTGCTGGAATCCTGTTTGTTTTGTGTGCCTGACACCATGTTTAAGATTTGGAACTGTGCACACCTTATACTTTTCATCAGTACAATAAACCAAACTTTTTTGAAATGCTGTTGCTCCAGTGCTCGCTAAACTTTAAAACACTTGTCTCTCATTATGCAACTATTGACATTATACTATTGACATTATTTTACGAGTAATTAAAACTGTACATATTCAATTAGTTTTTGTAAACAGTATTGCATAAAATATTAAATAATGTGGGAGACATTTTATTCATAGTTAGAGGTTTTAAAGCTTAATGTGTATTAATTAATTAGTTACACAAATGTTATGACAACATAAACATAAAATATGATGAATGCAATTTGCATCTTAAAAAAAAACAAAAAACATTGTTGTAACACAGCAGTTCCAATAGATATTAAATCTAAATATAAACGATGATCAGAAAACTGTTTCTAAAGTATATAAACAAAATATTGAAGTCAACAGAGTAAAGTAGTTTTATTTTGGGGAAAAAATATAAAATATAAATATAAAGTCATCATTAAATTGTATTTCGAAATAAAACACCATCAGATCAAGACTCAAGATTTTTTCTTTTTTCTTTTTAATAAACCAAATGAAAATTACTGAATAGTACTAAATGGTGATTAATTGTTTGTATGAAATGCATTTGACATACAGGCATGCGGGTACATTTAAAGATCCAGTGTCTAAGATTTAGTGACATCTAGTGGTCAAGCTACAGATTGCAGGCAAGTGAATACCCCTCACTTCACAACCTCCTTTAAAACATTTATGACAAATATGACACATTATGATGGCTGTGAAACTTGCTAAATATACAAAAGGCCCTATCTGGAACCAGTGTTACAATTGTCCATTCTGGGCTACTGTTGACATGTGGCGGTTCCATAACGGACTTCGTGTGAGAAGATCTGCTCGGAAGTTCATTTTCAAATGATTATACACTACTGAAAACATGCCATATTCCATTTATGCAAAAAATACACTGACTTTTAAATTAATTGAAGTTTGTCCTAAAAAATAAGGAACTCATATCATCCTTATGATTATTGGACTTTTCTTGCTGTAATTACAAACTGTATTTTGATACATAATTTTTATAGAACATTTAATAATTAAGTAATAGAAAGATACAAACTCTGAAATATTAAATAGCTTGATTTATATAACTGTTTCTACAGTTAATTATGTAAAAAGTAACTGAAGAGAATAGCACACCAATAACAGCAGCGTCATCTTTTAAAAGTAAAGAATCATTATTTTGCATTCACAGCTTTTCCCATGACATGTTTCTTAGTGTTTTTCTCTGGCTTGATCAATATTATATAACATTTCGGTGCAAAAATGCAAAGCAATAAGCCAAATGCTGAACACAAGATTGCAAATATTTCCACTGCTACAGTGAACTTCCCAGGAGAGCTGACATATGCTGGGATGAAGGTGATCCAGACAGCACAGAATATCAGCATGCTAAATGTGATAAATTTGGCTTCATTAAAATTATCAGGCAATTTTCTTGCTAGAAATGCCAGGACCAAACATGTTATTGCAAGGATCCCAATGTACCCCAGCACCGCGTAGAAAGCAGCCTCAGAGCCTGTGTTACATTCTAAAACAATCTTCTTATTGCTGTATTTGAAAACCATGTCTGGGAAAGGTGGGTTTAACTTAAGCCACAACACACATATCAATACCTGAATCAAAGTGCAGGAGCAAACTATGATCCTTTGCTGTGCAGGACCAAACTTTCCTGCAACTTTGCTGCCAGGAACTGAGGCTTTGAAAGCTGTAACCACAACAATAGTTTTTCCAAAGACACAGGAAATACAAAATGCAAACGTCACACCAAAAGCTGTGTGACGTAGCATGCATGTCCAGACTGTGGGTCTGCCAATGAAAGTGAGGGGACAGAGAAAACACAAAAAAAGAGAAAACAACAGGAAACAGCTCAGCTCAGAGTTGCTAGCCTTTATCACAGGAGTTTCTCTGTAGCGGATAAAGGCCACCATCGTGGCCAGTGACAGAAACGCTCCAAGCAGGGATACGACAGTGAGAGCTATTCCCATTGGCTCGTGATATGTCAGGAATTCAGTTATTTTGGGAACGCACTCATCTTTCTTCTCATTGGACCAGTATTCCTGTGGACAGGGTGTACAGTCGGCAGCACCTGTACATGAAAATGAACAGACAGAATCAGTTCTGTCTGCGAATATTACATTTGCAGAAAACAAAATCATACTCAAGTAAAAAACTGAAAACAAAAAAAGCAAAGCAAAAACATGGAGCAGTGACACTATCAATAATATTTTAAACATGAACATGCAAACACTAAATGCCTGCTATTATATTAGATCATGTATTATTGTTTAGTATATGGCATACATGCTTTTGATACCTGATGAGTTGGCTATAGTTCCATCAGCACATGGGATACAGTCAAAACAGCAGGTGGGTTTTCCCTTTATTTGAGCTTTCCTGGTTCCTACTGGACAAACATTAGAGCACACCGATGTCGGAACCTGAAACAGCAAGTTTAAACAATGTAACAATAGTGCAGACATATTCAGTTGATCTAAAAGTTTAACAGGATACACGGTTCAAAATCTACTTGAAATCTAATCTCATTTTAGGCAATTAGTCTTAACGCTTACCTTTTTCCCCGTCCTCCACACAATTTTTTCCTCCTGGATGCTGAGCTTATAATCACCATTAGCAGCAGAGGCAAAATGACCCAGTGTGACATGTTGAACCTGTCCATCTATCAGTTGCCAGTTAATGATATCGTAAGAAGCAGGAGGGTCACCATTGGCATCAAAAAACACATTATCTGCAAACTGATTTCTAAAATTCACCCTCTGTAAATGGTCAGTGACCTGTGAAAAGACACCAGTTGTTTATTAGATGTTTCAGACTGGACAGTTTGAGTTACTGTGGATTTCATTTTCACGATTTCTCACCTGTTTGGGCTGGATTTCTGATACATTCAAACATGACCTTAAAGTTTTTTCTCCTACTGGTTGGCAGAATACCAGCTGATGGAGGGCATGTGCAATAGCATAAACTGCTTTATACACATTATAGGAGACCCTGAGCTGTGTGACATTGAAAAACACATCCTGGGAATTCATTAATGTTTCATTGCCTGTGCATATTTTATTTGTTGTTTCTGTACCTGTGTGTTCCCCAGGTAAAACAGGTTTACAGCCCACCATAATCTCCCAGAAATCCCTCACAAAACCTGCACTTGGATCAGTGTAAGGGCTAATGCCTGTGAGAAATGGTTTTAGATTTGGAATGGCCATCTTTTGCACCACAAACCCCAGGGCTCCACCAAAAGCTCTGTACATTTCAGGAGTGGAAGGTCGAGATGCTGTTATCCAGGCCTCACTAGCAATCCACTGAATTCCTGTAATGTTCTGTTTCACAACCTCTTTCATCAAAGGGTAAAAGTCACCCTCTGGAAGAAAAGCAATAATGACTTTCACAGTTGACTGCTTGATCGTTTCCACAACATTCAGTATTTTATCCATACTGTATGTTCGTAAAATTGTCCCAACAAATGCAATGCAAACCCCAAGCTTTTTAACCTCTTCAGTAAAAGCCAGGATCCCATTACGCCCATAGTCATTGTCTGACTGTATAGCTCCAATCCACTGCCAGCCAAAACGTTTGACAACAGCTGCCAAAGCTTTAGCCTGGAAGTAATCGCTGGGGATTGTACGAAAGAATGTAGGATATTTAGCTCTGTCACTCAGGCAGGCACATGTTGAAAAGTAACTGACCTATAAAAAGAACAATGAAACAAGTTAGAAACAAGACAAGCACTACTAAAAGCATCACATATCACAGAACACCTATGCAATAATAAATTTCATTTAATCTCTTACTACTGGCACTTGAAATGGTCCAAGAGTTCCAGCCACAGCTATACTCTGAGATGATCCTGACTCTGCTATGATGGCAGATATAGCTGGAGGACAAGTGGATGTCAGTTCTATCTCCTCTGGTCTACTAGCCATTGTAAGTGTAGCACGTAATGTATTTGTAGGAGATGAACACGAGCTTAGGATCCTATAACCTAGAGATACATTTGGCAGGAGAGCAGGATCTTTGTTGATTTCTTCAATTGCAAATATCATCACTTGGGTCCACCGAAAAGCTCGCAAGTAAAACCTAAAAAGATTTTGGTGTAGGATTACAAAGCTGTTGCAGTACATGTGCATACAAAGACAGGTTTGTTAGACAAGAGGAGAGAAGCATGTATGAAGTCAGATATATTACCGTTCACACTTCACTCCAGGTGGCTCGCTCTCGAATGTCGTAGAAGTCTTACTTACATCTTTGTTGAAAACCGGGAAAATCCCCCCAATCATTATGTCTCCCAGCTTGAACAAACTTGGCATGTCAAACCGACCTAATACCTCACAGCCAGAAACTCTGTACAGGTCAAGAACAAACAGAGATATGATAACAGTTTTCTGCAGTTCATGCATGTTTGCTAGGCATTGTTTTCCTTTGAAGAAATGAGGACACAGCTCTTATAACAACTGCATAGATACAGGTTGATGTGCTCTCTTCATAAAAGGTTGATTTATTTCCCGCAGGGCACAACAATCTTTGACGAAGTAGTTAAGGGGTGGGTCAGGTGCTGCACTTCCCTGTTAGAACAAACTTTTTGCTGTAAACTCTTTTCAAACTAACCATTAATAAAAACAGCAATTCTCAAACATTCATTCATATTATCTTTAAACAATCTCAAAAGCTTCCAGTTTTATTTAATAATCATTCAGCTCATGAACTTATGGCCAGGAATTTCATTGTAGCATTAGAGCTCACCTAAGAGCCTGCAGCTCACCTGTCTGTGTATCTCAAATTGCTGAAAAGTTTTCTCTTGATAAAATAATGCATGGTATAAATCAGTTGCATTTAATAAAGTAAGATGTCAGGTGGAAGTCACTGACGTAACAGAGCCGCCTGGTGGGGTCCAGCCGTAATACTGACCACTTCAGGTTCACTGTGTTCCCTCTATAGGTTATTTTTTGCAGAAAACAAGGGCCTGGCAGGTGTGCATATACCATAGAGGATCTAGAATGACAAAATCACAAACAAGTTATGTAAACAGGATGTTACCTATCTATTGAGCAGCTTTTATGCATCCTAAAAAGTTTAAATAAGAATTTCAACAAAGCCTAAAAATATGAAATCAAAGATAGCTTTCGATGGTTAACCTGACCTGAGGATTATATCTCTTTGTCTCTTTACGTAGACATCTTAGATAAAGATTTTTAACTCTCACAAACACCACAGGGCTTAAAATGATGAGGGACTTCATTGACATGGAGATATACATAAATGACATGAAACATTTTTTTTTTTTAAATTAAAAAAAAGGGGTGTCAAGTAATTCAACTAAATCAACATACATGTCTTTTTTCATAGCAATGACATGATCAAAATATCCTGGTTTGTCAGAAGGGATCTGAGGGGACCATTACATCAACGTCATCATCTGGTTGTCCACATCATAACCACTTTTGCCTGCAGCTTTTGGCATTTTACGAGGATCATTTTTGCCAAAAATGCATGTATGCATATAATGACAATGCTATTTCAAATCTGTTTTATAGGTAGAAAGGAAAGATTCCTGATAATGGGGAATTGTGTGAAAAATGTATTGTAGGTTAACTGGTTGACTGGAGAGGATGGTCTTTGTGGTAGCAGATGATGTGACAGGTGGTCTCAATTAAGATGAGCCATTTGTAGTCCATCTTCTGAACATAGTAGTTTGAGGACAATGTCTTAGACCACACCGGTGAACATCCAAAGATTGTATATTGAGAGGTGGGAGCATACAAATACCCATGTGTTAATCCCAACAATATCCTGGATTAGTCGGAAAACACAAAAGTCCTGTACAAAAAGGGTCAAAGTCATCTTTGCTTGCTAAGTATACTGAGGTCCTTCTAAGTGTGCAGGTCATGGCATTAGAAATACTCTAGGAAGTGATTCAAATACAATACACTTTTACACTATTTTTTTTAGATCGTTGTGACGTTATCCCACAAAACTACTGTGACATTAAACATTTTGGTTGAATGTCATTCATGAATTTCATACACAAACAAACTTTGTGGTCAACATGGAGTCTGATAATAAAATTATCAAATAGAAATCAAGACAAACCCATCATGAGTCAGTGTATTTTATTTATTCAATACATCATAACAAGTAAAAGGTCATGCATTACAACAATGTCTTGTGTTTCAACATTATCTATCAGACCATGCAGTAAAGTTGGTTTATTTGTTGTTACATCATTTGTTTTTTGGGACATGTTTGAATTACAGAGTTCTTGGCGGTGTTTTTCCCATCAGATATTTTTTGGAATTTCTTTCTGGCCTGAAGATAATAATATAACATTTTGGAACAAAAATGCATCCCAACAAACCAAAACTGGAAGCGAGAATGGCAAATATCTCTACAGCCACAGTGAACTTCCCAGGAGAGCTGACATATGCTGGGATAAATGTGATCCAGACTGCACAGAATATCAGCATGCTAAAGGTGATAAATTTAGCTTCATTAAAGCTGTCTGGCAGCTTCCTAGCAAGAAAAGCAAGTACAAAACAAAGGACAGCAAGAAGTCCAATATAACTCAACACAGCCCAGAATCCAACCGTTGAGCCCAGAGCACACTCTAAGATTATCTTTTCTTTATAGTACTTCATGTTCATCTTTGGGAATGGAGGGTTGATTGTCAGCCAAAGTATACAAATGACAACCTGAATGAGGGTGTAAGTCAGAACACTGAGCCTCTGCTGTGTAGGACCAAACCATTTCATGACATTACTGCCCGGAAGGGATGCTTTGAAGGCCATTAACACCACTACAGTTTTCCCAAGAACACAAGAGATGCAGAGGATAAAGGTGATCCCAAATGCTGTGTGGCGCAGCATGCAGGACCACTCAGAGGGCCGGCCAATGAAGGTCAGAGAACACAGGAAACACACTTTTAATGAGAACAGCAGCAGGAAGCTCAGCTCAGAGTTGTTGGCTTTTACAATAGGAGTCTCTTTATGAGTCAAAAAAATAACTGATGTCAGAAAAGACAAAAATCTGCCAACGCAGCCACATCCAGTTAAAAGTGCTCCCATGATCTCTTTGTAGGAGAGGTATTCAATAGGTTTTGGAAGACACTGATCTCTCTTTTCATTTGGCCAAAATTCAGGTGGACAGATCAAACAATCGAGAGAATCTATAAAAGAAATCATGCAGAAATGCAATCATTACACTAAATTAAATACATGTTTTTTATACATATATTTCTATCAATTCTCTCTTCGTGCAATGAACATGAATTACACATTTTGAAATAGTTACTCACCTGTCCACACTGCCAGGAAGTAATGTCATGAAGTGGTTTGGGCCCCACCAGCAGAGAGCCAGTGCACTTTTAGGAACAACTGTCCAGGTAGACACTTCCATCCATCCATCCATCCATCCATCCATCTTCTACCGCTTATCCGGGACCGGGTCGCGGGGGCAGCAGTCTGAGAAGGGACGCCCAGACCTCCCTCTCACCAACCTCACACTTCCTCTAGCTCTTCCGGGAGGATCCCAAGGCGTTCCCAGGCCAGCCGAGCGACATAGTCACTCCAGTGTGTCCTGGGTCTTCCTCTGGGTCTCCTCCCGGTGGGACATGTCCAGAACACCTCCTGAGGGAGGCGTCCAGGAGGGCATCCGATACAGATGCCCGAGCCACCTCAGCTGGCTCCTCTCGATGTGGAGGAGCAGCGGCTCTACTCTGAGCTCCTCCCGGGTGACTGAGCTCCTTACCCTATCTCTAAGGTAGCGCCCCGCCACCCTGCGGAAAAAACTCATTTCAGCCGCTTGTGTCTGGGATCTTGCTCTTTTGGTTATGACCCAAAGTTCATGACCATAGGTGAGGGTAGGAACGTAAATTGACCGGTAAATCGAGAGCTTTGCCTTTCGGCTCAGCTCCTTCCTTACCACAACAGACCGATACAATGACCACATTACAAACCACCAGGGGGCAAACCACCTTTTTCCGGTCGAGAACCATGGCCTCGGACTTAGAGGTGCTGATTCTCATCCCAGCTGCTTCACACTCGGCTGCAAACCGCCCCAGTGCATGCTGGAGGTCCTGGCTCGAAGGAGCCAACAAGACCACATCATCTGCAAAGAGCAGAGATGAAATCCAGTTGTTCCCGAACCGGACCCCCTCCGGACCCCGGCTGCGCCTAGAAATTCTGTCCATAAAAATAATGAACAGAACCGGTGACAAAGGGCAGCCCTGCCGGAGTCCAACATGCACCGGGAACAGGTCTGACTTACTGCCAGCAATGCGAACCAAGCTCCTGCTCCGGTCGTACAGGGACCGCACGGCCCTTAGCAATGGGCCTCCAACCCCATACTCCCGGAGCACCACCCACAGAATGCCACGAGGGTCACGGTCGAAAGCCTTCTCCGAGTCCACAAAACACATGTGGACTGGTTGGGCAAACTCCCATGAACCCTCGAGCACCCTGTGGAGGGTATAGAGCTGGTCCAGTGTTCCACGGCCAGGACGAAAACCGCATTGTTCCTCCTGAATCCGAGGTTCGACTATTGGCCGAACTCTCCTCTCCAGTACCCTGGAATAGACTTTCCCCGGGAGGCTGAGGAGTGTGATCCCCCGATAGTTGGAACACACCCTCCCCACCACCCCGGTCTGCCATTCCAGAGGCACTGTGCCCGACTGCCACGCAATGCAGCAGAGACATGTCAACCAGGACAGCCCTACAACATCCAGAGACTTGAGGTACTCAGGGCAGATCTCATCCACTCCCGGTGCCTTGCCACTGGGCAGCTTCTGAACTACCTCAGTGACTTCGGCTTGGGTAATGAATGAGTCGACTTCTGAGTCCTCAGCCTCTGTTTCCTCTAGGGAAGGCTAGTCAGTGGGATTGCCTCGAAGTATTCCTTCCACCACCCGACAATGTCCCCAGTCGAGGTCAACAGCTCCCCACCTCCACTGTAAACAGTGTTGGTGGAGCACTGCTTCCCCCTCCTGAGGCGCCGGATGGATTGCCAGAATTTCTTCGAGACCGACCGGTAGTCCTCCTCCATGGCCTCCCCGAACTTTTCCCAGACCCGAGTTTTTGCTTCTGCGACTGCTCGAGCTGCCGTCCGCTTGGGCCTGTCGGTACCCGTCAGCTGCCTCAGGAGTCCCCCGAACAAACCAGGCTCGATAGGACTCCTTCTTCAGCTTGACAGCATCCCTTACTTCCAGCGTCCACCACCGGGTTCGGGGATTGCCACTGCGACAGGCACCGGAGACCTTATGGCCACAGCTTCGAACAGCCGCGTCCACAGTGGAAGTGGAGAACATGGTCCACTCGGACTCAATATCTCCCTCACGATACGCTTCGGTCTGCCAAGTCTGTCCAGCTTCCTCCCCTGCCAGCGGATCCAACTCACCACCAGGTGGTGATCGGTTTACAGCTCAGCCCCTCTCTTTACCCGAGTGTCCAAGACATATGGCTGGAGGTCAGATGACACGACCACAAAGTCGATCATTGACCTCCGGCCTAGGGTGTCCTGGTGCCACGTGCACTGATGGACACCCTTATCCTTGAACATGGTGTTCATTATGGACAAACTGTGGCTACCACAGAAGTCCAGTAACAAAGCACCGCTCGGGTTCAGATCGGGGAGGCTGTTCCTCCCGATCATGCCCCTCCAGGTCACACTGTCGTTGCCCATGTGGGCGTTGAAGTCCCCCAACAGAACTATGGAATCCCTGGTTGGAGCACCTTCCAGTACTCCTTCCAGGGACCCCAAGAAGGCCAGGTACACTGCACTGCAGCCCGTAAGCCGAGACAACAGTGAGAGACCTACCCCCCACCCAAAGGCAGAGGGACGCGCCCCTCTCGTTCTGCGAGGAGAACTCCAACACATGGCAGCTGAGTGGGGGAGCTATAAGCAAGCCCACACCAGCTCGCCGCCTCTCACCGTGGGCAACTCCAGAGTAGTAGAGAGTCCAGCCTCTCTCAAGGAGTTGGGTTCCAGCGTCCAGACTGTGCGTGGAGGCGAGCCCGACTATTTCTAGTCGGTACCGCTCCACCTCCCTCACAAGCTCAGGCTCCTTCCCACTCAGCGAGGTGTCATTCCATGTCCCCATAGCCAGAGTTGTTGTCCTGAGATTGGGTTGTCGGGGACCCCGCCCGCGACTGCCACCCAAATCACACTGCACCGGCCCCTTATGGCCCTTCATGCAGGTGGTGAGCCCACTTGAAGAGGCGCCCACGTCGCTTGTTCGGGCTGAGCCCGGCCACCCGACACTTCCAATAATTCAAATTTATAAATATTTTTTTAACTGTGTAAATTGAAAATTAAAATCTTGTATTCCCTCCTCCCAGGTAATAATCTGTCTAATCTGGCTGCTCACCAGTCCACCTCATGCCAGCTCATCCATTTTTAAATGGAATTTGCTGCTGACTTGTTCCGTTTTTGCTCATATAAAAAAAAGAAAGAAAAGAAGAGCAAAATTGCCAATGTGCTGGAATCTTGTTTGTTTTGTGTGCCTGACACCATGTTTAAGATTTGGAACTGTGCACACCTTATACTTTTCATCAGTACAATAAACCAAACTTTTTTGAAATGCTGTTGCTCCAGTGCTTGCTAAACTTTAAAACACTTGTCTCTCATTATGCGACTATTGACATTATACTATTGACATTATTTTACAACTAATTAAAACTGTACACATTCAATTAGATTTTTTAAACAGTATTGCATAAAATATTAAATAATGTGGGAGACATTTTATTCATAGTTAGAGGTTTTAAAGCTTAATGTGTATTAATTAATTAGTTACACAAATGTTATGACAACATAAACATAAAATATGATGAATGCAATTTGCATCTTAAAAAAAAACAAAAAAGAAAAACATTGTTGTAACACAGCAGTTCCAATAAATATTAAATTTAAATATAAACGATGATCAGAAAACGGTTTCTAAAGTATATAAAAAAAATATTGAAGTCAACAGAGTAAAGTAGTTTTATTTTGGGGAAAAAATATAAAATATAAATATAAAGTCATCATTAAATTGTATTTCGAAATAAAACACCATCAGATCAAGACTCAAGATTTTTTCTTTTTTTCTTTTTAATAAACCAAAAGAAAATGACTGAATGGTGATTAATTATTTGTATGAAATGTATTTGACATACAGGCATGCAGGTACATTTAAAGGTCCAGTGTCTTAGTGACATCTAGTGGTCAAGCTACAGATTGCAGCCAAGTGAAAACCCCTCACTTCACAACCTCCTTTAAAACATTTTTGACAAATATGACACATTATGATGGCTGTGAAACTTGCTAAATATACAAAAGGCCCTATCTGGAACCAGTGTCACAATTGTCCATTCTGGGCTACTGTTGACATGTGGCGGTTCCATATAATGGACTTCGTGTGAGAAGATCTGCTCCCTCTGTAGATATAGGAACCTCATTTTCAAATGATTATACACTACTGAAAACATATCATTTTCCATTTATGCAAAAAATACACTGAATTTTTAATTAATTGAAGTTTGTCCTGAAAAATAAGCAAGTCATATCATCCTTATGATTATTGGACTTTCTTGCTGTAATTACAAACTGTATTTTGATACATAATTTTTTATAGAACATTTAATAATTGAGTAATAGAAAGATACAAACTCTGAAAAAATAAATAGCTTGATTTATATTACTGTTTCTACAATTTATTATGTAAAAAGTAACTGAAGAGAACAGCACACCAGTAACAGTAGCGTCATCTTTTAAAAGTAAAGAATCATTATTTTGCATTCACAGCTTTTCCCATGACATGTTTCTTAGTGTTTTTCTCTGGCTTGATCAATATTATATAACATTTCGGTGCAAAAATGCAAAGCAATAAGCCAAATGCTGAACACAAGATTGCAAATATTTCCACTGCTACAGTGAACTTCCCAGGAGAGCTGACATATGCTGGGATGAAGGTGATCCAGACAGCACAGAATATCAGCATGCTAAATGTGATAAATTTGGCTTCATTAAAATTATCAGGCAATTTTCTTGCTAGAAATGCCAGGACCAAACATGTTATTGCAAGGATCCCAATGTACCCCAGCACCGCGTAGAAAGTAGCCTCAGAGCCTGTGTTACATTCTAAAACAATCTTCTTATTGCTGTATTTGAAAACCATGTCTGGGAAAGGTGGGTTTAACTTAAGCCACAACACACATATCAATACCTGAATCAAAGTGCAGGAGCAAACTATGATCCTTTGCTGTGCAGGACCAAACTTTCCTGCAACTTTGCTGCCAGGAATTGAGGCTTTGAAAGCTGTAACAACAACAATAGTTTTTCCTAGGACACAGGAAATACAAAATGCAAACGTCACACCAAAAGCTGTGTGACGTAGCATGCATGTCCAGACTGTGGGTCTGCCAATGAAAGTGAGGGGACAGAGAAAACACAAAAAAAGAGAAAACAACAGGAAACAGCTCAGCTCAGAGTTGCTGGCCTTTATCACAGGAGTTTCTCTGTAGCGGATAAAGGCCACCATCGAGGCCAGTGACAGAAACGCTCCAAGCAGGGATACGACTGTGAGAGCTATTCCCATTGGCTCGTGATATGTCAAGAATTCAATTATTTTCGGAACGCAGTCATCTTTCTTCTCATTGGACCAGTATTCCTGTGGACAGGGTGTACAGTCGGCAGCACCTGTACATGAAAATGAACAGAGAGAATCAGTTCTGTCTGCGAATATTACATTTGCAGAAAACAAAATCATACTCAAGTAAAAAACTGAAAACAAAAAAAGCAAAGCAAAAACATGGAGCAGTGACACTATCAATAATATTTTGAACATGAACATGCAAACACTAAATGCCTGCTATTATATTAGATCATGTATTATTGTTTAGTATATGGCATACATGCTTTTGATACCTGATGAGTTGGCTATAGTTCCATCAGCACATGGGATACAGTCAAAACAGCAGGTGGGTTTTCCCTTTATTTGAGCTTTCCTGGTTCCTACTGGACAAACATTAGAGCACACCGATGTCGGAACCTGAAACAGCAAGTTTAAACAATGTAACAATAGTGCAGACATATTCAGTTGATCTAAAACTTTAACAGGATACACGTTTCAAAATCTACTTGAAATCTAATCTCATTTTTAGCAGTTTGTCTTAACGCTTACCTTTTTCCCCGTCCTCCACACAATGTTTTCCTCCTGGATGCTGAGCTTATAATCACCATTAGCAGCAGAGGCAAAATGACCCAGTGTGACATGTTGAACCTGTCCATCTATCAGTTGCCAGTTAATGATATCGTAGGAAGCAGGAGGGTCACCATTGGCATCAAAAAACACATTATCTGCAAACTGATTTCTAAAATTCACCCTCTGTAAATGGTCAGTGACCTGTGAAAAGACACCAGTTGTTTATTAGATGTTTCAGACTGGACAGTTTGAGTTACTGTGGATTTCATTTTCACGATTTCTCACCTGTTTGGGCTGGATTTCTGATATATTCAAACATGACCTTAAAGTTTTTTCTCCTACTGGTTGGCAGAATACCAGCTGATGGAGGGCATGTGCAATAGCATAAACTGCTTTATACACATTATAGGTAATTCTGAGCTGTGTGACATTGAAAAACACATCCTGGGAATTCATTAATGTTTCATTGCCTGTGCATATTTTATTTGTTGTTTCTGTACCTGTGTGTTCCCCAGGTAAAACAGGTTCACAACCCACCATAATCTCCCAGAAATCCCTCACAAAACTTGCACTTGGATCAGTGTAAGGGCTAATGCCTGTGAGAAATGGTTTTAGATTTGGAATGGCCATCTTTTGCACCACAAACCCCAGGGCTCCACCAAAAGCTCTGTACATTTCAGGCGTGGAGGGATGACTTGCTGTTATCCAGGCCTCACTGGCAATCCATTGAATTCCTGTAATGTTCTGTTTCACAACCTCTTTCATCAAAGGGTAAAAGTCATTCTCTGGAACAAAAGCAAGAATGACTTTCACAGTTGACTGCTTGATCGTTTCCACAACATCCAGTATTTTATCCATAGTGTATGTTCGTAAAATTGTCCCAACAAATGCAATGCAAACCCCAAGCTTTTTAACCTCTTCAGTAAAAGCCAGAATCCCATTACGCCCATAGTCATTGTCTGACTGTATAGCTCCAATCCACTGCCAGCCAAAACGTTTGACCAGAGCTGCCAAAGCTTTAGCCTGGAAGTAATCGCTGGGGATTGTACGAAAGAATGTAGGATATTTAGCTCTGTCACTCAGGCAGGCACATGTTGAAAAGTAACTTACCTATAAAAAGAACAACGAAACAAGTATGGAAAAAATGCCACAAAACAAGCACTACTAAAAGCATCACATATCACAGAACACCTATGCAATAATAAATTTCATTGAATCTCTTACTACTGGCACTTGAAATGGTCCAAGAGTTCCAGCCACAGCTAAAGTCTGAGATGATCCTGACTCTGCTATGATGGCAGATATAGCTGGAGGACAAGGGGATGTCAGTTCTATCTCCTCTGGTCTACTAGCCATTGTAAGTGTAGCACGTAATGTATTTGTAGGAGATGAACACGAGTTTAGGATCCTATAACCTAGAGATACATTTGGCAGGAGAGCAGGATCTTTGTTGATTTCTTCAATTGCAAATATCATCACTTGGGTCCACCGAAAAGCTCGCAAGTCAAACCTAAAAAGATTTTGGTGTAGGATTACAAAGCTGTTGCAGTACATGTGCATACAATGACAGGTTTGTTAGACAAGAGGAGAGAAGCATGTATGAAGTCAGATATATTACCGTTCACACTTCACTCCAGGTGGCTCGCTCTCGAATGTCGTAGAAGTCTTACTTACATCTTTTCTGAAAACCGGGAAAATCCCCCCAATCATTATGTCTCCCAGCTTGAACAAACTGGGCATGTCAAACCGACGTAATACCTCACAGCCAGAAACTCTGTACAGGTCAAGAACAAACAGAGATATGATAAGAGTTTTCTGCAGTTCATGCATGTTTGCTAGGCATTGTTTTCTTTTGAAGAAATGAGGACACAGCTCTTATAACAACTGCATAGATACAGGTTGATGTGCTCTCTTCATAAAAGGTTGATTTATTTCCCGAAGGGCACAACAATCTTTGACGAAGTAGTGAAGGGGTGGGTCAGGTGCTGCACTTCCCTGTTAGAACAAACTTTTTGCTGTAAACTCTTTTCAAACTAACCATTAATAAAAACAGCAATTCTCAAACATTCATTCATATTATAAGCTTCCAGTTTTATTTAATAATCATTCAGCTCATGAACTTATGGCCAGGAATTTCATTGTAGCATTACAGCTCACCTGAGAGCCTGCAGCTCACCTGTCTCTGTATCTCAAATTGCTGAAAAGTTTTCTCTTGATAAAATAATGCATGGTATAAACCAGTTGCATTTAATAAAGTAAGATGTCAGGTGGAAGTCACTGACGTAACAGAGCCATGCCAGGTGGGGTCCAACCGTAATACTGACCACTTCAGGTTCACTGTGTTCCCTCTATAGGTTATTTTTTTGCAGAAAACAAGGGCCTGGCAGGTCCGCATATACCATAGAGGATCTAGAATGACAAAATCAAGCAAACAGTGACATGCTGAATAACCATTGTTTGAACATCCAATCAAGTTATGTAAACAGGATGTTAGCTATCTATTGAGCAGCTTTTATGCATCCTAAAAAGTTTAAATAAGAATTCAACAAAGCCTAAAAACATGAAATCAAAGATAGCTTTCGATGGTTAACCTGACCTGAGGATTATATATCTTTGTCTCTTTACATAGACATCTTAGATAAAGATTTTTAACTCTCACAAACACCACAGGGCTTAAAATGATGAGGGACTTCATTGACATGGAGATATACATAAATGACATGAAACTTTTTTTTTTTTTTTTTAAATAGAAAAAAAGGGGTGTCAAGTAATTCAACTAAATTAACATACATTTCTTTTTTCAGAGCAATGACATGATCAAAATATCCTGGTTTGTCAGAAGGGATCTGAGGGGACCATTACATCAACGTCATCACCTGGTTGACCACTTTTGCCTGCAGCTTTTGACATTTTACGAGGATCATTTTTGATTGGCCAAAAATGCATGTATGCATATAATGACAATGCTATTTCAAATCTGTTTTATAGGTAGAAAGGAAAGTTTCCTGAGAATGGGGAATTGTGTGAAAAGTGTATTGTAGGTTAACTGGTTGACTGGAGTGGATGGTCTTTGTGGTAGCAGATGATGTGACAGGTGGTCTCAATTAAGATGAGCCATTTATAGTCCATCTTCTGAACATAGTAGTTTGAGGACAATGTCTTAGACCACACCGGTGAACATCCAAAGATTGTATATTGAGAGGTGGGAGCATACAAATACCCGTGTGTTAATCCCAACAATATCCTGGATTAGTCGGAAAACACAAAAGTCCTGTACAAAAAGGGTCAAAGTCATCTTTGCTTGCTAAGTATACTGAGGTCCTTCAGAGTGTGCAGGTCGTTGCATTAGAAATACTCTAGGAAGTGATTCAAATAAAATACACTTTTACACTATTTTTTTTAGATCGTTGTGAAGTTATCCCACAAAACTACTGCGAGATTAAACATTTTGGTTGAATGTCATTCATGAATTTTATACACAAACAAACTTTGTGGTCAACATGGAGTCTGATAATAAAATTATCAAATAGAAATCAAGACAAACCCATCATGAGTCAGTGTATTTTATTTATTCAATACATCATAACAAGTAAAAGGTCATGCATTACAACAATGTCTTGTGTTTCAACATTATCTATCAGACCATGCAGTAAAGTTGGTTTATTTGTTGTTACATCATTTGTTTTTTGGGACATGTTTGAATTACAGAGTTCTTGGCGGTGTTTTTCCCATCAGATATTTTTTGGAATTTCTTTCTGGCCTGAAGATAATAATATAACATTTTGGAACAAAAATGCATCCCAACAAACCAAAACTGGAAGCGAGAATGGCAAATATCTCCACAGCCACAGTGAACTTCCCAGGAGAGCTGACATATGCTGGGATAAATGTGATCCAGACCGCACAGAATATCAGCATGCTAAAGGTGATAAATTTAGCTTCATTAAAGCTGTCTGGCAGCTTCCTAGCAAGAAAAGCAAGTACAAAACAAAGGACAGCAAGAAGTCCAATATAACTCAACACAGCCCAGAATCCAACCGCTGAGCCCAGAGCACACTCTAAGATTATCTTTTCTTTATAGTACTTCATGTTCATCTTTGGGAATGGGGGGTTGATTGTCAGCCAAAGTATACAAATGACAACCTGAATGAGGGTGAAAGTCAGAACACTGAGCCTCTGCTGTGTAGGACCAAACCATTTCATGACATTACTGCCCGGAAGAGATGCTTTGAAGGCCATTAACACCACTACAGTTTTCCCAAGAACACAAGAGATACAGAGGACAAAGGTGATCCCAAATGCTGTGTGGCGCAGCATGCAGGACCACTCAGAGGGCCGGCCGATGAAGGTCAGAGAACACAGGAAACACAGTTTTAATGAGAATAGCAGCAGGAAGCTCAGCTCAGAGTTGTTGGCTTTTACAATAGGAGTCTCTTTATGAGTCAAAAAGATAACTGATGTCAGAAAAGACAAAAATACGCCAACGCAGCCACATCCAGTTAAAAGTGCTCCCATGATCTCTTTGTAGGAGAGGTATTCAATAGGTTTTGGAAGACACTGATCTCTCTCTTCATTTGGCCAAAATTCAGGTGGACAGATCAAACAATCAAGAGAATCTATAAAAGAAATCATGCAGAAATGCAATCATTATACTAAATTAAATACATGTTTTTTTTTATACATATATTTCTATCAATTCTCTTTTCGGGCAATGAACATGAATTACACATTTTGAAATAGTTACTCACCTGTCTGATTACTTATTGTTCCCTCAGGGCACTGAAAGCAGTCGAAACAGCACACAGGCTTTAACTTGTTGATGGCCTTACGAGTCCCTGGTGGGCAAGGTTCTCTGCAGACAGACCTTATCACCTGATTAGACAAAAAACACAGCATGTAAAATCAAGAATGCAATATGTTTTATATGTCAGCGATACTGAAATTTTTGCAAACTTCACTTGTACAAGTTCCAAAAATAAATCAGAATGACATGACTATTGTGTTGAGACTGCAGCTCCACCCTGCATATCGTATATGTGTGGGAACTGACCCACATGAGGACAGCTAACATGGACACTCTTTAAGAGACATCATCTGTAGTGGCTACAGTGACACATATGGTGCCTAAATGGTCTCACCACTCAGAGAACCTGTGTTACACATGCAACCTCAATCCAATTTACCTTATTACTGTTTCCTCCCCAAACTATGTTGGTGTCGTCCTTCAGTTGGAATTTTTTGCCCTCTGGAAAAGATGTATCATATTGACCGATATTTACAATCTCAACAGAGCCATCTTCTTTCATCTGCCAGTTAACTAAGTCATACTGGGCAACTGAGTCTCCATTTTCATCAAAGAAAACCTTAGCCCCATTCTGGGTCGTAAAGTTCACATACTTAATATGTTCCAACAACTGTAGAGAGACAATTAACATATTTTAGCATACATAAAGCTTGCAAGCCAAAGGGATACACTTAAGACATTCAGTGTTGTAACCCTAAACAAATACTCACATTTTACTTTTTGTATTAACCACAAAAAACAGAAACATTAAATATTAAATAAATATACTGTGTCTGAATACATTTATCAGCACTTACGAGGTTAGGCTGAACTTCACTCTTGTTCACACAGGGTTTTCCTGTGGTGGGATTTGAGCCATTTTCACACTGCAATAGTGCATGAAGGGCATATGCTACCAAGTACACAGCTTTGTATACATTATTCTCAGCCCTGAATTGTGTCACATCTGTGTAGTCACTGGAGACCGTCTTGAGATCCTCTGTGCCACTGCACATAGCAGAGGTATTTGATGGTGAGAAACTGCAGTCAAAGAAGTTCTCCCAAACACCTTTAACTATGCCACTCTGTGGCTCATCAGAAGGTTTTAAGCTGAGTAGGAATTCACCGAGACCTGGTATGGATGACAGAGGGAGGGAAAAGCCCATTGCCCCCTGTAAAATGTTCATTCTCTCGACAGAAGCCAGGTCTGTTTGTGTGATCCAAGACTCACTGCCAACCCACTGCTTTCCAGTTATGTTATATTTCTCCATATTTGAAAGGAATGATTTGGTGAAAGATAAGGACATAAACAACAGGACCACCTTTGATGAGGATTTTCTTAATGTTGTTACAATTGCATTCAACTTTGAGACGAGCTGAGATGTCTTAGAGTAAGGTAAACTGTATTCAACACATATTCCAGCTTTCATTGCTTCCTTTATGAATTCAGCGGTGCCCTCTTCTGAGTACAAGAGTTCAGAGTAAATAACACCCACCCATCGCCAGTCAAAGTATTTCATAAGCTGCACCAGGCCGATGATTTGGAAGCGGTCACTTGGCACAGTTCTGAAGAATGTGGGGTATAGTCTTTTGTCACTTAAACAAGCACAGGTTGAAAAATGGCTTATCTTTAAAGGAAAAAAGAAACAAGTTAATTTGAATATAATCTCTAGATATAGTTTTGTAAAATATGAATAACGAAAATGCAGAAAATGCAAATCATCTCTTCTCACCTGTGGAATTGACAGTGGGCTTAGTATCATGTTTATGGCTTTACTCAGTCCAGAAGATGAATGGGCTATGAGAGCCTGGATCTTACCACTGCAGCCCTTTGAATCCTCTCCATTTACAGCTTCTAAGGCTGCTCGTATCATGTTTTCATCCCCACAGCCATTATAGAGCTTGTAGCCTAGACTCACTCCACGAAGGAGCTTAGTGTCTCTGTTAATTTCCTCCACAGTAAAAATAACTGTTCGAGCAAACTTCAGTTCCCTGTCATTGAACCTGTAAACGTAGTGTTAAATGTTGACACAAAACTGATGAACAAATTATTATGGCTGATCATTTTGAATCACATCAGATCAGCAAATAAAATATACTATTTTCATCAAACAGTTTTTACATAATGTTAAGCATAGTGACTTACTTTTTACAGTATGTATATGGAAGTCCCTGGTCCCCACTTTCTATCATTAAGTGTATATTACTCATAGAGAAAAGTCCTCCTATAATAAGATCACCTTCTTTTGAAAATTCCATGAACCCTGTCTGTCCGATCAATTTGCATGTTTGGTATTTTGACTCCGCCACTGCCAGCAGAGTAAATACGATAATAGTGATCCAACCCATCGTGACTCACCCTCCCCTTCACTGAAGCAATTCTGACCTGGGAGCTGACCTTTATAGCTTTTTCTACCATAAGAGAAACAACCAGCGACCGTGAGGACACTCTCAATTCTCAAATGATTATAGTTTTCACATGTCACTGCACAGGCCTGATTTACCTTTGCTGCGATAATCAACAGAGATACTTTTAAGGCAGTAAAATATTGAATATATTGCAAGCGCATTCTGTAATGTATGCTATTTTGTACAGGACAAATTTTCAAATTTGATGATACATAAATAACTACGTGCATGAAAAAGAATGAATTTCTTTATGGAGTACTTTATAAACTATTAGGAATTAACAATAGCTTATGACCTAAAGCCCAGTGTGTAAGATTTAGGTGGCTGTATTCACAGAATATGGCAGAATTATAATAATATAATAATATTTATCTAATATCAAAATTTTCACAAGTTTATAGTCATGCGAAAACAAGAATCATATATTTGTTACCTTAGAATGAGCTTTTATATATATATATATATATACAGACACCGTGGGTCCTCTTGAACAGAGACTGCCTTGTTTCTACAGTAGCACAGATGGACAAACCAATCACTGACTGTTGATAGGACCTTTCACATTTTTCACGTGTTATGTGGCCACTATAGTTATCTTACATGAGTGTAAGGGGACGGCGAGGCTTCAAGGGTTGAGAGTTGCAATCAGCAAAGAGGTACCATTATATCCTTCACTGGTTCTTGTTAGCAACTAACAATCTATTTCAATCCTCATGAGTCATCTTTCTGTGCGACCTTTTAGCAGTGTTTGACATGGTGGACCATCAGATGTTCCTCTTTACACTATAGGAACTGGGTTTCTCAGGCTTTGCACTCTTCCTATTCACATCCTATTTCATTGGTCACATTTATAGGGTAACTTAGAGAGCATCTGTGTCTAAACCCTGTAGACTCACTACTGGGTACCTCAGGGCTCTGTTCTGGAGCACCTTCTCTTTTATCTAAACACCAAGTTAGCTCTGCTATTCACGCACATGGCTTTTCCTACTGCAGCAGATGACATGCATCTAATTCTGTTTTACACCTGATCACAAACCCAGGTAGCAGAACAAACTTTACACATCTTTTGTTGCAGATTGTAAACTCATCTCTTCTGATTGGCTCCAAATTGAGCACTTGAAGCAGTTCAGCATATTTGATGAAAATGATGTGTTTGCAAATCAATGGTCATATGCATTGAATGCACTTATTGTCAGTAAATTTGGATAACATTGTCAGCTAAATAAATGCATAAATTCATCAGTACTTGTGCACTTCTTTTAGGTCCTTGCCATGGTGCCTTTATCGTTGTGTTGTGCTTTATGATTTTCCCTCCCTGTACATTTCATCCCCAGATCATGATAAAAAGTCTTGTTGATTTATTTATTGATTGTAATCTGTGGGTTTCTACAAGCAATTAACCAATAACTAAAAAAATATCCAGCCATATTTTATTTAGTGTCCTCAGAACAAAAGCCAGACCATGTTACAGATACATTGGTACACAGTACTTTGCTAACGTTTATTTCAGCAAAAAGTCGTCCCAAAAAAATGAACCTCAGAAACTCTGAAGTACATTCACTGCTTTTTACTTCTTCAAACTATACATTAAAGTGATACGTTTTCTGTAATTATACTTAATTTATTTTACACTGTACGCTACTTGGAAGGCTGCACTACCATATCCATACAATTTTCACTGCCCAGTCAAGACAAATGTGAAATAAATCATAAGTTGTGAAGACAAATATTTTTCAAAAGGTTAACTTATGGCATATTACTTATTTTCTTTTCCCATTAGGTGCTGCTTTGTATTCTTTTCCGGTTTCAGTAAAATAATGTAACACTTTGGAGCAAACAAACATAACAATAAGCCAAAGCTGGATGCCAGGATGGCAAATGACTCCACTGCATCTGCATATTTTCCAGGGGAGCTGATATAAGCTGGGATGAATGCCAGCCACACGGCACAGAATATCAGCATTGTGAAAGTGATGAACTTGGCCTCGTTGAAGTTGCCCGGCAACTTTCGGGCTAGAAAAGCCAGGATAAAACACAAACAGGCTTGTAGACCAATATATCCCAGAACGCACCAGAAGGCAAGACTGGAGCCCACACTACACTCCAGTATGATCTTTGAGCGTTCATATTGTGTATTTCGGGATGGAAAAGGAGGAGCATCAATGAGCCAGGCAGTGCAGATAACCACCTGAACTAAAGTGCTACTGAAGATAATGACTCTCTGCTGCTTGGGCCCCAGCCACTTCATGATGTTGTCCCCTGGCCTGGTGGCAGTAAAAGCAGCCAACACCACCAGAGTCTTACCCAGGATGCAAGATAGGCAAAGTGAAAAGCTGATGCTGAAGGCAGTGTGGCGCAACATGCAGGACCAAGATGTTGGCTTTCCAATAAACACCAGGCAACACAGGAAACACAGAGTCAGCGCAAACAGGATAAAGAAGCTGAGTTCAGAGTTATTCACACGGACAATAGCTGTGTTTCTATGACAGAAAAAAACTGTAAAGACAGCTATAGTGAGGCAGGCACCCACCACAGAGGTCACTGTCAGGGCTATACCCAAGGCATCATAAGTCAAGAACTCCACCTTCTTGGGGATGCAGGCTGTTCTGTCTTTGTTTGACCAGAAGTCCTCGGGACAAAATGTGCATTCTATCGAATCTAAAAACAAGATTTTCAAAAGAGTAGGTCATTTCACATAGCCAATATTGAAATATTACCTGATTGAAATATAATATATTAGCTATATATTCCAATATAATATATTAGATATATACACCATATAATATATTAGATATGAATTGGTTTGAAGCTTACTTGTCTGATTGCTAATTTTGCCACTGTCACATGGGACGCAGTCAAAGCAGCAAACAGGCTGCCCGCGACGGACAGCCTTCCTGGACCCTGGACGACAGCTGGCACTGCAGACAGACACTGGCACCTGGGGAGCAGATAATGGCTTTAGAAAACAATGCTTCATTGCTTATTTGATAATTGCTTCTTTATTTGCTTAATAATTAAAGCCACATTGAAGGACTTCTACATCTGAATTTCTTCACATAGTGCTGAATAAGCCTATCACTGGAAGATAAATGTCTACAAGAGTTAAATATCTTGTCCATGGCAGCATGCCTGTGTCTTTTACACCAACTGCCAATGGTTTGCCAAAACTGAAGGGGGGGAGCAACCATATTGACAGAGCAGGCTGCAGCAGGAGTATTGCAGAGCATATGGCGTAGACATACTGTATGTCAAAAACATGTATTGACATTGTTTGTATAATTGTTCTCACTGCCAGAAGAGGGAGATGAAAGTTCCACACTGCAGGTTTAAACAGTGATGCCAATATTTGCTGGTTCCAGCTCATCAAATGTGATGATATGTGCTGGTTTTCTCTGTTATTAGACATCACCGTAAATTGAATATCTTTGGTTGCAATTTTCAGATGTTGATCATTTCTTTATTTATCATCATGATGTAAGTCAACTGCCACCTGAGTATTTTTATTCAACTATTTGATTAGAGAATAGATCCAAGAAGAAGTATGTAGAAAAGCTTATTGTAATTTTAATTTACACTGAGTATTAGGTTATTGTAGATAAGTTATTTAGGAATTTAGGAACTGTATGGTAGGCTTTGAATTTCAACTGTTTATTGTATGAATGCAAAGGAACTCATATCAGAGCCCACATGAGTTATCTCCACCTCATCCTACAGAACCTCAACAGTTGGCATCTGATGAAGGTAAAAACACAGTGTGAGCAGCTTGCCTCACTCTGATGCCCTGGCCACATTATCCTGTCCTCCTGGATCACCAGCTCCTCTCCGTCAGGCTTTGTTCCATCAAACAACCCAACATTGACAAACTCAATGTTCCCGCCTGTGCCTCTTTGCCAGTTGATGATATCATAATAGGGTACGGAGTCACCCTTCAGGTCAAAGTTCACCTCCTCCCCGCCAATGTTAAATGACACTTCCTGGAGGTAGTATTGGAGC
Organism: Argyrosomus regius; assembly: GCA_946959425.1. Lineage (NCBI taxonomy): Eukaryota > Metazoa > Chordata > Actinopteri > Sciaenidae > Argyrosomus > Argyrosomus regius. The sequence continues at coordinate 10,660,658 of OX336889.1, forward strand.
TTGAAAACCAATAGATAATATGAAATACTCTTTCAAAAATGTATTTTAATGCAATACTGTAACAGTAAGGATACTGGATTGTACCTGCCAGGGTTGTATATTGTTTCTTTGAGCACATGACTTGTTTTGGAAAGGCCCACTGCCAGGTTGACAGAGAAGAAGGTTGTGGAGTGAATGAGCAATCGCATATACAGCCTTATAGACATTATATGCCACTCTAGGGCTGGATGTATTCATGTAGGCTGAATGCTGCTCCAACAGGGACTCCTGCCCTGTGCAGGGAGGCAAGTGGGAGCCAGAGGACAGAGAAGGACTGCAACCATACAGAGCCTCCCAAAGCTCCTTGACCAGAAGATTATTGGGATACATACTAGGATTTACTGTCTGCAGGTAGTCACTGAGTCTGGATATATGACCTTTTCTGATGCCAAACCCAATGGTGCCCCCCATGTAGTGGTAATACTCGCTCCCTGTAAAGACAGATGCTGTGACCCAGGCCTCGCTAGCCAACCATTGGATTCCAGTAATGTTTTCCATCATGTAAACCCTCAAGAACGGTGTCATCTCCCCCACCGATGAAAATGACACCAACACTTTTGCTGAAGAGCTACGTATCACCTTTACAGAGAGACAGATGATGAATGAGGAAAAAAGTTTCATAAGGAGGAAAGAAGGCAAAAAGAAAACATTAAAAATAAGTCACAGTGAAGTGAGTGAGACAGGTGCATAATGTGAAACATTGTATTGTAATTGTACATTTTCACATCTGGTCATACCTAGTGGCATTAGTGACACCCATACCCTTTGCCTTCTGTTCAATAAATCTAACCTGGGGACACTGAGATAATGTCCTGAAAGCAACATGTGGACTGCACCAATTTTGACTATGATTTCATACCATTTATAGCAAAATAACACAAAAAATCCACAAAAAAGTTTTTTGAATGACTGGAAACAGCACCTGCTAAATATTCTTGAGGTGAAATAAAAACTGTAATGCTAAAAAAAACTTAATTCAGTGTGGTTATGTATCTACCTGCATGATCTCCAGGAGCCGCTGGCGATTGTAGAGCAGAGGGATAATTTCATGATATGCTACACAAACTTTGGTACCCTTTAATTCTCTCATTAAACCTTGCACAGCAGAGCGCCCATATTCACGGTCTCCTCGGATCAGCCCCACCCAAGTCCAGTTAAAGCGTACCAGCAGCTGAGCAATGGCCTTTACCTGGGTTCAACAGAAAGAAGTACAGATAAGATGTTTTGTGGGAAAAAGTCATTTAACTGACATCAGTTGGTGCACTTGGCAGCTCATTGCCATTAATGTTTAAAATGATATGGATGGACACCTACAACATGACTAACTCATAATTAGTCCTGCAATTTTAATGTAAATAAACAATACTTATTGGTTATTATTGGTTATGGCATGGTCTGTTTAACTGCAGCTAACATTTATCAGATTGCCGTCATGTTTCTTTTAAAGCTTGGAAACAAAATTTTGATGCGTATGACATTTTCAAAATATGTCTTTTTGCGGCTATAACACTTAAGAGTGATCAAACTCTTTTATATGTGAGGCAAAACTCTCACCTGATAGTCATCATTAGGGATTACTCTGAAAAATGTAGGATATTTTCTTTTGTCAGAGAGACATGCACATGAAGAAAAGTAGCTTATCTGTGTTAAGACAGAAAAAGTGAATACAGCAGAATACAATCAAAGAGTACAGTAAAACCAATTAAGTAGGTAACATAGATGGATTATGTGACTCGAAAAGAGTCATCATTACCATTGGGATTCTGAATGGCTGCAGGATTCTTGACAATACAATAGACTGAGAAGAACCAGATTCCCCAATCACAGCGAGGAGCGGAGAAGCACCACTGCACATGGGAGAGTTATCCTCGCTTAGCCCGTTCAACAAAGCCAGAGCAGCTCTCTGTCCGGTCAGTGGATATGAACATGAATCAAAGATTTTGTACCCAAGGGTGTAATTGGGTAATAGGTCTGTACTCTGGTTTATCTCGTCCACTGCCAATCTCATTGTCTGAGCAAAGCGGAAAGCCCTGGGATCAAAGCTGTATCCAAGCAGAGACAGACGCACACACACACATTAATTGAACATTGCTACAATGCCATAAAAGTAAAAGTAAAGGCAGATATATACTATGTTCCCAAAATATTACTGGAATTTTACAGGATTGAAATTTTCAAATAATATCTAACAATTTCCAAGATGTTATCTGAACTCAAGCAAATTCCTATTTTACAATTATAAACTAAAAAGAGAACAGAATAAATAAAGAAATACTTATTTGGAAATTACACATAAAATAAAGCATTTACATTTCATTGTGTCCCTCTAACCGAAACTCAAAGTGCTGGTCAGTTCAAGATCTCACTGTATATAAGATTTATTTTACATGTCACGCTGAATTATCACTGTGCTAATATATAAAACATGCTGCATAATCTATTCATTAAAAGAAGATGTCTGTTCTCTAACTAAGATTTCCTACTAAACTCACCTATTGCACTTCACTGGCGGTGGTTTGTAGGTGCTGTTAAGGTCTGGCATCTCCTGGTTATAGTGAATGGGAAAGATTCCCCCAATAATATAGTCACCCTTGACCACAAAGCCTGGCTGAAAGCTATTTTGAAGCATGCACACTTTGGCTGCAGAAGGTAAAGGGGAGGCGATGCTAGAAATTGGGTTATAAGGTTTAGTGAGGACACAGACAGAGTAAAGCAAGAGAAATAAGGCAAGCAGAGTCATATTGTTAGACATCCCTGAAAAGAGAGAGAGAGCAAGTTATTATAGGCAAGTTATATACAGTGACCTTCTCATTCTTGCATCATCAAGGCCTTGGTCATCAACAGCCCCACCTATATGTCCTATAACCAAAAACAAAATCTTGTAAGAGGTCAAGGTCACTTCAGGTCGGTTTCTAGTTTATAAGGTACACCTTGTTAAAATTAAGTGTAGCCAGGATTAGCCAGGATAGACCGGGCCTGGTGTGAAAGGTCATTTAAGGTCATGTCCACAATTTGCTGCACAGTTTAATGATACCCTGTAATCTCTTAATGTTTCCAGACGTTAAGTTAATCGTACAAGCTAACAAATAAGTATGTGTGGACTAATTAAATGAAATGGGAAAAAAAAAAACATTTTCATGAAATGATCAACATAAAAACATGTGTAAAATACATGTGCTGATGAGCTTTTATTACACAGCATTCACATGTAGCTTTGTTGCACAAGCTCAATGGGATGATCATTGAAGGTGCCATATATAAGATTCAGACACATTTTATGTATTAACTTTATAATTAATCATTTTTTATTACTAATAGGTAAACTTTCTCAGTTGCCTATAACAGCCTGATGCAACAATTATACACACTCCTAAGTGCCTTCTCTCTTTAATAAACAACACCAAGTCTCTATCACACCTACTCAGTCTACTGACTGACTGTCCTGCTACACAGCCACAGCTAAGATGAAACAATGCAGGACTGGGGAACAGATGCAGAAGACCTGACAAGTGAAAGAGGGAAACACATGGACTAAATACAAGAGAACTAATTAACCAATTAGACACAGGTGACAAAGAAAACAGGTGGGAAAAGCATAAAGTAACACAAGACACTTGAGGAAAGACTCTTTTTAACATAAAAGAAGAATTATTCAAAACCATGACACAAGAGGCCTGATTGTAGGTAGTAAATTGTAGGTTAACTGGTTGATTAGAGGGAGAGGTCTTTGTGGTAGCAGATGGATTGACAGGTGGTCTTTTGTATCCCCTAGAGCAAACTTTAGTGAGTTCAGTGTGGGAACAGTCAGGGTGTAGTGCTAATGCCAGCATAGAGATCAGATTGGGAGTAATGCCTGTGTACCTGGTTGGAACTCTCATTCTCATGAGATCCTATTGTGAATAGACAGGCAGACAAACACCCTGCAAACTTACGGTAACCATGGAAACAGCACAGGTATGAACAGCACAGATATGAATGAACTATTGTTAAGTGAGGAGAGTTAAATGATGTAACATTAAGTTGGTGATATCTCGAATCACAGGTTAATTTGTTGACACATAGTGGCAATCTTGTCTTTGATGCCAACCAGACTGTTATTGTTAATAGCTAAAGTTAGGTAAAGTATCATAGTCATAACTTTAAAGCTTAAATTAATGTTTACCAAAGAGTTGTGCACCAATACTTTGCCATGTTAAATGCCCTCCTGTCCTGATAACTGGTATATATATGACCATAACAATTATATACAGTTGTTGCCAGGATCAATTTCTCATTCATGTTTGTCAGTGCCAGACAGCAGTTACTGTGCATCACATGGAAACATGTTCAAAACAATTCAAATTTGGCAGTCTGAGCATGTGCATGAGCCGACTGTAACATCGTCCACACGTCATGTCCTGCCTGTTCACCTCTAATTAATTGAAAATTAATTATGAGGTGTGTCAATGACTCCCCATCTAAAAAGACAGGATTTTCAGGATAATGATTTCTTAATTAATGCATGCAAAGCTTTTTCAGTAATACATGCACCTGTAATGGGGATTGTGTGAACAGTGAATTGTAAGCTGGTTGATTAGTGGGAGAGGTCTTTGTGTTAGCAGGTTCATTCTTGGCTGACATGCATCCATGCTGTGGCCTGCTTGTGGCCCAGATCTGGCAAACAGGAGCTGGCCACCCAAGTACAACACTTTATTATCAAGTTAATGACTTATGGAAAGCATTAATTAATGCATGCAAAGATTGTTCAGTAATATATGCACCAGAAATTGGGATTGTGTGAATAGAGAGGTCTTTGAGGTAGCAGCTGAGGTGTTTTTTTGTATCCCCCAGAGAAAACTTAAGTGAGTTCAGTATGGAAACACACTTGGAATGCATTAATGAATCCATGCAAAGACTGTTAGGTAATATTTGCATCTGTAATTTCAACTATTTCTCTTTTCATGCAAACCCAGGTACAGTACATGGCTGCTTCAGCTACCTGTATGTGTATGCAGCAGGCAGATTACTCAACCATTTTGAAGAAACTGTACTGAAACAGGTTTATCACTGACATCTTTGCTACAGGTAGCATGGCATATGCTGGACAACATGTGATCTACATTTATGCAAGATTTAGACCTTGTGAAACTGCAATTAAATATATAATATACATATCATCTCATCCCTTATGTTTCTATTATATCTCCATAGCGCTAGTCAATCTACTTAGATTTCAAGTGTGGAACCCTGTGGAAACCCTGTCCTTGCACAACTCTTATATGTCCTTATTGTTGCTGGCTTGCTAACATACGATTTAATGGCAGTTGTTGATAGAGTGGTGAATGTATTTTTCCTCTCAATCTTGCTCACTTGGTATTGCCCTACACTGAAGTTACCCCACAATACGACTGTAAGTTGAAACATTTTGGTTTAATGTCATTCACAAATTTTATACAGAAACAAATGTTGTAGTAAACATGAATATAGTGCAGTTACAAACTGTCATTATCAAATGAAAAAATAAAATAAAGAAAACCTAAGTTAGTGTATTTAATTTATCCAACACATCACAACAGATAAAAGGTTATGCATTACAACAATGTCTTGTGTTTCAACATTTTCTGTCAGACTATTCAGTAAAGTAGATTTATTTGTTGTCACACTAAGGCTATTCGTTTTGGAGAACATTTTTTGTTAGATTACAGAGTTCTTGGTGGTATTTTTCCCATCAGATATTTTTTGGAATTTCTTTCTGGCCTGAAGATAATAATATAACATTTTGGAACAAAAATGCATCCCAACAAACCAAAACTGGAGGCCAGAATGGCAAATATCTCTACAGCCACAGTGAACTTCCCAGGAGAGCTGACATATGCTGGAATAAATGTGATCCAGACTGCACAGAATATCAGCATGCTAAAGGTGATAAATTTAGCTTCATTAAAGCTGTCTGGCAGCTTCCTAGCAAGAAAAGCAAGTACAAAACACAGGACAGCAAGAAGTCCAATATAACTCAACACAGCCCAGAATCCAACCGCTGAGCCCAGAGCACACTCTAAGATTATCTTTTCTTTATAATACTTCATGTTCATCTTTGGGAATGGGGGGTTGATTGTCAACCAAAGTATACAAATGACAACCTGAATGAGGGTGAAAGTCAGAACACTGAGCCTCTGCTGTGTAGGACCAAACCATTTCATGACATTACTGCCCGGAAGAGATGCTTTGAAGGCCATTAACACCACTACAGTTTTCCCAAGAACACAAGAGATACAGAGGACAAAGGTGATCCCAAATGCTGTGTGGCGCAGCATGCAGGACCACTCAGAGGGCCGGCCGATGAAGGTCAGAGAACACAGGAAACACAGTTTTAATGAGAATAGCAGCAGGAAGCTCAGTTCAGAGTTGTTGGCTTTTACAATAGGAGTCTCTTTATGAGTCAAAAAAATGACTGACATCAAAAGAGATAAAAATACACCAAAACAGCTAAATCCAGTTAGAAGTGCTCCCATGATCTCTTTGTAGGAAAGGTATTCAGTAGGTTTTGGAAGACACTGATCTCTCTTTTCATTTGGCCAAAATTCAGGTGGACAGATCAAACAATCAAGAGAATCTATAAAAGAAGTGAAATCATGCAGAAATGCAATCATTATACTAAAACAATTAAAAAAAATAATGTATATATATATATATATATATATTAACTCTATCATACATCCCTACTGCAATGGACATGAATGAATAAAAAAAGTTACTCACCTGTCTGATTACTTATTGTTCCCTCAGGGCACTGAAAGCAGTCAAAACAGCACACAGGCTTTAACTTGTTGATGGCCTTACGAGTCCCTGGTGGGCACGGTTCTCTGCAGACAGACCTTATCACCTGATTAGACAAAAAACACAGCATGCAAAATCAAGACGGCAACATGTTTTGTATACCACTGACACTGCACTTTTGCAAAGGTCCTATTCAGTAAAAGTTGAAAAAACTACATATTCCATATGTGCTGACCACACTGACCCTTATGGGAGCAGCTAAGGTAATTGAGATCACATGTCGTGGCTACAGTAACACATAGCATGCCTAAACAGTCTTACCACTCGACACATGCCACAACTTCCATTCTCTTTACCTTATTACTGTTTCCTCCCCAAACTATTTTGGTGTCGTCCTTCAGTTGTAATTTTTTGCCCTCTGGAAAAGATGTATCATATTGACCGATATTTACAATCTCAACAGAGCCATCTTCTTTCATCTGCCAGTTAACTAAGTCATACTGGGCAACTGAATCTCCATTTTCATCAAAGAAAACCTTAGCCCCATTCTGGGTCGTAAAGTTCACATAATTAATATGTTCCAACACCTGTAGAGAGACATCAACGTATTTTATGTTAGGGATGAGACATTCAGTGTTGTAACCCTAAATAAATACTCACATTTTACTTTTTGCATTAACCACAAAAAAAACAAAAAAAAAACAGAAACATTAAATATTAAATAAATATACTGTGTCTGAATACATTTATCAGCACTTACGAGGTTAGGCTGAACTTCACTCTTGTTCACACATGGTTTTCCTGTGGTGGGATTTGAGCCATTTTCACACTGCAATAGTGCATGAAGGGCATATGCTACCAAGTACACAGCTTTGTATACATTATTCTCAGCCCTGAATTGTGTCACATCTGTGTAGTCACTGGAGACTGTCTTGAGATCCTCTGTGCCACTGCACATAGCAGAGGTATTTGATGGTGAGAAACTGCAGTCAAAGAAGTTCTCCCACACTCCTTTAAGTATGCCACTCTGTGGCTCATCAGAAGGTTTTAAGCTGAGTAAGAATTCACCGAGACCTGGTATGGATGCCAGAGGGAGAGCAAAGCCCATTGCCCCCTGTAAAATGTTCATTCTCTCGACAGAAGCCAGGTCTGTTTGTGTGATCCAAGACTCACTGCCAACCCACTGCTTTCCAGTTATGTTATATTTCTCCATATTTGAAAGGAACGCTTTGGTGTAATAAAAGGACATAAACAACAGGACCACTCTTGATGAGGATTTTCTTAATGTTGTTACAATTTCATCCAACAGTTCACTCTTCCTCGTAGAGTAAGGTAAACTGTATTCAACACATATGCCTTCTTTCTTTGCTTCCTTTATGAATTCAGCTGTACCTTCTTCTGAGTACAAACCTATAGAGTGAATAACGCCCACCCATCGCCAGTCAAAGTATTTCATAAGCTGCACCAGGCCGATGATTTGGAAGCGGTCACTTGGCACAGTTCTGAAGAATGTGGGGTATAGTCTTTTGTCACTTAAACAAGCACAGGTTGAAAGATGGCTTATCTTTAAAGAAAAAAATGTTAACATGTTAAATACAACCAATCTACATATTTTTAAAACATTTTAAAAAATGCAGGTATTTCTCATTCATTTGTTCTCACCTGTGGAATAGATAGCGGGCTTAGTATGATGTTTATGTCTTCACTTACTCCAGAAGATGAATGGCCTAAGAGAGCCTGGATCCGATCACTGCAGCCCTGTGAATCATCTCCATTTACAGCTTCTACCGCTGCACGTATCAGATTTTCAGACCCACAGCCATTGTACAGCCGATAGCCCAGACTCACTCCAGGAAGGAGGTTATTATCTCTGTTGATCTCTTCTACAGTAAACATCACTGTTCGGGCAAACTTCAATTCCCTGTCATTGAACCTGCAAACAGTGTTTCCTTAAAATATTACAGCTGATTATTTTACAACACATCAGACTGGCACATAAATCATGCTATTTTTCTGTAACATTGCATATATATATATTTATATTTTAACATTTTAGGCATAGACTTACTTTTTGCAGTATGCATATGGAAGTGCCTGGTAGCCATTATTTTCCAATTTCCGTGTACTGGTTACAGAGAAAATCCCTCCTATAATAAGATCACCTTTTTTTGAAAATTCCATGTACCCTGTCTGCCCTATCACTTTGCATGTTTGTTTTTCTGACTCTGTCCTCGCAAGCAGAGTAAATAAGATAATAGTGATCCAACCCATCATGACTCACCCTCCCCTTCACTGAAGCAATTCTGACCTGGGAACTGAAATTTATAGCTTTTTCTACCATGAGACAAACATCCCTAGCCTAGTTCTCTAGAGTATTTTGTTTTTCACATGTCAATGAAAAACCGATCCTGCTGATTGACATGTAGAAGACAGAAGCCTATCTTTTTTTTTCCTGAGAATCAACACGTGCATTTCAGAGTTTAACAGCACACCAGTTAGCTGTTCGTTTTAGCTAATCGTGATTATGTTAGTCTGATGGCTACTTACAATAAGCAACACAACTTTTTTTTTTTTTTTTTTTTTGGTCTTTTTCAAGCTTTTTATTTGACAGAGAAAGCTGAAGAAGTGACAGGAATGTGGGAAGAGAGATGGGGAATGACATGCAGCAAAGGGCCACAGGTAGGATTCGAACACTGGGCCGCTGTGGCAAGGACCGAGCTTCCGTACATGGGGCAGATACTCTACCAACTGAGCTAACCAACACCCCAACAGCTTGTTTTTACACAACAATTTCTTACAATTCTTCTTCAATTCATCTTATGCCTGAATGACCTGATCTTTTAAATTACAGGTTATGTTCATCTGGTCACCGTCTTGGGCTGAGTGCAATAGGTACCATGGTGAGAAAGACATTTTCTTTCACTGCATTAATCAGTTAAATACACTGACAAGATTTGCAAAACCTGTCACTATATATTTCAGGAGACAGCAGTGGAAAACCATAGACTTTTTAACTGGAAATCATGAAAATAAATTTTAATGGCCAATAACATGCTTTAAGTAGATTTTTTTTATTTGTTCATAGCAATCTGCATTTGTACACAAAAAAATTACTAATAATTTCTTCAGGACAAGGGCTTGATCAAAGTATAAAACATAAATACAGAGAATTTTACAAATGTCAGTCTCAGTCAGTCCAATCTCAGTTTTGTGAATTGCTTAATTATTATAGATGCCTTGTGTAAATTTCCAAATGAAATCCTAATCCAAAACAAAAAAAAAATCACAGTTATAACAAACTGAACCTCAATTGTATTCATTTCCTTGTACTCTATACTATATTTGCAATGTTGGATATCCTTTGCTACCAACTATCAATGCCTTACCAATACAAGTGTGATACAAATATAAATCAATACAAATGATAATTTGTAATGCTCAACTCTGTAACTGTTTTTAAATGACATTGAACATTAAATATTTTTCAAAAGGTTAACTTTTATGTAAAATTACTTATTTTCTTTTCCCATTAGGTGCTGCTTGGTATTCTTTTCTGGCTTCAGTAAAATAATGTAACACTTTGGAGCAAACAAACAGAACAATAAGCCAAAGCTGGATGCCAGGATGGCAAATGACTCCACTGCATCTGCATATTTTCCAGGGGAGCTGATATAAGCTGGGATGAATGCCAGCCACACGGCACAGAAGATCAGCATGCTAAAAGTGATGAACTTGGCCTCGTTGAAGTTGCCCGGCAACTTACGGGCCAGAAAAGCCAGGATAAAACACAAACAGGCTTGTAGACCAATATATCCCAGAACGCACCAGAAGGCAAGACTGGAGCCCACACTACACTCCAGTATGATCTTCGAGCGTTCATATTGTGTATTTCGAGATGGAAAAGGAGGAGCATCAATGAGCCAGGCAGTGCAGATAACCACCTGAACTAAAGTGCTACTGAAGATAATGACTCTCTGCTGCTTGGGCCCCAGCCACTTCATGATGTTGTCCCCTGGCCTGGTGGCAGTGAAAGCAGCCAACACCACTAGTGTCTTCCCTAATATGCAGGAGATGCAAAGTGAAAAGCTGATGCTGAAGGCAGTGTGGCGCAACATGCAGGACCACGATGTTGGCTCTCCAATGAACACCAGGGCACACAGGAAACACAGAGTCAGTGCGAACAGGATAAAGAAGCTGAGTTCAGAGTTATTCACACGGACAATAGCTGTGTTTCTATGACAGAAAAAAACTGTAAAGACAGCTATAGTGAGGCAGGCACCCACCACAGAGGTCACTGTCAGGGCTATACCCAAGGCATCATAAGTCAAGAACTCCACCTTCTTGGGGATGCAGGCTGTTCTGGCTTTGTTTGACCAGAAGTCCTCAGGACAAAATGTGCACTCTATTGAATCTACAGGGAAGAGGATGAACAAACAATGGTGATTTCATATATTGCGGTTTTTAAATATTAAATTGTATATTATATTCAAATATTACATGATGATTGTGGTTCTAATTTATTGGTTACTTGTCTGATTGCTAATTTTGCCACTGTCACATGGTACACAGTCAAAGCAGCAAACAGGCTCCCCACGACGGACAGCCTTCCGGGACCCTGGATGACAGCTGGCACTACAGACAGACACTGGCACCTGGGGAGCAGATAATGGCTTTCAGCTCTGCAGTGTGAAATGAGTGTGTTGAAATTCCCAGTCAATTAGTCCATTGTTAAAAAAAATATATTACTTTAATAGCTTCATTATTAAGCAAAACATATTTTTCTAAGTCCAGCTCAGAAATGTTCTGAAATGTGACGATATGCTGCTTTTCTCTCGTGAACATCATTGTAACCTGAATGTCTTTGTCACAATGCTATTCACTCCCTCTCTTCAGCCCTTTGCATCACTCTTAATTCTTGTCTGCAGTCCTCCATACTTCTTTTCTCCTCCAACTCCCCAGACCTGCCCTCCTCAAGCTGTCCCACCAGAAGGCCTCGGACTTTTCCTCCTTTCCCTTTTCCCTGCTGCATTCAAGAACACACCTGTTCTCCTATTTCCCTCATTAGCCCACCAGAACTTAACTTACGTTTATGTTTGTGCTTTATGCTTTCGACATAAGCCATCTGCAGTCTACACTTTAGACTAGGACTAAACAATCAACAGATTGGATGGATGGATGGATAGTTCTATTCACTATCTGTAATAGGAAATGAAACAGTTGACTACCTTTTGTCTATTTAAGGATTTGATTTGATTGAAGGTAAATAGTAAAATATAGTGTCCTTTGACTTACATGCATCCATTTAACTTGTTTATTATATTGCAAAGGAACTCATATCAGATCCAGCTTGTTCTGCCGATCTGACTTACCTCCACCTCAACCTACAGAACTTCAACAGTTGGCATCTGATGAAGTTAAAAACACAGTGTGAGCAGCTTGCCTCACTCTGGTGCCCTGCCCACATTATCCTGTCCTCCTGGATCACCAGCTCCTCTCCAACAGGCTTGGTTCCATCAAACAACCCCACGTTGACAAACTCAATGTTCCCGCTTGTGCCTCTTTGCCAGTTGATGATATCATAATAGGGTACCGAGTCGCCTTTCAGGTCAAAGTTCATCTCTTCCCCGCCAATGTTAAACGTCACTTCCTGAAGGTAGTACTGGAGCTTTAAATCCAATAGATAAAATTAAATACTCTTTAAACAAACACAATTTAAATGCAATACTGTAACAGTAAGAATGCTGGATTGTACCTGCCAGGGTTGTATGTTGTTTCTTTGAGCACATGAGTTGTTTTGGAAAGGCCCACTGCCAGGTTGACAGAGAATTAGGTTGTGGAGGGAATGAGCAATTGCATATACAGCCTTATAGACATTATATGCCACTCTAGGGCTGGAGGTATTCATGTAGGCTGAATGCTGCTCCAACAGGGACTCCTGCCCCGAGCAGGGAGGTAGCTGGGATCCAGAGGATACAGAAGGATTGCAACCATACAGAGCCTCCCAAAGCTCTGTAACCATAAGATTATTGGGATACATCTGAGGGTTTACTGTCTGCAGGTAGTCACTGAGTCTGGATATTTGACCTTTCCTGATGCCAAACCCAATGGTACCCCCCAGATAAGGGTAATACTCGCTCCCTGTGAAGACAGATGCTGTGACCCAGGCCTCGCTAGCCACCCATTGGATTCCAGTAATGTTCTGCATCATGTAATCTCTCAAGAACGGTGTCATCTCCCCCTCGGCTGAGAATACCACCACCACTTTTGCAGAAGAGCTATTCATCACCTTTACAGAGGAGCAGATGTTGATGAAAGTTGTCTTATCTTGGATTTGAAAAGTCTAAATATGTTGACACTTAATAATTGAGAGGGAAAAAGATGGGCTTGAGCGGCTGGGCATCAAATTTTATGTTCACTACATATTACTTTCAGAAATCTCAGAACCCATTGTCTATCTTTTAATGATGATTTAGTAGCCTTTGTAGCATATGAATGCATGCGAAGATAATTTGTTTAGATTATTAGATTACAAACGGAAGCCAGATTGCTACCAAAATCTCGGTATTTTGCCAACAGATTCTGTTTTTGGAGCTTATACCTTCAGTTAACAAATTATTGAACATGCACCATTTCCTTGCAGTTAGAGGAGACTGTTTCAGGCTCAGCCACACTTTTTTTCATAATGAAGGCCTACCATACACTGTAAACTATAAGCAGCAACACACACACATGCACTGTGTTCAGTGAGTGTGTCATTATTAACATCTTAATAGTACCATTTTACGTACAGCATGTTTATTTTCACGACACCAAATAATTAATTTAAATATGTGGTCCTACTGATTTCTTTTCAGCACCTACTAAAAAAAAGGTTTTGAGGTAAAATAAAAACTCTATAATACTAAAACTTAATGCAGTGTGTCTTTTTATGTACCTCCATGATTTCCAGTGCCCTCTGGCGATTGTAGAGCAAAGGGATCATTTCTTGGTATGCCACACACACTTTGGTACCCTTTAATTCTCTCAGTAAACCATGTACAGCAAAGCGCCCATATTCATGGTCCCCTCGCACCAGTCCCACCCAAGTCCAGTTGAAGCGCACCAGCAGCTGAGCAATGGCCTTCACCTGGGTTCAATAGAAAAAGAGTTCCAACTCATTTGGACTGAAAACATTCAGTCAACTGAATTATTTTTAGACTGACAAAAATTCAGCTCTTGATTTAGCATAAAACTGAAACTAGTTAACACAGAAAGGTATGCCATTTTCAAAAGATTACTTTTACTTTACTTTATTGCACTGAAGCGTACATTAAATCATTTTAAATCTGAAGGCAAACTCTCACCTGATAATCGTCATTAGGGATTACTCTGAAAAAAGTTGGAAATTTTCTTCTGTCAGAGAAACATGCACATGAAGAAAAGTAGCTGATCTGTGTACGCAAGGAGAAAAAAAGCACAGTATAGTATGGACAGGTTATACGATAACACGTTTTTCTTTTGTGGTGGATTACAAAGGAAAAGAGTCATCATTACCATTGGGATTCTGAATGGCTGCAGGATTCTTGATACTACAATAGACTGAGCAGAGCCAGATTCCCCAATGAGAGCAAGGAGCGATGAGGCACCGCTACACATGGGAAAGTCATCCTCGCTTAGCCCATTCAACACAGCCATAGCAGCCCTCTGGCCAGTCAGTGGATATGCACATGAATCAAAGATTTTGTAACCAAGTGTGTAATTGGGCAATAGCTCTAAACTATGGTTTATCTCCTCCACTGCCAGTCTCATAGTCTGAGCCCAGCGAAAAGCCCTGGGATCAAAGCTGTAGCCCAGCAGACACAGATGCAGACACCACACACAGATGAGGCCAACAAATATGTAAAAAAAAAAAGGTCAGATTAAATGCAAATATGATGAGATGTTATGATTTATAGTGAGTCTGAATTGCGTCGTTCCATCATTCTTGTGAAGTAACAGAGCAGTTTATTTTCACTTCATCCTTTCTCATTCAGATTCTTTGTCAATTGTCAAAAAGATCATTTCTGAGATGTTACCTTAAAAGGCCCATGTAATTGGGAACTTATTTTAGGAAAAATTATTATATTGTTCAACTGGTACACTTCCAAGCATTTTTTCCATTTAGTTGGTTGTGTTACCTCGAGCAAATTTCTAGTTTATATCTAAATAGTTTGAAATTGCATTAATTGGAAAAAAAATAGGGAATCATGCTTATATAAAATTTATTTTATAATATTGTGAAATAAAAAATACTTGCTGCATCATTATTAATTATTATATTATTGAAATTATATTTTCCCACCATGGCAGTTTTACAAAATCAGACATTTCATTGTAGTGAAAATAATTTTCAAATGAAAGCCATTAAACTCACCCATTGCACTTCACTGGTGGTGGTTTGTAAGTGCAGTTGAGGTCTGGCATCTCCTGGTTATAGTGAAGAGGGAAGATCCCTCCTATAACATAGTCACCCTTGGCCATGAAGCCTGGCTGAAAGCTGTTTTGAAGCATGCACACTTTGGCTGCAGACAGTGGTGGAAATGTGATGATCAAAATTGGGCTGTAAGTTATAGTAAGGACACAGACAGAGTGAAGCAAGTGAAACAAGCCAACTACAGTCATATTGATACATTTGAGAGAGAGAGCAAGGTATTAGGCAAGTTTTATTATGACCGTCTCATATTTGCATCTAATTTATGAGAGACTTACATTGGATTGGACATCATCAGTCCCGCCTTATTTACTGAAATGGGTTAATGCGCATTGAATGACAAAAAATAAATGACGTAACAAGACAATGATACTAAAGATAGAATGCCATATTAACACTAGAACAGCCAACATTCCAACACCCCCTAGAACCGCCCTGCTGCAACAGTGTCATGATTCGTAAAAACATAATTTATTTTATTTTTCAAATAAGTGCGATTTCACAAAATAATTATTTAAAATTCAGTTTGAGGTTTGTTTATTCCACAGTTGCTTTAATCCATCACGGATTGAACAGGTCATATACGTTTTAAAATCGAATATTACAAACTGTAGGGTTAAGGTTGGGGTTGGTGTTATGGGTCAACACATTACCTCTCCCTGTGCTGTCCAACAACTCAACAGTTTGGTGCAAT
Source organism: Argyrosomus regius (assembly GCA_946959425.1). Lineage (NCBI taxonomy): Eukaryota > Metazoa > Chordata > Actinopteri > Sciaenidae > Argyrosomus > Argyrosomus regius. The sequence continues at coordinate 10,676,596 of OX336889.1, forward strand.
ATATAGAAATGTAATGAAATAGAAGCCCTGGTGTATGTGTATATGTGTCAGATTTGTGTCAGTATCTTGCCCAAGGACACTTCAACATGCAGACTGGAGGGGATTGAACCGCCAATCTTCTGATTAGTGGACGACCCGCTCTACCTCTAAGCCACAGCCACCCTATATGTGCCAATAACTAACTTGAATAGAGCACATGCAAATACAATTTACCCTATGTCACTAAGAAAACAAGCACCTACTAATCAAATGAGTACCTGAATATGAGTGTATTCTTTTTTTTTTTTTTTTTCATAGAACAGTGTATATTCACCATGCTCTAGGAATATGAGGAGTTACCTTTTGTGATGTCACAGATACTGTATCTGGGCAGTCCCCTCAGTTTTGTGTGTGCTAACTACAATATATAAATTGGCTGGAGTATTATATTCCTTTGTTTGTGACCAGAAAGGGCAACTACTATTGTATTGTATCACTTTTGTATAGTAGGCTGTTACAATATTTAATATTACCGAGCTGTGGGCCTAATCAAACCTGGGTCAACTATGGCAGTGCCAGCTGGGAAGCTTCTCATATTTCTTTCTCTGTTTGGTTGCAAACCTGTTTTATCTGCTGCTCTGGATAACTGTGTTTTCTTGGGGGAAGAGGAGAAAAACAGTCTGTATGAAGATGGAGATGTAGTTATAGGGGGCTTATTCCCGCTACACTACAGCCCTGTGTCTTCTCTTCCAACATACAAAACAAAACCAACACCTAATATGTATAAGTAGTAAGTGACTATTTTAATGTATTTAATAGTAACAGGCTTGGTAGTACACAGAAGATGTCTTTTTTTATGTTTAGAATATTTTAATATATGCATATATTTGTGCTGGGTGATGAACTGCTTTTAATTAATGTTTGCATAGTTTCAGCTCTCGTGCCTTGCGTTGGATGCAGACCATGACTTTTGCAATCAAAGAGATCAACAAGCGCAGTGACCTCCTGCCACAGCTCAAGCTGGGTTTCCACATCCGTGATAGCTGTGATGACATTCCTGTGTCTCTGAGAGCATCTTTTCTGTTGGTGAATGGTCAACCAGAGAGTGTGCACAGAGACAAAGGTCCAGAAAGCAATTTAGGCTGTGCTGCTGTACAAAGGACTGTGTCTCCAGTAATCATAGGCGATGCTGCCTCTGGAGTGTCCATGGCTCTGCTAAGAAGCCTGGGTTCTTTCCATATCCCCCTGGTGAGACTGTCTGACTGCCTGAGTACTTTTGCCATGATAATTTTAAGAATATATGCAATGTTAAGTTAAGTGCCACACTGTTGCAAATTGTCACATTATATTTCACATTATTTATCATCCTGTGAAAATAGCCCCATTTCAGCTTTCTGATGATGTATTTTTCAGATAATGCCACAAGCTTTTAAAATTCCTTTTATAGCTTAATAAATATATATTTTTCAATTAATCATTCAATTTATTTGAAAATTTACTGGAATATGGAGAGAAATGTTGCTGGTGATTGGACTGATTGGAAGTATACAGTGCTTTGTTTGTAAATGTACCAATATTATGTCATAGTGTAAAAATTTCTTTTAACATAAAACATTTCAAATGTCCACATTGAAAATTGGTATTAACTCATCTTTGATTTTTACACCTGAGTTGCAAAACTCCAAACTCCCCTTTTTATTTCAGGTGCAGGTTAACTATTTTTTGCTATAATACCAGGTGAGCTATTTCGCATCCTGCAGCTGTCTGAGTAATCAAAAGGAGTTCCCCACATTCATGCGCACTATGCCAAGTGACGCTTTCCAGATCAGAGCCCTGGCCCGACTCGTTAGCTACTTTGGCTGGACCTGGGTCGGAGTCATTGGGGTAGAATCTGATTATGCTCGCTTTGCCATCCAGCTCTTCCTGCAGGAGTCAGTGCAGTATGGTGTGTGTGCTGCCTACACTCACTTCTACCCTGTAGTCCTGAGTCAGCAGGCTCTAGATGAACTTCTGGATGTTATTCAGGTACCTAATTGTTATGTGAATTTTTCATATTTGTAAGGGTCTACAAAATAACATGAACACCTCCAATAGATGCTACCTTTGTGAAGCTTATGATGATAAACATTTTCTTTTGCTGCACAGTGAAGGAATAGAAAAAAAGTCCGGCATTACAATGAAATCTGGATTTCTTCAACCAGACAAAAGAAAAAAAAGTGAATGCCATGAATTTATTTAGATTTATGTTACTCTTTCAATTACCACATTTAGATTACATTACACATAAGTCTAACTATGAATTAGAAATGTGATCCACATCTAAAGAAATGATTGTTTCTTTGACTCAAGTATTGATTATTGATTATTAATGCTACATTTAGTCAACAAAAACAGTCAACAAAACTGTTAACTGATTTACATTAGAATTGAATAAATGAATCATGAAAATACTTGACTGAAGTATAGTTTAAGTGCTTTAGCTTTAGTTGATGCTTAGCTTAGTGCTTTTGTATTTGTGCATGTGGCATTTCATATACGATTTCATTAGTGCAGTATTTTAAAGCATTACAATTGATACTATTTTAGGTGCCTAAATGTGGGTAACATTTTTTTAGTAAGGACACAGACAGACAGACAAGTGAAAATGGGAGCCCAACATACCATCATTTAATTAAAGTTCTTAAAACAGTGTAAATTCCATTAAATATTAACTACATCTACATTTGTACTGTTTAGATGGCATCCTCAAAGGTCATCATTAACTTTTCTGGTGAGTCAGAGATGCAGGGTATACTTAAAGAGATCCGACATCGGAATATAACCGGTCTACAGTGGATCGCCAGTGAGGCTTGGGCTACTGCAAAATCACTTTGGACAAAGTTTGGAGATCTCCTGACAGGAACACTGGGATTTGCCATCCGGAGAGCTGATGTGATTCCTGGGCTGAAAAACCACCTGACTAGTCTCAGACCATCCTATATTCATGAATCAGCTTTCTTGGCAGAATTTTGGGAAGAGATGTTTGAATGTCGACTGAACGGGTCAGTGAACAGCCACTCTCATAATGGTGACAACTACCTCAATAGATTACCATGTAAAGGTACAGAGGATTTAAATGATGTGTACTCACCTTATTCCGATGTGACACAACTAAGAGTGTCCTATAACGTTTACAAGGCTGTGTATCTCGTGGCCCATGCCTTGCAAGATATGAGTAACTGCATAGTTGGTCAGGGGCCTTTTTTCCCCAATGGCACCTGTGCAGACCCAAAATTGTTTAAACCATGGCAGGTGAGACTGATGGGTTTAATATTATTTTTAAGTTGAAATAAAAAAATTGTGTTTCAATTACTTGTTCTTCTTCCTCCCTCAGCTTATCCACTACATGAAACGTGCTAATTTTTCTGCACTTGGGGAGAAAGTCAATTTTGATGAAAACGGTGACCCCATTGCTTATTATGATCTCATGAACTGGCAAAGGAGGTCTGATGGCTCACTGGATTTGGTAAAAGTAGGTTTCTATGATGCCTCCTCACCGTCTGGACGCAGCCTGATCATTAATGACTCAGTGATTCAGTGGCCTGTTGGGAAGCAGGTGTGTTCTCTGCAAACTGGCTTGAGACCATGTTCACCTCTTAGACTGCTGTATGTACTATTGATCAACACATCAGCTAATTTGTTCTTATTAGTCTGCAATGTACTTTACTGTTAAACAAGCAGAAGCAACAAGAAACAGACAATAGTGATCTAAATTGTATTTTACAAATATAAACTATATACACACACACACACACACACACACATATATATACATATATGAATTAATTTTACATTTTTTAATTTTAGTTTACAAGAAATCCAACGTGTTGGACCTACCAATCAGATGTTTTTAACAATGTTACATCTGACAGACACAAACATCAGTTCTCTGCTGATCATCTGGTGATGAAAATAATTCACGTTGTATAATAATTATTACAAGATCATGACACTATTAGACTATTCTTTCACAATAGGTTGATTATCTATTACACTAATGGGTAGTTCACATAATTCTATATATATTTTGTTGTAACAAAGCTTTTGTAGTTCACACTGAATTTGGTTTGCAAAGTCTGTGTCTCTGCAGTCTGCAGAGACTATCGCATAGGAAAGTAGAGACAATGATGAATGTTGATTGAAATCAGTGTCTTTCTGAGTGGCTGAACTTTGCCTCTCAGGCTTCCCGGTCTGTATGCAGCGACAGTTGTCCTCCAGGTTTCCGCATTGCCAGGAGAAAGGGGGAACCCATCTGCTGTTTTGACTGTGTCCCTTGTGCTGAGGGAGAAGTCAGCAATAAGACTGGTGGGTTGTCTTTCAACACCATTTTTCCAATCTTTTGAACTTACCAGATTCTATCTAAATATGGCTTCTCTAAACTAAAAACTGCTTGTCTACCCATCTCCAGATTCTTTAGAATGCACACGCTGTTCAGAGGACACATGGCCCAATAAAGCCAGAAATCTCTGTATCCCAAAGACTATTGAGTTCCTCTCATACCATGAGTTGATGGGCATTGTGCTGTGTGTTGTATCTGTCCTTGGAGCTTGTATTTCCCTTTGCATCCTTGCCATATTCTTCACATACAAAGACACACCACTTGTTCGGGCCAACAACATGGAATTGAGCTTCCTTCTCTTGGTGTTTCTTGCTATCTGTTTCCTTGTTGGCCTGTTGTTCATTGGTGAGCCTTCAGACTGGCTTTGTTGTATCAGGTACCCAGCATTTGGGATCAGTTTTGCCTTGTGCATTTCATGTCTCCTGGCCAAGACAGCAGTGGTCCTGATGGCTTTTAGGTCCACACTGCCAGGAAGTAATGTTATGAAGTGGTTTGGACCCAACCAACAGAGAGCCAGTGTGTTTTTAGGAACTGCTGTCCAGGTAGAAACACTTTATATACTTTCTATAAATATTTTTTCAACTGTGCAAATTGAAAATGATCATCCCGTATTCCCTCCACTCAGGTAATAATCTGTCTAATCTGGCTGCTCACCAGTCCACCTCATGCCAACAACAATACAGATTACCACAGTGCTACAATCATTGTTGAGTGCGTTACTGGTTCAGAGGTCGGCTTCTGGTGTGTTCTTGGATACATCGGCATCCTGGCCTGCATGTGCTTCCTAATGGCTTTTTTGGCTCGGAAGCTGCCTGATAATTTTAATGAGGCAAAGTTCATCACCTTCAGCATGCTGATATTTTTTGCAGTGTGGATAACGTTTATCCCAGTTTATGTGAGCACAGCTGGAAAATACACAGTGGCTGTCCATATTTTTGCTATTTTAGCCTCAGCTTTTGGTCTCCTTTTTTGTATTTTTGCACCAAAGTGCTATATCATAATTCTGAAGCCAGAAAAAAACAGCAGGAAAAACATGATGCAAAGATGAAAATGGCAATGTATTCCATTTGTTAATAAAGAATGTCCATGTTTAATAAATGACATGCTTCTGTGTTGTGATATAAATGATTAGATAAATAGCTGGATCCTTTCTGAAATACTTTTAAATAGTTTACTCAAATGATGTAACAGAGAACTGCTGAGAAAGAGAACTGCTGACCCTGTGGATATTGTTGAGAAGCGGGAAGAATACTTTGTGGAACCTAACCAACACATCCTCTGTGGAGGAGGCAGAGTTCAACTTAGTTACAAGGTGCCAGGACATTGTTGGGCTGTCTTAGCTGGCATGCTTCTTCATTGTCACATGAAGGCCTAAAACAGTGCCTGTGGAGTTGCAGACTGGGTTGAAGGTTCCCTTTTTTTTAAAATGGGCATGTGCTCTAATTATCAGGGATAGCACACAGCTCAGCACCCATGACGGAGGTTATACCACTGACCAGGAGCAGCCCTTTACCCAAGGATTGCCGAACAGGGCTACTAGGAGGGTCATGGGAGCTTGCTCATCCAGTCTGTGTGTTTTTTTGTTGTTTTTTTTAGACTTTCAAAAGGCTTATAGCTACTCCATTGCAGAATCCTGTGGAGGATACTCAAGGTGTATGGATTTTGTGGGCCATTGAAATGAGCCATCCAACCTTTTAATAACCAAACAGAGAGGTCAGTTGTCAGCAGAGATTCAATATTGTGCATCCCCTTTTTAAATTTGCAAATGCACACATACTGTACAGCCAATTAGAATTTCTGAGGGCCCCTAAAAAGCCGAAGCACACTAACATAGTGAATGCATTAAAACTTATGTATGTATCTAAGAACATATATTACATGCAAATGTACATTTACATGATCTTTTTTTAGTTAGTAATTACAACTTCATTTAACACAACACTGACATACACAGAGCGAAAACCATTTATTTTAAAATGGTTAACAAGGCATGACACTACATGTTTAAGGATTTTGTCAGCTACAATTAAAGTGATTCAATAAATATACTAAACAAAATTATCATTCATTGACTGATAATAAATGACACATTCAGTAAGGAATAAATATTAAGTAATCAGGGTCATCCATGGTTTTCATCAACAGCACATCTTTAATGTAATATTATGTACAGAACAGTTATTAAATAATTAATAATGAAATACTTAATTATATAAAATGTTACAAAATAGTAGCAGCATTTTTTGGAATTATGAAATCATATTTTTTTATTTAAATTATTTCCCATGACATGTTTCTTTGTATTTTTTTCTGGCTTAATCAATATTATGTAACATTTAGGTGCAAAAATGCAAAGCAATAAGCCAAATGCTGAAGACAAAATTGCAAATATTTCCACTGCTACAGTGAACTTCCCAGGAGAGCTGACATATGCTGGGATGAAGGTGATCCAGACAGCACAGAATATCAGCATGCTAAATGTGATAAATTTGGCTTCATTAAAATTATCAGGCAATTTTCTTGCTAGAAATGCCAGCACCAAACATATTATTGCAAGGATCCCAATGTACCCCAGCACCGCGTAGAAAGCAGCCTCAGAGCCTGTGTTACATTCTAAAACAATCTTCTTATTGCTGTATTTGAAAACCATGTCTGGGAAAGGTGGGTTTAACTTAAGCCACAACACACATATCAATATCTGAATCAAAGTGCAGGAGCAAACTATGATCCTTTGCTGTGCAGGACCAAACTTTCCTGCAACTTTGCTGCCAGGAACTGAGGCTTTGAAAGCTGTAACCACAACAATAGTTTTTCCTAAGACACAGGAAATACAAAATGCAAACGTCACACCAAAAGCTGTGTGACGCAGCATGCATGTCCAGACTGTGGGTCTGCCAATGAAAGTGAGGGGACAGAGAAAACACAAAAAAAGAGAAAACAACAGGAAACAGCTCAGCTCAGAGTTGCTGGCCTTTATCACAGGAGTTTCTCTGTAGCGGATAAAGACCACCATCGTGGCCAGTGACAGAAACGCTCCAAGCAGGGATACGACTGTGAGAGCTATTCCCATTGGCTCGTGATATGTCAGGAATTCAATTATTTTGGGAACACACTCATCTTTCTTCTCATTGGACCAGTATTCCTGTGGACAGGGTGTACAGTCTGCAGCACCTGTACATGAACAGACAGAATTAGTGTTGTAGAAAATAAAATCATAATAAGTATAAAATTCAAGCAACAGATATTATTGATCCATCTATTAACTGTAACCGCTTATCTTCATCAGGGTCACAGTGGGTCTGGAGCCTATCCTAGCAGACTTTGGGTGATAGACAGGGTACGCCCTGAACAAGTCACCAGGTCATCACAGGGCACATAGAGACATCATGTATGTTTATTTGGTATGTCTTTGATACCTGATGAGTTGGCTATAGTTCCATCAGCACATGGGATACAGTCAAAACAGCAGGTGGGTTTTCCCTTTATTTGAGCTTTCCTGGTTCCTACTGGACAAACATTGGAGCACACCGATGTCGGAACCTGAAACAGCAAGTTTAAACAATATAACAATATTCTACATTCTGAGTTGATTTTATATTCCAACAGGCTACATGATTCAAAATCTACTGTAAAAGGCAATTGCATGAGTCTTCAGAATTACCATTTTCCCCGTCCTCCACACGATTTCTTCCTCCTGGATGCTGAGCTTATAATCACCATTAGCAGCAGAGGCAAAATGACCCAGCGTGACATGTTGAACCTGTCCATCTATCAGTTGCCAGTTAATGATATCGTAAGAAGCAGGAGGGTCACCATTGGCATCAAAAAACACATTATCTGCAAACTGATTTCTAAAATTCACCCTCTGTAAATGGTCAGTGACCTGTGAAAAGACACCAGTTATTTGTTAGATGTTTCAAAATATTCCTATTAACATAAATTATGTATAGATACATTCATCATTTATTTGCAGACAACTGGAAGTATTGATGGTTTTATTTCACCTTGTGATTTCATCTTTATTTGCACCTATTTGCATCTCTCACCTGTTTGGGCTGGATTTCTGATATATTCAAACATGGCCTCACAGTTTTTTCTCCTACTGGTTGGCAAAATACCAGCTGATGGAGGGCATGTGCAATGGCATAAACTGCTTTATACACATTATAGGAGACCCTGAGCTGTGTGACATTGAAAAACACATCCTGGGAATTCATTAATGTTTCATTGCCTGTGCATATTTTATTTGTTGTCTCTGTACCTGTGTGTTCCCCAGGTAAAACAGGTTTACAGCCCACCATAATCTCCCAGAAATCCCTCACAAAGCCTGCACTTGGATCAGTGTAAGGGCTAATGCCTGTGAGAAATGGTTTTAGATTTGGAATGGCCATCTTTTGCACCACAAACCCCAGGGCTCCACCAAAAGCTCTGTACATATCAGGTGTGGAAGGTCGAGATGCTGTTATCCAGGCCTCACTGGCAATCCACTGAATTCCTGTAATGTTCTGTTTCACAACCTCTTTCATCAAAGGGTAAAAGTCACCCTCTGGAACAAAAGCAAGAATGACTTTCACAGTTGACTGCTTGATCATTTCCACAACATCCAGTATTTTATCCATAGTGTATGTACGTAGAATTGTCCCAACAAATGCAATGCAAACCCCAAGATTTTTAACCTCTTCAGTAAAAGCCAGGATCCCATTACGCCCATAGTCATTGTCTGACTGTATAGCTCCAATCCACTGCCAGCCAAAACGTTTGACCAGAGCTGCCAAAGCTTTAGCCTGGAAGTAATCGCTGGGGATTGTCCGAAAGAATGTAGGATATTTAGCTCTGTCACTCAGGCAGGCACATGTTGAAAAGTAACTTACCTATAGAAAGAACACCAAAATGAGTGGAAAAGAATGCCACAAAACATGGACAACAAAAAACATTATATATCACAGAAAAATAATGTAAGTAATGCTTACTATTGGCACTTGAAATGGTCCAAGAGTTCCAGCCACAGCTATACTCTGAGATGATCCTGACTCTGCTATGAGGGCAGATATAGCAGGAGGACAAGGGGAAGTCACTTCTATTTCCTCTGGTCTACTAGCCAGTGTTAGTGCAGCACGTAAAGTATTTGTAGGAGATGCACAAGAATTAAGGATCCTATAGCCAAGAGATATGTTTGGTAGGAGAGCAGGATCTTTGTTGATTTCTTCAATTGCAAATATCATCACTTGGGTCCACCGAAAAGCTCGCAGGTCAAATCTAAAAAGGTTTTGATGATTGAAATAGGTTGTAATGTTATAGAGCTGTACATGTACATACATGGCAAGTTTGTAAGAGAAGCATCTAGGAAGTTTGGAAAAGTCAGACTGATTAAAACTTACCCTGTGCACTTCACTCCAGGTGGCTCGCTCTCAAACATAGAAGTGCTGCTTATCTCTTTGTTTAAAACTGGGAAAATACCCCCAATCATTATGTCTCCCTGCTTGAACAAGCTTGGCATGCCAAACCTACCAAAGACCTCACAGCCATGAACTGTGTTCAGGTTGAGAAAAAACAGAGATAAGATAATGGCTCTCTGCAGTTCATGCATGTTTGCTTGGCGTTTTTTTATTCGGTGATGACACAGCTCTTATAACAACTGCGTCAGTTGCAGATCTCTTCACAAAAGGTCGATTTGTTTCCCACAGGGCACAGCAATCTACGATGGGTAAGACAGGGAAAGGTGATCGCTACATTTAGGAAACATACTACATACATTAACCATACACATACACAATAAGGAATCAGAAACCGACAAAATTTACATTTTGGTCACTTCACTGATTATGACAGATTAGTCACAATTAGATTTTTAAAATACTTTGGTAATGTGCTTTGGTCATCATAATAAGGAAATTAATTGCAAGTAGGTAAATACTGATATTTTAATTAGATAAGACTTTTACTGAGGATTTAAAACTGATTAATTACTGATGTTAGAAAAGTAAAAAAAAAGGCATCAACACAGCCCAACCCAGTTAAAAATGCTCCCATGATCTCTTTGTAGGAAAGGTATTCAGTATGTTTTGAAAGACATTGATCTTTCTTTTCATTTGGCCAAAATTCAGATGGACAGATCTAATAGTGAGAATTATTACCATTATTATTATGCTATTACGTTTTTCATGTATCCTTACTGTATTGCAAATTAATGTGTAGTGAAAATGTATCCATTACACTGTTAACCTTTAGCGGAGTAGTATTTTGCTATGCTCTGTGTATTTTGTGACCACAGTTTGCAATTTTTCTTTTTGGCAGCTTTCTTTTTGGCAGCTTTGACACTTGATACAAGTGACTGCTGGGTAGCAAATTATTAGTTCTTGTGATAACCTTCAGGGCCAGATTTCCATTATCGGAAGACTGACTTGTCAGAGTGAGAAACAACTGCACTTTAGTTTCTTGCCATCAAGTAAAAGATTTCTGATCATGTCAGATTCTTTGTCAGACTCTGAACCACTTTATGTCTGACCTTTTAGCTGAAATACTTGGTATTCTTTGTGATGTTCTTACATATTACAGTTGTATACGCAAATTAACCCTTACAACCCTATGCTTGAATTTCCTTCGGGATCAATAAAGTATCTATCTATCTATCTATCTATCTATCTATCTATCTATCTATCTATCTATCTATCTATCTATCTATCTATCTATCTATCTATCTATCTATCTATCTATCTATCTATCTATCTATCTATCTATCTATCTATCTATCTATCTATCTATCTATCTATCTATCTATCTATATAATGTGTTTATATTCAATGGCTTCACAGTATGGTCCGGGTCAATTTTGAAACGGTCCAAGAAAATCCTGATAAAAATATGCCAAATTTTGAACTACAGATCTATTTAGAATACATGAATAGCCTGACATTAACAAATTCATTATTAAACGTTGAATGATTTAGATAGCATGAGTGTATTTGTTCGGTTCCACACATGACAGTAATTCTACATTGTTCTAGTAGCTTAAACTTGCTGTTATGAAACAATGCATTTTGCCAAATTAGTGTTAAGGTACCAACACTGCAAAAAGTTCAATTCAGTCCAATTCAGTTATATTTATATAGTGCCAAATTATAACAAAAGTTATCTCATGACACTTTCCATACAGAGCAGGTGCTAGACCGTACTCTTTATAATAATATTATTTACACAGAACCAACAATTCCATCATGAGCAAGCACTTGGATCATCAGGACCCATGTGGGGAAATTATTCTTTTTCTTTATGAAGAAATACAAAAAAGGAGGCTCCTTGTGCAGCCATTTTTAGGGATTATTTTCTTAGATTTAGGGTTTATTGATGTCACACACTTAATAATGGACTTAATGAACTGAAAAAGACAAAGTAGGACACAACAGCAGCATTTTTAACAGCCTGTGACATATTATTGCGGGAAAATACATGTGCTAGAGGCATTTGTGTTACAAAAATGATTTCCATAATTATTGTTGGGGATTCCAAATGTTTTAAAGGGGCACCGAGTTTAAGCTATTAGGGGCGGCTATGGCTCAGGAGGTAGGGCGGGTCCTCCACTAATCAGATGATCAGCGATCAGTGATCCCCATCTAGATCCTCCAGTCTGCATGTCCAAGTGTCCTTGGGCAAAATACTGAACCCCAAATTGCTCAGTGTGTGAATGCGTATGAATGGTTAGCTCCTAAAACTGATGAGCAGCTAATGCCATCAGTGAATGAATGTGCGTGAACCCATATAGACACTTTAAAATAATGAGATATGTAGTGTAAAAGCGCTTTGAGTGGTCGGAAGAAAGGCGCTAAATAAGTACAGTCTATTTACCATTATCAACGATAATCAACACCATTAAAGAAAGGGCATTGATAGCCAGTTAATTTATCGATTGACATTGATTGATATTCAGTCAAATAAAATACACTATGTGTTAAGTTCTGTATGAGATGTTACATATGTTGTGCCATATAATTGTGTTTTATTACCTCACTGTGCAAAGTCAGTGTATGTTTTCTATCCCTCTTGGATCTCTGTTTTTTTGTGATCTGACCACCTGACCTTATTCTTTTTCGGCTCTCTGGTATCAAATTACCAGTAATAATTGTATCGTACATCCGCTTTGTTCACATTTGCCTAAACTGAGGTATAATATCAATTTCAATTTTACTCATGTATCATAATATGATTAATGGTCACACATACACATATTGTAATGGCAGCAGGCTTCCATGTAAGGAGTATTATTTCTGTAAAATTTTACATTGCTATGACAAAATAAGGCTTTAATTAAAATGAACACACAGCAGCTAATTCCCTTAAAAAGTCTTTAATATAGAGCTTTGTACAAGTGACCCTTGCAGTCAGAAATTTTGTAACATGGTAGTAGAGCTAAGAAAAATGTATCTTCTGTCAGGTACATGTAATTACGTTCAAACTTAAATATTCACAAAGAGCGCCTGCTAAGGATGAAAATGAGACTGATACACTTAATTTCTATGACAGTTTATTAATTTTTTTTTCTCTCTTTTTTGGGCATGCAACTGTTTGATGAGATCACCAAAATAAATATTATAAAAGCTAAAATGTTCCTGTTAGATGATCTGGGTTGGTAAAGCTGCATGCTTAAAGGGTGGAAATTAAGGTTTAACTACAGTTCTTTAAATTAACCTGCTGATCTTAATAACCAGTACATACTTTGCCGGTACCCTTGAATTCTGTAGAAAGGTTATCAGTTGCACATTTAAAGGGCCATTAAAAAAAATCAATTTAGTCAAGATGAATTGTAGCAATCTGGGAAGTGAAACAAACGCACAGTACAAATTAGCCAGTAGCTGTATCTGCCCTAATACAAGCCAAGATCTTAGTGTTGATTCCACAGTGTCATCAGCAAGTATGTCTTCAAACCAGTTTTTTACATTCTTATTTGGAAAAGGAGGGCTGAAAGTCAACCAGATAAACAACACAGTAACAGGCAGAGCCCTAAATTGCTGCTGCGTGATACAAAACAGTTTCATGACTGTATGAGCAGCCCTGCAGGCAATTATCACATGTACAGTTCTTCCCAAAGCACAAGTAAGACACACTACAAAAGAGACCCCAACAGCTATCTGAGACCACTCAGATGAGCGTTGGATGGATGGAAAACATTGCAGTGTCATGGTAAAAAGCATTACCATTGTGGAGTTACTGCTATGAGCAGGACTGAGTCTGTTGGGTGATATTTTTACTTTTGTCATGTAGATTCCAAGCAGTAACACAGCTGCCAGAAAAAATCTTGCAGCCCATCTGCTGGTGTCTGTAGGCCTCACACACTCCACCCTGCCTGTGGTAATCACAAGAGATTAGATAATTATGTAACTATTTAAGGAAATTAATGACATATTTGTTTTTTTTTAGTATTACCTGCTTGTGTTACAAATGCTTCTTTTGGACAGTGTGGTGCATATAACTTCGACGGCATCTGTTGACAAGATATGAAAATGTGTTACTGCAGACACACATTCATGCAAATACATTTGGAAACCTGCACATAGCAGATCCTGACATGAGGCTTATTTGATTTTTCTGAGGACATCAGGTTTACTTTGTATCCAGACAGGATCAAGATGATGAATTCTGGAAATGCAGGTCCATGTTCTCTGTACAAAATGTCTTGCAGGATGTTGACCTCAATTCTGCAGATGCAGATACAATCCATTGTTTTCCAGTGGTTCACTAGAACATGGATAATGACGTGGATGCAGTAAGCCACAGATGAAGGACAGATACTTCTATAATTCAAATGTATGGTGTGATTATCAGTCTTTGTCTGCATGAAACACAAACACATATGATCATTAATACATTTCATTATAAATTGCCATGATCAGACATATGTTTTTTTACACAAGATTGGTAATCATTGTGATACACTTCCAAATTCAGATTTCATTTTACATACAATATGATGAATATGATTCTTCTTAACCTCTATCTCTGGCTCTCACCTGTATTATGAACAGAAGACAGCCATTCTTAGACAGGAAATACACCAACAACTGTTGAAACTGACATTTGCAGACATGTCTGTTTTGCTTCTCTCCATTCATAGGCTCCTTCACTCTTTGCAACAGGTTTACACTATTGCCATTGCATTTCAAAGTCACCCTAGGAAAGAGGGCACAGTCTTTTATGGTCCTGTCTTGTGTGAAAATCCCCTTCAAGGCAACATTCATTTTAGGAGATCTAAACAAAGACAGCAGATTACAAACGTCAGTTCATGACTACATTATGTGGCAAATTATCAGATATCCATCCAAGAGTCAGTTTGCATTTTTTGGGGTGGGGTTGTATGAGGTACTTATCCTTATTCAGAGTATTGGCTGCAGTAGATGACAACAATGTTTTGTTTTTAAGATGAGTTAGGATCCAAACTAACATGTTAAAACACTAAAGTCACACAATGACATCTGTCCAATCATGGCAGTGGTAGACCAGCAGCTCGCATGTTCTCTAAGGTAAAATTGCTGCTTTTGTCAAAGGAGTCTGGTGGTTTTCAAGAGAGTAATATAACGGAGTTGGTTCCCTATTGGAAAAGGTTGTCTGAAGTCAAGGTCATGCATTGAAAATTTAAAAAAAAAATCAAAATATAGCGTATATTTAAATTGATATTGGATCTTTTAGCTGGATAAAATATGTTCTGCTGCAGCCCACCTCCACAGCAGGACATTATGAATAATGGATGGATTATTATGGATAAGTAAATCACAAAACCTCATTTCAAGAAATTCCAGTTAACTACTGTCATACATTGCATTAATCGCTCAACTGCTCACCATTTGTTGGCAGACATAAGCTAAACTGGCATTTAAAAAGCAACTAATTGTGAAATGTTGGTGAAATAACAAATCTAACAGTGCAACCTGAAAAGCATAAAAACATAATAAGTCTCTGGGAGACTATACTTTGTATGTAATTACAGTAAATTGATTTCAAATTATAAATGAGTCATAAAAGCTCCTCGAGAGATTGTCTAATTGTCTTTTGAGGGGTCCCTCAATGTGGTGTTAAGACCCCCATAATTTAGGTTGATTCCCCACTGAGGAAATAATTAAATTACAAGGTAATTGCTGATGAATCTGAGGGAAATCACACTGGGTATCCAGGTCCTTGACAAAAAAGGAAAAGCAAGTTAATGAGCAAAATACAAGTGGAGTAAATGGAGAAAACAGAAAACACTGTAATTTACCAACAATTTACTCACCTCTCACTTGTCAGCCTCAGTTTGGTTTTGCCATGAATAGTAGCATTTGTATATGATGCATTTGAGCTGAAGCCCTTTGTCTCTTTATCATGCCCATACTGACTGAGCTCAGTACACTGGTCTGGTCTGAGCCATGTGCCAGATGACACCATCCAAGTGAACAGTGTTAAGAAGACAAATGTGACTGTTCTCATCTCAGAGCCTCGCCTTTGGCACAGCCAGGTTTCTTTCAATGATGTGTTTTATAGCTTCATCTCTGCTACTTAGGTGCAGGAGGCAACTCGGTGGGCCATCCTCAGAGGGACATGCAAATATTATGCGTAGGACCTGAAGGATGTCAGGCATGAAGAATAAATCTGACAAGAATACACATGGGCCCTGTTCCCTAATAACAATCAATCTTGTAGGTTTAGAGTGTTTACCAATTTGGACAAAGCCTTCAGGTTTTTACAGCTGATTCTGCGAACCAACACTAAAACACTGAATGAATTTTCTGTCATGTAAGTCATGTAGTTTATGTATAGTATATATGTCATATTATATGAGGTTGTTGTAACTCAAGTTAATAAGAAATTATCTCAACAGGAAGAAGGAGTGGGCTGAAATGGGTGCAGATTCTACTTTGTTCAGTCACTTCCACATAACCGAAGGATCAAATTCCACAGACTTGATTAAAAGCCAAAACTTGTGTAAAATGTTTATTTAATTTTTTTTTTTGAAGTTATTTCTTTAATAGAATACATACATATGCACTGGTGTATTAAAAAAAAAAAAAAAAAGACATGTATCTGAGTGATGATGCTTTGCAGTGCAAATTAAGATCAATTATTGATCAATGATTAATTTGTGGATGCAATATTGTGTACATATTTGATATATTGATACTAGTATTTCAAGAAGAATGGTTGGTTCCTTTAAATAAGTAAATAAGGAACATTTTAAAATGTCAAATTAACAATGAATATCTTTTGTTTTGCCCATTAAATGCCTTTTGGTGTTTTGCTCTGGCCTCAGTAAAATAACATAACATTTGGGGATAAAAATGCAGAAAAGAAGTCCATAACTGGAGGCCAGAATAGCAAATATCTCTACAGCTACTGTGAACTTCCCAGGAGAGCTGACATATGCTGGGATAAAAGTGATCCAGACTGCACAGAAAATCAGCATGCTGAATGTGATAAATTTGGCTTCATTAAAATTATCTGGTAACTTTCGAGCCAGAAAAGCAAGTAAGAAACACAGGATGGCAAGGATTCCAATGTATCCTAACACAGCCCAGAACCCTACAGGTGATCCGAGGGCACACTCAAGAATAATTTTTTTTTTATAAAGTTTTGTATTTTTGAAGGGAAAAGGAGGTTTGATTGTCAGCCAAAGTATGCAGATTACAACCTGTATGAAAGTGAAGCCCACAACACTGAGTCTCTGCTGTGCAGGCCCAAACCATTTCATCAGATTACTGCCTGGAAGTGTCGCTTTAAAGGCCATTAACACTACTATTGTTTTCCCAAGTACACAAGAGATACAGAGGACAAAGGTGATGCCAAATGTGGTGTGTCGCAGCATGCAGGACCAATCAGAGGGCTGGCCGATGAATGTCAGAGAACATAGGAAACACAGACTCAAAGAGAAGAGCAGCAGGAAACTCAGTTCAGAGTTGTTGGCCCTTACAATAGGAGTTTCCCGAAAGTGGAAGAACACTAATGCTATCATAGTTGTCAAAATCGCCCCCATCAAACAAAAGAATGTTAAAATGATCCCCATGATCTCTGCATAAGACAGAAACTCAGTTGCTTTCAAGATGCACATGTCTCCTCTGGTATTTGACCAATAATCAATGGGACATTTGAGGCATTCCAAAGAGTCTGTTTTTGAAAGAGACAAAAACATTGATCAGGTTCAATGCTAATTAGGGAGAGGGAAAATCACATTATAGACACAGCATAGTGTGTATAAACATGTAAAATGTTTTCTAAATCAAACCTGTAATGTTGCTGATTTCTCCTTCTGCACACGGTATACAGTCATAACAGCAAACAGGTTTTCTTTTCTGCAGGACTTTGCGTTTTCCTGGGGGGCAGCTCTCACTGCACACTGACACAGGCACCTGATGCATGAATAAGTGGAGGAGTTGTATGTGACCTACAGTGTGTTTACTTTTTTGTTGTATAATTTTTATTAAAAAAACAAAACAAAATTAAGTTATAAACCACTACTTTATTCTAAGATGTCATGAGATATTATTGAGTATAGCATTGTGACTGACAACCCAGAAATGTGAAAACAAAGCAATATGAATATGTACCGTATTACTTCCTCCTCCCCACACTGTCTTCACGTCATTCATTACAAATTGACGGTCCTGGGGCAAAGTGGCATCAAAAACACCAACAGTGGCAACATGCATGGTCTCTGAGGTTACATGTTGTAAATTTATAAGTTCATATCTTGCAGGTGGATCTCCATTCTGGTCAAAAGTTACTCTTTCTCCCTGACTTGTTGTGAACTTGACATTCTGTAAATAATGTAGCACCTGAGAAGAGGGAGAGAAGAGAAAAGGGACTTAAGCACAGTGGACTTTTTTTTATTGTAATATTGTGTAATTTCAAATTACAACTAATTTTAATTGATTTATAATCAACATATCATAAATGAATTATTTCTCCCTCACCTGCCATGGTTGAACATGTTTAGTGTCAGCACAGCTCCCATTGTTGAAGGGGCCCTTCCCCTCTTCACATGTGACGAGGTCGTGGAGAGCATGGGCCACTGCATATACCGACTTGTATACATTATTAGTGAATCTCAGCTTAGACACGTCTGTAAAATATGATTCAACATTCTGCAAGCTCTCAAAGCCGTTGCATGGCTTTCTTTGTGTGTTTGAAGTTTCATTCAGAGCACAGTCAAACATATCTTCCCAGAAATCTCTGACAAACTGACTGTAAGGAAAGAGTGAGGGATGGAGCTGCCTCAGGTGCTCCTCCAATCCTGGGATTTTAGCTTGGCTGACAACGAAGCCCAGGGAGCCCACCAGGATGCTGTGTCCTTCACTGTCAGTCAGAGAGTTATCTGTGATCCAGGCGTCACTGCCAACCCACTGCAGTCCTGTAATGTTCTGTCTGTACAACTCTTTTGCAAGCAACTTAATTTCTCTGTGAGACATAAAGGCCACAATGACTTTAGAGGTGGAGTACTTCACAGTTTCAACGACATTTGTTAACTCATGAAGAGGACCACCTTGCTCAAATGCCCGGTAATACTCTATGCACACCTCCTCTTCTTGTGCAGTTTGTATAAATGTGGCAATTCCATTGATACCATACTCATTTTTGTTACTTATTGCCCCCACCCAGGACCAGCCAAAGTGCTTGACTAGCTTCGCCAGGGCTCTGCTCTGGTGATGGTCACTGGGAATAGTTCGGAAGAAGGATGGAAACTCCTCTCTGTCACTGAGGCAAGCACAGGTTGCAAAGTGGCTGAGCTGTGTAAAAATACATTTAGAGAAAGATGAATGTATACACATTAATCATTGAACATTTTCACATACTACAAAATAATAAAATAACTTAATCAATCAAGAAGCTCTTTGAAATCCAGACATATCCCAGATCACTATATCTCAAATGACAGTGAGTTATGATTACACATTTTTGACATTACATGCAATTATAAAGGAGCCCATGTAACATATGGCAACTTGAGTGTTAGATTCACTCTTACTGATTAAAAGTAAAATATTCACCACTGGTATCTGGAACCTTCCAATAATCCGAGCAAATCCCATCGTGGGCGAGGAGCCAGAGTGACCTAGTACAGCCTGTGCAGTATCAGCTTTTGTGCAATTCCTTTCATCTATGATCTCCCTCTGTCCATTGGCTAAATCAATAGCTGACTTAATAATGTTTGTCATTCCACAGGAATTGTATATCTTATAGCCCAGTGTGTGGTTGGGGAGAATAGCAGGATTTTGATTTATTTCCTTGATTGCAAAGATCATCGCCTGGGAAAATTTGAATTCTCTGATATTGATGCTAGAAAAAGGAGACATTTTTTAAAAATAATTTGATTTATACAAAAATGTATTTAACAAAGAAGCACATAAGAGACCAAAAACACATACTTACTGCAGGCACGTTGGAGGATCGGGTAAAGTTTGAAAGGTGTGAACGGTGCCTATGTACCCAGTGCGAAAGGTGAAAATGCCACCTAAGATGAAGTCTCCAGCCTGGGTCAGCTCAGGTGGTTGTGCACTCCCCTGCAGGCGGCAGACAGTCATCCCCCTGCTGATCAGAAGGGCCAGGAAGACCAGCTTGAGCAGTGGCATTGCTTCACTCTGCTGGCTGATCTCTTTAACTTTGCCCCACGTGCCGCCCTTTATACCCTGCCTAGGCCTTTTTAGCCAAGTTCACATTCATGCTCATGTCCGTGTACCTGCTGCCTTAGGGTGTATGGCAAATGAGGCAGGTGCCCCCAGGGAAAGAGAAAAGGGGTATGCAAGAGGCATGCTCAAAAATGTTGTTTATTTGTCCCATTTTTTGTTGAAATCTGATACTTAGCAGCTTCCATGGACCTGATGGATTCTGCAGGTCTCAACACAATTATTCTGTGAATCTCTGCCATATGGTGCTGTCAGCATGATGCCATTATCTTCATGAACCACAGAAGTCAAAAAATTAATAACTGTATTGGTGCTACAAAACTTTGTCATGTTTCCCACACAATAACGATGATATATAATTAGTTTTGGTTTTGATAACTTAGAGGTGAAGTTTATCTGATTTATTGTCACAACAAAGCCACATTTTTTCAACCCCTCTCATCTTTTTTTTTTAATAATTAATTACACTGCTAACAAAAGAGACTATGTCATCCATTTTTTTTCCATTTCTCATTTTTCAGTGTTTTTCAAAAGATCTTATATTGAATCTCTTTCAAAGATCCATATCTTTTGAAGTCCATTTCTTCATACATGTATTGTTCCTATGATTGTCGATCAGTGTTTGGATGATGATGCGAACCATGACCCTGAACCAGATCTAATGTTTTGTTGTTGTTGTTTTTAACATTTTCTAATATGGTATATCTTCATTATAAAGTATGTATCAATCTGTTGATTTCTTGTTTTTAAAAATACAATAGAAATAGAATAGAAATACAATATGTTGCAATGTTTCACATTCTTTTGGCAATGTTGATGCTGCATACTGAAAATAATGAGAGAACAAAGGGAAGTGGAAAAAGCTAAAAACAAAACTGATGATTAATTGTACAATTGCACTGCTTCTCTCAGCCAAATAGAAACTGCAATGCATAAAATGATGTATAACACTAAGTGATGTCATTATTTCACTTTTTATCTAAGTTATTTTGTTGTAAGAAAAATCCAATTTGAATTTACAACAGATAAAATATAGGTAGAAAAAAAGGTAGACCTTCCTGGTGTAATGCAGGCCTATCATACTACATACAGAAAAAAAAATGTTGGGGCTACAACTTTCTAAAGTTTCAGATTGATAGGTCATAGGTCATATTGCATAATGTTTATAGACTGAACCCTTATGGACAGCAGCTGAATGATGACAAATGCTAAGGCACATGGAGGAGATTTAGGGCCTTCATGGTCTCCCTGGGTGCTCTAACTAAACCTGAAACAAGATGTGAGATATGAGAAGTTTTATTACCTGGTTTAAAATGCATTCTTTCTGATAATTCTTTCTTCTTATTGATAAGCCAAACAATGCCACAACACAACAAGCATGATGTCATGATGTCAGAGATGAAAGAAAAAAAAAAGAAGAAGAGACAAGGTCATCAAAACAAACCCTTAATTGATTTAAAATGTAACATTTACGTGTTGTGATAACAATGTTAATTAGTATAGACCCTTGATGCAATATGCCACCTGTGATTCATGTTGTTGTGTTAAAGGATGAAGCAATCTACAATGTTTGATCTCTTGTGTCTGTGTTTGGGGCCCTGGTGCAGCTTTCTCATTAGAGTCAAGCCACTGGGTAATGAAGTCATGCTCACGACAGATGGGGACTTATTTGTCTTCCTCTGTTTTTCTTCTGTGTTGTTTTTGTGTACGTACATGTGTAACCGTTATTTCAGTTGAATTGCGTCATTGTAAATTTGAACTTTGAGTATCAAGTGTGCAAATGTTGTTGTTTTTTTGTTTTTTTTTATAAATGTCAGGGGAACTCTGGGGCTATGTTGCAGGCATCATGTTTTATTGAATCTTATCAATTGAATTACATCATGTCTGGTAATAAAACAGGAAATGAAACAGAGCTCTTTGAATGACAAAATATCTATCTTTTATCTAACTTTAATTACATAGTTATAGTCAGAGCTGTTTACAGAATTTCAGACTTATTTTAGTATTCCCCCTTACTACTTTGGTTCAGTTAAAATTAAATGCTGAAAATATAAATATATAGTGTTGCTTATGGTGCCAGTAGGCATATTTCATGAGGTGGGGAAATAGTGTTTATGCTGCTTATTCATTATAGTGTCAGAAGCTGTATATATGTATATATGAATAGTGCTCTCTGATTCTTCACTTTTATAGTAGCAGATGGGTGTAAAAATCAATACACAATAGAATATAATTAAATATTTATTCACTGAAACAAATTCACATTCATTAAAGGACACTGATATAAAATGAAGATGCACAGACTACATTTTGGTTGCAAAAAAGCAAACATGCAGACAAAGTGCATGACTTATTAAACAACTCATTTAAACAATAGTTAATAATTTATGTCATTTTTAGATGTCTTCCCCATTATATGTTTCTTTGTGTTCTGCTCCGGCCTAAACAAAATTATGTAAGACTTTGGTAGAAAAATGCAGATAAGTAGCCCATAACTGGAGGCCAGGATAGCAAATATCTCCACAGCTACAGTGAACTTCCCAGGAGAGCTGACATACGCTGGGATAAACGTGATCCATACTGCACAGAATATCAGCATGCTGAAGGTGATAAATTTAGCTTCATTAAAATTATCAGGTAACTTTCGAGCCAGAAAAGCAAGAAAAAAACATAGGACAGCAAGCAGTCCAATGTATCCTAACACAGCCCAGAACCCTACAGGTGATCCAAGGGCACACTCTAGTATAATCTTCTCTTTATAGTGGTTCATATTTTTGTAGGGAAAAGGAGGATTGATTGTCAGCCAAAGTATGCAAATTACAACCTGTATGACAGTAAAGGCCAAAACACTGAGTCTCTGCTGTGCAGGCCCAAACCATTTCATCACATTGCTACCTGGAAGTGTGGCCCTGAAGGCCATTAACACTACTATTGTTTTTCCCAGAACACAAGAGATACAGAGGACAAAGGTGATGCCAAATGCGGTGTGTCGCAGCATGCAGGACCACTCAGAGGGCTGGCCGATGAAGGTCAATGAACACAGGAAACACAGAGTCAAGGAAAAGAGCAGCAGGAAACTCAGCTCAGAGTTATTGGCTCGTACTAGTGGGGTTTCCTTGTGGCAATAGAAGACTAGTATTGTGATCATAGTTAGAAAAATTCCCAGCAGAGAAAATAAAACTAACAGTGTTCCCAGGATTTCATTGTAGGCCAAGAATTCTATTGCTTTGGGGATGCAGGCATCTTTCTGCTTGTTGGGCCAATACATCGGCGGGCATTTCATACAGTGTATTGAATCTGAAAAATAAAAAATAAAACAACTTAGAGAAAATGTGGAGTTAAGTCGATGTTTTGTTTGATGTCAACACACATAAAATTGTATTCATGATGTTTTCTTTTTTTCTTTTTTTTTTTTTTTATCTTATGTCATCCGGCATAAGGTACTGTATTTATTGTTGCATATCATTGCATTTCAGACACCATATGAAACACTGGTGCATTGCTTATTTACCTGTTAAATTACTGATCTCCCCTGCTGGACAGGGTAGGCAATCATAACAGCAGACTGGCTTTCCTTTCTGAAGCACCTTATGAGTTCCTGGGAGACAGCTTTTACTGCAGACTGACACAGGCAGCTCCTACACACACAAACAAATTTCATGAACACACTTTGTACACAGTCTATTTAACATTTACCCAAACCTCAGTCTCTGCTTTACCTCTGTTTGTGCATTCCCCCAGAATATTGAGATGTTATTCATGATAAACTGATGACTCTCTGGAAGAGAAGCATCATAAATGCCAACTGTTGCTCCTTCCATGGTTCTTTTGTTTGTCATTTGTAAATTAACAAGTTCATATCTTGCCGGTGAGTCTCCATTACTGTCAAAATAAACCCTTTCTCCTTCCTTAGTGGTAAAATTCACAGTGTTGAGATAGTGCAAGACCTAGGAAATAATAGAGCATTTAGAAAGGGAACAAATTACACTAAATGACATAATAATTCCTTACTGTTAGCATTCTGTCATTCTGTCTAACTAGCTCCTCACCTGCCATGGTTGAATGTTTTTGATATCAGCACAGCTGCCATTTGAAAAGATCCCTTTACCCTCATCACATTTAATCAGATTGTCAAGAGCATGGGCCACTGAGTAAACTGACTTGTATACATTATTAGTGAATCTCAGCTCAGTCACATCAGTGAACTGTGACTCAACCGTCTGCAAGCTCTCAGAGCCGTTGCATGGTTTTCTTTGTATATTTGCAGTTTCATTCAGAGCACAGTCAAATGTGTCTTCCCAGAAATCTCTGACAAACTGACTGTCAGGAAACTGTGATGGATGGAGCTGCCTCAGGTACTCTCCCAGGCCGGGGATTTTAGCTCGGCTGACAGTGAAACCTAATGAGCCCACCAGGATGCTGTGTCCTTCACTGTCAGTCAGAGAGTGATCTGTGATCCAGGCATCACTTCCAACCAACTGCAGTCCTGTAATGTTCTGTTTGTACAACTCTTTTGCCAGCAACTTAATTTCTCTGTGAGACATAAAAGCCATAATCACTTTTGAAGTGGCTCGTTTAATGATCTCTACTATTCTCTGCAACCTATCAGGTGGATCTGATGATGAAAATGCTTCAGAATACTCAGTGCACACTCCATATTCTTGTGCTGCCTGGATAAATGCAGCTATACCATTGAGGCCATAATTGTTATCCACAGCTATAGCCCCAATCCAAGTCCAACCAAAGTGCTTGACCAGCTTTGCCAGTGCTCTGCTCTGGTAGTAGTCACTGGGGATAGTTCTGAAAAAAGTGGGATACTCTTTCCTGTTACTCAGACAGGCACAGGTGGCAAAATGACTGATCTGCAGTAAAAGACAAATATTTTAGTGTTAATAAAAGAGCAGATATCTTACACAGTTATAATTTTGCTGAATAACCTGTAAATATTTCTATCACAGAGCATGCTTAACACAATGTTACATGTGACTCCAGTGGTCTTTTTTCTTAGACTTACCACAGGTATCTGAAACCTTCCAACAACTTGAGCAAATGCAATAGTTGGTCTTGATCCTGAGTGTCCCAAGATAGCTTGCACTGTCTCAGTTTTAGTGCAGTTGTCATTATTGACTTCTGCCTTTACTCCACTCACCAGTGCCAATGCAGCTCTCAGTATGTCCATAGTTCCACAGTTATCATAGATCTTATAGCCAAGCGTAACATTAGGGAGTATATCAGGATTTTTGTTGATCTCATTAATAGCAAATATTGCTGCTTGAGCAAATTTGAATTCTCTAAAATTGAAGCTGGATTGGTGAAAGATAGAATGAAACATATTTATATTGATGTCTCAAATACAGTACAAAATACACATAAACAATTTAAAATATATATAGACCTAACAGTACATACTTCTTGCATTTCCGTACTTTTGGAATTGTCTGAAATGTGTTAATTACATAATCCTGCCCTGTGCGAAATGAAAAAATGCCTCCAATAACAAGGTCACCATCTTGAGCTAGTTCGGCTGGTTGTGCTGAACCTTGCAGTCGACACACAGAGTCTCCTTTCCTCATTACCAGAATCAAAAGGAGTAGCCGAAACAATGGCATTGCTCTGTTCTGTTCTTCAGACCAGGCCAATCTGCTCAGCTCCAGCTCATTGCAGGGCTTTATAAATGTTTACAACTAGGGGGCGTTGTCATGGCTGAGGCTGAACTCAAGTCTCAGGAGACAAGAGGAAACCAATATATACATCAAAGAAAAGTTTGGACACACCTTCTCATACATTTTATTAATTAATCAATCAATTAATCAACCAGACATCAAAACTATCTTTCCTATTATTAATAGATGCCAGTAGATGTTGGTATTCTCTCAATCAGATTCATGAGGTAGTCATCTGGAATACTTTTCAGTTAACATCTGCGTCTTGTTAATTAGTGGGATAATGTGCTTTAGATCGGTTTTGCTCTTCAGAGTTAGTAGTAATTTGCAATACTGTAGTAATCCATATTATAAAAACAAAAAACAAACAAACAAACAAAAAAAAAACACAACTGTCCATAATTACTTTGAAGACATGAAGGACGGTCAAATGAGGACAATTTCAAAAACTTTGAATGTGGCTTCAGGTGCAGTTGCAAAAACCTTCAAACGCTATGATGGAATAGGTTCTCAAGAGGAAGAAAGGAAGACCAAGAGTTACCTCTGCTGCGAATGATAAGTTCATTACACTTACCAGCTTAAAAAATCTGACATAAAACCTGACCAGAGAGTCACAAAGTTCAAGTAGCAGACAGAACTCAAGATCAAGATGAGAGTAGCATGTGCCAAGAAACACCAGGAATATACATTCGGCCAGTGGAAATCTTTACTTTGGTCTGAGTCTCAATTTGACACATTTGGTTCCAACTATGGCTTTGTGAGAGAGGTGAACAGATGGTATCTGCATGTGTGGTCCCCACCATGAAGCATGGAGGAGGAGGTGTGATGGTGTGTGTCCTTATGAAGCTAATTGAGAGTATGCCAAAAGTGTGCAAAGCTGTCATCAAAGGATAAAGAGATAATAAGAAATTTTGAACGTGATTCCATATATTATTTCATAGTTCTGATTTATTCAGCATAATATATAATGTAGAAAGTAATACATGTAAGAAAGAAAAACATTGTATTTGCACACTTGTACATTGTGTAATTATTATAATGGCACTAGAATCTTTGCCAATATAATATTTTCTTTAGAATAATTTTGGGGCCCCCTTCCCCATCATATTCTTTTTTGTATTCTTCTCTGGTTTCAGTAAGATAATGTAACATTTTGGGATAAAAATACAAATGAGCAGTCCAAAACTTGAAGCCAGAATAGCAAATATCTCCACAGCGACACTGAACTTCCCAGGAGAGCTGACATATGCTGGAATAAAAGTGATCCATACTGCACAGAATATCAGCATGCTGAAGGTGATAAATTTGGCTTCATTGAAATTATCAGGCAGTTTCCGGGCCAGAAAAGCAAGAATAAAACACAACATGGCCAGAAGTCCTATGTATCCAAGTACAGCCCAGAAACCTATAGCTGACCCCAGAGCACACTCTAAGATTATTTTGTCCTTAAACTCCTTAAAATTCTTAAAGGGAAAAGGAGGAGAAATTGTTAACCAGAGAATACATATGATAACTTGTATAAGAGTGAACCCCAGAACACTGAGTTTCTGCTGTGCAGGCCCAAACCATTTCATCACATCACTACCTGGAAGTGTGGCCCTGAAGGCCATTAACACTACTATTGTTTTCCCCAGAACACAAGAGATACAGAGGACAAAGGTGATGCCGAATGCAGTGTGTCGCAGCATGCAGGACCACTCAGAGGGCCGGCCAATGAAGGTCAGAGAACACAGGAAACACAGAGTCAAGGAGAAGAGCAATAGGAAGCTCAGCTCAGAGTTGTTGGCCCTGACAATGGGAGTCTGTCTGTATCTGAAGAAAATGAATGCCACAACAGCAGTCATGCATGTTCCAAATAAAGAGGCTGCAGTGAGCAGTGCTCCCATAATCTCTTCATATGATAGAAACTCTGCCTCCTTCTTTACACAGGCATCTCTTCTCTCATTTGACCAAAACTCAGGATGACATCGGACACAGGTGATAGAATCTGAAAAGTAATATTGGATCAGGTGTTAGATTTAATCAATACTCCTTTTTGCATCTTTTTTTTTTACTTCCAGATTAAATAAATGACATGGTATCATCATGAATGATTTGGATTATAAGCACAAGATACAGTACAATGATGAGTTACTCATTTTTTTTGTTTGGTTTCTAAAGCACACCCACATCATGAGGTGCTCAAAGAGGCTGGTTCTGACTAATCTCAAATTTTGCCACCCACACTGGACCATCTCCAATTTGCCTCCCATTAAAACAGGTGCACAAATTACACCATCACCATGGAGCTACACCCTGTCCTCTCCCACCTTGACAATAGTAAAAGCTGTCAGAATCTTTGTGAATCAACTTGAACAAATTCTTCATCTACGCCATTAACCTCTCTTCCTCCCTAACTAGACTGCTTAAAAAGGCTGTACCTTTAGCAAGCACTTTTTTACTAGATATAAGTAATATCCATTATGACTAATGGATATGACTGTCTTCATTATCAGTTAGTTAGCTATATTCAAGCACTCCTTAAGGACATAAAAACTTCTCTCCCTTTCTCTATTTTAACCAGTTGCAGCAGATGGCCTGAGCCAGGTTTGGCTCATAAATAGTTTTTCCTTGCTACTGACACCAAGTGCTTGTTCATGGTGGGAATTGTTGGGTCTCTGTAAATAATATTATAAAGTACTGTCTAGACCTGCTCTTTATAGAAAGTGTCACGAGATAAATTCTGTTATGATTTGGTGCTATATAAATAAAATTGAATTGAGTCAATATGGATTGTTTGCGTGCTTAAAAAACGACATAATTACTATGTAATCCCTGAAGGAACTACCACTGTGTGCTTGAAAGCATTGTACAAAACCATGCCACTCCATTAAAATTAGCATGGGAGATTTTTGTTTTGTCTTCCATTAAATATTACTACACCTGTACTGTTGCTTATTTCTCCCTCTGCACATCTTAAACAGTCATAGCAGCAGACAGGCTTTCCTTTCTGCAGAACCTTGCGAGTTCCTGGGGGACATTTCTCACTGCAAACTGACACAGGCACCTGCATGAACAACAATGCGAAAAATGTATGCGCATTTACTTTGATAGGTGTTGTCTTTACAAGCATCTATTATTCATTTTGCATTGATGTATTGAGACCAAACATTATGATACAGAACAAATAATTAGCAACAATAATAATACAAACTGGCTTTTAATTGACAACATGCATTCTAAGCACAGCAAGCTTACCTGTTGAGAGTTTTGTGCCCATATTAAAGTCTTATTTTGCAGATTCATCTGTTTGTCTGCAGGTAACGATGCATCATGAAGACCAACTGTGACAAAGTCCACAATGCCATTTTCTGATGGCTGCCAGTTTATAATTTCATACTTTGCTGCTGGGTCTCCATTTTCATTAAAGTAAACCTCATCTCCTTCCTTTGTATTGAACTGAATCTTTTTTATGTGCTGTAAAATCTAAGAAGATATGCATAATTGTACATTGCTGTCTGACAAACAAAATGCTGTAGGTGTATTATCTCAACAGCATGACAGACTTTGTTGCTGACTGACGGCAACAATTTATTTTTCAACAGGCACGACATTTTTTGTTAATATAACTTAATCAAAAAACGAAGTCTGTTCAACTCACCGTAAAAGGATCTAGCTGCACATTGTTGTTACATGTTTTATTACAGCTGAGAATACTATGAAGTGCATGGGCCACAGCATATACTCCTTTGTACACATTATAAAAGATAGGCATGAGTGACATATCAGTGAAGCTGTTTTGCACTTGAGTCACATCTTCACGTCCAGTACATTCTCTCTCATTCCCTGCTGATGACTTTGACTGCTTGAACTTACAGCTAAATAATGCCTCCCAAAACTCTGTAAACATTTCATTACTAGATGTATTGAGTGGCTTCACATCCAACATGAACTCTCTCATGCCACTGACATGTGCTTTGGGGATGGAGAGGCCTATGGCACCATCCAGAATGTGATGTCTATCCATGGCTGCAGTTTGGGAATCAAAGATCCAGCCTTCACTGCCTACCCACTGGTACCCAGTCAAGTTATGGTTAGACAGCACATGTATTAACACATCCATATCCATGTGGGAGAGGAAAGCAACAATCACCTTTGAAGTGGAAGCTTTGATAATGTCAACTATCTTTTGTATTTTGTCTGGTGGATCTGTTCTAAAGAATGGCACAGAGTACTCTAGACAGATGTCAAGCTGCTTGGCAGTTTCTATAAATGTGGCCATGCCATTATTGCCATAATCATCATTTGTTCTAATAGCTCCAACCCAAGTCCAACCAAAGTGCTTGACTAACTGAGCCAGGGCTCTGCTCTGGTAGTAGTCACTGGGTATTGTCCTCAGGAAGGATGGGTACTTGGTTTTATCACTGAGACAAGCACAAGTAGCAAAGTGGCTGATCTAAAAGAAAAAATGGTATTCTGTGGTAAAGATATAAAATATAATACATTTACACCACACTGCAATATTGAAAAACAAACAAAAAACAGTTTGGTATGACAAGCTGTGAGAATTACAGAATAATAATATATTTTTTGCTAACATCTTTTCATTTTTACCCACCAGTGGGATATGAAAAGGTCCAATGACGGTAGATATAGCCATGCAAGGAGAAGAAGACGTTTCTCCCATAATGGCCTGCACTTGGGCAGGTCTGGTACATGGTGCCTCGGTGGGTGCAGATACATCTTCATTACCATTAGCCAAGGCCAGTGCGACCCTCACACCTCTGGCTATGGAGCCACAGGCATCATACATCTTATAGCCCAGAGACGTGCCAGGCAGTAGATCTGTGTTATTATTGATCTCCTCTATGGCAAAGAGCATAGCCTGGGCAAATTGGAACCCTCTGAAATTCAAACTTGATGCAGACAGGTATAAAGAGTTGAAATTTCAACCAATTTGTCTTAAAATTGAAACAATTACACATTAAATGGAATAATTTGATGATATCAACACACAAAACATGGATTATAGCTGATGTTAACTTTCAATTAGATTACCCTTTTTTGTTCCTGTTATTGATACATACTTCCTTTTAGATATGTTACATTTATATAGATTTCCTAGTATAATTTACCTGGTGCATTGCAGTGGCAGTGGTCTGTGCATGTAGGTGTCCTGTCTGTCTTTCCATCTGCTGTGGAAAGAGAATATTCCCCCCAACATAATGTCCCCATCCTTGGATATCTGGGGGTTCTCAGGATCCCCTCTCTGTCTGCAGACCGGCTCTTCAGCCTGAGAGATAGATGCCACCAACAACAGCTGTAAGAGTGCCCAACCCTGCTCTGGCCATCTCTGAGTGGACGTCATAATGTCTGAAAGAACTAAACCACTGGGTGGCATCACATGTACCTCACTGTAAATCAAATGCTTACACTGGTATTTATATACTTTGGAACGGCATTAAAAATAACAATGATGTTTTATCTCTGTTGTGGGGTGAGAGGAGGGAGGTGCCAAAACAGACTTAAGAACAGTTTAAAAAAACAACAAAATTGTGTTCAACAAAATATTTTCTTTAATCTGTGAAAACAGAGGATCTTGTTGTTGTTGCTGTTGTTTATTATTATTATTATTATTATTATTATTATTATTATTATTATTATTATTATGAACCAACACATAACAAAACAGAACAGACATAAGACAACATAAATCATCAGTTTCTGAACAGACAAACTAACTACAAACTAACTAACAAAAAGTAACATTGTATGTTGGAACAAAAAACAGCAAACTTAGGACATTACAGTGGGGTAGTTTAGTGGCCAAAATGTGTATTACAACAACAACATACTTTTAAATTTAATTATTCTAAAATTCACCTTTTACAGATGGAAGGAAAGATAACAATATAACAGAGGACTATATACTATATTCATGAAGCAGATTCAAAAGCAGATGCAGTGATCAGAAATCGCTTGTAAAGAGTTCTTAAACGAGGGTAACAGGTGAAGGTATGCACAGACCCGTAAATTTACAACTAGTTCCAGTCACCCAGAATTGAAAACTGGAATAGCAATGGCCCTTATAGGAACAACTACACTAATGCATTTGCTAAAGATAAGTTGTGGTTTCAGTTGGCCATACTGAGTAGTGAAAGGAGATATCAAAGAGTTTTGTCAGTGGTGGTTTTATTTGGTTACAGTGGCCCTGTCATCTTGTATGGAGTGAAATAGTACAGTTTACAGTACTACAGTGAAGTGCTGAAAGGCTCATTAAATTTGGAGAATTTGCCCCAAATTCTCATTTGAAATGCATGAATGAATTGATGTTTTGGTATCCTTCTAAATGCTCTACACTGTTCACCAGCTAGGCTAGTCGCTAACAGTTAGTCTGATAATGGGTTGTTCCGTTCGTTTTGATAAACAGCCTGCTATGGTTGCCTTAAGGCCAACAACAATTCAAGGGTTGTGCAACTGCTCTCTGCACAGGCAGACAGGCCAGCTAACATATCATTAGCTAACACATGCTTCTTTATACTCACTTATACAACACTATCCACCCCCCAAAAAAACATCCAATCCAGCTCAATGCACAGCAACTTGAGAAAACACATTTCAATAGACAAAACACATGCAAATTAAGGAAACATATTCAACATTTTGACAACAGATGCATTTAGAACAATTCAGCAAATTCTGTGAGAAATCACAATCAAATACAGAAACATATAGGAGTGACAACAAGATAATACACGGAATACACATAAGTGTTAGGCCTACAGCTGGGCCCCCTGACCATCCTTTTTGTTTCAAAATGTTATTGATATTAGTTATCGATATGTGGTGTTGGAAAATTATGTAAAATGCTGGCTTTTTTGGTGGGACAACAAGCATGTCAAGCGGGACAACTGGACTATGTGGGGTTGTCCGGTAAAAGCTGATGCTTTTACCCAAAGCGACTTACAGGGAGCAATTTGGGGTTCAGTATCTTGCCCAAGGACACAACATGCAGACTGGAGATCGAACCACCGATCATCTGATCAGTGGCCGACCCGCTCTACCTCCTGAGCCACAGCTTTCCCATATCATAATAGTCCAACCACAAAGCTTTAATGGGAGGTTTTGTTTTGTTTGTTTGTTTTTTCTTTTTCTTTCTTTCTTTTTTTCTTTTTTTGGCAAATGGCCAAAATGGGTTAACTTTGGGAAAATTAAAGATAAAGACACAAGGGAGAACATGCAGACTCCAAAAAGGCCCCAGCCAAGGTCTGTACCAGGAAACACCTTGCTGTGATGTGATCTGTTATTTCAAATAAAAAACCTGGTTCTAATTAAATAAAGAATTGATGGTAAAACAATAGGAAATTCCAAAATGCTCATGTGGTTGACATATTTTCAAGCAGCACTGTATGTATCTCAATATGCTAGTTATAAGTGAAAAGATGTGTGTGTGTGTGTGTATTTTATATATCCCCTTAGAGGGATTGGTCACCCAAATCAATACAAAATGTCCATCCATTAATTTTCTTGTGCTTATTTTTGATTTGGTAGTGCTGACTCTCATCCTATCTCTGGCAACCTCTGCCAGAGATATGGGCTAGGTTTTCCCTGAGTCTTCAGACTCTGCTTCCTTCACAAAGCAACGTGCCGTTGGTGCACAAAGTGCTCTTTCCACCATCCGACAACATCCTCAGCACGGGCCAGCACTTCCTTGGGGTCAACCAAAAGTCCTTGTCCATGGCCTTCCCAAACTCTTCCCATACCCAGGTTTTTACCTCTGTGATTCTTTCTTCAGCTTGACAGGCACCAACAATGAAGGTTTTGAGCATGGTCCACTCAGATTCCATATCCACAACCTCCCCTGGGATGCACAAAAAATTCTTCTGGAGGGGTGAGTTGAGGACCTCATGGTTAGGGGCCTCCCCCAGACATTCCCAGGTCACCATAACTAAATATTTTGGTTTGCCAGGTCTGTCCAGTATTCTTCCTCCGCCATTTTCTCCAGATCACCAACAGGTAGTGATCAGTTGACAGCTCTACTTCCCTCTTTACCCTGAGACAAGAAGTCAACCATCAACCTACGCCCTGAGGTGGTCTGTTACCAAGTATTTTGAGAACATTGTTGATGTTGACTTTATTATTTGGTTCTTGAAGAGGTGCTATTTTTTCAGGACAAAATAAAAAAAATCAAGTGATGAATGTCTTTTGCTTTAAAATTTAAAATGTGTTACCATAGATATACCCCTGATAAGCGGAAGGAAATTGATGGATTGATGGATGGTTGATATGACTGTATATTACTTTGTATAATTGTTTTTTAGACTAGGACTGGTATACCTTTGCCATATTATTTTAAATTTTTAGAATGATTTTGGTGCCCCCTTCCCCATCATATTCTTTTTTGTATTCTTCTCTGGTTTCAGTAAGATAATGTAACATTTTGGAATAAAAATACAAATGAGCAGTCCAAAACTTGAAGCCAGAATAGCAAATATCTCCACAGCAACACTGAACTTCCCAGGAGAGCTGACATATGCTGGAATAAAAGTGATCCATACTGCACAGAATATCAGCATGCTAAAGGTAATAAATTTGGCTTCATTGAAATTATCAGGCAGTTTCCGAGCCAGAAAAGCAAGAACAAAACACAACATGGCCAGAAGTCCTATGTACCCAAGTACAGCCCAAAAGCCTATAGCTGACCCCAGAGCACACTCTAAGATGATTTTGTCCTTGGACTCCTTAAAATTCTTGAATGGAAAAGGAGGAGAAATTGTTAACCAGAGGATACATATGATAACTTGTATGAAAGTGAAACCCAGAACACTGAGTTTCTGCTGTGCAGGCCCAAACCATTTCATCACATTACTACCTGGAAGTGTGGCCCTGAAGGCCATTAACACTACTATTGTTTTTCCCAGAACGCAAGAGATACAGAGCACAAAGGTGATGCCAAATGCGGTGTGTCGCAGCATGCAGGACCACTCAGAGGGCCGGCCAATGAAGGTCAGAGAACACAGGAAACACAGACTCAAGGAGAAGAGCAGCAGGAAGCTCAGCTCAGAGTTGTTGGCCCTGACAACAGGAGTTTGTCTGTATCTGAAGAAAATGAAAGCCACAGCAGAAGTCATGCATGTTCCAAATAGGGAGGCTGCAGTGAGCAGTGCTCCCATAATCTCTTCATATGATAGAAATTCTGCCACCTTCTTTACACAGGCATCTCTTCTCTCATTTGACCAGAACTCAGGATGACATCTCACACATGTGATAGAATCTGAAAAATAACATTGGAGCAGGTGTTTAGATTGATTATAAAGTAGTAGTAGTAGATTAGTATAAAAATAAATTATTGATGATTGATTATTGATGGTAAAACAAATTTTAGATTTCTGTCAGTGTGAATGGAAAATGTAAAGATTCAGTGCTACGTTTTCCTTGAAATAGCAGACAACCTTGGTATGTTCAGGGTCATTTGAAAGCTTGGAATTTCTATTTTCCAGTGCTACCAAGGATGTTATTGTAGACAAGAAAAGTATGCCAAATTTATTGGTCAAAGTTCCTCTAATTTTTATATAATTTTTATTTGTTTGACTTAATTGTTAAATACTTTGTCAAAAATATACTGGTCAACATACAATTTGCCTACAGATTCTAAAGACTTCCATCGTGATCTTTTGTAACTACACCACATGTGAACCATGTACTGCGTCTATCAGCATTAGCCTTATAAATATAGTATATATATGAAAGGTATCATGCTGATGTGTTTTTCAAATTTTCAGGGCTATAGCCCAAACACAATTTTCATTTGCTCTCAATGCATTTATTCACATTAATGATCTGTATGCTCAGATACCACTAGGAGGAGACAATAAAATACTGTCTGTCTTTTTGTAACTTGAGTGACCCAACCTATTAATGACCATTTTTTATAATTAACTTATAGTTTGTTATAGTATCACGACATTATTAATTAATTCAATAAAGTTTAACATATAACTCAACAAATTAGTCATTTCTGACCCTGTGACTCATAGTGGTTGGACCAAATAATACACTGCTGAAAATCCATGTCAGAATCATTCCCCTCCTATCCCATGGGTGTGTACCAAGAAATTTAAAATTTATTTGGCTGAGAACAACACACATTGTTCCAATTTTCTCAGGAAATCTCTCATTTCTCTATAAAAAAAAAAAAAAAAAAGAAATAGTAATTTGTAGTTCAATGGTATTCCATTTCTATTTTGGGACTTCATATTTGATATGCATTTCCAAGACATACATCAGGCAGCCTATTTGTTATTGGTTAGTTTATTTTTATAATTTTTATGTTATTATAAAGAGTACAGTCTAGACCTGCTCTGCATGGAAAGTGTCATGAGAAAACTTTTGTTATGATTTGGCACTATATAAATAAATTGAATCATTGAATATTTTTGGTATCATGATCTTGATATTTTTTTGTTGCTTAAAAAACATAAAACGTATAAAGTTTGTCATTTTGTAACATTGGCATGACAACTTGTCTTGAATTCACTACACCTGTACTGTTGCTTATTTCTCCCTCTGCACATCTTAAACAGTCATAGCAGCAGACAGGCTTTCCTTTCTGCAGAACCTTGCGAGTTCCTGGGGGGCATTTCTCACTGCAAACTGACACAGGCACCTGCATGGACAGAATAAATATAAGAAAAATGTATGTAATCAGGCTGTGTTGAAACCAAACATATGATACAGTCATAATCACCAATGGGATATACAATTATAACAACTTTCATTCACAATTATTGACCATATGGTAGCTTACCTGTTTTGAGTTCTGTGCCCATATTAAAGTCTTATTTTGCAGATTCAGCTGTTTGTCTGCAGGTAAAGATGCATCATGAAGACCAATTGTGACAAAGTCCACAATGCCATTTTCTGATGGCTGCCAGTTTATAATTTCATACTTTGCTGCAGCGTCTCCGTGCTCATCAAAGTAAACTTCATCTCCTTCCTTTGTTTTGAACTGAATCTTTTTTGTGTGCTGTAAAATCTAAGAAAATATGCATCACTGTAGATCATTATCTGACTCTCAACAGCATGATAGACTGTAACAATTAATGTTTTAGTATACTATTTTAAACAGTTTTCTTGGTCTATGTTTGCCGTTCAACTCACCATAAATGGATCTAGCTGCACATTGTTGTTACATGTTTTATTACAGCTGAGAATGTTATGAAGTGCATGGGCCACAGCATATACTCCTTTATACACATTATAAAAGATAGGCATGAGCGACATATCAGTGAAGCTAGTTTGCATTACAGTCTCATCTTCATGTCCAGTACATTCTCTCTCATTCCCTGCTGATGACTTTGACAGCTTGAACTTACAGCTAAATAATGCCTCCCAAAACTCTGTGAACAGTTCATTACTAGATGAATTGAGTGGCTTCACATCCAACATGAACTCTCTCATGCCACTGACATGTGCTTTGGGGATGGAAAGGCCTATGGCACCATCCAGAATGTGATGCTTATCCATGGCTGCAGTTTGGGAATCAACGATCCAGCTCTCACTGCCTACCCACTGGTATCCAGTCAAGTTGTGATGAGACAACTCATGAATAACCATGTCCATATCCAAGTGGGAAAGGAAAGCAACAATCACCTTTGAAGTAGAAGCTTTGATAATGTCGATTATCTTTCGTCTTTTGTCTGGTGGATCTGTCCTAAAGACAGCTACAGAGTACTCGAGACAGATGCCAAGTTGCTGGGCAGCTTCTATAAATATGGCCATGCCATTATTGCCATAATCATCATTTGTTCTAATAGCTCCAACCCAAGTCCAACCAAAGTGCTTGACTAATTGGGCCAGGGCTCTGCTCTGGTAGTAGTCACTGGGTATTGTTCTGAGGAAGGATGGGTACCTGGTTTTATCACTGAGGCAAGCACAAGTAGCAAAGTGGCTGATCTAAAAGAAAAAATGATATCCCAGATAAAAATAGAAAACATTTACACAGCCAGCACACTGCAATTGCTTAAAGGCCCCTTTGCTATGATCATATGAACAGAAAAAATAATGCTTATTTTTCAAAAATATAATTTACATTTATACTAATGTTACCAACCATTGGGATATAAAA
The DNA here is from genome assembly GCA_946959425.1 of Argyrosomus regius. Classification (NCBI taxonomy): domain Eukaryota; kingdom Metazoa; phylum Chordata; class Actinopteri; family Sciaenidae; genus Argyrosomus; species Argyrosomus regius. The sequence continues at coordinate 10,714,360 of OX336889.1, forward strand.
GGGTCCGATGACAGTGGCTATAGCCATGGAAGGAGAAGAAGAAGTCTCTCCCATAATGACCTGCACTTGGGCAGATCTTGTACATGGTGCTTCTGAGGGCTCAAATTCCATTTCATTACCATTAGCCAAGGCCAGAGTGACTCTTACACCTCTGGCAATGGAGCCACAGATATCATAGATCTTATAGCCTAGGAGAGATGCCAGGCAGTAGGTCTGTGCTGTTATTAATCTCCTCTATGGCAAAGAGCATAGCCTGGGCAAACTGGAATTCTCTGAAATGCAAACTTGATGCAGACAGTTATATTCAGCTGTAATTGCAAACAATTCATCCTGAAAGAATAGCATTGTGACTGAAAGCATTTGTTTCTTATTTCTAACTTCAGTATACAGTCTGACAACCTTTTTTGTATGTTTCTCAGTTCCCACTTTGAATAGAAATATTTTTATGGCATAATTTACCTGATGCATTCCAGTGGCAATGGTTTGTGCATGTAGGTATCGCGTCTATCTTTCCAGGTGCTGTGGAAAGAGAAGAGCCCTCCCAACATAATATCCCCATCCTTAAATAGTTGGGGGTTCTCAGGATCCCCTCTCCACTTGCATACTGGCTTTTCAGCTTGAGAGAAAGATGCCACCAACAACAGCTGTAAAAGTGCCCAACCCTGCTCTGGCCACCTCTGTGCAGGTGTCATACTGTCTGACAGATCTATATACCACTAACTATAGCCTTAACTCATCCGTTACGTAAATCAAAATGACCTGCACTGCTATTTATACGCTTGTGAGCAGCATAAACAATCATGATAGAACAGTGATGTTTTATCTCTGTGGACCTCCCTGGTGGGGCGAGAGTAGGGAAGTGTCCAATCACCACAAGAGATTTGGGCCTTAGTCTATTTGAAATATCTTAACTGTCATCCTAAATGTTAACAGATGTGAATATTCATTTGTGCGGTTCAAAGTTTTTATTTTTACATTAACATTTGAATGTTATGGAGGAACAATTGATTATTGAATTCATAATTACAAGTAAAACATAATGTAGAATTTGATAATGAAAGTTGAGATAGTTTGAGTTATTAGGCTTACATTATTTTGAGTTATCAGGCTCACAGTGTGGGAACCATATGGTCTAAAATATATAATATTTTTGCCCTGATTTTAGCTATTTAGGTCTCCAATAACTCTGATATAATAACTATCTGACAGTTGGTTCTGGCTAGGTAGCATACTCAGTGCCTTTAGATTTGTTTTGGTGCACAGTACGGTGGCCCAGAGTGCAACACAATGCAAATAACAACTGCAAATAGACAAATTGCGTAAATGAGCTAAAATACAAATCTTTTTATGTGTCCCAGTTGTGAACATCCCCAAATTCATGCCTCAAATACAAATAAACCATGTAAATACAGTATGTGCCTAAGTTGTGTTAATTGCGTAATCCTGCCTATTGTAAAATGATAGAAATTATGCCAATAAGAAGGTCCCCATCTTGGGCCAGTTTAGCCGGTTGTGCTGAGTGAGCCTTGCTGTCAGCACACATGTATACAGTATTTACACCGTATATTAAATATTACATTGTATCATTTTATGCTGTCATCTCAATATGCTATGTCATGGGTTCCAAAAGTTTTAACCTAGGTTTAAAACCAAAGGTGACCAAGCCAGTCGATAGCTTTATCTTTAAAAGCTGCTTAAATCTGTTTCGTAAACGCACACACTGTAATGTGTTTTTTGCTTACTGTTTATGTTGTTATTTAGAATTTTAACTTAGTTTCAGTGTTTTAGTGTTTTTATGTCATTATTTCCTGTTTTATCTTTCTAGCTTTCATTATACAGTTCCTCTGGTTTTGAAATATGCTTTAAAAATAGGGTTTACTTACTTACTTTTCCTCCAGTGACCCCTTTTGTACAATGACTACTTACCCTTGCACCTGACTGACTGAGTGACATATTTTATGCATAACTCATAACACAATAACAGTGGGACATTAATGGAAAAATAAGTGATTTTGAGATATATTGAATAGATTATTTGAAGTGAATAATGAATCAGCCATTAATTTTTGTGATATCATGAGAAATCTTTAACACAATTCTCTCTCTGTATTACATTTATTTTTTTATTATTATTTAACAGTCATACATGCTTAATAGGCTTTTTTTGAGACCGTTTAGCTGAGAGTGACGACTCTTTGAATATAGCTTCTGTTCAGGTCTTCACAGTGACCTTATCCTGTTAGAATTATATTAAAGTTTATGTCTTGAATTATAATCTTAACTTTAAAAATAACAATTTCATTTGTTCACCGAAAAGAAAGAAACAAATGCTGAGATATAGGGCAACTGTATATATTTTTAGAAGGTTGTCTTACATCCCTTAAAGTCAAGAAGGCCTCGAGACCCCAGTTAGGGGGAACCAGTTTGCTGTATCACAATTTAAATGATGTCTCTTACATTGGGATAATAATACAGTAGTACAGTGCAAGACTTGCATTATTATTACACATATTAAGTTATATTTCAGTTTTCAGGATGATTTTGGTGCCCCCTTCCCCATCATGTTCTTTTTCGTATTCTTCTCTGGTTTCAGTAAGATTATGTAACATTTTGGAATAAAAATACAAATGAGCAGTCCAAAACTTGAAGCCAGAATTGCAAATATCTCCACAGCAACACTGAACTTCCCAGGAGAGCTGACATATGCTGGAATAAAAGTGATCCATACTGCACAGAATATCAGCATGCTGAAGGTGATAAATTTGGCTTCATTGAAATTATCAGGCAGTTTCCGAGCCAGAAAAGCGAGAATAAAACATAACATGGCCAGAAGTCCTATGTATCCAAGTACAGCCCAGAAGCCGACAGCTGAACCCAGAGCACACTCTAAGATTATTCTGTCCTTGAATGTATGAAAGTTCTTGATGGGAAATGGAGGAGAAACTGTTAACCAGAGGATACATATGATAACTTGTATTAAAGTGAACCCCAGAACACTGAGTTTCTGCTGTGCAGGCCCAAACCATTTCATCACATCACTACCTGGAAGTGTGGCCCTGAAGGCCATTAAGACTACTATTGTTTTCCCCAGAACACAAGAGATACAGAGGACAAAGGTGATGCCAAATGCGGTGTGTCGCAGCATGCAGGACCACACAGAAGGCCGACCAATGAAGGTCAGAGAACACAGGAAACATAGGCTCAAGGAGAAGAGCAGCAGGAAGCTCAGTTCAGAGTTGTTGGCCCTGACAACAGGAGTCTGTCTGTATCTGAAGAAAATGAATGCCACAACAGCAGTCAAACATGTTCCAAATAGGGAGGCTGCAGTGAGCAGTGCTCCCATAATCTCTTGATATGATAGAAACTCTTCTTCTTTCTTTACACAGGTATCTCTTCTGTAATTTGACCAGAACTCAGGGTGACATCGGACACACGTGATAGAATCTGAAAAGTAATATTAAAACAGGTGTTAGGCTTGCTCAGACTACCTACCTTTCTTGTCTTTAAGTTGCATATTTTCTTTGCCTACAAGACAGACATGACATGACATGATTAACCTTATGACAGCTGCATGGTGTCATCATAAAATATTTAGATCATATAAGTATAAGATGAAGATTTTTTTATTTTTATTTTATGCATTTTCAGGAAGAAACATTGACTTTTAGTGGATAAGATAATCTGCAAGCTTACATACCACTAGGAGATGTCCGGATAATATGTACTGTATGTTAATTTTTAATTTGAATGAGTTGGCCTTTAATGACCTTTTTTTTATAACATGAGGTGTGACAGCAGTTAGGAGTAAAAAAAAAAATTCTAATTAGAAATTAGTCATTTGTCGTGTACAAAATCTTGAATAAAAGTCCTCTTTGTCCAAGACTGAATCAAGACCCAGTAAAAATGCGGCTGATAAGACCATCAAAAAAACATTAAACGATTAAAAATTGGTCTCACAATTTTTCATACAATTCTATTGTTTTTTACTTGGCTTAAAGTGACACTGCTCAGTTTTAGAGTGTACTTTCACTGTCGTAGATAATGACAGCTGTATTATATTACTTATGATCAAAAACTTGACAACGTTGCCAACACCTGGCTCTGGTTTTGACATGACACTGGCTCCTGTTCTCACACCTAACAAATGGAGCTAACATTAGCACACATATGTATATAGCATATACTGTACACGTTAAGTTTGTGGCAATTTACTTTACTGGAACTCATTCACAGAGAGTTGAGGCTGAGCAGCCAGAGGACATCAGAGGGAAAATATTTTTATCCAGTTTCACCTAAATCTGTAAAATAGTTTGTGGTGCGCTGCAAAGATACTCAGTGTAAGAACAGGGCACAGAGTGACAATGACAGAAGCACCATTTGCCCTATTATGTGATAGTGTAGTTTATACTGGAAAAGTTATACAGTGTTGCTTGATAATACTCTATAATTACTGTATAATCCATGCTTTTGAAATCAGATCACACAACTATGTAATTTTTAAAAGTTACCCTTTTCCCTTTTGTTTTCTCACATTAAACATTACTACACCTGTACTGTTGCTTATTTCTCCCTCTGTGCATTTTAAACAGTCATAGCAGCAGACAGGCTTTCCTTTCTGTAGAACCTTGCGAGTTCCTGGGGGACATTTCTCACTGCAAACTGACACAGGAACCTACACGAATAACAATGAGAAAAATGTATATAGTCACTATGACAATGTTATTCATTTTACAATAACTTATACTTTTATGAAAATCCAAATAGATGTTCATTCACAATTACAGCAATCATATGGTAGCTTACCTGTTGTGAGTTCTGAGCCCAAATCAAAGACTTATTTTGCATAATCATTTGTTTGTCTGCAGGTAAAGATGCATCATAAAGACCAACTGTGACAAAGTCCACAACTCCACTTTCTGTTGGCTGCCAGTTTATAATTTCATACTTTGCTGCTGGGTCTCCATTTTCATTAAAGTAAACCTCATCTCCTTCCTTGGTTTTAAATTGAACTTTTCTTATTTGCTGTAAAATCTAAGAAGATAAGCATCAATGTAGATCATAATCTGGAAACATTTTGTAGGTCTTACGTAACTATAATTCAAGTCTTTGGTGTTCAACTCACCGTGAATGGATCTAGATTAACATTGTTGTCACATGTTTTATTACAGCTGAGAATACTATGAAGTGCATGGGCCGCAGCATACACTCCTTTATAAATATTATAAAAGATAGGCATGAGCGACATATCAGTGAAGGTGTTCTGTATTCCAGTTACCTCTTCATGTCCAGTACAGTCACTGTAATTCACTGCTGTTGACTTTGACTGCTTAAACTTACAACTAAATAATGCCTCCCAAAACTCTGTAAACAATAAATTATGAGATGTATTGAGTGGCTTCACATCCAACATAAAGTCCCTCATGCCACTGACATGTGCTTTGGGGATGGACAGGCCTATGGCACCATCCAGAATGTGATGCCTATCCAAAGCTGCAGTTTGGGAATCAACGATCCAGCTCTCACTGCCTACCCACTGGTACCCAGTCAAGTTGTGGGGAGACAACTCATGTATTAACATGTCCATATCCAAGTGGGAAAGGAAAGCAACAATCACCTTGGAAGTCGAAGCTTTGATTATGTCAATTATCTTCTGTATTTTGTCTGGTGGATCTGTTCTAAAGACAGATACAGAGTACTCGAGACAGATGCCAAGCTGCTGGGCAGTTTCTGTAAATGTGGCCATGCCATTATTGCCATAATCATCATTTGTTCTAATAGCTCCAACCCAAGTCCAACCAAAGTGCTTGACTAACTGGGCCAGGGCTCTGCTCTGGTAGTAGTCACTGGGTATTGTTCTGAGGAAGGATGGGTACTTGGTTTTATCACTGAGGCAAGCACAAGTAGCAAAGTGGCTGATCTAAAAGAAACAATACATAGTATTTAATTTTCATTTACATTTTTATCTACATAGCACCAAACCATAATAGAAGTTACCTCAGGACGCTTTTTATACAGAGCAGGTCTAGACTGCGTTCTTTTTAGTAGACCCATGAGCAAGCACTTGGCAACAGTCACAAAGAAAAACTTCATTTTACATGATAAAATATTAAATATAAAACCTTTACATGGTGCGCTAAAGGTCTTTCAAAACTTATAATAATACAAATATGTTTTCATTTTTTTACAGTCTTACCCACCATTGGAATATGAAAGGGCCCAACAACAGTTGCAATAGCCATGGAAGGAGAGGAAGAACTTTCTCCCATAATAGCCTGCACTTGGGCAGGTATTGTGCATGATGCCTCAGAGGGTGCAGATATCATTTCATTACCATTAGCCAAAGCCAGTGCAACCTTCACACCTCTTGCAATAGAGCCACAGACATCATAGATCTTATATCCCAGAGAGATGCCAGGCAGTAGGTCTGTGCTGTTATTAATCTCCTCTATGGCAAAGAGCATAGCCTGGGCATACTGGAAACCTCTGAAATTGAAACTTAATTCAAACATAAATATATTGTTTTAATTCACTAAAATAATAAAGAAATTCGAAATGGAAACAATACCATCCTAAAATTAAAGCATTTGATGATTTTAATGTACACAACAACAAATATTTCTTTTTTTAAATCACAGTTTGCTAAACTTTTTTACAACTCTTAACTCACTTCCTCTTAAAATGTTTAGATATATTTTATGGCATAATTTACCTGGCACATTGCAATGGCAGTGGTTTGTGCATATAGGTGTCCTGTCTATTTTTCCAGCTGCTGTGGAAAGCAAAGATACCTCCCAACATTATGTCCCCATCCTTGGATATTTGGGGGTTTTCAGAATCCCCTCTCTGCCTGCACACCAGCTCCTCAGCATGAGAGAAAGATGCTACTAACAACAGCTGTAACAATGCCCAACCCTGCTCTGGCCACCTCTGTGTGGACGTCATACTGTCTGAGAGAACTTAACAACTAACCCTAACCCCAGCTCTTCCTCCATGTAAATTGAAAGTTTGCACATATATATTTATTGGGGCAGCGAGAAGTTAAAAAATAGATCAGTGATGTTATCTCTGTGGACCGATGAGGTGGTGCACCAGAAGAGGAGTGCCCAAACAGAAAGAGTTTTGGGCCTCAATTCATTTAATCTCAATTGTATATTAACATATAAGAACATTCATTGTACTTCAAAACATTTGGAGTCACAGTTTATTATTGAATTCATAATAATGTCCAACAACAACAGAGAAAAGTTTGCTTTGAAATGTTAAGTTAATCTAAAACAGATTACATTTGTGCAGTGGATTTCACTGTTGCAGAAATATGATAGTATCTTACACATGTTTACTGTAAGTGTAATGGAAAAATAATAATAAATGTTGGGTTGTAAAAAGTATCTTATTTTGTAAGTCTCTTCTTTTCAAATGGATGCTATTATTGCTATACTTCACTAAGGTAGTCAGAAATCAGTCAGCCAGAGAGCGAGTTGCTGTATGTTCATGTTCAAGTATCTCAGGGTCTTGTTCATGAGTGATGGAAAAATTGAGTGTGAGATGGACCAGTGGGTTGGTGTGGCATTAGTAGTAATGCAGACGTTGTACTGGACCATTGTAGGGACAGGGGGATTTTCCAATCCATCTACGTTGTAACTCTGAGATATATTCAAGAGATTCCAAAATTAGTTTTCTCCATCAGTTGGCTGGACTCTGGAGTCTCTGAGATACGGTTAGGAGCATGGATATCTGAAAGGAGCCTGGAGTAGAGCTGCTGCTCCTTCGTGTTGACAGAAGCCAGCTGAGGTGGTTCGGACATGTAATCAGGATGTGTCCTGTGCACCTTCCTTTGGAGATGTTCTGGGAACATCCAACTGGTAGGACACCTGGACTGGGAATGGCTTGGGATCCCCCAGGAGCTGGAATGCAATGCTGGGGAAAGAGACATCTGGAACGCCCTGCCACGGCGACCTGACCCCAAATAAACAGAGGGAAATGGATGGATGGTTGGATCGATGGATTGCTACTTTTTTAACTGTCTGGTCTGGTACCAATCTATCTCTCAGACATGCCTCTATGTACCCAGCAGGTCCCTTAGATCCTGCAGCTGGACTAACTGCCCTTGGGATTTTAATAAAAACACAGCCTTGAGCCACTGTGTGCCTAGTCTCTGGAACAGTCTGCCTTTGGATGTGAGGGACTCCACCAAGAGTTTGAATTGAGTTGGCTGTGTTAGCAAACTTGTTAAGTCTCTAGTTTTTCAGTTTTTCATCATAAGTAATGTAATTGTTCTAAAAAAAGGCATGTGTACAGCCATCCTTTTTTAACAGTGCTATTGTGTACACTGAATCACAGCAAATACCAACTCTTGAAAAGTGTCTATAAATGCTGTCAACTACTGTAAATATGTTTTTTTCACAAATGTAATGATATGCAATGGGAAAAAAATACTACAGTTGTACAATAACAGGTTTTTAATTAAATGAAGATACATGGCAGCATGACAGTCATTTTAACAAATGATTATGCAAATATTACAATGGCACTAGAGTGCTGTTACCAACATAATTTTCAGAATGATTTAGGCGCTCCCTTCCCCATCATATTCTTTTTTGTATTCTTCTCTGGTTTCATTAAGATAATGTAACATTTTGGAATAAAAATACAAATGAGCAGTCCAAAACTTGAAGCTAAAATTGCAAATATCTCCACAGCAACACTGAACTTCCCAGGAGAGCTGACATATGCTGGAATAAAAGTGATCCATACTGCACAGAATATCAGCATGCTGAAGGTGATAAATTTGGCTTCATTGAAATTATCAGGCAGTTTCCGAGCCAGAAAAGCAAGAAAAAAACACAACATGGCCAGAAGTCCTATGTACCCAAGTACAGCCCAAAAGCCTATAGCTGACCCCAGAGCACACTCTAAGATGATTTTGTCTTTGAATTCCTTGAAGTTCTTAAAGGGAAATGGAGGAGAAATTGATAACCAGAGGATACATATGATGACTTGTACAAGAGTGAAACCCACAACACTGAGTTTCTGCTGTGCTGGCCCAAACCATTTCATCACATTGCTACCTGGAAGTGTGGCTCTGAAGGCCATTAACACTACTATTGTTTTCCCCAGAACACAAGAGATACAGAGGACAAAGGTGATGCCAAATGCGGTGTGTCGCAGCATGCAGGACCACTCAGATGGCCGGCCGATGAAGGTCAGCGAACACAGGAAACACAAAGTCAATGAGAAGAGCAATAAGAAGCTCAGCTCAGAGTTGTTGGCTCTGACAATTGGAGTCTGTCTGTATCTGAAGAAAATGAATGCCACAACAGCAGTCATGCATGTCCCAAATAGGGAGGCTGCAGTGAGCAGTGCTCCCATAATCTCTTTATATGATAGAAACTCTGCCTCCTTCTTTACACAGGCATCCCTTCTCTCATTTGACCAGAACTCAGGGCCGCATCTAATACACGTGGTCGAATCTGAAAAAAATATCATTAAAGTAGGGATTAGATTTGCTCAATACATTTGTCTTGTTTTGTGTTTTTCAAAATACAATTACATACATACATACAGACATTTGAAATAGAACTACTACATTGAATGCTATTATGTGTGCATGAGACATTTTTGTTCCCACGTTTTCAAATAAAGTTGTACTGTAAATCAGGTAAAAATATCGGAGCAGCAGTCTTAAGTAACTGCCGTAGTTAAACACACACTGTGCCATAACCTACCCTACCTCTGTGGGAGTTGTGGGGGGTAAACCCAAGTTTTTATTCTCTCTGACCACCCAGCCCTGTTATTGCAGCTCCATAATAGGTAGTAGAAAAAAAGGCAACATGAAGATGATCATGAAACATGTGTCTGCAAGCCTCAGACAGGGTGTTCCAGAGCTAAGGAGGCCTGTCAGTAGGTGCCAATTTTAGTCGTGAGCTGGCACTGAGATACCACAGACCTGCCAGAGGATCTGAGGCTGCGCTCTGGCATAGGCCTAGCATAGGCCTCTGGTTCATAAAGAACAAGCAATCCCTAAAGTATCAGTAAAATCTTTAAATCAGTTCTATAACAGACTTGTAATCAGTGAAGAGAGGCTACATAGAAGAGTTTTTTTTCTAAATGAGAGGTCAGTATATATGACACTAAACTTTTTGATGACCACAAACTTTCATTTCAGATTTGATATCATTTTGCTGGAAAAAGAAACAAATCTGCATATTTTAAAAATTATCTATAGACTTTTTTTTCTCATTGAAATAATTGAGGTACATTAATAATTGACTTAATTTAACTTTATTAATTCAATTAAAACTCCCGGCCTTCAACTACCATGGATGTGACCCAAGAAGCCAGAGAATGAATGACTGAAAACAACAACACATAGACTGTTTTTTTATATGTTTATATAAATCTATAAATAAATGGATAATGATAATTTTAGATACCATTGTCTTAGATTTTTCACATTAGGAGTTTATACTTTGATGAGTGTCTGCATAATGTATTTGATGTATTGTTTTTTTAATGCAATGATGATGTCTTTCAGTTGGCTTAAAATACTTTATTAAAATTGGCATTGGAAGGTTGTTCTAACCTGTGATGTTGCTCATTTCTCCCTCTGCACATCTTAAACAGTCATAGCAGCAGATAGGTTTTCCTTTCTGCAGAACCTTGCGAGTTCCTGAGGGACATTTCTCACTGCAAACTGACAAAGGCACCTGCATTAACAAAACAACTATGAGAAAAATGTATAGGCATTCACATTGAGAAGGTGTAATTAATTGTGATCAAAAATAAACATTCTGATACAGTAACATTAACTAACGACTTGTACAGATATAACAATTCAAAAATATGTTAATTTACAATTAAAGTGATCACATCGTAACTTACCTGTTGTGAGTTCTGTGTCCAAAATAAAGATTTATTTTGCAGATTCAGCTGTTTGTCTGCAGGTAAAGATGCATCATAAAGACCAACTGTGACAAAATCCACAATGCCATTTTCTGTTGGCTGCCAGTTTATAATTTCATACTTTGCTGCTGGGTCTCCATTTTCATTAAAGTAAACCTCATCTCCTTCCTTTGTTTTAAATTGAATTTTTCTTATGTGCTGTAAAATCTAAGAAGAAATGCATCAATGTAGATAATTAATTGGAAAACAAGGTATAGTATCTTAACAGCATTTTCAACAGACTGCAACAGTGTTTTTCAAAATGTAAGCCACTTTCTTTGTCAGCATCATTTCATATAAAAACTATACCCTAGTCTTTTGTGTTCAACTCACCATAAAAGGATCTAGCTGCACATTGTTGTTACATGTTTCATTACAGCTGAGAATATTATGAAGTGCATGAGCCACAGCATACACTCCTTTATAGACATTGTAAAAGATAGGCATGAGTGACATATCAGTGAAGCTGTTTTGCACTTGAGTCACATCTTCATGTCCAGTGCATTCTCTCTCATTCCCTGCTGATGACTTTGACAGCTTGAACTTACAACTAAATAATGTCTCCCAAAACTCTGTGAACAGTTCATTACTAGATGAATAGAATGGCTTCACATCCAACATGAACTCTCTCATGCCACTGACATGTGCTTTGGGGATTGAGAGGCCTATGGCACCATCCAGAATGTGATGTCTATCCATGGCTGCAGTTTGGAAATCAAAGATCCAGCCCTCAGTGCCTACCCACTGGTACCCAGTCAAATTGTGGTTAGACAACTCATTTACTATCACATACAAATCCGTTGGGGAGAGAAAAGTGACAATGACCTTGGAAGTTGAAGCTTTTATGATGTCAACAATCTTTTGTATTTTGTCTGGTGGATCTGTTCTAAAGACAGATACAGAGTACTCTAGACAGATGCCAAGCTGCTGGGCAGTTTCTGTAAATGTGGCCATGCCATTATTGCCATAATCATCATTTGTTCTAATAGCTCCAACCCAAGTCCAACCAAAGTACTTGACTAACTGGGCCAGGGCACTGCTCTGGTGGTAGTCACTGGGTATTGTTCTGAGGAAGGATGGGTACTTGGTTTTATCACTGAGACAAGCACAAGTAGCATAGTGGCTGATCTAAAAGAAAAATAAAAGTATTCCAGATATAAATCAGTAACACAGTACATCAAAAATAATTAAAAACTTATTGGCTGCTATGATCAAGTGGAAAAAATGAAAAAATAGTAAACATATATATATTCATAATTTAATTTCTACTCATCTTACTCACCAGCGGGATATGAAAGGGTCCAATGACAGTAGATATAGCCATGCAAGGAGAGGAAAAGGTCCCTCCTATGATAGCCTGCACTTGGGCAGGTGTGGCACATGGTGCCTCAGAGGGTGCTGATACCACTTCATTACCATTAGCTAAGGCCAGTGTGACCCTCACACCTCTGGCAATCGAAGCACATACATCATAAATTTTATATCCCAAAGAGATGCCAGGCAGTAGGTCTGTGCTGTTATTAATCTCCTCGATGGCAAAAAGCATAGCCTGGGCAAACTGGAACCCTCTGAAATTCAAACTTGATACAGAGTCATTAGAGTTGAAAAAAAATAACCAATTTGTCCTTAAAATTAAAACAATAGCATACTAAAAGAGAACATTCAACGGTATTCACACAAACCATGGAATATTTCCATACTCTGTATGTTCCATTACCTTGTTTTGTACCTGTTATCAATACCTACATCCTCTTCAACATAATATTTAACATTTATATAGATTTCTATGGAGAAATTTACCTGGTGCATTGCAGTGGTAGTGGTTTTTGCATGTAGATATCCTGTTTGTCTTTCCACTTGTTGTGGAAAGAGAAGATTCCCCCCAACATAATGTCCCCATCCTTGGATAGCTCAGGGTTGTCAGGATCTCCTCTAAGCCTGCACACTGGCACCTCAGCCTGAGAAAAAGATGCCACCAACAACAGCTGTAGGAGTGCCCAGCCATTCTCGAGATTCTTCTGTGTGGGCATCATAATATCTAGTAGTAGGTAAACCTCCCACAGATCTTTATACAGTTTGGAGCAGCATCTCTGATCTCTGTGGACATACCAGGTGAGTTAAAGGGGTGGGGCGATAATTGGATATGTTATCAGATAGAAACATTACTTTGTGCTATACAAGAAGTTCCCATTGTTTACATTGATACTTGGACATTATAGTCAGACATAATTTAGACATACTTACTTACTTACTACTTCAATAGATGGAGCTAAAGGTGCTGTGTATGTGTTGCAGAATATATAAAGCGGTTCAGATTCTAAGTCTTAATATGTTTTTGTTCTTGTCTATTTGTATTTTATTGAGAGACAGTACAAACAACAGGACTTTACTTTGGACCAGTGACCAGGACCCAAAACCAGGAACATGAGGAATTGCACCTAAGTGCAGACTAGGTGAAGAACAATGGTTTAATATTGCAAAAGTGAATTCACAAAAGTGTATGGATTGCCAGGGAGGCACAGTTGAAAACCAGGAAAAACAGTCCAAAGAGTGAAACAAATGGTAAATGTACTGTACTTATATAGCGCCTTTCTAGTCTTCCGAGCTAAATCCAAACTCCATGAAACAGGCAACGTCCAAGAAAAAAGTAAGAAAAAGTAGAAGTCTAAACCTGACTGGAAAACAAAACACAGGAAATGGCTGAAATGCTTGAACATTGAATGAAGGTGAACTTACACTCAAACCAATAAACATAGGGATTATATGTACAAGTGAAGGTAGGATGACAAGACACAGGTGAAAACTAATCAGGGACAAGTGAAACTAATCAGACTGGAACACACGAAACTGGTGGGAAACGCAACAATGGAAGGAAGTAAAGTTACACATACAAGGAGAGGGGGCAAAATATATAATAAATAAAATACAAAATAAAGTCTAAACAGTCCAGGATAAGACAGGTGGATGGGGTCTGGAGAAGGGACTCAGGACAAGTGGCTAAGAGCTGAAAACAAAAAGGGCTGGACACCTCAGGCAGATGGCCTGAGGGTTGGACAAAGACGTCAGATGGGCAGCCCTGGGGCTGGACAGAGTCAGAACAGCCTTGGGGCTAGACAGAGTCAGACCAGGAAAACTCAGGTGGCCTGGGGTCATGGTAGATTGGCAGAGCAGGTCTGTGGGGCAACCAAGAAGCGGGGCCAAAGGGCAGATCTCTTGAATGCTAGCCCTATCCCAAGAAATGTGACTTCTGGGATTCAGGGAATGCAAGATCTGGTGGGTAGCGGGCTAGTCAGCTCAGGACAAGAAGATTGGAGCCCAAGAACCCCAAGCCTAATCAACCTGGGAAGCTGGGACTAACAGGCTGGGTCGTGGGCTGAAGACTAGCATGCTGGTGGCTGTCATGTTGAAAGCTATCAGGCTGGGGGAAAGCTGACTGGAAACACAGTGGTGAGTGTTGAGCTCACTCAGGAAAGGAACCCCTCAGCCATGGCATAGGGGACACCTTCTGGTGTACCAATGACAAGACCTTTTCCTCTACTGGAGTGGTTAGTGGTTATACTGTCTGTCACCTTATATGAATCTTCTATGAAATATCCATCTGCTGGGTCCATAATGTGGTCAGTTTGTACTGCCGTGGTACAAGCAGGGTAACAGGGAACCAGGAATAGGAGAACTGATGCAGAACAATGGCTTAATATCATAAAAAGTGAATGTACAAAAGCTTATGAAATTGACAGGTAAAGTTTAAAACTGTAAAAGAGCAGGCTAAATCCAAATTCCTAGTTTGTGGCTCTATCCCTGGGTTACTATACACTGCTCCATGTGGAGAGATGGTGGAATGAGAGTAGGGAGCAGTTAGGGGTTCCGTTCCTTGCTCAAGGGTACGTGCCCAGGAAGTAAACTGACCCCTCTCCAGCATTAAGATGGTGATGCTGTGTCAGTGCTGGATTTGAACTGACCACCCACCAGCTGCCAAGCCATGTCCCTATGGACTGAGCTACTGCCACAGCTCATAGTGAAAATGATCAAATAAATAAAACTTTTGTTTATAAGACCAAATTAGAGCTGGGTGGTAAAAGATTGAATTACATAATATATAGTCATGTTCATGTCTCAAATACAGTACATAATACACATGAAGTAACTAAAATTTACATAGGCCAAAACAATATGGAGTTTTTTCGCAGTTTTGTTCTTTTGGAATTGCTTAAAATTTGTTATTTACACATTCTTGCCTTGTGCAAAAAGGGCAAAAAAGATGCCCCAAAAAAGAAGGTTTCCATCTTGGACCTGTTTCGCTGGATGTGCTGAGGCTTGCTGTGGAAACACAGTCTTCTTTCCCCATTAGCAGAACCAAGAGCTGCAGCCCAACAATGGCATAGGCCAGCCAATCATCTCTACAGCTGCATGACAAGGTTTTATACATATTTAACAACAAGTGGGGTATTATTGTCAAGCTTCAGGAGACCAGGGGAAATCAAACAAATCAAGGGATGTTTTTGTCTGTGCAAATATTTTTTTTCTTTTATTACACTTTTTGAAACAACATTCATGATTTCATTTGACTTGTACTATGTTTTGATTATGTATTGTGTTACATGCATCTCATGAATGAATGATAAAAAGATGACAAAGTAGTAGATTAGTTTAATGCAAATAGGATAATAAATTGTCTGTTTTCAGGATGATTTTGGTGGCCCCTTCCCCATCATATTCTTTTTTGTATTTTTGTCTGGTTTCAGTAAGATGATATAACATTTTGGAATGAAGATGCAAATAAGCAGTCCAAAACTTGAAGCCAGAATAGCAAATATCTCCACAGCAACACTGAACTTCCCAGGAGAGCTGACATATGCTGGAATAAAAGTGATCCAGACTGCACAGAATATCAACATGCTGAAGGTGATAAATTTGGCTTCATTGAAATTATCAGGCAGTTTCCGAGCCAGAAAAGCAAGACTAAAACACAACATGGCCAAAAGTCCTATGTATCCAAGTACCGCCCAAAAGCCTATAGCTGACCCCAGAGCACACTCTAAGATTATTTTGTCCTTGAATGTATTGAAATTCTTAAAGGGAAATGGAGGAGAAATTGTTAACCAGAGGATACATATGATGACTTGTACAAGAGTGAAACCCACAACACTGAGTTTCTGATGTGCAGGCCCAAACCATTTCATCACATGACTGCCTGGAAGTGTGGCCTTGAAGGCCATTAACACTACTATTGTTTTCCCCAGAACACAAGAGATACAGAGGACAAAGGTGATGCCAAAAGCGGTGTGTCGCAGCATGCAGGACCACTCAGAGGGCCGACCGATGAAGGTCAGAGAACACAGGAAACACAGAGTCAAGGAGAAGAGCAGCAGGAAGCTCAGCTCAGAGTTGTTGGCCCTGACAATTGGAGTTTGTCTGTATCTGAAGAAAATTAATGCCACAGCAGCAGTCATGCATGTTCCAAATAGGGAGGCTGCAGTGAGCAGTGCTCCCATAATCTCTTCATATGATAGAAACTCTGCAACCTTCTTGACACAGGCATCTCTTCTCTCATTTGACCAGAACTCAGGGTTGCATCTCACACATGTGATAGAATCTAAAAAAATAATTAAATAAAATATATTATATATATTATATTAAATATATTTTTTACTTTGACATATGAAAATAGACTTTGTCTTGCATTAAATATCACTGCACCTGTACTGTTGCTTATTTCTCCCTCTGCACATCTTAAACAGTCATAGCAGCAGACAGGCTTTCCTTTCTGCAGAACCTTGCGAGTTCCTGGGGGACATTTCTCACTGCAAACTGACACAGGAACCTGCATGAATAAAACAATGACAATTATGCATTCACTTTGACAATGCGTTAACTTTGTATGGATCTTTTACTCATCTTGACGCATTAACAGCAAACATGATATAGTGACATTTACATAGATACAGTCATATCAATTCAGATAGACATTGCATTGCATTGACAATTAAAGTGATTACATGTTAGTTTACCTTTTGTGAATTCTGTGCCCAAAATAAAGACTTATTATGGAGATTCATTTGTTTGTCTGCAGGTAAAGATGCATCATAAAGACCAACTGTCACAAACTTCACAAGTCCATTTTCTGTTGGCTGCCAGTTTATAATTTCATACTTTGCTGCTGGATCTCCATTTTCATTAAAGTAAACCTCATCTCCTTCCTTAGTTTTGAACTTAGTCTTTTTTATGTGCTGTAAAATCTAAGAAGATATATGTCAGTGTAAATCATTAGCTGATATTATATTTGTCAATTTGACTTAATATAATGACTACAAAGTGAGTATTTCACTCACCATGAATGGATCTAGTTGCACAATGTTGTCACATGTTTTATTACAGCTGAGCATACGATGAACTGCATGGGCCACAGCATATACTCCCTTATAAATATTATAAAAGATAGGCATGAGTGACATATCAGTGAAGCTGTTTTGCACTTGAGTCACATCTTCATGTCCAGTGCATTCTTTTTCATTCTCTGCCGATGACATTGACTGTTTGAACTTACAGCTAAATAATGCCTCCCAAAACTCTGTAAATAATACATTAGTAGATGTATTGAGTGGCTTTGCATCTAAAATAAACTCTTTCATGCCACTGACATGTGCTTTGGGGATAGACAGGCCTATGGCACCATCCAGAATGTGATGCTTATCCACGGCTGCAGTTTGGATATCAAATATCCATGCCTCAGTGCCTACCCACTGGTACCCAGTCAATTTTTGCAGAAAGAACTCATGTATTATCACATACAACTCCGTGGGAGAGAGGAAAGTGACAATCACCTTGGAAGTGGAAGCTTTTATAATGTCAACGATCTTTTGTATTTTGTCTGGTGGATCTGTTCGAAAGAAAGACACAGAGTACTCTAGACAGATGCCAAGCTGCTGGGCTATTTCTGTGAATGTGGCCATGCCGTTATTGCCATAATCATCACTTGTTCTGATAGCTCCAACCCAAGTCCAACCAAAGTACTTGACTAAATGAGCCAGGGCTCGGCTCTGGTAGTAGTCACTGGGTATTGTTCTGAGGAAGGATGGGTACTTGGTTTTATCACTAAGACAAGCACAAGTAGCAAAGTGGCTGATCTAAGAGAGAGAGAGAGAGAGAGAGAGAGAGAGAGAGAGAGAGAGAGAGAGAGAGAAAGAAAGGACATCTCAAATATAAAATGTTTGCACAACACACTACAATTCTTTTGAAACATATTTTGTAATGACCAGCCTTTATATCAAACTTGCTCACCAGTGGAACATGAAAGGGTCCGATGACAGTAGCCATAGCCATACAAGGAGAGGAAAAGGCCTCTCCCAGAATGGCCTGCACTTGAGCAGGTCTGGTACATTTTGCCTCGGAAAGTGTAGATACCATTTCATTACCATTAGTCAAAGCCAGTGCGACCCTTACAGCTCTGGCAATGGAAGCACAGGCATCATAGATCTTATATCCCACAGTGATGCCAGGCAGTAGGTCTGTGCTGTTATTAATCTCCTCTATGGCAAAGAGCATAGCCTGGGCATACTGGAATGCTCTGAAATTTAAACTTAATCGGACAAATATAAAACATTGAAAATGCATGCAATTTGTCCTTAAAATACAAACAAAAGCATAATTAATGAATAAGTAAAAAACAATTGGACATTTTTTTTTACAGGTAATTCATATCTGTCAGATATTTGAAAACTAAACAACAACAATAGTTTACCTGGCGCATTCTAGCGGCAGTGGTTTGTGCATGTAAGCATCCGGACTGTCCTTGAACAGCAGATGGAAAGAGAATATTGCTCCCACCATAATGTCTCCATCCTTGGATAGCTGGGGATACTCAGAATCCCCTCTCCGCCTGCACACCGGCTCCTCAGCCTGAGTGAAAGATGCTACCAACAACAACTGTAAAAGTGCCCAACCGTGCTCTGGCCACCTCTGTGTGGACGTCATACTATCTCAGAAATAAACCACTGGGTGGCATCACATGTACTTCAAAAGCTTGCACTGATATTTATACATTTCGGAGCAGCATAAAGAATAAATAATGTTTGACTGTGAGGAGGGAGGTGCCCAAACAGAGGTTTTGGGCCATGGCCTAATCATACAGTTTAGCTGTATATTATCAGATACAAATTTTGTTTGTGCTGTATAATAAGTTTTACATTTTTACATTGACATTTGAATATTATCCTGGGACAAAATTGCTTATTTATGTCTTTATTTATAAATTATCATCATAAATTCATTTTTTATTTATTTATTGTTTTAATTTTTCCATTGTCATTATTTGATAAGTGAAGCTGTAGATAGACAGTGATAAATGAAGGCATGTAGCAAAGGGCTGTTGAGTATGGTGGTTACATTTGGTTTGCTAAATACTACGGTGGCTCAGAGAACTCAATACACTGCAACTTAAGAGAACATCTTCACCAGTTTGACAATACATGCAATATACAATAGAACTGTTTTACTTTCATCTTCATTGAGCTTGTGTTTTGTCTTTCCTTGAGCATATTGGGCTTCTGGGCCACTGTATTATTAACCATAAATGCCTGTTTGGCACCAGTCCAGTTTCTGACTACCTGTCTACTTTGTGCTTGGTGTGTGAGCAGTGACAGCATGCCCTTGGGCCAGTTTAGCTGGTTGTTCTGGGGCTTGCTGTCAGCTTACAGTCTCTTATTAGCAACCAAGAGCAGCAGCCCCGACAATGGCATAGCTCTGCAATGCTCTTTAGGCCAGCTGATCAGCTCTACAACTCATTGCAGGGTTTAATACACATTCAACAAGTACGAGTGAGTATTAGGAGACCAGAGAAACCAAACAAGTCAAATGAAAAATGTTTTTGTCTTTAATTTGAATTAGAAGCATTTAGATATTAGGTTTGTGAATTTGTTTGTACTCATTTGTTTTATAATGGAACTAAAATGCCTTTGCCAACAATACGTTTTCAGGATGATTTTGGTGCCCCCTTACCCATCATATTCTTTTTCGTGTTCTTCTCTGGTTTCAGTAAGATAATGTAACATTTTGGAATAAAAATACAAATAAGCAGTCCAAAACTTGAAGCCAGAATAGCAAATATCTCCACAGCAACACTGAACTTCCCAGGAGAGCTGACATATGCTGGGATAAAAGTGATCCATACTGCACAGAATATCAGCATGCTGAAGGTGATAAATTTGGCTTCATTAAAATTATCAGGCAGTTTCCGAGCCAGAAAAGCGAGAATAAAACATAACATGGCCAGAAGTCCTATGTATCCAAGTACAGCCCAGAAGCCTATAGCTGACCCCAGAGCACACTCTAAGATTATTCTGTCCTTGAACGTAACAAAGTTTGTAAAGGGAAAAGGAGGAGAAATTGTTAACCAGAGGATACATATGACAACTTGTATAAGAGTGAAACCCAGAACACTGAGTTTCTGCTGTGCAGGCCCAAACCATTTCATCACATCACTACCTGGAAGTGTGGCCCTGAAGGCCATTAACACTACTATTGTTTTCCCCAGAACACAAGAGATACAGAGGACAAAGGTGATGCCAAATGCAGTGTGTCTCAGCATGCAGGACCACTCAGATGGCCGGCCAATGAACGTCAGAGAACACAGGAAACACAGTGTCAATGAGAAGAGCAATAAGAAGCTCAGCTCAGAGTTGTTGGCTTTGACAACAGGAGTCTGTCTGTATCTGAAGAAAATGAATGCCACGGCAGCAGTCATGCATGTTCCAAATAGGGAGGCTGCAGTGAGCAGTGCTCCCATAATCTCCTCATATGATAGAAACTCTGCCACCTTCTTTACACAGGCATCTCTTCTCTCATTTGACCAAAACTCAGGGTCACATCTCACACAGGCGATAGAATCTGAAAAGTAACATCAAAGCAGTTGTTAGACTTCTTTAGAAAATTGTTTATCTCAGTATTGAACCTGTAGTTTGCCTACAAGTCATACACTACACAACCAGATAATAAATGAGTTACAATATGACAACTACATGGCATTGTCATGAATTACAAGATGTATCAGTTTTCAACAGAATATGAGGAATTTCATCCAAATCTAGAATCTTTTTTTCTGTATATTGATCTGACAGATGATTCTGGTAAGATAATAAAATACTCTCCTCTTCCTGCTCACTTCATTTAGCATCATGGAAAAACATATGTACACTGCACCTTCTATGAATGGAATTTATATCGGTCACCATCAAAGCGTCTACATTCCAAGCCCAGAAGCTGCTCTGTTGGATCTACAAAGCCTTGAACTGCCCACAGAGCAGTAATCCTGGTGCTGCACTCATTGTTGCTGGAGACTTTAATCAAGCTAACCTTGAGCAGCTTAAGAAGTATGGAACTTCAACTTGAACTTCAACCGATGCCCTCAGTAACACAAAAGGTCATGTAATGGACAGGCCAACATCATGATTTTTGATGTTAAAATATCGGTGTTTGGTTTGCTCTTGAGACTTTAACATTGACATGTGATTGAGATTTTTGTTTTGTCTTGCATTAAACATTACTTCACCTGTACTGTTGCTTATTTCTCCTTCTGCACATCTTAAACAGTCATAGCAGCAGACAGGCTTTCCTTTCTGCAGAACCTTGCGAGTTCCTGGGGGGCATTTCTCACTGCAAACTGACACAGGTACCTGTATATACAACAATGTGAAATTGTTGTATGCATTTACTTCATTACTATCCACTTTAATGCGTCAAAGCAAACGTTATATCGTAACAATATCTAATAAGATACAATTATAACAGTTCAGATAGACTTTCATTCACAGTTACAGTAATCACAGGGTAGCTTACCTGTTGTGAGTTTTGTGCCCAAAATAAAGACTTGTTTCCAAGATTCAGCTGTTTGTCTGCAGGTAAAGATGCATCATAAAGACCAACTGTGACAAAGTCCACAAGTCCATTTTCTGTTGGTTGCCAGTTTATAATTTCATATTTTGCTGCTGGGTCTCCATTTTCATTAAAGTAAACCTCATCTCCTTCCTTTGTTCTAAAATTAATCTTTTTTATGTGCTGTAAAATCTAAAAAAAAAAAAAAAAAAAATGCAATAAATTAGATCACTGTCTTTTCCGAGTGTATTGCCTCAATAGCACAAACTGCAACATTTATTTATTTATTTTCAAAATTTAAACAATTTATTCGTTGATGTAACTTTTGGTGTTTAACTCACCGTAAATGGATCTAGCTGCACATTGTTGTTACATGTTTTATTACAGCTGAGAATACTATGAAGTGCATGAGCCACAGCATACACTCCTTTATACACATTGTTAAAGATAGGCATGAGTGACATATCAGTGAAGCTGTTTTGCACTTGAGTCACATCTTCATGTCCAGTACATTCTCTCTCATTCCCTGCTGATGACTTTAACTGCTTGAACTTGCAGCTGAATAATGCCTCCCAAAACTCTGTAAACATTTCATTACTAGAGGTATTTAGTCGTTTCACATCCATCATGAACTCTCTCATGCCACTGACATGTGCTTTGGGGATGGACAGGCCTATGGCACCATCCAGAATGTGATGTCTATCCACGTCAGCAGTTTCAGAATCAAAGATCCAGGCCTCAGTGCCTACCCACTGGTACCCAGTCAAGTTATGTTCAGACAACTCTCGTATTATCACATATAACTCCGTGGGGGAAAGGAAAGTGACAATCACCTTGGAAGTGGAAGCTTTGATAATGTCGATGATCTTTTGTATTTTGTCTGGTGGATCTGTCCTATAGAAAGACACAGAGTACTCTAGACAGATCTGCAACTGCTGGGCAGTTTCTGTAAATGTGGCCATGCCATTATTGCCATAATCATCATTTGTTCTAATAGCTCCAACCCATGTCCAGCCAAAGTACTTGACTAACTGGGCGAGGGCTGTGCTCTGGTAGTAGTCACTGGGTATTGTTCTGAGGAAGGATGGGTACTTTGTTTTATCACTGAGACATGCACAAGTAGCAAAGTGGCTGATCTAAAAGACAATAAAATAAATTATATCCCATATGAAGACAGAAAACATTAACACTGCACTACAATTATTTTAAAACAACCTTTGTTATGACAAGCTGAAAGAAGTTTTTTTTTTTTTTTGTACAAATGCAATTTCAGTTTCAGTACCCACCAGTGGGATATAAAAGGGTCCGATGACAGTAGCTATAGCTATACAAGGAGAGGAAAAGGTCTCCCCCATAATGGCCTGCACTTGCGCAGGTCTTGTGCATGGTTCCTTGGAGGGTGCAGATCCAACTTCATTACCATTAGCCAAGGCCAGAGCAACCCTCACACCTCTGGCAATGGAGGCACACGCATCATACATCTTATATCCCAGAGAAATGCCAGGCAGTAGGTCTGTGCTGTTATTAATCTCCTCAATGGCAAAAAGCATAACCTGGGCATACTGGAAACCTCTGAAATTTAAACTTGATGAGACAGTAATAAAAAGTTTAAATTGCAAGCAATTTGTCTTCAAAATACTTAATACAAACAATAAGATCATAAATTTAATATTTTTGATTTTTTTTTTTTACCTGCTTTATGTCCATGCTCACTTCAAGTTAGATATTTGAAATCTAATTAGATTCCTAAAGTTTAGTATTTACCTAGTACATTGCAGTGGCAGTGGCTTGTGTATGTAGGCATCCTGTCTGTTTTTCCACTGCAGGTGGAAAGAGAATATTCCCCCCACCATTATGTCTCCATCCTTATATAGCTGGGGGTTCTCAGGATCCCCTCTCTGCTTGCACACCAGCTCCTCAGCTTGAGACAAAGATGCCACCAACAACAGCTGTAAGAATGCCCAGCCCTGCTCTGGCCATCTCTGTGCGGACGACATACTGTCTAAGAGAGAAACCACTGGGTGGCATCACATGTACTTTAATGTAAATCCAAAGGTCGCACTGATATTTATATATTATTTGATGATGTAATGTAATATTTTATCCCTATGGATCTACCATTGCAACATTTACTGAAACTAACAAATGTGTTGTCACTGTTGATAACTAAGACAAAGCTTTACCTCCAAATTGTCTTCGACAAACTACCCCACCCACCCCACCCCTTTATTTTCATTTTAACACGTTTCTGTAACATGTACTTTACTCCAGACATATGGTCTGCAAGACAATAGGAATACATGAAATCAGTGTTTCCCCTATATTCATTCAGCAGCGGCACAGCAAGATCATCAATATCAATGCGCTACTAATGATTTTTACTCGCACTGTGTGAGCACAACACACAACGTTATTTTGGACTTGTTTTGAGTCATCAACTAGCGCATCAAATCCTGTTGGACCCTCATTCTTCAAGGGACATCTACATAAAAGCTACGTTCAAGCTTATACACGGTCTATGCCAGGCCTGGGCAATATGTTCCACAAAGGGCCAGTGTGGCTGCAGGTTTCCTTTCCGACCAAGCAGCAGCACACCAGACTTGAGTCATTTAATCAACTGATCTCAGTCTTCAGAGAGCTGATTGGTCAAACTGTGTGCTTTTGGTTGGTTTGAACAAAAACCTGCAGCCACACCGGCCCTTTGTGGAACTAATTGCCCAGGCCTGGTCTATGCGTTCTACAAGAAGGAAGCTGTGATGTTTGAACCTTTGTTGACCCTCAGGAGAAAGGAAAACAAACAAAGTCTGTGAAAGTGGGTTTTATTGTTTGATCATAATTTTATCATCCGTATAAAATTTTGTGAAATCAGTTAGGGTGAGTTAGTAGTTAATTATTTATACTAAAATATTTGGCTGACATGATTATATCTTATATTATATTAGATGCTGTCATCTCAATATGCTATGTCACAAAAATACAACAGTCGTGCAAAGCTCGTCTTAAAAAAAAAAATCATCATAAATCTATGTGATTACCAAATTATGACCTGACACTGCCTTTGCCACCATAATATTTTAACTTTTCAGGATGATTTTGGTGCCCCTTTCCCCATCATATTCTTTTTCGTATTCTTCTCTGGTTTCAGTAAGATAATGTAACATTTTGGGATAAAAATACAAATGAGCAGTCCAAAACTTGAGGCCAGAATAGCAAATATCTCCACAGCAACACTGAACTTCCCAGGAGAGCTGACATATGCTGGAATAAAAGTGATCCATACTGCACAGAATATTAGCATGCTGAAGGTGATAAATTTAGCTTCATTGAAATTATCAGGCAGTTTCCGAGCCAGAAAAGCAAGAACAAAACACAACATGGCCAAAAGTCCTATGTAACCCAGTACAGCCCAAAAGCCTATAGCTGACCCCAGAGCACACTCTAAGATTATTTTGTCCTTGAATGTATGAAAGTTTTTAAAGGGAAATGGAGGAGAAATTGTTAACCAGAGGATACATATGATGACTTGTATAAGAGTGAAACCCAGAACACTGAGTTTCTGCTGTGCAGGCCCAAACCATTTCATCACATTACTGCCTGGAAGTGTGGCCCTGAAGGCCATTAACACTACTATTGTTTTCCCCAGAACACAAGAGATACAGAGGACAAAGGTGATGCCGAATGCGGTGTGTCGCAGCATACAGGACCAGTGAGAGGGCCGACCAATGAAGGTCAGAGAACACAGGAAACACAGAATCAAGGAGAAGAGCAGCAGGAAGCTCAGCTCAGAGTTGTTGGCCCTGACAATGGGAGTCTGTCTGTATCTGAAGAAAACGAATGCCACAGCAGAAGTCATGCATGTTCCAAATAAAGAGGCTGCAGTGAGCAGTGCTCCCATAATCTCTTCATATGATAGAAACTCTGCCACCTTCTTTACACAGGCATCTCTTCTCTCATTTGACCAGAAGTCAGGGTCACATCGGACACAGGTGATAGAATCTGAAGAACAATATTCAGGCAGATGTTAGACTTCAGTACTTTTGCCTTTTTTGTCTCTATGTTGTGTCTTTTGCTACTTACAAGAAAAACAGAACATGATTAACAGATAATAAATGGATAATTGTTACAGCTACATGGTCTGCTTCATCCCCCCCAAAAAATATTAACAAGGTTAATAAATTCACATAAAAAGACTACATCCACAGTACAAATTAATTTAGGGAACATAGACAATAAAGCCACAAATGAAATGAACCTGCCTACATGGCACTACTGTAACACAATGTGTAGGAAGCAGCATAATGTTTAATGTGGTTTAAGTCAGTAAATCAGTCAGCATTAATCTCTGAGTCAATGTGAGTTCAGTTGATGAAATCCCTGCAGCATCTGAAGATAGCGGGACTGATAAATCCACAACCTCTGAGAAGTGCTGTGTCAGAGTGCATTGCCATTATGTATTGTCTTTCACAGTGTTTACCGCCATAAAAATGATTGAAAATAGCAGTAGGCTGCTACAGTATAACCATACAGACCTGTACACATACCAGACTGGTCGGTTGTAACTTAATAATCCAATGTTTTATGAGGGAGGCTCATTATAGCCTTTTTTCCAAGTTACTTGGAAAAGTAGTGTCTCATGTTTTATCTTTTAAATTATATATTTAGGATATTTGATACTGATTTTTGGTTTGCTTAAAAATGGCATAATTGTGATCTAACCCATGCTTTTGAAATCCAATTAGGTAATTTCCTAAAACTGGCATGTGACCATGACAAAATTTAGATATTTCACATTAAGCATTGCTTCACCTGTGATGTTGCTGATTTCTCCCTCTGCACATTGTACACAGTCATAGCAGCAGACAGGCTTTCCTTTCTGCAGAACCTTGCGTGTTCCTGGGGGACATTTCTCACTGCAAACTGACACAGGCACCTGCATGAACAACAATGAAAGAAATGTGTTCACTTTGATGTTGTCTTTGCATCTATTATTAACTTGGATGCATTGAAAAAAATAAACATTATGATACAACAACAATAATCAGTAACTATAAAGTGATCACATCGCAACTTACCTGTTGTAAGTTTTGTGCCCAAAATAAAGTCTTATTTTGCAGATTCATTTGTTTGTCTGCAGGTAAAGATGCATCATAAAGACCAACTGTGACAAAGTCCACAATTCCGTTTTCTGTTGGCTGCCAGTTTATAATTTCATACTTTGCTGCTGGGTCTCCATTTTCATTAAAGTAAACCTCATCTCCTTCCTTTGTTTTGAACTGAATCCTTTTCATGTGCTGTAAAATCTAAGAAGATATGCATCAGTGTAGATCATTGTCTAATAAACCTTTCGTAGCTGTATTATTTCAACATGACGATAGACAGCAACAATACATTTTTCAAACACTTTTCTTTGTGAATATGACTTAATGTGACTTGAAGTACAAACTATAGCTTAAGTCTTTGGTGTTTGACTCACCATGAATGGATCTAGCTGTACATTGTTGTCACATGTTTTGTTACAGCTGAGAATATTATGAAGTGCATGGGCCACAGCATACACTCCTTTATACACATTGTAAAAAATGGGCATGAGTGACATATCAGTGAAGCTGTTTTGCACTTGAGTCACATCTTCATGTCCAGTACATTCCCTCTCATTCCCTGCTGATGACTTTGACTGCTTGAACTTGCAGCTAAATAATGTCTCCCAAAACTCTGTGAACAGTTCATTACTAGATGAATTGAGTGGCTTCACATCCAACATGAACTCTCTCATGCCACTGATGTGTGCTTCAGGAATAGACAGGCCTATGGCACCATCCAGAATGTGATGTGTGTTCATGACAGCAGTTTGGGAATCAAATATCCAGGCCTCAGTGCCTACCCACTGATAACCAGTCAAGTTTAGGTGAGACAACTCATGTATAATCACATATAACTCCGTTGGTGAGAGGAAAGTGACAATCACCTTTGAAGTGGAAGCTTTAATAATGTCAACTATTGTTTGTATTTTGTCTGGTGGATCTGTTCTAAAGACAGATACAGAGTACTCTAGACATATGCCAAGCTGCTGGGCAATTTCTGTAAATGTGGCCATGCCATTATTGCCATAATCATCATTTGCTCTAATAGCTCCAACCCAAGTCCAACCAAAGTACTTGACTAAATGAGCCAGGGCTCTGCTCTGGTAGTAGTCACTGGGTATTGTTCTGAGGAAGGATGGGTACTTGGTTTTATCACTGAGACAAGCACAAGTAGCAAAGTGGCTGATCTAAAAAGGAAAAAAATAGATATAAAGATATAAAAACGTTTACACCCCATGTGACATAATGAAATAATGACAAATATTTTTAACAATCTTACACACCAGTGGGATATGAAAGGGACCAATAACAGTAGATATAGCCATGCAAGGAGAGGAAAAGGTCTCTCCCATAATGGCCTGCACTTGGGCAGGTCTAGTACATGGTGCATCGGAGGGTACTGATACCATTTCATTACCATTAGCCAAGGCCAGTGCAACCCTCACAGACCTGGCAATGGAGACACAGGCGTCATAGATATTATATCCCAAAGAAATGCCAGGCAGTAGGTCTGTGCTGTTATTAATCTCCTCTATGGCAAAAAGCATAGCCTGGGCATACTGGAATCCTCTGAAATTTAACCTTCATGGGACGGTTACAAAAATAGTTGAAAATCCAAAAAATCCAACCACTTACAAATATAAATATAAACAATAGCTTAGGAAAACGAATGCATTCAATTTCATTAATTTTCTGTAACTATTTTGCATTTGTCGTCAAAACCTGTTATATATTTAAAAATTAAATTGATTTTTATGTTATAATTTACCTGGTGCATTGCAGTGGCAGTGGTTTGTGCATGTAAGTATCCTGTCTGGTTTCCCACTTGCTGTGGAAAGAGAAGATTCCCCCTAACACAATGTCCCCATCCTTGGATATCTGGGGGTTCTCAGGATCTCCTCTCCGTCTGCAAACTGGCTCCTCAGCCTGAAAAACAGATGCCACCAACAACAGCTGTAAGAGTGCCCAACCCTGCTCAGGCCACCTCTGTGATGATATCATAATGTCTGAATTACATCACATGTACCTCAATGTAAATCAATGGCCTGCACTGTTATTTATACTCTTTGGAGCAGAAAAAAAAAAAAAAAAATTCTTGAACAGTGATGTTTTATCTCTGTGGACACCAGGTGGGTTGATAGGAGGGTGGTGTCTAAACAGGAGAGGAGGTTTGGGCTTAGCCTATTTTAAAGTAGCAGTTTGTAGGATTTAGTTCCATCCAGCAATGTATTCGTGGATTGCAACCCTCCTCTCTTGGCCCCTAATTGTTCCACTATGTTAGCTGGTTTCTAATTTTGTCTATCTGACATTTTGCTGAATATAAGCAATATGAATATATTAGTGCTGTCAATCGATTAAAATATTTAATCGCGATTAATCTCATGAATGTCATAGTTAACTCGCGATTAATCGCAAATTAATCGCACATTTTTATCTATTCTAAACGTCCCTTGAATTATCATTTTAATACTCTTATCAACATGGAAAAGTGGATAGGCTTGCTTTGTGCAAATGTTTTTTTATTGCAAACCACAACAACAACATGTAGTGTTACAGCCATTCACGTCTGAAGCAAAATCTCAAACAAAGCAACACTATCAATAAACAGATGACAAAAAAATAAATACCTAGTCACAAAAACAGCCCCCTCAACAACCTTCAAAACAGGGTGATACAAAATAAATCCATCCATTGTCGCCTGGTTATGACGCGGAGGAGGCGGAGAATTTGAATTGGCGGTGTGTTTGGCCATCAAGTCGTATTTCAGACTGGATGTGCTACGATGATAACTCAGTTCACACCGACAATACACACAGATAACTTTTATCTAACGAACTTTTCCATTCATAATTTTATTAGCAGCGTACGTTTCAGCATCTCGTGCTCGACATCCACACAATACGGTAGCGTGGGGCGCGCTTATTGTTTTGCTTCCGGTTTACAGCTGGATCCTGTAGTTTTTCTAACGTTACTAGCAGTGGCCACAGCTTATGAAAAAACTACAAGTTCACTAGGTCACAAAGAGCGTTAATCTCGCGATAAAAAAATTAACGCTGTTAAAATTGTTTTGCGTTAACGCGTTAATAACGCGATATTTTTGACAGCACTAGAATATATATAATAATAATATATATAACAATATATAAGTTGTAGCTCAGAGTGGTGTAAGTGATTTAAAACAGAGCAACAGTGACAGGCTGGCTTGGTGATAACAGAAGTAAATATGTCTATATGTTAACTACTCAAATACAGTATACACATAATCCATTTAAAAAAGGATTATACACATTCAGAACTTGTCTTCCTGCCATGCTGGTAAAGTAATAGTCTACTGCTAATTCACCCACTGCAAGTTGACAGTAATCAACCAGTTCTGCTCTTGACTTCCTTAGAATATCAAGAGCATCAAAAATGCAGCACAAGCTTCACGGACACCATGCTAAGGGAACTGGCTTTACTTTTTGTCTATCTGAATCATATAGCTCACCAAGCCATATCAACTGTGTTCAATTTTGCTGAATATAACTGTTGTGAAACAAACAGAAAATAACTTTCTATTGTGTTTCTAAATACCACCGCTTCCTCACTCTAATTTTCTGTCTATGTCGCTCGACCAATGCTCGTTCTCTTCCACCCCCTCTCTCTCAAATCAGCAAACAAAAGCCATAGGAAACCTCTTTGTGTCTCTTTTTTGCAGCATAGACTGCAAGTCAGACACAAACAGAGAAGCTGGGTACGTGAAATAAACCAAGCTAGAACACAACAAGTGGAGTATTGTAGTTTAGTCCATGAACTCCACTTGAAACATGCTCAGTTTCAGGAACGTTTCAAGCTGAATATGGTTTGACCGGTCTGATCATCGGAAGAGAATAAACCAAACAAGTTAAGTCTGTGAAACAGTGAAGTTTATTATTTGTTTACAATTGAATTAAATTTCATAAACTTAGTAAGGAATATTAAGGTATTACAATTATATTCATTTATTTGTTCTTAATTGATTGGTTGATACAGTTGTATTAAATGCTGTCATATCAATATATTACGTCACAAGTGTCCCCTCCCTACAACTGTCAGGATTATTTTGGGGGCCCCTTCCCCATCATATTCTTTTTTGTATTCTTCTCTGGTTTCAGTAAGATAATGTAACATTTTGGAATAAAAATACAAATGAGTAGTCCAAAACTTGAAGCCAGAATAGCAAATATCTCCACAGCAACACTGAACTTCCCAGGTGAGCTGACATATGCTGGAATAAAAGTGATCCATACTGCACAGAATATCAGCATGCTAAAGGTAATAAATTTGGCTTCATTGAAATTATCAGGCAGTTTCCGAGCCAGAAAAGCAAGAAAAAAACACAACATGGCCAGAAGTCCTATGTACCCAAGTACAGCCCAAAAGCCTACAGCTGAGCCCAGAGCACACTCTAAGATTATTTTGTCCTTGGACTCCTTAAAATTCATAAATGGAAATGGAGGAGAAATTGTCAACCAGAGGATACATATGATGACTTGTATAAGAGTGAAACCCACAACACTGAGTTTCTGCTGTGTTGGCCCAAACCATTTCATTACATTACTACCTGGAAGTGTGGCCCTGAAGGCCATTAACACTACTATTGTTTTCCCCAGAACACAAGAGATACAGAGGACAAAGGTGATGCCGAATGCGGTGTGTCGCAGCATACAGGACCACTCAGAGGGCCAACCGATGAAGGTCAGAGAACACAGGAAACACAGAGTCAAGGAGAAGAGCAGCAGGAAGCTCAGCTCAGAGTTGTTGGCCCTGACAATTGGAGTCTGTCTGTATCTGAAGAAAATGAATGCCACAGCAGAAGTCATGCATGTTCCAAATAGGGAGGCTGCAGTGAGCAGTGCTCCCATAGTCTCTTCATATGATAGAAACTCTTCTTCCTTCTTTACACAGGCATCTCTTCTGTCATTTGACCAAAATTCAGGGTTGCATCTCACACACGTGATAGAATCTAAAAAATAATGTTAAGGCAACTTAATAATAGCAGTATACACATTATTTCTTGAAAGACATCATGCTGTTTTTTTTTTTTCTTCTTTAATAAAGAACATTAGCAGATAACTCTTTCTACATGCTTAAATACCACTAGAGGGAGTTGAGAAAACATTGTCTGTCATTTTGGAATTTGAGTAAGATGAACCTCATTTTCTATTGCACACATTTCATATAATCCTATCATTGCAATGTTGATTAAAAGTGCTTTATGTTTTACATTATAATTGATTATTTCTGCCCTCAGAACATGAAGCAAATAATACACTGCCACTCACAATGTATGCCACAATCAACTATGGATGTGACCCAATATGTCTGAGAATCAATGGGCTGAAAACAGCACAGACTGTCCCAATTTTCCCTGTTATTTTCTAATTTTTATATTAAAAATTAAACTGGAATGATGACATTAGTATTTAATTCATGCTTCTTTGAGGCTTGACTATTGAAATGCTCTCTTGTCTGGTCTTCCTTAAAAAAAACTCCAGGCCACCTACAACTTGTCCAAAACAGACACCATAAAACTTCCATTAAGTCTTGGCATTTGTTACCTATTAGTTTTACAATTGATTTTATGATTATTTTATTTGTTTTTAAATCACTGAATGGCCTGGCACCAACCTATGTTTTAGATATGCTAGATAGGTATGTACCTAGCAGGTCCCTCAGATCCTCGACAGCTGGACTCTTAGTAGTACCAAGAACATCCACAAAATTACATGAGGAGTCCACCTGTTTCTTATTGGCTTGCTGTTTGCATGAAAGGCGCTATATGAATAAATACTTAAATAAAAGTTTACATTTTAAATAAACTTAAATTATACAGTTACAGTACAGTTTTTTTTTTTTTTTTCTCATTTTGTCTTTGTCTTTGAAAAGCACTCCACAAATTAAAACACTTCTTTGATGTATTGGTTTTTGGTTCGCTTAAAATATGATATAAGTAATGTATAATCCATGTGCAGATTCAAAAACGTAATTTCTTAAAACTGGGATGTGAACATGACAACATTCAGATTTGTATTTATTTATTTATTTTGTCTCATATTAAATATTACTACACCTGTAATGTTGCTGATTTCTCCCTCTGCACATCTTACACAGTCATAGCAGCAGACAGGTTTTCCTTTCTGCAGAACCTTGCGACTTCCTTGAGGACATTTCTCACTGCAAACTGACACAGGCACCTGCATGAACAAAATTACAACAAGAAAAATGTATGTGTATTAACTTTGGTGTTAAAAGACCAAGGTAACTAAACTATGATACACTAACAAAAAGTAATGATATACAATTTTAACAATTTAAATGGGTTTTAATTCACAATTACAGTAATCACATGGTAGCCTACCTGTTGTGAGTTTTGTGCCCACATTAAAGACTTATTTTGCAGATGTAGCTGTTTTTCAGCAGGTAAAGATGCATCATGAAAACCTACTGTGACAAAGTCCACAATTCCATTTTCTGTTGGCTGCCAGTTTATAATTTCATATTTTGCAGCTGGGTCTCCATTTTCATTAAAGTAAACCTCATCTCCTTCCTTTGTTTTGAACTGAATCTTTCGTATGTGCTGTAAAATCTAAGAAGATACAGCTTAACAGCATGATGTATACACTGCTTGTCACTGTGACATAATGTAAAAACTAATAAACTTAAATATTTTGTGTTAAACTCACCATAAATGGATCTAGCTGCACATTGTTGTCACATGTTTCATTACAGTTGAGAATACTATGAAGTGCATGGGCCACAGCATACACTCCTTTATAGACATTGTAAAAGATAGGCATGAGTGACATATAGGTGAAGCTGTTTTGCACTTGATTCACATCTTCATGTCCAGTACATTCTCTCTCATTCCCTGCTGATGACATTGACTGCTTGAACTTACAGGTAAATAATGCCTCCCAAAACTCTGTGAACAGTTCTTGACTAGATGAATTGAGTGGCTTCACATCCAACATGAACTCCCTCATGCCACTGACATGTGCTCTGGGGATGGACAGGCCTATGGCACCATCCAAAATGTGATGTCTATCCAAAGCTGCAGTTTGGGAATCAAAGATCCAGCTCTCACTACCTACCCACTGGTACCCAGTCAAGTTGTGGCGAGTTAACTCAGGTATTAGTACATCCATATCTTTGTGAGAGAGGAAAGCAACAATCACCTTGGAAGTTGAAATTTTGATAATGTCAATTACCTTTCGAAGTTTGTCTGGTGGATCTGTTCTGAAGACAGATACAGAATACTCTACACAGATGCCAAGCTGCTGGGCAACCTCTGTAAATGTGGCCATGCCATTATTGCCATAATCATCATTTGTTCTAATAGCTCCAACCCAAGTCCAACCAAAGTACTTGACTAACTGGGCCAGGGCTCTGCTCTGGTAGTAGTCACTGGGTATTGTTCTGAGGAAGGATGGGTACTTGGTTTTATCACTGAGACAAGCACAAGTAGCAAAGTGACTGATCTAAAAGAAAAAAAAAAAGAAATGAAAAAAGAAATGGTATCCCAAGACAAAGACATATCAATAAACATTTTCAAATTTACACAGCACAATACAATTCTTTGAAAAACCCTTTTGCAATGACCATCTGGAAGAACAATATATTTTTTTTTCATGTATTACCAATCTTACCCACCATTGGAATATGAAAGGGTCCAATCACAGTAGCTACAGCCATGCAAGGAGACGAAGACGTCTCTCCCATAATGGCATGCACTTGGGCAGGTCTGGTACATGGTGCCTCGGAGGGTGCAGATACATCTTCATTACCATTAGCCAAGGCCAGAGCGACCCTCACACCTCTGGCAATGGAGGCACACGCATCATAGATCTTATATCCGAGAAAGATGCCAGGCAGTAGGTCCGTACTGTTATTAATCTCCTCTATGGCAAAGAGCATAGCCTGGGCAAACTGGAAACCTCTGAAATTCAGACTTGATGCAGACATTCAGAAATAGTTGCAAACAGTTTGTCCTTGAAACAGAAACAATAGTATCATAACTGAAATCATTTGGTAGTATTATTAACGCAACAAGGAATATTTCTGTTTTTAAAATTCATTGTTGTAACTATTTTTCCACTTATATTACCTTCCTCTTGAAATAAAACTCCATGTATCCGCTATAATTTACCTGTTGCATTGCAGTGGCAGTGGTTTGTGCATGTAGGTATCCTGCCTGTCTTTCCACTTGCTGTGAAAAGAGAAGATCCCCCCCAATACAATGTCCCCATCCTTTGATAGCTGGGGATTCTCAGGATCCCCTCTACGCCTGCATACTGGGTCCTCAGCCTGAGATACAGACGCCACCAACAACAGCTGTAAGAGTGCCCAACCCTGCTCAGGCCACCTCTGTGTGGGTGTCATACTGTCTGAAAGAACTAAACCACTGGGTGGCATTACATGTGCCTTACTGTAAATCAAATGCTTACACTGGTATTTATACATTTTGGAGGAACATAAAAAAATGACAGAACAGTGCAAGAGGAGGGAAGAATCCAAACAGGAAGTTTTGCTCTATGTTAAACATGTTAACTGTAAATGTACGTAAAAGGAATGTTAATTTGTCCTGAGATTTTATGTTAAAGTTTGATCATTATTAAGTCATAATTTATTAACACACACTAAACATTAACAAATAATACAAGGTAAAGGTGATATAAACTTGAGAAAGGTAGACTTTTTTGGTCAACAACAGTTCAGTTAAAAGTTGCCTATACTGATTTTTGTGTTTTCCTTTGTTTTGTTTTGGGACCACTTGACAATGTTATTGTACCTTGTAGAAGAGTGGATGAAAGTCTGGACTGGCTTGTGCAGGTCTGTGCAGTAGGTGAGTGACTAAGTGTCTCTATAGCTATGGGTTAAAGCTGGAGTCACATATATATATATATACTTCAAGAAGAAGTTAATTAAGGAAACCTGACCAAAAGAAAAACCAGAATGCAAAAAATATCAAAATAAAATAAATTGTATTTTTCAGTGCAAATTGTTTCAGTGCCATCAAAACTTTTCTCATTACAAGTGTATCAATGTCATTGTTTGCAAACAGTCATTTGTTCTGTATTCACATGTCGATTGGTTTCCACCCATGTACCTTCAAACAAAGTAGTCTAAGTTACTTCAGAAACCCCAAACATGAAAATATATTTATGTTAATGTCTCAAATGAAGCACAATATATTCCTTAAGCTATGCCTAGGACCGTGTTCCCCAGGGGTTCCTGTGGGGGGTACTGAGGGAGTATGGGGTGCCAGGGCCATTGGTACGAGCCCTCTGGTCCTTGTATGAGAAAAGTGAGAGTTGTCTATATTCTTAGCACAAAGTTGAAAACATTCTCAGTGGCTGTTGGACCCCGCCAAGGCTGCCCCTTGTGACACTGAAAATGTGCAGTGCTTCAGGTGGGGTCACAAGTATCTTAAAGTAGCTCTGGTGGTGATCAGACATGCCTGGAGGAATACAGCTGTAAGGTGGTTTCAATCAGAACTATTTATAATTTTAATGCTATTCATTGTTTTGCCTTTAGTTTTTTAAATGTGTTGAAACAAACTTGATCTAGGGGGTTGACAAATTATAATGTAATAATTAGGATGACACTAGAATGCTCTTGCCAACATAATATTTTAATTTTTAGGATGATTTTGGTGCTCCCTTCCCCATCATATTCTTTTTTGTGTTCTTCTCTGGTTTCAGTAAGATAATGTAACATTTTGGAATAAAAATACAAATGAGCAGTCCAAAACTTGAAGCCAGAATAGCAAATATCTCCACAGCAACACTGAACTTCCCAGGGGAGCTGACATACGCTGGAATAAAAGTGATCCATACTGCACAGAATATCAGCATGCTGAAGGTGATAAATTTAGCTTCATTGAAATTATCAGGCAGTTTCCGAGCCAGAAAAGCAAGAACAAAACACAACATGGCCAGAAGTCCTATGTATCCAAGTACAGCCCAGAAGCCTATAGCTGACCCCAGAGCACACTCTATGATGACTTTGTCTTTGAACTCTTTAAAATTCTTAAAGGGAAATGGAGGAGAAATTGTTAACCAGAGGATACATATGACAACTTGTATAATAGTGAAACCCACAACACTGAGTTTCTGCTGTGCAGGCCCAAACCATTTCATCACATCACTTCCTGGAAGTGTGGCTCTGAAGGCCATTAACACTACTATTGTTTTCCCCAGAACACAAGAGATACAGAGGACAAAGGTGATGCCAAATGCAGTATGTCGCAACATGCAGGACCACTCAGAGGGCCGGCCAATGAAGGTCAGAGAACACAGGAAACACAGAGTCAAGGAGAAGAGCAGCAGGAAGCTCAGCTCAGAGTTGTTGGCTCTGACAATAGGAGTCTGTCTGTATCTGAAGAAAATGAATGCCACAACAGCAGTCATGCATGTTCCAAATAAAGAGGCTGCAGTGAGCAGTGCTCCCATAATCTCTTCATATGATAGAAACTCTGCCTCCTTCTTTACACAAGCATCTCTTCTCTCATTTGACCAGAACTCAGGATGACATCTCACACATGTGATAGAATCTGAAAAATAATATTCCAGGGTTTCATTACATTTGTCTTTTTTTTACCATGTTGCATCTTTTAAAGCCGACATGACAGATATGATGACCAGATAATGGATCACTTTAAGGCAAATTATGCTTGTAAAATGTCATAAATTATGACAATTTGTAAGTACAAGATCCAGTATAAACAGGGCTTTTCAAGTGTCAAACACAATGTCATTCACTCTCACTGTTTTTATTTCGGTTTCTGAGAAAGAGATTAGAAGCAGCCAAGTTATGCAAAGATTAGGTGATAATATACCAGGATAGGGTCTTTTTGTAATTTGAGTGAGGTTATCATTTAATGACCATTTTTAGTTATTTCAAGTTATTATATACTTATTTTATAATTAATAATTTCTGACCTTGTGACTGTGGTTGTATAAAATAATATACTGCTGACAATGGCACAGATGGGCTGATACAACAAAGACTGGACTTATCTTCACGAGGATTTTGTAATTTTTCTATGAACAATGACATGTCATTTCAAATATTTGAGTTACATACATTTTTCATATCGGACCTTTGACCTTGATATAGTATGATTGATAAATGTATGTATCAGATTTCAGACTTATGTGTCATTATTTGTTTAGCATATTGTAAATAGCAAATTGACTATATGGACTTATATGGCACTTCTTAGTCTTCCAACCACTCAAGGTGCTTTTACATTTTTTACACTTCATATTACATTCCGTCATTCATACACACCTTCATACGCTAATGGCTTTGGCTATCATGCAAGGTGCCAACTGCTCATCAGAGCGGAGCACGCTCACACACTTTCTTAGAACATTACATAATCATTACATAATTTCTGCAGGAACTCCACCCATGCTTCTGAAGTCAAATTAGAAAACTATGCCGTTTCTTAAAACTGGCATGTGAACTTTTTTGTGCCAATTTGTAAGACTTTTGTTTTTTCTTGCATTAAATATTACTACACCTGTAATGTTGCTTATTTCTCCCTCTGCACATCTTAAACAGTCATAGCAGCAGACAGGCTTTCCTTTCTGCAGAACCTTGCGAGTTCCTGGGGGACATTTCTCACTGCAAACTGACACAGGAACCTGCATGAACAACAATGAGAGAAATGATGCATCCACATTGACAAGGTGTTCTCTTTGCACGCTATTACTTTGGATGCATTGAGACCATAAAGGATGATGTAGTTACGATAACTAATGATGACTCATACAATTATAACAATTCAAATAGGCTGTATTTAACAATTACAATTTACATTATAACTTACCTGTTGTGAGTTTTGTGCCCAAGTTAAAGACTTATTTTGCAGATTTAGCTCTTTGTCTGCAGGTAAAGATGCATCATAAAGACCAACTGTGACAAAAGTCCACAATTCCGTTTTCTGTTGGCTGCCAGTTTATAATTTCATACTTTGCTGCTGGGTCTCCATTTTCATTAAAGTAAACCTCATCTCCTTCCTTTGTTATGAACTGAACCTTTTTTATTTTCTGTAAAATCTAAACAGACAGGTATCGATGTAGATCATTTTCTGACAAATATATAGGTTTACAAACATCAACATTTACAAACATAAGTGTTCCAATAGCGTTGTAGATAGACTGTTACAATCAACCTTTCAAAATTTAAACTGTTTCCTGTGTTAATGTGACTTTTTTAAAAAAATATATAATTTACTCACTGTGAATGGATCTAGCTGCACATTGTTGTCACATGTTTTACTACAGTTGAGAATACTATGAAGTGCATGGGCCACAGCATACACTCCTTTATACACATTGTAAAAGATAGGCATGAGTGACATATCAGTGAAGCTGTTTTGGACTTGAGTCACATCTTCATGTCCAGTACATTCACTCAGATTTTCTGCTGATGATTTTGACAATTTGAACTTACAATTAAATAATGTCTCCCAAAACTCTGTGAAGAGTTCATTAGTAGATGTATTGAGTGGCTTCACATCCATCATGAACTCTCTCATGCCACTGACATGTGCTTTGGGGATGGACAGGCCTATGGCACCATCCAGAATGTGATGGGTGTTCATTGCTGCAATTTGGGAATCAAGGATCCAGCCCTCACTTCCTACCCACTGGTACCCAGTTAAGTTGTGGTGAGAAAACTCATGTATTAGTACATCCATATCCATATGATTGAGGAAGGCAACAATCACCTTTGAAGTAGAAGCTTTGATAATGTTAATTATCTTTTGTATTTTGTCTGGTGGATCTGTTCTAAAGAATGGCACAGAGTACTCTAGACAGATGTCCAGCTGCTGGGCAGTTTCTGTAAATGTGGCCATGCCATTATTTCCATAATCATCATTTGATCTAATAGCTCCAACCCAAGTCCAACCAAAGTGCTTGACTAACTGAGCCAGGGCTCTGCTCTGGTAGTAGTCACTGGGTATTGTTCTGAGGAAGGATGGGTACTTGGTTTTATCACTGAGACATGCACAAGTAGCAAAGTGACTGATCTAAAAGAAAAAAGAAATGGTGCCCCAGATATAAAACATTTGCACAGTCCACTGCAATTCTTTTGAGAACTTTTTCCCCCATTACTAGCTAGAGCAATTACAGAATAAAAGTTATTTTAACAAATTTATTTTTTGATACAATTTTTTACCAATCTTACCCACCAGTGGGATATGAAAGGGTCCGATAACAGTAGATATAGCCATGCAAGGAGAGGAAGAGGTCACTCCCAAAATGGCCTGCACTTGGACAGGTCTAGTACATGGTGTCTCAGAGGGTGCATATAGAAGTTCATTACCATTAGCTGAAGCC
This sequence comes from Argyrosomus regius, assembly GCA_946959425.1. Taxonomy (NCBI): domain Eukaryota; kingdom Metazoa; phylum Chordata; class Actinopteri; family Sciaenidae; genus Argyrosomus; species Argyrosomus regius. The sequence goes on from OX336889.1 coordinate 10,754,621, forward strand.
AGTGCGACCCTGACACCTCTAGCAATGGAGGCACAGGCATCATAGATCTTATATCCCAGAGAGATGCCAGGCAGTAGGTCTGTTTTGTTATTAATCTCCTCAATGGCAAAGAGCATAGCCTGGGCATACTGGAACCCTCTGAAATTCAAACTTGATGCAGACAGTTATAAATTGTTGAAATGTAAACAGTTTGTCCTTGACATAGAAACAATAGCATAGGAAATGAAAGTAAAATATTATATATTGATATTCTTACTTAAATAGTATGTTTGATAACCGCTTTTGAACCTTTACTTTATCTGTACCCAGTTTCTCTTAACCTATTTACCTGGTGCATTGCAGTGGCAGTGGTTTGTGCATGTAGCTATCCTGTCTCTCTTTCCAGCTGCTGTGGAAAGTAAAGATTCCCCCCAACATAATGTCCCCATCCTTAGAAAGCTGGGGGTTCTCAGGATCACCTCTTCTCCTGCACACCTGCTCCTCAGCCTGAGAGAAAAATGCCACTATCAACAGCTGTAAAAACGCCCAACCCTTTTCTGGCCACCTCTGTGTGGGTGTCATAATGCCGGAGATAAGTATTCCAGCAAGTGGCATCACACGTTTGCGCTACTATTTATACATTTTGAAGCAGCACAAAAAAGAATAATTGAGCAGTGAATCTTTATCTTGCAGACCACAAGGTGGGGCAAGAGGAGGGTGGTGCCAAAACAGAAAAAAAGTTCTGGGCCTTAGCTTATTTTAAACATGTTAATTGTATAAGTTGAGTGGTGAGACTATTCAATTGTGCTGTACATAAGCACAATTGTTTTTAGAACCACTTGTGGGAATTATAACAAATTTTATAAATAACATTACCTTGAAAGCAATTAGTTCATCAAGCAGCAATAATAGTATTAATTTTGTGTCATATTTGCTGATTCCCAATGTATGTCCAGTCTTCAGATCAGTTTTGACCTCCACCAACTCTTTAACTAGGGTTGACACCTTCAATACAAAAAAACAAAAAAAACCTTACCAGCTGGCCCAGCGGGGACACAAATCAAGCAATAAAATAAATGTAAACAAGGCAAAATATGTTTTTTTTTTTTTTTTTTTTAGACCCTTTTAAGTAGCTACTTTTTGCTTTCATGATGGCTTTGGATACTCTCGGCGTTCTCTTCATCCGCTTAATGAGATAATCACCTTGAACGCGTCTTTGAGGAGTTCTCATACAAGCTAAGCTATGTATTTTTTTTAGATCATATTGAACAATGTTAACTTACGACTACAACACTCTCATTAGAATAGGGAAATGAGCAACTGACTGCTTTGTGGGCTCTCCTCCTCCTGCCGACCCTGCTACCAGGCCAAAAGAGGTTTTTTAAATGTAAGCGTAAGAGTAAAATTGAGGAAAATGGGGGAAAAAATGGAGGAGAATACATCACCTACAATCCTAACCACACAGACAAGGAAGTCCATCTTGGTGCCACCAAAACTTGGCTGAATCCTGGAATATCAGATAGTGCCATTCAACCACGTACTCTTTTTCTGTATATTGATCTGACAGAACAGAAGATTATTGCAAGAAAACAAGAGGAAGTGTGATGAATAAGGATTGGTGTGACAGCAGGAATATTAAATATGGTTCTGTTCCTTCTCCGTGTGGAGTTATTGAATATCAAATGTTCATCGCACTTAGTGCTACTTTGGGAAAGCACAGAAGCTACTCACAGACCAGTGATTCTGATTCTGCATGGGATGGCATCTTACTGCAGAATGCAGTGGTAGCTATGAATGCCTTGAATTTTGAATACATCACCAATAGTATCACCAGCAAAGCACTCTCATACCATCACACCTACTCCTCCATGCTTTATGGTGGGAACAACACATGCAGATCCCGTTTTTTTCCAATGTGCTCATTTAAAATGTATTTCACACCTCAGCAAAGTATGATTTCCCTGGTATAATGTATATTGTATATGTTATGTTTTGTTTTTTTGAAGAATAAGGTCTACAGTTAATTACTGCACAATGACTCATTAACAACATCGGGGGTACTTTACTGTAGTTGAACACACAACCCAAAACCCCAAGGAAACAAAGAAAAAAAAAAAATAAAAATTTTTTTCAAAAAAAAAGAGATTTTTTTTTTTTTTTTTTTTTTTTTTTTAAATATTTTTAAAAAAAAAAAAAAAAAAAAAAAATAAAAAAAAAAAAAAAAAAAAAAAAAAAAAATAAAAAAAAAAAAAAAAAAAAAAAAAAAAAAAAAAAAAAAAAAAAAAAAAAAAAAAAAAAAAAAAAAAAAAAAAATAAAAATGCTAAACAGGCCCAATTAATTCTGATTTTGCATTGAGATGGTAAAAGGAACAGATTAAGTGTCTTGCTAGCAAGAGCTAGTGTTTCAATAAGAACAGTGACTAAAGGTACAAAATGTGTTGCTTGCACATTAGTGCATGATGTAAGGGAAAACAGAAGAGTCCATTTCTCAAGGATGGTTTGTGTCCATGTGTCCCCTTAGAGGGAAGGGTCAGTGCTTATGAATACAAAGATGTTCTGAGTGATAGCTTAATGCTATGGTGAAACATTTAATCCTGATGGGAGTCGTCCAGTATGACAATGCCCAATTCATAGTGCATGAGGAATGTTTTAATAAGTATGAAAATTATGTGAATCACATGTTGTATGTATGTATGTATGTATGTTGATGTTTGCAGTTACCAGATCTTAATCCAGTTGAACACCACTGTGGATTGATGAGTTAGTGCTCTACATAGCTATAATTATGATACCAAATCAATGAATATCTTTTGGAAAAATGTTGTGCCTTCCCTCCCGAAGAGTTTCATGGACTTGGAGAATCAATGCCAGACACACTGAAGCTGTTCTGGTAGCAGAATGTGACACAACACCTTAATTAGACACTCAATGTTGTTGTTGTTTTGTGTGTTTTTTTCCTTTAATTTGTCAGCCATCTATGCGCAGCTTGTAATATATATAATTATATATTACATTGCTTTAATACATTGCAAGACTTCAATAAAATGAAGATGAATATCTACTTGACAGTCAGGTTGATAAATGATAATTTCATGATGATTTTGGTGCCCCCTTCCCCATCATATTCTTTTTCGTATTCTTCTCTGGTTTCAGTAAGATAATGTAACATTTGGGGATAAAAATACAAATGAGCAGTCCAAAACTTGAAGCCAGAATAGCAAATATCTCCACAGCAACACTGAATTTCCCAGGAGAGCTGACGTATGCTGGAATAAATGTGAGCCATACTGCACAGAATATCAGCATGCTGAAAGTGATAAATTTAGCTTCATTGAAATTATCAGGCAGTTTCCGAGCCAGAAAAGCAAGAACAAAACACAACATGGCCAGAAGTCCTATGTATCCAAGTACGGCCCAAAAGCCTATAGCTGACCCCAGAGCACACTCTAAAATTATTTTGTCCTTGAATTCCTTAAAATTCTTAAAGGGAAAAGGAGGAGAAATTGTCAACCAGAGGATACATATGATAACTTGTATAATCGTGAAACCCAGAACACTGAGTTTCTGCTGTGCAGGCCCAAACCATTTCATTACATCACTTCCTGGAAGTGTGGCCCTGAAGGCCATTAACACTACTATTGTTTTCCCCAGAACACAAGAGATACAGAGGACAAAGGTGATGCCAAATGCGGTGTGTCGCAGCATGCAGGACCACTCAGAGGGCCGACCAATGAATGTCAGAGAGCACAAGAAACACAGAGTCAAGGAGAAGAGCAACAGGAAGCTCAGCTCAGAGTTGTTTGCCCTGACAATGGGAGTCTGTCTGTATCTGAAGAAAATGAAAGCCACAACAGCAGTCATGCATGTTCCAAATAAAGAGGCTGCAGTGAGCAGTGCTCCCATAATCTCTTCATATGATAGAAACTCTGCCTCCTTCTTTACACAGGCATCTCTTCTCTCATTTGACCAAAACTCAGGGTGGCATCTAATACAGGTGATAGAATCTGAAAAAAATAATATTAAAGCAGTTGTTAGACTTGCTGACTCCATTTGTCTTGTTATGTGCCTATGCTCCATCTTTTCCATGCCTATTAAACACACACTATATTATTAACTGATAAGTGATAAAGTTACCCTTTGATGATAAAGTATGTATACAGCAATTTTCAAAGTACTTCATGTAGCTGAACCAGGATTCAAACATTGTAAGACTGAGGGAAATGAATTAAACTAATCCTAATGACGTATGAAAATGACGTTTAGATTTTGGTTTTGTCTTGCGTTGAATATCACTACACCTGTAGTGTTGCTTATTTCTCCCTCTGCACATCTTAAACAGTCATAGCAGCAGATAGGTTTTCCTTTCTGCAGAACCTTCCGAGTTCCTGGGGGACATTTCTCACTGCAAACTGACACAGGCACCTGCATGAACAACAATGAGAAAAATGCATGCATTTATTTGACAAGACATATATATATATATATATATATATATATATATATATATATATATATAAAGAATATCTTATAGCATACCATTCTAATAATTAAAATACATTTTTATTCACAATTCCAGCAAACATATGGTAGCTTACCTGTTGTGAATTCTGTGCCCAAAATAAAGACTTATTATGGAGATTCATCTGTTCGTCTCCAGGTAAAGATGCATCATAAAGACCAACTGTGACAAAGTCCACAATGCCATTTTCTGATGGCTGCCAGTTTATAATTTCATACTTTGCTGCTGGGTCTCCATTTTCATTAAAGTAAACCTCATCTCCTTCCTTTGTTTTGAAATTAACCTTTTTTATGTGCTGTAAAATCTAAGAAGAAAGTTATTAAAGTAGATTATTGTCTAACAGCCATTTTGTAGGTGAATTGTCCTAACAGCTGGATAAATAGAGTGCATCAGTTTATTTTTTTTTCAAAATTCAAAACATTTTCTTTGTTAAAGTGACTTAATTTATAAATTAACTATTAAGTTGTTTGAAGACTTTGGTGTTAAACTTACCGTGAATGGATCTAGCTGCACATTGTTGTTACATGTTCTATTACAGCTGAGAATACTATGAAGTGCATGGGCCACAGCATACACTCCTTTATAGATATTATAAAAGATAGGCATGAGTGACATATCAGTGAAGCTGTTTTGCACTTGAGTCACATCTTCATGTCCAGTACATTCTCTCTCATTCCCTGCTGATGACTGCTTGAATTTACAGCTAAATAATGCCTCCCAAAACTCTGTAAATAGTTCATTAGTAGATGTATTAAGTGGCTTCACATCCATCATGAACTCTCTCATGCCACTGACATGTGCTTTGGGGATGGAGAGGCCTATGGCACCATCCAGAATGTGATGTGTGTCCATGGCTGCAATTTGGGAATCAACAATCCAGCCCTCACTGCCTACCCACTGGTACCCAGTCAAATTATTGTGCGAAAATTGGTGAATTAGCACATCCATGTCCATGTTGGCGAGGAAAGCGACAATCACCTTTGAAGTAGAAGCTTTGATAACGTCAATTATCTTTTGTATTTTGTCTGGTGGATCTGTTCTAAAGAATGGCACAGAGTATTCAAGACAGATGCCAAGCTGCTGGGCAACTTCTGTAAATGTGGCCATGCCATTATTGCCATAATCATCATTTGTTCTAATAGCTCCAACCCAAGTCCAACCAAAGTGCTTGACTAACTGGGCAAGGGCTCTGCTCTGGTAGTAGTCACTGGGTATTGTTCTGAGGAAGGATGGGTACTTGGTTTTATCACTGAGACATGCACAAGTAGCAAAGTGGCTGATCTAAAAGGAAAAAAGAAATGGTATATCAGATACAAAACATTTACACAGTGCACTGCAATTAGTCAATTCTTTTAAACTTCTTTTTTTTTTTCATATTACTAGCTAGAGCAATTACAGAATAATAGTTATTTTACCAAATTTACTTTTTTATTACTAAGTTTTACTAATCTTACCCACCAGTGGGATATGAAAGGGTCCGATAACAGTAGATATAGCCATGCAAGGAGAGGAAGAGGTCACTCCCAAAATAGCCTGCACTTGGACAGGTCTGGTACATGGTGCCTCAGAGGGTGCAGATACATCTTCGTTACCATTAGCTAAGGCCAGTGTGACCCTTACACCTCTGGCAATGGAGGCACAGGCATCATAGATCTTATATCCCAGAGAGATGCCAGGCAGTAGGTCGGTGCTGTTATTAATCTCCTCAATGGCAAAGAGCATAACCTGGGCATACTGAAAACCTCTGAAATTCAAACTTGATGCAGACAGTTATAAATAGTTGAAAATGTAAACAATGCGTTCTTGACATAGAAACAATAGCATAGGAAATGAAGCATTTGAAAATATTATATATTGATATTCTTACTTCAATAGTATGTTTGATAATCTCTTTTGAACCTTTACTTTATCTGTACCCAGTTTCTCTTATCCTATTTACCTGGTGCATTGCAGTGGCAGTGGTTTGTGCATGTAGCTATCCTGTCTCTCTTTCCAGCTGCCATGGAAAGTGAAGATTCCCCCCAACATAATGTCCCCATCGTTAGATAGTTGGGGGTTCTCAGGATCCCCTCTCCGCCTGCACACCAGCTCCTCAGCCTGAGATAAAGATGCCACTAACAACAGCTGTAAGAGTGCCCAACCCTTCTCTGGCCACCTCTTTGTGGACGTCATACTGCTTGAGAGAATTAAACTATTGGATGGCATCATATGTATTAATGTTGATCAAAATGTGTCACTGGTATTTATACACTTTGGACCACCATAAAGGAATAAATAACACAACAATGATGTACCTCAATGGAACCACTAGGTGGGGCCAGAGGTGGTATGTGCCTAAACACAAAAAGAGTTAGGGCCTTAGCCTATTTTGAATATCTTAAGTGTATGTGCTATCGGATAAGAACATTTGAGTGTTCTGTACATAAGCACATAATTTATAAGTGAAATTTAAACACTGGAAAATAATGCAGGAGTGCAACAATATGTATAAACATTGCCTTGTAAGTTCAATGGGGCCTTTGGTAAAGCTGTTTACCCATCAAGCGAGATTTATTTGTCATATTTGTGTCTACTGCATGCAAGCAATAGAAAAACAATTAAAAAAAAATTTACTGTTCATACAACATAAGCATAAAACCAATCTTCAAAATGCACATATATCCATGAGCACATTGCACCTTTTCATCTCTGCTGCTCCTGAATTTCATTCAATATTTACCTCAGTCATACTATGAACCATATATAGCATATGTACATACACCACCAAGCCTTATGTTCTGTCTGTTGTTTTTGTCACATCATACTGTTTGCATCTGATTACATCCAAGATGGCTCAGGTACTTTTTGTATTTTTGTTTATTTGTTGTGTTTTCTGGTCTCCCTCTGGTCACATACACCAGGGACGAACTTATAAACACTGAACATTGAACCAGAAGGTTTTACAGAGTTACTAGCTGGAGGAGCACTGGGGATGGAGGTCACAGCAGCTAAGAGGAGCTACGCTTAAAAACTAAAAAAACTGCTTTTCAGCCAACGACCCTGCGTCAGTGTGGACAAGCCTGCAGAACATCACCCACACCAACTACAGGGAACCATCCCCCGACACTGTGAAGAACTTCCAACTGGCTGATGAGTTGAATGTGTTTTACTGTAGATTTGACAAACCCACATTCACACCTCTCCCCACCTCAGACACCAAAGAACCACTTACAGCCACTGCCTTTTACCCTTTCCCACTGACCCCCCACTGGTACTCAGGATCTGTAAAAATAGTGTTTGTCAGCTTTTCCACAGACAGAAGACCAGGAAGGCACCAGGCCCAAGAACACTATGTCATTATGTCTGCTGTGGAAACATTCAGGTTTCTGGGATCCACAATCTCCCAGGGCCTAAAGTGAGAGTCCAACACAGACACCATCATCACAAAGGCCCAGCAGAGGATGTACTTCCTGCACCAGCTCAGTAAGCTCAACCTGCCTAACAATCTGCTGATCTAATGTATGGATCTAAGGGACTCCACATATGAAGATTGTTCATTGTGTGAATTGAATGGATTACTTTTATTATTGTTGTTGTTGTTGTTATTGTTGGTGTTTTGAAATGTCACAGGTCACAGGTCATGCCCCAGGTCATAGGTCACTTCCTGTTACAGTAACCCGAACCTCAGACCTTGTCAACAAAACCACAGGTGGCCCTTTATTCTCTCTCTTTTCCACTCTCTCCTCCACTTTAAACGGCCAAGAAGGGTCTGAAATCTGTGTTTTGGATTTTGAGGTGAACTATACCTTTTAAGCCAATCTGGAAAAGGTTTAAATTTTTGGTTAGATGTCTCCATTCTTCATTAGCAAAACCAAGAGGAGCATCCTCAACAATGGTGTAGCTCACCTGTTCAAACCAGCGCCAGTCAGCTCTAGAGCTTATTGCAGGGCTTTTTATATGTTCAGCAACAAAAAGGAGAGTTATAATTGTTGAAGTTAGGCCTGATGACACCACAGGAAACCTTTTTTTTTTTTCATTTTTTTTTTTTTTTTTACTTTATTCCATTATATTGTCATTATGTGCATTAAATATTATGGTAAGTAAATACCGTATATGTATTGTTCCTAATTATATGTATATAGCTAATACACTGGTTAAAATTATTGCATATTACACTGTATTAATACAATAGAAGTCTTCAATAAAATGAAGATATGTCGACTTGAAAGTGTGTTTATTATTACACATTTTTAATGACACTAGAATGCCTTTGCCAACATATTTTAAATGTTCATGAAGATTTTGGAGCTACTTTCCCCATCATATTCTTTTTTGTGTTCTTCTCTGGTTTCAGTAAGATAATGTAACATTTTGGGATAAAAATACAAATAAGCAGTCCAAAACTTGAAGCCAGAATAGCAAATATCTCCACAGCAACACTGAACTTCCCAGGAGAGCTGACATATGCTGGAATAAAAGTGATCCATACTGCACAGAATATCAGCATGCTGAAGGTGATAAATTTGGCTTCATTGAAATTATCAGGCAGTTTCCGAGCCAGAAAAGCAAGAATAAAACATAACATGGCCAGAAGTCCTATGTACCCAAGTACAGCCCAAAAGCCGACAGCTGAACCCAGAGCACACTCTATGATGACTTTGTCCTTGAATTCCTTAAAATTCTTGAATGGAAACGGAGGAGAAATTGTTAACCAGAGGATACATATGATAACTTGTATCAAAGTGAAACCCAGAACACTGAGTTTCTGCTGTGCAGGCCCAAACCATTTCATCACATCACTACCTGGAAGTGTGGCCCTGAAGGCCATTAACACTACTATTGTTTTCCCCAGAACACAAGAGATACAGAGGACAAAGGTGATGCCAAATGCGGTGTGTCGCAGCATGCAGGACCACTCAGATGGCCGACCGATGAAGGTCAGAGAACACAGGAAACACAGAGTCAAGGAGAAGAGCAACAGGAAGCTCAACTCAGAGTTGTTTGCCTTGACAATGGGAGTCTGTCTGTATCTGAAGAAAATGAAAGCCACAACAACAGTCATGCATGTTCCAAATAAAGAGGCTGCAGTGAGCAGTGCTCCCATAATCTCTTCATATGATAGAAACTCTGCCTCCTTCTTTACACAGGCATCTCTTCTCTCATTTGACCAGAACTCAGGGTCACATCTCACACAGGTGATAGAATCTGAAAGATAATGTTGAGGCAGGTGTTGGATCAGTACGTTTGTCTTTTTTGTCCTTATGTTGCAAACTATTTTTCTTACTAAATGAGCCCTGTCCACATGCAAAACTACTAGAACTAGACTTTTGTTTTGTCTTGCATTAAATGTTACTACACCTGTACTGTTGCTTATTTCTCCCTCTGCACATCTTAAACAGTCATAGCAGCAGACAGGCTTTCCTTTCTGCAGAACCTTGCGAGTTCCTGGGGGACATTTCTCACTGCAAACTGACACAGGCACCTGCATGAACAACAATGAGAGAAATTGACATGCATTGAAGTTCACAAGGCATTGCCTTTGCATGATGATAATAACTGTCATAGATTGAAACTAACATTACGGTACTGTTATAACTAATAACTTATACAATTATAACAATTTAAATAAATATTGAATTACAATTAGTGCTCATAGTACACCTGTTGTGAGTTTTGTGCCCAAATCAAAGACTTGTTTTGCAGATTCATTTGTTTGTCTGCAGGTAAAGATGCATCATAAAGACCAACTGTCACAAACTCCACAAGTCCATTTTCTGTTGGCTGCCAGTTTATAATTTCATACTTTGCTGCTGGGTCTCCATTTTCATTGAAGTAAACCTCATCTCCTTCCTTTGTTTTGAACTGAATCTTTTGTATGTGCTGTAAAATCTAAACAGAGAGGCATCAATGTAGATCATGATCTATATATTTGCGTATTGTGTATTGTCCCAACAGCATAATAAATAGACTGCAATAGTTCATTCTTAAAACTTAAAACTATTTTCTTCATTTATATGACTGAATGTAAAAAGTATAACTTGGAAGTTTGGTGTTTGTCTTACCATAAATGGATCTAGCTGCACATTATTGTCACATCTTTTGTTACAGTTGAAAATATTATGAAGTGCATGGGCCACAGCATACACTCCTTTATAGACATTGTTAAAGATAGGCATGAGTGACATATCAGTGAAGCTGTTTTGCACTTGAGTCACATCTTCATGTCCAGTGCATTCTCTCTCATTCCCTGCTGATGACTTTGACTTCTTGAACTTACAGCTAAATAATGCCTCCCAAAACTCTGTGAACAGTTCATTACTAGTTGAATTGAGTGGCTTCACATCCATCATGAACTCTCTCATGCCACTGACATGTGCTTTGGGGATGGACAGGCCTATGGCACCATCCAAAATGTGATGCTTATCCAGGGCTGCCGTTTGAGAATCAAAGATCCAACCCTCACTACCTACCCACTGGTACCCAGTCAAGTTGTAGTGAGATAACTCGTGTATTAGTACATCCATATCCATGTGGGAGAGAAAAGCAACAATCACTTTGGAAGTTGAGGCTTTTATAACGTCAATTATCTTTTGTATTTTGTCTGGTGGATCTGTTCTAAAGAATGGCACAGAGTACTCTAGACAGATGTCCAGCTGCTGGGCAGTTTCTGTAAATGTGGCCATGCCATTATTGCCATAATCATCATTTGTTCTAATAGCTCCAACCCAAGTCCAACCAAAGTGTTTGACCAAGTGGGCCAGGGCTCTGCTCTGGTAGTAGTCACTGGGTATTGTTCTGAGGAAGGATGGGTATTTGGTTTTATCACTGAGGCAAGCACAAGTAGCATAGTGGCTGATCTAAAAGAAAAAAAAAGAAGGAAAGAAATTGTATCCCAGATAAAGATAGAAAACATTTACACAGCCCTACATTCATTTAAAAGTCCTTTGGCTCTTATCATCTCTAAGTATTACAGATCAATAATCATTTTTCACAAATTTAAATGAATTTTTTACCAATCTTACACACCAGTGGGATATGAAAGGGTCCAATCACAGTAGCTATTGCCATGCAAGGAGAAGAAGAGCTCTCTCCCATAATGGCCTGCACTTCGGAAGGTCTGGTACATGGTGTCTTGGAGGGTGCAGATACTAGTTCATTACCATTAGTTAAGGCCAGTGCAACCCTCACACCTCTGGCAATGGAGCCACACGCATCATAGATCTTATAGCCTAGAGAGATGCCAGGCAGTAGGTCGGTGCTGTTATTAATTTCCTCTATGGCAAAGAGCATAGCCTGGGCAAACTGGAACCCTCTGAAATTCAAACTTGATACGGAAAGTTATGAATAGCTGAAACTACAATCAAAGTATGTATGTAATATAGAAACAGTAACACAGTAAATTGATGCTATCCTTTTTATGTCTGTAGTCTCAGTTCCTCCTTGATATTTGAAATCTAAATAGATTCCTACAACATAATTTACCTGGCACATTGCAGTGGTTGTGGTTTGTGCATGTAAGCATCCTGTCTGGTTTTCCACCTGCTGTGGAAAGAGAAGATTCCCCCCAACAAAATGTCCCCATCCTTGGCTATCTGGGGATCCTCAGGATCTCCTCTCCGCCTGCACACCAGCTCTTCAGCCTGAGAGAAAGTTGCCACCAACAACAGCTGTAAAAGTGTCCAACCCTTGTCTCGCCACCTCTGTGTGGATGCCATACTGACATAGAGCATCACATGTTCTTGAGTGTAAATCAAAGGCTTGCACTGGTATTTATACATTTTGAAGCAGCATAAAATTGAATAATTCAACAGTGATATTTTATCTCGGTGGACCTACAAGTTGAGCGAGAGGAGGGAGGTGCCAAAATAGAAAAGAAGTTTTGAGCTGTAGCCTATTTTAAATACCTGAACTACATTTGTTACCACACAAAGATGTTCACTCGTGCTTTAAGTTTTCTCTTTTCTATATTATTAATAATAAAACAATAATGAAAACATGATTGACAGGTAGCATGCAGTAGGTTTTTATATGTGTTTTGTTCATACGACAGTGGCCCTGAGAGTGCAATGCAACTGAGAAAAAATAAAAAAATAAATAAAATAAAAACACACACAAGGAAATTAAGAATACATCTACACTGATTTGACAAGACATGCACAGCATTTAGAAAAGTCCAGCAAAGTTAAATACACAACCAAATGCAGAAATGATTTACAATTTACAATGGAAACTGTTTCCTGTTGCCAATTTACTAAAGTTGGCTATTCATGAGTGGAATTGGAAATTTAACTAAATAACTTGACACACTTGTGTGGCTTATGGCGATTGACTACTTTTGCAGCCAGCCTCATGCGGCAGTTTAAGGAACTGCAGCTTTTAGCAATTCCGTATTGGCTTCATTTCACAGCCATGGGGGTTGCCACTTATGTCTCAGCTGTGTATGAATATATATTGCCTTTTTGATTCCCCTGGAAACAGTTTCTGTGTTAATGGCAGTTTCTATATTTGGTTGTGTATTTTGCATCTGTAGTATTTTTTCTCACCGCTGCCTGTGTTTTCTCAAATTAGTTTATGTTTTCTGCATTTACAGCATTTTGTGTAAATGCTGTGTATGTGCTGTGAAATAAATAAATGTTTATACTCATGCATGACAATTCAAACAAAGTTTATACAGTATTTTATGTAATGATGGATATAATGTATCATGATTTAATTTATAATGCTTTATACCTCCCTGCCAAAGTGACAAAGAGGCATCTGGGTTAGGAAGAAAGACACATCGCTCAAACGTATCACCACAGATCATATAATAAAATATTCTAAAATGGAATTATGTGTTATTAACGTTAATAATATTGTATAGCATGACTTTGTGAACTGTAAATACAGTGACAGTATGGTAAGGTTATAAGTAATGTATACTACTACACAATTATGAGAGTGGTCTCTATCTGTTGTCTGCTGTGTGTGCATGTGTGTGCATGTGTAGAAACTGAGCACCACCCTCAGTCAAACAGAGGACAGAGAAGCTAGCATGGCCATGAAACATATATATATATATATATATATATATATATATATTTAAAGATATTTCTTTGGCCTTTTGAAGTTTTACTGGATAGAGACAGCTGAAGCTGAAAGTCAGATTCGAACCCTGGGCCACTACGGCAAGGACTGAGCCTTGGTACATGGGGTGGATGCTCAACCAACTGAGCTAATCGACGCCCCGTTAAATATTTTTTTACGGCTTAACAACTCCATGATGGCACTGTGACAATATTATGCAGTCACATGCTCTTTAATGTTACTGGTACTCATCTACTCATCCCAAACCTTCAGCTGGAAGTTTTTTACTCACAAAGTACTACAATCAGTTTGAAATCATACTGTTACACGGCACGGACACAGGACTCAACTGCAGGACTCGGGAGGCAGATACAGGAGGTAACCAGTCTTTAATCACAGGCAAAGGTTCGGTACATGGGAGTTCAGTCAGGTAAGGCAGGCAAACAATCCAAAGGGGTAAGGCAAAAGCAGGGTCCAAAAACAGGCAAGAGTCGAAACTGAAAGGCACACTAGAAAAACGTTGGAAAGTAGGGCGCATGGTACACTAACAATCTGGCACTGGGGAAGGGGAAACAAAGGGTTTAAATACACAGGTGAAGGTGATTAGGGGCATGACAGACACAAGGCGGGAAACTGGGAGACTGGAGTGGGCGGAGTGGGGACTGACTGAGACAGTACCCCCCCCTCAAGGGATGGCACCGGACGTCTCAGGAACATCCGGATGGCGCCGATGAAAGTCTTTAATGAGGGTCGGGTCAACGACACAGGAACAGGGGCTGGAGTCGGCCGGGCCGCCGACGGAAGAGCAGGGCCTGCTGGAGTCGGCCAGGCCGCCGACGGAAGAGCAGGAGCAGGAGTCGGCCGAGCCACCGGCGGAAGAGCAGGAGCAGGAGTCGGTTGGGCCGCCGACGGAGGAACAGGGGCAGGAGTCGGCCGGACCACCGATGGAGGAACAGGGAGTTGTGTCGTCCAGGCCACCGACGGAAGAGCAGGAACTGGAGTCGGTCCGGCCACCGACGGAGGAACAGGGAGTTGTGTCGGCCAGGCCACCGACGGAAGAGCAGGAGCAGGAGTCGGTCGGGCCACCGACGGAGGAACAGGGGCAGGAGTCGGCCAGGTCACCGACGGAGAAACAGGGAGTGGCGTCGGCCAGGCCACCGACGGAAGAGCAGGAGCAGGAGCAGGAGTCCGTTGGGCCGCCGACGGAGGAACAGGGGCAGGAGTCGACCGGACCACCGATGGAGGAACAGGGAGTTGTGTCGGCCAGGCCACCGACGGAAGAGCAGGAGCAGGAGTCGGTCGGGCCACCGACAGAGGAACAGGGGCAGGAGTCGGCCGGGCCACCGACGCAGAAACAGGGAGTGGCGTCGGCCAGGCCACCGACGGAAGAGCAGGAGCAGGAGTCGGTTGGGCCGCCGACGGAGGAACAGGGGCAGGAGTCGGCCGGACCACCGATGGAGGAACAGGGAGTGGTGTCGGCCAGGCCACCGACGGAAGAGCAGGAGCAGGAGCAGGAGTCGGTTGGGCCACCGACGGAGGAACAGGGGCAGGAGTCGGCCGGACCACCGACGGAGGGACAGGGAGTTGTGTCGGCCAGGCCACCAACGGAAGAGCAGGAACTGGAGTCGGTCGGGCCACCTACGAAGGAACAGGGGCAGGAGTCGGCCAGGCCATCGACGGAGAAACAGGGAGTGGCGTCGGTCGGGCCACCGACGGAGGAACAGGGAGTTGTGTCGGCCAAGCCACCGATGGAAGAGCAGGAGTCGGCCAGGCCAACGACGGAGTAACAGGGGCTAGTGTCGGCCAGGACGCCGATGGAGAAACAGGGGCAAGAGTAGGCATTTTTGTTCTTTTGGTTTAATTGAATTTGGGGCAATTTGGGGCCAGTGTGACAAGCTAAACAATGGTTTTCATGACCTAATGTAATCTGCTCACTTAACCAAGAGGAATAATGTTTCTGCTAAATACTAATGTTAAATGCTAAATTATACATCAACATGCATTCAGTTGATCATACATGTTAGTGGCATCTGCTGTTGATACATAATCATTGCATCAGCTAACAGCTACACCGCCCGCATTTGGCTACATGCTACATTGCTATGCATTCTGCAAAATGCTACATCACATGCATTCTGCTAATTGCTGTATACATGAATTATTAGTTATTATTAGTGACTGAACGACACTCTGGCCTTAAGAGCTTATCATAAGTTCCATACAACTGTTGGTTCGTTGGTGGTACACTTATGAATGTCTTCTAATCTCTTTTGATCAAATCCAATGCTGAACTTCAGGTAACAGATAAGCGTATGCATTACAAAGAGGTCATTGTTATCCTCGACTATAGGTTAGATGTTCAGGTTAGTACTGACATAGTCATTGCAGTGTATGTTTTAATTTATGTCTATTCATTTATGAAACACTGTCGATTCTGATCTTGTTCATTTTTTTTTTCATCTTTCAGCAGATTATGTCATTTTTGTGTATTCATTATTGGCCTCTTTCATTCCCGTTTGCCTGTATTCTTGTTCCCCTAATTTTTGGAGGATTTATCTTGCTGCTGCTCATGCATGCCACTCTCGACCACCATGACCTTTATGTGGAGTCCAAGCAGCAATGGCTTTGGTCAAGACCTAATAATCACATATCATTTGATAAAATAAACAAAGCTTTCATGAACGTTTAGTCAGGAAGTCTATTATTTTGTGTGCTAGGCCTGTAGTCAGTTCCTCTTTCTATCCTGTCATCCACTCCTCTCATCCATGCACACATTCATTTCCTTGGTGTAATCTGGGCTGTCAATCATGTTATCAGCTGTTCCTTCAGATGATCAGACTATCCTATAACAAAGCAACACAACCAAATTGTTAGCCTATCATCTCGCTGCTGTCTATGCTGCTATGATTTACTCTCTGCCAGTAGGTTCATGCTCATGCCCCTCCACCTCCCTCCAAAAGTTGTAACACATGTTTTTGATGGTCAAACTTAAAAGAGAAAAAAAAAAAAAAGAAATTCTTTGATTACAATTTAATGAAATGGATTATATGTTGTAAAATCAATGAGGAATATGAATATATATTTTATACATGTATATTTACATGCATGTTTACGATTGTATATTACAATTATACTACAGTATATACTGCAAGTATTTAGTGAAATGAAGTGAGATGTCATACTTGTTTGCCTACCATGTCTATTTAACATATAATAGTGTAAAAATTAAGATGACACTAGATTGCTCTTGCCACCATATTGACAATTTTCAGGATGATTTTGGTGCCCCTTTCCCCATCATATTCTTTTTTGTGTTTTTCTCTGGTTTAAGTAAGATAATGTAACATTTTGGAATAAAAATACAAATAAGCAGTCCAAAACTTGAAGCCAGAATTGCAAATATCTCCACAGCAACACTGAACTTCCCAGGAGAGCTGACATATGCTGGAATAAAAGTGATCCATACTGCACAGAATATCAGCATGCTGAAGGTGATAAATTTGGCTTCATTGAAATTATCAGGCAGTTTCCGAGCCAGAAAAGCAAGAATAAAACATAACATGGCCAGAAGTCCTATGTACCCAAGTACAGCCCAAAAGCCTATAGCTGACCCCAGAGCACACTCTAAGATGATTCTGTCCTTGAATGTATGAAAGTTCTTAAATGGAAATGGAGGAGAAATTGTTAACCAGAGGATACATATGATAACTTGTATAAGAGTGAAACCCAGAACACTGAGTTTCTGCTGTGCAGGCCCAAACCATTTCATCACATCACTACCTGGAAGTGTGGCCCTGAAGGCCATTAACACTACTATTGTTTTCCCCAGAACACAAGAGATACAGAGGACAAAGGTGATGCCAAATGCAGTGTGTCGCAGCATGCAGGACCACTCAGAGGGCCGACCAATGAAGGTCAGAGAACACAGGAAACACAGAGTCAAGGAGAAGAGCAGCAGGAAACTCAGCTCAGAGTTGTTGGCCCTGACAACAGGAGTCTGTCTGTATCTGAAGAAAATGAAAGCCACAACAGCAGTCATGCATGTTCCAAATAAAGAGGCTGCAGTGAGCAGTGCTCCCATAATCTCTTCATATGATAGAAACTCTGCCTCCTTCTTTACACAGGCATCTCTTCTCTCATTTGACCAAAACTCAGGGTGGCATCTAATACAGGTGATAGAATCTGAAAAAAATAATATTAATGCAGTTGTTAGACTTGCTCACTACATTTGTCTTGTTATGTGCCTATTCTCCATCTTTTCCATGCCTATTAAACACACACTATATTATTAACTGATGAGTGATAAAGTTACCCTTTGATGATAAAGTATGTATACAGAAATTTACAAAGTACTTCATGTAGCTGAACCAGGATTCAAACATTGTAAGACTGAGGGAAAGAAATTAAACTAATCCTAATGACGTATGAAAATGACGTTTAGATTTTGGTTTTGTCTTGCGTTGAATATCACTACACCTGTGATGTTGCTTATTTCTCCCTCTGCACATCTTAAACAGTCATAGCAGCAGATAGGTTTTCCTTTCTGCAGAACCTTCCGAGTTCCTGGGGGACATTTCTCACTGCAAACTGACACAGGCACCTGCATGAACAACAATGAGAGAAATGTATGCATTCACTTTGACAATGTGTTATCTGCAAGTATCTGAAATTAATTGTGATTTATCTAAACTAAACATTATGATACAGTAACATTAACTAATAACTGATATAATCACAATTAAACAATTCAAATGAACTTTCATGAACAGTTTCAGTGATCACATGGTAGCCTACCTGTTGTGAGTTCTGTGTCCACATCAAAGATTTATTTTGCATAACCATTTGTTTGTCTGCAGGTAAAGATGCATCATAAAGACCAACTGTGACAAACTCCACATTACCATCTTCCTTAAGCTGCCAGTTTATAATGTCATACTTTGCTGCTGGGTCTCCATTTTCATTAAAGTAAACCTCATCTCCTTCCTTGGTTTTGAACTGAACTTTTTTTATGTGCTGTAAAATCTAAGAAGATATGCATCAACGTAGATCAATTTCTGACAAACATCAACATCAACATCAACATTCACGAACTTAAGTGTCTCAACAACATTGTAGATAGACAGTTACAAATTCTTTTAAATTGAAATTATTTGTTTTCTTAATGTGATATAATATACAAATTATAAGTCTTTGTTGTTCAACTCACCATAAAAGGATCTAGCTGCACATTGTTGTTACATGTTTTATTACAGCTGAGCATACTATGAAGTGCATGGGCCACAGCATACACTGCATTATAGACATTGTAAAAGATAGGCATGAGTGACATATCAGTGAAGATGTTTTGCACTTGAGTCACATCTTCATGTCCAGTACATTCTCTCTCATTCCCTGCTGATGACATTGACTGCTTGAACTTACAACTAAATAATGTCTCCCAAAACTCTGTAAACAGTTCTTGACTGGATGAATTGAGTGGCTTCACATCCAACATGAACTCTCTCATGCCACTGACATGTGCTTCAGCGATGGACAGGCCTATGGCACCATCGAGCATATGATATCTATCCATGGCTGCACTTTTGGAATCAATGATCCACCCCTCACTACCTATCCACTGGTACCCAGTCAAGTTGTAGTGAGACATCGCTTGTATGATTAAATGTAACTCAGGGGGGGAGAGGAAAGCAACAATCACCTTTGAAGTGGAAGTTCTGATAATGTTAATCATCTTTTGTATTTTGTCTGGTGGATCTGTTCTAAAGAATGGCACAGAGTACTCTAGACAGATGCCAAGCTGCTCGGCGACTTCTGTAAATATGGCCATGCCATTATTGCCGTAATCATTATCCATTCTAATAGCTCCAACCCAAGTCCAATTAAAGTACATGACTAACTGAGCCAGGGCTCTGCTCTGGTAGTAGTCACTGGGTGCTGTTCTGAGGAAGGATGGGTACTTTGTTTTATCACTGAGACATGCACAAGTAGAAACATGGCTGATCTAAAAGAAAAAAAAAAAGAAAGAAAGAAAGAAAGAAAGAAATGATAACCTGAGATAAACACATAAAATATTACACATTTAGACAATGCATTACAATTCTTTAGACCCCTGTTAATATGAGTAACTGAAAGAATTCAAGAATATTAATCATTAAAAACATGATTTTAAAAACATTTAAAAATAAAACATGAATAGAATTTCAAATATAATTAAATTTCTACCGATCTACCCACCATCGGGATATGAAAGGGTCCGATGACAGTAGATAGAGCCATAGAAGCAGTGGAAGTGGACCCTCCTATAATGGCCTGCACTTGGGCAGATCTGGTACATGGCACATCGGAGGCTGCAGATACCATTTCATTGCCATTAGCTGAGGCCAGTGCAACCCTCACACCTCTGGCAATGGAGGCACACGCATCATAGATCTTATATCCCAGAGAGATGCCAGGCAGTAGGTCTGTGCTGTTATTGATCTCCTCGATGGCGAAAAGCATAGCCTGGGTATACTGAAACCCTCTGAAACTCAAACTTGATGCAGACAGTCAAAAATATTTGGAATTGCAAACAATTTGTGCATGAAATAAAAACAAATACTTTTGTTTCCTAAATGAAAATAGGTGGTGGTATTAATACACACAATGACATATATATATTACTATAATACTCAGTTTAATAACCTTTGTTGTTCAGCTTTTTTTATCGAAACTGACTTAATCATAGATATTTTGAATCTAATAGATTTTTATGATCTTATTTACCTGTAGCATTGCAGTGGCGGTGGTTTCTGCATGTAGGTATCCAGTCTGTTTTCCCACTTGTTGTGTAAAGATAAGATTCCCCCCAATATAATGTCCCCATCCTTGGATATCTGGGGGTTCTCAGGATCTCCTCTCAGCCTGCACACTAGTCCCTCAGCCTGAGAGAAAGACGCCACCAACAACAGTTGTAAGAGTGCCCAACCCTGTTCTGGCCACCTCTGTGTGGACGTCATACTGCATTAAAGAACTAAACCAATTGGTGGCATCACATGTACTTTAATGTAAATTAAAGGCTTGTATTTATATACTTTGGATGAGCATTAAAAACAACAATAGGACAGTCATGTTTCATCTCTACGGACGAAAAAATGAAGGGGGAAAACCAGAAAAAAAAGTTTTGGGCTCTTGGTCTTTTAAATGTCTTTAATTTAAATATTGTCAGACAGGAATATTCAATAGTGCTATACTAAAATTGGCCTTTAATGTTGCCTTTTAAGTAATATTAACATTATTGAAAACTAATATGAAATGAACATGATGTAGAGATGAGAACATTAAGCTGTAGCTGCAGTGTTTACGTTAAAATCTTGTTAAAAATGCATTAACTGATTATCTTTAGTTCGGTTTGTTTTTTGGGGCCACTTGATGAATGTAGGTTCACTGTTCACTCCCCATTTAGTCTCTGCCAACTCTTTACATGTGAAAGGTTCTACTATGTTCACCAGCCAATTACTTACTTCATCTGACATTTGGCTTGTAGCATAAAATGGGTTTCTATATTTGTTTTTCTAAGTACATCCGGCTATGACCGATGGCAGTGTAAATGAATCAAAACAGCTACAACACCAGAAATGACCCACAATGACAGTCTTGGGAGGTTAAAGATAAAATGAAATCATGTATCTTTCTGTTGATGTCTCAAATATTATACATCCCAGAGATAATCTTTTCGAACTATATAAGGCGACAAACTTTTGCATCTCCAATAACAAGTTTGCCATCTGAAATGGATTAAATGTTGTAAAATCACTATGGAATATATATATTAAATTATATTATATTAAGATGACACTAGATTGCTCTTGCCACCATATTATTGATAGTTTTCAGGATGATTTTGGTGCCCCTTTCCCCATCATATTCTTTTTTGTATTCTTCTCTGGTTTCAGTAAGATAATGTAACATTTTGGAATAAAAATACAAATGAGCAGTCCAAAACTTGAAGCTAAAATTGCAAATATCTCCACAGCAACACTGAACTTCCCAGGAGAGCTGACATATGCTGGGATAAAAGTGAGCCATACTGCACAGAATATCAGCATGCTGAAGGTGATAAATTTGGCTTCATTGAAATTATCAGGCAGTTTCCGAGCCAGAAAAGCAAGAATAAAACACAACATGGCCAGAAGTCCTATGTATCCAAGTACAGCCCAAAAGCCTATAGCTGACCCCAGAGCACACTCTAAGATTATTCTGTCCTTGAATGTATGAAAATTCTTAAAGGGAAAAGGAGGAGAAATTGTTAACCAGAGGATACATATGATAACTTGTATAAGAGTGAAACCCAGAACACTGAGTTTCTGCTGTGCAGGTCCAAACCATTTCATCACATCACTACCTGGAAGTGTGGCCCTGAAGGCCATTAACACTACTATTGTTTTCCCCAAAACACAAGAGATACAGAGGACAAAGGTGATGCCAAATGCAGTGTGTCGCAGCATGCAAGACCACTCAGAGGGCCGGCCAATGAAGGTCAGAGAACACAGGAAACACAGAGTCAAGGAGAAGAGCAACAGGAAGCTCAGCTCAGAGTTGTTGGCCCTGACAACAGGAGTCTGTCTGTATCTGAAGAAAATGAATGCCACAACAGCAGTCATGCATGTTCCAAATAGGGAGGCTGCAGTGAGCAGTGCTCCCATAATCTCTTCATATGATAGAAACTCTGCCACCTTCTTTACACAGGCATCTCTTCTCTCATTTGACCAGAATTCAGGGTCACATCTCACACAGGTGATAGAATCTGAAAAATAACATGAATGCAGGTCTTAGTTTTGCTAAATAGATTTGTTTTGTTATGTGCCTATGATCCATTTTCCGTGCCTATTACATAGACACTACATTATTACCAAATAATAAAAGGATAACCTTTTGATGAAGTATTTATACAGCACTTTTAAAAACATTACATTTACAAAGTGCTTTATATAGTTGAACCAGGATTCAAACATTGTAGGACTGAGGAAAATAACATCAAACAAATTAAAATAATTCAGAAATTCCCCACTGCCCTCCAATTAAATACCCCACGCCAGAGATTTAAACATCAGCAAAAATAATAAAACCGATATGACCTGTTGTAAAAAACATTGTGGTAGCATTAAGACAAGTTTTACAAAGTAATTTAAAAGATGTCAATAATTCTGTAAACTTCAGATCTATAGGAAGGGAGAGCTGAGGGGGCCTGACTGTAAGATATTCTCTCTACTTAATGGACATCCCACAGGGCACTTTATGACATTTTAATGAAACTTGTGCTATTAAAAAAACCATGGCAATTAAGAAATTGTTTAAAGATGTTTCTTCATAGTATAACTACAATATTATTTTAAGAAAGTATTTCATTATTGACAACCACTGAGTATTTGTTACTTAATGATTCTAACAAATGATACACTCCAACAACAACACTCCAAATCTGATATCATTCATATTTTTATTGTATTATATCAACAATAAAATTGGAATAATTTGAAAGACCTAGATGTTGCATAGATTTTTCACATTGCAGCTTTATAACCTTTATGCATTTGCAAAATTGTGCATGAATTTTGGTCTCTTCACTGTATCAGAATTTGTCATATTGATGTTACTTAAATAGTTTCTTCACCTTGACATGGGGAAATGACGTTTAAATTCTGGTTTGTCGTGCATCAAATATTACTACACCTGTGATGTTGCTTATTTCTCCCTCTGCACATCTTAAACAGTCATAGCAGCAGACAGGCTTTCCTTTCTGCAGAACTTTGCGAGTTCCTGGCCGACATTTCTCACTACAAATTGACACAGGCACCTGTATGAGAGAGGAATGTATGCATTCACTTTGACAGGACATTATCTGGAAATATTTGTAATTAATTGTGATGCATTTAAACTAAACATTATGATACAGTAACAATAAGTAATGACTGATATTATCACAATTATAACAAGTCAAATGAACTTTCATAAACAGTTTCAATGATCACATGGTAGCCTACCTGTTGTGAGTTCTGTGTCCACATTATAGATTTATTTTGCATGACCATTTGTTTGTCTGCAGGTAAAGATGTATCATAAAGACCAACTTTGACAAAGTCCACAATGCCATTTTCTGTTCGCTGCCAGTTTATAATGTCATACTTTGCTGCTGGATCTCCATTTTCATTAAAGTAAACCTCATCTCCTTCCTTGGTTTTGAACTGAACCTTTTTTATGTGCTGTAAAATCTAAGAAGATATGCATCAGTGTAGATCATTATCTGATGAACATCAACATCAACATTCACAAACGTAAGTGTCTTAACAGGATGGTGGATAGACTGTTACAATTTCTTTTAAATTTAAACACTTGATATGACTTCATATAAGTATAATTTAAGTCTTTGGTGTTTAACTCACCGTAAAAGGATCGAGCTGCAAATTGATGTCACATGTTTTATTACAGCTGAGCATATTATGAAGTGCATGGGCCACAGCATACACTCCTTTATACACATTATAAAAGATAGGCATGAGTGACATATCAGTGAAGATGTTTTGCACTTGAGTCACATCTTCATGTCCAGTACATTCTCTCTCATTCCCTGCTGATGACTTTGACTGCTTGAACTTACAGGTAAATAATGTCTCCCAAAACTCTGTAAACAGTTCTTGACTAGATGAATTGAGTGGCTTCACATCCAACATGAACTCTCTCATGCCACTGACATGTGCTTTGGGGATGGACAGGCCTATGGCACCATCGAGCATATGATGTCTATCCATGGCTACAGTTTTGGAATCAATGATCCAGCCCTCACTGCCTACCCACTGGTACCCAGTCAAGTTGTAGCGAGACATCTCTTGTATGATCAAAGATAACTCCGATGGGGAGAGGAAAGCGACAATCACCTTTGAAGTTGAAGTTCTGATAATCTCAATTATCTTTTGTATTTTGTCTGGTGGATCTGTTCTAAAGAATGGCACAGAGTACTCTAGACAGATGCCAAGCTGCTGAGCAGTTTCTGTAAATATGACCATGCCATTATTGCCGTAATCATTATCCATTCTAATAGCTCCAACCCAAGTCCAATTAAAGTACTTGACTAACTGAGCCAAGGCTCTGCTCTGGTAGTAGTCACTGGGTATTGTTCTGAGGAAGGATGGGTACTTTGTTTTATCACTGAGACATGCACAAGTAGAAACATGGCTGATCTAAAAAAAGAAAAAGAAATGACATGAGATAAACATAAAATATTAAACATTTACAGAATGCACTACAAGTCTTTAGTCCCCCTGTTAATAAGAACTGTAAGAATTCAAAAATATTAATGGTTTAATATTTAATTAATATATTTTTTAATATATTTAAAAATAAAATAAAGTAACAATTTTCAAATATAATTACATTTTTGCCAATCTTACTCACCAGCGGGATATGAAAAGGTCCGATGACAGTAGATAGAGCCATAGAAACAGTGGAAGTGGACCCTCCTACAATGGCCTGCACTTGGGCAGGTCTGGTACATGGCACATCAGAGGGTGCAGATACCATTTCATTGCCGGTAGATAAGGCCAGAGCAGCCCACACACCTCTGGCATTGGAGATACAGGCATCATAGATCTTATATCCCAGAGAGATGCCAGGCAGTAGGTCGGTACGGTTATTAATCTCCTCGATGGCGAAAAGCATAGCCTGGGTATACTGAAACCCTCTGAAACTCAAACTTGATGCAGACAGTCATAAATATTTGGAATTGCAAACACTTTGTTCATAAAATAGAAAACAAATGCTATCGTTTCTTAAATGGAAATAGTTGGTGGTATTAATACACACAATAACACATATTCCTTTTTATAATAGTTTTATAACCTTTGTTGCTCAGCTTTTGAATCAAAATTGATGTAATCATAGATATTTTGAATCTAATAGATTTTTATGGTCTTATTTACCTGTAGCATTGCAGTGGCGGTGGTTTCTGCATGTAGGTTTCCAGTCTGGTTTCCCACTTGGTGTGTAAAGATAAGATTCCCCCCAATATAATGTCCCCATCCTTGGATATGTGGGGGTTCTCAGGATCTCCTCTCAACCTGCAAACCGGCTCCTCAGCCTAAGTGAAAGACGCCACCAACAACAGTTGTAAGAGTGCCAAACCCTGCTCTGGCCACCTCTGTGTGGACGTCATACTGTATACAATAACTAAACCACAGGGTGGCATCACATGTGGCATCACATGTACTTTAATGTGATTTAAAGGCTTGTATTTATATACTTTGGATGAGCAGGGAAAAAAAAACTATAGAACAGTTATGTTTTATCTCTACGGACGAAAAGATGAAGGAGGTGTCCAAAAAAAAAAAAAAAAGGGGGCTTTAGTCTATTCTAAATGTGCTTAGAGTAAATATTGTCAGTAATATCCAGTAGTGCTGTACTAAAATTGCTTTTTAATCTTGCCTTTTAATTAATATTAACATTATTGAAAACTAATGTGAAATGAACATGATTCCAAAGTCGAGGCTCAAAACTAAAGGTGACCGGGCGTTGTCAGGGCCCCTCGACTCTGGAACGCCCTGCCTGAGGACTTGAGGTTTGCAGAATCAGTGAATTCTTTTAAGTCACTTCTTAAAACACATTTTTATAGACTTGCTTTTATGTGATGTTTGTCTTTTTAACCTTGTTGTTTATGTAATTTATGCATTTCTTGTTGGTTCTTCTTTGCCTGAGTATTTTATTTTATTTTTATTTTGTTTATGCTTGTCTGTCAAAGCACTTTGTAAACGCTGTTTTTAAAGGTGCTATATAAATAAAGGTATTATATTATTATGATGTAGAGATGAGAAAATTAGGCGCATTGCAGTGTTTACGTTAAAATCTTGTTAAAAATGTATCAACTGTTTTTCTTTGGTTCGGTTTGTTTTTTGAGGCCACTTGATGAATGTAGGTTCAATATTCACTCCCCATTTAGTCTCTGATAACTCTTCAAATGTGAAATGTTCTACTATGAAAAGGTGAAAAATAAAATGAAACCATACATATATATATACCTGTTAATGCAAACTATATAAGCCTACATACTTTTGCGTTTTCATAGTATTTTACATCATCCTGCCTGTGGAATCAATCTCCAATAACAAGTTTGCCATCTTTAGCTAGTTCAGCTGGTTGTGCTGAGCCTTGCAGTTGCCACACAGGGTTTCTTTCTCCAATAGCAGGAAGAGTTGCAACCTCTTAGCGATGATCTGCTTTTCAGGCTGGGCCCTTTTAGCTCTATAACTCATAGAAGGGCTATATACATATACATGTCATTGTTGAACACAAGCCTCAGGAGACCAGATGAAGTCAAACAAGTTAAAACAAAGTCTTTGAAAATGTAGATTTTATTCCTTGATCACATTTTTTTAAACTGTAATAAATGTTGTGAAATCATCATGGTGTCAGATATTAGGTGTGTGCATTTTTTTTGTTTGTTTTTGATAAAACATACATACACACACACAGACATGTTTGTTAACTATTGTGTATTACAATGTATGAAATGCTGTCATCTTAAGTGTTCCATGAAATATGCATATATAAATATGATATAATAGATATATGTGATAGTCAAGTTATTACTTTTTTATTATTGAAGATCGTGGTAGCACTAGGATGCCTTTGCATTACATTATTTTAAGTTTTCAGAATTGCTTTTGTACTTTGGTACTCCCTTCCCTATCATATATTTGAATTGATATATAATTGAATTCTTCTGTGGTTTCAGTAAGATAATATAACATTTTGGAATAAAAATACAAATGAGCAGTCCAAAACTTGAAGCCAGATAGCAAATATCTCCACAGCAACACTGAACTTCCCAGGAGAGCTGACATATGATTGTGTAAAAAGGATCCAGACTGTGCAGAATATCAGCATGCTAAAGGTGATAAATCTGGCTTCATTGAAATTAGTCGGTCGATGAAGGACAGAGAACACAGGAATTAGTTATCTTGCTGCTGTCTCTTGAACTGTGATTCTCTCTGCCTTCAGTAGGTTCATGCTGATGTTATACATGCCCCTCCACCTCCCTCCAAAAGTTGTAACAGAGATGTTTTTGACTGTTAAAATTAATTTTATTTGTTGATTCCAAGTATATAAAATCTATTAAATGTTGTAAAATCAATAAGGAATATAAATAGATATTCCTTGTATATTATTAATACTACATTATACAATACAAGTGTTCAGTGAAATGAAGTGAGATGTCATACTTGTCTACCTCCCATGACTATTTAACAAATGATTGTGTAAAAATTAGGATGACACTAGATTGCTCTTGCCACCATATTATTGATAGTTTTCAGGATGATTTTGGTGCCCCTTTTCCCATCATATTCTTTTTTGTATTCTTCTCTGGTTTAAGTAAGATAATGTAACATTTTGGAATAAAAATACAAATGAGCAGTCCAAAACTTGAAGCCAAAATTGCAAATATCTCCACAGCAACACTAAACTTCCCAGGAGAGCTGACATATGCTGGAATAAAAGTGATCCATACTGCACAGAATATCAGCATGCTGAAGGTGATAAATTTGGCTTCATTGAAATTATCAGGCAGTTTCCGAGCCAGAAAAGCAAGAAAAAAACACAACATGGCCAGAAGACCTATGTATCCAAGTACAGCCCAAAAGCCTATAGCTGACCCCAGAGCACACTCTAAGATTATTCTGTCCTTGAATGTATGAAAATTCTTAAAGGGAAATGGAGGAGAAATTGTTAACCAGAGGATACATATGACAACTTGTATAATAGTGAAACCCACAACACTGAGTTTCTGCTGTGCAGGCCCAAACCATTTCATCACATCACTTCCTGGAAGTGTGGCCTTGAAGGCCATTAACACTACTATTGTTTTCCCCAGAACACAAGAGATACAGAGGACAAAGGTGATGCCGAATGCGGTGTGTCGCAACATACAGGACCACACAGAAGGCCGGCCGATAAAAGTCAGAGAACACAGGAAACACAGAGTCAAGGAGAAGAGCAACAGGAAGCTCAGCTCAGAGTTGTTGGCCCTGACAACAGGAGTTTGTCTGTATCTGAAGAAAATGAATGCCACGACAGCAGTCATGCATGTTCCAAATAGGGAGGCTGCAGTGAGCAGTGCTCCCATAGTCTCTTCATATGATAGAAACTCTGCCACCTTCTTTACACAGGCATCTCTTCTCTCATTTGACCAGAACTCAGGGTCACATCGGTCACAGGTGATAGAATCTGAAAAATAATATTAAGGCAGGTGTAAGACTTTGTGACTACATTTGTTTTGTTATGTGCATATGTTCCATCCTTACTGTGCCTATTAAACAGACACTACATTATTACCAAATAATCAAAATGATAACCTTTTGATGATAAAGTAGTTATACAGCACTTAAACAGCACTAAACACATTACAGTTACACAGTGCTTAATGTAGTTGAACCAGGATTCAAACATTGTAGGACTGAGTAAAAACAACCATTTCAAGAAAGATATTCTTTACAGATATTTTTTGATAGTATGATAATTATATTACCTTAAGAAAGTACTTCAGTACTGACTATACAATTAAAAATGTCTGATCTTATTACTAAGTGGTTGTAAGAAATTATACACTGCTGGTGACAATGCATTCCACAATCTGCACCATCTCATCCCATTCTTATTTTCATTGCATTTATATAAACAATAACATTGAAATAATTTGAAATACCTAGATGTTACATCGATTTCTCACATTGCAGCTTTATAGCCTTCATATGCATGAATTTTCATAGCTTCACATTGACATAAAAACATGATGTACAGATTTTTGTTTTGTCTTGCGTTGAATATTACTACACCTGTACTGTTGCTTATTTCTCCCTCTGCACATCTTAAACAGTCATAGCAGCAGACAGGCTTTCCTTTCTGCAGAACCTTGCGAGTTCCTGGGGGACATTTCTCACTGCAAACTGACACAGGCACCTGCATGAACAACAATGAGAGAAATGTATGCATTCACTTTGACAGGATGTTATCTGCATCTAATGAACAGTTTCAGTGATCACATGGTAGCCTACCTGTTGTGAGTTCTGTGCCCACATTATAGATTTATTTTGCATGACCATTTGTTTGTCTGCAGGTAAAGATGTATCATAAAGACCGACTTTGGCAAAGTCCACAATGCCATTTTCTGATGGCTGCCAGTTTATAATGTCATACTTTGCTGCTGGGTCTCCATTTTCATTAAAGTAAACCTCATCTCCTTCCTTGGTTTTGAACTGAACCTTTTTTATGTGCTGTAAAATCTAAGAAGATATGCATCAATGTAGATCAATTTCTGACAAACATCAAAATCAACATTCACAAACTTAAGTGTCTTAACAGGATGGTCGATAGACTGTTACAATTTCTTTTAAATTTAAACACTTGATATGACTTCATATAAGTATAATTTAAGTCTTTGTTGTTCAACTTACCGAAAATGGATCGAGCTGCACATTCATGTCACATGTTTTATTACAGCTGAGCATTTTATGAAGTGCATGGGCCACAGCATACACTCCTTTATACACATTATAAAATATAGGCATCAGTGACATATCAGTGAAGCTGTTTTGCACTTGAGTCACATCTTCATGTCCAGTACATTCTCTCTCATTCCCTGCTGATGCATTTGACTTCTTGAACTTACAGCTAAATAATGCCTCCCAAAACTCTGTGAACAGTTCTTGACTAGATGAATTGAGTGGCTTCACATCCAACATGAACTCTCTCATGCCACTGACATGTGCTTCGGGGATGGACAGGCCTATGGCACCATCCAGAATGTGATGCCTATCTGTAGCTGCAGTTTTGAAATCAACAATCCACCCCTCACTACCTATCCACTGATACCCAGTCAAGTTGTAGTGAGACATCTCTTGTATGATCAGAGATACCTCTGTTGGGGAGAGGAAAGCGACAATCACCTTTGAAGTGGAAGCTCTGACAATGTCAACGATCCTTTGTATTTTGTCTGGTGGATCTGTTCTAAAGACAGATACAGAGTACTCTACACAGATGCCAAGCTGCTGGGCAGTTTCTGTGAATATGGCCATGCCATTATTGCCATAATCATTATTCATTCTAATAGCTCCAACCCAAGTCCAATTAAAGTGCTTGACTAACTGAGCCAAGGCTCTGCTCTGGTAGTAGTCACTGGGTATTGTTCTGAGGAAGGATGGGTACTTGGTTTTATCACTGAGACAAGCACAAGTACCAATATGACTGATCTAAAAGAAAAGAGAAATGATAACCTGAGAGAAACACATAAAATATTAAACATTGACACAATACACAACAATTTTAGACGCCCTATTGATATGACTAGCTGTAAGAATTCAAGCATATTAATGTTTAATTATTGAATTCATATTTTTAAAATATATTTAAAAAGTAAAATAATGTAATCATTTTCTAATAGTATTTAACTTTTAGGGATCTTACTCACCAGTGGGATATAAAAAGATCCGATGACAGTAGATATAGCCATGCATGAAGAGGAAGAGCCCCCTCCTATAATGGCCTGCACTTGGGCAGGTCTGGTACATGGTGCCTCAGAGGGTGCAGATACCATTTCATTACTGTTCGCCAAGGCAAGAACAGCCCACACACCTCTGGGAATGGAGACACAGACATCATAGATCTTATATCCCAGAGAGATGCCAGGCAGTAGGTCTGTGCTGTTATTGATCTCCTCGATGGCGAAAAGCATAGCCTGGGTATACTGAAACCCTCTGAAATTCAAACTTGATGCAGACAGTCATAAATATTTAGAATTGCAAACAATTTGTCCATGAAATAAAAAAAACAAATGCTATTGTATTGCTAATGAAAATAGTTGATGGTATAAATACACACAATAACAAACATTCCTTATTTTAATACTCTGTTTCATAACCTTTGTTGCTCAGCTTTTGTATCTAAACTGACTTAATCATAGATATTTTCAATCTAGTAGAATTTCAGGGTATTATTTACCCAGTGCATTCCAGTGGCAGTGGTTTCTGCATGTAGGTATCCTGTCTGTTTTTTCCCTTGTTGTGTAAAGATAAAATTCCCCCTAATATAATGTCCCCATCCTTGGATATGTGGGGGTTCTCCGGATCTCCTCTCAGCCTGCACACTGGCTCCTCTGCCTGAGAGAAAGATGCCACCAACAACAGCTGTAAGAGTGCCCAACCCTGTTCTGGCCACCTCTGTGTGGACGTCATACTGTCTAAGAGAACTAAACCAGTAGGTGACAGCATTTAATGTAAATTAAAGGCTTGTATTTATATACTTTAGATTAGTAGAAAAAAAATAACCAATCACTTCAAAATTGCTGCTTGACTGCTCCCACAAGTGGGCGTGGCTTCAGCACATTCAGTGGACACGCCTCCACAGTCCCAGAGCTGAGAAAACTGCTCATTTTTACTCCATTTTGACACCTGATTCAATAAACTTGTCGACATTTTTAATCATTCAAATTTGGCTGAGTGGTTAATAACAATTTCTTCTTTGGTCTGACAAACTCAGAACACGTATTTATTTTAACTTTACACAGACTTTACTGTCTCAAACACAACACAAACAAACTACATAAGCCTACATAATTTTTAATTTTCATAGTTCTGGGATTATATGTCTATTTAACAAATTATGATGTAAAAATTAGGATGACACCAGATTACTCTTGCCACCATATTATTGATAGTTTTCAGGATGATTTTGTTGTGCCTTTCCCCATCATATTCTTTTTTGTATTCTTCTCTGGTTTCAGTAAGATAATGTAACATTTTGGGATAAAAATACAAATAAGAAGTCCAAAACTCGAAGCCAGAATAGCAAATATCTCCACAGCAACGCTGAACTTCCCAGGAGAGCTGACATATGCTGGGATAAAAGTGATCCATACTGCACAGAATATCAGCATGCTGAAAGTGATAAATTTGGCTTCATTAAAATTATCAGGCAGTTTCCGAGCCAGAAAAGCAAGAAAAAAACACAACATGGCCAAAAGCCCTATATATCCAAGTACAGCCCAAAAGCCTATAGCTGACCCCAGAGCACACTCTAAGATTATTTTGTCCTTGAATGTATGAAAGTTCTTGAATGGAAAAGGAGGAGAAATTGTTAACCAGAGAATACATATGATAACTTGTATAAAAGTGAAACCCACAACACTGAGTTTTTGCTGTGCAGGTCCAAACCATTTCATCACATCACTACCTGGAAGTGTGGCCCTGAAGGCCATTAACACTACTATTGTTTTCCCCAGAACACAAGAGATACAGAGGACAAAGGTGATGCCGAATGCGGTGTGTCGCAGCATGCAGGACCACTCAGAGGGCCGGCCAATGAAGGTCAGAGAACACAGGAAACACAGAGCCAAGGAGAAGAGCAGCAGGAAGCTCAGCTCAGAGTTGTTGGCTCTGACAATGGGAGTCTGTCTGTATCTGAAGAAAACGAATGCCACAACAGCAGTCATGCATGTTCCAAATAAAGAGGCTGCAGTGAGCAGTGCTCCCATAATCTCTTCATATGATAGAAACTCTGCCACCTTCTTTTCACAGGCATCTCTTCTCTCATTTGACCAGAACTCAGGGTCACATCTCACACAGGTGATCGAATCTGAAAAGAAATATCAAAGCAGGTGTTAGAATTGCTGACTACATTTGTCTTGTTATGTGTCCATCCATATTCTATCTTTGTTCTGCCTGAGAACAGACATCACATAGTGAACTGATAAAATAACAAATTACTCATGTAGCACTTTCAAAACAGTATAGTTAGAAAGTTTTTTTTACATGGTTGAACCAGGATTCAAAGATTGTAGGATTGAGAAAAAATTAAAATCAGACAATTAAAAAAATCCAAAAATGCCCAACTTCCTTCCAACTAAATACCCCAGAACAGAGATATGAACAACAACAATAATAATAAAACATACATGACCTGTGTAAATAAAAAAGACTGGTATCATTGAGACAAGTTTTGCATCATAATTTAAAATATGTTAATGATTCTGTAAATAGGCAGGGAGAGCTGAGGGGGCTGACTGTAAAACATTCTCTCCACTGAAAACACTTCATGATATTGTATCTACCATAGAGGCATTCAAGAGTCAGTCAGTGGAGGCTAAAATGGTGCAGTTATGATCTTTTTTCTACTTCTTTTATAGCTAAGCAGCTGCATTACGTACAAACTGAAGGTGGCTCAACCCTGAATGTAATGAGTCATAATATTCTAACAAAGATTAAATAAAAGCATGGATGATCTTCTCAAGATGACATGAATTCATCAAAATAAGCCTAAACTTTTACTTGTCATCTGCACAACATTGATGCTGAAGTTTGTGTTCATGCATGTATTATTTTCCCATGTGGCAGCATGTATACACAGCACTACAGTCAGCTCGGGATGGAGCCTTGTTAAATAATACTACACCTGTACTGTTGCTTATTTCTCCCTCTGCACATCTTAAACAGTCATAGCAGCAGACAGGCTTTCCTTTCTGCAGAACCTTGCGAGTTCCTGGCCGACATTTCTCACTGCAAACTGACACAGGCACCTGTACAAATGAGAGAGAGAGAGAGAGAGAGGGAGAGAGAGAGAGAGAGAGAGAGAGAGCGAACATATGCATTAAGTTTGACAAGGTGTTATCTGCAAGTATTCATTGATTTCAGTGAAACTAAACCAAAGATTATGATAGAGTGACATCAACTGACTGATACCTTATATGATTATAACAATTCAAATTAACTTTCCTGAAAAGTTTCAGTGATCACATCGTAACTTACGTGTTGTGAGTTCTGTGCCCACATTATAGATTTATTCTGCATGACCATTTGTTTGTCTGCAGGTAAAGATGCATCATAAAGACCAACTGTGACAAAGTCCACAATGCCATGTTCTGTTGGCTGCCAGTTTATAATTTCATACTTTGCTGCTGGGTCTCCATTTTCATCAAAGTAAACCTCATCTCCTTCCTTGGTTTTGAAGTGAACTTGTTTTATGTGCTGTAAAATCTAAGAAGATTGTATCAAAGCGAATCATAATCTGACAAACATCAACATTCACAAACATAAGTGTCTCAACAGCATTGTATATAGACTTCTTTTAAATGTAAACTCTTTGTTTTCTTAATGTGACATAATTAATGCCTTTGGTGTTCAACTCACCGTAAATGGATCGAGCTGCACATTCATGTCACATGTTTTATTACACCTGAGCATATTGTGCAGTGCATGGGCCACAGCATACACTCCTTTATAAATATTGTAAAAGAAAGGCATGAGTGACATATCAGTGAAGCTGTTTTGCACTTGATTCACATCTTCATGTCCAGTACATTCTCTCTCATTCCCTGCTGATGACAATGAATGCTTGGACCAACATAAATGATAATAATTGAACTGTAATGTTTTATCTTTGTAGATACTAGCTGGGTTGGGAGGGGGGAGATGCACAAACAAAAAAAAACAACAATAGAACATTTTATCTCTGTGGACTCAAAAAGATGAGACCAGAGACCAGAAAAAAGTTTTGGGCCTGAGTCTATTCACTATTAGGTTAGATTAGGTTAATTAGGTAAAGTACACAGTAGCATCTTGTTAAAAATGCATTAACTGATTCTTTTTGGTTTCTGTTTGTTTTTGGTCTGTTTTTTGGTGCCACTTGGGGAGAGTCTCTCAAAGTTTACAGCAATTATAAACTTCTGAAGTTCATGTGGCTGTCATTCAAGCAATCACAGTACATGTGTTATGTTCACAAAGTTATGTTTAGCTGTGAAATACTCTGTGCACTAGCTACTTGCTTACTTTATCTGACATTTGACTCGTATCATAAAGTGGGTTGCTATATTTGTTTTTCTGAGTACAGCTGGCGGTGGCCGATAGCAGTGTAAGTGAATCAAAACAGCTGAAACATCAGAAAAGAACAACAGACAGGCTGGGGAGGTGAAATATGGAATTAAATCATATGCCTTTTTTTTTAAGGTCGATTAGGTGTGTGCATTTTTTGCCCCCTTTTTTATATACAATATATACAGAGAGAGACATGTTGGTTAATATTCAATTACAATGAATTAAATGTTTTGGCAAAAGACCCCCCGGTAAGCCATGCCAATGTCTCCCGCTTGCTGCCACTGCTATGAAGTAGCCATTACGTCAGGAAGAGTGAACTGCTTGTTGGATACAGGATGTGTCCACTATTCATAAGATTTTTTTAGGCAGCTTTTTCAGGAACAAGTTAAATCTTGCCCCTGGCTCCAACTCAAAGCTGCAAAGCAGCATCCCATATGCGGAAGCCATACACAGAAACAGCATAGAGAATCCGGTCAATTTTCAAAATAAAATATCTTGTGCAAACTGCCGTAAAACAGGCAAGGGTGAAAAAAAATAACTGCGTAGCATTTTTACAGAAGCATATTTAGAAGCACATAAACCAGAAAAAAGACCAAATCTGAGCAAGTAAATAAAGTCTGGCGGGCTAAATGCTCCACTTCTGAAACGCTCCCGGTGGGGTTTGAAGTCACCTGGAGGATAGACCAAAACAGCGACGTAGTCGCGACATGACAGACATGTGTTTGGTGGGGTTTCGGGGTTAAGGTGTTTAGAGGTAGAGCCTGTGTCCCAGTTGTAAATGTGGGCATCACTCCTGTCACCATTCATCCCCGTAGCTCAGCAGGACTACTGATGCTGGTACTGTAGAAGTTTGTGTGTTAGGCAAAGGTACAGATGTATTCCACCCTCTTGTTTAATCCTTCCCCTTGTTTAATCATGGCCTGTTTCATTCCTCTTTGGCTGTATTCTTGAGAGGGTGGTTGTGCCCCTTATGTTTGGGGGATTTATATTGCTACTGCTCATGCCTACTGCCCCTCAACCACCAAGACCGCCATGTGGAGTCGAAACTTGAAAGATTTTCAAGATTTAATCATCACATATCATCTGTAATTATAAATAATCTTTACTTCATTCACTTGTCTCTCTTGATTAAAATGGAGCTCTCATGAAAGTTCACTCAGGAAGACTCTTTTGCATGCAAGGCCTGTAGTTACTTTCTCTGTCACTGTCACCTATGTGCTCTCCCATTTCCTTGGTGTATTCTAAGTTGTCAATCATGTTATTAGCTGTTCCATCATGTGGTCACATGTCGTCACAGCCAATTACACAGCAACACACCTGCAATGTTAGCCTATCACCTTGCTGCTGTCTCTTTAAATGTGATTCTCTCTCTGCCTTCAGTGGTGCTAATGTTAGACATGCTCCTCCACCTCCCACCTCCCTCCAAAAGTTGTAACACAGATGTTTTTTGAAACTAGTTTTTATTCTTTGATTACAATTCCACAAACCATATGATGCTGTAAAATCAATAAGGAATTTATTTTATATATTCCTTATTATATATATGTGTGTGTGTGTGTGTGTGTGTGTGTGTGTGTTTATGATTGTATATTACATTAATACTACAGTATACAATGGAAGTATTCAGGTAAATTAAGCAAGATGTCAAACTTGTCTCCCTACCATGTCTATTTAACAAATTATTATGTAAAAATAAGATGACACTAGATTGCTCTTGCCACCATGTTGTTGATAGTTTTCAGGATGATTTTGCTGGCACTTTTCCCATCATATTCTTTTTTGTATTCTTCTCTGGTTTCAGTAAGATAATGTAACATTTTGGAATAAAAATACAAATGAGCAGTCCAAAACTTGAAGCCAGAATAGCAAATATCTCCACAGCAACACTGAACTTCCCAGGAGAGCTGACATATGCTGGAATAAAAGTGATCCATACTGCACAGAATATCAGCATGCTGAAGGTGATAAATTTGGCTTCATTGAAATTATCAGGCAGTTTCCGAGCTAGAAAAGCAAGAATAAAACACAACATGGCCAGAAGTCCTATGTACCCAAGTACAGCCCAAAAGCCTATCGCTGAACCCAGAGCACACTCTAAGATTATTCTGTCCTTGAATGTATGAAAATTCTTAAATGGAAAAGGAGGAGAAATTGTTAACCAGAGGATACATATGACAACTTGTATAATAGTGAAACCCACAACACTGAGTTTCTGCTGTGCAGGTCCAAACCATTTCATCACATTGCTACCTGGAAGTGTGGCCCTGAAAGCCATTAAGACTACTATTGTTTTCCCCAGAACACAAGAGATACAGAGGACAAATATGATCCCGAATGCGGTGTGTCGCAGCATGCAGGACCACTCAGAGGGCCGACCGATGAAGGTCAGAGAACACAGGAAACACAGACTCAATGAGAAGAGCAGCAGGAAGCTCAGCTCAGAGTTGTTGGCCCTGACAATGGGAGTCTGTCTGTATCTGAAGAAAATGAATGCCACAGCAGAAGTCATGCATGTTCCAAATAAAGAGGCTGCAGTGAGCAGTGCTCCCATAATCTCTTCATATGATAGAAACTCTGCCTCCTTCTTTACACAGGCATCTCTTCTCTCATTTGACCAGAACTCAGGATGACATGTAATACAGGTGATAGAATCTGAAAAAATAAAATATAAAATATTAATGCAGGTGTTAGACTTGCTGACTACATTTGTCTTGTTATGTGCATATGTCCCATCCGTTCTGTGCCTATTACACAGACACTACATTATTACCAGGAAATTAACGGATAACCTTTTAATGATAAACTATTTATACAACACTTCTAAAAACAATACAGTTATAAAGTGCTTTACGTAACTGAACCAGGATTCAAAAGTTGTAGGACTGAGGACAACAATCACTGATTCTCACAGAAGTGGAGAGATCACCAACTACAATTGTTTGATCAATAAGGTTTGAATCAGTCTAGCACAATTCTATCTATCACTAATACCAACACAATTTTCAAGACAACAATCTACAGAATCATCTGCCAGTTAAAGTTTCTTTGTAATTTTATTGCGATGCAGTTTTAGTGCAATCCTATAAAACCTATTTTAAGTAAAACATTATCTAAAGATACTTTTTGATAGTATCATTACAATATTAATTTAAGAAAGTACTTCAGTAGTGAGTGTATAATTTAAATTGTCTGACCTTATTACTCAATGGTTGTAACAAATAACACACTGCTGCTGGCAATGCATTCCACAGTCCATCTATTCTCATACCATTCTTATTACCATTCACAATTTTATAAACAATGAAATTGTGCTGTTTTGAAATACGTATATTTCACATAGACTTCTCACACTGAAACTTTATAATCATGATATGCATTTCAAAGACTGTGGATACATTTATGTAAATGATTTTAATATAGTTGTATTTGGTATCTTTATGTAATGATAACATTTTTGTGTTTACTTAAAACACTATATACACATTGGCATATGAACACGATGTTCATATTTTTTACTTATCTTAAATGTTGCTGTTAAATATTACTACACCTGTACTGTTGCTGTACTGTTGTGCATGACTTTTGGTCTTTTCACTCCATCAGAATTTGTTATATTAATGTTACTTAAATAGTTTCTTCACCTTGACATGGGGAAATGACGTTTAAATTCTGGTTTGTCGTGCATTAAATATTACTACACCTGTTATGTTGCTTATTTCTCCCTCTGCACATCTTAAACAGTCATAGCAGCAGACAGGCTTTCCTTTCTGCAGAACCTTGCGAGTTCCTGGGGGACATTTCTCACTGCAGACTGACACAGGCACCTGCATGAACAACAATGAAAGAAACGTATAGATTCACTTTAACAAGGCATTATCTGCAAGTATCTATCATTAATTTTCATACATCTAAACAAAACATTATGATACTGTAATAATAACTAAGGACTTATTTTATCACAATTATAAAAATTCAAATGAACCTTCATGAACAGTTTCAGTGATCGCTTAGTAGCCTACCTGTTGTGAGTTCTGTGCCCACATTATAGATTTATTTTGCATGACCATTTGTTTGTCTGCAGGTAAAGATGCATCATAAAGACCAACTGTGACAAAGTCCACAATTCCATGTTCTGTTGGCTGCCAGTTTATAATTTCATACTTTGCTGCTGGGTCTCCATTTTCATCAAAGTAAACCTCATCTCCTTCCTTGGTTTTGAATTTAACCTTTTTTATGTGCTGTAAAATCTAAGAAGATATGCATTAATGTAGATCATAATCTGACGAACATCAACATTCACAAATATATGTGTCTCAACGTAACTGTACATAAACTGCAACAATTTTTTTCAAATTTAACATATTTGTTTTCTTTATGTGACTTAATATAATAACTACGATTTAAGTTGTTGGTGTTAACTCACCGTGAAAGGATCTAGCTGCACATTCATGTCACATGTTTTATTACACCTGAGCATATTGTGAAGTGCATGGGCCACAGCATACACTCCTTTATAAATATTGTAAAAGAGAGGCATGAGTGACATATCAGTGAAGCTGTTTTGCACTTGAGTCACATCTTCATGTCCAGTACATTCTCTCTCATCCCCTGCTGATGACTTTGACTGCTTGAACTTACAGCTAAATAATGTCTCCCAAAACTCTGTGAACAGTTCTTGACTAGATGAATTGAGTGGCTTCACATCCAACATGAACTCTCTCATGCCACTGACATGTGCTTCAGGAATAGACAGGCCTATAGCACCATCCAGAATATGATGGCTATCCCTGGCTGCACTTTTAGAATCAAAGATCCACCCTTCAGTGCCCACCCACTGGTACCCAGTCAAGTTGTAGCGAGACATCTCTTGTATGATTAAATATAACTCTGTGGGGGCGAGGAAAGCGACAATCACTTTTGAAGTGGAAGCTCTGACAATGTCAACGATCTTTTGTATTTTGTCTGGTGGATCTGTTCTAAAGAGAGCCACAGAGTACTCTAGACAGATGCCAAGCTGCTGGGCAACTTCTGTAAATATGGCCATGCCATAATCACCATAGTTATTATCCATTCTAATAGCTCCAACCCAAGTCCAGTTAAAGTACCTGACTAACTGGGCCAGGGCTCTGCTCTGGTAGTAGTCACTGGGTATTGTTCTGAGGAAGGATGGGTACTTTGTTTTATCACTGAGACAAGCACAAGTAGCAATATGGGCAATCTAAAAAAAAAAAAAGAAAAGAAATGATAACATGAGATAAACACATACAATATTAAACATTTACACAATACACTACAAGTCTTTAGACCCTATGTGGATAAATTAAAGAATAGCATTTCTTAATTATTTATATATATATCTTTAAATTTGAAATCAAGATAATTCAATAATTTTTAAATGTAATTTCATTTATACAAATCCTACCCACCAACGGAATATAAAAGGGTCCGATGATACCAGATATATCCTTGCAAGAAGGTGAAGAGGTCCCTACCATAATGGCAAGCACTTGGGCAGGTCTGGTACATGGTGCCTCGACAGGTGCAGATACCTTTTCATTACCTGTAGCCAAAGCCAGAGCAACCCTCACACCTCTGGCACAGGCATCATAGATCTTATATCCCAGAGAGATGCCAGGCAGTAGGTCGGTACTGTTATTAATCTCCTCGATGGCAAAAAGCATAGCCTGGGTATACTGAAACCCTCTGAAATTCAATCTTGAAGCAGACAGTCAAAAATAGTGAAATACAAACAAATGCTATTGTTTGCTAAATTAAAATATTTGATTGTATGAATAAAAAAAAATTAAAAAAAAGATTTCTAAGATATAATTTACCTGTAGCATTGCACTGGCACTGGTTTGTACATGAAGGTATCCTGAATGTTTTCATACTTGCTGTGGACAGAGAAGATTCCCCCCAATATAATGTCTCCATCCTTTGATATCTCAGGGTTCTCAGCATCCCCTCTCAGCCTGCACACTGGCTCCTCAGCCTGAGATAAAGACGCCACCAACAACAGCTGTAAGAGTGCCCAACCCTGCTCTGGCCACCTCTGTGTGGACATCATACTGTAAAAGAGAACTAAACCACTGGGTGGCATCACATGTGCTTTAATGTAAATCAAAGGCTCGTAGTTATATAGTTTTGTTCAGCAGGAAAAAAAACAACAGCAACAACAACAATAGAACAGTCACGTTTTGTCTCTATGGACCAAAAAAAGCAAAAGGTTTTGGGTTTTAGCCTACTTTAAACATGTTGCATGTTTTAATTTATTGCTATTCATTCATAAATCATTCGATTCTAATTATGCACAGTATTTTGGTTCAGCTCATAGCAGATTATGTCATCTTTGTTTGTTTAATCATGGCTTAATGCTACATCTCGTGCATTCTATATGCTATTATTTGTGTTTGCATGACAAGCTCATGGTATTTCATGACTGAATGACACCCAGGCATATCTCTGTTGGTCGGTGGTGTAACTTTAGACTCTCCTATTATTTACCTGTACTTAATTACTCATCTCGTCTTAATCTCTTTTGACCTAACCCCATGCTGAACTTCAGGTAACTGTTATGAATTAACCATCGCTAGATTAGCATATACATTACAAAGAGGTCATTGTTTTACTCAAGCAGGTTAGATGTCCAGGTTCGTTCTAACATAGTCATTGTAATATGTGTTTTAATTAATTGCTATCCATTTATGAAACACAATTGTATCTAATAATGCTTTTTTTTTTTTTTTTTTTTTTTTGCTTCATCTCTCAGCAGATTATGTCATCTTTGTTTGTTTACTGTTTCATTCCTTTTTGGCTGTATTCTTGGGATGGGGCTTGTGCCCCCTATTTTGGGGGGACTTATCGTATCGTATGCTGAGACTATAATCAGTTTCTTTTTCCATCCCATGATTCACTCCTCTCACCCATTCTCACAAAGATTTCCTTGGTGTAGTCTGGGCTGTTGAACATGCCCCTCCACCTCCCTCCAAAATTTGTAAGACACATAATTTTGGCTGTAAAACTGGATTTTATTATTTGATTACAATTGTATGGACTGTATTAAATAATATAATCAATAAGGAATATAAATATATATTTTCAATATGTATATGTATATATGTTTATGATTGTATATTACATTAATACTACAGTATACAATGGAAGTATTCAGGTAAATTAAGCAAGCTGTCATACTTTTCTACCTACCATGTCTATCGGGCAAATTATTATGTAACAATTAGGATGATACTATAGATTGCTCTTGCCACGATATTACTGATAGTTTTCAGGATGATTTTGCTGCCCCTTTCCCCATCATATTCTTTTTTGTGTTCTTCTCTGGTTTCAGTAAGATAATGTAACATTTTGGAATAAAAATACAAATGAGCAGTCCAAAACTTGAAGCCAGAATAGCAAATATCTCCACAGCAACACTGAACTTCCCAGGAGAGCTGACATATGCTGGAATAAAAGTGATCCACACTGCACAGAATATCAGCATGCTGAAGGTAATAAATTTGGCTTCATTGAAATTATCAGGCAGTTTCCGAGCCAGAAAAGCAAGAAAAAAACACAACATAGCCAAAAGTCCTATGTATCCAAGTACAGCCCAAAAGCCTATAGCTGACCCCAGAGCACACTCTAAGATTATTTTGTCTTTGAATGTATTAAAATTCTTGAATGGAAATGGAGGAGAAATTGTTAACCAGAGGATACATATGACAACTTGTACAATAGTGAAACCCACAACACTGAGTTTCTGCTGTGCAGGCCCAAACCATTTCATCACATCACTACCTGGAAGTGTGGCCCTGAAGGCCATTAACACTACTATTGTTTTCCCCAGAATACAAGAGATACAGAGGACAAAGGTGATGCCGAATGCGGTGTGTCGCAGCATGCAGGACCACTCAGAGGGCCGACCAATGAAGGTCAGAGAACACAGGAAACACAGAGTCAAGGAGAAGAGCAACAGGAAGCTCAGCTCAGAGTTGTTGGCCCTGACAATTGGAGTTTGTCTGTATCTGAAGAAAATGAATGCCACGGCAGAAGTCATGCATGTTCCAAATAAAGAGGCTGCAGTGAGCAGTGCTCCCATAATCTCTTCATATGATAGAAACTCTGCCACCTTCTTTACACAGGCATCTCTTCTCTCATTTGACCAGAACTCAGGGTGGCATCTAATACA
This sequence comes from Argyrosomus regius, assembly GCA_946959425.1. NCBI lineage: Eukaryota > Metazoa > Chordata > Actinopteri > Sciaenidae > Argyrosomus > Argyrosomus regius. The sequence continues at coordinate 10,798,236 of OX336889.1, forward strand.
GGTGATAGAATCTGAAAAATAATAATAGAGCAGGTGTAAGACTTGTTCCATCTCTTCTGTGCCCATTAAACAGACACTACATTATTACCAGATAATAACCTTTTGATGATAGACTATATATACATTACTAATCAGTGAAGAAAAGCAAAATTTTTTCAGTTTCCGTTCAATGAAATTTATGGTATGAAACCTATTCCAAGCTAAATATTTTTTTTTACAGATGTATTTATACATTATCATGACAATATAAATTTAAGAAAATACTTTAGAATTGTCTGTATAATAAAAAAATGTCTGACCTTGTTATACCATTCTTATTTCTCATGCATTTAAATAAACAATGCAATTCTACCAATTTGACATACCTATGTGTTGCATCGATAGTTCTCACATTTCAGCTTTATAACCTTGATATGCTTTTCCAAGATGAATTCACGTTTTATTGATATATTGTTTTTTATGATATTTAATAACAATGTTTTTTTTATTGTTTGTTTACTTAAAATACCTTCTTTACCTTGGCATGTGAACATGACATTTATATTTTTGTTTGCGTTTCTTTGGGATTTGTCTTGAATTAAACATTACTACACCTGTACTGTTGCTTATTTCTCCCTCTGCACATCTTAAACAGTCATAGCAGCAGACAGGCTTTCCTTTCTGCAGAACCTTGCGAGTTCCTGGGGGACATTTCTCACTGCAAACTGACACAGGCACCTGCATGAACAACAATGAGAGAAATGTATGAAACCAAATATTATGAGACAGTAACAATAACTAATAACTTATATAATTATAACGATTCAAACGGACTTTCATGAGCAATTTACATAGTAGCATACCTGTTGTGAGTTCTGTGCCCACATTAAAGATATATTCTGCATGACCATTTGTTTGTCTGCAGGTAAAGATGCATCATAAAGACCAACTGTGACAAACTCCACAATGCCACTTTCTGTTGGCTGCCAGTTTATAATTTCATACTTTGCAGCTGGGTCTCCATTTTCATTAAAGTAAACCTCATCTCCTTCCTTTGTTTTAAAATGAACCTTTCTTATGTGCTGTAAAATCTAAGAAGAAATATATACATGTAAAATTATCTGACAAACATTGTCAACAGCATAATAGCAGTTTATAACATAAAAATAGCAGTTTATTTTTCTGAATTCAATTCATGATTTTCTTTGTAGACGTAACTTGAAAACTATAACTTTGGTATTTGGTGTTTAACTCACCGTAAATGGATCTAGCTGCACATTGTTGTTACATGTTTTATTACAGCTGAGCATATTATGAAGTGCATGAGCCGCAGCATACACTCCTTTATACACATTGTAAAAGAGAGGCATGAGTGACATATCAGTGAAGCTGTTTTGCACTTGATTCACATCTTCATGTCCAGTACATTCTCTCTCATTCCCTGCTGATGACACTGACTGCTTGAACTTACAGCTAAATAATGTCTCCCAAAACTCTGTGAACAGTTCATTACTAGATGAATTGAGTGGCTTCACATCCAACATGAACTCTCTCATGCCACTGACATGTGCTTTAGGGATGGACAGGCCTATGGCACCATCCAGAATGTGATATCTATCCATGGCTACAGTTTTGGAATCAATGATCCAGGCCTCACTGCCTATCCACTGGTACCCAGTCAAGTTGTAGTGAGACATCTGATGTATGAGCAAAGATAACTCCGTGGGGGAGAGGAAAGTGACAATCACCTTTGAAGTGGACGCTTTGATTATATCAACAATGTTTTGTATTTCGTCTGGTGGATCTGATCTAAAGAAAGACACAGAGTACTCTAGACAGATGCCGAGCTGCTGGGCAACCTCTGTAAATGTGGCCATGCCATTATTGCCATAATCATTATTTGTTCTAATAGCTCCAACCCAAGTCCAATTGAAATACTTGACTAACTGAGCCAAGGCTCTGCTCTGGTAGTAGTCACTGGGTATTGTTCTGATGAAGGACGGGTACTTGGTTTTATCACTGAGACAAGCACAAGTAGCAAGATGGCTGACCTAAAAGAAAAAAAAAAAAAAGAAAAGATTTCCCAAGATTAACATATGAACACATCAAACATTTACACAGTGCAGCACAATTCTTTAGAACCCCTGTTCCTATGACCAACTGGAAGATTTAAAGAATAATCATGTTTCACAAATATAATTTCATTTTTACCAATCTTACCCACCAGTGGGATATGAAAGGGTCCAATGACAGTAGATATAGCCATGCAAGGAGAGGAAAAGGTCCCTCCAATAATGGCCAGCACTTGGGCAGGTCTGGTACATGGTGCCTCGGAGGGTGCAGATGTGTCTTCATTACCATTAGCCAAGGCCAGTGCAACCTTCACACCTCTGGCAATGAAGACACAGGCATCATACATCTTATATCCCAGAGAGATGCCAGGCAGTAGGTCTGTGCTGTTATTAATTTCCTCTATGGCAAAAAGCATAGCCTGGGCAAACTGGAATCCTCTGAAATTCAAACTTAATATGGACAGGTATAAATAATTGAAATTACAATTGGAAGTTTGTACTCAAAATAGAAACAATAACATGTAAAATAGCAGGTTTTGGTGGCATATATATGTATACACAACATGGAATATTTCTCATTTTCCTGCTGAGTTTGAAATTCAAACTTGATCAAGACAGTCAAGACAATAATATAGGGGTGTTGTTTAGCTCATTTGGTAGAGCAACCGCCCCATGTACAAAGGCTCAGTCCTTGCCGCGACGGCCCAGGGTTCAAATCTGACCTGCGGCCCTTTGCCTCATGACATCCCTCCCTCTCCACATTCCTGTCTCTCTTCAGCTGTCTCTATCACAATAAAGCTCAAAAAGGCCAAAAAAAAAAAAAAAAAAAAAGGATTTGATAATATACACATCACATGAAACATTTCTGATTTTAGTACCGATTTTGAGAACCTATTTTGTATCTGTTTTTGAATCTGTACACACTTCGTCAATATTTAAAATCTAAATCGATTTGCATGGTATAATTTACCTGTAGCATTGCAGTGGCTGTGGTTTGTGCATGTAGGAATCCTGTTTGTTTTTCCATTTGTTGTGAAAAGAGAAGATTCCTCCCAACATAATGTCACCATCCTTAGATAGTGGGGGATTCTCAGGGTCTCCTCTCCGCCTGCACACTGGCTCCTCAGCCTGAGAGAAAGACGCTACCAACAACAGCTGTAAGAGTGCCCAACCCTGCTCTGGCCACCTCTGTGTGGACGTCATACTGTCTAAGAGAGGTAAACCACTGGGTGGCGTCACATGAACTTCATTGTAAATCAGAAGCCTGCACTGATATTTATATACTTTGGAGCAGCATAAATAATAATAACTGAGCTGTAATGTTTTATCTGTATATATCAGCTGGGTTGGGATGAGGGAGATGCACAAACATGAAAAGAGTTTTGGGACTTTGCCTATTTTAAACATCTATAATATGAAAATTCATTTGTCCTGTCCAAAAGGTTTCCGTTTTTTACGTTGTCAGTTGAAAATTATGGTGACACAGTTTATACGTGAATCTAAAATAATGCAAAACAAAGTTGAGAAAATTATATTCTGCCATGCCATAGGGACCTTTTCTTTGTAAAGAGTGGGGTATTGCTTATATGGTTGCTCTGGAATCTCAAGTTTTAAATGATTCTCAACGGATTATTTAAAACAAGCCATGTTTTTGGAGGTTAAAAAAAACAAAAAAACATGGCATGTGTAAAGTTGTTGAAATCCATGCCTAACAATAAGCTTAAGATTTCTTGATTCAATATAATTGCAGTACTAAATATTACTAAGAAAGCGAATATTTTAAGTAAAATGAAAAGTGAGAATGCACAAATTTGATTATCACAGGTAAAGTACCTCAGCCTTTCTAATAACAAAACAGTAACACTTTATAATGAGTACACACTATTAAGCATTAAGTTAAGCATTAATATATACTGAATTCATCATTTATAACGCATGAGTACTCATTAGTATGTAGTTTATAAACACAGTTACAAATGTTTTATTCATCATTGATAAGCACAGTAGTTATGGATTAGTAAATACTGAATTCATCATTTATAAAGCATGTTTCTGACGTAAATACTCATTAGTATATTGTTTATAATCACAGTTATAAATGTTTTACTCTTCTGTACTAATGGTTAGTGAGTGTGTTAGTAGTCCATTTCCAATGGGTGACCTATGAACAGTTATTAATGCAGGAATTCATTAATTCAGGCAGTTACAAAGCACTCACTACTTGTTAATTAAGTATTTTGTGTGAGCTCATCTAAAGTGGCCACTATCTATGCCTTATAAATTATTTATGAATGAGATTTAAAGGCTGGCAATGCATCAAGACTCACAAGTTCAAGTTTCAGTTATCTTAACAGACCAAGGAGAGACACAACACAAAGGGATATAGAACATATTGCATTGATATTTATTGCAACTTCCCAACATATTGTAACTATACAACTGTTCTGTTGATGTAAAAAGACAAACAAGGGTGAACAAGGGTAAACAAAGCTGCATAAAAACTTGCCAACACCAACAGTGGATCACAAAAGTTTACATACGACAAATTCAATCTTTGTTTGAAAAAAAATGTGTGAAATACATGGCTGTTCTATTTTTGATGGACGCCGCGAGCAGCCCGCGTCAATTTATTAACACAGAGCACCTCGAGCGGGCGGAAACCAGACACAGAAAAAGAATCCAGTGGATTTTCAAAATAAAATAACCCGTGCAAACTGCCGGTCTGTTACGATAACTGAAACTTTTGTGAGTCTTGAGGCATTACCAGCCTTTAAATCTCATTCATAAATGCTTTATAAGGCCACTTTAGATGAGCTCACACAAAATACTTAATCAACGAGTAGTAAGTTCTTTGTAACTGCCTGAATTAATGAATTCCTGCATTAATAACTGTTTATAGGTCATCCATTGGAAATGGACTACTAACACACTCACTAACCATTAGTACAGAAGAGTAAAACATTTATAACCGTGATTATAAACCATATACTAATGAGTATTTATGTCAGAAACATTCTTTATAAATGATGAATTCAGTATTTACTAATCCATAACTACTGTGCTTATCAATGATGAATAAAACATTTGTAACTGTGTTTATGAACTAGGTACTAATGAGTACTCATGCCTTATAAATGATGAATTCAGTATATATTAATGCTTAACTTAATGCTTAATAGTGTGTACTCATTATAAAGTGTTACCTACTTTTCTACCTACCATGTCTATCTGGCAAATTATTACAATTAGGATGATACTATAGATTGCTCTTGCCACGATATTATTGATAGTTTTCAGGATGATTTTGTTGTGCCTTTCCCCATCATATTCTTTTTTGTGTTCTTCTCTGGTTTCAGTAAGATAATGTAACATTTTGGAATAAAAATACAAATGAGCAGTCCAAAACTTGAAGCCAGAATAGCAAATATCTCCACAGCAACACTGAACTTCCCAGGAGAGCTGACATATGCTGGAATAAAAGTGATCCACACTGCACAGAATATCAGCATGCTGAAGGTGATAAATTTAGCTTCATTGAAATTATCAGGCAGTTTCCGAGCCAGAAAAGCAAGGATAAAACACAACATGGCCAGAAGTCCTATGTACCCAAGTACAGCCCAAAAGCCTATAGCTGACCCCAGAGCACACTCTAAGATTATTTTGTCCTTGAATGTATTAAAATTCTTAAAGGGAAAAGGAGGAGAAATTGTTAACCAGAGGATACATATGACAACTTGTATAATAGTGAAACCCACAACACTGAGTTTCTGCTGTGCAGGCCCAAACCATTTCATCACATTACTACCTGGAAGTGTGGCCCTGAAGGCCATTAACACTGCTATTGTTTTTCCAAGAATACAAGAGATACAGAGGACAAAGGTGATGCCAAATGCGGTGTGTCGCAGCATGCAGGACCACTCAGAGGGCCGACCAATGAAGGTCAGAGAACACAAGAAACACAGAGTCAAGGAGAAGAGCAGCAGGAAGCTCAGCTCAGAATTGTTGGCCCTGACAATGGGAGTCTGTCTGTATCTGAAGAAAATGAATGCCACGGCAGAAGTCATGCATGTTCCAAATAAAGAGGCTGCAGTGAGCAGTGCTCCCATAATCTCTTCATATGATAGAAACTCTGCCACCTTCTTTACACAGGCATCTCTTCTCTCATTTGACCAGAACTCAGGGTGGCATCTAATACAGGTGATAGAATCTGGAAAATAATAATAGAGCAGGTGTAAGACTTGTTCCATCTCTTCTGTGCCCATTAAACAGACACTACATTACTACCAGATAATAAAAGGATAACCTTTTGATGATAGACTATATATACATTACCAATCAGTGAAGAAAAGCTAAAAAAAAAAAATCAGTTTCCGAAACCTATTCCAAGCAAAATATTTTTTACAGATATTTTTATATATTATCATGACAATATAAATTTAAGAAAGTACTTTAGAATTGTCTGTATAATGAAAAGAAAAGTCTGACCTTGTTATACCATTCTTGTTTCTCATGCATTTAAATAAACAATGCAATTCTACTGATTTGACATACCTATGTGTTGCATCGATACTTCTCACATTTCAGCTTCATAACCTTGATATGCTTTTCCAAGATGAATTCACGTACCTGATTTTAATACATCCTTATTTGTTTTATTGATATATTGTTTTTCATGATATTTAATAATAATGTTTTTTTTGTTGTTGTTTGTTTACTTAAAATACCTTCTTTACATTGGCATGTGAACATGACATTTAAATTTTATTTTTACATATTATATATATTTTTACATTTGTTTGCGTTTCTTTGGGATTTGTCTTGCATTAAACATTACTACACCTGTGCTGTTGCTTATTTCTCCCTCTGCACATCTTAAACAGTCATAGCAGCAGACAGGCTTTCCTTTCTGCAGAACCTTGCGAGTTCCTGGGGGACATTTCTCACTGCAAACTGACACAGGCACCTGCATGGACAACAATGAGAGAAATGTATGCATTCACTTTGACATGTATAATTTTATTTTTTTTTTTACATCTAAACCAAATGTTACGAGACAGTAACAATAACTAATAACTTATATAATTATAACGATTCAAACGGACTTTCATGAGCAATTTCACATAGTAGCATACCTGTTGTGAGTTCTGTGTCCACATTAAAGATATATTCTGCATGACCATTTGTTTTTCTGCAGGTAAAGATGCATCATAAAGACCAACTGTGACAAAGTCCACAATGCCATTTTCTGTTGGCTGCCAGTTTATAATTTCATATTTTGCTGCTGGGTCTCCATTTTCATTAAAGTAAACCTCATCTCCTTCCTTGGTTTTAAAATGAACCTTTCTTATGTGTTGTAAAATCTAAGAAGAAATATATACATGTAAAATTATCTGACAAACATTGTCAACAGCATAATAGCAGTTTATAACATAAAAATAGCAGTTTATTTTTCTGAATTGAATTCATGATTTTCTTTGTAGACGTAACTTGAAAACTATAACTTTGGTATTTGGTGTTTAACTCACCGTAAATGGATCTAGCTGCACATTGTTGTTACATGTTTTATTACAGCTGAGCATATTATTAAGTGCATGAGCCGCAGCATACACTCCTTTATACACATTGTAAAAGTGAGGCATGAGTGACATATCAGTGAAGCTGTTTTGCACTTGATTCACATCTTCATGTCCAGTACATTCTCTCTCATTCCCTGCTGATGACTTTGACTGCTTGAACTTGCAGCTAAATAATGCCTCCCAAAACTCTGTGAACAGTTCTTGACTAGATGAATTGAGTGGCTTCACATCCAACATGAACTCTCTCATGCCACTGACATGTGCTTTAGGGATGGACAGGCCTATGGCACCATCCAGAATATGATGTCTATCCATGGCTACAATTTTGGAATCAATGATCCAGGCCTCACTGCCTACCCACTGGTACCCAGTCAAGTTGTAGTGAGATATCTGATGTATGAGCAAAGATAACTCCGTGGGGGAGACAAAAGTGACAATCACCTTTGAAGTGGACGCTTTGATTATATCAACAATCTTTTGTATTTTGTCGGCTGATCTAAAGAAAGACACAGAGTACTCTAGACAGATGCCGAGCTGCTGGGCAACTTCTGTAAATGTGGCCATGCCATTATTGCCATAATCGTTATTTGTTCTAATAGCTCCAACCCAAGTCCAATTGAAATACTTGACTAACTGAGCCAGGGCTCTGCTCTGGTAGTAGTCACTGGGTATTGTTCTGATGAAGGACGGGTACTTGGTTTTATCACTGAGACAAGCACAAGTAGCAAGATGGCTGACCTAAAAGAAAAAAAAAAAAAAGATTCCCCAAGATTAACATATGAACACATGAAACATTTACACAGTGCAGCATGATTCTTTAGAACCCCTGTTCCTATGACCAAGAAAGAATAATCATGTTTCACAAATATAATTTCATTTTTACCAATCTTACCCACCAGTGGGATATGAAAAGGTCCAATGACGGTAGATATAGCCATGCAAGGAGAGGAAAAGGTCCCTCCAATAATGGCCTGCACTTGGGCAGGTCTGGTACATGGTGCCTCGGAGGGCGCAGATACGTCTTCATTACCATTAGCCAAGGCCAGTGCAACCTTCACACCTCTGGCAATGAAGACACAGCCATCATACATCTTATATCCCAGAGAGATGCCAGGCAGTAGGTCTGTGCTGTTATTAATCTCCTCTATGGCAAAACGCATAGCCTGAGCAAACTGGAACTCTCTGAAATTAAAACTTAATATGGACAGGTATAAACAATTGAAATTACAATTGGAAGTTTGTACTCAAAATAAAAACAATAACATGTAAAATAGCAGGTTTTGGTGGCATATATATGTATACACAACATGCAATATTTCTCATTTTCCTGCTAAGTTTGAAATTCAAACTTGATCAAGACAGTCATAGATACTTGAAATTGCAACCAATATATAGTTTAAAAAGAAACAATTGAATTAATGTGAATTAAAGTATTTGATAATATAGCAGTGTTGTTCAGCTAAGTTGGTAGAGTAACCGCCCCATATACAAAGGTGCAGCGGCCCAGGGTTCAAATCCGACCTGCAGCCCTTTACCACATGTCATTCCCCATCTCTCTCTCCTCACATTCCTGTCTCTCTTCAGCTGTCTCTATCACAATAAAGCTCAAAAAGGCCCCAAAAAAATCTTTAAAAGAAAAAAAAAAAAAGAAGTATTTCTTCCTCAATATTTAAAATCTAAATCGATTTGTATGGTATACAAATTATGGTTTACTTGTAGCATTGCAGTGGCTGTGGTTTGTGCATGTAGGAATCCTGTTTGATTTTCCATTTGTTGTGAAAAGAGAAGAGTCCTCCCAACAAAATGTCACCATCCTTAGATAGTGTGGGATTCTCAGGATCTCCTCTCCGCCTGCACACCGGCTCCTCAGCCTGAGAGAAAGACACTACCAACAACAGTTGTAAGAGTGCCCAACCCTGCTCTGGCCACCTCTGTGTGGACGTCATACTGTCTAAGAGAAACCAGAGGCCGTTTCTTTGTAAAGAGTGGGATATTGCTTATATGGTTGCTCATGTTTTAAATGATTCTCAACGGATTATTTAAAACAAGCCATGTTTTTGGAGGTAAAAAAAAAAAACTAATCTAATGAGATACTCACAAGGGCTGTAGGGATGTATAATGTTTTGAGTGGTGGTCACTGTGCAGGGAGGATCTTGGCATGTGTAAAGTCTATTGAAATCCATGGCAAACAATAAGCTTAAGATTACTTGATTTAATATAATTGCAGTACTAAATATTACTAAGAAAGCGAATATTTTAAGTAAAATGAAAAGTGAGAATGCACAAACTTGATTATCACAGGAAAAGCACCTCAGCCTTTCTAATAACAAAACATTTAAACAACTCTCAGAAATAAAGGATCTTCTGGACCAAGAGATAAGAAGTTAAATATAAACAACAGACAACAGACAAGTTTATCCTCAAATGATGGTTTAATATCAGATAACAGACAATCTCACTCAACATAGAAAGATACAGCCTTAAATTTGGCAAACACCACATCTGGAAATTATTTACCTTATCCTGGACCTCTTTTAGCATATTTTGTCTTTTTATCATATTATATCTATAGGGCTTCAGAAATAACATCAATATATGTGTCTTAGTCCTCTACCTCTACCTCTTTAGGTCTATTTTGTGAGCTTGTTTCTGAGAAAAAAATTGTATCCGCCTGAAAAAAAAAAAGATTTTTTGGACAGACGAGGTTTTCATAACAATATATTTGCAATGCAATATCTTAAATTGTGTTAAATGATGTAATCTCAATATACTATGTCACAAATGAAATGATATACTAAAGTATGAGAGAAATGAAGATAGATGTCTACTTGACAGTCTTTCACAAATTATGTAAAGATCGTGATGGCTAATTTTAAAGATTATTTTGGAGCTGCCTTCCCCATCATATTCTTTTTTGTATTCTTCTCTGGTTTCAGTAAGATAATGTAACATTTTGGAATAAAAATACAAATGAGCAGTCCAAAACTTGAAGCCAGAATAGCAAATATCTCCACAGCAACACTGAACTTCCCAGGAGAGCTGACATATGCTGGAACAAAAGTGAGCCATACTGCACAGAATATCAGCATGCTGAAGGTGATAAATTTAGCTTCATTGAAATTATCAGGCAGTTTCCGAGCCAGAAAAGCAAGGAAAAAACACAACATGGCCAGAAGTCCTATGTACCCAAGTACAGCCCAAAAGCCGACAGCTGAACCCAGAGCACACTCTAAGATGATTTTGTCCTTGAATGTATGAAAGTTCTTAAATGGAAAAGGAGGAGAAATTGTTAACCAGAGGATACATATGATAACTTGTATAATAGTGAAACCCACAACACTGAGTTTCTGCTGTGCAGGCCCAAACCATTTCATCACATCACTACCTGGAAGTGTGGCTCTGAAGGCCATTAACACTACTATTGTTTTCCCCAGAACACAAGAGATACAGAGGACAAAGGTGATGCCGAATGCGGTGTGTCGCAGCATGCAGGACCACTCAGAGGGCCGACCGATGAAGGTCAGAGAACACAGGAAACACAGACTCAAGGAGAAGAGCAGCAGGAAGCTCAGCTCAGAGTTGTTGGCCCTGACAATGGGAGTCTGTCTGTATCTGAAGAAAATGAATGCCACAACAACAGTCATGCATGTTCCAAACAGGGAGGTTGCAGTGAGCAGTGCTCCCATAATCTCTTCATATGATAGAAACTCTGCCTCCTTCTTTACACAGGCATCTCTTCTCTCATTTGACCAGAACTCGGGTTCACATCTCACACATGTGACAGAATCTGAAAAATATTAATACAGGTGTTAGATTGTGTATGTGGATATATATAAATATAGCAAGAGAAAGAGAGAGAAGTCACTTGGGACTGTACATGAACGTTATGCAGTTTTCTCAGAAAATGTATCCAGAGCGCTTTAGGTATAAATCAGGGGTAACGAGACACATTTTATTTATGTTACAAACTCTTCATCCATTCTTATTTGATGTTTTGATGTTTAAAACATGAAATTCTTCAGAATCTTATCTTTGGCACCTTTAAAAGACTTTTGTTAAATTGTCATGTGAACATAACTTTCACATTTTTGTTTTCTTTGACATTATTTCACCTGTGATGTTGCTTATTTCTCCCTCTGCACATCTTAAACAGTCATAGCAGCAGACAGGCTTTCCTTTCTGCAGAACTTTTCGAGTTCCTGGGGGACATTTCTCACTGCAAACTGACACAGGAACCTGCACAAACAAAACAACTTAAAGGAAAATGCATGGACATTTATCGTCTTGTCTTTGAAAGCTTCTATCATTAGTTTCCATGCTTTACAACCAGCAACTAATAACAAACAACTGTAACACCTCAAATAGACTTGCATTAAAAATGACAGTGAACACATGGTAGCCTACCTGTTGCGAGTTTTCTGCCCAAATAAAAGACTTATTTTGTAGAATCATCTGTTTGTCTGCAGGTAAAGATGCATCATAAAGACCAACTGTGACAAAGTCCACAATTCCATTTTCTGTTGGCTGCCAGTTTATAATTTCATACTTTGCTGCTGGGTCTCCATTTTCATTAAAGTAAACCTCATCTCCTTCCTTTGTTTTGAACTGAATCTTTCTGATGTGCTGTAAAATCTAAGAAGAAATACATTAATGTAGATCATTATTTGACAAACAGTTTGTGTTGTCTCAACAGCACAATAGCAACAGTTTATTTTTCCAAATTCATTTTTGTAAATGTAACTTCTTTGGTGTTTAACTCACCGTAAATGGATCTAGCTGCACATTGTTGTTACATGTTTTATTACAGCTGAGAATACTATGCAGTGCATGGGCCACAGCATACACTCCTTTATACACATTATAAAAGATAGGCATGAGTGACATATCAGTGAAGCTGTTTTGCACTTGAGTCACATCTTCATGTCCAGTACATTCTCTCTCATTCCCTGCTGATGACATTGATTGCTTGAACTCACAGCTAAATAATGTCTCCCAAAACTCTGTGAACAGTTCTTGACTAGATGAATTGAGTGGCTTCACATCCAACATGAACTCTCTCATGCCACTGACATGTGCTTCAGGAATAGACAGGCCTATGGCACCATCCAGAATGTGATGTCTATCCACGTCAGCAGTTTCAGAATCAAAGATCCAGGCCTCAGTGCCTACCCACTGGTACCCAGTTAAGTTGTGGTGAGAAAACTCATGTATTATCACATATAACTCTGTGGGGGAGACAAAAGTGACAATCACCTTTGAAGTGGAAGCTTTAATAATGTCAATTATCTTTTGTATTTTGTCTGGTGGATCTGTTCTAAAGACAGATACAGAGTATTCAAGACAGATGCCTAACTGCTGGGCGATTTCTGTGAATGTGGCCATGCCGTTATTGCCATAATCATCATTTGTTCTAATAGCTCCAACCCAAGTCCAACCAAAATGCTTGACCAAGTGGGCGAGGGCTCTGCTCTGGTAGTAGTCACTGGGTATTGTTCTGAGGAAGGATGGGTACTTGGTTTTATCACTGAGACAAGCACAAGTAGCAAGATGGCTGATCTAAAACAAACAACAACAAAAAATAATTAAATCTCGAGATAAAGATAAAAAAAGGCTATCAAACATGTACACAATACACAAAGTTTTTTTAAAAACCCTTTTCATTGTGACAAACTGAATTACTGAATAATAACTTTTTCACAAATATAATTTAATATCCAGCCATCTTACCCACCAGTGGGATATGAAAGGGTCCGATGACAGTAGCTATAGCCATGCAAGGAGAGGAAAAGGTCTCTCCCATAATGGCCTGTACTTGGGCATGTCTGGCACACGGTGCTTCGGAGGGTGCAGATACATCTTCATTCCCATTAGTTAATGCCAGAGCAACCCTCACAGCTCTGGCAATGGAGACACAGGCATCATAGATCTTATATCCCAGAAAGATGCCAGGCAGTAGGTCTGTGCTGTTATTAATCTCCTCAATGGCAAAGAGCATAGCCTGGGAATACTGGAAACCTCTGAAATTCAAACTTGATGAGCACAGTTATAAATAGTTCAAATTGCAGCCATTATGCAATTTAAATACAAACAACAGTACTTGATGGTATTAATACACACACACTGCATTGAATATTTCTGAGTTTAGTATGCAGTTTGATAAACTTTTTTGTACTTGATTAGCATCTGCACCCACTTCCTCTTAGATATTATAAATTAACTGAAAAATTAACATACTGTCTTATCACCTGATGCATTCCAGTGGCAGTGGTTTCTGCATGTAGGTATTCTGTCTGGTTTTCCACTTGTTGTGGAAAGAGAAGATTCCCCCTAATATAATGTCCCCATCCTTGGATATCTGGGGGTCCTCAGGATCTCCTCTCCGCCTGCACACCGGCTCCTCAGCCTGAAATACAGATGCCACCAACAACAGCTGTAAGAGTGCCCAACCCTGCTCAGGCCACCTCTGTGTGGATCTCATACTGTGTAAGAGTACTAAACCACAGGGTGGCATAACATGTACTTCAATAAAAATCACAAGCTTGCACTGATATTTATTCACATTAAAGTAGTATGAAGAAAAAAAAAAGTAACAGTGATGTTTTATCTCTGTGGACATATCAGTTTGTTTGAGAGGAGGGAGACGCCCAAACAGGAAAAAAAAAAGGTTTTGGCCATACCCTTTTTGAAGTCCATCGACCAAGAGTTGGTTAAGTGTTTATGTACAGTGATTATGTGAAGGAATTTCAGGCAATTCACATTGTTATAACGTTAACTGTAATATGGTAGTAGATAGTGTCTTTGACAACTTAGATTTGACAAGATCTTCCAATTTACATGGAAAAGTCAATGTGACCCTCTTTGCCTCTGTCATTATATCCAGAGAGGATGCAGCCTGTCTCAGTGATAAAAACGTCCTCTTCCTGGTGGTCCAAACACCTTTGGTACTTGCCCGGTGCTCGTAGCTCACCGTCAGGGCATTGAAACTAAAGCTAACAAACTAAAAAGTTACATAGTGGAAAAACTACACAACGTTGCTTTAAGCTTAGCAACCAAAGCATCCAAACAAGTTAAGCCACAGATGTTTTTGTCTTTTTAAAAAGGTGGATTTTATTCTTGATCACTGTATTAAATGTCATGAAAAATGTTAATTAGGTATAAGGGTTGTGCATTTTTTGTATTACATTCTTATATACAGTACAGATTGGCTACATATTCTTAGAGAAAGGTTAAATCTGGGCAACCGGACTTGGTTGTAGATCCGTGAATACAATTTACTTCTCGTCCCAGAAGCTTCTTCAGTACTGAATGGCCCAGCCTAGTGGGATCATTAAACAACACTTCAAACTTGGCTTCATGGGACTTCAATCGCCATCGTTCACACCGGAGCGCATGTGACCTTAAAAACTGCCGTTCACACCAGACCTCAGGTGACTAACGACTCTAAAAACAGTCATCACAACAACAAGGAGCAATAACGAACCAAGTGGAAACAATGGCCTTGTCAACGATCCCACCTAGACTATATACCCTGGGTCAGTCAGAACTGAAGAACTCTCTTGGATTAGAGCGCAAAAGTCTTCAGAGATCTTCAGCCAAGTCCTGTTGCCCTACATATGATTGCATATTAAAATGTTTAAATGCTTTCATCAGAATAAGCTATTTCACAATTTAATGATATGAAGTGGAAAAATCAGTGCAATTCTTTGATAGCATGTAGGTTGTTTCTACTGTCTACTACTACAGTCAGGCAAACATAGACTTTGTGTACAGATTATGATGGGACAAGATTGCCTTTGCCAGCATGTTTACTTTTCAGAATGATTTTGGAGCTGCCTTCCCCATCATATTTTTTTTGTATTCTTCTCTGGTTTCAGTAAGATAATGTAACATTTTGGAATAAAAATACAAATGAGCAGTCCAAAACTTGAAGCCAGAATAGCAAATATCTCCACAGCGACACTGAACTT
Source organism: Argyrosomus regius (assembly GCA_946959425.1). NCBI lineage: Eukaryota > Metazoa > Chordata > Actinopteri > Sciaenidae > Argyrosomus > Argyrosomus regius. Next base: position 10,813,830 of record OX336889.1, read on the forward strand.
CCCAGGAGAGCTGACATATGCTGGAATAAATGTGATCCATACTGCACAGAAAATCAGCATGCTGAAGGTGATAAATTTGGCTTCATTGAAATTATCAGGCAGTTTCCGAGCCAGAAAAGCAAGAAAAAAACACAACATGGCCAGAAGTCCTATGTACCCAAGTACAGCCCAAAAGCTTATAGCTGACCCCAGAGCACACTCTAAGATGATTTTGTCCTTGAACTTTTGAAAATTCTTGAATGGAAAAGGAGGAGAAATTGTTAACCAGAGGATACATATGACAACTTGTATAAAAGTGAAACCCACAACACTGAGTTTCTGCTGTGTTGGCCCAAACCATTTCATCACATCACTACCTGGAAGTGTGGCTCTGAAGGCCATTAACACTACTATTGTTTTCCCCAGAACACAAGAGATACAGAGGACAAAGGTGATGCCAAATGCGGTGTGTCGCAGCATGCAGGACCACTCAGAGGGCCGACCGATGAAGGTCAGAGAACACAGGAAACACAGAGTCAAGGAGAAGAGCAGCAGGAAGCTCAGCTCAGAGTTGTTGGCCCTGACAATCGGAGTCTGTCTGTATCTGAAGAAAATGAATGCCACAGCAGAAGTCATGCATGTTCCAAATAGGGAGGCTGCAGTGAGCAGTGCTCCCATAATCTCTTCATATGATAGAAACTCTGCCTCCTTCTTTACACAGGCATCTCTTCTCTCATTTGACCAGAACTCAGCGTTGCATCTAATACAGGTGATAGAATCTGAAAAAATAATGTTGAAGCAGGAGTTAGACTATCAGAATATTTTTTTTTAGATAGATAGATAGATAGATAGATAGATAGATAGATAGATAGATAGATAGATAGATAGATAGATAGATAGATAGATAGAGGTGAGGATACAGTCCCAGCCCATTCTCATTCCCACAGTATCAGGGACATCCTATCATTTTCATTTTCACATCGACCAACAATGGCCTATATGTTGTTTTGGCATCCTTTTCTTTTGGCCTGTATGACTCTTCTGGATATTGCTACTAAGTCCTCAATAAAGAAGAGAATATATTCACCTAAGATTAATTTCTTCAGGCAAGAAACTAGAGACACTTTTTTTTTTCATGCACCCGTCAATTTTGAGATTTTGTGCTATTTTGTTTATATAACAGACTAGTAGAAAAAATACATGTAGGTGTTTATTTTACTACACTTTATCTTTTTGCATCGGCATATCTCTCCTAAATTGACCAAAAGTTAGCATTAGATGAGATAAGATGAGATGGAACTAGACATTTTAGTTCTTTTAAAAATCTTCTAAATTTTCTTGTTCCATTGGCATAATCTTTTTTACCCGTATAATCGTATTGCTTTTCTTATTGCATTTTTTAGATCTGACCTTTTGAACAAGACAATTTGTAGAATTTCTGTTGGTTGTCTTGCATTACTGCACCTGTGATGTTGCTTATTTCCCCCTCTGCACATCTTAAACAGTCATAGCAGCAGACAGGCTTTCCTTTCTGCAAAACCTTGCGAGTTCCTGGGGGACATTTCTCACTGCAGATTGAAAAAGGCACCTGCATGGACACAATGAATGAAATAATTGGGTATTCACTTTACAAATGTGTTGCTTTGCGAGTATACCTTTGATGCATTGTAACCAAAAATAATAATACAATATCAACAAATAATGATGTATACATATGTAACAGTTAGAATAGATTATAATCACTTCTCAAATAATTTCAGTGATCACATGGAAGCTTACCTGTTGTGAGTTTTGTGCCCATATTAAAGATTTATTTTGCAAAATCATCTGTTTGTTTGCAGGTAAAGATGCATCATAAAGACCAACTGTGACAAAGTCCACAAGTCCATTTTCTGTTGGCTGCCAGTTTATAATTTCATACTTTGCTGCTGGGTCTCCATTTTCATTAAAGTAAACCTCATCTCCTTCCTTTGTTTTGAAATGAACCTTTTTTATCTGCTGTAGAATCTGGGAATTTAGAATTTAGAATAGAAAATAGAATTTCTGACACTTTTTATAATTCTTATTTCAACAACATGAAATACTGTAACTTTTTAAAAAAAATTTAAACCACATTCTTTGTTAATTTGATCTTGTTGATTAAGTTTTTCAAATTTAACATTTGTTTTCTCATGTGACTTAATATAATAACTAGAATTCAAGTTGTTGGTGTTCAACTCACCGTAAATGGATCCAGCTGCACATGGTTGTCACATGTTTTATTACAGCTGAGAATAATATGAAGTGCATGAGCCACAGCATACACTCCTTTATACACATTATAAAAGATAGGCATGAGTGACATATCAGTGAAGCTGTTTTGCACTTGATTCACATCTTCATGTCCAGTACATTCTCTCTCATTCCCTGCTGATGACATTGACTGCTTGAACTTACAGCTGAATAATGCCTCCCAAAACTCTGTGAACAGTTCATTACTAGATGAATTAAGTGGCTTCACATCTAACATGAACTCTCTCATGCCACTGACATGTGCTTTGGGGATAGACAGGCCTATGGCACCATCCAGAATGTGATGTCTATCCATGGCTGCAGTTTGGGAATCAGTGATCCAGGCCTCAGTGCCTACCCACTGGTGCCCAGTTATATTGTAGTGAGCCAACTTTTGTATTATCAAATACAAATCGGTGGGAGAGAGAAATGTGACAATCACCTTGGAAGTGGAAGCTTTAATAATGTCAACTATCTTTTGTATTTTGTCTGGTGGATCTGTTCTAAAGACAGATACAGAGTACTCAAGACAGATGCCAAGCTGCTGGGCAGTTTCTGTAAATGTGGCCATGCCATTATTGCCATAACCATCATTTGTTCTAATAGCTCCAACCCAAGTCCAACCAAAATGCTTTACCAAGTGGGCGAGGGCTCTGCTCTGGTAGTAGTCACTGGGTATTGTTCTGAGGAAGGATGGGTATTTGGTTTTATCACTGAGACAAGCACAAGTAGCAAAGTGGCTGATCTAAAAGAAAAAAAAAATATCCCAGATAAAGATGGCAAATATTTACACAGCGCTACAATGTCGTTAAAAACCATAATGCTACTAACTGCTTGAAGAATTACTCAATTATCATTATTTTTCACAAATATACTTTGATTTTTATAAATCCTACCCACCAGTGGGATATAGAAGGGGCCTATGACAGTAGATATAGCCATGCAAGGAGAGGAAGATGTCTCTCCCATAATAGCCTGCACTTGGGCAGGTCTGGTACATGGTGTCTCAGAGGGCGCAGATAAGTCTTCATTACCATTTGCCAAGGCCAGAGCAACCCTCACACCTCTGGCAATGGAGACACAGGCATCATAGATCTTATATCCCAGAGAGATGCCAGGCAGTAGGTCTGTACTGTTATTAATCTCCTCTATGGCAAAGAGCATAGCCTGGGTATACTGAAACCCTCTGAAATTGAAACTTGATGCAGACAGTTCTAAATAGTTAGAAGAACTGCAACCAATTTGTCCATGAAACAGAAATCCATGCTATTTCCTAAATTAAAATAGTTAATGGTATTTATACACACAATAACAAATATTCCTTATTTTAATACTCAGTTTCATAACATTTGCTGCTCATCTTTTGTATCTAAACTGACTTAATCTTAGATATTTTACATCTAAATAGATTTCTAGGGTATTGTTTACCTGATGCATTCCAGTGGCAGTGGTTTCTGCATGAAGGTATCCGGTCTGGTTTTCCACTTGCTGTGGAAAGAGAAGATTCCACCCAACATAATGTCCCCATCCTTGAATATCTGGGGGTTCTCAGGATCCCCTCTCAGCTTGCAAACCTGCTGCTCAGCCTGAGAAAAAGACGCCACCAACAACAGCTGTAAGAGTGCCCAACCCTGCTCTGGCCATCTTTGTGTGCACGTCATACTGTATAAGAGAACTAAACCATTGGGTGGCATCACATGTACTTTAAAGCAAATCAAAAGCTTGAACTAATATTTATACACTAGAACAGCAGAAAAAACAACAATATTTGCAACAGTCTATTTTGTCTCTGTGGACCAAAAAATGAAGGAGGTGCCTAACCAGAAAAGGGGGGGGTTTAGTTTATTTTAAACATCTTTACGGTAGGTATTACCATGCAGGAATATTCAATTGTACTGTACTAACATTGTCTTTTAATATCAAATTAATATTAACATTAATGAAAAAATAACCTGGAATAGAGGTGATGTAGAAATTATAAGGCTCACTGCAATGCTCACAGCACAATCTTGTTAAAAACGCATTAACTGATTCTTCTTGGTTTCAATTAACTTTTTTTTTATTTTATTTTTTTATTTTTTTTAACCTTTATTTATTCAGGGTAGGTTCACTGAGAGTGAGGCTCTCTTTTGCAGGAACACCCTGATCACATTCACACAGTTACACACTCACACCTGGTAGCTGCCCAGTACAACCACAGTCTTAACTGCCAGCCACTGAGCAGCTCCACTGGAGCAGTTGGGGTTAAGGGCCTTGCTCAAGGGCACCTCAGTGGTGGTATACTACTCTACTATGTTCACCAGCTAGTTTCTAACTTTGTCTGACATTTGACTGGTAGTATACAGTGGATTTTTAGATATGTTTTTCTGAGTAAAACTGGCTACAGACAATAGCAGTGTAAGTGAATCAAAACAGCTGCAACACCAGAAATGAGCAGCATAGACAGGCTCGGGAGGTAAAAGATAGAATGAAACCATATATCTTTATGTTAATGTTTTAAATACAGTACAACAAGAACATGAACTATTCAAATTATATAAGCCTACATACTTTTTGCATTTTCATACTTCTGTAATTGTCTGAAATTACATAATCCTGCCCTGTGTGGAATTAAAAAACTATCTCCAATCACAAGTTCACAATCTTATGTCGGTTCAGTTGGATGTGCTGAGCCTTGCAGTTGGCACACAGGGTTTTCTTGCAGCATTAGCACAAAAAGGAGCAGCCACATTTATTGCAAAGCTCTGATCTGCTCTTCAGTCTGGGCCAGTTCAGCTCTACAGCTCACAACACGGCTGGCTGGGAGACCAGATGACCCAAACAAGTGAAACCAAATTTATTTTAGTTTTTGTCTTTGAAAATGTGGATCTCATGCTTTGGTCACATTTTCTGCAGTGTAATAAATGTTGAGAAATCAGTATGCTGTCAGCTATTAGGTGTGTGCATTTTCCGTGCATTATTTTATATAGAATATATACAAACACAGATACATGTTGGTTAATATGATTGTGTATTACATTGTATTAAATGCTGTTATCTCAATATCCCATGAATAAAATGATAGGCAGTCAACATGTACCACACTAGTACAATACAATTCTTCCATGAAATGAAGATATATGTCTACTTGACAGTCAAATTATTGTTATTATTAAAGATGATGGCATTAGGATGCCTTTTCCATCACATTATTTTAAGTTTTCAGGATGATTTTGGAGCTGCCTTCCCCATCATATTCTTTTTTGTGTTCTTCTCTGGTTTAAGTAAGATAATGTAACATTTCGGGATAAAAATACAAATGAGCAGTCCAAAACTTGAAGCCAGAATAGCAAATATCTCCACAGCAACACTGAACTTCCCAGGAGAGCTAACATATGCTGGAATAAAAGTGATCCATACTGCACAGAATATCAGCATGCTGAAGGTAATGAATTTGGCTTCATTAAAATTATCAGGCAGTTTCCGAGCCAGAAAAGCAAGAAAAAAACACAACATGGCCAGAAGACCTATGTATCCAAGTACAGCCCAAAAGCCTATAGCTGACCCCAGAGCACACTCTAAGATTATTTTGTCCTTGAACTCTTTAAAATTCTTAAATGGAAAAGGAGGAGAAATTGTTAACCAGAGGATACATATGATGACTTGTATAAAAGTGAAACCCACAACACTGAGTTTCTGCTGTGCAGGCCCAAACCATTTCATCACATCACTACCTGGAAGTGTGGCCCTGAAGGCCATTAACACTACTATTGTTTTCCCGAGTACACAAGAGATACAGAGGACAAAGGTGATACCAAATGCGGTGTGTCGCAGCATGCAGGACCACTCAGAGGGCCGACCGATGAAGGTCAGAGAACACAGGAAACACAGACTCAAGGAGAAGAGCAACAGGAAGCTCAGCTCAGAGTTGTTGGCCCTGACAATCGGAGTCTGCCTGTATTTAAAGAAAATGAATGCCACAACAGCAGTCATGCATGTTCCAAATAAAGAGGCTGCAGTGAGCAGTGCTCCCATAATCTCTTCATATGATAGAAACTCTGCCTCCTTCTTTACACAGGCATCTCTTCTCTCATTTGACCAAAATTCAGGGTCGCATCTAATACAGGTGATAGAATCTGAAAAAAAAATATATCAAAGCAGGTATTAGACTTGCTCACTATATTTAACGTTTTCACTATTTTATTTAATCAATGCATTTACTGCAGTTTCAGAAATGTCAAAACCTCAGCAGACAAGACCAAAACTATCTGCAGGCTCAGAAAGGTGAGGAAGTGTGCTCAAAGGTGCCATATGTGAAGTGTGGAGCATTTTATGGATTCATTTTACTTTTAATTGATTTTACTGCTAATGAGTCAACAGATTGTAACTAAATTAACCTTTTAGCATATATGAACCTATAACAGCCTGTCCGCTGGTTTATATGTAAAGGATTGGATTGACATGTGTCAATCATTTGATGTGACATCAAACAAATGACTGACAACCACTACAAAAAAAAAGTCCAACACCAAGTACAAAAACCTAACTGCAATTACTCCAAACGTGTGAAATATATTGTGATATTGTTGTTTTGACACAATGCTTAAACACTTTCATGCATATAATCTCCACAGGGGATTGGGGTTCATGTCCCCCAGTGTAGAAAAGAGAGAAATTAAACACAAGATCATCCCCATACACATCTCTATGTATATGTGTGTATATCTGTGCACACACATGGACTGAAGTTGGCACCAAGATGTTGTACAGCACTCATATAACAGTATTGTTGGCAGCATGCTACTTGTTCTTGTTACTTGCTTGCTGAAAATAACTAAAGCTGGTTATGACCTCTCTTTGTTTACACTAGGGTTTCCAACTATAACTACGAGAGAGAGACAGGTTATTAAACTAAAAAAAAAATAGACGACATAATCAGAACCATGAATCAAGTGTTGAGATTAAATAAAACGCTGATACAGCTGGTTTAGCCTTGTGTCAGTATTTGTTTAGGATATTTCATGTTTGATGCATTGATTATTTATGTAATGACATTTCTTTTTGTCTGTTTAAAAGACTTAAATTGCAATGTGAACATGAACACTGAACGTGAACAACTTTGAGATTTTGGTTTTAACTTGCAACAAATATTACTACACCTGTACTGTTGCTTATTTCTCCCTCTGCACATCTTAAACAGTCATAGCAGCAGACAGGCTTTCCTTTCTGCAGAACCTTGCGAGTTCCTGGGGGACATTTCTCACTGCAAACTGACACAGGAACCTGCATGAACAACAATGAGAAAAATATATGTCAAATCAAATCAAATCAAATTTTATTTGTATAGCCCAAAGTCGCAAAATACATTGTACATACATATGTGCTTTCACTTTGACAAGTGTTGTCTTTACAAATACCCTGGATTCACGAAAGCATTGTGATCATCCAGTGACAATAACCAATAACCTATAAATTGTAATCATTTGAACGGACATCGATTAATGGGTTTGAATTAACAATTTCAGTAATCACATGGTAGCCTACCTGTTGTGAGTTTTGTGCCCAAAACAAAGATTTATTTTGCAGATTCAGCTGTTTGTCTGCAGGTAAAGATGCATCATGGAGACCAACTGGGACAAAGTCCACAATGCCATTTTCTGATGGCTGCCAGTTTATAATTTCATACTTTGCTGCTGGGTCTCCATTTTCATTAAAGTAAACCTCATCTCCTTCCTTTGTTTTGAAATGAATATTTTTTATGTGCTGTAAAATCTAAGAAGATATGCATCAATGTAGATCATGATCTGATGAACATTTTATAAATGTGTTGTCTCAACATTTTGATTTGTGTTCACAATTTGTTTTACTATTAAACAATTATTTTACTTACTTTTATTTTTGTCAAAACTATTGCTCAAGTCTTTAGTTTTCAACTCACCGTAAGTGGATCTGGCTGCACATTGTTGTTACATGTTTCATTACAGTTGAGAATACTATGAAGTGCATGGGCCACAGCATACACTCCTTTATAGACATTGTTAAAGATAGGCATCAGTGACATATCAGTGAAGCTGTTATGCATTCCAGTCAGATCTTCTTGCCCAGTGCATTCTCTCTCATTCCCTGCTGATGACTTTGACTGCTTGAACTTACAGCTAAACAATGCCTCCCAAAACTCTGTAAACAGTTCATTACTAGATGTATTGAGTGGCTTCACGTCCATCATGAACTCTCTCATGCCACTGACATGTGCTCTGGGGATGAACAGGCCTATGGCACCATCCAGAATGTGATGCTTATCCAAGGCTGCAGTTTGGGAATCAAAAATCCAGCTCTCACTGCCTACCCACTGGTACCCAGTCAAGTTGTGGTGAGACAACACATGTATTAGCACATCCATATCCATGTGGGAGAGGAAAGCAACAATCACCTTAGAAGTGGAAGCTTTGATAATGTCAACTAGCCTTTGTATTTTGTCTGGTGGATCTGTTCTAAAGAATGGCACAGAGTACTCTAGACAGATGCCAAGATGCTGGGCGGTTTCTATAAATGTGGCCATGCCATTATTGCCATAATCATCATTTGTTCTAATAGCTCCAACCCAAGTCCAACCAAAATGCTTAACCAACTGGGCCAGGGCTCTGCTCTGGTAGTAGTCACTGGGTATTGTTCTGAGGAAGGATGGGTACTTGGTTTTATCACTGAGACAAGCACAAGTAGCAAAGTGGCTGATCTAAAAGAAAAAAATCCAATGATAAGGATGTGAAACAATTCACCTTAAAATTCAGTTGAATGTCTTTTTGCTATTACCAACTAAAACTATCACAGAACAATAATTATTTCTAACAAATATACTTTAATCTTTAGGAATCTTACCCACCAGTGGGATATGAAAAGGTCCGATGACAGTAGATACAGCCATGCAAGGAGACGAAGAGGTATCTCCCATAATGGCCAGCACTTGGGCAGGTCTGGTACATGGTGCCTCGGAGGGTGCAGATACATCTTCATTACCATTAGCCAAGGCCAGTGCGACCCTCACACCTCTGGCAATGGAGCCACAGACATCATAGATTGTATAGCCAAGAGAGATGCCAGGCAGTAGGTCTGTGCTGTTATTAATTTCCTCTATTGCAAAAAGCATAGCCTGGGCAAACTGGAACTCTCTGAAATTCAAACTGAATTGGGATAGTTATAAATAATTTGCTTGCAAAGATTTTGTCCTTAAAATACAAACAATGACATTGTAAATATAAGTATTTTACCGTATTGCTATGCAAAACAAGTGATATTTCTTCAGTTAATTCTCAGTTTAATATTTAAACCATTGTTATACCTATTTGGTATATGTAGGCTTACTCACATAGAAATTGTAAATCTAAGATCTCTTGGGTATGATTTACCTGATACATTCCAGTGGCAGTGGTTTTTTCATGTAGGTGTCTTGTCTCTCTTTCCAGCTGCTGTGGAAAGAGAATATTCCCCCCAAAATAATGTCCCCATCCTTGGATATCTGGGGGTTCTCAGGATCCCCTCTCTGTCTGCACACCGGCTCCTCAGCCTGAGTAAAGGACGCCACCAACAACAGGTGTAGAAGTGCCCAACCCTGCTCTGGCCACCTGTGTGTGGACGTCATACTGTCTAAAAGAGTTAAACCACTGGATGGCATCATATGCAGTTTGATATAAATCACACATTTATACTGGTATTTATATTCTATGGAACAGCATGTTTTATCTCTGTGGACTGATAAGGTGGGGTGAGAGTAGGGAGGTGCCCAGTCTATTAGATGATGTTTTTTGTTTTTTTTAAATGTACATTTTATCAGAGATTTCTTTCTTCTGGTATAAAATATGTATTATACTATTTTCAACGTTATGGAGGCACAATTTATACTTATACTTAAACTTATAATTATTTTTTTTATAATTTAAACAGAGAAAAAAAAATCCAAGATGAAGTCGAGAAAATTTGATGTATCAGTCTCACTGAAACTGAAAGCCTACAAAAATGCAATGCAATTAATTCAGCATTAGCTATAGCCGACACTTCCAAACCCTGCATAGCCAACTGCATCACTTGTATGCATACAGTGAATCTGGTACTCAACCACGTGCTTCAAATATGGAGTCTGTGTAGCAAAAAAACACACTCCACCCCACCTATGTGACCTGTCGTGTCGGTGGCCATGGATTTCACCCGTTATAATCCATCGATGTTGGTGTCCCCAAAAAAAACAACTACCACCCAGTGGTACTTTGCCCCACCATCATGAAGTGATTAAAGCAGTGTAAAGCAGAGTCATCGCACCCGCAACATGTTGAACAACAAGGGGGGAGTTCTCATGGTTCAACTCAAAACTCAAAAGAGAGGACACCCAACAACTGTGTAACAGTGGAGTTTATTATTTGATTGCAATTTTATAATAGTATAACATGTTCTATTCCATTTTGTAAACTCATGATACATTGAATTAAAAGAAAATGCTAACATATCAATATGCTATGTCATAAATTAAATGATATACATTGGAAAGATACTGCATTATACAATGAAATAAAGATAGATGTCTACTTCAGTGGGGTTAAAAAAACTGAAAATAAAACTTGACTTAAATAAAATGTATAATGGAACTAGAATACATTTGCCAACATATTATTAAATGTTTTCAGGATGGTTTTGGTGCCCCTTTTCCCATCATATTCTTTTTTGTATTCTTCTCTGGTTTCAGTAAGATAATGTAACATTTTGGAATAAAAATACAAATGAGCAGTCCAAAACTTGAAGCCAGAATAGCAAATATCTCCACAGCAACACTGAACTTCCCAGGAGAGCTGACATATGCTGGAATAAAAGTGATCCATACTGCACAGAATATCAGCATGCTGAAGGTGATAAATTTGGCTTCATTGAAATTATCAGGCAGTTTCCGAGCCAGAAAAGCAAGAAAAAAACACAACATGGCCAAAAGTCCAATGTACCCAAGTACAGCCCAGAAGCCTATAGCTGACCCCAGAGCACACTCAAAGATTATTTTGTCCTTGAATTCTTTAAAATTCTTAAAGGGAAAAGGAGGAGAAATTGTTAACCAGAGGATACATATGATAACTTGTATAAAAGTGAAACCCACAACACTGAGTTTCTGCTGTGCAGGCCCAAACCATTTCATCACATTACTACCTGGAAGTGTGGCCCTAAAGGCCATTAACACTACTATTGTTTTCCCCAGAACACAAGAGATACAGAGGACAAAGGTGATGCCGAATGCGGTGTGTCGCAGCATGCAGGACCACTCAGAGGGCCGACCGATGAAGGTCAGAGAACACAGGAAACACAGAGTCAAGGAGAAGAGCAACAGGAAGCTCAGCTCAGAGTTGTTGGCCCTGACAATCGGAGTCTGTCTGTATCTGAAGAAAATGAATGCCACGGCAGCAGTCATGCATGTTCCAAATAGGGAGGCTGCAGTGAGCAGTGCTCCCATAATCTCTTCATATGATAGAAACTCTGCCTCCTTCTTTACACAGGCATCTCTTCTCTCATTTGACCAGAATTCTGGGTGGCATCGGACACAGGTGATAGAATCTGAAGAAAATAATATTGATGCAGCATTAGACTTGTTCTCTTTGTTGCATCTTTTCTATGCCTACAAGAAAGCTTGCCTACAAGCTACTACATGTTTACCATATTGACAACATGGTATCATCATGAATGTTTTGGATTGTCTAAATACAGTATATTATAAAGAGGTATTATTCAATATTTTTTTTTCTTTATTTAGTTTGTTTTATTATTCATAAACAGATCAGCCAATTTATTAGGTTTGTTTGTGTATTCCAACGTGACCCAGTACATCAGCACTGCTATAAATTATACCTTTACAAAGGTAATAATGGTTTGTTTTGATTTACCCTATCAGACTATACTCCTTTATAACAGAGGAGGTATTTTACTACAAAGTGCTTCATAATCAACTTTATGATGAACTTCATAATTAGTCATTTCTGATGATGCAATATCTGATGATGCAATGCATGACACAATCCCTCCCTCATTGGGGCTGATTTACATTACATTGACTGTGCATAGATTTATGTAGCTGAAGATCTGTTTTTTATGTCAGTGTTTCTTGAAGGTTCTTGAAGTGACATTTATTTTTGGTTTCCTTACAAGACTACATAATCAGTCTATAATCTTTACAAATTTCTGACACTTTTTAACATTAGCATGGGAACATGACAACTTGTCTTGCATAAACTACACCTGTGATGTTGCTTATTTCTCCCTCTGCACATCTTAAACAGTCATAGCAGCAGACAGGCTTTCCTTTCTGCAGAACCTTGCGAGTTCCTGGGGGACATTTCTCACTGCAGACTGACACAGGAACCTGTATGAAAAAATTAATTATGAGAAATGGATGCATCAAAATCAAACCTATATTATCTCATAGCTTATATAATTATAACAATTATAGAATTGTAACAAAGTTATCAATAATATATACATTATGCAAAATCAGTTTAAATGATAACCTACCTGCTGTGAGTTTTGTGCCCAAAACAAAGATTTATTTTGCAGATTCAGCTGTTTGTCTGCAGTTAAAGATGCATCATAAAGACCAACTGTGACAAAATCCACAATGCCATTTCCTGTTGGTTGCCAGTTTATAATTTCATACTTTGCTGCTGGATCTCCATTTTCATTAAAGTAAACCTCATCTCCTTCCTTTGTTTTGAACTGAATCTTTTTTATGTGCTGTAAAATCTAACGAGATATACATAATCAAACATTGTATAGATTGTATTGTCTCAACAGCATAATACACAGAGTGCAACAATTTTTCTTTTTATGTAGACCATTTTCTGTTCACAGATCGTAAATTAAAAACAAAGTGTACTATTTAACTCACCGTAAATGGATCTAGCTGCACATTGTTGTTACACTTTTTATTACAATTGAGAATATTATGAAGTGCATGGGCCACAGCATACACTCCTTTATAGACATTGTAAAAGATAGGCATGAGTGACATATCAGTGAAGCTGTTTTGCACCTGAGTCACATCTTCACGTCCAGTACATTCTCTCTCATTCCCTGCTGATGACTTTGACAGCTTGAACTTACAACTAAATAATGTCTCCCAAAACTCTGTGAACAGTTCTTGACTAGATGTATTGAGTGGTTTCACATCCAAAATGAACTCTCTCATGCCACTGACATGTGCTTTGGGGATGGACAGGCCTATGGCACCATCCAGAATGTGATGCTTATCCCAGGCTGCAGTTTGGGAATCAGAGATCCAGGCCTCAGTGCCTACCCACTGGTACCCAGTCAAGTTGTGGTGAGACATCTCATGTATGAGCATATCTATATCCATGTGGGAAAGGAAAGTGACAATCACTTTGGAAGTTGAAGCTTTAATAATGTCAATTATCTTTTGCATTTTGTCTGGTGGATCTGTTCTAAAGAAAGACACAGAGTACTCTAGACAGATGCCAAGCTGCTGGGCAGTTTCTGTAAATATGGCCATGCCATTATTGCCATAATCATCATTTGTTCTAATAGCTCCAACCCAAGTCCAACCAAAGTGTTTGACTAACTGGGCGAGGGCTCTGCTCTGGTAGTAGTCACTGGGTATTGTTCTGAGGAAGGATGGGTATTTGGTTTTATCACTGAGACATGCACAAGTTGCAAAGTGGCTGATCTAAAAAAAAAAAAAAAAAGATAGCCCTGGATGAAGATGTAAAATATAAAACATTTACACTGCTTGCCATTTAGTTGAATGTCCTTTTGTTCTTACCAGCTAAAAGCATTACAGAATAATAATAATTGTTTTTTTCACAAATATACTTTGATTTTTATGAATCTTACCCACCAGTGGAATATAAAATGGTCCGATGAGAGTAGATATAGCCATGCAAGGAGAGGAAGAAGTCTCTCCCATAATGGCCTGTACTTGGGCAGGTCTGGTACATGGTGCCTCGGAGGATGCTGATACTATTTCATTTCCATTCGTCAAGGCCAGAGCAGCTGTCACAGCTCTGGTAATGGAGCCACAGACATCATAGATCTTATATCCCAGAGAGATGCCAGGCAGTAGGTCTGTGCTGTTATTAATTTCCTCGATGGCAAAGAGCATAGCCTGGGCATACTGGATTCCTCTGAAATTGAAGCTTTATGTGGACAGTTAGAAATAGTTAAATTGACAAAAATAAATAAAATAAAAAAATCATAAAATACAAACAATAACAGCATTTGATTGTGGTCCACACAGCAAGGAACATTCCATATGTTATTACCCAGTTTGATAACCTTTTTGTGCCTGTTTTGTATTGGTACCCACTTTGTCTAGATATTTTGAATTTATATAGATTCCTACAGCATAATTTACCTGGTGCATTGCAGTGGCAGGGGTTTCTGCATGTAAGTATCCTTTCTCTCTTTCCAGCTGCTGTGGAAAGAGAAGACTCCCCCCAACATAATGTCCCCATCCTTAAATATCTGAGGGTTCTCAGGATCCCCTCTCTGCCTGCACACCGGCTCCTCAGCCTGAGAGAAAGACACCACCAAGAACAGCTGTAAGAGTCCCCAACCCTTCTCTGGCCACCTCTGTGTGGACGTCATACCATCGAAGAGTGCTAAACCACTAGGTAGCATGACATGTATCTTAATGTAAATTAAAAGCTTGTACTGGTATTTATACATTTTGAAGCAGAATGAAAATAATTATAAAACAGTGATGTTTTATCTCTGTGGACCTACAAGGTGGGGTGAGAGGAGGGAGGTGCCCAAAAAAAAAAAATAGTTTGGGACTCGACTTTGACTTGGTCTTGAATTTTTGCATTTTATTCTTCATGTTATCAGATATCCAATTGTACCACACATACAGTTGTTATATTAAAATGTGAACATTATGTAGGCATAATTTCTACACTTTTTACAAAGACCATATCTATACTGCATTGTGGGTGCATTCATAGTGAAATTCATAGTGTCAAATGCTTCATGACTACACTCATAAACACTTATAATGCTTTCTGATGCACTCTATCAGCAGGCATAAAACATTATAGATGTGACTTTTAATGAATTATGACTGAAATTGTCTTGTGGATGCTCTTGACTTGTTATAAATTAGAGTTGACAAATGGTGCTTATGATACATTATAATTACCTATACTCACCTATACAGACACCTCAAGAAAGGATCAGTGTGCACAATTTAGTGGCAAAGACACAAAAGGCCCTATCTAGAGCCAGTCTGTAGTTTGGCTGTTTTCAGATTTTAGATCATTTTAATGCTACACTGATGTATAATCAAGTGAATGGTGTCTCTGTCTGTTAGTAATGTTCTTGAGCAGTCTATAAACAGTTTCATATGAGTATTATTAACATAAATTGTTTAAAAGCATTTTATTCACTGTTTATTCAATGTTTATTACAAGCACCTTAAAATAATGTGTTAACCAGTTCTGTGTTGCTATATAGTTTACTAATGTATGTATGTATGATTTTGTACTTCAATGTTGAACCACAATTTTTTTTCATGACAAGCACAAATAGAGTTAATAGAGAACATTGAATGTAATATTTTAATTTTATCATACATTATTCATGAATAAGACATGGAGGTTCATTCTTCACCTTGGAAACACACAGAAAAAGTATGAGCAAAAGATAATGTATAGACAAGAAATGGGGAAATTATGAGCTTGTTACATAAGACAATTTAGCTGCCACATTACAGGTTGTGTTTTTATTCATCTGTATTGAATCAGTTAAATAAATTAAGCCATCTGACATGTTGAGATACACACCATATTGATGTTTTATGCAGAGTTTTAAACTGATCTCTTAATTTATGCTAGATCAGCCTTTTGTCATGAAAACATAGTGTTGTTAGTGTGACCTGAAAATTCAAATTTCATCAGAAATTGATGTATAAATGTTAAAATAATTAGAAACAGAGAAAATGATGAAAAAATAAAGGGATTGCTGTGATTTAACAAATAACTCAAAGGGGTCTTGGGGCTACTTTAGACATCAGATGTTTCTTTGTATTGTTCTCAGGCTTTAATAAAATTATATAGCACTTGGGTAAAAATATACAAAACAGCATTCCATAACTTGATGCCAGAATAGCAAATATCTCCACGGCCACAGTGAATTTCCCAGGAGAGCTGGCATAAGCTGGGATAAAGGTGATCCAGACTGCGCAGAATATCAGCATGCTGAAGGTGATAAACTTGGCTTCATTGAAATTATCAGGCAACTTTCGAGCCAAAAATGCAAGAAAAAAACATAGGACTGCTAAGAGTCCTATGTATCCTAAAACTGCCCAGAACCCGACAGGTGATCCGAGGGCACACTCTAGTATAATCTTCTCTTTATAGTGGTTCATATTTTTAAAGGGAAAGGGAGGGTTGATTGTCAACCAAAGTATGCAAATTACAACCTGTATAAGAGTGAAAGTCAGAACACTGAGCCTCTGCTGTGCAGGCCCAAACCATTTAATCAAATTATTGCCTGGAAGTGTCGCTTTAAAGGCCATTAAGACAACTATTGTCTTCCCAAGTACACAAGAGATACAGAGGACAAAGGTGATGCCGAATGCAGTGTGTCGCAGCATGCAGGACCACTCAGAGGGCCGTCCGATGAAGGTCAGAGAACACAGGAAGCACAGAGTCAAGGAGAAGAGCAACAGGAAGCTCAGCTCAGAGTTATTGGCTCTGACAATAGGAGTCTGCCTATAGTGAAAAAATACCAGGGCTATAGTCATCGCTAGGCAGGCACCAAAGACAGAAAAGGTGACCAACAGTATACCCATTAGTTCTCTGAAGGTGAGGAACTCAATAGTTTTCAAGTCACAGTTATTCCTCTCTTCGCTGGACTTGTACTCAGGAGGGCATTTGTCACATTTCACTGCATCTGAAAGCATAAATATGTTTAGGCTGTACAACACACACATCTTCAGATAGACCAGTAAAGTTCTGATAGTGATTTTGCCCAACAGAAACATGATGAGCGCTAAAGTAAATGCTAGGTATCCTGCTGTCTCACTTGTACTGTTGCTGAACTCCCCATCAGCACAGGTGATGCAATCAAAACAGCAGATAGGCTTGCCCTTGACAAAAGCCCGGCGGGTTCCTGGCAAACAGCTCTCACTGCAAACAGACCTTGGCACCTGTATCACATTGAAAGTATAAAAAAGATAAAAATGATAAAATAGATAAAAGGGAATAATGTGAAGTCCAGAATAAGATTCACAAAATGCTATCTACGTGTTCTTACCTCAAGATTCTCGCCTGCCCAAACAGCTCTCACACCTTCTTTCATTTTAAACTGCTGACCCTCTGGCCGGGAGGCATCATAATAACCTATGGTCTCAAAGAGTATGTAACCTGTCTCATCCATCTGCCAGTTAACCAGTGCATAACGTGCCACAGGGTCACCCAGCTCATCAAAGAACACATTTTCACCAATTTTAGTGGTGAAATTGACCCGTATTAGGTAATGTAGCACCTGCAGGGAAACAGTGATGTTACTTAACTGCATAACCATCAACATATACAGTAGTTTTAGGAACAGCATTTTGTTTTAATGTTTACCTGCCATGGTTGGACATTTTCCTTATCAGCACAAGTATTGTTTTCAAAAGGCCCCTTTCCATTTTTGCAAGTAAATAGCATGTGCAATGCATGAGCGACAGCATATGTGGCCTTGTAAACATTATTCAGCAGACTGGCATCTGAAACATCTGTGAAACGCGTGTTTGTGTCCCACAGAGACTCCTTCCCAGTGCAAGCTGTAACTGAACCCTCAGCTTGAGTCTGTGTTTGGGGAGTCAGAGTGCAGCTGAATACTGTCTCCCACAGCTCCACCAGTCCTTGGTCCCCCGGTGTGGTGGAGGGCTTGCTGTTAGCCAGGAACTCTTGCAGTCCAGGGATGTGAGCATTTAGTGCTGCAAAGCCCACTGCCCCCTGGACCACAGCATAATTTATTGGAGAGGCAATATAGCGATACGTGATCCAGCCCTCACTGCCCACCCACTGCAAGCCTGTCACATTCTGAGCGTGTAGCTCCTTAATAAGTATGTCAAGGTCTGTACCATCAGCAAATGCCACTATTACCTTAGAGGTGGATTTCTTTATAATGTCCACCACCTCCAAGAACCATTTCCTGGGATCAGTTCTGTAAATAGCCACTGAGTATTCAACACAAACACCTTCCCTTTCTGCTGCTTCCAGGAAAGTGGCCATGCCACCATTCCCATAGTCACTATTAGTTCTGATAGCTCCCACCCATGTCCAGCCAAAGTGTTTCACAAGCTTTGCAAGGGCTTGGCTCTGATAAATGTCACTCGGTATGGTTCTGAAGAAAGAGGGATAGTCTCTTCTGTTACTAAGACATGCACAAGTGGCTGAATGACTGATCTGAAATGTCAAAGAGAGAAATAGCACATTTTTAGATGTCTTTGATACCTAATATGAATCACACACATAAAAAAACACTCACATATTATATGATTTAACATTCAACGAAATATATTTACTTAACAATTCAAGTGTGCAGAGACCATGCATGCCCCCAGCGCTTACCACAGGTATGTGGAAGGGTCCCATAGTGCGTGCAATACCTATTGTAGAGGTGGAAGTGGTTTCACCTATGACAGCATGCACATTGGAGAGCTTGTTACATCCGTCTTCCCCATTCTCATACCTATTCATCAAGTTAAGTGATGCCCTGATAGACAGAGGGATACTGGGACAGGAGTCAAAGATTCTGTAACCCAGTGTCACTCCTGGCAGCAGGTCTGACCTGTTGTTGATCTCCTTAATGGCAAACATCATAGTGTATGCGTACTGAAGCTCTCCTGGGTCCAGACTGAAAAAAAAAAAAAAAAAATGCACAATTTGTGAAAAGCAAACATTATGGATGATATACAAGGTTTTCTGGTTAAAACATGAATAAACAACATATCTTGTGAAATGAATAAGATTTACAATCATATTTTTTTCATCCCTCTCTTACCCTTCACACTGAATTGTTCCTGGGTTGACCTGGAGAGCTGGATCAACAGTGACTGGATTCTGATGGAAGGAGAAAATGCCTCCAATGTTGATGTCTCCCTCTTTAGAAAACTGAGACTGTTCTTTTGTCCCATATGTTTGACATATGGGTTTCCCTCCTCTGATAGCCAGAAGGGAAAGAAGAAGCACATATGCTAACAACAGCATAGCTGCTCAATATTTACAACCTCAGGCTCAGAGATAAAAACCTCACCTCCGAACATTTTATAGGATTTTTTTTTCTTTTAACTATCTCAAAGCCATACACCATATGTTAATAATGTCTTTCTTCCCACCAATGACAGCACTTGTGTGTGACTGACAGATGGATGGGCCTATTAAAGGGCCAACTATGTTTGTACGTCATCCTTGTTTTTAGCATAACTAATGGTAATACTTTCAGAAACCTGATCATGTCTCTAGTGATCTGAGCCGCTGTCTTGTGTTTTTATTTATTTCAATCCAAATTATGAAAAAAGTCTTAATTTATGGACAAACCTAAAGTGCACTGAAATTGCTTTGTTGATTTCCATTGTCTTTGCAAAAAAAATAAAAATAAAAAATAAAAGTATGCTCAGAGAAAAAAAACTGCAGAAATATCCAGTCCTTCAGTGCAATTTCTATGTGCATTGTTTCCATTTAGTAAATAACTGCATGTGAACAAAAACGTAATCTGTATATTGTAAAAAAAAAAAAAAGAAAGAAAGAAAGAAAGAAAGAAAAGAAAATCACTGTAATGCATTTATTGGATCTTTCTTCACGGTCCTCGACAGGCCAAAAACTCCATCCCTAGTCTGGCCCTGGTCTGTGTTCAAGCCCAAGCCCGTGCCCAGCCCAACAAAATCTCATACACTACACATATGTATCTAAGAAGAATTTATTATTGGCCTACCAATAATAATAAATACTATCAGTGACACAGACATTAATGCCTATGAATTTTAATACCAAGTGTCAATTACAGAAAGGCATAATCATGCAGTAGATAATATTTTCAAACAATGTGATCTAGAAGCAAATAACTACATTAATATTTATGTCCTACCTTTCTTTGATACTAACCCACCCATCACCTATGATTGCAAAAGCCATTGATAGGGCCATTGCTCAGACCCCAAAGGGTAAAGTAACTTTACTGAACTGCAGAACCATGTTTCAAATACCTCTTTGCCAACTGGCTAATCAAATCTGATGAATTGTGTATGAGATGCCCTCTTCTCCGCCCACATCCTAGCTACTGTACTGAAAACGCATAAGACATATACAGTATGACCTCCCAGAGATGCTTTGCTTATTTTCTGACAACTCATTCCATGTGTTTCTGTCCTTGCGTGTATATGAGCACAGTTAAAAGGGGAAATGCCCCAAACCCGGCCTAAATCAACTCTGCATATTTATGGCAATTTTCATTAATTTCTCCCCATCATATGTTTTTTCGTATTTTTCTCTGGTTTCAATAGCAAGATATAACATTTTGGAGCAAATATACAGAAAAGCAACCCAAAGCTAGAGGCCAGTATTGCAAATATCTCTACAGCTACAGTGAACTTCCCAGGAGAGCTGACATATGCAGGGATAAAAGTGACCCAAACTGCACAGAATATCAGCATGCTGAAGGTGATAAATTTAGCTTCATTGAAATTATCAGGCAGCTTTCGAGCCAGAAAAGCAAGAATAAAGCATAGCACAGCCAGGAGACCTATGTATCCTAACACAGCCCAGAACCCTATAGGTGAACCTAGATCACACTCTAGAATAATCCTTTCAGTGGCATGAGCAGTATTTTTGTAGGGGACAGGTGGGGCAAGAGTTAACCAGACCACACAAACTAAAACCTGCAGTAAAGTACAGCTCAGAACACTTGTTCTTTGAAGCGGAGCAGAACACTGAGGAAGTGTGTTTGCCGGCCTTTTAGCCTTAAAGGCCATCACCACTGCTATGGTTTTAGCCAAGATACAAGACATGCACAAAGCAAAGGTGATGCCAAAAGCTGTGTGGCGCAGCATGCAGGACCACTCAGTGGGTTGGCCTATGAAGGTCAGAGAACACAGGAAACATAGAGTCAAGGAGAAGAGCAGCAGGAAGCTCAGCTCAGAGTTACTGGCTTTGACAAGCGGTGTGCGACGAAACCAAAAGAAGACACATGACACCGCGAGTGTTAAACTGGCTCCAAACAGTGAGAAAGCAGCGAGGAGGGCACCCATGGTTTCTCCATAAGATAGGAACTCGTTCACCTTCGGAACACACTGGCTGTGATCTTCATTTGACCAGTACTCCAGTGGACACCGGGAACACTCTGCAGAATCTGAATGGAGAACATGAAACACTAAAATGTGTTCACTGCAAGTAATGAGAGCAGAGCTCACATTAAAGGTCCAGTGTGCAAGATTTAGTGTCATCTAGTGGTGAAGTTGCAGATTGCAGCCATTATTTGGCCTCTCCATTCTGGGGCCCTGTAGAGACATGACACTGCAACATGGCAGACTCTATAGAAAAGTCCCTTGATAAATATATAAAGGGCTCATTCCAATAATTAACTTATTTTCAGGCAATTATACACTAAAATATACTTATTATATCATATTATATATTACATTTCTGCCACCTTCTGCAAATAGATCTCCCTAAATCTTAGACACTGGACCTCTAAAATAAGCATTTCTTATATTAAATAACTTATAAGTAAGATAGAAAGGTTTGTACAAATATTACATAATACAGTTGTACTTAATATGAAAGCTTCCACTCACTGCTGGAGTTACTGATCTCTCCAGCAGCACAGGCGATGCAGGAAAAACAGCAGATGGGTTTGCCTTTAATCACAGCCTGCCGGAAACCTGGCAGACAACTCTCACTACAGACAGACTGTGGCCTCTGTAACAACACCATGACTCAGTTACTCATAGTTTGTTGCTCACACATTAGTTTACATCAGAATGGAAACTCCGGACACATCAGTCTACACATATATAGTATTCCAACACATCTGATACCTTTGGTGATTCAGCAGCCCATGTTATGCTTTTTCCATTCATGTTGAACTGCTTTCCATTTGGTAGTGAAGCATCATAGCTCCCTACAGCCACAAACACAGTATCTCCTGCTTGGTTTCTCTGCCAATTCACCAGCTCATAAGTTGCTGCAGGGTCTCCATTTCCATCAAAATACACTCTTTCTCCTGACTGAAGAGTGAAATTCACATCTTGAATGTGTTTTACAGCCTACCAAAAGAGAATGGTATAGTGAATAACTTAACATATTCAAATTATCTACATTATTCATGGAGGCGACTTCTTACCTGTTTTGGCTCTAAATCGCTTTTCCAGGTACATGACTGATTCACTGCTTCGCCACTTTGTTCACATTTCAACATGTTATGCATGGCATGAGCCACAGCATACACAGCCTTATACACATTGTTAGATATCCGTAGCTCTGATACATCCGTGAAAGGATTGTCGATGTCCTCTAGTCTTTCAGAGCCAGAGCACTGGGTCTGACCTTGTGGACTGGATTGGAAACTGCAATCAAATGTGGCTTCCCAGAACTCTCTCAGCAGATTATTTTGAGGGTCCTGGCTTGGGTTAACCTGCAAAAGAAACTCTTGCAGGCCTGTTATCTTTGTCTTTCGGATGGTGAATCCCAGAGACCCTGACAGAATTCCTGAGTACCTCTTAGTGGCCAGATGACCAGCTGTAATCCAGGACTCACTGCCTACCCACTGTAGCCCAGTCAAATTCTGTTTCAGAGCTTCCTCAAGCAGAATGTTCATTTCGCTTTGGGCGAGGAAGGCAACTAAAACTTTTGCACTTCCACTTTGGATCACTCGGACCACCCTGGCAACCTGTTCACTGGGGTCAGTCCTTGAGATGGCCTCTGAATATTCAATACAGACCCCCACCTGACTTGCAGCTGCGATAAATGTTGCTAGGCCGTTATTACCATAGTCATTGTCACTTCTAACTGCTCCAACCCATGTCCAGCCAAAGTGTTTTACCAATTTTGCCAAGGCTCTGCTCTGATAGTAGTCACTAGGGATGGTTCTGAAGAAGGAGGGGTACTCTTTTCTGTTACTCAAACAAGCACAAGTGGCAAAGTGGCTGATCTAATAGAAAAGAAAAGGTGGGAAACAAAAACCCCTTTATGACATTTGAGTAGTCAAAGCCTCACAATGACAAAACATGAACAAATGTTGTTTGACTTAACATCTAACTTTTAACTCTATTAACTCTAATCCAGACTTTAGTCCTTAGCAGAATTTAGTCTAGTCATTTTATAGTAAGTTGATCATTAGCTCAATATAGCGTCCAAATAAATTGTGCTAAAGGTGTTGGGGGGAAAAAAACATGGTAGAATAAGTCAAAAAAGCAGCAGAAATATTACAAATATTTACCACTGGTATTTGGAAAATCCCTGAAATTTGTAGCATCACAATTGTTGAGGAGGACTCAGAGGCTCCAATGATGGCATGAACAGATGACTGGCTTGAGCAGTTTTTTCCCAGTGTCCTTTCCTGTCCATTCATTAGACCCATCACTGCACGCATTGAAGGTAGTGTTGAACCACAGGTGTCAAATACCTTATAACCAATTGAGATATTAGGCAGCAAGGAGCTGCTATTGTTGATTTCCTCAATGGCAAAAATCATTGTTTGGGCAAAACGAAATTCTCTGAAATTTATCCTGAAAGGAATAACAATAGTTTTTAACCTTTGTGATTTTTATATGTTAAGAAACCAACAAATAAGAAAGAAGACAATAAACAGTACCTGGAGCATATGAGATTTTCTGGAGTATCTGTGAAGGAGAGTGAAGGCCTTGAGATTTGGCTATGGATGGAAAATGCTCCTCCAATAATGATATCTCCTTCCTTAGATAACAGAGGAAACTCTGGACTCCCCAGCATTTCACAGAGCGCAGTGTCTCCCTCTGCTCCAAAGGCTCCCAGAAAAAGCACAAACAGTAACATTACATAGACAAAGTCCCACATCTGGTGCAAAGAGGCACGTGAGACATGTATCGCCTCTGATGGGCAGAGCTTTATACTTGGATCATCGGATCATGATTGAAGTCCTCTTATCAAATCACTGTGCGATGATGTCATATCGCTTTGATGTTCCTCATTTGAGGTATATCCTGTCATTATAACTATTAGTTGAAAACAAAATTTAGGAAGATGTGATCACCTCACAATTATGTACAATACCAATGTTCAGTGTCTGCGGATCCTGTTTCAGACCTGCAATTAAAGTTTGCATTTTAATTTATCTTAGCCACAATCTTAACCCTAACCACATTTTAACTATAATTTATTTGCCACAACCACATCCTTTACTTAACGTTAACCATATCATAGATTTGCAAATATTATATACATAAAGATTTCTGAAAACACTGAGATTGTTTTATTTTCATTTATCACAGTTGTGCTGCATTCCCAGGGTTCTGTGAACCTATATCTGAATCAAATGAAGTACATTAAAAAATACATTTGAGTGATTTTTTCTGTTTTAGCATGCCACATATGGGGGTTACACAGGGTCATAGCATAGCATAAATCCTAAGGTCACGTAAGTGTTAGTGTTAGTAATAGATAGTGATAGTGTTAGATTGTTATGGGGACACTGACTTCTTCTCTTTGTGGCACACTGAAGCAGTAATTTCATATTTACTGTTAATTTTGGAATATCAGTGTCCAGTTAAAGTAATTTGTAAAGTAAAGTGTTAGTTAATTCATATTAGCCAGAGAGGACAGCTTCTTCAGAATTGAGATGGCACAATGTCATGACAAGTAAATTGATAAATCCTACATTCTTTTTGGCCAACGAGTATAGAGACATCTAACTGGGAAAATCCACCGTTGCGTGAGCGTCACGTATTTGGTCCGTCCTGCACGCGACTTCAAACCCCACCGGGAGTGTTTCAGAAGCTAGCGTTTAGCCCGCCAGACTTTGTTTACTTGCTCAGATTTGGACATTTTCCTGGTGTATATTCTTCTAAACATGCTTCTACATGTGTAAATATGTTACGTAGTTAATTAGTTTAGCTTTTGTCTGTTTTTACGACCAGCAGTTTGCAAGGGGTATTTTATTTTGAAAATCCACCGCATTCACTTTGCTTTTTCTGTGTCTGGCTTCCGCCCGCTCGAGGTGGTCTGTGTAAATTGACGCGTGCTGCTCGCGTCAAGCGTCAAAAATAGAACAGGACCACGATGGAGCCAGTGGGGTTTGATACATTGACTAGAATGGCCGCATATTACTCGCGATGACGCGACGCGGCCCGCGACGGGCCCGGCGGATTTTTTTTTTGTTTATGACAAAGCCCTTCGACCCACATGTTTTCATAAAATATATGCATCTTATGCTTGTGATGACGCTGTGCATGGTGAAAGCTTGCACAATAGACAATGATTCTTTGTGCAGCCCTGATTGTATTGAAGTAAAATGAAGACACAGGTAGTCATGGACAGTTTTAAATAGTTTTTCATTTATATAAAATAAAACAAAGATTAATAATGAATACTGTGCATCCTCAGTCTGATTACCAACCAAATTTACTTTAAAATACATTTGTTTGTTTTTTCAACTTTGTCTCTAATACCAAATTCGTAGCATTCAGTACACCAAATTATCTAAATTGAAAATGTGAGAGTTTAAGAGCCAGTCCATTGTGCTGGATTGACAGTGTTGCTTTCTGGCATTTTTCCTGAAGTTTCTTCCATTTCCTCAATGTCGAGAGGGTTTTTGGGGTGGAGTTTTTCCTTCCCGAATTGAGGGTTTAAAGGCAAAAGTTATTGCATATATATATATTGTAAAGCCCCCTGAGGTAAACTGTGATTTGTACTTTTGGGCTGTATGAATAAATTTTGACTTTACTTGACTGGAATGAAAAAGTAAAAGTACCGTAGTACGTAAGTAAGATGTAATTTCATTTAAACAAAATATTTAGAATTAATCAGATTATGATTTCCCCAACAGATGTTTCTTTGTGTTAAATTCAGGTTTGAATACAATGATATAGCATTTTGGTGCAAATATGCAAAAAAGTATTCCATAACTGGAGGCTAGAATAGCAAATATCTCCACAGCCACAGTGAATTTCCCAGGAGAGCTGACATATGCTGGGATAAAGGTGATCCAGACTGCACAGAATATCAGCATGCTGAAGGTGATAAATTTAGCTTCATTGAAATTATCAGGTAACTTTCTAGCCAAGAAAGCAAGAATAAAACACAGGACAGCTAGGAGTCCAATGTATCCCAACACAGCCCAGAAACCTACCGGTGATCCCAGGGCGCACTCAAGAACAATCTTCTCTTTGTGGAGTTTCATATTTTTGAAGGGGAAGGGAGGATTGATTGTCAACCAAAGTATGCAAATTAAAACCTGTATAAGAGTGAAGGTCAGAACACTGAGCCTCTGCTGTGTCGGCCCAAACCATTTCATCACATTATTGCCTGGGAGAGTTGCATTAAAGGCCATTAACACCACTATTGTTTTTCCAAGAATGCAAGAGATACAGAGGACAAAGGTGATCCCAAATGCAGTGTGCCGCAACATGCAGGACCAATCAGAGGGCTGGCCAATGAAGGTCAGCGAACACAGGAAACACAAAATCAAAGAGAAAAGCAGCAGGAAGCTCAGCTCAGAGTTGTTGGCCCTCACCAAGGGAGTGTCCTTATTGATCAAGAATAAAATGGCGACAATTAAAGTAAGGAGAACACCAAACAAAGTGAAAAATACAAGTATTATGCCCATAGCCTCAGTGAAGTAGAGGAACTCAACATTTTTAAGTATACATGCATCTCTGTTTTGATTGGACCAATACTCTTCAGGACACTTTTTGCAGTCATTAGAATCTGTAACAGAAATATCGTCACTATTATTGTAATGTAATCAGTTACATCCTAAAAACATGAGTAAGAGACTGCACCATAGCGAACTTTAACATGATACATAGAGTGTGGCAAGCAAACAATGTATAAAAATTGCCATATCTCAGGTGTGTTGTACTATTACCTGTACTGTTACTGATTTCTCCCTCTGCACATGGTACGCAGTCATAGCAACAGACTGGTCTTCCTTTCTGAAGGACTTTATGAGTTCCTGGACGACAGCTCTCACTGCACACTGACACAGGCAACTTTGAATAAAAGAAAATGACAGATGTTACTTTTTACAATAATTCAAGATTAAATATTGTCAAAGGCAAATTAAAATATGTAGGTTTCACTATCAATTATGATATTTGCCTTTCCACCAGGCCACATTATGGCTTCAGTGTTGAGAACAAACTTCTGTCCAGGAGGTAGAGAGGCATCATAGTAGCCTACAGGTTTAAACTGGACTGAGCCGTCTGATCCACGCTGCCAGTTCACCACCTCATACCAAGCGATAGTTGCTCCAGTGCTGTCAAACCACACCTCATCACCGTTCTTAATGGTAAAATTGACCTTCTTCAATGCCTCCACTACCTAAAACACATTAAGACAATATATCAACATATTATTTTTCAGAAATAAGAAATATACAGTTTAGTAATCAGTTATTTTTTACCTGCCAGGGAGTAACATTTATAGTCTTGTCACATCCCTGACTTGTGGAGCACTTTAGGATGCTGTGCAATGAATGGGCCACAGCATAGATAGCTTTGTAGATGTTGCTAGAATATCTCAGCTCTGGCACATCATCATCATAATCTTTGAGCTCAATCAAATCCTGGTTTTCTCTGCAACGTGCTGTTTCTGTCATAGTATCCCTGTTTGTCTCCTTGCATGTAAACGCTGTCTCCCAGAAATCTTTCATTAAAAACTCATTCAGACCACTGATATTGGCCTTTTGTACAGCAAAACCCAGTGAACCTCCCAGCACACTAAAGCTGGTGGGTGTCACAAGGCTGTCAGCAGTAATCCAGGCTTCCACACCAATAAACTGCAGGCCTGTGATGTTGTGCAGGCTCAAGTGATGTAGAAGGTCATTCATCTCTACATGTGAAAGGAAGCCAACAATGACCCGAGCAGTACTCCTTCTGATTAGTTCTACTATTTTCATGAGTATTTCTGGTTCTGCTCTGTGAAATTTCTCTGTATACTCCACACACACTCCTTCCTCCTGAGCTGCAGCAAGGAAAATGGCCATGCCATTGTTGCCATAGTCATTGTCACTGTTGACTGTCCCAACCCAAGTCCAGCCAAAATGCTTGATCAGTTGGGCAAGAATTCGGCTTTGGTAGAAATCACTGGCAATGGTTCGAAAAAAAGAAGGATACTCCTTCCTGTTGCTCAAACAATCACATGTAGCTGAATGACTTATCTGAGAATATATAAAGAGAGACAGGATAATAAGAGCTTGTATATAACATACACATTAATACACCTTGACATCCTTCTTACCACTGGTATTTTGAATGGTCCAGTAGTACGTGCCAGCACAATGGTTGAAGAAGACTCAGACTCCCCAATAATAGCATGAACAGCTGATTGACCAGAGCAGCTCCGTCCTACACTCCATTCATCACTGTTCATCAGGGCCATCACTGCTCGCATTGAAGTTAATGTTGAGCCACAATTGTCATAAATACGGTATCCCATAGAAACATTGGGAAGGAGAAATTCACTTCTGTTTATTTCCTCGATTGCAAATATCATGATTTGGGCAAATCGAAACTCCCTGAGATTGACACTGAGACAAAAAGGGCAAAATGCAAACTTGTAATAACTCCGATAAAACACATTAAAAAGGTACTTTTTAACGGTGCTCAAAATTACCTGGAACATTTGAGACGTTTTGGTTTCTCTGTAAAGGAAAGTGGAGGTTGTGTAATTTTGCTGTGGATGGAAAAGGCTCCCCCAATCGTGACATCTCCCTCTTTAGATAGCAGAGGGAATTCTGGACTCCCCCATATCTGACAGAAAGCAGCTCCCTCCTCTGCTGCTCCAAATGCCAAGAGGAGCCCTATGAAAACCAGCCCTGTTATCACTTGTGGCATTTTCCACTCCCAGTTGCAGATGGGGCAGAACCACCCAGTCAGATCAGGGTCAAAGTGGTTTTAAATGTGACATTTTATAATCTTACCTGACAACAAGGTTTGCTCACATCTTCTAACCAATCAGAAATAAGTACAATTGGACAGTCCTGATTGTTTGTTGTCATGAAAGTATTTCAATTGTTTGTCCCATGGCAGGTATAGTAGTTACTTTAAGTATTAAAGAACCAGTGTGTAGCATTTAGTGGCATCTAGCAATGAGGTCATAGATTGGAACCAACACAGTACCACTCACCTCGCCCTCACATTTCAAGCATGTAGGAAAACTTTGGTGGCCGCACAAAACTTGCAAAAGAAGAAAAAGAAAAAGAACCTGGTGTTTGGTTAATCTGTTCACCATAAGTTTTTTTTTTTTTTTTTCATGGGCAGAGATGCTTGTAATGAGACAGTGACAAGGATGATGCCAAGGATATACATAGGCCCTCTATTTTCCTCAAGGAAAGAGGAACTTTGAGTTACTGACTATTTCCTAGTGGCTATGCCAGTTGGACTGATCCTGAATGCAGGGTAAATGGATTGGTCATGGAAGGGGGCTGAGGGTGCTTGGTTGAGTGTTGGCTAGTTTAGGGGTAATAGATGGCAGGGGAAGGTCTGCAGGGGCTCGGCTGCAGAAAGGGACAGGCCTAGGTTTATTTGGAGCTGAGCACAGGGCAGATAAGCCTTGAGGATGCATGCTGTAACCGGATGGGATGATGCACTGCATGGATCACAACTGAGAGTTAGGATGTTGTTCTGATGGTTGTGATAGAATAGCTATGTATGCACCATATACATACAAGAACAACTCTGGTGTGTACTGGACAACACAACCTTAATTCTAGCCTTGCTATATTAGAATGAAACCCTGAAAACTATGCTCACTCAGTATTGTATATCTTATGGGATGTCTTATACTTACTTGTAACTTGTCACTAGTTCAAGCCACAGATAACTGGTGCACCCTTCAGTAAGGCCTTAAACTCCCAACCTGTTTCAGTGGAGCTATGTAGTGGCTCATTAGATCATTGTTGTATTGGCCTAGCTCAAGGTGTGAATGTTTGTAACTGGTTGGGTGTAAACATGGCATTCCTGAAAAGGAAAACCTGGCTCACAATGAAACTTTCCTGAATAAATTAAGATTTTAGTTATTTTATTAGCTATGTTTGGGAGTACTAAAAACAAAACAGTCTGTGTGGGAAAGATTAGTATCAAGTTCAGGTTCTATGAAGCGACAAAGTCCTTTGACCCACATGCTTTTGTAAAATATGGGCATATTATGCTTGTGTGACAGTCTTGCAGCTGAAAAGTCAAAATGATGTCCAAACCTCTTTTGAAAGTGTTGTGAACATGGGATGGATAAAAACAGATTTTTATTTTGTTTAGAGAAAGTTATTTAAATGTTAATTAAGTTGTGTTACCAGATCTCACAGGAGTGTGTTGCTGCTGATATTGAGACAAGTCTCGAACAAAGTTAATTATCTCCTAATTTTTCTGTCTGAAAAATGCATTTTTGTGTCAGAATGTGAAGAAGATATGCGTCTTGGAAAAATTAGTCCAATATTTAGATCAGTAACTAATAATCGAAATAATCGCTTATAATCTGTGCTCACGTTCACTTCTCCTATATCAGGCAATATATATACGTATATATATATATATATATATATATATATATTACTGTGCATAGTGAGTTTACTTACTTACCTACACTGAGTTTACTTACCAGCCAAATTTATTGAAAGACAAATTTTCTATATTTTCTTTTTTAATTTTTTCAAACTTGACTGTTTTTTCAGTGTCCGTATTGTAGTACCAGATATGATTATGATGATGAAATAATTGAAAATGAAATCATAAGAGATGAACTGCTTTTTAATTATGTTAAATTGACAGCTTGTAGCTTTCTCTAGGTTTATTCAGACTATGTTTTCCCCATCAGATGTTTCTTTGTGTTCAGTTCAGGTTTGAATACAATGATATAGCATTTTGGTGCAAATATGCAAAAAAGTATTCCATAACTGGAGGCTAGAATAGCAAATATCTCCACTGCCACAGTGAACTTCCCAGGAGAGCTGACATAAGCTGGGATAAAGGTGATCCAGACTGCACAGAATATCAGCATGCTGAAGGTGATAAATTTAGCTTCATTAAAATTATCAGGTAACTTTCTAGCCAAGAAAGCAAGAATAAAACACAGGACAGCTAGAAGTCCAATGTATCCTAACACAGCCCAGAACCCTACAGGTGATCCTAGGGAACACTCAAGAATAATCTTCTCATTATAGAGTTTCATATTTTTGAAGGGGAAGGGGGGATTGATTGTCAACCAAAGTATGCAAATTAAAACCTGTATAAGAGTGAAGGTCAGGACACTGAGCCTCTGCTGTGCAGGTCCAAACCATTTCATCACATTATTGCCTGGAAGTGTCGCTTTAAAGGCCATTAAGACTACTATTGTTTTCCCAAGAATGCAAGAGATACAGAGAACAAAGGTGATCCCAAATGCAGTGTGCCGCAACATGCAGGACCAATCAGAGGGCTGGCCAATGAAGGTCAGTGAACACAGGAAACACAGAGTCAGGGAGAAAAGCAACAGGAAGCTCAGCTCAGAGTTGTTGGCCCTCACCAAGGGAGTGTCCTTATTGATCAAGAATAAAGTTGCCACAATTAAAGTAAGGAGAACACCAAACAAAGTGAAAAATACAAGTATTATGCCCATAGCCTCAGTGAAGTAGAGGAACTCAACATTTTTAAGTATACATGCATCTCTGTTTTGATTGGACCAATACTCTTCAGGACACTTTTTGCAGTCATTAGAATCTGTAACAGAAATATCGTCACTGTTATTGTAATGTAATCAGTTACATCCTAAAAACATGAGTAAGAGACTGCACCATAGCAAACTTTAACATGATACATAGAGTGTGGCAAGCAAACGATGTATAAAAATTGCCATATCTCAGGTGTGTTGTACTATTACCTGTGCTGTTACTGATTTCTCCCTCTGCACATGGTACGCAGTCATAGCAACAGACTGGTCTTCCTTTCTGAAGGACTTTATGAGTTCCTGGACGACAGCTCTCACTGCACACTGACACAGGCAACTTTGAATAAAAGAAAATGACAGATCTTAAATTTTTTTAACGACAACTCAAGATGCAATATTGCTGTAAGTGCATGGCTAATTAACACATTTATATTTTACTATCAATTATGATATTTGCCTCTGTCTTTCCACCAGGCCACATTATGGCTTCAGTGTTGAGAACAAACTTCTGTCCAGGAGGTAGCGAGGCATCATAGTAGCCTACAGGTTTAAACTGGACTGAGCCGTCTGATCCACGCTGCCAGTTCACCACCTCATATCGAGCGACAGCTGCTCCGGTACTGTCAAACCACACCTCATCACCGTTCTTAATGGTAAAATTTACCTGCTTCAATGACTCCACTACCTAAAACACATTAAGACAATATATCAACATATACATTTTCAGAAATAAGAAATATACAGTTTAGTAATCAGTTATTTTTTACCTGCCAGGGAGTAACATTTATGGTCTTGTCACATCCCTGACTTGTGGAGCACTTTAGGATGCTGTGCAATGAATGGGCCACAGCATAGATAGCTTTGTAGATGTTGCTAGAATATCTCAGCTCTGCCACATCATCGTCATAATCTTTGAGCTCAATCAAATCCTGGTTTTCTCTGCAACGTGCTGTTTCTGTCATAGTATCCCTGTTTGTCTCCTTGCATGCAAACTCTGTCTCCCAGAAATCTTTGGTCAAAAAATCATTCATACCACTGATATTGGCCTTTTGTACAGCAAAACCCAGTGAACCTCCCAGCACATCAAAGCTGGTTGGAGTCACAAGGCTGTCAGCAGTAATCCAGGCTTCCACACCAATAAACTGCAGGCCTGTGATGTTGTGCAGGCTCAGCTGATTCAGAAGGTTGTTCATCTCTACATGTGCAAGGAAACCAACAATGACCCGAGCAGTGCTCTTTTTAATCACTTCGACTACTTTCATGAGTTTTTCTGGTTCTGCTCTGTGAAATTTCTCTGTATACTCCACACACACTCCTTCTTCCTGAGCTGCAGCAAGGAATATGGCCATGCCGTTGTTGCCATAGTCACTGTCACTGTTGACTGCGCCGACCCAAGTCCAGCCAAAATGCTTTACCAGCTGGGCGAGGGCTTGACTTTGGTAGAGATCGCTGGCAATGGTTCGAAAGAAAAAAGGATATTCCTTCTTGTTGCTCAAACACTCACATGTAGCTGAATGACTTATCTGAGAAAATACAAATAGAGAAGCTGGATAACAAGAGTTTGAATATAATATACACATTAATACACCTTGACATCCTTCTTACCACTGGTATTTTGAATGGTCCAGTAGTACGTGCCAGCACAATGGTTGAAGAAGACTCAGACTCCCCAATAATAGCATGAACAGCCGATTGACCAGAACAGCTTTTTCCCACACTTAATTCATCACCATTCATCAGGGCCATCACTGCTCGCATTGAAGTTAATGTTGAACCACAGTTGTCATAAATACGGTATCCCATAGAAACATTGGGAAGGAGAAATTCAATTCTGTTTATTTCTTCAATTGCAAAGATCATTGTTTGGGCAAATCGAAACTCCCTGAGGTTGACACTGAGACAAAAAGGGCAAAATGCAATAACTGTCACAAAACTCATGAGAAATATAAACAGTGCTCAAAATTACCTGGAACACGTGATACGGGTTGGTTTCTCTGTAAAGGAAAGTGGAGGTTGTGTGATTTTGCTGTGGATGGAAAAGGCTCCGCCAATCATGACATCTCCCTCTTTGGACAGTAGAGGGAACTCTGGGCTCCCCCGTATCTGACAGAAAGGAGCTCCCTCCTCCGCTGCTACATATGCCAAGAGGAGCCCTATGAAAACCAGCCCTGTTATCACTTGTGACATTTTCCACTCCCAGTTGCAGATGGGGCAGAACCACCCAGTCAGATCAGGGTCAAAGTGGTTTGAAATGTGACATTTTATAATCTTACCTGACAGCAGGGCTTACTCAGCTGTTACTAACCAATCAAAAATAAGTACAATAGGACAGTCCTGATTGTTTGTTGTCGTGAAATAATTTTATTAATTAACACTAACTTCTTCTCCTTGAGATACAGAGCAGCTGAGTATTTGTTTTTAGGGAATAAGGTACCGTTCTGATCATTACTATGTTAACCAAGGTCAGAGAAAAGGACTGTCTCACTCCATAGACACAACAGATAGGTACATAAAGTAAAAGCCCCTACAAATTCAGATAACAATGTCAGACCACCTATTGTAAACGTAATTCCTTGTTTGTGGACTAATGACCAACTGGCAAATACTGTACCTTGCATTGAGTATGACCATTGATGGACATCAAGTAGTTGTGTCACTGTCCGAAGGGCATATAGAGACAGAAAGGGGAATGCTTCTTCAGAATAGAGGCGACATCATGCCTTGATAAGCATGATGATCAAGCTTTAATAAACCTTTCAACATAAGACATCCTGGATTTCTGTGTCTTTTCTCACCACTGACTAAACTGACCATCAAACTGTCCCCTTCCAAGCATGTAAGAGAAACTACAGTGACCCATAAAAAAACATCAAGTGTTTCGTCTATTCATGGCCATTGTAGGGGGCTCCTTGGAAGGGGACTGACTCCCTCTGCAGCATGGATGTATAATAAAACCTGAATATGGTGTCTATTATGAATCTTTGATCCGTGGAGGTTTTACATTTGTGAAACTTTCGTCGAGAAAAGAAAAGCAAAAAAAGTCAAGTTCTTTGTACGCACCACAATTATTCCTACTTTTACCTAAGTAAGGGATTTGAGTACTTCTTCCACCACTGACACTGACTTTAGAGCCATTCAAGAAAGACACAGTAAAGTGATTTTTTAATGGAGCGTCCTGATAGCTGGTGGAGCAAGAGCCCCATGTATAAAGGCTCAGTTCTTTAAACAAAAATTGCAGTCGCAATGGCCCAGGTTTCAACTCTGACCTGTGGCCCTTTGCTGCATGTCATTCCCCGTCTTTCTTCCTACCTTCCTGTCACTCTTCGGGTGTCACTATCAAAAAAAGGTTCCAAAGCTCACAACACCTTTGTCAATGTACATTTAGTGCAGTAAAATTAAATTTGACATATTTAGTACAATTTCAAATATAACAAAAAAATAGGCGTTTTACATCTAATCTGTAGACTTTGCTTTTAATTGTTTTACTTTCTTCCTTTTTTCAAGGATATGTGCACATGCCAGGAAATGGAGGTGTTGTGCAATCTGTTCTTTACATCATGCAAACTGGGTTTAAAGGTCTGAATACAGACAACACCAAGGTTGATGCACCTTTAATGCAGTAAAAGGATGTTTGAAATAATGCCAGTGCAATTTTGTCAGTAAAAAATATATATGTGTGTGTATCACCCTCATTAGTGTTAAATGATTTTGGCACATTTATATTTAATTGTTTTAAATCTCTTATTTTATAATAGAAAAGTTACACAATGTTTCATTAAATGTTTTTGGCACATTTACATTTAATATTCTATTATGTTGTCCTACATGTTACATCATTTTCAGGGAATTCTTTGTTTGGATAAGGGAATTAAAGTTAAACTTTTGACAACTTATCAAAATAAATGATTCAACACACCAAAGCATTGAACCGTGTGATATTTAATTTGTTGTTTTTGTTATATTTCAGCCAAAGGGATGTTTAACAGTCAACTGATATTCCTCTTAGGTCCTCTATAATTGAAAGGAAATTGTTGTTTGTGTGTTTGCAGAGATGGCGATGAATTACACCCCAGGCTCTTCCCTTTCACAAACACTCTAACAAACTAACAAACTCCCTGTAGAGTTCAGAGAGTCTCCAGTCTGCTTCCACACTCCACTTGTCGACTTTCAGTGGGAACCTTGCATAAACTTTTCATAACTGTTGCATCATGATCCCTATTGAGATCTCTATTGCAGAACTTGAGGCCTTTGTCAAAACTTTTGCCCTTCTTTTGACACTTCTATGTAACCATGATGTTTTAAACTTAACAAACTTCAGCCAAAAGAAAGAAAGAAAGAATGAAAGAAAGAAAGAAAGAAAGAAAGAAAGAAAGAAAGAAAGAAAGAAGTGCGGTATGAGGACTTAGCCACAAACTGTGAAAAGAAATAAAATATATTGTATAATTTCCTTTAAATTAATATATCAATTTATTCAGATATAATATTTCCCATTAGATGTTTCTATGTATTCAGTTTGAATTTTAGTACAATGATTGAACATTCTTGTGTAAATATATAC
Source organism: Argyrosomus regius (assembly GCA_946959425.1). NCBI lineage: Eukaryota > Metazoa > Chordata > Actinopteri > Sciaenidae > Argyrosomus > Argyrosomus regius. The sequence goes on from OX336889.1 coordinate 10,850,472, forward strand.
AGATGTAGTTCATAACTGGAGGATAAAATAGCAAATATCTTCACAGCCACAGTGAACTTCCTAGGTGAGCTCACATACAATATGCCTGGTTAAAGGTGATCCAGACTGAATCAGAAATAATTATCTTGTCTTTATAGTTTCATATTTTTGAAGAGATGATTGATTTTCAGTATGTATGCAAATTACAACCTGTATGAGAGCCTCTGCAGTGCAGGCCCAAACAGTTTCATCACATGACTGTCTGGAAATGTCACATTAGAGGCCATTAGCATGAGTATTATTTTCCCAAGAATGCAAGAGATACACTCATCCTGTCATTTATGTTTTATTTATTTTTTTAATTTTCTTCCTTTTTTTCCCCCAAATGTATCTGTGCCAGCCAGTAAGATTTAATCCTCACACTCATTAGTGTTAAATGATTTTAAAACATTTAGAGTTCAATTCATTTTTTATTATTTTGTCCCACAAGTTACATCATTTTCAGGAAATTCTGTATCTGGGCAAGGTTATTAAAGTTACACTTTTGATAACTTTTTGAAACAAACAATTCAACACACCTTATTTAGCAAAGCATTGAACCATGTGATATTTAATTTGTTGTTATTGTTACTTTTCAGCCAAAGGGGTGTTTAACAGTCAGCTGATATGCCTCTTAGGTACTTTCAAATTAAAAAGAAACAGTTGTTTGTGTTTTTGTGGAGATGAACAAGAATTACACCTCAGGCTATTCCCTTTCACAAACACTCTAACAAACTAACAAACTCTCTCTAGAGTTCACAGAGTCCCAAGCCTGCCTTACCTCTCCTCTCAAACTTTCCTTCATAACTGTTGCATCATGATCCCCTTAAGATCAATATTGCAGACCTTGATGCCTTTGTCAAAACTTTTGCCCTGGAGTCCGAACTCTGACACTTCTATGTGACCATGATCTTACCTTTTGAACTCACCAAACTTCAATAATGAAATAAAGAAAGACATATAATTTAAATGCCGATTAACCACAAAGTGTGAAATGAAAAAGTAAAAGATATTAATTATTTTTTGTTAAACTGATATCCAGATTGTATGCCGTGTTTCCCATCAGATGTTTCTTTGTGTTCATTTCAGGTTTGAATAAATAATAACACGTGGTGCAAATATACACAGAAGTAGTCCATAACTGGAGGCTAAAATGCTGAGATAAAAATGATTCAGACTGTACACAATATCAGCATGCAAATTGAACTTTATTAAAATGATCAGATAACTTTCTATACAAAAAGGATGTACAATACATTGGACATGAACTAGTCTGACAGTACCAGCCACTCAAATTCCTGGCCACAGCCAGCTGCCAGCCTGATATACCCGTTGGGCCTGTCATGAACCAGCCGGCAGTTCGATATGCCCTAATTTTTATTTATTCTGTCATTTGTTCCTTTTTTCAAATAAATCTGTGCCGCACAGTAAGATTTAAAGCAACTGTGTAACTTTTCTACCATAAAATAACAAGCTTTTAAATCATTTTGATGTTACACAATGAACTTTCCAGCAGTCGCATAACACATAACTATTTAGTTCACTTTGTTGAAACTGGGTCATATTTTATGGAGAAAATGTCCTCCAGCTGCTCCACATCAACACTCTGTGATTAACAGAGTTTCTTGATGGACAGCAAAGTAAACAGCTGTGAAATATAGCTTTTTGTAACTAATATTAGCTTCAGTTTATTAGCTGGGCTGCCTGGGCCCAGGACGTGGGGTAATGCTGACAGGGAGTGGAACCGGTGTTGTGCTGGAACTAGAGCAGGCAATGTAACCGGGCTCGGCAGCCTCTATGAAAATAATGGCAGCTACAAATAGACTGAAGAGGATGTTAAAGGAGGAAGCTAAGAAGAGAAAAAGTGAGAGTGACCGAGCAGAAAGCCACTGGACAAGAGTAAATCTGGGACTGACTTTTGGTTGTTGCCGTGAACTTTGTAAAATAAAAGGTTGAAAGACAGATGCTATGGTGTACTTCTTGCTGTTGGACTAGTCAGTATTATTAGCTGACTGCTATGAGTTGTGTTGTTGCACTTGCTTGATCTACACTACATTTTGATGATACATGAACAATAATGTGCTGTGAGGACGAAATTATTTTAAATCTCTTATTTTATAATAGAAAAGTTACACAATGTTTCATTAAATGTTTTTGGCACATTTACATTTAATTTTCTATTATTTTGTCCTACATGTTGCATCATTTTTAGAGAATTAAAGTTCAACTTTTGACAACTTATCAAAATAAACAATTCAGCACAGCTGATTAAGTAAGGCATTGAACCATGTGATATTTAATTTGTTGTTTGTGTTATCTTTCAGCCAAAGGGATGATTAACAGTCAACTGATACAGTATGCCTCTTAGGCCTTGTTTAATTAAAAAGATATTTTTGTTTATGTTTTTGTCAGATGACCACGAATCACACCTCAGGCTCAACCTATTCACAAACACTAACAAACTAACAAGCTCTCTATAGAGTTCACAGAGTCTCCAGCCTGCCTCCACACGTCTCCTCTGGACCGAACTTTCAAACTTGGCTTGTTAACTGTTGCATCATGAGCCCCTTAAGATTTCTATTAGAGAACTTGAGGCCTTTGTCAAGACTTTTGCCCTGGAGCCCAAACTCTGATACTTTTTGAACTCAACACACTTGAACTTAAATTAATAATAAAATAAGGAAACACATAAGATTTAATTTCCTTTGCTAAATATCTATTTTAAAATGTGGAAAGGGGATTAATAAAGTTTAGATAAAATTAGATAACTTTCTAGCTAAAACTGTAGAATAAAATGCAGGACAAAAAGGAGTCTTATGTATCTCATCATAACCCCAAACCCTCAAAGACATCCCGAAACGCATTTAAGAATAATTTTATTCTTGAAGGGGGGAAAAAAAGGAGGGTTTAATGCAATTTACATTACTACTGTTCTCCCAAAAATACAACAGATACAGAGGACAAAGGTCATGCTGAATGCAGTGTGTGGCAGCATGCGGGACCAATCAGAGGGCCGGCCGATGAAGGTCAGAGAACACAGGAAACAGAGTCAAGGAGAAAAAACATCAGGAAGCTCAGCTCAGAATTGTTGGCCCTCACCAAGGAAGTGTGATTACTGATGGAGAATAGGGTGGCCACAATTAAAGTAAAGGTGTCTCCTGAAAATAAGATGCTGTGTTGGTACAAACTGTTCTCTACAACATGAGAAAATGAGTTGAATAACGCATAGTATTTGATGTAAGGCTATACAATGTACTTATGAATAGTCAGTGTATTTCCCACAGTTGACAGCAGTTACTGCACTCTCAGTTTGGAGAAGCAGACAGGTATCTCGGCACAGAAGCAGAGCTTTGCACCGCTTTGGCCAGGGTCAACAGAAAAACCTGTTTCAACCATGATAAAAACAATCAATATCAGACTAAGGTTAGCGGTGACCGCTGCCCACTGTATTGAAAACACCCAAAAGTATCTCTTTAATGTAGAAAATGGACGTTTGAAATAATGCAATTGCAAATATTAAAACAATCAATGATCAGACATCTGAAAGTTACTACTGTAGGTTGTTTTCTCATTCAGTGTCATTTTTTTTCCTTTTTTCAAAACAATTAATTTAATTGTGAGAATGATAGAGGCTTTAAATGTTAAAAATATATATTTGTGTTTATACAATTATCACTGTCATTAGTGTTGAATGTTTTTGGCACATTTACACTTTTTCTATTATTTTGTCCTACATGTTACATCATTTTCAGCCAACTGTATTTGGATAAGGGAATTAAAGTTAAACTTTTGACAACTTCATCAAAATAAACAGTTCAACACACCTGATTTAGCAAATCATTGAACCATGTGCTGTTTAATTTGTTGTTATTGTTATTTTTTTTAGCCAAAGGGGTGTTTAACAGCCAGATGATATCCCTCTTAGGCACTGTTTAATTAAAAAGAAATTGTTATTGGTGTGTTTGCAGAGCTGACCAAGAATTACACCTCAGGCTCTTCCCTTTCACAAACACTATAACAAACTAATAAACTCCCCATAGAGTTCACAGAGTCTCCAGCCTGCCTCCACACTACACTTGTCAGCTTTCAGTGGAAACTTCCTTTCATGGCTGTTGCATCATGATCCCCTTAAGAGAACTTTGTCAAGACTTTTGCCCTGAAGCCCAAAGTTTGACACTATACTCAACAAACTTAAAAATAAATTTTAACCTTTTATTTTTAAAATGTGGTAGGAGGAATCATTTAAAAAATAATTTCCTTTAAATTAATATCTCAGTGTAATCAGATCCCATATTTCCCATCACATGTTTCTTTGTGTTCATTTCAGGTTTGAGTACAATGATAGAACATTTTAGTGCAAATGTACACAGAAGTAGTCCATAACTGGACGATCCCTACAGCCACGGTGAACTGAGATATACAGGTGACCCAGACTGTAAAGTATATCAGCATGGAGAAAGGGAAAGGGAGGATGTTTGTCAGACAAGGTCTGCAGATCACAACCTGTATTTGATTGAAGGACAGAACACTGAGGCTCTACTGTGCAGGCCCGAACCATTTCATCACATTGCTGCCTGAAAGTGTTGTTTTAACACTACTAGTGTTGTCCTAAATATAAGTGATACAGAGGACAAAGGTGATGACGAAAGCTGTGTGTTGTAGCATGCAGGACCACTCAGAGGGCCGACTGATGAAGGTCAGAGATCACAAGAAACACAGAGTCAAGGAGAAGAGCAGCAGGAAGCTCAGCTTGTTGTTGTTGACCCTCACCAAGAGTGTCTTTATTGATTAAAAATATGGTTGGCTACAATTAAATTAAGGAGAACAGACCTCTCCTGATGATATGATGCTGCTGTCTGCATACTGTTCATTAGATACAAACTCGGTTTAAAAGGTGCCCTTCATAACATTTATTGCACACAACATCATAGTAAATTCGCTTTTATTACTGTATGTCTTAATCGTCCTTTTCAAATGAATCTGTACTGACCCATGTGTTTTAACTGTGTAAATAATATAAACTTTTTACACAATTATCACCCTCAGTGTTAAATTAATTTGGCACACTTATAGATAGTTAAGTTTTTATTAATTCTGCCCTATGTTACACCATTTTCAGGAAAGTTATAGTTTCTGTTTGGATAAGAGAATTAAAGTTACACTTTTGACAACTGATCAAAATAAACAATACACCTAATTTAGCAATGCACTGGACCATGCAATATTTAATTTGATGTTATTGTTATTTTTCAGCCAAAGGGATGTTTAACAGTCAGCTGATATGCCTCTTTTGTCCTCTTTAATTAAAAGAAATTGTTGTTTGTGTGTTTGTAGAGCTGCCTGTTAGTTTATGAAACACTTTACAGCTCTTCAGAGGGCATGTCTTTTGGGAGCTGATTTAGTCAGGGCACATGTGTTCAAGTTCAGGTGCCTGAGGCCTGAACATGACTTCCCACTCACAAACATAATGCACTCTTACAAACTCCCTCTAGAGTTCACAGTGTTTCCAGCCTCCACACTTGGAAACTTCCCTTGTTAACTGTTGCATCATGATCCTTTAGGCCTTGGAGCCCTGGAGCCCAAAATCTGACACTTCTATGTGAACATGATGTTACCTTTTGAACTCAATAAACTTCAACAAAGAAAGAAACAGGGGCATGTTTGCTGTATAGACAGAACACATCTATTTAGATTTTAACTTTATTTACATATATACACCATACAGCTTATATTTCGTAATAACTCTACAAGGAAAAACAAATCAAAACATTATGTTTTAATAATATGAAAAAAGTGATACATTTTCGGGATCTACAAAATTCTACTTCCATTCTCGAAGAAATTTAGTTTTATTGCATGTTGAAAAGATGACGGCAAGTACATATGTACACCATACACAGCATGGCTGAGTTTTTAGCACTCTCATCCCATATCAAGAAGATCAAATCAAAAGACAAAAAAAAAAAACAAACTCTGTGACTTTGGTGCTTGGTGTCAACCTGCCCTCCATTCAGGACACTTGACTTTAGACCTTTGGACTATACATGTCCAGAGTCAGAAAGGAGGCAGGAAACATCACTGCAGATCCATTACACCCTGTACAGAGGCTTTTCCACCTTTTCCCCTCTGGGAGGTGCTACAGAGCAATGTACATCAAACAACAGACAGTATGAGTAACAGTATCTTTCCACAGGCTATCACTGATGAACATTTAAAATCACACACACTGTGTCCCTCAGCAATAAAGCTCTGTCTAAAGCATCCACTACATATATGACTTATTTATTCTCACTGTTTAAATTCAGTTTTGTTCTTAAAAATATTTAAATATTATCACGCATACACAATTTACGTATGTCGTGCATACTGTATAAACTGTCACATCCACCTGCGTCATGTATACATTTGGCAACTTACATAAATCATATTTATTTTTGCACCATTGCATTATTGTCTTAGTGTCTATAAATGTTAGTTTCCTTTTTAGCATTTTGCCTATGTATGAAACGATTCTCATTCTGATAACTCTTGAACTTGTTGTTCTGAAATTATGGGCCTTATTATGCAGCTTCAACAGCCCAACTCTTTAGGGAAAGCAAGATGCACAAGATTTCTGAACTTCCTATCAAGTCACTACATCATGGCTGGACACTGATTTTTGTGCGTTCACTTTGTGGGGTCAAGGTTCTGTGCAGTCTGTCTGTCCTGAGTTCACTATGTCAGTCGACCCTACTTGTTGTTGTATGACTGCATATCCAAACCCACTGGAGAAATAAATAAAAAAATCTCCACCTTGTACCCTAAATGTAACTAATGCAAGTATACATACAGACACACAATCAGACGCTCATCTTTGCTTTGTAAACTGAGCATAGCTATACCATGGACAATGTTGCCCTCTCCTGGCAATATGGTGAAATTGCTGAAAAGCTAAAGATGAATAAAGATGCTGCTGCTGATGGTGATAATGATGATGATGATGATGATGATGATGATGATGATGATGATTGATAATGTGTGTGCTTTTGCTGACAAAATACAAGTACTATAAGGAATATTCAAATATATAATAAGTTAATAAAACACAGACAAAAGACACAACAGACAGACATAAATACAAACGCATACAAAATAAGAGACAGAAGTATCAAGGTTGTCATGGAACAACATACATAATAATATAAGATAAAAGAAACACAGAATTGTAATATAATAAAAGGACAATCAAAATTAAAAGCCACAAAGTTTCAACTAGATAATCTAGGATGCAAACTAGCTCCTAAGGGGTTAACATGTTTATTATATAGACTGGAATTGGAACTAAACTTGCAATCAAAGTATTTCATTGATTCAAAATTAAATTATAAATCTTAACTGGAATCAGTAAAGAGAATGTAATGTTAATGCGATGCATTCAGTCAAAACTAAGCTGTTCTATTCTGAACCACTTGGGGCAAGAAAGTAAATTGATCACAATGCATCATGGGAGTAAAGTCCAGCCAAAGTTTGATTGCTGAGATTCCTGCAGATGAGTGCAATGCGGAAATGCTGTTAATGCAAGCTCAGCTCTATCAGCAGCTTACATTAAACAATTCCAGTCAAACAGTTCTAAATTATCTTTTATTCAGGGTTGTTTATCTTAAGTCCGTAAGGTTATAATAAAGGTTAAAAGTTAGTCTAAATCTATTTTTTGGGACTTTATATGTCCGCTCTGAGGTACCGCTTAAGCCTGATGTTGCTCAGGGATCAAAAAAGTTCTTTATTTTACATATAAACAAACCTAACCCAGGTGTTCAGAGCTGTTTTTTAGACTGAATGTTTTCCCAATACGATGCTGAAATAAAGGTTACTGAATTAAAAATTTAAAATGTTCAGAACCTGATATTGCTTCAAGAATCAAAGGATGACATTGTGTGACCTTCAGAAATACAGAAAAACATCATCTGATGTGAATTACCACCACAAACTCCCAAAGGGACTGAAATCTAAAAAAAAACAAACATATTTTTTGTTTGCCAAAGACTGACAAAACCACTAAGGACTTGTGCAAGGTCACCTTTTGTGATGAGTCTTTTCATTCTGACAAAAACCTGGCTGTCTGATGATTACCTGGAGAGGCCCACAAACCTGAGTGTTTTGTGCCCAATATGACGTTTCTGATGAAATGTCATATTGGATTTCTGATGATTTGGGGGCTTTTGCAAACAAAAGTGTAACTGGGCAGATTCTTCTCTTTGAAGGGTGTATGAATTTAACAACATATAAAGGTGTAGAGGAAAAGATGCCCAGACCATGCTTTTCAACACTAGTGACCAAACTACCAACTAACAAGCACGACAGTTATGTATGCCATACAAATCAAATTACATCCAGTCTGGATGGAATAACACCCATCCTAGATGTAACGTAAACCCCATTGAAATGCAATGTTGTTAGCAGACATAAGAGTTAAAACTCAATGAATAGAGCCATGTCGTTCTTGGGCCAGAAATGTAAGAAAGTCAGCCATATGGAACTGTGAGGGGTGATGGGAGAACAGGCCAAGATGCATTAAAGCTACTTTACTTACTTTCCCCCAAAATATAATATTGAATGCCCTTGCTAGGGCAATGAATTGCAGTTTTTATATATAATATTAAAAAACATTTTCTCAATATAGGCTTTTTATTTTGTGTTATTATGACTATTATAACACATATTACACTTTCTACATAACATGGCTTGTCAGCTGGTTTATTTGGCTTACACTTGTAATAGATGAGTGTGTTATTTTAAAGTTAAATGATAAAATCACTGTCTGAAGAATCATTTGAAAGTGTGGAGTGTTTTTTTTTTTTGTTTTTTCACTGAGGGAAAACCCATTTGTGTTTTCAATGCACACTTTGTGATTTCAATAAGAATCATAGTATGTTAAGATAAAAATGTATCTAAATAAGAAACCCAGTCGATTGTTTTTGCACTCTGACTGTGTTAAACTGTGTTAATTTTTTTTTCTCTTTAGTGTCAAAATAATTAGTGTAGCTGGTAATGAATAATGAGCGGGTTGTTTTGAAAGAGGTGAGAAAACCTTTCATTAAAACTTGATAATTAATTAATTTCCAACACAGCACCTGGTGACCTTCTGTTTCATAGCCTCAGGCCAGATGTCATCAGTCTTGTAGGAAACACTTGCTTGTCTTTGCTTGCCCAGCTGGCCCCTTGTTCCCCCATGAACCCCCTGGGTAAAAGGTAAATTGGCAGGTTTTAGCATGATGCTTTGACGCCACCTCCTTCCCAGAATATACGCAATAACAAGTTTTCCCAGGTGTGTGTTATTGCAACATGTTGTTATTCATGACTGATTACAATTAAAACAACACTTTATGCTCATAGGATATTCCCAAGTCACAAGTCACCCCCCCATGCCCCCAAAGCACAACAAACACACACACACACACACACACACCTCCTCTCCATATGGTGCACTTCTCAAACTTTTAATCTTTTGTTGTTTTTATCTGCACTCTAATAAATTGATGTATAATATAAGTAGGTTATGGTGTGACTATTAGTTATGTTTGAACAGTTATTTACAAATAGATATTTAATAACAAATCTGCTCCTCTGAGTGAGAGTTAAACTACTACTTTGGGTTTTATGAACTGATAATTGTCTAGATCAGAGTGCCCAAAATGAGGCCTGCAGGACCAAAGTTGGCCCGCCATGAGGTCCGTTTGGCCCACTAAATGTTTCAAGTAAAAATCATAATAATAATTTTACAAAATACAATATAAATCACTGTGAGGTAAAAATCCTTTCAAATATATTGGATTCCCAAGTATTAATTATTGTTCATAATCTGAACATATTGGGCAGAGTGACACTTTGCACAGAAAGTCAGTCAATTAAAAGAACTTGAGATCCTAGTACTACCACCTTTGGGTTTGTGTTTTGGTCTTCCAAGTTAAAAAGTTTGGGCACTCCTGGTCTAGATTATCACAAGGACAGATTTTTCCTTGTTTCTCCTTAATTTTCTTAAAGTATCTTTGATTCCTCTACCTGAAACAAAATTAATATCATCCTCAAGTGATAATTAATGCATTAAGGATAAAGACTCAAGTCAGAATTTTATAAATGTTCTCATGTGAAAGCTAGAACGTGTCTGTGTCAGTCCTTCAGCTGCGTGTGAAATGGTCATGACACTCACGCTCACACACAAAATCTAAACAGAAATGTATTGATGGAGATGTAGGTAGGCCATTGTTAAATGTCTTCACCGTCTACATGTTTTATATATCATGCTCAGATACAGTATAAACATCAATATAAAGCACACTGACATCTTGAAACATGTAAAATACTGAAACAGTGATATAGGTTGTTTCATTGTTTAAAAGCGTTTCAAACATATTTTAAAGCATAGATAATACTGGTGCTTTTTTGGGGAACTTCTTACTTCCACACACACAAGCATGAATTAATTAATTAAAACGATTTAATGAGTGGAAAATGCACAATCCTTAATTGGCCAGGCAAGCTTGATCAATCAAACAGTTTCTTATGTGTCTTCCTCTTTGTGGCAAATCATACAGATTACTAGATATGTAAAGGTCAGCATGTGCTATTTAGTCATTGGAGAACAATAAAAGTAATAAAAGCTTCAACTTTTAGTTGTCCTAACATAGCCTGGCCTGTATGATTGAAGCACTGACATCTCTTTGAAGTATTTTAAGGCTATTTGCTATATTTGATAGTAGAGACAAAGACAAATGACATGTGGAGGGGAGGGTTATATCACATACCACAAAGATCCGTGGACAGAATGGAACCAGGATTGTTGCATGTTACATGGTACGTGAGTTCAGCAATAGGCTATAGCTCAGGCAATATTGTAGCAGAAAATATGGTGCTAGTAAAAGATTGCTCTGAAGGCCTCACAATGGAGATCAATCAAATGTCTGTCACACATCATTCTTAATGTACACTGTTCCAAAATTGTCAGCAGTACATCAACTCTGGTACATCACATAGCTTCTACTCTAATATGCCCACACCATAGATCCACAAGCGGTACATGAGAAAGAATGTCAAGCTGCTAGATCTGTAAACAATTGTGGAAGGCATGGGCAGTTAAAAGGGTAAAAGACACATATTGCTAACGACAAAACTTGTGTGTCCCATGTCGAATCTGATTAAAGAAACTAACTTTTATCCATCAGCTAATGTGGAGGCATGGAGTGGACAAGCTGTTAAAAATCCCTTAAAATTCTACTGAGCCCTGAGTAGCCAAGATCCCATCTGTCAGGGTTTTGTGGTTTTGTGTTTCCTGTTTTATTTTGTAATTCTCCCCTCTCATGTCGTGTGTATCTTTACTTCCTGTATTTCTTGTGTTTTCCCACCAGTTTTTTAATCTGTTCCACCCTGATGGTTTCACCTGTCCCTCATTAGTTTCACCCGTCTTGTTAACCTGTCTTGTAGATTTAGTCCCTGTGTTCCCTCTGTGTCATTGTCAGGTTGAACTATGTATATGTATGTTCTGTTTCCCAGTTTAGTGTCTGTTCCCCAGTCCTTTGTTCTGTCTTGGTGCTTCTCCCTGTATTCCTATTAGTCTTGCTCAGTTGTGGTTTTTGTTTGTTGGACATGCCTTCTGTTTTTTTTTGTTGTTATTTTTTTCTCATGTTTACCTGCCACAGTCATTACCTTCACCTTTGTCTCTGCATGTTGGCCCACTTATTGCACCAAACCGTGACACTGCTAATCAAAAGTCTCTTTCATGTTCATCTTCAGGAGTCATTCTAAGAGTGTCTGTTTGCATAGTGTTATAGGGTTGATTAGGACTTAAGATGGGTGACTCTCTCCACATAATAATACACAAAAAAGATGTTGCTCTAAAGACTTTAGGTACAGGCCTTATTGTGGATTTTTTTTTTCCACCATGAGTTTGGCAAAATACAACTGTTAAGCAGAGCCTGAAACAACTCAGTGGAAGCTCCTTTGAGCTGGTGAGAGCACACTGTAAGCACCCTTAGACCATCTGGCCCAGGAGCTTTGTTGGGTCTGATTTTGAAGAGACACTTTACTGTTTCTCTCTGAGATAGCTGAATAGGTTCAAGCATCTCTTTGCCAATAGTACTGCAGCCTATTCTTGGGTCTGTCACATCATACCTTCCATCATGGATGTTTTTGTCATTAGCAAATTCACCACAGTCTGCAGTACTTACTGTACACTTTTCCTTTCTCTGGCCATCATTGTATTGAGCCCCTCCCATACTTTGCATTGCCTGTACAGAATCTTTTGTTATAAAAATCCTATCTAAACTCTTACTTTTTCTTTTAGTAAATCAATTTCACTTTTTGAAATTTTGTCTTTTTATTATTTAAACACATATTCAGGTCTTTTGAGAGCCATAATTTGTTACTGATATCTCTTGTGATTAGTCATGGGAATTAGGGCTCTTTGAGCCAGATCTCATGGCTCTGTTCCTTTCTAGGAGCTGGCCCATTGTTCTTTTTGTTTCTTTTTTTAAGGTGTGGGGGTTACTAGGCTTATCTGTGTAATAGTCATCATAGTATAAGATTTGTGATGTAGTTTATCAGTACTAAATCACTCGTATTGCCATATTTAATGTCAATAATCTGCATTTTAAATATTATAAAAGGTGGCATCATATCCCTCTGTTTTGTCAGTGATTTTTCCACTTTGACCCTCTGTATGAAATATAATTGCCTTGGCTTGACTACAATTCATGCAACATATTATTTTAGAAAATATTTAGTTGGCACAATGGAAAACAAAAAAGAAAACATGCATAATGGACGTTTATAAACAGTTATCTACAAAAAGCATTTCATCAAAGTATTAAAATTAAACTGAGAAAAAATAAATAAAAATGCAGATACTGTCATATATGGAGCTACACCTGCAAGCTAGTTCAAGCAGACAACACAAGCTACACTGCATATACACACATAACATGCCTCACACTCTACAATTGCCAGAGCTGTCCTGCATCAGCATCACTACCTGTTCTTCAGCCCCGCCACTTTACCAGCACCCACCTGCAGGCTGGTTCTCACTGTTCATGTGTAAGTGCAGTGGATTGAGGGCCGGCAATGAAGTTTGGTCACAAAAAAACAAAGAATGGCTCTTAAGTGCGACTCACTATCAACATCACTAGTTGTGATAACTGTGTCCTTATAGAGAGAGCGTGAATCAAACACGTATGCTAGGTGCTATGACTGAGTTGTCTGGTGATTTTGTGATCTTTGTGGGCCACTGAAATTCTTCTCCATGGCCGTCAGGCTTCTCCCATACTCAAGTTTTGAAGTTTCCGTGACAACAGAGGCTGAAACTCTCCCTCCCAACACCTGTCTGCTGCTTTAGGAGTCACCTGGGCCCAACAAACCATGTTCTTCTTCAGGTTCTTGGCCACAGGGGTGCACAAGATTCTCTGCTTGCCTTTGCAGCAAGCATAAATGATCTTCTGGCCATGACTTGAACCAAGAACTACAACCAACCTTTGAACTGGGCCACTCAGATTCCATGTGCTCAGCCTCCCCTCCTGGATGCAAGAGTGAACATGTTTCAGATTTCAGTAATGGGGACGTTTTTGGAACCTTTTTTTTTCATCAGAGCAGAATATCTGGTAATCACAATGGGGGAGTTTTGACACTGGGCTTTAGCTGAAAAATATGCGTTACACATTTTCTTGCAATAAAATGACTCATAATATTCATTCTTTACTCCACATTGTACTTCTACATTTTCTCCCAATTATTGTCTGTCTGCCTGTCTCAGACAGTGAGACAGTGCCTGTCTCACTGTCTTAATGCTTTAACTTAACAAACTCATCACACCTGTCTTGTTGACTAGCTCACAACGGTATTTCTTTGTTAGACGCTGTTATTCTCACTGCTCTATCTATGTCTTTTTTTCTTTTTTCTGTCTGTCGCTCTGTCTTTTTTCCATCTACACAGCCAAGGGCTTAAGAGAATGTAGTGAAACATCCAATACTCAGGAGCTTTAATTATCTTGAATCACATAACCCTGTGAGGGCAACTGTGATACAATTGCAATCTCAGTTTTGTTCACTTCTAATCAGCTTGTTTTCAGAAACAATAAGGATGACCCATTTTCCCCCGAGAGCACAACATACTTTGAGTCTAAAGTCTTGTTAGGGACTTAAAAGAAAAGAATTGACTGCATCATAATAATACTGAGCGCTCTGGTTCAGGGCAGTCCTTCCTCTTCTGAGCATCACACAGGGGCATATTAAGTGAATATAACCTGAGGCAGCACAACATACCGCATGTCAAATTTTCTTTGCTACACACTCTGCGGAGCTCTATTTTGTAGCCTGAGGGCTTTGTCCTGATAATGACATGCACAACATCCTAATGACTTAATTTCACCATATTAGATCTGTTTAACCCCACACAAGAATAAGAACAAGTAGAATGAAGACATTTTGTAAAAAATAGGTTGACATTAAATAAAGACCTTAAGACAAATTTATGGATTCTGGTTAAGTTATCATGATTTTGATACACTGATATGTCAGGTAAAGCAGGACTTCATGTGTGTTTGAAAGGTTTGTAACTTAGTTTATCAGCCCCATGTGTCATGGGTCTGCTGCCTGCCTCTTCACATCACTGAAGGATGAGTTAGACCTAGTCAGGCATGACAATGTGACATGAACACAGCTCATGTCTTCCTCCATTATGGTCAAGTGTTCATTCCGGTTTCTTGTTGTTGTTGTTACTGTGAAACTGTGGGCTCTTTTTTCCATTGATCAGAAACCCCGGGGAAATGAATTAAATCTGACAGTTGTGTGGCATGTATACATATATAGGTTACACAGCAGCGTCTCTTGCTTGACAGTAAAGACTGGATAGCTTGTCTGTGCTGTGTTAATGGATTGATGTTGTAGCACTCTGACAGTGTTTTGATGAACATGTATCAGCTTGCAAATAAGGGCTTAGGTTGCTGATGAGATGCTTTTTTACTTATTGATTTGAGTTACAGATGATTTTTCCTATACTGACTACTGATACTGTGCTTTTTAGAATGGGGTCATGTATTCTTTTCTGTGCACTAGCTATTGCTTTTTGACCACAAATTATTTGGTTTGGATCGTTATTCATTATTTGCATTGGTTTTCCAAACTTGTATAATGTATAGATGTGCAGTTGCTATACGGCATGTGGTGATCTAGCTTAAAGAAAATGATGAATCATTTTTGGATGCGATTAATAGAGCCCAGTCTTTCACGGAGAAGGACAGAGCTTTTGTTTTTGAGTCTCCTATGGTGTGTGATTTTTCCCGACAACTCCCACCAAGACCAAAAATGCAAAATAATCCCAGGTTCCATGTCTTTGCCTGTGCTAGAGAAAAGGGGGGACATCATCTTGGGGGGACTCTTTTCCCTTCATGACATGGTGGTGGAGCCCAGTCTGTCCTTCACTTCTATGCCTCCTCCCACACAGTGCACCAGGTGAGACATTTTTAGCTAGTCCTCAAACAGCTGTAGCTGAAAACTTGTGATTAACAACTGTAATCTCTGCTCACGTGGCCAAATACGACACAGACTGTGCTGCCATAGTTCTGTTCCAATGTTTTGTGAAAAGTGTTAAATGAAATTGTACAGAGCTTTACACTTAAAATTGTGTTTAAAAAAAATGCAACTTTTAATCAAAACGTCTTTTTACTTATTCCAGATTTAACTTTCGGACATTTCGCTGGATGCAAACTATGATTTTTGCCATAGAGGAGATCAACAAAGATGGCAAACTGCTTCCTAACATCACACTGGGCTATAAGATCTATGATTCATGCAGTACACCCCATCAGGCTCTTAAGGCTGCCATGGAGTTAATGGGGAGTGAGAAGTATTCATCGGTTGGAGAAGAGTTACAGAGTAAAGGCACCTGTCAAGGGACTGTACCAGCAGTAATAGGAGATGGAGGCTCAACTCAGTCTCTCGTAGTGGCCCGTTTCCTGGGAGTCTTCCATGTGCCACAGGTAAATAAGTCATACCAATTCAACAACTGTGCACCAATGATTTCTGTTGGAGTTGCTATCACTAGGTAGGTACAAAGGGAACAGTCTCATAATTCAAAATTGGCTTTGACCTCCAAGTCCAACTGACTAATTAAAGAATGTTTTAATGCTGAGCCTTAAATAATGTTTCCTCCAGTAGTCCATTGTAACAAAAATATATAATAAATAAAATGTTTTTTGTTTGTTTGTTTGTTTTTTCCATTCAGGTCAGTTATTTCTCCAGCTGTGCATGTTTAAGTGACAAAAAGCAGTTTCCTGCCTTTTTAAGGACCATGCCCAGTGACTTCTTCCAGGTTAGAGGCAGCAGACCCTCAATCAGATTACTCACAATATGACATAAACTATATAAAACAAACAAAACCATGTCCACATACGCTTTTTGAAACCATATAAATCACTCACTCTCTCTGTCTCTCTCTTCCTCCTACTATTTCTAGGTAGATGCACTAGTGCAACTTGTTAAGCATTTTGGCTGGACCTGGGTGGGGGTAATTGCAGGGGATGATGCCTATGGTCGTGGTGGGGCAAACATCTTTGCAGATGAGGTGGGTTACACAGCCATAAATAAAGAATTTCAGCAGATTAAATATTGTAATTTTGTCGTTTTTGTAACTTATTGGACATATTGTGAACATAAAACTAAGTAAGTTGGCATGTATCTCCCCTGTTGCTCTCTTAGGTTAGAAAGTTAGGTGCTTGTGTTGCACTCCATGAGATCATCCCTAAGAATCGAGCACAGACTGCCATTTCATCGATTATTTCTAAGATCCACTCCTCCAGGGCTCGGGTGATTCTTGTGTTTGCTGTGGAACAAGATGCAGCTGCATTGTTTGATGAAGGACTCAGGCATGATGTCTATGTTAATCTTATATTTTATAATCATACAGGTTGACTGAGTTTAAATTTCTGATGTGTTTTTCATTGCAACATCTACATCTTTTAAATTTAGAGAGGGGCTCACTGGAATACAGTGGCTGGCCAGTGAGGCTTGGAGCACAGCTGCTGTCCTCTCCACCCCCAAAAAGTACCACCACATCCTCCAGGGTTCTATGGGATTTGCCATTCGGCGAGCACACATCCCCAGATTGGAAGACTTTCTGCTTCGTTTGCATCCCTTGAGCCCAGATGCCCATGAAAATCCCTTCCTCATACCCTTCTGGGAAGAGGTGTTTCAATGTAGCCTGGGTGTGCAGGCTGAGGGTCAGGAACATGATGTTGAGGGTAAACCTCCATGCTCTGGAGCAGAAGAGCTGGGGAATGTGGAGAATATCTATTCAGATGTGTCACAGCTAAGGATTTCCTACAATGTCTACAAGGCTGTGTATGCCATTGCCCATGCACTCAAGGCTATGAGAAGCTGTGTGGAAGGAAAAGGGCCATTTCATCTGCAGGCCTGTCCTGATGTAGACAATATACAGCCATGGCAGGTATCATGCCATATGCTCACTAATTTAGCCTAGATTAAAGGTTTCAGTGATGCTTTTTTGTGGTACTACAAGATGATAATAATCATATTTTACTTTTGTTCCTTAGCTACTTCATTATATAACACAGGTGGAATATTTGAATTCATTTGGTGATGAAACTAAGTTTGATGAGAATGGTGACCCTGCAGCCATGTATGACCTGGTTAACTGGCAACTGTCACCAAATGGGGAAATGCAGTTTGTCACTATTGGCAAATTTGATGAAGCAATCACAGATGGAAAGCAAAAACTCCAAATACAGGAACAGAACATTGTATGGAATGGCAACCAAAGCAAAGTAGGGATCTCAAACATTTTGTGCCACAATGCATTCATTATGTGACTGTGTTTCGCCCAGTATTCGCCTGTATTTCCTCTTTTGCTCAGGTTCCCTTGTCAGTATGCAGCAGCATTTGTCCCCCAGGTACCCGGAAGGCAATCAGACCTAACTTTCCTATCTGCTGCCATGATTGCGTGGTTTGTACAGCTGGGGAGATTAGCAATCAGACTGGTGAGGAAAGGCTAACTGCCCACATTGTATTTGAAAAACTGATCTACAGTTGAAGTGAAAAAAGCCACAGTATAGCGACTAAAGACTCCTTGTCTTTCCTTTAGATGCCATAGAGTGTGTGCGCTGCCTGCCAGAGTTCTGGTCCAATGCTGAGAGGACAGTCTGTATCCCAAAACAGGTGGAGTTCCTCTCCTTTAGCGACACCATGGGCATCACCCTGATGGCTATTTCCATCATTGGCTCCTTCTGCACTTGTGTTGTGGTCTTAATATTTTCCTGTCACAGAACCACCCCCTATTGTCAGGGCCAACAACTCTGAGTTGAGCTTCCTGCTGCTCTTCTCTTTGACTCTCTGTTTCCTGTGTTCTCTGACCTTTATTGGCCGGCCCTCTGACTGGTCCTGCATGCTGCGACATACTACGTTTGGGATCACCTTTGTCCTCTGTATCTCTTGTATTCTTGGAAAAACTATTGTGGTGCTAATGGCTTTCAAAGCTGCACTTCCAGGCAGTACTGTTATGAGATGGTTTGGGCCTGCACAGCAAAAGGCAATCATTACTTTTTCTACACTGGTCCAAGTAAGAATTTCTTTTTGTACGTGATGATTGGTTAGGGGTGCATTTATTCAAATTCTTTAAAAAGAAATATTTCTTTTAATGCAGGTTATCATCTGTACAGTGTGGCTGGTTGTCGCTCCTCCCACTCCACGCCGACTGATGCCCCGCGAGAGCGCTATTGTCATTCTATTGTGTGACGAAGGGTCACCCATAGCATTCGCTCTTGTCTTGGGCTACATTGGCCTGCTGGCCTGCCTCTGCCTTCTCTTGGCCTTCCTGGCAAGGAAACTCCCAGACAACTTCAACGAGGCCAAACTGATCACCTTCAGCATGCTCATTTTTTGTGCAGTGTGGGTAGCCTTTGTTCCTGCTTATATCAGTTCTCCCGGGAAATACTCCACCGTCACAGAGGTGTTTGCTATCTTGGCCTCCAGTTATGGACTGCTGGGTTGCATCTTTGCACCAAAGTGCTACATAATTCTACTAAGGCCAGAAAAGAACACAAAGAAACACCTGATGTCCAAAAGTGCCACTGAAAAATTCTAAGAGATCATTTTTATTACATGTACATTTGATGGACTCCTTTTACAGGCTTTACCCTCTAAAATATATGTTGAACTCTCCTCACTTCACAGTGTGTGTTTTTTGTGGGGAGAAAAATGTTCAGCCTACTGTCGTTGAATATGAAAGGTTAAATTTCACCACCAGATGGTAGTGGTGTGCTGTTGATGCTGCCCTCTGTCATTTAACACCTCTTCTTAGGAGAACAATGCTCTCACAAACCATGGTTCTTACCTATAACTTTCCCAAATATCACTTTAAATTTTCCGTTTCACCTCTATATTACAGTAAATCCTTGCCTTACTACTTTAAATATATGAATTAGTTTGGTCAGTGGTGTACAAATAACAACAGGCAGTATAATCACTACAAAACACAAAAAAATAGAGAGGTGGTGATATACCATGAACCCCACTGTAGTCTATTTCACTCCTATGTTCATGGTCATACAGTCAACAGTTTACAAAAAACAGGAATCAATTGAATTTTATTTTTTCAGCTACATGACACTCTTTTGACGTTCTCGATGGGAATGTGAAGGACAGCTCATTGTTAGATCTGAATGGGATTTGGCAGCAGTGTCCATGCTGATTTGACCTGAGATAGAATGATGAGGCCCAGGTTCTCGGAGGTATGCTCTGTGGAAATCCCAGCTGTCATTGGTTAATTAAATCCTCATACTCCAGAGGCCTTTACATATAAACATCACGCCTGGCTGTTCCCTCCAATAACAAACTAAAACGTCAGACATTTTTTTCTGCTCTGCACAGCTGCTCTCAGGCTAACATTGATTATCCACCACTGATTGATCTGTTGTTCCTCCCAAGGCAGAGGAATAAATTGGAAGATGGAGAAACGTCGGGTCTCTGACGTCCATCAGGGACAGACAGGAGAAAAAAGTGTGAGGAGGGGGCAGTTGGACAGCAGTGTTTTATTGACATTGTATAACTCGATTTACATTTATTTTCTAACCCTCACTCTTTTTACTCTTTACCTTTTCAACTCTTGTCTGTCCTCTCTCCCGGCAGAGATTAATATGAGATATAATAGAGAGAGAGAGAGAGATTTCTCTTCATAGCGCACAGCGTGTCTTTGTTCCATTTTAAAGATTAATCCTTCAGATGGTTGTGCTATTTGCTTGATTTAATTAAGGAGAACAGAATAGATCATCTCCATCCCAGGGTTAAATCATTTAAATGAGAAAACACAGCGCTGTAATTTATTTGATAAAATGAATAGATCATAAAATTACAGGCACACAGATGTAAAATGAAGTGTGTCATGACTGTGAAAAAAAAAAAAGATTAAAAGAGCGACTGAGTTCAGGAGTAGGAGAAGAATTCACAGAAATCCATTCCTAGAAACAGTGAAAAAGGACAAGTTGAGATGTGACGACATAGGTCTGCGGACAATGTAAAGGTAAACACAGGAGGGAAACTCAAACATGTAATAAGGGCATGATGTCTCCTGACATACCATACTATTTACTCAGTCTTGTCATTGCTGAGTTTTTTTATTGGGCAAATGCTGACCAGATGTCCTCCTTTAATGACAAAAGACATGCAGAGGGACACATGAGGGGTTACCTCACCAAAGACAGAGGGTAGAGAAGTAATACAAAATACTGAGGCATGAATATGAAGCTGTGATATGATATCATGGGGTGAATAGAAGTGTTAGCGGTGATTGAGCTAGGGATACAGGGATGGATAAAATTCAGCAGCCACGCGTGTAGTAATTATTTCATGCAGCCTGTATGTTTTGATAATGTCAGAAGTGTTTCAACTTACTAGTCTGTTTTGAGAAAGTAGTTTGTAGAGTTGTTAAGCAAAAAGTGTCTCTTTTTTTTCACTTGTGACTTCCATTTGACAATTATACAATTTTATATTTAATTTTTCCGCCCACATCATTTTTAAATGTTGCAAATCTAACCTTCATCAGCAATTCAGGAGGCAAATCACAATTACAAAAGCAGCAATTAGCATTACATGTCAGCTGCAGGTTGACAAGCACCGTTTCCGTGAGTTTTCAAGGCAACATAACTGGCAGATGTCCAATTTCTCCTGTTGGGATTGCTGACGCAACAGTCGTAAAGACTGAAAAATGATGTAATATGACAGGGGAAAGGTCTCAAAAAAATTATGGCAACATACGTAAAATATAGGTGAACAGAAAAACAAAATGAATGACATTCACAACAAGACCCGTATCAACATTTGGCACAATACAAATAACTTGATGTTTGTGTAAAAAGCTTCCAAACTATCTAAAAAAATAACCATAGAACTGAATCAATAGCTAATTAAGAGCTATTTAGTGCAGCTGTAGGGCTTTTCCATTTTACAGTGAGGTACAGTAGTTCTGTTTTTGCTCCTTTGTAAATGCACCAGCGTTACTGATAACAGCATTAAAGGACATGATGCAGCATGACAGAAAATTAATGAGAAAATTAAGTGTATGAATCGTGTTACTTTACATTGCAAGTTCAGAGAATGATTGTGTATGACTGCCTAGTAAAGACCTAAATGAACTAAAATATCTTTTAATGATGATGACATCTCTTTCACAATAGTCCTGGCTGTCGGTAATTTCTCTTTTTTGAAAGCTTTTTAAGGTAGCTTTTCCTCAAACTTTCTTTCACTTATTATGTTAGTCAGAGTCAGTGTCACACAGGAGATAGGCACCATAGAAACCACAGTCGAAACTGCCATAATAGCACCATTCACTGAGGCCCATGTGGCTGCCTC
Source organism: Argyrosomus regius (assembly GCA_946959425.1). Taxonomy (NCBI): domain Eukaryota; kingdom Metazoa; phylum Chordata; class Actinopteri; family Sciaenidae; genus Argyrosomus; species Argyrosomus regius. The sequence goes on from OX336889.1 coordinate 10,872,371, forward strand.
CATTATATAGGACAGTGAATGATCTGAAGGTCTCAAAAATCCCCCCCGAAATTGAAGTAGCAGTGGAGATGATGACTTTACTTTTGACATGTATGAGTCACTATGCTAATCGAAGTAGGCACCAGATCCATGTAGGGTGTCTAAAATGGGAGGACAGATAAGAAATGTGTTGACAGAATGCAATCAAGAGACAGCAATAGTTTCTCACACTGAATAATATGTGTGAGCGCAAACAATTTCCACAGTGTGCAACACAAAGACTCAAATTTCTAATGTTTGTGATGGCCTGTCAGGGTGGCAACACACTAACCCATGAGCTGATAATGATGATATGCATATTTCTGCTTATGCTGACATACTATACCTATGCAGCTATTTTGCTACAGAACATTCCAAAGCAACATTTAATAGCTTAAATCAAGTTATGTGCAAAATCATGAGCAATGAAGAAAAGTGGCAAAATTTGAATATAAAATTAAATATTATTAATTTAATGTATTTATTGATTAACTTTGTTGCTGTTATTGTTATATGTGTCATGATAGACACCATATAGCTCTTAAAAAGCAATACTTCTGTAGTATTGTACCGTAAGTATTTTTATCACCTGTTGACCATGAGGTAGTATTTCCTACTATCTGGCCATCAGGTATTTTTTTAGTGTTTCTTTCAGGCCTCAGAGGTATAATAAAATACTTTGGAGGAAAGATAGGGAATAGAAGACTATAACTTGAGGCAAAGGCAGCAAAAATCTCCACTGCGACAGTGTACTTCCCATAAGAGCTAATGTAAGTGGGCACAAAGGCATGCTGAAGGTGATCAGTCTGGCTTCAGTAAGTTTTCAGGCAGTGTTCTTTCTAGGAATGCCAGGAGGAGGTTTAGACAGGTCATCAGGCCAATGTATCTTAGAGCCAGTGAGAAGTCCACCACATTCAAGAATAATCTTGGGTTCCCAGTTGTAAATGATGTCTTTCTGCATGCTGAGAAGGGACAGCCAGCATTAGCCACAGCACAAAGGAAATAAGGCTTGGTCTGGAAATGGAGAGGAAGATGTTTAAAACATAAAGAAAATCTGAAAAAAACTGAAATCACATTAGGAAATCTAAATCATGAACAGAGGGAAATGGCAATGGACATCAAATCTCTATCTGTATAACTGACCCTGTCATGTGGAGGGGAATGTAAGAAATATGTCATACATCCTTACAGTAATGAATAACACCAGAACCACTTGTACCAGAGTGCAGGTGGTGATGCTTAAACTCTGCTGGTTCACATAAGACATCCAGTTCTCCACCTGCAAAGCCAAGGACCAACAGGCAGATACATAACTCAAACCCAATTCCAAATGCATGTCTCAGCATTCAAGACCAAGTGACTGGCTGTCCAATGAAAGGTGGGAGAAACAGGCATAAATTACAGAATCGTGTTGGATATAGTCTTTTTGTTTTTAATTTTGATGCTAATGCATCAAGAAACTGTAATATCATTACAAATGATTCTCTTAGCATGATGCAACTACGATGTAATATCCTCCCATATGTGATCATATGGCATCATCTGAGATGCTGCCATACTTTATCAAAGGTGTCAGTAATAAAGGAAGGTGGCAAATCTGGCAGCTGTCAGTGCTGCCCCAACAGCTGAGATGATGGAGAGGATGATTCCCATAGTGTCATCAAAACAAAGGAGGTCCACCTGCTGGAGAACACAGACCGTGTAGTTTGAGAAACAGGACAGCAAATATACTCCAGTGATCCTAAAGCAGAGAGACAGAGAAAGTAGATGTGTTAATATTGTTTCCTACAGATGACATCCGAAGGTGTTGTTATTCTCTGTTATTAATGCACAGTTATACCCCCAAAGTCACACTGTTCATTTACAGCTCATTCTCGGGATGTTTAACTTCATGACTTTTCACTTAACTATAGTACAAGCTGACAAAACATGTTATCAGTGCAAATCACACACAAAAACATAAGTTAAGTTGAGTTAATATATCTGCATTTGTAATGAAAATTATGTTTATGTGTACAACGTCTAGTTGTCAACCAGTAAATGACAAACCTTGATCTAAATGTGATTTTAGGGGGTGTTTAAAGAATAAAATTAATTTCCTGTTCCCTACTGAATGTGAAGGAAAATAAGTACGTCAAACTCCATGGAGTCAAATAAGCCTGGTAAATGATGGGAGGTCCCACTAGAGAAGCTATTGTTCTGTAAATAATGTGTTTTATTTGAATGTTCCAACAAATAAAATAAACCCTTTCCGTACAGCTTCGTGCTGGTACCAGCTACACACAGACACAGGCATAGGATCAAGTATTATATTAGTGGTATAGTCAAATTTTATTATACGGCAATGCAGAAGCAGAGACACTCACATATACGTTTCTGAGAGAGATTTATGATGTGAAAAAAGAAGCAGAAATACACAATTTATGTCTCCTTCCCATACCACCCTGTCCATGTTTATGTGACACTGTTCATCTGACCCTTGAGAGGACACAAAATGGCCTACAGTGACAAACTCTATTGTTCCCCAAGCTGACACACGCCAGTTAATAATATCGCACAAGGCCTTCACTCTTGTCATTCATCCAGTCCTTCAAACATATTGTAAAGTTCACTTCACGTAGGGAGTGAGCTATCTGGGAGATTCATATCACATCTGAAAACAATAACATTTGTGCTATCTCAAAATTGTAGAATTTGATTTACTCGTACAGGCTGCAGCCTCAGACATCAGGACACTGATTTAGCAGAAAGGGATAGCATGGTTCTTATCTGTGTACAAACTCTCCACAATACCTGACGTGACTCATCACAGAGAATAGATGACCAAAAACACAAACAATTTAAAATCTAGAATAGATAGATAGATATTGCAAATGAAATGAAATATTGCAATATCAATGAGATATTGAAATGGAAAATATTTTGTTCACCTACGAACAAGATGTCCCTCCTAGGCCAGCACTAAGAGAGCATCCAAACAGTATTTCCCAGAGTTCCTTCATGAAAGGGTCAGGGTTGGATGAACTTATGATGGGTTTTATTTGAGCCAGAAAAGCTCCCAGTCCAGAGATATCAGCCTTCTGCAGAGTAAATCCTATGGTTCCAGCCAATGAGGTCATGTTAAGAGGGACTGAAAGCAATCCACTGCTTCACTATAAACAAAGCCTGGCAAAGAGATGAGAAGCGTATAATGTACCTGAGTAGGTGTAGCTAGTTTCTATAATATCTGTATGTGGAAATTAAAGCTTAAAGTTTTAGTAATTAAATGACCTTTGCATCCTGAGAAAGAAGAGAGATATTATGAATGAAAAAGTAAAGTGCCAATGGTAACAGAGACACAATGGTAAGGGAGAGAATGAGAAATAAAGAGAAGGAATATCTAGTGACACTTTTAAAATGAGGCAGTGCAGTACCTTCGAAATCACCTCAAGGCAATGCACACTTCAGTTCACCTGAATGCATCCATTAACATCTAAATCCCACATCTGCCAAAATGATCAGCCGCAGACACCAGCCCCACGCAAGTCCACCTCATCAGGTGCAGCAGCTCAGCCATGGCCCGTGCTTGTGCAGCATCGTTGGGCTTTGTGCAGAAGAACATTGGGTTCCTCTTCTTATCACTCAAACAGAAGTCCCATAGAGAAACTTTATCCTCCGTACTTGACCCATCTTAACTATTTAGGACCAGTGAGCAGCTACTGTGCAGTGGCCAAGAATCAGCTCCAGTTTTTCAGGCCTGTGCTTTTGTAAAAGGCAAATGTGGGAAGATCTCTCAAACTAACAACAGTGATGTCTTTGATTTGGAAGAAAACAGGAGCAGCAAGAGGAAACATAAGAACATAGAGAGAATTCGCAACATAAACCCAGTCAGTTGAAGTTAGACCTTTGGGGTTGGAACCCATGAGCTTCTTCTGTAAGACTGTGGAGCTCAAATGTGCAAGAGGACAAGGCAGGCATATGGTACTGTAATACAATATTAGAAACACTTTGCAACAAAATAACAAGCACATGAATCATTACTATGTTTGCAACAAATTAGTTGTCCTCACCATGGGTATATCAAACACCCCAAGGGTGTTTGTCACAATAGAGGCTGAAGTGTGTGTGTATCACCAACAATAAGTGGCACCATATGCACAGATCCACATTCTGACTTTGCCAAACGAACTTCCTGTCCAATTATAACAACCATGGTTGTTAAGAGAGCAGTGCTCTGTGCTAGGCAAGTATCAGCTGCCTGATAGCTGAGGGGAAAGTTGGCCAGGAGGTCTGGGTTATTGTTAATTTTATCCACTGGAGCCAGCGATAAGATTGCTGGTTAAAACTGCAGCAGGTGAGACACAAGAAAATATTAGCAGGAAGGATGAACATCAGAAATGTGTATACACATGCGTATACTATGTATATAATACTCTACTTATTAACATGTGCACATACATTGATTTAATACAAATGAGAAGTCTTTGGAGATTAGACCACATCACGAAGTCCTAATGATGGTTGGTGAAGCTGTGATTAATATAGAAAACCCCTCCCCTGATGGAGTCTGGACACTGGTGGTGGTGGTGAAGGGATAAAGAGAACGCTGGAGGTCTGAATGTGAGGAAGATTAGACTTATTAGATGGACTGGAGGTGAATGGGGTGGCAGAAGAATGGAACAATTTTACACTGAAATGATAGCTGACAGTGGGGAGAACAGCATGTTTGACAGCAACTAGCTGATGGAGTTGCAAAATCTGGTTGGTTTAAATCAAAGATTAAATGCCCACAATCCACTGATTAATAAGCAGGGAGACACAGAGAGAGAGAGAATCGCAAATGAATGAGGCATAAAGAGTCTCCCTGATTGAACTTGTGCTGAGCTTCATTAGAGAAAAAAAAATATTTAATTCAAAATTCAAAATCTTACATTTCACAGAAAGCTTCATTTGAAATTCCAACTGTGGTGCCTTCACATGAACAGAGAGGAGGCAGCAGGTCCCCACTGTTTCACTAAATTTCCTGTTTGATAAACACTACCTGAAACAGACTTTCCCATCTGCTGGCAGGGATCTTCTCCATAAACCCTCCGGATCATCCCAGCGAGGCAGCAGAGGAGCAGGGCACAGATATGCATCACTTGGAAGATAGAAATGCAGCGAGGGAAATCCGAGTGAAGGAATAAGTACAAACAGCATTGATTAGTGAAACACATGAGATGCAGCATCTAAATACAGCCAGATAAAAGTGATGCATGTAGCAAGAGTCAGAAAAACATCCTGTGGCGAGAAATTGTAACCTTTATATCAAATGCTCTTTCAGTTGTTGCTGATGAAACAGGGGGCAATCTGTTGTGTACCATATTTTTCAAATTAAGTGTTATAATCCCATTCCCATAAACCAATCATTGAACGCAGTAATAGAGATGGGTACTTTGAGTAACAGTGGTTGCGGGTCATCTCCTGCCACACTAAGAGGAAGGAAGAGGAATACGATGCATTTAATATACAGAAGTCACTGCCGCATGGGAGGGAAATCAGATTGTGGTTTAGCAGCAGAAGAAAATTAGCTCTGTTATTGAAGGGAGAGGATAGGGGGTCCAGTAATTTAACACAGTAATGGAGCAAAACCCAGGTGTGTGCATTCAGATCTCCAGATATAGCAGTTTCAAAATAGATGATACAATTTGCATCATCTTGTGATGTGATGTGAGATTCTGTAGGATATAGACAAAAGCCTTTCTCTCATTGCATTCATTTTGACAGATCTGTCTGGTAATCCCATGCAATTATGCAATCAATTTGACTCCATATCTCTCAAATCTCATCATTCTGATGATAGGCTATATGTGGCCATGTGAGTGTGCTTGTGTAGATGTAGAAATAGATTAGAGGGGCCTATTAAAGATAAAAGGGGTTAGCAGGAGAAAGAGAGAACTGTCATTTTCAGGAGCAGGCCTTGTCAGTGACAAGTGTTCATCCAATTATACCATGAGTGTCCTCTCTTTTACGTTCTCTCCTTCTTCCCTTCCTCTCATTCTTCCTGCGCTCCCCACTTTCTAGACCACCTGATCTATCTCTTTCTTCGCTCTTCTCCTTTAGCCTTTGTGAGTCTTTAAATAGTCTCCAGTAATTACTGCTCGTCTCCTCTCGTCATGTGCGCCCTCATTCGAGTTTTTAAAGGAATAGTTTGACATTTTGGGAAACAGACTCATTGATCCCATAGATAGTCAGAGACCCCATCGGTCAATATGAAGCTGCAGCTCAGTTACCTTGTCTAAGTCTCTGTCCAAAAGTAAAGTAAAAGTAAAAATAAATGCCTCAAAGCACCTAATTAATTAACCTGTTATATCATTTGATACATCATTTGATTAATGTAGCCTAGTTTTATTCCTGGTTACCAGGCAACCGTTTGAGATTCAAGGTAGACTCAATAGTCCTTCACATAACCCCTTGATGTTTTACACTTTTACTGTTTTTTGTACATCATCTTCAGACAGAGCCAGGGTAGCCGTTCACCCATTTTCCTCACTGTCATTATGCTAAGCTAAGTTAACTGTCTGCTGGCTGTCGCTTCAAATCTATCCTACAGACATAAAAGCTGTATCAATCTTACTAAGTATCGAGTACTAAGCTACTAGACAAGGCCTTGCTAAAATACAGACACGTCAACAATCACATTAGACACTTCAGCCATGCCCTCATAAAACTGAATTTTGATCAGATGCTGTTCACTTAGGTTAGTTTAATTTGTTTTCCTGTGGCTCTGATATTGACCCATACTGCCCTAACTGAAGAAGACCCTCTAGGGACAAAGTTGCCAGCCCCAGCTGCAGCAACTCCTCCAGTGGGATACAGGAAGAGGGGCCCAGGGCCTAGCACAGCTGGGACCAGATCCACGGAGAAAAGGATGTGACAGGAATGGCCTCACCTCCAAAAGATGAAAGAAAAATCGAAGTTTCTGTGAGTGATAAAATGTGTTTTATGAATGTTGAGGAGAGGGGAACAGCCTATAGTTAGATGGAACTGTGAAGGCTAAGGATGGATTTAATTCCAAGTCCACCAGATTTGTTCCACCCTGCTTTGCTGGATTCCAATGTCAACTCTTCACAGCATGGAGCCTGGCATTACACCCATCATAACAAGAAGATTAGAGCAGAGAGAGGTGCCATGCCCAAGAGAGGTAAGAAACCTACATTCCACCCAGAAGATTAAGGCAAAGAATGAATTCAATAACTCTTTCCACATTCTCCCAATGATGTTGTTATTGTTTCTATATTTGTCTCTCTAGATGTCGGTCCAACAGCTTTGTCCCATAAACTCTTTCCTCATCTGCTGATCATGGGATGGATGTGCAGCAGTTGTCTAGTTTGTCTTCATTTTTAATGCTTCCATCTTTCAAGTAAGAAATGATTGTATCAGTGTATGAACAAACCAGGTGTGTCCTTTTTATGTAAAGATGTATTTATGCGTATATGGTTGTATTATTTATGGATTTTCAACCACACTGCCGGTGTGTCAGTGGGGTTGACAATGGAGGTCTGTTAGACTGTTGGTCGGTCCACCACTTTATGCAGACTGAAATATCTCAACAACTAACGGATGGACTGTCATGAAACTTTATACAGACCTTTATGAGTACTCCAGAGTATGAATTCTATGGACTTTCGTGATCTATTGATTTTTGCTCTACTGTCACTATAAGATATTTGTGATTTTGAGTAATTTTTCTAACAACTGGATGGATTGTCAAGAAGTCTGGTACAGACATGCACAGTTTTCCTCAGTATGAATTGTAATTTCTCATTGCTGCACTTTGTGTTATGTGCTAATAAGCAAACACTTTAAACAATGCTAAAAAAATGGTAAACATTATGCTTGCTAAACATCAGCATATTGGCATTGTCATTGTGAGCATATCAGCATTTAACAGGAAGTGTAGCCCCACAGAGCTGCCAACATGGCTGCATACTATTAAAGTCTGTGTAAAGCCAATTCCCGAGATTTCTTTCAAAATACATTAAAATAGTTGCTGAAAACATGTGAAAAGACTTTGAACGATATATTACTGAAATGTGGAGTTAGAGTTAAAACAGTTTTTCACCAGTTTTCAGTCCAGGATTTTTTGGGTGGTCCTAAAGGGTGGCTCGATGACACGCTGAGGCCACCCTGAGCATACCCCTGCACCCTTAGCAGAGAGACTGAGATTAATGAATCTCCCTCAGAGTGTTTCAAAGTTAGTCATGTCATTTTCTGAACTCATCTGACACGTTTCAGTCGCTTCAAAATTGCAACTTCAGTGCATTCAGCAGACACGTCCCCACAGTCCTGGAGCTGAGAATACTGCTCATTTTTACCTGATTTTGGCACCATATTTTTAATCATTCAAATTTGGCTGGGTGGTTAATAACACTTTTTTCTTTGGTCTGACAAACTCAGAACACATATTTATTCTTTCCTTACATGAACTTTAATGTTTTTAAAACAAGAATTCTATTTATGTGTGCACCCTTGAAAAGATTTAAGTGTCATTTAAGGCCTGCTGCATAGGCCTTGGGGATGAAAGCTCCAAAATGTAAGCAGACCAGTTTTATTGCATAAGGCTGCATGTACAGTGTGCACTCCACTTTAATCTTCCGCGCCATTCAATGGTCAGTAGTGAGTGTATATCACTGTGTAAAAAAAACACTTTGAAGCAAACCCAGTAAATACTACTCATTTTTCAAAATGTACCAGCCAGACTACAGCCTCTGTCAGTGCGTTTGTTCTACTAATGCATTTTGATTTCTTTCTTTCTTCGGCAGAAAAGAGGTGCACAAGGAAGAAATTGAATTCAACACAGAAATTAAGTTCTCCTTCCAGGGGACACAGTGTCAGCTATTTTCAGACATGTGGAAATGCTGGTTTAAAAGTGAACAAATTGCAATGGATCTCTGCCATGCTCCAGTGGTAATGATGTTTAGCTCTTTAGAAAGTTTCTTTTGACATGAATAATTGTCTATCCTGCTATAAATTAATCAAATAAACATATTTCTGCATTTTTCTTCTCTTCTATTTATGTAATACATCATACAATCCCCCCTATGCTGTGAATTATAACTCTTTTAGGCATCATTTATTGAAATCCATTACCATCAAATAGATAAATAATACATAGATAATGAGAAGACTCCGCTTTTTGTTAGATGTCAGATGTGATACATTTCAGTTTTGCTGTATTCAGGCTGCTGCACTTCACTCGGCAGTGCTCTTCAGAGGTAAATAGATAAAAACCAACAGTGTTTTGAACTAACAGGTAGTAAAATGAGAAATGGATACCATAGTGTGTGTGTGTGTGTGTGTGTGTGTGGGTGCGTGTGCGCACTTGTGTGTGTGTCCTCTGTGTATTCATGTCACACGATTGGGTATCAAATATATTGGGTGTTAGGGCTGGCAATTTTGTTGCCATGGCTACCACACGTCTTTCTTTTTTTTATTATTTTGAGTAGTTCTGGACTCTCATAGGATGTGAAGAAACAATGGAAAGAAAATTGTGTGGGGAGCTGCACTTTCTTAAACACTTTTAATTGTTGTGTGCAGTGATGGCCCGGGAGGGCGGGTAGGGGGATGGAGGGGTTGTTCATAATTTGCTTTATTAAATGTAAGAACTTGATGAATTGTTTTTCTTTTGGCACATTAGCAAATGCAAGATTAAAGCTGAATTAAACACAACCTCAAAGATTTCCGCCAGTATTTGGATTTCAGCTAAGCAATCAAACAACTAATACTTGCCTGACATCTCAGCTCAAAACTTGCCATTACAGCTGAGCCCCCAAATCTGTAATAGTAGCTCTGTCAGCTTTAAAGAGCATTTTGAAGTCTGCATTTAATAACATGGAATTAGATTGTCTGGTTGTTACTGCAGGTTGTGCCATATCCACTTTCCCATAAGCTGAATGTGTAAGCCTTATAAGCCTGCACAGTCCAAATAAGCCTGTTCACTTCTGTCGTTTGGTATCATGTTGAACATGTGCACCAGATGCAAACATCAGTTCGACAGGGTAATTAGGTTGAGATGGAAACTTTCTGTACCGCAACAATGCAATAGGGTTAGCAGAAACACATGCGATCCGGCAAACATTTGCACACACATGTTCTTGCAGAAACACATGCTAACACATATCACTTTCACCCATACAAGCTTGTATTAAACTTCATAGTAATTCAGTAGCACCGGGTTCTTTATAACTGGTAGAATAATTATGTGTTTAGCATGTCAACATGCTGGCTGTTCAAAAACAGCTAAATTGTTCCCCTTATTGCCACACACACCAACCCTAACCCTGAAGCCAGCTTCAATTTGGCATTTCTGTCCTCAAAGATCATTAGATGATTAGATCATTATACAGCACATGGTGCTGTATAATAAGATGTTTTCCAGGTGTGGTACATTAACTCTGTGAGTTTACTATTTAGATTTTATGTTTATTGCTGTGCAGCTTGCACGATAGAGTGCACTCGTTTGGTGAAAATATGTAAACCCAAAGGTGACATATGTTCCTTCCAACGATGAGGCTAACAGGTGCAACAAAATGTTTAAACTATGCTTAACTACAACAAAAGAATATTTGTAATAATATTAAATATAATTTGTACACAATTCCAGCTTGTTAAATCATTTTAATAAAGAAAATCTAATACAATTTGTGCTAAAAAAAATAAAGTATAATATGTTTTTTTCATTTTCTAATAGTTGTACCAATATTGGTAATAGGAGTAGTAGTATTAGCAGTACCAGTAGTGGTGTTTGTAGACCTTTGATCAACCTGCCCTAAGGCAGGTTGTTTCAAACCCCAGGGGATTTGCATGAAAGCCAGGTCTCATTTGGTCTTAAACTTGATTTTGGGACCGCAAAAAATAGGCCCACATGTGAATCTGATGCTCATCCCTGACTCGTAGGGATTTCTCAGGTTGGTTATAACAGTAGCTTTAGGCCAGATCCAACTGTGCTTTTAAAAAAAATCAATAAAACCTTAAAATAAATTCAGATACCGAAAGCAACAATTGAAGTAATGTGATTTTGTTGTGTAACTACAGAGCTGCTATTTTCATGTTACAACCTCTCCAGAGTCAGGGGATTAAACTGCAATCTTCATATAATTAAAAACTGATTAAAAACTGAAAGATTACATGTCCCTTTTTAAAAAGCCAGCTCTTTTTTTTTTTATAACATCTGCCCATTTATGCCTCTGTAATATTCTTTAAAAGTGACTCATCATTTTAGTCAACTGTATCTGTTTATCCATGCAAGAAACTGTGCTCATGGATTATTTGGTCGTATAACAAGAGCAAAACAAACCCTGTAACCTACAGAAGTCCCGCAGAGTACTGCATGTCAAAGAAGTGGTGTTTCCTATTGTGACAGAAAGTGTTACATCAGCTGAATCAATTAAGTGCTGTGACCTTCATGCCAGTCTCCAACTTGAAGCAGTTAATTAGAATTGCAGTAGTCTACATTGTCTATGACTGCACTAAGATGTAAAAGTAATGAAACTGATCTTTCAACTGTCTGCTACTAAAAGAGGATCGATGTTCTCTTTATGTGGCAGTCTCTGCAACTACACAATGCCCTCAATCAGGAGAGTTTCTAGAAAAATGTTGTTTTGATTGATTAAAGCTATTTGCTGGTTTGAAACAACTTCTAAAAATCCGCGATAAAAGGTGTAATTACTGGCATTTGAGTGATTAATGCTCCTATTTCTGGGGGTGTGGCTGAAATACTGCATGATTAAAGAAGAGAAGGAAAAGGTAAGTGTGCTGCGGTGATCTGGTCACAACGTGAGAAGAAAGGAAAAAGCATGAATGACTTTCTCCTTGCTAAATTATACAAATGGTGATAATGAGTTCTCAGCACTAGTGCCTTAAAATGCATTAAAGCAGGCAAACATGCATCTTAACCCATGAAGAGGAATGCAGGAATCAAGAGATGGTTTATGTTTGATTTTTGAAAGAACAAATATAATCCTTTAAATACTGAGCCGATACTTTGGATTTGATGTATTAAGTCATCCACCACAGGCTCATCTACACAGCACAGACATGGTGAGCAACCACAGGATGTCACTGTTTTACATTAATTATACAGTGCGCACACACACCTTTGCGAAGGCTCAAACAGGACATTTAAAGTGCAGCTTCTAGTTTCAACTGAAAAGGACAAATCAGCCAATGATGGGAAACATTTTGAGAAGGTTAACCATTAGTCATGACTAAAATGCTTACACTTTTAATAGATATTTTTTCTTTAAATTATTTTTGAGGCTCATTGTGTTTATTTGTGATGCACTATACGTCACATCTGACAGTTACAGCACTGCGTATGGAATCTGTCACCTATTTCAAATACACCATGTGTTAAACCATGTGTTTTCTTTTGCTGCCTGCACACTCACGGAGTAAAAGTAGTGTGTTTTTAAAATGGAAGACGTCACATAATTTATGCATTTAATCAAGAACACCAATAACAGTGAGACTCTCAAACGGGCATAGAACAGAATGATTCTTCTTCTTTTTATACGAATGTCTGAAAGCGTATTGGTATTAAAGCCTTAGCAATTAAAACTTTTTACAGAAAATTTCTGAATCTGAATCGGTGGCCTTTTACAATGAGAGCACAGTGAGAGTGCACTTCACAATAAGAGCTTCTATCAAATCAAGTGTGCAATAGCATGGTGCCCACTCTTAATTGCCTACCTGAAACACTTTCTCACTTATGATCCTAATACATAATTTGCACGTGTATTTGTGTATATGTACGTGTGCTTTTGTGCACGTGTTTTTTGGAGGTGTGCATGTGGTGTGTGTGCACACATTTGTGTTGTGCTCCCCTTTCATACACCTCAGTCACCACACACTGCCGCACACACACTGACAGGCATTCCAGAGGCCACATGCCCGTCCCCCCCCCACACACACATACCACTGGACCCACTGTTAGGGTCGCCCAAAGGGCACATGAAGGAAAACTGAGTCGTTTTATGACTGAAGGGCAACAGAGAGGAGCAGAACTTTGTAATGAGAGCAACAACAAAAGAAGGTCTAGCATGGGCGACTTTCTAAAAACTGCCTGCAAAGTCTGAGGTTTAAAGTGCACAGGTGTTAACTTTGTTTCTTCCACTGACAGATATATTTTCAATCAAGTCACACTTCTTTAAAAGTGTGACACTGCTTTAAAAGCTCTGTGCACCCCCCTATGTCCCATGTTACTTTTGTATTAAGCCTCAGCCATAGTGTGCAAAGTGCAAAACAGCTCCCAGGAACATGCTGAGGTGCTGTAATGTTAGCTGTGATGTTAGCAAGCGTAGCTGCTAATGACAGGGAGGGTGAGAGCACGAGGAAAGTGGGTGGTGTGAACCAGTTATCTGCCAGAGTGCTACCAGCCAACGAGAGCAAAAGGGGAAGCCAGGCAGTAAATAAGCAATTGCAACTGATATTCAGCTGAAAACAATACTTGAATGAGTCTCACAGAGGTGGAAATGCATTCACACACAATCACTCAGGTGTGTTTTTTATACTTTGGAATCAGCAATTAGCATATGGAATCAAATGGACAGGAAAATGTGGAAGACAGGCAGTCTGCAGTTGACTTTTAAAGCTACCCATTGGTGACATTTTGTGGAATGCAGCATAAAACCCCAAAATATGCTGTTGGTCTGTCCCACCAAACGGAGGTATTCACATTGGATTGATTCACTTGAAACAATGTGGCATAAACCACAAATAGGATAAAATGTTTATATTGTGGTCAAGTGCTTTTAAAAATGAAGAAATAAATAAAACGAAGGTCATGAACTTCCGAACTTTACTTTTGTGTATTTGCATAAGTGTGTGTTGGTTCTGGCTGTAGTTGTACTCCCCCATTCCTTAAGATATATTTGACACTTGGCTTCAAAGTTCGACCATATTTCTGGTGCTCTGACTTGGCACCCCCTGTCCTATACATCCTGTGCATTATAATTCTCTTTGGCTCTCACTTTTACCTCTGAACTTCTTGAAGTGTATTTTCTTATTCCCTGTACATCCCAGACTGTTTGCCTCTCCAGTTTCAGCCTGGGTACAAGCCATCCCTGTGCCAGGAAATGTGCTTGCTGGTTCATTGCAGCATGGGGTATATTTACCAGTAGGCAGCTTGGGAGCAGCCATAAAGATATTGCACATTCATTTGTTTGCATCGTGTCTTTGACTTACCTCACACATTAGCCCCCAATGCTTACAGGTTCAATTAGTGGGGAAAGAGTTTAGGCTAATAGTGCATTTAAATTAATTTATTGTTATTCTTCCACATCTCTGTGGAAATTACAAAATGAAACTAAACCCCCATTTTCCTAATACTGCCCACAAGTCAATAAAACTGTATGAAATGTAGAAATATCTTATAGTTTAACCTACTTTAAAAACATTGCAGGCCGCTCTCTTGGTAAGGGGCAAAGGAAACAGCAGCAGACTTTCTTCTGTTTGATGTTTCTGTATGTATGTAAAGTCTCTGAAGTCTGGAAAAAACATTAAGTTAAGTCAGCAGGACCAAGATATTATACGCACTCACATTCTTATGCAGTGCACAATTTAAGTCCAACATTAAAAAAACATTTCTCATTTTGAGCCTCTGCCAAAAATGCTTAAGATCTTCTTTGTATCCGATTTAAGAGTTTGCATTGATATAGAAGCCTGATTCAGATACTAAAACAACAAACACACCACAAAGCTTGTAGCACTATCGCCTGCAGGCTCAGCATGTTTTTTAAAGATTTATTTTGAAAGGAAAAAAAATGCTCCTCAAGATGATTATCAGTCATTATTATAAAGTATCTAAATACAGGCAACTGAGGTATATCTGTCTTTCTACAGGTGGAGTGTGAAAGAGGCAAAAAGTAAGAAAGCCTGAAGGTGTGAGCGACAGTGACAGAGAGACAGAAAGCTTGCACCAACAATGGTAAAAACAAAACACGGGGAAACAACAATGTTGTATACAGCATGACGAAGTGGTCTACATAATCATGGCGTATCATTCATTGCACTAATTTCTCTATAAAAGGCAAAGGCAAGAATTTCAACAATTAACCTTGTATCACAGCCTCAGTTAGATTTTAACGTAGAAAAATTAAGCCATGAATCCTAAACTGGGATCCACTGACTTGATACAACCTTCCGCATTCACAAAAATGCATGCACTTTTGAAAAAATCATTAGGTTCCAACAAAGACTCATCTCGCGGTTTAAAATAGACAAGATAAACATTCCTTTTGAGAATTATACTGTTTGTCAATTGACTTCATTGTGTAAAAGAATCATTAAAAAAAGATGGGCAATATGGCGCACTTTGTGTGATTGAACCAATATCTTGGAAGCTTTGAAGTTTGTTGAGAATACTGATACCAATATCATGATGATGATGAAGATGACTAGCTTAGCATAAAGAGTGGAAACAGGGGAAACAACACATTTAGAGCCTGACAATTAAGTCTTGGCAGAAACTCCAGAAAGTCACTGCTCCCGGCCAAGAAGCAGTCTGTGAGCCCCATAAAACCACAACTTGTTGTTTTTAAACTAACAAGTAAGTAACGTGAAAATTAGTGAGCTTTAGAGGTGCTTCAAGGCAATTTCTGTTTCTTTGGACAGAGCCAGGCTAGCTGTTTCCAGTCATTCTACCAAGCTAAGCTAACTGGCTGCTGGCTATAGCATGCATACATGAGACTGGTATCGATCTCTCGGCAAAGAAGAAAATCAGCATGTTTGTGAAAAATTCTAATTATTTCTTTAATGTCGCATTTTCTTATCCTCTGTTTTCCTGTGAATACACATACACACTCACGCACACAGTAGCACAACAGATCATGTAAGGCATACCAGTTTGCATGACAAACAGTAGGCAGTGATCATAATGACTTACAAAGACTGGAAAACACATAGAGACATACATCCACACAGGTGGCTCAATGAACGTATAAAAGGGGTCTAGTGTCTGTCCATTGTCAGCTCAATGATTCATGACCAGCTGTCATTTTAAAGGCGAAATCTTCATTTTGGTTTATTTGACATACTGCTAGTGAACTGTCAACTGCAGTTAAGTCATTAACATTAAATATAGAACAGTATTGTGTAATATGTGATTACGGTTAAATATTTACTGATCTAGTCAAGAAAATAAATTCTGATTTTCTGTAATAATTTACCTAATCTAGTCCTACGTATTAACAAAGAGTACATTACGAGTACATTGTAGAGTTTATCAGCATGTAGATGAAGGCTGAAACCAGCTGAGGTTTTATGAGAAGCGTACAGCTCAATCCCACATACAGTACAGTGGTTCAGCCCTGTATTATGTATATAAGTGTGAGTGGGTGTATGATGTATTCATATGCCAGTGGATTTGAGCACATTTGTCTGTCTGCCCCTCTCTTGCCAATTACAGTATTTTGACTGAAACACACTCACACTCACATACACATTGGCAGACTCACAAATGATGAATAAAACAAGATGAAAATGGAGAGAAGAAAACTAAAAACACAAGGAGGGATTGTATCCAGTGAGTAGCAGAATAATCAGGCTGATTGAATGAACTACAGTATCAGAGTTGGAGAGACAGTGCTCCGTCTGTCCGTGAGGGTACAGTCCACTGCTTTCCTCGGAGGAAGTGCATACTGCAGTGTCAGTCCACCAGCCCTGGTCCGTCCAGTGAAGAGCGTAAGGGGAGCTTTCACTTCCCTGCAGCCCCCCACAAGTGATCCAGTCAGAAGGGAGAGGTGCTGTAGGGGGACAGGGATGACCCACGTCAGAACAATCCCCATCCCAGAGGTCTGTGGATCACCACACACGGCAGGTGTGTTCAGGGACCATGTAGCTGCTCTTGTTGCAGCTGAATGCTTTGGCAAATTCTGGGAAATTTTGAAGGGAGCCCAGTACCCTGTGAAACACATGTAAAGGAGATTGTTTAAGAAGGTTACTTCAAACTGAAATGTACATAGCATGTCAAGGCTGGTTGATGTGAATTTACCTGAACTTTCCTGGACTGTGTACGTCTGCTTTGATGGAATTCACAGCTTGCTCTGGTCGATGTGTTCCACACCACACCTGAAAAAGACAGCGATAAGGACATGCTGCATTAGACCAAAAATTCATCCGTCCACCAAATTATATATCATGTCACCAAATACTACAACAGTCTTCCATCCATCTATCCATTCATCTATCAATCAATCAATCAATTAATTACTATATCAATCAATCAATCAAACCATCCATCTGTCCATCAACTACCTGAGCAAAGTTTAGGAAGAAGAGTTGATCGTGGGAAAGGTGAATGCCAGGCAGTTGAGGCTCCTCTCCATGTTTCATCACATAGTTCTTGTAGGCCTACAGTATTGACAGAAGACAAATGTTCTTTTGAAAAAAGACATGCTCATCTAAACTATAATTTCAACAATTAAGTTTGCATTTTAGTGCTAGCCACATTCCGTGTACAGCATGAAATGTCAATTATAGTACAAAGGTAGGTTGCCTGGTTGTTAATACAGTAGGATTAACAAAAGTGTGTATTTGTTATGTCTTTTTTTAATTCACATGCCCTTTCTCTGTTCACCTCTGGACAAAACTGCCAAAATCAGCAGCAACATCATGTCATTCATTGTTGTGTTTACAGTCGCTAATGAGCAAGTCAGTGACCTGGCAAAATGACACATTTATTAATGTCAGTGAGCAGACAACAATAACAAACCAGAGTGAATGCCATCCTCTGTCATTTTTAAACCAGGGCTCTTAAACCGAGTTTTGTCCTTTGTTTTCAGGCTCATTACCTGATATGCCTGCCGTATCCCTCCATTGTCAGCAATGTTCTCCCCGAGGGTGTTGTTACCATTTAACTAGAGAGGGGACGTAAGGAGAGAGAACACAAAGATTGGCTGGGGAAAAAGGACAGAGTGAGATGGTAATATTTTTTCCTCTGTATTTCAGCAAATCACAGAGATCACTCTTTGGGATACAAGGAATCATTTTGGAAGGGGATAAAAGATGCATTGTTCAAAGCAACAGGACAGACATGGGGAGACAAGTAGAGGGAGAGGGATTGATATGTCAACACAAAATATTAAAGAAACCTGAAGCAGAGAGGAGATGAGCCTGCAAAAACCAGCTAAAAGATGGAAGCAGATAGGCTGGCAAAAGGTGACAGGGACGCAAACAAAAAGAGACAAAAAGCAAGGTTTTGGATAATATTTGAGAAAACAGTGCTGTAAATTCTATAAAAACGTTTTGTTTTTTTTTAAATGAGGAAAGAAGAAGGAGGGACATTAGATCTACCAGGACATACATGTAGTCCACCAGCCAGGTCCCAGGAGAAATTTCCATACTGATTGACAATGCACTTTGACAGCTCCAGGAACTTCTGAGTGGAGTCTGGTGTCCACCAGTCTTTCAGGTCACCATCCTTATCATAGTTACGACCTAAAACAAAAGACCAAATGCATGAAAGGGTGACTAGTGGGATTTGATCAACAGTAGAAAAACAAGATTGCGAGACACACAAATGCACAAACACTCATTATCTTGTTACCCGAGACAGCAGTAAAGTGTTGCAAGTGATGTCAATTACATGTTTCCATTCCGTTTCATTCATTTCCATTGTGTTTCTGGGTAGCTTGAAGTTGTGCACACCAGTATAAAAGCATCCTGACATCTTTGAGATTGAACATAATAACTTCACATAACCCAAAGAAAATGAGTGCGGTGAAAAAAGATCTGAGGTGGCACGCAGAAATGGCATTTCAAAACACTTTTTTCTGAAGTGGTACCAGTTACAGAAAGGGAAACATTCTGGTCTAAATACCAATATAATCTGCCAAAGCTGCCTCTGGGAGAAACAGAGAGCAACAGTGTGGAAAATCATACCATTGTCATCAAAGCCATGTGTGATCTCGTGACCGATTACCATGCCGATGCCACCATAGTTGAGAGATTTAGCCTGGCCTTTGCTAAAGAAAGGTGGCTGGAGGATACCTGCGGGGAACACTGACAGCAGAGAAAAACAAAAAGACATAATAGGTTTGTTTTCACAAAATGTGGAATGTGGAATAATTGCACATATTTATGTTGTCACGAATGTCAAGTCAAGAATCTGTTTGCATATGCATTGGTGAAAATACCTATTTGGTTTTTGCTAGATGAGTAGAAGGCGTTGACAACAGCAGCTCCAGTAACCCACCTAGAGAAGACAATGGGGGTAGAATTAAAGAATTGTACAGTAAAAAGCACTAGAGTGCAGCACAATTTAGATATTACTATATTGAAACCATCCTGTGGTTAATAACAACAAGCTAATATTAGCATTCCTGCTGTGCTTAGTGGAAGGCTGAGCTGTATCTGTGTGTAGGAGTTTGTGTGGGAGAATGTGAATGCACTGTGCTAAATGCAAGATAGTGTGTCACACCAAAGCACCATAAGCAATAAGTTATTTATTATTAGTTATTTAAATACTTTAAATTAGAATTTTAAACTACTTCACATCTGGAATAATCCTGTTTCTGAGCATTGATTTAATTCTGCCCCCATGGGGAATCTTACTCCTCTTTGTTGACTTTGACTCTGAGTTTCCGCAGGCGTTTCTTCTGCAAATACTCCAGGTTCTGTAAGATGTTTTCAAAGTACTCCTCTGCACTGTAGTCCAGCTAACACCAACACACAGCCAGAGAAACAAGAGGATTAGCCGTGATGAGAGCTATCAACACTTGGTCATATATTCCCCCAGCAAAAGTCACAACCGCCAAGAATTCATCGAGATGTTTTCATAGAACTGATATGCGGCTTCAATGAATCCACTCTGTATTCTGCTACATCAATCTGCACTAATACAGAGAAAGAAGAAAAACATTCATAGAAAAACATTCATAATCACATCTTTTCAGACACTCACATCTTTGTACTCATTGTTAAGGTATTTATCATCCATGATGCTGTCAGAATAGCCGATCCGTTGCCGAATAGCTCGGGCCTACAGACAAGTATAGGAGAAAATATGACAAACAAGATCTTAGTCATCACATATCCTAAACAAAAGAATATAATACAATACAGCAGACAGTTTATTATAATTGATACCTTCTCCTCTGCTGCTTTCTTAGTCTCTGCATCCATCCAAGTTTGGTCATCAAGGTTACTAATGAACACTTCCCGAATGTCTTTAATCATCTCCTCCATCTGATGTCCACATACATACAATGGCAGAGACAGAGACAACAGTCACAAATATGTCACTGATATATAACAAAGCAAATCTATAGCATGCCAAAAAAAAAAAAAGCTCAACATTGGCAGTCAGTACAAACTGTTTTTCTTATGTCTGCAGAGAGAATCCAGTGAAAAGCACAAGCACAAAAAAAAATTAATTTTGCAACATATTGTGCAACACAGTTGTAAAAACACACCTCCCTGAATCAGGCCTCATCATTACATAGTCACATATTAATGTAGAAGCACTCAGGGTTATACTCCCTCTATGTAGATGTCTGATGACCGGTTTAATAAAGCTTGCATGATTAATATGACAGATGGAATAATAACAAAAAGATCATCAATTATTTTATGTATGAGTAAAAGGAAGGGAGGCAACGGTAGTCAGAATTATATCATGTGTAGTTACTAAAAGTGACAGTGAGAATTATTGTATGCAGAGAAGTTATGAGGACATTTCTACTTCTTTACAAAAGTCTCATCTTGTTGTCTCAAAATTCTCTACAGTGGATGTCTGCTGTAAAGGCTGCAAATTTGCAGCTGCATTATTGATAATGCTACCAATTTACATTTTACTTCAGACCTTTAAATATTTAAATTTACTTATAGATGCACCCAGCAGTTTGGGGTTGGACTTTGTGTTACTGAAATAATCCAGAGCCTTATAAATATAAATTATAGAAGAGGTATTATATATATATATTATAGAAGAGAGTATTTCAGCTTAATGTTTCACCATCAATCCGATATATTCAACAAGCAAGTTAAGCTATACCTATTAAGCAAATAAACATGTGTAGCTGAAAAAATACTTCAATGTCAGCATTCTTAACCTCACATGGTGTTGTCATCATAATAGGTTTTCTATTTTTATATGTAAATTCACACAGCAAGGTGCTTTAAATCTACATCAAAAACATCAAAAGTTTTCAGTGGGAACCTGTGGTGTTTCTACAGCTGAAGCGTTTGTATAATATATTGCTCTTGAGCTAAAGTATTCACAAGAATGCCCCAACACAGAGAGAGACAGACTGACTGACGCCGCCATGATGGCATAATGTTGATCAAAGTGTACTGTACCATGTACCACAAACAGAATTAGAAGAATTGACAAAAAAGTACCTGGACCTATAGAAGAATAGAAAACAAAGTAGGAAGGGGAAAAATAAAAAATTGTAGTGACAGCGAAGGTCACCCCTCAGGATCCCTTTAAACCACAGTTATGCTCTGAGACCATGGCGAGCTGACAGAGGCATTCCAGTGTCTCATCACATCAGCAGACCCCTCGCTAACACACTGCGTGACCACTCGGACAGCATGCTGTGGTTCACCACAAACCAGCAGGGACCACAACTGATGATGCTTTTCCGAAAAACCTTTCAGCATACAGCGTGTCTGTGTGTGTGTGTGTGTGTAGTGAGTTGTGCATGCATTAGTGTCTGTGGTTGCATCCATGCATTTTCATGTGAAATCCTATATAATATAATTTCTATGGGTCATATGCAGGGCTTATATACACTGGTAAGTCTCCTAAGTCCAGATGTATTATGATAGTTGGCTTTATATATGTAATGGTTTCCCATTATGGACACTTATCCACTGCAATTAAATTTGATTTAATTCACTCTGTCTCCAAATGATAAACAAGTACGGGTCTTGCATACAAAATCCTCAGTAAACGTATCAGAACATAATCATAACACAAGAATCAAAGATTAAACTCATTATGCAGGAAAAATGCCACTGTGAGTGTAAAATGTGGTCCTGGAACATGAAGTCATATTAAGAAACATAAATGGAAGTGCACAGGACCTCTAAAATAAAACATGTGAAGGTACTTAGTTTAATTCCACTGATGATCATATCTGAAATATATCTCTGTGGCTGAGAGAAGGTTGGTATGTTCGGAGTGCAGTATGTGCCAGTGAGGTCAAGTCAGCACCTGCACACATATATGTATGGCCAGTGGGGAAAGAGGTGTTGATATGTTGATATATTGCACACACAGACACATCCACATGCTGAAGTGGGCAAAAATCCAAAAGATGACAGAGATTTACAGTGTGTGAGACACTCTGTATTACAACAGACGTACACAGCCACACACACAATCCGACTCACAAACACACAGTCATGTGCCAAAGCACGCACATACACACATGCCCCGAGTTGAGATTTACAGTGTGGGTGGTGTGGGCACGATAACAAGGACACCTTGTTCAGCTGCGTTCAATGGGCGCATGCAAAAAATACAGTACTGTGGTGCAGATGCAAGACATAAAGTTGACAAAAACACAGGTGGGAGAACGAAAGTGACAGACAAAAATACACTCGGATGGGATGAACCTGAAACACGTTCTCATAGGCTCTGTATGTATGAATAACTGAATGCATAAACACTGTTTCCATTAAAACAAATTAATTTCTATGATCCACCACCAAGTGTCAATACACAAGCATAGTGTATAATTATCCATTACATAGAATGCACTATAAGCAAATCAACTTGCTATTTGTAATAGCGTGTTATCCTGCATTGAATCTAATAAACTAAAAATATAAAGAATAATGCACTTCCTACTGACCAGTTCTTTGCTCTTTTCAGAAAAGGCCTCCTGCACATACAGTCGTCCTACAGCATTGTCCAAGTTGTTGTTGACATAAAGTGCACACTGTCGCCACACTGCTGCCTCTGACGTTGTGCCATACAGAGCCTGCAGGGAAAGTAACAAGGCACCGATCAATTAGAAATGCAGAACAAACCACTCAGCATATTGGGTAAAGAGGCTCTGGGCAATTCTTTATTTGCACCATTACGCTATTACACCTCACTATTACACTGAGGACAATAAGAAATAGGGCAGAGGGGAAATGATTAAATTAAAAAGAGGTTTAGGATTAGACAGTTATAAACATGGAAGAAGGATATGATCAATATATATCTGCCTGTTAGTAATAAGAAACTGCAGAATTCTTTTAGCCATGCTGGCAGCATGTTTAGGTATGGCTATGTCGTTAGGTTGGTCCATCACTTCGGTCCAGATTAAAATATCTTGACTGCTGATGAATTTTGTGCAGATACTCATGGTCCCCAGAAGATAAATCCTACTGATTCTGGTCATATCTTGACGTGTCACAATGAGGTTAACATGTTTGATAATTGCCAGGTAATTTGGTAGAGACATTGATGCCCTGCTAGAATGAACTGTATTGTTGTAGTGCCGGCAGCAGGTCAAAGACTTTAATCGTTATTTTGGTTGATGTAAAAAAAAAAAAAAAACCTGCAAACGTATCGCCTATGACATTCCCATCAGCCTCAGCTGTACTTTGTGTTTAGTGCTAATTAGCAAATGTTAACATGCTAACATGTTGCATTAAGATGGTGACCATAGTAAAAATTATACCTGCGAAGCATGTTGCCTTGTTCAAAGCACTGCAGTGCGTTCATGTGTTTTTTATGTGTTCATGTACAAATATAAATTGGTATCCACTGGTAAAATTCACTGTTAGTTGGCGTTGGTGTTTATCTAATGTCAGGGTCCTGGCAGTGTACCTTGCGGAAGGCTTTTCTGGTGTCCCTGTAAGGTCTGCTAAGTCCCACTACCATGTTCATAGCAAAACGCCACACCATGTAGTTCTGCAGGTCTCTGTGAGGAGAGAAAAAAGAAACTCTCTGACTCTCTTACACACAAAGCTACGATATATCAGTAATGGGGGCAGCAGCTGTTTTCATTGCATGCAGTGTGCTCCTGCCCCCACAAACACACCCTCACAAACGGGCTATTATACACAAACACAACAACAAACGTAATACAAACAGACCTCTTGTTGTATCTGGCCAAGATAACGTTGAGTCTTCTGTAATAGTTGGGGGAGTAGTTTATGACCTTTTCTGTGTCAGGAACGCTGATGTTAACTGTATCCATTATCTTAGCTGTGAAGTAACTCCAGTCAAATACCTTTAGGAAAAGTCCAAAAGCAAAGACATGGAGGTGAGAAACAAAGTGAGAAAGATGAAGGTTGGTAAAAAACAAGCAACAAATTCTGACAGATAAAGAGTGTATTTTTACCTGCGAGTCAACCTCAAGGGTGAAGTTGGCGTTTAGATCGCCTAGTTCCATCTTGTTGTAAAGCAACACTGGGTTGTTACGGTCCTCTGGAGTATCAGTAGCCTTGGAGAGTGCAAGACAGAGAAGTTGAAAATCAAGAATGCTGTGACAACATAACCCTTATGTTTCTTGACACATGCATAAAATTGCAGTGCAGGTCCAGCAACAACAAACATAGTTGAAGTCCCAGGAGGCTTCAGGTCTGTAAATGTCGAATGGTGACTGCCTTGTAAAAGCCAGCAGCCGAGTGGAGGGGAAGTGAAGCATAGCAGGGAGCAGAGCACACCAGCACCGAATGACAAATGTGGATTCTAGAAACCTGTTGATGTCTGAGAAAAGTGGCTGTATGTGGATCAGGCTGGTCAACCGCTTGTTTTACAGAGACGTTTTTGGGCTACAAATGTAAGAGTGAAAGGCCATTCTGTCAGAGGGCACAAAATCCTCCTGTTGTGTGAAGCTGTCTGCTCGAAAACATGGTCTCCTTCTTTCAGCTTCTCAAAGAAAGAGCACTCTTTTAGTGTTCTCTGATCTGACTAACTATTTAGGCCTCTATTGGGAAAATGCAATGTGTGAATGCATGCTTACATTGGCGATATCTCTCTCCAGGTCCATAACTCGTGTCACCTCCTCTCTGATGCGGGTTTCATTGATGTCCAGTCTCCGGTCAGTACGGATCAGCTTAGCCAGGTCAATCATAAACTTCTCGTAAGTCCGGCATGCCTGTCAAACAGACACTCATTATGATATTCGTATATCAACTTTACTTTACAAGGAAGGAAAGGAGTTCACTTAGTTTGAATTTAACCAATGGCCAAAAACCAGAGGTCATTTCCGCACAGATACACACACACACACACACACACACACAGCTCGCCTCAAGCTAAGTGCAGTTGAGTGGTGCTTTCTGCATATCAATCAAGAGTCCATGGTAATCTGTAAAGTAAAACCAGAGCAGAGGATATCTGCTCTAATCACACACATCTGGTCCAGACTGAGACACAACCAAACCTATTCTGTTTTGCCTCTTTGATTTTAATCACCCCTTGCTGCCCCAGAATGCACTTTTTTCATTTATCGCATACACACATGCGTGCAAACGCATGTAACCGTACCAGTAAAGTTAATTGAGGTACTGATGTTTCAACTGATGCTCTCGTCATTTGTTGGGCATCATGTTTCCTGGAAGAAACACCGGGGGACATGGAACCCAGACACAGTGGCACTGGCCCAAATGAACACATGGAACTGTTTTCCTCTTGCATTGGTTAAAAGTCTTAATTATATTACATGTGTACATGTGAACCATAAACCTACCTCTGCATAGTGTCCAGTGCAAGCGTAGTTATCTCTGGACAAAAGGCCGAGGCTTGTCTGCTGGTCAAACTGGACAAAGAAAACAGATTTTTACAAATGGGGTTGGTGGTTAATTTTCAAGTTGGATAGATATGATAGATAAGTGTGGATGAATGTGGGTCTATAAAACAATGATAGAGGCTTTCTAGCTACAGTTGCACACCTACATGAATGATGTGTGAATTGGAGTCCCTGTCATCTGTGCCGACAAAAAAGTTAACCAATAGCGGAGTTCCATATTTCTCATTCAGCTTGGAAATGACGTCCTCCAACCTCCACGTTTTGCCTGAAGAACAGAGAAAGTAAGACAAGTGAGAAAGAAAGACTTCACTGTTCATGACACATCTGCTGTGCATGACAGTGTGTGTGGAAAAGGATGCTTTACCATAATTGGTCTCCCAGTTGTCCACAGCTATGGGCCACTCAAACACATCAACCAGCATGTCAAGCAAAGGAGTACCTCCTCTGAGTTCAATTAGACCTTAAATGGAGCGCACATACAAACAAGAAAAAAAATCTGTTTTTAATAGTGGAAACATTTATTTTATACCAATCAACATGTAGAAAGTTCATTTAGACAAAGAAAAGAAACCCTGTTATCATTCATTCTTATCAAGCATTATTCATCTATGCAAATGTAGATGTGTGGAGGAGTTTATTGATGTGACTTCTAAACCAAAATGCTTTTGAAGGAAGCATATATTACTAGCATTGCATGATGCTGTAAATCTGAAAGACATTGATTCTTACTTTTAAAATTAATAATGATAAAAAAATAAGGGAGTAAGTTATTACAGTTTTTTAATGATAGTTTGATAATGCAATAAACTGAATGAAAGCTGTATAACCTTTGATGAAAGTAAGAAAAATGTTCATTTTAGGACAAAAGAAGATACAAAAAGGGATAGTCTGAGTTGACATCTGATGCCTGATGACGCACTCTCATTGGTACAAGACTTGTAGAGCGTCTTAGCCTTGGTGAGAGCAGTGGCTTCCCCCTCCACTGTTTTTTCAAGGACACCTACAAATAGAGCAGAGAAACAGAGCAAGCATGAAGGAAAGAAACACAAGCAGAAAGATAAAGATAAAGGAATCAGTGTACATGGAGGGAAGGGTGTACAGTAAATAACCTCAGGTACAATGTAGAGTTTTTCAGCTTTGTGGATTCAAAATTAAATCCAGCTGTCATCCAGATGCATTTAATCATCCAGTGATGACTTCAAACCACTACCATTCAAAGGGGAAACAATATGTTTTGGGTGCATTTAAAGTGGATAAAACTCAAATAAATACAAATAAATGCAACGAAACTGCAAAATAAAGGTAATTATGTATAGAAGCTATGGAGAACAAAACAAAGCTTTAATTTTCCTCACTAAACAGACTCAGTCAGTTTTTGCTTTTCTGGTAAATATTCAACATCATATCAAGTCCACTTGACAACTTTGAAAAGATTAAACATTATATCATCAAATGCAGAAAATGCATAATAGCTAGTACATCAATAGACGATCAAAAAATGTCCCCTTGTACTGCGCATGGCCAATCTCTGCTTTGAATGATTGAATAAATAATTAAACACAAACTATTTATTAGTTTCAGTGCAATTAATCATTTCATCTGGGTGATTAAGATTATTTGCTTCATTTGTTGTAGAGGTCAACACTGTCATATAAACCACAAATTAGAGTGGCACTATGCAATACATGTTTTAATCTCTGGTTGTTGCTAGAAATTGGATTCTCAGCATGGCCGCGTTAATCAAAATGAAGCTAATAACCTCAGTGCGGGAAAGTCACAACAAAAAAGGTTCAAAGAAATTGGGGAACAGCAAACGAGAAGGTGTGGCAGTAAAGGAGCATTTGAAAACAAGAGTGAACATCATTGCTTGTTTTATTGCATGCGTTCATTGCCTCTTCAGCACCTGTTGTGGGCATATGGACGCCAGTTAGCTCAGCCTCAGGCTAGATAGTGTTTCTAGGTAGACAGCTAATCAAAATGAGTGATAAGTGTTGGGGTGTAAAACTTGCTCAACTGAGGGGGAGGAGAATGGGACCAACAGTATACTTTTGTTGTGCTGCCTCAAGGCACCGAGTTGTATATTGTAGGTTTGAAGTGTAACCATTCCCTACAGATCCGCTGTCGCTATTCAGCAGCATTGAGCATGAAAATGAGTTTAAATAAATGTTCAGATCATCAAGGTTCAACCAAACACCCACATGGTAATTTTGGTCTTTTTCAGAAAACCACCATGGTGAATGCCAGTGTTTTGTTGTGATAGTGTTAGAAACTCTGTGCCCTCTGTCTCAAACAGGAAAACCTCACACCTACTCAACAGGCATTGCAAACTTTAGCTCAACTTCAGCTTAGACTATCTGATGATTTGTCATTCAGCACCAAACATAAAAACAGCTTAACTGTGCCTGAACTACAACCTCATGAGCCTGACTCTCACCTCGCAAAGTTTACTGCAGTTCAAATAGTATTTCGGGGTGCCTGTGTGGCACGGGGCTCTTTATAAAGAACATTTTAGGAAGGGCTTGTCCAGTCAGAGACTGGGAGCTTAAATCCTGACTGAGTCACTTCAGTGAGTTTTCTCTGGCTATCATGATTTACAGCAGACGGTTGCTTAAGAGAGAGATTTGGGAGGGTTTTGATGTGATCCCTTGAAATCTACCTGGTTCTGTATCAGAGGCACAGCAGTACTTGGTAAAACTAAACTGGAAAAACAAACATTATTATGTAAAACAAAAGAGCACAGAGCATAATCGTATATTTCTGTGTTAGACTTTGGGTCTGGCAGTTTGTTCGTGATCCTGGAAAGCTAATATTTTATCATTTTTCCTGGTTTTTGGTTCTACATTCTTTCCATCGCCAAATATGTGTAAGAGTTCATTTCTGTTGTGTAAGAGTAAGAGGCATCCAGTGATGAGGTTGCAAAGTGCAACCAACTGAATAGCCCTCATCACCCTCCCCTTCCAAATGTGTACCTAGTTTTTGGTTCTGTTCTGGGCTATTAGCGGTGCAACATGGTGGACTCCATGGATATAAGAGGCTCAATCTAAGGTTAAAAAAAAAAAACATACACACACAACACGACTTATTTTCAGGTTATTACACACTCATGAAAACGTACTTATGAATATTACATTCCATTTATGCTTATTTGGCTGATAGATTCTCCCTAAATCTTACTAATGTACACACTAGTCCCTTAATTTTCCCATAGCGCCTGGAGATTACATAGGATTTATGATTTGTCTGCTTGTTTTATGAAGACTGTATTATGAATAATAGATGAGGATGGATGGAGCGCATGTCATTACTTCCTGTACTGTACATGCAAAATGTATGGTTGACCTCATGATTGCTTTTGCTGTTGTTTATGGTAATATAGAAGTAAAGCATAAACAGACAGTTAAAATAGTTTGAAAGCAGTCAGAAGCCTTTATGAATTTCATATGTGAAAATCTGTCATTGGACATTCATGTACATTTACATATAGATCGCACATTATTGAAATGTTTACTTTGACTACTTTGGAATTATGCACTTTGCAAATGCAGTGCTGTTCAATGAATTTGGAGCACTAACATTACTGTTCATCTGTGTTATTATTGTATTTATAACTACTCCATCCGTTTGAAAATGCCATTTATTATTCACATCAAGCTGTGTCTTCACAAAGCTGCCACTTGTTGACATCCACCAACTTTAGCTAGCCAAGTCAAGCTGTGCAAACACTGTTTGCTTCAGTGCCATATGTCTATCACTCACAATGACTGTATCAATTGCTAGCACTCACTTGTTCTTTAAAAAATACAAAAGTTGGATTAAGGTAAGTTTGCATGTGGCTTTTGGCTTGCCAGACAAAGATGAGGCAAACAAAAGCATGACGAAGCCAACCTGTCTGAAACTAATCCTGTCTCTTTTGCAATAACATGTGCTTAAATAAACTATGCCACTGAAAAACATGTTCTGTAAAACTGAAGGAACTGGTATCCAGATGTGATAAGAACACAAGTTCACATCAGTGAATTCATAAATGAGTAAAGAGTAAGTAATCTAACTATGAATAAGAATTAGTTTGGCATTTTAGGAAATATGCTTATTGACTTTCTTGACAAGAGTTGGAGGAGAAGATTGATACCTCTCTTGTATCTGTCTGTTCAGTCCAGCAGCTGGTTAGCTTAGCTTAGCACAGAGACTGGAAATAGGTAGCCTGTCTCTACCCAAAGATACTGAAATCCACCTAGAAGCTCTTCTAAAGCTCACTTATTAAAATATTGTATATCCTTTGTTGAACTGTTTCTTGCCAGGCAACCAGCAGAAACCAGCAGGAAGTTACTCAGCCAAGAAATAATCCAACACATAAAAACCCCAGATGGCAAATTGTCATTTGGACACTTTTTATACACTTGTGTTTTTGTTCGGATCTAACAAACCAGATATAACATGTTACTTAGACAGCTTTAGAGGTGCTAATAGGCGAATGGCATCAATCTTCTAATCTAACTCTTGGCAAGAAAGTGAATAAGCAAAAATGATCCACTATCATAACTAACTTTACTGACTTTATTGCCTGTCACTTATAAAGATATCTCTTATAAATGTTACATCAGGATCAACATACTGTATGTACACCATCATATAATGCAACTCCAGAATCAATACAGGAAAGAGGATGGATCTTAAATCACACAGCCAGCTGACAGGAAACTCTCCCTTGAGTCCAACGAGGCATCACTCATGTGAGTTGGATCAAAAGATAAAGGTGAAGAAAATTAGATTTTTTTTTTTTTTTTTTTGCTTTCTTTGTAATTTTCAGGGCTTACTGACAGTCCAATCACAAGAAAGTTTGATAAAGCATTTAGCACACTTAAGACAAGGTTTATCCCTTTCTTTAATCTCTAATTTTATTTAATGTCACATCAGATCATCGTGTCTTAAAGACAACTCTTGAGACAACTCGGCATTGCATAATTTATGGAACATCCACCCTTGTATCATTCGATTAAAATGTTCTAAATTTAATTCAATATTATTTTAATTTGTTCAGTTCTTCGAGTCATTTATTTCTCTTATTCCTATTTGTTTCACTCCTTGCATGACTGCGTTTCACTTCAACTCTTTCTACCCTTTCATTTTTCTAATCCTCCCGTTTTCTCATTACCATGTGTGCACTATTTATGTGCTCATTTAATCTTAATGAAGTCCTGAGATAGGGACCCTTCACAGGGAGCTTCCTGCAAAAGGGCACAGATCATGTGTGTGTGATTGGATTACTGACTCCCTGGTGCTAATGTTTAACCACAGCAAAGGCTTACCCTCTCACTCTCTCTCATACACACACACTCACTCTCTATCTCTCTCTCGCCCCATGTATGTGCATGTTTGGATGTATTTGAGAAATGGATTTTGTGCCACCTGATGTTTGTTTGAGACATCGTGTCAATTTGAACCAAGCCACTCAGCATGATACAGAATCTGAATTTTGAGTTCCTCCTCTCTGCGTTGCTATTTTATCCTTGACTGCCTCTCACTTCACAAGGCATTTCACTTGCAAGGATTTCACTACGAGTTTTGCTTCCAATTCATCATTATGAAGCATTTCTTCAGGCTATATTACATGCAGGCAGTGAAAATGAACTTGAAAATGAAATGAGTTGACACTTTATGAGAGTGATGAGTCTCAAACAGCTACAAATGAAGTGTATTCCATAACACCCAAACTAAGTTTATGTTATAAAAACATAAACAACATTTTTTTCCGCAATCATTGCTTTAAATTTCCGCAGTGGTAATAGACTTTAAAGTTTCATGCAAACCAGTACAACAGCCCATCAGAAACTCTGTTAACTGTTGTAATGAAGCTGTAAATAGTCTCATTGAGGTCCATTGAGGAAATATCAGATTGAGTTTTATAAGATTTTTTGTTTGCAATACAAGTGTTGATTTATCCTTATTTTTATTTTAGACATAGATATATACAGTATTAGGTGACTGACAGTTGCAGCACTTTCAAAGTTTGGATGAGCTGTGTTACGAAATGTAGTTCTTTGATAACAAGTAATGTATTTCTAGAGCACATTAAAACACAGCTTAAGATGGCCAAAATAATGTACAAAAGAGAAATAAAATATAAAATGAAAGTAATACCAAACAAACAACATGAGACAAATACAGAATCATACATGTGACAACACATTGAAAGATTATTGGGCAAAAAAAGTCAGTAAATAAAAGTGTGTCTTTTGCCTTGATTTAGAAACAGAGATGGAGGATATATTAGCTAA
Source organism: Argyrosomus regius (assembly GCA_946959425.1). Classification (NCBI taxonomy): domain Eukaryota; kingdom Metazoa; phylum Chordata; class Actinopteri; family Sciaenidae; genus Argyrosomus; species Argyrosomus regius. Next base: position 10,904,385 of record OX336889.1, read on the forward strand.
CGACACCTGATTCCACAGACGTGAAGCAGCAACTGCAAAGACGCTGACACCTTTTTATTTTAGTCCTGACTGTGGGACATACAGAGATTTGTTGTCATGTCTAAGAGACTAAGAGTGTCAGTGAATGATGTGTGTTACATAAGATGGTGCCTGAACATTAAGAATGTTAAAAGCAATCAGCAAGGTCTTAATTTGAAGACTGGGAAATGCCTAAAATAGTCCAGCCATGATATAATTAAGGTACAAATTACTTTTTCTATATCATGGAAAGACAGAATTGGCTTGAGTTCTGAAATTGTTCTTAACTGATAACCAGTAACTATTTTCAACAACAGAACTAATGACTGACTTGTTTGTCAAGACAGAGGTTAAGGTTTATTTGCATGCAACTTTACATATGAGGTGACATGACCTAGTTTACTGAAAAGATGGCCTCTGGACTTAAAAGGATCAAAGATAATTACTTCTGTTTTGTTACCGTTTTGACAAAACAAATAATTTGTCAACCAGCCTTTAAAGTCCTTGAGACATGACATTATACGTCCTAATAATGTTTCCAAGAGGGAGCATGTACAGGCAGAATAGAAGTGACTCCAAAGTGGATCCCTGAGGAATCCCATAGGTGACATGGACAGCAGAAGAGGTAAACTGACCTATAGCCACTCAGAATGTCTTTTGATTTAAACTAGTTTAGTGCTGTACTAAAGATGTGTTAAAAGGAAGTCATGAGCCACAGTATGGAAGGCAACACTAAAATCTAGTAAAACCAGGATAGCATTTTCCCCAGAGTCACCAGAGTGTAACAGATCATTTTTCACATTTAACAGAGCTGCATCAGTGCTGTGAAGGGCTTTGAACCATGATTGAAATGGATCAAGAATCTCATTGGTATTCAGAATTGATTTAGATATAAGACAATGGTTATATAAACATTTGACATCAATGTTATGACTTTTGAGGCTGGACAATCCCATGTTTATGGCCAATTATATCAAAAGAATTGCATTAGTAAGCAATTATAATATGGGAGGGCACAACATTATCGGGAGAGGTTGTGGGTTTGATGACTATGTTCCTAAACACAGATGAGGAAACTAGTTGAATTTGATTAAAGGTAATGATGCAGAGTGTCAGTGAGAGGGGAGAGAATAGTGATATAATTCTTTCAATTTTCTCAGTAAAAAACCTAGATGTCTGACTGAGATTTATTAATTAAGAAATATATTAAATGTTTAGCCCGGGCTTTTTGGCTGTTGTTTGGAAGTTAGCCAAACTATTTTTTAATTATCTCAAATGAAACCCAGAGGTTATCTCTTTAATATCTTTCCTCAGCTTTCCAACAGGCCTGTCTAAGAGAATGGGTTGACTGTTCCAGCTGGGACTGAAGTTCAGAGGTGTGTGTCAGATGGTAGAGCAGGTCATCTAGTAATCAGAGGGTTGCTTGTTCGATTTCTGGTTCCCCCAGTCCAGTCAAAGTGTCCTTGGGCAACATACTGAACCCCAAATTGCTACCAACGGCTGGCCCACACAGTCTTGTCTTGTATGGGTAAGCTTAGTATTACCATGAGCACTTTGGAAAGGAAGCCCTGTTTTGCTCCTGATGAGCAGGTTGGCACCTTCCATGGCAGTCTCTGCCATCAGTGTGTGTATTTGAAAAGTGTTGTAAAGCGGTAGACCAGAAAATAAATACAAGTCCATTAACCATTTATATTTACAGAGTCCAGGATATCTGAACAGGGGGAATGGAAAAGGGAAATTAATTTATCTGGGCTTGAAAGAAGCTCAGCAGCAGAAGAAATAGAAGATGCAATTCTATTATTTGGATATAAGATCATTTATATTAACAGGACTAGTAACCATGGGTTTTGGCCCAGAGGACTACAATAAAGTTCCATCGAATACAATAGCCACGTAAACCCATAAGACTTAAAAAGGTCAAGAGTATACCCTACAGTATGTGTAGCCTTATTTATATGCTGAAGAAGAAATCAAATTGATTGATATAGTACATTTCATACAGTACATGGTGTACCCTGCCTCTCGCCCAAAGTCAGCTGAGATAGGAGGCGTTTAGACCAAACAAAGACTAGATTTTATTTTTACAGTCTGTGATTCAAATGTAGAATAGCTCCCAAATGAAGGTTTCTTTAAGCTAATTTAAACTATACAAAATAAATTGAAAGCCGTGGCCACTCAACCTCCTCTGCCAACACACCTAAAGGTGCTAATGAACCAACAGTTTGCTGATAAAAAGTAAAAGGTCTGTCTCTACATAAAAATGTAAGGAGAGAAGTAAACTACAATTTCAAAGGTTCATTTAGATACAAAACATGCAGTCACTGCATTTAAAATTCTGATGTTGGCACCACTAAAGGCGACCAGAGACTACGGTTTACTTTTACACTTCACTTTAAGATTCTGGGTCAATTTTCAATTCATTTGGCAACAATGTCATGGAGTTTTGTTCCCAATGGCAATGACAAAACAGTCTGACTTTGCTCTAATCCGAACCACTGACTGTGGTATTGGCGGCTTAGGCCCAGGGGTGAGCCATCTGCCATAGCAAATTGGCAGGAAAAAAAGATGATTTCTCATATTTTCATAGCATAATCCTATAGTATCCTAAAATCTATCTGTGAGACTAATGTGTTTCTCTGTTGTGGATTGTCTAGGATAATATTAAAAGAACATTTACAGTGTGGAACAATATCTCCAGACTCTCATCCCATTTCACAACTATGGTGTGAGCTACAATCCTTTACTGTGTTAACTGAAAACAGTCATCTAGCTCAAGGTAGCATACTTGTATATACTTGTATATAAGTATAAAACTATTGATTTTGGTGAGTTCTCAACTTTTCCATTAGCCCTGCCATCAAGCTAAACTTTGGCCATATTCTGTACTCAACACAGCGTTGTCAGTCAAAGTAATGCCCCTTGGCTTGTCTTACTGTATAAAAAGCTTTTGTCATGTACCCAGTACAGTGTTGGCTGTAGGACAGCTAACAGGGGAGGTTATTACCTTGGTGGAGGTCTAAACTCTTTCCTTTTTATTCATAAGCATCATGGGAAAAACATATTTAATTCAAGATTTGTATTAAATGTATTTTTGTTGGCCAGGAATTACTGCATTCATATTCATTTTATTTTACTTGGCCACAAACCCTTGGTCTGCTATCTTTATTTGATATGTTTACAAGAAATACAGTATTTATGGTGTTGTGCAATGCTTTGACTGGAATCTTGATATCGAGGAGGTCATGTGAACAAAGCATTTGTCACAAAAGTCTCATTGTCGTCAGTATTGTTTGACATAAGTTCTGTTTTAGTTAAGGCTATCACAGGAAAAACACAGACATTCAGTTTCGCAGTCGCCTATGTAGTACTTAATGTCGTAGACTGTCAGCCGCATACCTGACAAACATCTCATATCTGAACATTTTTCTGATGTCACAGACATGCTTAGAAGCTCTGCGTGATGATAAATTCTACACGAAACATAAACTAGTCTGCCTGTTGCATGTCTCCGGCTAGAATTAGCCCTATGTAATGAGATTTAGACCTGGAGTCATGCGAGAAGCACCTCATGTAGTACAGACGAGCAGCTCACACTCATAAAAGTCACATGCACATACTCACACACACATGGACATACGCACACAGGGCTTATAGCTTGAAGTCACTACCACATGCTGTTTCACATTTCCTGACCTATCCTCAAAGCTTTTCTTAACATATATCTCTGGCTACAAAGCTTCTCCTTGCTTCTCCCCTTACCCCCCTACTTTGTGTGTATCTCACCTATCTTCCCTTTTATATCACACTCCTTTTGTCTTCCATGTCATCTCAATATTCTTTTTTTTTTTTTTTCACTTTGGATAAAAAAAAAACCTCTGCCCCTTGTACTTCTCCCCGTCCTCTTCCTGACACAAACTAGTTAGTAATTAAAATGCTCATGGTCAATTGGGCAAATTATTGCACAGTATGCCTCACCTGAGGAGGGGAACGTGGAAAAAACACTTGCACAATCGTATACGCGCACATGTACACACAAAGCTGCAGTCACAATCAGAGTGCAGACCCTCATTATGAATCATTTATGGCCTTTTCCAGCAGCAGAAAACAATCCAAGGCATTTACAAGCAACCACAAATCTACACAGCTATTCACACACATACGCATGCACGCAGCCTTCTTTTATTGCTGTCATGCAGCCTAGAGCGCTGCAGTGTCCAGGTGTTTCCAGGCCCCTGAAGCTGTTGACAGGAAAAGGATCTGTCCATCAGCAGGCGGTGGTATCCAAGCAGGCGGCAGCAGCCAGCCCTGGGATCAGAGGTTGCATGTTTGATGTCACCTCCAGAGTAGAGGTCACAATTCTGCTGAGGCCTCACACTCCCGGGGCATCTACATCTACATCTCGGCAAGCATAAGTTGTTAAGAAATAATGAAAGCCTGAATACTAGTAGGTCTTAGTTGCTACTGTAAATGTTCAAGAAAGAAGATTGCGCACATGCCTGAGTCAGGAATATCAAGTATAATCTTAAATACACAGAACTCTTTTTTTTTTTTATTTCTCTTTAAAACACACACAGACATACACACAAAGTAAACTGAACATGTGTGTATACAGTACAGTCAGACACATTCCAACTCTGGCTGGTAAGCCAGACACCCCAAAGGAATGAGCACAACAGTGACGGTTGGTGGGGATATAAGCTGTTGAATGATTAGGACCAGTTCTTTGCTCCACTCCTTTCTGCGGTAAATGCAGCATTCAGAGCAAATAAATCAATCATTCTGAAACATCAACTTTTGCAATATTTCATCATCAGTTGCAGGCGTGTATTTTTCCTCTTTTTTCCCCTCTCTCCATTTTCATATGGGCAGTAAATATCGCTGTAAGACCTCAATCGCAGTAAAAAATACAACAAAGTATGAAATGACGCCACGCGCTCACACAGAGACATGCTATGTGCGTAAATGCACATACAGTAACAAAATGCCTAAAATGAGCCCTTGCTGAGCAATGTTTATTTTCCTTTTTCCCCCCTGTGTGTGATTTTTATGGGTGTTAAGACTGCCATGGAGAGGAGAGGAGAAGAGAGCAGAACAGAACAGAACTGAACTGAACCCAGCAGATATATAGCTATATCTGTATAAGCTGTTATAAAGTGTGTACAATGCAATAAAAAGTTTCTGGCAATCCCTACAGCTGCCTATGCTATTTCCTTTAATCCTATACCAATCCTGTTTGTCAGACATCTAATTGGAAATCTGACTTACTGTTACTTCAAAAAACAGCAAAAATACAGCAAACCGTTGTAAAGGAGAGACATAATTCCATCACAGACTTTTATAATTACACTGCACAGAGTGAATGAAGATGTACCTTGACAACTGCAAGCCCCCACGAAAGACAAGGTAGAAATGAGCGCTGACTACATTGCAAGCGATCTCTAAACCTTAATGAATGTAATATTGATCTCTAAAAAGTTGCTTCTCGAGAAGTTCAAGGAAAGTGAGGACAGTGAGAGCTGTCAGTGCATGAAGAACAAGTTTAAATACATTTGTTTTCCAGTCCAGAAAAAGAAAAGGGTTTAAGTAAAAGTTAGAATAGCTTCCCTATCCTTTTAAACAACGTGTCAATCATACATATCAATTATGGACTGAATAAACAAAGTTATCCATGAACACCCACCTTCAGGTTTATCGTTATGACAAATAATCTGCATGCCATCAATGGACAGCACAAGGGCAGATAACAAGAGAAGAAAAGAGAAAAAACACTTCCCTGAGACACAAGAGTGCATGTTTTTCCATCTAGATTGGACAGATAAAGTGCTCGAGGCTGGTGCAAATTATCTGAGTCTACGAGACAGGCTGCACTTTAAACCCTGGTTTTCCTTCCCCACTAAGGATCAATCTTTCTCGACCCTCTGAATCACTCTGTTTCTCCTGCAGCCAATCTGCACTGTCTTCATTATAGTGGAGGGGATATAAATTGTAAATTTATGGTAGATGAAGAGTTTCAGTTGTCCATGGAAAGTTTGTGCCCCTCGAAGATTTAGCACTCGGGATCCGACTGGCCTTCTCACAGACAACTTGAGGTGAAGTATGGACCTTCATACACGCACACAAATACACATACGTAGGGTAACTTGACCCATTCATGCCACAAGGACACTAACAACACTGTAATGCTTGCTAAAAGCTGGCAGAACACCTGAGACACTCAAACTTGCTATTAACATTTTTCTCACCACCGTGTGTTGACATCTTTAGAAAACAGCCTGAAAGCAAAGACCACGCACGCACACACAAACTCTGTTGACAAACTCTCAGCTCACATGGTAGTACTGAAGCCAAACTCCCATGGCATCTGTGATATCTATAGAGCTGCAGTCCCTGAAGGACAGTCCTCTTTAGCTCATATTCTCGAGCAAATGAATCAAGCTGTTCTCAGTCCTCTTACAGAGTACGTGGACTCAAAAAGACTCACTCTTCTAGCTTGCTTTACAACTCTTAATCATGGATAGGTCTGTTTATTTACCACAATTTAGTCCCCCAGCCTATTTGTGTTGTAGTCTTGCTATGTGTAAATGTGAGTGGGTGAGTGTGTGTAGGTATCTGACCTTTGAGAATGACCTCCAGTTCGTCTCGTAAGATGTCAAAGGTGCTGTATCGAGAGCTGGTCTCGGGGATGATGTTCTTCTTCAGCCAGCCTCCACAGGCATACTGATAGAAGTTGTCACAAGGGTCCACACTAGCATCCATGTTCTCAATTAGACGAGACGCTGTACGGATTGAGAGGGAACAAAGCTCTGAGATCTGGAGGAAATGCTCACCTAAAAAAAAACTATAACACACTGCAGGATCTTGGAGTATGATGTGAAATCATCCAATACTTAAATTATATCAAAAGCCTTAGTAGTATCACATTATGCATGTGAACTGTCCTATGGACAATTATAGAATTTTACAATTTTTAGCAAGTTTATGAAGGTTAGAGATGCCTATGTGTCTGTTCATTATGAAGCTACAGCCAGCAGCTTGGCATAAACACTACTAGCTAACAGCTAGCTAACAGGCTCTGTCTGAAGGTAACACAATCCTCCTACCAACACCTCTAAAGTTCACTAAGATTAGTTTTTATATTACAGTATGAACAAATTTCTGTAAGTGAAAAGTGTAGTCTTGCCATCGCTGTAAGGCACCAGCGGAAACTCCAGGAAGTGACTGCACCTGGGCAAGAAATAGTCCGGAACATAACTCCCATACAACCACAATGTGTAAGTTTTACACTTCTGTTTTTAAACTTAAACAAACTCAATAATGTGGTACATTAATTATTAAGCTTTAGAGGTGTAAACTGTTATTTTCAGACAGAGACAGGCTAGATGTTTCCACCCATTTGCGATCTTGGTGCTATGTTGCTGCTAACTTAAGCCTTATAGAAAATGGACAGATATTTGAGTGGAATTAATCTTCTCATCTAACTATTAGCAAGTGCATTTGAGATTATGGGCCACCTTATGCCTCGGATGCTCGCCAAAAGGTTTTATGCTCTTCTAGTAGCAGGGGATAACATATCGTACCCCGAAAACACATTTTAAAAATGTAATTAACTGTTCATAAAAACATCACACAAAAACCGATGAAAAAAAAAGTAGAATGGCAGTAATTGGGTTCAGTCCTGCTCCAGCACTGGAAATGTGTTAGCTTCTTTGAGCTGCAATTAAATTACATGAGGCAGCTGATCTCTTGTGACAAGGCTGTCTATCAAATCTGACTGAATTGGGACATCGGTTTCCCAAAAATGCATCAGAAATGAATTGGCATCTGTTGCTGGAAACCAAAGGTGGGAGTTATAAATCTTTAATTTACAGTGGCTGTGTTTTCCTGAAAAATAAACTCTTCTCCTCTGAATGTTTCTTTTAACATAAGTGAGAAAATAAAGTCATAATGTATAATCTTATATTTAAAAGGCAGGCGGAAATGGCTGTAGGATAGGGGTCTATTTGCATAAAATGTTAATAGAAGAAATGTTAGGGACACTTTGAAATTATTCAAAAATGTGTTTTTGTGTCAGTTCATTACTGCGCTCGTGTGGGGAAGGAGCGGTTAAGTTACAAAAGCTCCACAATAAAACTAAGGTATGTTGAAACATTTCAACTTTGGACACACATTGCGCACATAGATCTTAATGGATTTGCTTAAGCTGTATGTATAGCAACAGTACATTCTTCTACCCTTTACCAGTTTCTCAGCTTCTCTCCCTCTGTGTAGTTGCTCACAGGTTTTCCGAGAACAATAACCCTTTGCAACATGTTTCTACCGATCAGGATTGTTTCTGTTTGTTTGATCATTGTTTTGACTTATAGGCAACACATTCACAGTTGAAGAGGCCATTTTCTCAAGTATGTCTGAAATCCCTAAGCTTCTGCAGCGGTATCATTTTTTTTCCATTCTGCTTGCCTCTGTGAAAAATCAGGTTTTAGAATGAGAGAGTTAAGAGAATGCACAAACAAACAAACAAACAAACAAACAAACAAACACACAATGCTTACCTGACTGTGTGCAGTCAGCTGTGGTGCAAATTTCATCTACAGGAAAATGCAAAACACATCATCACTCAGTGGGATTTTTGCAGTCATCAGTCATTATGTCAAATGCTCATTCTCTCCTTCCTCTTTTCCTTCATTTCCTTTCATCTCCACCTTATCCTTCACACATAACTCTAAACTGCTTAGAAGTGTTGCTTTCACTCTGTCAGGAATAATTTAGGTGCAAATCTGTTAATCAAACTCGATCTGACATTTACTGACACAAGCGCACACATACACGTCTGTAATATGACCTTAAATACACTGCTTCCTGTTATGTGTGAATGCACTTGAGGTTCACAGGTTAGTGCACGCACAAACATAGTCATTAAACAGCTCGTTTTCCTGACAAGGCAGTTTACACATTTATCAAACACACGAGTGCTGAAGATAAAAATAAAACAGCACACGTGCATATGCCAACCCAACCAGTAATATGGGTTTTTTGTTTAGGTTTTGCATGTCATAGTTGTTCCATTGTCAATAAAATCTATAAAAAAAAGGTGCTTATTATTTATAGTAATGCTTATCTTGTTCTGTGTCACAGTGATCCTTGTTCCTTGGACTTACTAGTGATTTATTAAAACTCCTCATCATGTTACGCAACAGAGACTTTGTGTCAACTCCATGTACCGGATTAATAAATTTGATATCCGAGTCCAAAAAGCAAGCAAAGCAACAGTCTGGATATTAATGAGAAGAAAACACATGTGATAGTCATATTGTGACATTGATCTGAGGCAGTTTCGATTGGTTTCCCATGCCGTGGAAAGGGAGGTGGGGGTGTCTGTTCGATTTCACTGTGTCCATTTTAAATGATTTATTTCTCCTGATATGAATTTATGACATTTACAGCGAGATATACGATACCCAATTCATAATTTAAACAAAAGTCTGAAATGTGAAATAGCACAATGTTTGTGTTGTAAAGAAATGCTTGAGAACACAAAGGGGGGAAAAGGACCTTTACACACTGTATTGTTCTTTCTGGCTCAGTGGCTGTACTTTTGCACTTTGCTTTAAAAGCAGCTCAAGTGTCTTCTATTCACCTGAACAAAATGCTCTTCGTCAGCATGCTCCTTCATGTTTACCACTAACCATGAACTCAGCTGGTTGGGATGGTCAGTGCATGTGCACCGTTTAAAGGGGCATGCTTCAAAAGTTCTGAAAGATTCACTTAATATTGTGGTGACAAAGAAAAACCAAAGAATGTCCTCCACGCTGAGTGGCTCCCAGAAATAGAATTTTTTTGATCACTGCTTTTGTCAAGGCTCTAACGAAGAAAGTAAAAGTATTTCTAGGAGCCTCAGATATTTCTCGCTTTTTCTTATCAGCATCCGTCCCGTTCTCCAGCACTCACCAGTCTTCTGTGTAGCAAAGAGGATGATGAGGGCGACAATGATGATGAAAAGCAAGGAGACGATAGTAATGAGGCCGATCTCCAGGGAGGTCCAGCGGGGCTTCTTAGCCGACTTGGGGGGGTTTGTCTCTGTCATTCTCAGGTCTCCTTCTTCAGCTGTTGGCTGTATCAACTCACCTAAAGAGAGTGAACCACAGAAGTAGAGCTGAAATGTTGAGTCGACTGACAGGAAATAAATCAGTTACAAAAGAGATTTCATTATTTATTGAGCAAACATGGCAGCTTCTTAAATATGAGAATGTGCTGCTTTTCTCTGGTTTATGTCATTGCAAATGCATATATATATACATATATATACATATATAACATATAAGTCATATGTAATTTATATATGAACCAAATAGGTCTCGAACGCATACATTTTCATTATTTCATTTCAGCAGCAGTTAAAAATCCAGTTCTGATGAAATGACACAGCAGCTTCTCATATGTGAGGATTTTGGCACTTTGGCCTATTTCAATCAAAATATATTAATTTTGACATCAACACAGTGAATATTCTGTTAAGTCTCCAGATTTTTAGGAACAATGGAAGTTCTTACCCTCTGGTGGCAGTACACTCCAGACAAAAACAACAACAACAAAAGAACAAGAAACACACACTTCTAAAGAACGGAAAACAAGAGAGACCTCTCCTCTGCTCTGCTCTGTTTTTCTCTCTGGGGCCAAGTGAGAACTTTACAAAGTTCATGTAACAAGCAGTTAAGTCTATCTCTGAAGGCAATTAATCCTTAATCCCTTACTGATGCCGCACACACACACACACACACACGGTCATGCAATCACTGCACAGACACACACTTGTCCACAGCCACGCTCTCACACCCTTTTACAAGCTTGTGTCATGAAGTGTGCAGATGGGTGGGTCCCTCTGCGTGCTGGCTGAGATGAGAGCACAGCTTGACCAAAGGACAAAGTATCTTAGCTTTGCTTTAGACACACACACACACACACACACTCGCTCACAGCCTCATACGCAGACATCGACATACATCACTCCACCACAGTCCTGCTGAATGTCAAATCCCCTATCATTCTTCTTCATGACTAAACAATGGCCCATGTGCAGTAAACTCCCTTGGTTACAGTCATTATCCAGCCTGGTAATTGACCATTACTGTATAGACCAACCACAGCTCCAAACAAGCTGTTCTACCAGCTGCACATGAGCACTACAGCACGCATGACTTCACTATAGGTCTGAAGATTTACTACAGGAAAGTGGTAATGGATACCTTTCCATTTGCAGTGTTTCAGTGATGTGATTCTACAACGGGCATAAATGCAGCTGAAAATATGTGTGGAAAATTAGTGATTGAAGGCATATAAAGAGAAGATGACACAGCTGGGATGACACAAGTTGATATGTTAATAAGAACTTCCTGTCAGCCTCTCTCTGGCTGCAGGAGAGGGGGAAAACTTTTTTCTTTTTTTTTTTCTGCGAGCAAACACATCACCGTAACAGCAGTCCCACAGGTCTAATGAAACCATTACACATGAGTGTTGGAGACGCTGTACGTTATATTTGTATATTTTCTCTCTAAACCTGTCACGCATGCCAAAAAAATTAAACGCCTGTGAAATTTTTTTTTAAAGGTAAAGGGACATGGACGGAGAGTGAAAGAATGTGTGTGTCTGTACGTGTGTGTGTGTGTGTGTGTGTGTGTGTGTGTGTGTATGTAGGTGTGTGTGCGTGTGTGTGTGTGTGTGTGTGTGTGTGTGTGTGTGTGTGTGTGTGAGGGTGCACAGTGAGGTCCTAAATCATGTTACTCCCTCTCAGTGTGCTGAGGCATGTTAGGTATGAATCTTAAGCACCACTTACTGTATGTCCCTCTCATGCATTATCACATTTCTTTACGTGTTAGTAAAGAAATTCTTAACAGTGTTAGTAAGTGCATGTCACTGACGCCTTTTAGGATGTTTGCTCTGTAAGGGAAGGACGCCAAATATGTAAATGAGTTCTTTGGAAGGTGAGCTGTCATTCCTGCTGATGCTACCGCCATTGTTGCAGGACGCACTCACTGTTTCATTTCTTCATAATGTGCCTCTGATGTTTTTCCCGCGTGTGTTTCAGAAGGTATGTGCTGCCGTGTCTGTATTTTAAAGATAAGGAGCACCAAAAGTCAAAACTCTCCCTTTCATCTTTTCTATGCTATCTGTCTGTCTGTCTGACTGACTGACTGTCTGACTGACTGCCTGCCATGATATATCTAAAACATAAAAAGTTGTCTTGTGAGACCTCACAAACCCCTTCAAAATTAAACCCATCATTCACCGAGACACCTGAAAACACTGCGCTCACACACACACACACACACAAGACCACTTGCACAGAGTCACTTTTTTTACAACCTATATCAATGTGAGCCATGAAAATGTCATGTACCTAATTGAGTTGGAATAAGTGCAGGAATGTGGCCTACTTTAACTTAAAATAACACCTTCTCTGGGATGTGATTTCCAGCACTGGGTCTATAGCTGCACACTGAAGACTAAAATCACTTCAAAATCATTTTTAAGGGAGGAGACTTGATGCCCAAAGGTTCTGATGTAGCTAAAACGTAGTCCACTTCTTCAATTTCTTTTCTCATGTTTTTTCTGATAGCAGTATGACTAGAATAAGAAAAATAACTTTTAAAGGGATATAACAAATTATAATATCACCATTGACCATACAGTTGGAATACATTGAACCAAAACCACATAGTAAACTTAGGATATTTAGCTGGAATAACATGACAGTAGATTCAAGTGTTTCCTGATATGAGCAAATACAACTAGATATTCAAACTCTAGTGATAAAAATATTCAGCTGCAGCACACACGCTGATTCGCAACTGAGCAAGACGGAGTTAGATGCGTGCCAGCTCCTCATCTCCTGTTGCACGTCGGGAATTCCAAGGGGGTTGGCATGATCAACTGGTGCACGCTGCCCCGTGTCACCGAGCCGGTTCGCGTGCAAGCGCACACGCAAAAAGCAGTTGCATCGCGCACACGCACGCACACACACACACACACACAACCACACATAGACGCACACAGATGGCACCGCGTTATAAGAAGCGCTCGGGGTGCGTGAGCGACTTACCAGATGTGTCGGGAAATTTTCGGTCGATGATATATATGGGCATCACATCCACTGATCAGACATCCATAAAATCCACAAAGGGAGCGCGAAGTGCTGATCGATCTGTTACAGACTATATATTTGCTTCACCCTGGATTTCAACAAGGCACAATCCGAGCCCGCCTCTCTTCTCCTTCTTCTTCTTCTTCCTTTGGCTTTCTATTCTAGGAGTGCACATTCACACAAAAACACACTAACACGCACACACTCACGCACAAACCCTTCACTTCAACTACCTACTATACTGTACCACATCTACCCACAGAGGATCGGCGAATTCAAATGAGCCATCAGACTCTTGCGCGGCGCAATTGGTCAAGTGTGTGATCCACAGGGGGGAGATCCCATATTTATACAGCCTATGACATATAGAGAGGCAGTGAAGCAGCCTTCTGAAGTTCCTCGTCCAGTCAACCGAGTCGTCGCCTTCTCCGTCAGGGCGGCGTTTAAAAGTGACCCTGTCAGCGGCATTTGCTGTCAGTGGTGCCTAAATAGGGCGCAGCAGGTTCAGGTGAACAGTGTGATGAAGTGATGTGTGCTATATTTCAATGTCCTCACTCAGTGTACTCACTCAAGCTGTTGACAGCCCTATAAGGCTGTCAACAGCTTTTAATCCAAAGCACTTTGTGGTTAAAAAGTGCACACGGCAAAATCAATGTTGTAATAATTGTTATAGGGACACATTATATTGGGTTTATAGTGACAAATAGCTTTTTTAGTGGAATTGTTGCCCACAGTACAGTATGTTACATTAGGAATAATGAATGGTTTGCTTCTAAAACAAAGTTTAAGAATATTACCAAGTCTCTTTGTACTTAAAGGTTGTGGTATGGTAAGGGTGGGGCGCCCTGAAGGTCACTGGACCTCTAGGATCTTTGGGAGCCACTCATATCACATTGAATAAAATAAATAAATAAATAAATAAACCCCTGATTGAAGCACATATTTGGCTGTCAGGTGTTAACTGTAATTCCAACAAGTGAGATCAGTGTGTTTAAATAAATTGTGAAATACATAAAATGAAGGTAACTACCTAAGCAAAACCGCACAACATTAAAGCCCTGTTTGAATGTAACCATGTGGGTAGATTACATATGGTTGTGCGAAATATGAACTCATTAATAAAATTGCATTTAGAAGTGTTAAATGTGACATTTAAGCCTATATGTGAGAGTGGATTTTGACAATATTCTCATGGTAATTAGCACATTTGTAAGTTTTATTAAACATATAGGTTACAAATAATTTTTGTTTCAGTAAAATGTCAACATCTATATTTCAGTGTATTGACAGGACCTGGTTTACACTGAAATACAGTCACTGAAATCATGTTCAGTGATAATACTTAAAAAAAAAAAAAATTGAACTTACCTACAAATATGCAAATCATCATGCTTAACGATTCGCTTACTGCTGTACACAACTGTCCTCTCTCAGCAACACATATCAATCACAGGAGCAGTTAACTGTGCCACAGAAATGGAAGTGTATGAAAGTTTACAGAATTTTGTCATTTACAACACGGGTTAAACAAAGACCATTCGCTTTGCTTCCATACTGAGCTGTCCCCAGCACTGTATAATGTATTTGATTCTACTACAGTAAAACCCTGCTTGTTCTGTGATCTTTGTTATTTTAAACCAGTCGAGGTTCATCATCGTATATGCATTTTACAGTATGGTGACATGTCTTAGCCCAATAAAAAACCTTTTACTTTAAAACATTTACTCTGTTTAGTTGCTGTCTAGCTTCATGTGGCCTTTTGCTTCTCCAAAGTTCATCAGAGGGTCACCTCTGTAAGAGCAATTAACTCTGCAAATACATGAAGATGTTGGGTCTAAAAGTGAAAATTAGTGTTTAAGTGTGAAGGAAACAAATAGATTATGTCACCACAGAGAATGAATGATCTAATTTCAGTGTAAGAAAGGGAGTCTACCACATGACAATTTGTTGACATTGTTATTATTGGCTGATCCTATTCATTAAATCTATGACAAGCTGCTGTCACTTTTATATATTTAGGTACAGAACATTTCACCGTGCATGTGAAGTGGTAAAAGACACATTTTAAGACAACTGCATATCTTATGATTGGGAAATTGCACAACATTTTTTTTTTTTCTTTGACTGCACCCAAACCACATCATGTGGTCCTTAGACGTCATCTCTGCATACAGTATGGTCTCATTACAGCTCCATTGCCAATTATCGACTCTAAACTAAATAAACACTTATGCAAGTCTATTTTAGTGTCAACCCATCACACCATCTACGTTTCATTGCTTCCGATAACAAACAGCTTGAATTCCTTCCATGGGATTTCCATCTGGATGAGTATCTTTTGAATATCTGTGAAGCTGAACTGACAGCAGTTTTCACAGTAGCAACTTGTCAATACATCTAAAGGATGTTCACATTTCCCGGCAGTGCAAGCTCTGTGATCATATTTTCCACCATTTTGTTGCCGTGCTTTTCAAATAAAACCCCTAGCCCCTTCTCTGTTGGCCATTTGTGCTCTGTTCACTGTCAGTAAACGCAGCATGTTATGGACTCCTGGAGAGTATTGGATTTTAATTGCGCTGTGCCCAGGGTGACACAGGTATTAAACAAAAATAGGCGCATGTGTGCAAACACAGACACGGTTATACAGATTCACATGCACTCTGCATTACCCTTTAGGTCTTGCAGTATTTTCAATGAAACCAATGCCAAACACTATTACACAGAAACACACATGCATCAAGTAGCAACATGCACATTGCGTGAGCAACATTTAGATGCAAACCATGCCCATCTGATATGAAAGATGTGGTTTTAATTGTGCCACGATGGAATTTCTTTCTTGAAAGAAAATTTCCGCATTTACATTTGATATGATTTATCGTCACAATCTTGAGTGACAACTTTGTGGTTTTGCTATCAATTAACGTCAACTGTTCACCACCACCTTCCAAGATATGAATAATGTGTTCCAGAAAACTGGTATTACAAGAGAGCAAACAGCATGACTAATAAACAGTTCTGCATTTGGTTCGTGAATCACACAGAACAGTCAATTCAACTGTCGTATAACTGTTAGACCGTTGAAGGTTCTTTGGTTGGATCAAGGTCACTCAGATGGGTAGTTCTATCAGCACCCCCGTTCAGGAACTGTCAGGGGAGTGACTCTCCTATCAGCAAGACGGGCTGTCCAGTTATGCTCAAAGTCTGCTGTCAGTCCACATAAACACGCACATATACACACACACACACACACCCTAGCACTAAAGTACAGAACCCCACAAACAGACCCACACAGGAAAGGACTCAGATATACTACACACATTAATAACCTCACTGCTGTCACTCAGAGAGAGGGGCTTTCAGACTTAGGCTTGTGTTGGTCAGAAGGCAGCAAGAAGGGGAACAGAGAAGACGGACATAGAGATAAAAAGAGGAAAATGGTTAAAAGTGCCAACTTACCCAATGTTTCCAGGCTGACACAGACAGCTGGGGAATTTTTATTTGCTTTTATTATCAAGGACGACTTGGATGGAGGAAAATAATGCTTTGAGTCTGATGACAAAGGTCTCTTGTTGTTCTTTACAACTCTGTTATTGCTGCTCTTGCAATCACTGCAGTGACTTATGTGACTCAGTGTGAAATACAATGTGATAAAACATTAGCTAAGTATACACATGAGAATTAGTCACAATATGAACCAATCCAGATGATCAAATGTTCTTTTTTTACACACACAATTTGTTTGTAGAGATTTATGCTACTTTACATGTGTAATCAGAAGCATTGCCCTAACTATAAAATAAGCTTTAACTGTCACATTTTATGTTTTACCTTGTGGCTTTTTGTCCCCACATTGGAGGTGGGTCCCTGTATTATAACTCTGTAGCTTTGTGCCCCGACAATGTAGTTAATATTTCTACACACACTCACACATATAAATATATACTATTTTTTTCTGAAACACATTATTTGCACACAGATTGTTTTTTATGATGGCATCCTCAAGGTTTTTCCCATTTCATTTTTGAACGTGTGCAAGTAGAATAAGACTCCTTTCTATCTCTCTGTTCTGCATCATCCTGTGTGTTCACCTGCATCATTGCATGATTATCAGTTTAGTAGCTGTCATGAACATCGTCACAACTGTAGAGACATCTCCTTTCATCAGTATTCCTCTTCACTTGCCTGCACTTGCTTTGCCATAGTGAGTTGGTATCTGTAGGAATTTGCTGCTGTGGAAAGGAATGACAGGTGACGAACATAGATACCCTGTTTCAAGAACCTCCCACACTGATCAGATAATACCATATTACTAGAATATCTAAGTTAGTAACTTAAAGAAAAAGTCTAACGGACATATTTTGAGACAAATTGAACATATAAATGGGCGCTGTGCCTTTATCATACTCATTGTGTAATGTCACACACTTGTCCATTCTCTTGATATGTCTGTCCTCTCCTCTGCTCTGCTCTTTTATCATATGCATGCCAGTACATGTTGACTTCATTCAGATGCAGAGGACGATACGATTGACGCATTTACTCACTCAACATTTTTATGTCATGTGTATCAAATGCAGCTATACACTTTGCAGTTGCACCTCAAGTATTACCACTTTAGTTTATTTCAAATAGCACCAATGGGCATTTTTACATTATCAATGGATCAAATTATTATGAGTAATGTAAAAGGGGTCACCTATAGTGGTGAACACATGGAATATTATGAACCACTCAACTCTACAGAGCATTAGTCTTTTGGTTCACTCTCAGTACTCTTATCAACCTGATTTCCAACCTTGGTGGGCAGCTATTTTCAGTGGAAAAAGTCTGATAAATCCACTGTATGCTACCTACACAGTATCAAACAGCAGACAGACATGGTTAGCTAACAGGTGAACATAATAGAGCTGATAAAAAGCCAGATATGTTCTCATAAATTGCTGAGGACCAAAACAGAGCTAAAATAAGAGCAAATGTTGGACTTGAGACAGCCATAAATGCCAATGTTGCTCTGTGTCTTCTGGGTGTGTGTTTGTGAACACATTAGGCATTATTCTTTCAGTATTCTTCTGCTGCCTCTGAGTGGCAAAAAACTCAATTAATTCAACTTTAAAGTGTAGAATTTTAAAATTTCCTGCTATGGTGCCTCCAGTGGGAGTATCAAAAAAGATGCTGTTGCAGACAGCAACACATGTCCATAGATCCAACCAAGGAATTACTGAGAGGAACGAGCCAAAAGCAACACTTACTGCACCAGTTTTCACAAGTAATGCCAAAATTTTCCTACCTAAAATTTATCTGATTACAGTCATTTTAAAGATACGATAATTGCATTAAAACTCTACATGTAGTGGCTGTAAGTCTTTTTCTCTTTTAGATAAGAAGCGCGTCACGGACCTGGCTTCTAACTCACTCACCAACCTACGCATTCATGTTTAGCAAACTGCAGACTCTCCACAGGGGGAGCTGTTTTGTCAAACAGGTTTCACAAGTGTGTGTGAACCTGCAGTTCCAAACTGCTGCCCTGAAACTGCCGCTCTGTAGTCGTATGATATTGGATGGTCAGGTGCTTCACATCAATGACAGTGTGTGTCCTTGTTTACTCTATTGACTCACACTCCCACACACATCCACAGACATTCACACACACACTTACACACATACCATTGTCCCTCCAAAGACTCTCACATGCTACGCACAGCTGAAGGTCAAGTTGGTCAAGTTGATTTCTTTGATCTCAGACTTAGAGTGATAATTTGTCCTAGACTGAGGTTCAGTACAGTACATGTTGTTCTCTGTGCTCTGGGTTCCAAACTGCACCAGGGACAAGACTCTGGTATGAAGAATTTTCCAGTTCCAGATGCATTTATGTGTAAATTGGTCCTAAATCTGGCCCTGCCAAATTTGTGGTGAAATCGTCTGAATAGCTCTCTTGCTCTTAATTGCTTCCCATAGGACACTTAAAACAGCTAAATATGCATTATCATCACATCCTCTTGTGCATGTTCGTACATGTGTACGCTGTTCTGAATTGGTTGCACAGAGCTCTCATCTGTCATGGCCATGCCTTCTCCTGAGTATCCTCTCTTGCACCTTTGTGCCAGGCTTTCAAAGACCACTACACTATGTCCCTCTACTGAACAATTTGTAATAGTACTGAAATGACGTGATAAAGGATGGGTTATGTTTCCCTTCATCTTAGTGTCTGTGGAAAAGCTCTGCAAGCAGTGGTGGAAAGAGTACTATTTGTGTTACTAAGAAGTACTGAAATAATTGCCTCAATAAAAGAAAAAAAAAAACAGCTGCTTGTCTTAAAAAGTAGTAGTACTGCTTTATGACACTTAACACACTAAAATGTTTATACGCTGTAAACAATGGATCCATCCGTGTTACTAAATCACTTACTAATGCTTGAAGAACTTCTGGATTAGAAAACTGTGAAAAATCCCTTTGACTGATTAGACCCTATGACCACTGACCTTCCAGATATTACCAAACAAAAGTGTAAAAATTCCTTTGGCTGGTGTTTTTCCTTCCTTTCTTTCTAAACAAGCTGGCAACCCCAAAATGTGTTCTTCTAAATGGTCTATAATTTATATTGTTACACATTAGTGAATGTTTTTTTTATTAGAATTAGTAAACCCATTAAAAATGGAGCTTAATAGAATGTGGCATCTAGACTATAGCCATTTCATTATGAATTTCCATTTTTCTAATTCAGTGATGCTGTCTAAAGTGATTAGTTTTCCTTCTAAGAAACATCTTTTTTACACTCCCTTACAAGGAAAGTGGATAATAACAAAGACTTCTTGATTTAAATGTAACAGTACAGTATAGGCTACACAATAATTCTTGTAATGATTTTAGAATAAACTAAGATTACAAGAATGTAAAAAAAAAACCATTCAGTTGCAGCAATGAGAATACTTAGTTTAACTTGGCACTTCCCAGCATGCACAGGATGTTGTGTTTATGGCAACAATGAATTGATTTCTTCACAGATTCTGTTATATTTGTTCTGTCATCTCGCCACATGTTTGAGCAGGAATCTGGGCACGGCATAATGTGGGCGCTTTACAATTCAGATGCAATGGTGGGATTCATTGTAATCCTGATACTGAAGACGGATTTGACTGAAAAGAAAACCTCTGATCAAAATGTAAGGCGTGTCTGGACAGATTCCCAAGACACTGGGATTGCTCTGGAATTTTCTGTGACTGACTACTGTACTTTGTGACAAACGTCCTTGTGAACAACAGCATTGGTTCATGTGGTCACCTTTGTGTGGTGTTCTTTTTTTCTGTGAGCAGACATCGTACTGTTTCAAGCAATATTTGTCTTTACACGCCAACACAATCTGTCGACCACCGCTGACATTCCTACACCTCTATTTGGATTTACACACTCTGTTTCCTCCCCCTCTCTTGTTTTCTACTCTGTCCTAAATTCTCTGACAGGAAATGTTTTACTCTATTTGACTTTGAACAGTCAGCAGAGACACAGACAAATTTTTCATTTTTCATTTTTTTCCCTTTCACTGTCAATGCTCCAAGGGACTACTACAATACTATTTGTATTTTTCATCTTTCCAAGTTTCAGCAGTATGGGAGCACATGATGAGTAGAGGAAATTATACAGCAAACAAGGTCAAGGCAGCATGAAGGTGAAACACACAGCGGGCTGCACAGAGAGACTTGTTAACACTAACCACTGAGAGCTGCCCCTCTCTCCTAAGTATTTTAAAGGGTTCTGGTTGATTTGGAAGTGGCTTTGGTGCTTTATGTAAAGCCACTGCCCTCTAATGTTCTGTAATGAAAGCACAGCAACATCCACTAGAAGCTGTAAACCCCTGCAGTGAAACTTGCTTGTTATATTTAGTGATGTTCAAAAGAAAGATTTTTTTTCGCCAGCCAAATTTTTCAAACTCATCTCTGTCTGAGATGCGCGCTGGATTGGAAAGACCAAGATTGAAAACATACTTCCCCAAGATAAAATCTGCTGCCAGTTGACTTTCTGGGGAGTTGCTACACTTCCACAGTGTTTTGAAGAGCGCTCTAGTTTGATAGCATGTCTGCTTGAAAGGTTTTTAAAAGTTTGCCCAGCCATGCTTGTCAGCAGTACCCGGGTGTCATTCAAGAGAATCTTTAGACCAGTACTCAATCCCATATGTTCTGTTTGTTTTGGATAATTCAGACATTTAGCTCTTAACTTAGCATGCCTAATGCACAAATGTTTATTTAATGAACAATCATATTTCATAATTTACTTCTCACTCTGTCTAGCTGATGTCTGTTTCTGGAAACCTCATTTGATGATTCAGTTCAAAAGAGTCAGTCAGTTTATTCTAAAAGTTACGGCAGACTTATTGCAGTTTACTCACTTCCTGTGACGGTTAGTGAGCCATGTATACTACCACTCACTGTCTGCCTCTCTATGGTTATTGCATCAGAGGAATGAACGAGCACGGAGTAGTGAGATGGGCCCCAGAGGGAAAAAAAGGTACTAATGGGGCCTTAATGAAAATCTCTAGTCTGCTCATTAATGTAGAAATATACACACGTCCTGCACATGGGCAGGGAAGGGAAACAAGACTCAACGCGTCCACACACACACAGGCACCAAAAAACAGATGGTTCTGTCACATCACCTCCCTATTATGCTCTCCTTTTATCTCCTCCCTCTTCTGTCACTTAATTCTGTTTTTTCATTCTAATAGCGAAGAAAACAAATTATAGTTTGTCATTATCAGTTTCTCTGCATTAATACTCAGACAAGCTACGTTGGTGTGCCGTAATGTTCTCTCTGTAACCATCCAGGTAAATTACTCTGGGCTGGTTGTTTTCTTGCCAGATCTTTTCTTCTTCTACAAGTAATTGATTCCATTAAGCCAGGCATGCTGGAGGAATTTATCATGCTGATTAGTGTGGCGCAGGTTGTTGGGATGGAGGTTTGGAGATCATGGAGCGAGGTGGCAAAAAAAAAGAAAGAAAAAGAAAACACAGGGCTAATTTGTCGCATATCTTCACAGTCAGATACCATAATGATTTCTATCTTTGTTGGACTGTAGTAGTGACCGAACTGAAGCCGCACCAGATCCTCTGCGGTCAGGACAAGCAACTCCAGCATTCCCACATAACACTAACAGGGTTACCATCCATGCAGGAAGGCAGTTATAAGTTTAGAAGACAAATATGGCATTATTTAGTTCTGGGTGTGTTTAGCTTATACAGGCTTTAAACAAGTTTGGACACCTGCATCCTCTTGAGTGACCTCAAATCCAGAGCTATGTTTGACTCTGGTCAAATCGGGCCAGCTTTTCTACAGTGTGATGGGTCCATCTGGTGGACAAATCAAAAACTGTGTGACCTGGTAATACTTAAAGGACAGGTTCACAATTTCTCAGTGTCTTAAAGCAATCGTCAAATACAGTCCATATGTACACAGAAACAATTTATGCTTGCTGTAACAATTCCTCCCCTCAATACTACCCTAAAGAGATTTTTTCCAAATGTGCTGTGATTATGGGGGTCCTGACTCCGGTACCAAAAATCTCTGGTACTTTTCAGGGAAGATGGTAAGGAACAAATAAATAAATAACTATTAATCAATGACTGGTTAAATAGTAGTCTTGACTTGAAAAATGTAATCGTTTCCTTTTTATCAAATGTATGAATCCAGAATGAGTTATGTGGGGTAAGAGGTTCTACATATTATTACCTCAAAACAAAAAAAGCATGTTTGTCCAAAGGAGAATTTGCAAAAGACTATCTTGCATCTACCTATAGATGCATGAGATGGATGACACATTGTCCAAATACAGTGGTGGAGACTGCTCTCTAACACATTGCCCCAAAGCTTCCCATAGGTAGTAAGTTTACATTAGATAGAGATCTTCATCATTCATCTTCAGCATTTTCATTCTGCAGTGACCCATTGTGCTGTTATGTTTGTTATGTTTCTCCACTTGTTTAATGCCTTTCTTTTTTTAAAAACATATTGTGGGTGGTTTGTGAATAACACATTGACTTCTTCCTTGTTTTCACAAGCTTCATTTCTAACAGCTGCAATACAGTTATTACAGCTCAACGGTGAGGCAAAGGTTTTTGCAAATGCAAATTAGCTTAACTCCACACTAAACTAAATCTCTGAAAAACTTTGCAAACTCTAAATGATGATGTTGTTCCTTCCTTGTACAGCTTTATCTCCTATAACTATAATTTGCATGAAGGTGCATAACTGGTCATTTCTGTGGGCATGTTACTGTTGGATATCTCTCCACTCATTTCACCAAAAATTCATTGTCATCAGGTGGGATGTGTGATGCAGTTTGGTTCACTGATGATGAGGTATGTATGTGCATTCCCATATGTGAGAGAGAGCAAGAAAGAGAGTGGAAAGCAAAAGGTGTTTGTGTATGAACATAAAGCACCCGTTTCCACGGAAACAGGTGCTGTGAATTGTACAGTGTGTTGTCTGACATGACATCCTGAGAATCAGCTTGGCTTGGCTTGGAATGGTGCATACGCATAAACATAAATAAACAAATTCTTACACTCATACATAATTTTGTTAACTTTTTTTCTGCTGTTTTATTTTTATACAACGAATACATCAGCAAGTAATGGAAATATGCTCAAAGGTATGGCCTTCAAACACACTGCCTCATGTATTATAGATGACAGCTCTTGATGCGCGCAAAGATGACACCCTTTATCATCAGTTACAAAGCATACAGGTGCATGCACATATCTGAGGGCAGACGCACTTGGGTACATAAATATTCACAGTCAAATGTATGTGTAAATGACTGATGATTGCTCTAAATTTGAGTAATACATTTGTGCATATCTGTGAAATTAAATGTTTGATTTATGTCTGAATTTTAGAAATTCTAATATTTCTTCACATAGTTGAAACTGTAACATGAGGGTGTCCTGGTGGCTTGGTTGTTTAAGATGCAAACCCGACTGCAACGTCCCCAGTTTAGAGCCTAAGCGGGGACCTTTGTTGCATGTCAGCCCTGTCTCTCTCTCTTCCTTTGTATTTCCTGCCTGTATCTCTACTGTCTCTATCCAATAAAGGCAATAATTCCATAATACTAGTCAGATTTGATTAATGTACAGCAAGCACTAGTTCAGAATCAAGTTCAAATACACAGATTACTCTGTGCCACACTTTCATTGTGAATATCAATCTTGAACTGTCTGTTTAATGTAAGATCATTGTTATTGGCTTTTCATCCGTTATTATCCAAAGTGTAACTGTTTTTACATACTGTACAGACATAACAATTGAAAGTGCCCTCAAGTTTTTAAGAAATATAGTTATTGACTGCAAAAATGTGTTCCAAACAGATTATGTCTTCTTTGAGAAACCATCTAAACGTTTTCCCATGAATAATTGAAGTCTCTTGTTTGTGTTTTCAATATGTTGTGTCTTGTCCCAGTGCCTGAGAGAGAATATAGCAACTTAAAGCTGCATGAATCACTACGGGGCAGAAAACATCTAAACAAGCTGGAAGACATGCAGCCACCATATCCAAGGTTTATAGACTTAAGTTGTTATGGCTTATGCATTTGCAAACATCTAGCAGACCCAGAGAGACATTAGTGTTCATTGTGATGTTTATTTTTACCTAACGAATTGAAGTCGAACACTCTCCTTCTAGCTCTGATTTGGTCTCCACCACCTCATAGTCATACCAAAGCAGTGTTTGGTCTTGTGCTAGTAGTACAAGGTGGATATGGATATTTCAGCACTGTGAGAGATACCTTTCTCGTGCCAAAGAGTCATTTGATTCAGTGTTGTTTTTAGCACCATGCTACTTTTTTTAGCCCTACTACACCAAGTATATTTTATTTCTCAAAGTCAATATATTTCTAAAAGTGGCAATTAAACAACCCCTAAGATGTTATATTTGGCTGCATCCCAAAGAGCTCCTCAGCAGAGAGTTAAGGGTCTAGTCATTATGAATTCATGGCACTAACTATCTCTCCACCTTTCCTGATTCCGTTTTACTTCTCCCTTTTATGCAAATATAATCTTCCATTCTGTTGCTGTCTCTGTATCTCTGTGTCAAGTGCTGCTTCATTAATATTTTATGCGACTTAGGATAATGATGCACTTAGACTTTGTGTGTGTGTGTGTGTGTGTGTGTGTGTGAGTGAGTCGGTATGTGTGTGCATGCAGGTGTAGGTGGATTCGTGTTTAGTGGGAGAGGTGTGGGTGGCGGAGGTGGGGTGGGTACTCCAGCAGTTCTATGATTTAAAGTTACAAACCGTGCTGTGCTGAATTTAGGATGCACCACCAGAGGCCAGTAAGCAACAGAGCACTGACAGGGTGATTTGTACAAACATGTATGTAGATATATGAGCATATGTACAAAATAGTACATTATTAATATACTTGAAGGGTATTTGTACAACATATTACAGTCATCTATCATTGATTAGCTGCTTCCATTTTATGGTCGAGATGAATTGCAGTAGAGATACAATGAGGTTTTTCTTCATAGCATTCCCATGGTTTCATTTTCATTTCCAAGCCGATGAATGATTTATTAGATGATGGCTGTTATTCTCAAATCAAAATCTCGCTTCATTAGCTTGAATGTTATTTCGTTTGGCTTCATGAGAGTCCATTAAATGTTCACTGAAGTGTGAAAGTAGACAGTGTAATGGAAATGTCAGTTTTTTGCAAACACCTTTTCTGTGTTAACACAAGAACAATATCAGTCATCATAACAAGCCTCATTCCACAGATTTATTGTGCCATAACTCTCTACAAAGGACTCCTCAATCTAAAAAGGAAAATTATGTCAGTGTTTACCAAATAGGTTTGCACAGAATAAACTCTGTTTATCATGAGAGCACCATGTATCAGCAGACAGGAACATTTGGATGTGTGTCAGTCCGCAGAAATATATTTCTTTGATCTAGTTTCACTTAGCAGAATGTAGATATTACAGCTGGGACATCAAACTGACAGCTGCAGTGCTTCTGTTTGTGGTTCTACTGTTGACATGCAATATAAGACAAGTCTAAGGACTATTTAAGGACTTAGGCTTACAGCTGTGGCTAACAATGTCAAATGTGGCACAACTGTTACAAAACAAAATGCATATTTTCTGCAGTAATTGCAGGTATTGCTGTTACTGTTACTGATTTCACCTGAAATCCTAAAAATTACCAAGAGGAATGTATGATCCACTTTGGTTCACTGACAAGGAAATATTCAAATATTTAAAAAGATGTTTTGTTTTGACAGTGCACATCTATACTCACACCATCTGCATATATAACTTAACTTCACATACCAACATTTTCATACTCTTTCAGGGATTTTGAGTCTCTTCCTCTTTGCATCTCTTCTACCGTGATATCAAGTTTATTTTTGGCCTTTCCTGCATGAATGGATGATGGGATGTGTTTTGACAGAATTTATTATAAGACATTATATATTAATATATTATTTTCTAACAGATCCTGTTTCATTACACATACTGCTATTTCTCACTAATGCACCAGTGTCCGTGAAAACCTTTACAAAGCTAGCTGCACTCTCACCTTATGCCTTATGCACACATGAACAAACTATTGCATGCAGTACACACAAATACACACACAAAGTAGGTCACCTTGATGTGTGACGCTGAGCTCAGCTGGTGCATCTGTGTGTGTGTGTGTGTGTGTGTGTGTGTGTGTGTGTGTGTTTATGCACCTTTGTGTATTGTGTTTTGTCCTCTTATGTTCCTCTCTGTGTCCTCATGGCCCCAGAGAGAGTCTAGTCATTAGACTGGCTGTAAGTCACTTAGCTCAAACTCTAATTCAATTGCAAGACCTGAAGTCAGATGCACTTACAGTCATGTTTGCATTCACATTGATACACGTTGCACAAGGCTAAAAGAGCTGAGCATCCACAGATGCCATATAGTGATATCAGACAGTGAGTGAGAACATGATAGGTGGTGGGGGTGTAAATAAATAAGCATGGGCTGTCATCATGCAGATCCTTGTGTGCATTTATATAAAGGGCATGAGTCCAAAAATCTATCATCAGTGATTAACAGACCACTGCACATGGAGTATTACCTCTATCTATGGACTGTCATGGGGTTAAATGAACACCCATGAACCATCTAAATAAACTGATGAGTCCTTCAGCTCAAAAACCTTGAACACAACAGGGAAGGACGAGACAAGGCCAATTCCATACCAGGGTACAGGATTTACACACAGATAAAGACATGGACACACACACACTGGCTCCATGTGCACACAAACTAATCTGCCTCTCTCCAGCCACATGGGTCACATACTCTTTAATTGGGCTTTTTCCTCTTTTGGTTGCATCTACCAGTGTTCCAGTGTTGTGTCCCTCTAACCTGCTTTAATGGTGTATCTAATAAAACTATAAAGCTGTTTTAATTATAACTTAATCATTCATTAAATTATCATTTAAAATGCAGGCCTCTGGTGACAAACAGGATTAATACATTGTACTGTACACAGTGTCTATTCAGATGAGTTGAGCAAGGACAACTTTCTTTTGAAGTACTTCATTGCCTTGAATGTATCCTTTGTCCTCTTTCCTCGTGGGAGTATTATGGCACACAGGACTAAATACAAAGAGACATCCATGCACTTACAGTAAACTGGCTTTACTGTTTCCAGTCTGGCTCAGAGAGCATCCAGCCAATATATGGTCACAAGATACCACTCAAATCTTATCTAATTTATGTTTCGCTTATTACTTTAGCCCTTGCATTTAGTTTGCTGACTCCATTAAGCCAAAAGGCTTTGAAAATGGAACAATGAAAGCCAATCTGCTGAAACTGGCTTACACAGACATAGGCTTTCTGTGTAGATGGTTATTTTAGTTTCCAAATGGAATTAACCACAAAGTGATGTGCCTTCTTACACAAAAATACAAATCTGCATTGGCAGGAGAAATAATCTTTAAAACCTTCTTTTTCTCATTTGTGTTCGGTTGTCATTAAATGTCCATCACTTGGAGAGAGATAGAAAGGGGAGTGGGTGTTAGTATATGCCATGACCTGAGGAAAAGGTCGAGCCAAGCCACAAATGAAAACGCAGCCTGATGCATCGGACCAAGCTGCGTTTGGCCCAACCCCAAATGACTACCGTGAGAGGAAACGATGATGACGACAGCGCGTAAATCGGCAGCTGGAACCAGGAGGTGCCCTGGTTGCGCGGTTTGAACGGTGAACACAAGCGCTTGCCAGCGCGTTACCCGGAGGCTCCAAAACCAAGGAACCGAAAAGCTTTGGTTACGCGTGTGTTCCCATTTGGATCGAAGAAGGATGTTGCCCACTGTTTCTTTCATCATCTCCACTGTCTGATTTTTTTCAGGGATGCGACGCATGTTGTTCTATTCTCACATCTTTGCTGCGCGCTAAACTTTACAGGCCAATGAGTCCGATTTGACCAATTAAAAGTGCCAAAAGAGACGCAGAAGTTCATTCACTGAAAATGTCAACGACGCACCTCAGCTCCCCGGCGCCCAACCAGAGCTACCTTTCCACGGCCACCTACGAGAAGACAGACCCCGCGGGGGTGGCGAGGCAAATTCGCCTGATGCTTTTCGGCTTGTGCGTAACGATCGCTGCCGCTACCTTTGTCGGAGGTGTGTATTCGCTGCTTTCTCTCCTCCGGATGAGGAGAAAAACCTCCCTGTGTCTCATTGTAGCTTCCATGTCGGTGGACGACCTACTCAGCGTGGTCCCTCTCTCCTTGTTCATGCTCCTACAGTGGGAGACAGATGGAAGTGGAGGGTCGAGCAGCCTCTGCACTTTATCTGGACTTCTGTACGTGTTCCAGGGTGTTTCTAGCAATATGAAGGCTTGCCTTATAGCAGCCTACACTTTTTATGTCACCAAGAGATTTGGAGTGCTTCAATCTGTCCGCCGGCCCCTAAGAGTGATGTGGGCTATTGCCGGTGTGTGGGCGGTTAGCCTGACCGTCAGTGTGTTACCTTTGTGCGGATGGGGCAGCTTTACGCCAGCCTCTCTCGGGTGTTTCCCAGAGAGCGACAGTTTTTACATCCTGCTGCTTTTCTCTTTATACTCCCTGTGTTTCTGCGGTTTGTTATTTTTCTTTATCCCCCTCACCTACCAGCTGCTGTGCTCCAGAGAGCCCCAGAGGACTTTACTGTACCCGAGCTATTTGGAGATGGCGAGAGGATTGAGTGGCTCCGCTCCCCTCTGTGATCTCCAGTCATTTTCCCGGGACAGCCTGAACAAAAGTTTCGATGCCTACAACGAGCTGAGCCCAAGTTCATGTGGGACAGAGCTCAGGGAGAAAGAGGACAGCTGTCTGTCCCCAGTGTCTGTCAACGGGCAGAGGACAGCTGCTGTCGAGGACACACCGGTGGTGTTTGCACAAAAGCGCTTTTCCATGATCCTGGCGGTTGTCCGAGTTGTTTTGTGGATGCCAATGATGGTAAGCAGCGTGATTAAAGCAAGTTCTACAGAAGCTGAAGCCAACATAATAACTTCTCAAATTGCCGTGCCAAACCACTTAATCTAATAGGCTTGAAATTATTTCCCCCTTTTTTGGAAAACACTTGACATCCAGAAGTTGAGTTATGTTTGTACTTATTTCCAACTTCATTCCAGATCTTTTAATGTAGAATTTGTTTTAACGTTATCTCCTGAGGGTGGTGTGCTCTATTATGCACTGACAGCTGGCAGCTTTTCCTACCAAATTCATGAGGGTGCAATCCAAACATTGTACTTATTTTTTAAGAAAAATACGATTTCAAGACTGAATCGTGAAGTAAAATGATTTTAACCTAAACCTCCTGTTCGTGTCCAGTTAAACTCACCCCACTTTTTTAAAGTTCTTAATGTAGAAGATAATTAGAACTAGACTGCTTGAGTCAACCAAAATGCACTCTACTTAAAAGAATCATAAAGTTGTCTTGCCAGCAAAGAGCTGTTACCAGAAAAGTGGTTGACAGTCATAGAAATTCATGTGTGGGCCTTTATTATAGCAAACATCCCCAAACAGAACCACCATTTCTGTTGTAGTTTGTGTATATAGGTTCTGAGCTGTAAGAGTTTCTTATATGTTGATAAAAGTAACAGAACATGGGATCTTAAGGCACAGTATATGTCCTTTATTCTCTGAAAATCATTTCATTTGATGAAAGAAAAGAAAGAAACTTGCTTTCATGCAACTTTGAGAAACAGAATTTTACAAAATATATCCCATTCATTAATAGTCTGTTATCTTGAAAGGTTTGAAACCATTTAGACATCACATAATAGTTTCTGGTCTCATTCAATTCACTGATGATTAATAAACTAGCAGTCTGTGCTAGTGTTCTATTGAATTAACATTCCCTGAGAACAGTAGTTGGCCAGTTTTAGTCAACACCTACAGGGCAGCATTCGTTGAGCTGCCTTGTAAAATACTGTACATGATTGCCACACAGTAAGTAAGTGCTGCTGCTACAACATTTGTTCTTGTTGCCCAGTCAAAAAAAAAAAAAGTGATAAATGCTGTGCAGCCAGCTGACAATGATGGACAAACAGAGTTGGCATTCCAAACTTGCAACACTGAAAATGGGCAAAAGCACTGGATATGATTAATGCAGAAAATGTAAGAAATACACACAATACAACGTAACAAGAAACTTCACAATTATTTTTTAATGATTTATCTTTTTGTGGACGTGATTTATTTTTTTCTGTTTTGGTTTCTATGAAACAAAAGTCCAAACAAACATGCCCTCACTACAATGGTTTCTCTTTACATAATTATTATTGGTATCTGTGCATTAACTGGTGCATCAATTTCTTAGAAAGCTGTAGAGGTCAGTATCAACATATTGCTGAACTTGTTGCTAGGCCACAATGATTGAGCTACTTCTAAAGCAACACTTTCATTTTCTAATTGGATGGAAAATTATACATCTATACATTTATTTTCAATGTAGTACACCCATACAGAGTGCAAGAGTGCAACTCTTTTATTGTGCTACGTTTTGGCTTAAAACATGTTTGAATAACAAAACAATAGAATATCAAAAGCAAAAAAGCCCAGTATGGGTGAAAGATCTTTGTAATGTCGTTCCATTCATGCGTTTCCCTCCCCCACTTCCTCGTGCATGTTGAATCACTGACTCCTCAGTGAATTAATTTCTCCTTCCTTTCATTCACAGACTTTGGTGCTGGTGCGCCATGCACTGAATGCACGTAGCTCATCCCTGGAGACTTTGAGCTTCTTCCTCACTCTGCTTGCCCCAGCGGCCACTCCGTTATTCGTGCTGTCTGAGCGCTGGATCCACATGCCATGTGGCTGCTTCATTAACTGCAAACGGGATCCAACACAAGAGCCCTCAGGTAAACCAGTGCCAGTAGAGAAATTTACCAACAATCAAGTTTCCACATAATGAACCTCTGAACAAGTTGTTGTTGTTGTTGTTGTTGTTGTTGTTGTTTGGAGGGTACTTCGTTTGTTTTTTGACATGATGGTGCAAAATTATTATTCTCAAAACACTTTTTTCCCCACAGTGATGAAAAGAAGATTTGAATTCAACCTTTCCTTCCAACAAGGCTATGGAGTGTACAAGTTGTCACATGCCACCATGTCTCATAACAGTCCGCCCCTAGAGAAGCCTGCCTATCACAGCCTCTTTAACTGTGACTTCCCTAACACCCGCCTTGATGCACTAGAAAGTGGTGGGCTCTCCAACCTGGGGCCTGATTTTGATTTCAGCACCACCTGCCCTGTGGACAGCTCCTCTCATGCAGACCTTCTTTTAGAAGCCGTGGCCGGAGGAGGAGAGGCGCTGGCTGATTGTCCTTCACTCCCACATGTGAACCACGGAGATGACGGTGACTTCCGCTGTGTCCCTTCGCTGGCTTCTCATCACCTGGAGCAGGATCACAATCTCGGCGACACATCGTCTGTGTTCGAGGGGACGGAGAGGAGGCTGTCACACGAGGAGTGTCGGAAAATCGAGCTGACAGACTGGGAGTGGTGCAGGAGTAAATCAGAGAGAACACCCAGACAGGTACACCACTGTCCAGAGTAGTCACTTTATTAGCCTGATGCTAAATTATCAAATTAAGTCACTTGCATCTGTCATTCTGTGGTTTATGGCTGGCATTATTTGATTTTCCACACTCACACTCTATTGCTTTTCCTAAACTAGTCAAACAACTGCTGCATTTGCATTCAACATATGGTGATTCACTCTAGAGATGATCATTTAGGAGTGATTAGTGTCTCGGGACTATAAAACGGATTGGATTTTCAATCTCCCTTTCTGTGTTTACATTCTGTTCAAAAGGAAATTAACTCCTGTTTATTGCAGTGCACCTGTACAGAGATAAAGAGACACACAGCTGGTGGACTAGGATGCAGCCTTTACATAACAAGGCTCGAAAGAAGTGTGTGCATATTTGTGCACTGTTTTGAATGTCTGTCTGACTTTCTGTTTGTTGGTCTGTGTTGCTGTGGGGTTTTTTCCGCATCTGTAAATATGCCTCTCTATAATCAAGCTGACAGACTGGGAGCTGTGCATGTGATTTAGATAAAATGGTTAAAATCCTCTCTCCCTTAGCTTCTCCTCTCCTCTCTCTGCATATCTTTGTTTGTGGTGAGCCTCGATGGATGCTGATTAATAGAGCAATTGAAGATACTATCAGCAAGATACTATCAGCAGCCTAGCATTTTAGTAACAAATGTCAGCCTGTCTTTCAAAACCAAATATTCATTTAATGCTGCTCCACAGACCTCCTAAAATCAGACTGGCTCTCAAGGCTCAGTTCCATTCATTGATTTCAGCTTGTGGTTTTGGGGGGGGGGGGGGTTAAAGGTGGTGTTTACAGTTTCAAGATCAGTATTAATGAGATTCATCCACTGAAGGCTATCTCCCTCAGGTGTGTTTGTGTGCATAGCTGTGATTTGGTACAAAATGAAAAAATCAGCAAAATCAATTTTTTTTTCATGTTTCAGTTCAAGTCCAGTCAAACACACATTTCTGTATTTCGATGTGCATGTAGTGTAGTGCTGTCCGCCTGCCAAGATCCAGAGATGTGCTCATAAATGTATTATTTGCTCAGTCACTCAATAGTTGCTCTATCCAGCAGATGCAAAGTCAAATAGCACAAAGTCTAAACAATGCAGCTGAAGACAGTTTGCTACAGGCACATGAAGCACTAGGCACAAATCCATTTTTAATCCATTTCTTTCTTTGTGGTTGACAGCCTGTGCTCTTGTAATACCAGAAGCTTAACTCTCTGTGTTTTGCTGGACCCAATTGTATTGTTAAACAAGGACAAAACAGTAAAGGCTTAATGATTAATGTATCCTGGCCTTAGAAATACCAGACACAGATGAGAGGACAGCCTCACTCTGGTCCAGAGAAACAGCAGACCAGCCACAGGCATTACCTCTGAAACTGACAGCACAGTAAATGTGACTTTTAGAGCGATAACAGAGCTTGTTCTAAACTCACAAAACTAACCGAGACGTGAATGGATGAGGAAGCATGCGTGCAAACATGTGCACGCACATCCACACATCCACTCCACACTTTATCTCTGTCTCTCTTCTTCCTCTCTGTCTCTGCTCTACTTATAGGTCTGAAATGTTTTGGTTTGAAAATCACCAGAGGGTGGAAAATCCATGGAGCATGTATCTACTGCTTGGCTTTGCCACTCACTTTGCATCACGTATAAGTCTGAGATGCTCACAGCTGTCTTGTATGTGTGTACATATGTGTGTGTGTGTGTGTGTGTGTGTGTGTGTGTGTGTCCTACTTCTCAGTTTCCTCATAGAAAACTCTACACAAACATATCCAGCAACCTTCCAGCTGTGCACTATAAGACACAAAAACCCAAATTAGCTCACAAACACATACATACATGTACAGTATACATGTTCACATAAACAACAGATGAAAGCCAAGCCTGAATAATATGTGATTTACAGCATTTCCTCCTGGCTGTGTTTTGTTCCTCGTTAGCAGGCTAGATGTCATTACCCAGCGTCTGTCCTCTTTACTGTCAGCCCTTCTGGCCTTCAGCATCCACAGGGAGAGGTGGAATTAGAGCTTAAAGACATCTTTACCCTCTCTGTGACTTTATACTCTCTGTTAGCAAGCCCAGAGCTGGCGGCGCATTCACAAGCCCTCACCCAGAGGGGAAATAGAGATCTAATGTGCATTCAGATGTAAAGCACTGAAACCCAGTCAACCTTCTGAGAGCACACCAAAACTTCAAATACATGTTGTCCTCACCACTAAAGCTACAAGGTGGAGAATGAAAAAACAATTGATTTCGAATGGACAGGAAAATAACATGAACAGAATCAATATACTGCAAACATGCAAACAGTACTGTTGCTTATCTGAAAGAGATGAACTATATGTTGACATTTTAACTCGTAGAATATTGTAGGGCCATAACTAAAGATTATTTTCATCACTGATTATCACCATTGATTCCTTGATTATTCCCTGATTGATTAGTTTTTTGATCCATAAATGTTTAGAAAATGTGAAAAAGAAAATTGATCACTGTTTTGTGACATCCTCAAATGCCCAAACCCAAAGAGTTTAGTCAATGAAGGACTAAAGAAACTAGAAACTTGGAAATATACTTATCTAGTTGAAAACTAATCCACTTATCATTGCTCTATAGGTACAAAATAGTATACAGCCATGCTAGGAGCTCCCATGTGATTGTGCTTAGCATGCTAACATGTTTATAATGGCAATGCTAACACACTGATGTTTTGCAGTTATAATGTTTGCCATTTTAATTATCTTTGTTTAGCATGCTAACATTTGGTAATTAGCATCGAACACAAAGTACAGCTGAAGCTGATGGGACTGATGTCGAAAGCAGACCACTAAAGTAAACAAAAATCAGTAGGATTCATCCTTTGGGGAGCAGGAGTGTCCGTACAAAAGTTTCATTGGAATCTATTAAAATTAGATATTTCTGTCTGGACCAAAGTAGCTCACTGATATTGCCGTCTTTATGCCACTAAGGCAATCCTGTAAATGCAATGCACAATAGAAATATTAGCATTCATGTCACGCAGTCTTATGTATCAAACAAATCTAGAGAATTGCAACACTGCATGTAATAAAAACAACTAAGTAATATGAATATACCAGGAATACAAACACGCATCCATCAAGGCACTTCCCACATCGATGGGTTCTGAGAATTATTTGAATTACTTGACAATGTGTTTTCAGCTCAACGCTCTCTCTCTCTCCCTTCCTCTGTGTCTCTCTCTCTTCACAATGATGCATAGACAATGACAGGAAAATCAGACAGAGTCAGGGAGGACAAGAGATTGACATCCTCTTTGTTTCCATTGTGCGTCATAGTCACAATCAGATCATTACATTGAACTAATCTAAATAATTTAGAAGGCTTAATGAGACCTGCCACAGTCCCACCACTGTTGCACCACAGGATGCTTCTCCTTTCCCCTGCAAGCGATATGCATTTCTCAAACACATCATGTTGACAGAGGTTCACTTTGATGTTTTGCGTGGTAAATTAATCTCTGTGAAAACAATATATAAATATGACTGGAAAACATGAAATATGATTAAAAGTTTGAGTTATATAAATGAGGTCCAGTAATTGGAAAAAGATGGCAAACTGGTATGAAACCCATAAGAAATCTGATTGATGCTTTATGCACTGAAATTATATTATTCATATTACTTGAATGAAGTGAATCTGATAACGGCCAAACAGCTTATAGATCATGCTTCCATCTTTTTGCTGCGTAGCTGAAAG
The DNA here is from genome assembly GCA_946959425.1 of Argyrosomus regius. Taxonomy (NCBI): domain Eukaryota; kingdom Metazoa; phylum Chordata; class Actinopteri; family Sciaenidae; genus Argyrosomus; species Argyrosomus regius. The sequence goes on from OX336889.1 coordinate 10,940,339, forward strand.
GTCCCTGGTAGCGTCTCACATCTCATTTTAACAGCAACAGCAACAGAGTGCTGTTGACAGGGCTCTTACATGTAAGCCTCATTAACTTGATTCTGAAATGGTTGGTCAACACATTCATCTCCCTGCCCTTGACATCATGGACACAATCTAAGCTCAATTAGTTTAGAGAAAAAGGAGTGAGATGCAAATGGACCTTGTAAGCTTTGTACTCAATAACATAATGAGCAGCCAAGATGGAATTGAGTAATATGCATTAAAGTATTCGCAAGTGATAAGACACGTTTATACAAATAAATAAATAAAGATGTTGTGCAAGCTGTTGACTGAATATATTTTTTGCTCTTTTCTTTGGTGTTTCTGTGCAGCGGTCATCTGGTGGTCTGTCAATCCCCCTGTGCGCCTTTCAGGGCACTGTATCTCTGCAAGCACCCACAGGGAAGACCCTCTCTCTTTCCACCTATGAAGTCAGCAGTGACGGACTCAAAATCTCCCCCAACAATGCCAAGAAGGTAGTAACCCTCACTGAAGTCTCTTTCCTGTTATATTCAAGCAATTGGTTTTACATTTTGGGAAACATACGTATAGTTTTCTTGCTGAGAGTTAAATGAAAACATTGATCAGTCTCATGTCTGTACATTAAGTATGAAGCTAGAGCCTGGAAACTGTACTGTTACTGTAGCTTGGCTTAATAAAAGACTTTAGGCTAGTCTTTAGAGATGTTGGTAGGTGGTTTTTTGAGCTTTGGACAGAGGAAGGCCAGTTGTTTCCCTCTGCTTCCAGTTTTTATGTTAAGCCAAGCTAATCTCTGTCTGGCTCTAGCCTCAATTGTAATACTAATCCTTTAGTAACTGAAATTATAACAATTACAATGAAAAACTAATCTCAAATTCCCCACTGGCATCTGGGAGCAAAGATTAATTGGTTGGAATGATTTTATGAATTAGCTTGGTTTGGGACATGAACTAAGATAAGACATGTTTTATACACAATATCCCATACTGTTTATGAGTAACTAACTAAATCTCCCTCTGATTCAAAGGTGGAAGTGTATCGCTCCAAATCAGTTGGCCACGAGCCCAATGCAGACGACCCAGCATCAGGAGGCCAGGCTGGAGACGTGAATGTCAGCAGTGTAGGGATGGGCATGGAGATCGGAATGGGGATGGGTATAGGAGCTGGTGTGGGGGACACTAACGTCAAAATCCACCTTGAGGTTCTGGAGATCTGTGACAACGAGGAGGCCATGGACAGCGTATCCATCATCTCCAACATCAGTCAGTCCTCCACCCACGCCCGCTCGCCGTCGCTGCGGTACTCGCGAAGGGAGAACCGCTTTGTCTCCTGCGACCTGGGCGAGACGGCCTCCTACTCTCTGCTCATTCCCAGCGGTGGCAACCCAGAGGCAGAGACCATCAATATCACTATACCTGACACTGTGGAGGCTCACCGGCTGAACAGCCGACGGCAGACGCAGGAGAGCTCTGGATATCGTGAGGAGATACAGCTGCTCAATGAGGCTTACAGAAAGCAAGCTGGGGAGAGAGAAGAGTGACACACACATATAGGATAACAAGAAGGTGTCTCTCAGGAGGAGGTTGAAAGAGCACCTCTGACAGCAAAGGCTGAAAGACAAATTTCCTAATCATTACACACTTATTTCTCTCTAATAGAACTGACAGGTGACCCAAATAGAGAGCTTAAGACTGTTATAATAGTCTGTTTGAATACTCTTGTACTTCCTCTTCAGATAGCACTATGAGAACACATGCATCACCTGTCTGTAGAGTCTAGAGATAGATTAGTATGTAAAGGAAGACGGATAGTACACTGGGAGAAAGAGAGATAGAGCCAAAGGAAAGGGGAGGGTAGAGAAGAGAAACAGTATTCAAGCATCAGTATTCCTTGCGAGACTGTCACCATATGGCTGTCTGTCATCATAAAATAGATACAGCAAAAGAGAAATTCACTTAGACGTGGAAAAGGAAGAGGCCAAAGTCTGGTCACATGTCTGATATGAAGCTGCTTCTGTAGACTACGTCACTGGTGACTCAGCTGTGAGGGGAGGGGTCACCTGACCCGTGTGTCTGACTCATCTCAGTGTGTGCTGTTGTGCATTTTTGTGTGTGAGAAGTAGCCTTGCCCATAAGGATGAGGGTATACGTATGAGACGTCAGCCACCAAAATGTATTCATACTGTATGTTTCCCTTATACAAAAGTGTTTATTCTGCATATATTTATTTTAGTTACAAAGTGTTTTACTTAGTGTCCATTTATGTATCACACAATAAACCTTATACTATCAAATGAGAGGAGAGGCCACTAGCCATGCTGACAAATCTAAAACAGGTGGAGGGAAAACAGAATAGAGAGGCAAGCATTTGTGGGAGAGCGCAAGTGATTTTTGAAGACGAGGTCGAGGGGATACTTATGCAGAGCAGTTCTCTGCCTTGTGGACATTCAGTGCAATTTAAATGAGTGACAGTGTGCATATTTTACTACAGTATAGGCAGCATATGAATGTACATTCCAGAGCCACTTTGGGGAATCATCTCTCTGCCTGCTCAGTTCACTGCCCATCCAATCAGTGAGCTACCAGGGCCTCTCACTTTCTATCAAATTCATGCATAAATTCAGGACTGGAATAGAATTTACATATAGTATTGTGTTTCAGTACTGTTTTGAATGGTTACATGGACATGTGAACATCTATCAGAAGCATATAAATCTTTATTCTCTTTCACAGCTTTTATCAGTATATCCATCCCTTATATGCACATTTACATGTACATGTGTGTATACAATGGCAGTAACATAGTAAAATCAGTATTTCAGAGTAACTTTAGAATCTATATTTATTTAGGTTTGTTTTATGATGGTGTCTTTTCTATGTTATCTGTTTGGTTGCTTGATCTTCAACACATCAGCACCACTGTGGACTTCATTTGCAGGCTTTTTGAATTGTCCTTTAGCAAGCCCCTTCCATCAGCTGCGACATGTTCCATCCCCCTGAAGAATGTTGTCATTAAAGATTCATACCAGAAAATTGCCTCCAACAGGATTGCAATGCATTTCTATTCCGAGTGCTCCTGGGCAAAATGTAAAAGAAAATAATGTACAGGCATATGAATCATAATGAATGTGAAGTTGTATTTAGTGTCAAGCATATCAGCTGTTAATGGTGCCAAAGGTTTACAGCTGAGCACAGCTTCATCTCTGTAGCCTAACAGAGTGGAAGTGATTTGATCATCTGCTTGTTCTCACTTTTAAACAGGACTAGCGTTCAGCTTCTGGTCAAGCGCTCTCATAAAACATTGTGATCAATAAACTGTTACTTGCCTTGTTTGTGAGAAATGGATAATTGCACATTGGCTGTACAAGCGTTTGCATGTTTTAGTCGTTCACATCAACCATCTGGACTGATTCTGTGACACACTAACTACTCAAATGGGTTTTCTCTATTAGAATAAAAGCAAATAAAGAGCAATAATTAACTACTTAAGAAGGCTGCCCTAGATAGTAGCAGCCATCATTGGTTATTGTACCCCATAGGATGACAGTAATGTGACTAATCTACAGCGGCTATGATATTTTTATTGTGTTCTTATCAGTGTTTCAGGATGTTTTTCGCATATTCATTATATTTCCACCCTGTGTGTACTTGCAGACATTTAGATGTTGTCTACGTGGAAGGAGAGCAGAGGCAGAGAGGATCAGACAAAAATGGAGAAAAGGGCATGCGCCAGAAAAAAAAGTAAAAGTAAAATAATATAAAAATTGTAATTATCAAAGGCCTTGCAGTTATTCCTAATGTTTTATCTTTTCTCTCTGATCCAAGGACTTTCACCTCCCACTCACAACCTCTGATTATGCTGAAGCAATACGGTGCAGGTAAGCCCGCATAGAAATGTAACATCAATGACACTGCTTGAGACCTCTCATTCAACACGTGCCATCAATGAGTACAAGGGTATTTCTGAGACCATAAGCCAGGAAAGGAGAAAAAAAACAATAATGTTAAAACATGACTCATTTCATCTGAGGTTTTTCATCCTGGTTAAATGATTCATTAGGGTCAGAGATCATTTGTATGCATCACAGGTAGCCCTGAGGGTATAAAAACAAGGTGTGCAGAATAGTACATGAGCAACAGTGCTGAGAGGAGTAGGGGGAGGGGGTTAGTAGCATACGAAACAGTCCCCTTTCCCCTCCTATACTTGTTTCCACAGTCCTCCATTGCTCAAAAGCCTTTTTTTCCCTCTCCTGCTTCATTCTCAGCATGTTTCTTAGACTTTCTTCCCCTTGTTTATCGCTATTCCCCTGCATTGCTTACTCTCCGACTCTGACTGCAGCTCATTTTCAATCCCTCACCTGTTCCCTTCAGAGCTGCCTGCTGAGATGATTGATAGTGCTCGTATTTCTAAAATAATGACACAGATAAAAGTATTGGCAGCTGAGGTGAAAGCCTGTGGGGCACTCTTAATTCAAACAAACAAAGTTGAGCTGATCGCGGATTTCTTTTTATTTTTCAAGTTGAGCTCAAAGATGAAGCTGAATACATTTCTGTCAAAGGTGAATATTTAAAAAGAAACAGCCAGATATGGATTTGTTGTGAGAGAGGTGATGAAAACAAATGCCTTAACAGAAACCCCATAATAATAAATTCATATAAACCAGTAACAATAATTTATTTAATCACAGCTCCTGGAACGATCTTCTTCTATTGTAGCTGTGTGGTTGTCTTTTTGCACAGCTGTCTTTCCTTAATTACAAAATGGTTGATGACACCGTGAATGAGGACACGCCGCACACATTTTCATTTCACAGTTTATTAACTGAAACCTATCACATCCTCAAATGTATCATTGCTATGATGAGTAGAGTGTGCGAAGAGAAGTTAATTTAAAAGTGGAGATATTTCATGACAGCGATACAGAGCTTGAGGGTGGGATCTACTCTGCAACCTCTCATGAGCATCACGCACGAACCCCATGAATGACTCCCTCACAACTTTCATCCCTCTTCTAATCTCTTGTCCCTGCCATGTGTTTTATGGCGCTAATTGGGTGGATGTTGCTTTTATTTTGTAAGACAAAGGCAGAAAGAGATAGAGGGAGAGGAGAAAAATAGAGAGAGAAGAGAAACACATCTTTGGCTCATTCAATATTTCAGCTTATTTAAAACAAGAGAATGCTCAGTACAATCCAATTAGATATTGGCTTTAAGTGTGAACATTCAAAAAACAAACAATCGGTGAAGGGTGAAGAATAGAAATGAGAAAACAGCGTAATTGGAAACCACCATATAATTCAGAAATAAGAACAAAGAAACATCAGTTATTGATTGAAAAGAATCACTGGCTTCAGTATGGCCATGGCCATGTTGTGTTCAGCCTTGTGTACTAATTGTTAATGTCATCAATCTAGTGTATTTTCAGTCTGAGGGGTGAGAGATTTATTAAACTTAGTTTTAGTAACAGTAGTATTAGGCTGCAGCCTTTTTACACATGTGAGGTAAACACTTTGAATCTGCCTAGACAATGTCTAGACGATATTCACCACAATGCCCATGATACTGTAGAGCCAGAACCCTTGAGGTGATACAGTCTATAGCAGTCATGGTAGATCTTTTTCATTTGGCTATAACCTTTAAGGCCCAGACAACAGGTCATTCCCTGATGTTCTGTTGAGCTGGGAGCAGGATGTTACAGGAGTTGCATTGACAGCACAGACTGCCTCTGTCTGTGCATATATTAGAGCTTGAGGATGTTGTTTTAAAAATTTTTGTTTTTTGCCCAATCCTTGCGTCTTCAAGGACTCAAAATGGATTTACGCCTTATGACTATTGACTATAAGTACAAGATAGATTAGGTTCCAAGGGTGAATGTGGATGTCAGGAGTTAGAGTCTGGGGAAGGAATAGCCAGAGGTTCCCTACATTTTGTTTTTTCTTCTTGTCTGATTAACCATGTGCAGAAATCAAACAGGCACAGTAGCATTATAAAATAAGTCAGATCAATATGACTGATAGAAAAAACATGTTAAGTGAACAGAATAAAAATATAATCCAAAAATAAAAAAATAAAAATAATTAAAAAAAATATGATAGATCATGATTAGTCAGTTCGCAGTTACATAAAGAGCACATTATAGTTACAGCACATAAACCCCTCATTACAAATATGAATGGACATTTGAGAGTTCAGCGGTGCAAAAACCACCGACACTGTTGTACAGAGATGTGGAAAAAAATGAGCTTGCCAGATGAGTCATCCACCGTATTCTGGATATGGGGCAAGTGCATGTGTGGCATATACCAAGAGAACGTAGGCCTGAATGTTTGACCCTTATAAAGACATTATCCAGTGACTCTGTGATGCTGTGGGGGTCTTTTTCTGGCATGATTTGAGTCGGCTTGTCCTCTTAGTAGGAAAAATCACTATAAAATCAATACAAAGTTGGAGCAGTGTCTTCCCCGATCTATAGGGCCAAGGGGTCAGGGAATGGTTTGATAAGTATTAAAATTATGTGAAATCATATGTTATGACCTTCACAGTCACCAGATCTCAATCATAACCGAACACCTATGGGATATTTTGGACAGACCTGTCAGACAGCGCTCTCCATCACCATCATTAAAACACCAAAAGAGGGAATATCTTTTGGATATATCTGTTTGAAGAATGGTGTTCCATTCCTCCAGAGTTTCAGAGACGAGTAGAATAAATGCCAAGGCACATTGAAACTTCTCTGGCTGCACATGATGGCACAACACCTTACTAAGACATTTCATGTTGGGGTTTCCTTTAATTTGTTACCTGTCTGTAGCTTTCCTGTGACATAAAATAAAATGCATAATCTGATTGACGTGTACAGAAACCACCGACCAAAATATTTATAGAACATATGAGCCAATCAATTAGAGAACCTTAATATTAGCCATTTTAGCTAACTACACATATTTATTAGGTTTCCATCACCGTGTTAGCAGTCAGCTAACTACATTCACTACGATGTTTAGTAATGGCATTTTTATGTGCTTTTATTCCATATAAAATGTTTACAATGTTTACAACATTGGGACAGGGTAAAGTGACACCAGTTACTAGTCCCTTACTTTGTTTAAATCAACGCTGCAATATCTGTGTGTAGACATGTGATTTTACTACTATCACCATTTAAAATATTGTAGTATATCCTATTTATTTAGTATGTTCACAGCTATACAGTTACACTTCTATTCTACTAGAGTATATGTATAGAACATTTATTATTATTATTATATAGAACACATATTTTTATATTCTATTTAGTACGTTTTTATATTTATATTTTGTATTTTTATATAATTTACCTGAAAATTTTATAATATTGTATTATTTCTTTAGCTTATATCTTCATGTGTTACGCTTAGTGCTCTAAATGCTGAGCTGACCGGTTCCTCTCGTCCAACACATTTCATTGCCATGACAAATAAACCTGAAACTTGTAAAACCGCTTTTATATTTGATGATTGAAATACATTTTTGCTGCGGTTTTGTATTTGTAGCGGTTTCACCATGTGGCATTGATAAGTTTACTTGGGCCTAAATAAACTGCATGAATTCATCAGTATTGTGAACAAGCTGAGAAATGTGTGTGTGTGTGTGTGTGTGTGTGTGTGTGTGAGGAGGAGGGAGAGAGGCAACAACCAATCACAGAGCGCAACGACAATATCATGCAACTCAATAACATGACGTCACATACTGTGCGACATGCCGGATAAAAACGCTTTTGACAGCAGCGCCTGAATGTTGTTGTTGTTTTTAAGTTAAATACTGGACCACCATTTAAATTATACATGCAGCTATCAGGCTATGGATGGTTTGTAAGCCTAACTTGAGTCTCTGTTCCACAAATCCATCCAAAACATCTTGCAACGCCAGTTAAGCGACGTTAGCGTTAGCAAGTAGCTAACGTTACAACCACATTGCGTTTACCGGTTAACGGGCACTAACGGCTACGGCAGCATGAGTTATGGATACGGCGGTGGAGGTGGAAGGAGAGGCAGAAGAGGAGGTCGAGGAGGGTACAGGGATGGAAGCAGAGAGAGATGGGACAGAGGAGGTGGAGGTGGAGGAGGTTCGAGAGGACACAGTTCTGACTTTGACCAGGACCGAGGAGGAGGAGGAGGAGGAGGTGGACAACGGGACCGTCCTCCTCCACACCTGAAGGGCCGTGAGATTGGTCTGTGGTATGCAAGATACGGAGCCGTGAGGAGGAAACAGGCTGACCGGAGATCGGTATGGTTTGTGTGTTTGGTTGTCTGTCTATTAGAAACAGAGAGCAGGAGCTCCGACACAGATATGAGGGACACTGAACGTAGTTAGCTCTGGACAGCAAAGTGACAAGATTATTTAACTGGTTATTTAAGTCTGCTGTATGTCCTGGATGATGCTTGCTGATCTGTTTTTTTAAGGAGGGTCAGATTTGACAATGTGAAGATGTCCGGGGGCCAATACTAACATTTAAAAAACTTAAAAATAAATAATAAAAGTTACATACAAATGCACTGTTCTATAATTAAAAAAAAAAGAAATGGCAATGTAACCAAATCTAAGCCAATCAGGTGTGAACAAATCTAAAAAAACAGTTCTTCCTTTCTTTCACATCTGGAGTCAGATAACAAAGAATAAATTGTGTGCAATACGTTAAACTTGCATGAAGTTGATACAAATCTGAACCTCATGTTCATTCTAAACATGACTTATTATGAGTAATGCAAAGTCTGTTAACATTTAAGTTTAAAACGTATCACTCTTGCTCTTGTCTTTCACAAGATTCATTCAGAAAGTAATATTCTGTGTCAATATTCTGTGTGTATCTACAGGTAAATAACGTCCCTAGAGTTTAGCGCATTCAAATGCTTCGTTATGTCAACCAAAAAAAGCCAAATCTTCCAGCCATACAGTACCTGACAATCCTAGCAGGCCATAAATAATATATTATAAAAATGAAGCTTCAGGCCGCATGAAATCTGACCGCGTGTTATGATTGGCCCCCGGGCCGCACTTTGGACACGCCTGGTCTAAACAATAGACACACTGTCTTTGATTCATATTTATTTTTATGTTGTTGTCTGACGTCGTTATTTCAGGCAAAGTGGCCCAGCTCCACAATAAAACACCACACCTGCATCTGTTGATTTCATTTACTGTGTTTTGAATGGGAATTGAATGGGATTTCACAGTTTGAGTTTAAAAAATACATTTTGGTACAACCCAAGGAATCATGGGCTCAAACCAATCCCTGATGTCACATGTGGTTTGGTTAACCGTGAGTTTACAGCTCAACTTTCCCCTTTCTGTATATGTATGCAGCGGGCGGTGGTCCAAATGGATGAGGCCAGAGAGCAGCACATTACTAAGCTGCTAAACTCCGTCCAAAATGATCAGCCTGGTCCACAGAGAGACAGCTGGGACGCAAGAGCCTCTACATCTGGCAACTGGCAAACAGCTTCCAATAGAGGTGGTCATTGGTAAGAGCAGCTTTCAGAGCTTTTTCTTGCATGGTGTCATTTCTAGCTTACAGTAAAGAAAATAGGAACGCTTGCTAGGACCACAGTGCCTGGAGGGTCAGTTATTTTTCCAGCTGTGACTGCAGATTCAAATATGACTTGCATTAACACGTGACTGTCCTGTGATGCAGTTACTTTGATGGGGATGAGCCTGAAGAGGATAAACTGAAGGTCGAGGTCAAATCTGAGGAGGAAGAGGAGGAAGAAATGGGCCCAAAGAAAGCAACTCAAAAATCACAACGGTAACAATGCATGCTAAAAAAAAAGGTGTAACTTGCTCCAAAAATATAGTGTAATATTTAATGCCGCTCTGTGCTACAATCAGCGAACAAACCAATATGGTCTGGTGACCCATTTTATTGTGGATATTTACAAACTTTAATGTTTTTGTTTAGTTACTTCTCCTCGGCAGTCGTCAAAGACGAGCCTCCAGATACGTGGGATGATGAAGAAGAGCAGCAGGAGGAGGAGGACAAGGAGGAGAAGGAGGATAAAGAGAAACTAAGGAGGAAAGACAGGGATCTGGAGTTCTTATTTCAGGAAGTAGTCCGAGACAGTTCACTGGATGAACGCTTAAAGAGAGAGCTGGGGAGCAAGAAATCAGATCCAAAATACAAAGAAATGCTGGTGAGTGATGTTGGTTCGTTTTGGTAGTGCCTTGATTGCATTTCTCTGACAATTTATTATGTTGAATTAAATACTTTAATCATATTCCTAAATATATCAAAATGTCCACTGCAACAGGCATTTATTTGATTCCCAATTTAATTGATATATTTTTTAAATAAGATGACATGATCAAAGTTATATGATAATTCTGAAAATTAAGCTGCTAAAGCAACACTAACTTTTAAAAGTGGTTGGCAGGCTGCCCACTCTGCATCAGCTTTTGGTTGCAGAAACTGAAAATGAGGCTGCCATTTTTAGTCACCTTATATTTAGAGCAGTTAAGGTACTATGCAGTTATATGTCAGCTTAGTAATGAAAATATGACATGAAGGTATGCACACCTGTGAATGCACCAATGCATGTGCAGCACTGACTGGTTATGATTCCCACTGTAAAAGCAATATTTAAATATCAGTAATGCAACTTTATTAAAAATTGAGTTTATTATTTATTTAATTTTGGCATGCACATTTTTCTGTTTGCTGTGTGTCCCCGATACGATACAATATTTAGACATTATTTTCTATATGTCATAAAGTGATGGTCACCGATGGCAACCAAAAAATTGGTTGTTAATTTCTCAAAATGGTTGCCAATGGCAACAGTTACCGCGGAGCCCTGCAAGAGTGGAGTATAAATAACAGTACAACAAAAGAATAATTGGGGATGATGCAGGGCAGAGCGTCTGTGCCTCGATAATTAACACGCGCCAGTTGGTTTGCAAGAATTTGTTGCTATGTTTGCTACTCTGAGATCTACAGGTCGACAGATGTTTATGTTTACAGCTCTACCCTAATACAAAATAAGGCTACTGGATTATTTCCAAATCACTACACCGAATCTGTGATTGTAGGAGTTAAATAAGAGATACTTCGGTATGTAAAAAGTTATAAACATAGAACATCTGCTCTTCATTTTATTCATGTTTACAAATGTTTGTTCATTTTTTTTTTCAGAAATTCAGGGAAAAACTACCATCATATGGGAAAAAAGAGGTACGTTTTTGATTTCATACAGTCTCAAAGCAAATACTCTCCTCCTCTTGAATCACACCATTTCTGGTAAAACTGAATTTCTCATTTTTTGCAAATTAGAAATATTATTATCCTCTATCATCGCCCTTTCCCTTCTCCTCATCTAATAATCCACTTACTCTCACCTCTGCTGCTTCCAAATTTTCGTCCTCAGGAGCTGGTCGAGCTGATCAACTCGAACCGTGTCCTGGTGGTGAGTGGGGAAACAGGGTGTGGAAAGACCACTCAAGTCACCCAATTCATCCTGGATGACTATATCAATAGAGGCGTGGGCTCGATGTGCCGTGTGGTCTGCACGCAGCCTCGTCGCATCAGTGCCATCTCGGTATGTTCGCTTTAGATTTTTCAGGTCTGACTGTGTTGGATTGTATGTTTCCTTGTGCATACTGAGGATAGATGTGCTTCCTAATTTAGACATTGCATATATCTTTTCCTGCATCGGTCATGTACATTTGATGGCGGTGTCTTCTTAAATGTTTCTGTATGTGTTCTTCCTCTCAGGTAGCAGAGCGTGTATCAGCAGAGAGGGCAGAAAGTGTAGGAAATGGAAATTCCTGTGGTTACCAAATCCGCCTGCAGAGGTAAGGGAGTCTTTTTAAGACATATATTGCATGAAATCTAAACATGTTGATAGCAGTTAAGGAATAAATGCTCTATTGGTGCTTGCAACCAATGCAAAGATGGCACTGTGACTGGCCATGCCATAACTTTGTGCCATTTAAGTAGCTGTCTCCAAAAAGTCGATAAGACGGCTGCAGGTCATTCAGAATGCTGCTGGAGTCCTGAGCGAGAGAATCAAAAAAATGGATTTTGAAATTCCACTATTGGTTTGTCAAGCACTGAGTGGTTTTGGGCCAAAATATATTTCTGATCTGCTGCTCGGTTATGAACAGTCTAGACCTCTCAGATGCTTACTGTCCCCAGAGTCAGAACTAAACACAGAAGTAGCATTCAGTTTTTATGCACGATATCTCTGGAACAAACTCAGAAAACTTGAGGTCTGCTCCAACTTTCACTCACTTAAAACATTTTTTTTTCTAAAAATGAAACTTTTAGACTATTTATTCATATCTTTCATTCATATATTAATGTTATTGAACTGTTTGGTTTGGCTTATTTTTCTTGTCTATTTTCTTTTCTTTTACTCTTTTTAAAATCCTATGTGTCTTCAATATTGTCTTTTTATATTGCCTTGACTTTGAATTGCCTCAGTGTTGAAAGGTGCTACACAAATAAACTTGACTTGTCTAAATAACATCTGGCCAAGGAAAGAGTAGAGTCACCATTGTTCATTGTTCATTCATTTCTTTTCAAATAAAAAGGTAGTTGCAGCTTGCAAAGAGCCTTCCTTTTTTCCCCTGAATCTGTCTGAGTCTTAGACTGATGGCAGTCTTCTGTGTTTCTGTCATCTTCTCAGATATTTACTAGTGATTGTGAAAGGTCTGGTGTTTTGTTTTCATGCATGGCTGTTTCCAAGGTTGAAGAAAACAACTGAGCTTGTTGTTGCTGGCTTTGTGGTTAGACTAAAGTTAGTGATGTTTTAAAGTACCTGATATTCCATAGGAGCTATAATTTTCATTTAAAAGGCATGAATCGTCTGTTTTGTTCCGGTTTCATTTTGTATTCATACACAAGGTCACATTTGACATAAACTGCATTTCCTGTTCCATTTATCAAGACTGTGTTCTTTGAGCTGAGTTAAGATGGAGAAAGGAAACATATGGGATGAATGAATACCACAGGAAATTAGTTTTTTGAAGGACAGGAGATATAAGGAATGATCATCTGAGACCATGCACATGGAAAGAAATGGACAAAGCTGGGGAGAAAAGCACTTGAGCGGAGAGCTACGCGAGACGAGAGGATGCAGCAATCTAAAATGAATTATGTACAATAGAGTACGAGAGGATGAGATGGATGCAGCAAAGGGGAGGACTCAGGTGTGATAGTAAGGGGGACTGATACAGGGGATGAGAAGTAAAAAGATGGACAGAAAAATGGTATCTCTGTCAACGGAATGGGACAAATAACGGTAAGGTGCTCGACTGAATTTAAGACCATTTCTGAATCTTTTAACGTGGTCCCCCCACCCCCCCCACCCTCCCCTTAGTATCACCAAGTTGCTGCAGTTGTGATTCATAGCACAAACAAAAAAGCAAAGCAATGTAAGAGCTAGACAATTTAGAAAGGGGCATCTTTTTAAGCTTGCTGCTTGCTGTCACTGCCTACTGTCCCTGATGGAGACCATGGGTGTCTCTCAGTGGGTATATGCAAAAGCTGGCAATTTGTTCCACAAGCTTTGTCTAACTTCTATTGATGCACCAGCTCCCCCACATAGCATCGAATATAAAAAAAAAAAAAAAACACTCCTGCTTCTTTTCTTGTGTTGGTCTCTCAGTGGGTTGTCAACTTCTTTAAAAAAAACTGAACACAAATTGGCCAGAAATCTTTGTCTTTGGCAACTTCAGTTACTTTTGCAGGGAAGCAGTGCATTCAGCTACACAACTCTGTCTCTGAGGACAGTCACTAAAAAAAAATAAATGTTCCTGCTGGTGCTGGTCTAGTGCAGCAAATGATGGGTGGTTATAATAAACATCAGATGAGAAACTGTTTAGAATAAATAAAGTTTATCTGACTCATAATTGAGCTGATTTGATTTGACTTTATGATCAAATATATTTATGAAATTTGTCTAGAGTCCTAAGGCAGGCAGTGTTTCACATAAATAACAAAGCACAACATTTAGCCGAACGACAAAACCAATACATCGGACCTCTTGAATAAGTGGCTGCAGTGCATCAAGTTAATCACTCCATTTAACATTCAGAGTTTAGTCCTCACAGGAGCACTGAGACCTTAGAAACCAAAACTCTATTTATTTAACAGTTTGACAGGCTGAGAAACAAAGGAGTTCCCCGAGCTCAGTGGAGCCTGTGGGATTGTAAATCTTCTCTTTGATGGCAAAAGCTGATAATCTTTCAGCTGTGAGATTTCCAAAATGTCACAAACAGCAGGAGACGGTGGAGAACTTATGTTTGGAGAACACACCTATCGATGACAGTAGTCCCTTTTTAGCTTATCTGCTCTGGTTGAATTTCAGAATTTCTATAGTTTTACTTATCACTGGTAAGTATTGTGCTGAATCAACGCCTACCTACACCTTTTAATCTCTTAAGGATCTGTACAAGAGAGTCTCAGCTGCAGTGCAGTCAGTTGTTCCACTATTCACTTAAAATAAAATGTGACTGGACTCTCCATAGGTGTATGGTTGATTTACCAACCAGGCAAAGCAAACAGAGCCCTGAAAGCTCAATGCTTACTCAGTTTCAACTGTTCTTTTTCTTTTTTTTTTTTTTGCAAACTGCAAGGCTTGTTCATTGAAATCTTGGAGATATGCATCATTAAAGTACAAAAGCAGCTGACCTGCTGAGAGCCTTAAGGTTGGTGCTGCTTTGTTCCCTTCCTACCTTGAGACTGTGTCTGAATCAGGGTCCCTGTGATTAAATGTAATTGCACGTTTGCGCTTACATTATATTTTGCATTATTTATGATTGCTCAAAATACTGCACAGCAAACATGCCCCCAGGTGGTATTGCAGAATAGAAAAAAGCTGTACATAGTACACAGAGAGTGTGAGGAATGGGGATTAATAGAGGCCCAGCAGCACGTATTTGCCCTGAGGCTCCTCAGCAGGTTAATCCAGCAGCAGTGCAAGGCCCCAAGCAAGCTTCTCCTTCAGTAGTTTGTTTCCATTTTATAATGAACAAGCTTGATATTAAGTTTATGCGTTAAAGTGCTGTCGCTGTTATCACCTTATTTTACTATTATTTATTATCTATAAGCTGTTATTATTATTATTATTGCTCATCTATAATCATTTTATCAGTAATGTTTAATTAGGCTCACTGTTTGTTTGATCACTGCTTTGGTTGTTTAATTTTTCACATGGTGTGTTTTTGATGTTGTGAAATATTTCATAACCCTGTTTCAAAAGTTTTATTTGCATTGTTGTTTGTGTTATTTCTCCTGAATGTCGCATTTATTAAATATCACGCTCACATCAATTATACAGTAAAGCGACTGCTGTGGTTCAGTTGTCGGCGATGTGTCATAAGAGAGGCAGCATCTGATTTGTTTGGGATTAAAATAAATGAGACGTCATTTCATGGTTGTTATTAACTGGAGAAACCTTTCATCACTGACTAATACTTATGCAAAGTATGATATAAAGATAATCAATACAAGTGGCTATTACAACCATTTACATCAATCTCAGATGTATTTGCACTCTAGGCATCAAGATCTTGCTCCTTTGAAATAATCTTTGAACAACCAACTTAAAAAAAAAAGAAAAATAAGATGTGTGTGTGTGGAATACTAAGATGGAAGGAATGTAGGAAAATTAACAGAAGAAGGTGAGATTCAGGTGACCTTTTTCTTCACTTTATTATGTACCGGTCTTAATTTGTGTCATTTGGGAAATGTAAAGTCATTTTTCATCTTTTTCTCCTCCCATTTCCTCAGCCGGTTACCACGGAGACAAGGTTCGGTCCTGTACTGTACAACAGGCATTATTCTTCAGTGGCTTCGCTCAGACCCGTGAGTCCCCCACCCGCCCCTACCATACCTGCTTCCTCATTCACATCACATCTTCTTCCAGCATTTCTTCTTCTCTGCTTTTCATTCCTATGCCTCCGTTCCAGCTGTCCTTCCTCCACTCTCTTATTCCCTCTGTGTCACTCTGTTTTATCCCCATTGATTTGTGGTTGATTCTACTGTCTGTGGAAGAAGCATTAGTATGGGTCCCCATTCTCATAGAGAGAGAAATGAAGGCACACACACACACACACACACACACACACACACACACACACACACACACACACACACACACATGCACAGTTTTGTTGACTCATCCTTGTATGCTCATCCTTGCATTCTGAGTGTCTTCAGAAAAAAACACAGAGACTAAGTGAGTGTGCCAGCTTTTCTTCTTGTCTTCCCTCATGCTCTTTCAGAATTGGCACGACTCTCGTTGGAGTCATTTTAGGACTACAGTTGTCTTGACAAAATGCTGCAACTTTTGTTGTTTACACAACAGGTGGCTCACAAGCTGACAGTCTGTATAGGTCTCAGCTTGTGTTTACACTTGTCAGTTTTTCCTTTTGTTTCCAGTGTGAGCCACCACATTAGTGATGCATTAACCTTTGCAGTCCCACAGACACTTTTGACTCATCTTTATGGAGTACTGCTGTACAGATAAGCAAAGAGTATTTTGTTAAGTTCTAGTTTAAGTCTTAGATTAGGTCCCATATTGTAGAAAGTGAGATTTCCATTTTTTTTATTATAAAGCAGGTCTAGGATTTAAATAAGCTGACATTGTGATGTCATAACTATACAGATACCGCCCTCAGCCACGCCCCCCAGCACAGCATGGCAGGCTGTTACAATCCATTACCTATCGTTGGCCTGATTGCGCTTCACTCAGAAAAAAAGTCAGCCCATCAGAAGAGAGGCTCATTAATATTTAAGAGTCAAAATGCAACAGAGAACACTGTGTTCTTGTTTGAGCTCCAGGGAGAAGAGTGAGAGAGGAGATGTAAAACTATAATGAGCTGTTTTTGGTTAATTAAAGCCGCACATATATCTTTGCGTGGATATCAAAACTTCAAATAAAACAATGGAAAAGTGTAAAATATGGGACCTTTTTAAACCCTAAAGATATCAAATATGTTCGACCTAATTACAAGGAAATCTGTGCATATAAAATGTATTATATGAAAGCAAAGTGACATTTTACTTTAGACAGTAAAGATAGGATGACAGCTTATGGAAAATGGAAAAGTAGTAGCAAATTTCTAGACCGACTCAATTTTAGCTAAGAATGCAAAAATAAAATAAATTCCATCTACACATCATGGTTCAACAATTGCGTAGTAAAATGTGGGAAAAAAAGCCATAATGGACACAGAATTGCCATTTTCCAGGCCTAGCTAGGACATGTAGCCACTTGACCTGAATCAACCGCAGACCCATTTTCCTTGTTTTTTTTGTGTCAGATTGTTGTCCAGTATCAGCCACCTGGTGTTGGACGAGATCCACGAGAGAAACCTGCAATCTGATGTTTTGCTCATCATTGTGAAGGAGCTACTCAACCTCCGAGACGACCTCAAGGTCATCCTCATGAGTGCCACACTCAACGCAGAGAAGTTCTCCAGATATTTTGGTATGCGGCCGCCACATGACAAACACAAGTCCTGCATTTGAATTGGTTCTTCCTTCTCATCTACCCCCTTTGTCTCTGTTTAGACAACTGTCCAGTGATCCACATCCCTGGTTTGACGTTCCCAGTGGAAGAATTCCTACTTGAGGACATTGTGGAGATGACCAGGTAGTATGACACTACTCTCAAACACACACACACACACACACACACAAAGGCGGTGACATCTAAACATGCATAGCCACAAATCCGAAAAATAAAAATGGAACAACTACATCCCTTTTGTTTTAATGTCTTATACTGTATAAACTGTTATGTGTGTCTACCAGGTATCGTCCTCAGAATCAGGACCGTCGCCCCACATGGAAGAGAGGCTTTTGGCAGGGACGCAACTCAAGACCTGAGAAGGAGGAGAAAGAGGCTGAATACAAGGAGAGCTGGCCTTGTTACGCACGCACACTACAGGGCAGGTGAGTTGGTGAGAACAGCCGGATAGATAAATTGGCAGAGTAGCTGCCAGGTTGATAAATGTGTTGTTTTGGGGGGAAATTGGAGTATTTGGCTTTGTGACATTCACAGTTTAGAATAAATAACTCCCCTTTCTTTGTGAATTTGAACTTCAGGTTGACACCAGAGCTAGATACAGAGCTGGTTGAGTGCTTTGGAACACTTGACCATTTGATAAATTTGTCAAGTAAATGCTGATTTATACATCTGCATTGAAGTGTCGTATTGTGCCTATGCCAAAGGTGGCTGCAGTGCCTTCTCAAGTATAAGAAAGACAGTGTTTTAGCTTATTTGCTCCTCTTAAAAAATATATCTGCGACTGCCACTTTGCACTCACTGAGTGCAGTTTTCCCTCCTGCTACAGCCTCAACATTTTTGAGCGAACCAGCTCCACTTACGATGTCATTCTCCTCTCAATAACACTCAGCAAACATTCTTTAGTACAGCTATTTGCACTGAAATCCCTTGTCTTTGCCAGCATTATTACTGCTCTGTGTCACAAAGTGAATGTGAGAGAATGAAAACACAATTAGATCTGGTGTACTGTACCTGTAGAAAGTGTATTCAATCCTGATCGCATGGCACCACAATCATCTCATGACAGTGCTACAATAGTCGATATGCAGGCAGAACTGTAGATCACTTCCTATGCTGTCTTCCTACATTGTATCCAAGGACAGTAAGCCCGAGTGCATTCAGTCTTAAGTGGCACATGTACTGTGCCCATATATAAGGATAGGTTCATACTTCTTCTTCTTAGAGAAAGATAGTTGATTGTTGAGTATTTGGCGACCTGGAAATGAATGAAAGCGTTCTCCAGAATGGACCTCACCTTTTAAAGCATTAGTCAGGAGCCCATAAAACAGATTTTTATTCTTGTGATCATGTTTTATTTGGAGTTTGATGTATGTGACGATATAATTGACAACCACTCATGGCCTGCAGTTAAAGCCAGGAAATAGAGATAATATAATAATATATAATAACAGAAAAAATTGTAGCGGTACTGTTTTAAAACTGTTGATCGTTTTTGTTCAAAAACATATTTAGCATCATACAGAATCACATCTGAAGAAACAAATACACAAATCTCTTGCAGTCATAATTCAGGGCTGACAACCAAAGCAACAACTGATGAAACGGTTGGAAACAGTTCTGTTGCCATGTTAAAGCATGGAAGATGGTGGCTTATTATTTTATTCATATCTGTGTGGCATGTTTTGCAGATACTCTGACAACACCATTCAAACGCTGGAGATGTTGGA
The DNA here is from genome assembly GCA_946959425.1 of Argyrosomus regius. Taxonomy (NCBI): domain Eukaryota; kingdom Metazoa; phylum Chordata; class Actinopteri; family Sciaenidae; genus Argyrosomus; species Argyrosomus regius. The sequence goes on from OX336889.1 coordinate 10,959,589, forward strand.
CAACGACGATAAGATTGACCTGGAGCTGATCCTGGCACTGATTCGCCATATTGTACTCAATGAAGAGGTGAGTTTAATTTTGTGTGTCTGGTTTCAGGGCAGCTGTGTGAGAGCGGCAAAATACTGTCTTGAATTTAATTTTTAATACTCAGAGATGAAAATGGGATCCCAGGACACCTGTTCTATGGGTCTGAGCAGAGTCAGTGAAACCTTTTATTGTATATTGTAACACTGTGTTCCTGGACGTGAAAATTTCTGGACATTTTGATCATAGACCGGCGGACGGAGCAGTAGTCCGTGTGGAAGATTGTCTTAGATTCATAAAAAATGTATAGTTGACACAGGCGTGGAAACTGACAAAAGGGGAGTACAGTACATTCTTAGGTAGAGCAGATGGAAGGAACAGGACGGCTAGCTTCCAAACACGCGGTGACATTAGATCAGAGGAAATAACACGGATCCTGGCAGCAGATCTGTGCTAATGAGTGATCAAACAGATGCTCTCCCAACGCACATCTATTCCCCCTTTTTTCTGATTCCAGTTACATTTCCTCGTTTTTATGTCAGCGTCATTACAGTTCTCATTTTAGACCTGAAGCATAATGTGAGATCAAACTTCATGTTGTGTCAAATGTTTTACTTTTTCAGTAGATCCAGTAACCCACAGCCTAACTTTACCCATATCAGGAGTTCTTAGTGCAGGCGGAATGATAGCGATGAGAGCAAACATTTTGAAACATGGCCACTATTTCAGTAACTTCCAGCATGTTTGTTTCTAGTCACAGAGTCACGTAGGCAGATGCCAACATGTGTGAAACTGAGTTGCACAATATCACAATCAATATCATTCTGTATAGCCTATTGAGGACAACTTGGGCCGACGCACTTTGCTCTCTCTCTCTTCTTGCATTTTTCCGAGTGAACTGGAACTAGTTTAACATATCCGTTAGTTTGTGGCTTTTGTTTGTGGAAAAACGTGCACGAGAGAAGAGAAGAGAAGAAGAAAGAGACGGGCCCAGAATGAGGAGTGACTAACACAGATAGACAGAATAATTATCCCTTCCCCTATGAAGCCGTATCTCTATCAGTCACGCCACCCTGAGCCAGTCGACCAGCAGCCGGCTGATTCCCCATGACGGCATTCTGAACTGACGATATGGGCCGTCTGCCAGGCTTTCGACTGTGATGATTGGTTAATTATGTCGCAGGGGTCTGTGATTAGACACCTAGGGGGTTGACATGCGGGCATTAATGAACGCCTGCTGGGTGTAACTATGTGTGTGTATGTGGGTGGTTTGATGTGTGTGTGTGTGCTAAATAGTAGGCCAACACTACAGAGCTTACTGTACTGTTACTTGATTTTCAGATGGAAATGACTGTATGCATGTGTGTGAACATGTGTTTCTGTCAGGTTGTAACTAGGCACAATGCCTGCATCTCTCCTCCTCTTGTCTCTTTCACACACACACACACACATACACTCACATACATAACACACACATACAGGGTGCCAGTGGTTGAGCTCTGGTAATAATAATTAGTTTTAATTAAAAGGCAGGAGTGCTGCGAGCCTAGGAGCTACGTTTTATGTCTTTTCTTCATCCTTCTTCCCCCTCAGGAAATAAATAGCTAGAGTCCTTTTTTTTCAAGAGTGGGTTATTTTATAGCAGCTTAATATTGCCCTGAGAATATTTTTTTTGTTTTAATGTCGGCCTTTGATGTGGTAAAATAACATTTTCCATAAACCTGTCCCCATTCATGATAACATGAAAGCTAGATTTTACTCAGGTTTCTGAAGTTTAGAGTTTTCTTAAGTTATTGTTAGCGTTATAGTTATCTGTGCCTTATTATCTGTCAGACTCTCTCAGCATGGTGCATGCTGTTCTAGACGGCCTTGCACAGTCTGATCTGCATGTGTGTGTCGTAAATTGCAGCCTTCATGTTTGTGTCAGAGTCACATAGTTACATATTTCTCACCACCCTTCGAGGCACCCTGTAGCTTTTGTTTATAACTCTTAATTACTTATGTGAGTAGTTAATCATTCTAGAGCTGATTATCAAACTTCACTACATTTTGAGTACTGACTGAAATGGCGGCGGTGAGTATTATTGGCATCAAAGTCCTGCTCAGGTTCTGTTTACTGATATTCTATGATCAGATATTTACTGCTTTAAATCAGAAATTAAGAGAACTTATTATATGTATCTGCAAGCATCTGTTGTAACCTGTAAATCTGTTTTAAATATTCTGTCTTGCAATCTAGTTCTGTTCTTTGTATTAATCTCTATCTTGTTATTTGCTACCATTTAAGCTTTCTGTATCGTATTTTAACATTGTCATGTTGTTTTTATGGAAGACGCCCAGAGTTTTTGTACATTAAGTGGTCAGCCTTTGTCAGACAGCTGATTTGCTCACACTGGAAGATGTCCAGCTCCATTAGCCGCCATCATCTGTTATCCTGCTGATGTTTTCTCAGCTTGCATTCGCGCGCGTCTCTATGTTTTCCATGCGACTAATTGGTTTTTCTTGTTTTGCTGCTTTGAGAGAATCAAGTCTATCCCTGTGGTAATGTGAAGCAGAAGCCTGTCCTGTCGATGTTGTTGTCATAATGATCTTGGCAGGCAGTGTTGGGGCCTATTGTGAGGCTGAATGTGGAGGTTGGGAGCTCAGGGCAAGTCGTCTCCATCTGCCTCGGATCAGCTCCTTCGAGGACACGGGCACCCTGTCCGCTTGGCTCAGTTGTTGCTGAAGCTCCTCCGGCTAATGGCTGTTTGTTTCTGTTGGCAGTTTGTCTCTTTTTTTCTACTCCTGCTGGTTTTTGTGTATTTCAGCTGCTAACTGTTGTGTCATATCTTTGTCTGACAGGAAGGAGCAATCTTGGTCTTCCTGCCTGGCTGGGACAACATCAGCAGTCTCAATGACCTGCTCATGGCTCAGCAGATGTTCAGATCAGGTACACAGCTGTCAGAAAATTCATCGTGTTTTATTCGCTGTGATAGACAATATCACATTTTTATAGAGCTATCAATGATTTATTGAGAACATACTCTGCAACTGAATAATGAGAATATTTAAAAAAATAGTTTCAGCTGTAGAAATGTGTTGTGAAAACGTATTAAACCTTCAGTATACGTACTGAGAACGAACTCTTCAGAGAAGCAGAAGAAATCTTGTACTCGGCAGTCAAACTTTTGAAATGAACAATATTTGCATATTCATAGATTCTGTAAAGAGGGCGAAGGAGTAGATGTAATTTTAGTTGAACTTTTTTGTGGAGAAAACATGTCAGACAGAAGTTATTATTTCAAGCACAGTCATGAAACATGACTGGAGGGGATCATTAAATCTATTGGGCTTCCTAAAATGGAATTGCTTGGCTTGACGTCACTCTGAATGAACAACGTCGATAAAGTATTATATATTTTTAGATATCATCGTGCCGCCTCGAGCACTTGCAGTTGTGTCTCATGTTGCCAAATGGTGTTGAGTTTTCTTTTTGTGCTTGCGTTTCAGAACGATTCGTTATCATCCCTTTGCATTCCCTCATGCCTACGGTTAATCAGACGCAGGTCAGCATTCTTCTGTTTCTCTCTTTGTCCGTCTCTGCGTCTGTCTGCGTCTTTATTCCCCTTTCAGTATCAGAAAAGTCCAATCTCATCTTTGTCTCTCACTCCTCTCAGGTCTTCAAAAGACCTCCTCCTGGAGTTAGAAAGATTGTGATTGCTACGAATATAGCTGAGACCAGGTATGTGTACGTGTGCTTATATGTGTTTAGGTTGTCCAGCCTTTGCTCTTTCACTCTCTTTTCAAATCTATTTTTGGCTTTTACTTTCTGGTAAGTTTGTGAAATATAGAAAACAAAAAGTGACGACAGTTTCAGCCGTGTGTTTGTGTATTGCTTTGAGTCCCAGTAATTAATACAAACAGCAGATTTGGAGCTAATTAGCATACATGTCTTGGATTCATTATGAACACTGTCATATTGGTTTGGGTGGAACAGACTGAGACGGTGACAGGCGATGTTTGTTAATGCATTCACAGAGCCTCGCACACACATGCCTGCACTCCCCTCACGTCACTCCGCTAAATATAGACTCTAAACCTACTGAAGGGCAAAATTTTTATTTTTACTTCTGAATGATTGTGTGTGTGTGTGTGTGTGTGTGTGTGTCTTTGCTAGGCTTTGTTGAAAGATTGCTTTGAAGTGTTCTTTCTGTCTGATTTGGTCTTTTTCCCCCTCCCTCTCTCTCCCCTCACAGCATCACCATAGATGACGTTGTTTTTGTGATAGATGGAGGCAAAATTAAGGAGACTAACTTTGACACCAACAACAACATCAGCACTATGATGGCCGAGTGGGTTAGCCTGGCCAATGCCAAACAGAGGAAAGGACGTGCCGGCAGGTGCGTATTTCTTTACACACGGGTATTTCTGGATATTTTTTATAATGAGGGCACGTTGTCTATTAGTGCCTCTGGGTATTTGATACTAATCTGGGAAGATTATTTTCCCTTCTATTTGTCATCTCAGCTTTCTGTCAGTCTTCTCCATCCATATGCTCCTTCCTGCCTTCCCATCTGTAAATACAGAGAAAGGCAAAGTGCAGTAACTCCCAGGTTGTTTCCAGTCTGTGACTCAAACTCTGACATCAAAGTGGAGCGAGGCCAATTAGCAGGAGCTACTTGCTGTGTGCAGTTTCATCCCATTGATTTTAGATTAAGCTTTTGTCACAGACTCATATAACACATAACCTTTTTTTCCTTTCCGCCCCCACTCTAATTCTTCTTTCTTCTTCTTCTTCTTCTTCTTCTTCTTCTTCTTCTTCTTCTTCTTCTTCTTCTTCTTCTTCGTCTTCTTCTTCTTCTGTGCATATGTCCAGAGTGTGTCCAGGGAAGTGCTATCATCTGTACAATGGTCTCAGGGCCAGTCTGCTGGATGCTTATCAACTACCTGAAATCATGAGGACGCCGCTGGAGGAGCTGTGCCTGCAGATCAAGGTTGAGTGTGTGTGCAGAGAAAGAGGGAGACAGACTGACAGAGAGAGACAAATAGGTGTTGGCTTGGGAGTTGAGTTGAGGACAAGATTGCTGTGAATGAGTTTTGTGAGTGCATTGGTCGGGGGGGGGGGGGTGTGTGAGGACAGTGCTGCTGTTTTTGGTCTTCGGCGTTGAATTACAGCCCCTCCTGCCTAATGAGAACTAAGGATGAACATTCTGGGCTGACTCATGCCCCGTGCTCTCCAGCTTTTTCTCTCTTTTGCCGACAACATAATCGCTCCTCTTCTGGGCCTTGTTCTCTTACAGTCGCTTTCTTCTTTCGTTGCTTTTTTTTTTTTCCCCTCTGCTTTTTTTTTTTTAACTCTCTTTTTAAATCCTCATACTCCACTCAGACATATTTCAACCCATGCTAATGGAACATTAAGCCAAAGTTCACTCAGATCTAGTGTTTGCAATGATTGTTCTCACCAGTGGCTTTATTGGATATGCGTTTGAGTGTGTGTCTTCCACGAGTTCTATTGGATGTATTCAAGTATGTGTTGCGTGTGTGTGTGTTTTTAAGCTAGTGGGTGAGAGGCGGACTAATGCATCAGCCTGTCCTTAAAGTGAGAGAAACACTGTCAACATGCTAACCCTGAGCAGACTCTCTAATGCACAAACACTCCAGCACCTCCATGTTAGTCAGACACAGAATGGTTCCTTACTCTTTGTCACAGGTAGATGTTTGGTGCATTTAGAAATCTCCTTTTGATGTGGAAGTAAATACACATTTAGAGTATGTGGATATTCATAGTATCATCTTTTATCATCACATTAATTCTGTGCTCAGTCCAGCACTCGGAGAAGAATGTTAATGTGGTTAGTTGTACACAGTGTTATATGTTTTACGAATATAAGCAAACCATGAGAAAACACACATGTAAGGATAATTGCAGTAGATGTTATTATATACATATTGCTAATTTATGTGTAATATGTGATGTAATGTGCTGCTTAGATATTGAAGCTCGGGTCTATCGCTCGATTCCTGGAGAAAGCTTTGGACCCCCCAACTGAAAAGGCCGTCAACCTAGCCATCAAGAACTTGACAGACCTGGTAAGTACTCATTAAAAAAAAGGGTGAATAAACCAGTAACAACAATTAAAGCAACATTATGTATAAGTGTGTAGAGTGTAATCCCACTGTGGTAAATATGGACAGCTCCACATATGTATTTGTTATGATTATATTACTTATGATGGAAATCTAGCAAGTTAATAACTTTGCTAACAGCCAAACATCAAGCAAGTGCAACAACACAAGACATAGCAGCCAGGTAATATTAATTTTGCTTGGTCACTCTCTACTATTCTTTTCTTAGCTTATTTAGCTGTCCTCTCTGGGATCTTCACCTCTGCCATCCTCTAAACCACAGAGGGTCGACATCAGAGAAAATAACAGAAAAAAAATCTCCATAAAATATGATCCAGTTTCATCAAAATCAGTAAAATTAGATGGTGGCGACCCTCATGTCGAAGTTACGTTGCTTTAACTTGTGGAGTACAATCTGAAGATTATTTTGTTAATTCATCATTTGGGCCATACGACGTCACAGCTTTAGCGATGTAGGTCTTTTTGCTTGAAAGATGAAAGAAGCGATTAATTGATTCTCAGAGTAGTCTGTCAGTCACCCAATTAATGAATTGACTAATTGTTTCAGCTCTAATTAACTATATCTATCTATAGTGCCAACAAAAATAGACTCTTTGATCTCTCAACCTGAGCATGTGGTTTCGAGGCCTCCTGCCTGGAGACATTATCCACATATTTTCTAGTTCCAAGGATGCTATTTTGTAGCTTGTCCTCTCGGGGGAAGAGGGGGTGTTAAATGAGCAATATTTCATGATAATGAGGTTGAAACACACTGTATTTGAAACCGATAGTAATGAAACTCAACTTGATTAACGTGGCTACATTATTAAAGGCAAGACCCTTAATGGTCTGCCTCAAAAACCTTTTATTCGTGACTTTGTGACTTTATTAACCTGTTGCCATGTTAAATAGCAACATGCATTTGTTTTTGTTTTGTTTTTTGCCTTGAACTTTAATATATTGGTTCTTCAAGTCAAGATAACTCAGGATGTGTGCATGTCATGTATTAGAACGCCCTGGACCGTGTGGAGAATCTAACAGCGCTGGGTTTCCACTTGGCTCGTCTACCTGTGGAGCCTCACATTGGCAAACTCATCCTGTTTGGAGCTCTGTTGGGCTGCCTCGACCCTGTACTCACCATTGCTGCTTCACTCAGCTTCAAAGACCCTTTCTTCATACCCCTGGTAGGGCACCGAGTTCACAGACATGAAAGCTTATGACACAAACACACACACACACACACTTCAGCACATTGTTGCACTCCACTTTCTGACTTTTTTATTGCACTTTTTTATTCTTGAATGCATTTGTCTCTCAGGGTAAAGAGAAGATGGCAGACATGAGGAGAAAGTACCTGTCTAGAAACTCCAAGAGTGACCACCTCACTATTGTCAATGCCTTCCAGGTAGAAACAGCTCACACCTGTCAATTTCCTTTCATCTCTGTCTGCTGTATGAATTGAGCCCCTCTTAATTTATCATCCATTGATTGGCCAGGGCTGGGAGGAAGCCAAACAGCGTGGTGGCAGGTGTGAGAGGGAGTACTGCTGGGACAACTTCCTGTCTGCCAATACACTCCAGGTAAGCCAGGCTGCTGGCTCCTCCTCAGTGAAGTGCCTTGAAAATAAAACCAGGCGGTAATCCATGATTACATTTTTAAGTTGACTTCACTCCACGCAGGAAGTAATTTGCCCTTTTATCATTCAGATGCTGCACAACATGAAGGGGCAGTTTGCTGAGCATCTAATGCATGCAGGCTTTGTCAGCAGCAAGGACCCCAAAGACCCCAAATCTAACGTCAACTCAGGTAACTAAGAGGCGTTTTTTTGGTCTTACATAATCTAGCTGTGGAGCCGTGATAGAATATTATATACAACATGATCATTTGTTCTTTCTCCAACTCTCACTTCCTTCCTCAGACAATGAGAAGTTAATAAAGGCGGTGATCGTAGCTGGTCTGTACCCGAAGGTGGCCATGATCAGACCATCACACAGCAAAAAGAGGCCGGGGTGAGTCTGCCAATTCAGAGAGGGAGCTGGACAAGACAGGCAGGAAAGGGCTGAGCAGTACAAGATAGAGAAGCGCACAATCATTCTTATTGATCTTGAGACAGAAAATGGCCTTCACGCTGCAATCTCTCATCAGTCCTCTCAGGTAAGAGTTCGGTAAGGGTCCTGTGACAATTACCCGAGGCCGCGCAGAGACCATGTTAGGAAAATTGTCCAAAACAGAGGTGCGTTTGCAGCTGAAGATCAATGCAGTCATCATGAAGAGCACCTCAGGCAGCTGTCATAGACAGCGGCTGTGACCTGTGTGCAAAACACAGACGCATGCAGCAGGGAGACAGACACACACTCTCACAGCAGGGCTGTCACTTTTGTTTGTCTGTCTCAGTGACAGCTCTAGGCCCAGTTGCACAGTCAGATCAACCAGGGTCATTTCCTCTGCATAAATAATTCTTAACAGTTGCGATGCCAAGCCAGTTGTAAGTTTTCACATGTCCGTACCGCAGCTCTTCAGTATTTAATGAATTCGTTGCTCGAAGAAGCACTTTTTGTTTGTCTTGCTGCTAAATGAGACGGCTGTCTGGTAAAAGCAGCTTGTTCCCTGCAGTCAAGCAGTCAGTTTTGTCTGGTTGACACGCAGGAGTTTGGAACACGGTGTTACTTTCATGTTAGAGATGATTCGCAGACTGCATCACAATTTCTCTTTGGTGTTCTCCGTGCCAAAACGGCAGGAGGCATTTTTTGTTCACAGATTAACAAGCCAAAAGTACCTATGATTGTCAGTCTTCACTGTGTGCTGTAGTGCATGATGGCAGTAGTGGAACTGTGTTATTTCTTATTCTATTTCTATATTTATATTTTATATTTGCCTTTCTGCCTTTCTTTTATGTTTTCAACTAGCTACTGAGTTAATAATCTATTTTTTATTAATGAGTTGAATCCTTTGTTTTATTATTAATTCTTTAGTCTATGAAATATCACAAAATGATGCAAATGCCTATCAAAAGTTTCCAGAATTCAAAGGTGCCAACTTCAAATTCCTTGTTTTGTTTCAGATGAATGTTGATTGGTGGAACTGTTGATAAATGCTTTAACAGTTACGATTTACCACTTTATTTTCAAGTGTTAGGGATGTTAACTTTACCGGTATAACTAACACCCTGACACGTAACACATGTTATCTTTCTCAGGGCTAAGGTGTACACACAGGCTGATGGTAAGGTGTGCATCCACCCGAAATCTGTCAACGCCGAAGAGACTGAATTCAACTACACGTGGCTCATCTACCACCTCAAGATGAGAACGAGCAGCGTGAGTAGGCGAGGGGACTCGTGAATGTTGTGTGTTTTTTACATTTGAGTGCACGTGGCTGTATCCTTTTGATTTTGTATATGAGCGGAAAGAGAGACCAGTGGTTAAAGGTTGGCAGTGGTGCCAAGCCAGCTTTACACTGAATGAATATTTGATTAAAATGCTGCCTTTCAACTCCCTCTCAAAGGCTCTTGTGCTTCAAAGCCTCCAGACACAATGCAAGAGGTGGTGGTGGTGTGGGGGGAGGTGGGAGGGCAAAACGGTCAAAGCAGCTCCCTGACTGCCGCCCTCTCTCCTCTCTCTTTTTCCCATCTTTTTCTTTTTCTCTCGCTTTTTTTGTTTCTCTTTTTTGCCCCTCTTCACGCTTCCATTTCCCCTCCCTTCCATCCGTCTGTCTTTGTTCTTTTTGTGCTGTCTCTCTTTGTGAACGTTACCATTCTGCAGAAAAAAAAAACACCTTTCATGTCCTCTCTGATTGCTGCCTGTGCCTTTGTCTCTCACTTTGCTGCCTTCGTCTCCATGAAGTGTTTTGCTGGATTTCACCGTCGTTATTGCCACCATTAAATGTTTATTTCTTTGTAGTATCTAAGTGGTTTCTCGCACAATGCCGTGCGTTTGTGTCTATTATGAAAGTAAGGTATTCTGAGAGTGCAAGATCGTCAAGGTCATTTGTTTACTGAGCGATAGAAGGAAGCAGAAGACCAGGGCCGTGGAAAGAAAAAAAGTGAGGGATGACGTTAAACTTTATCTCCTCTGACGCACTTGCCCCTGGTGGTCCATTACATTACCCATTCATGGGGTAAGTGCAGTTGTCCCTGCTGTCTCCTTACTTCTTTTCTTCCCTTGTCTCCTACCCACTCCCTCCACCTTTCTCTACCTCTCTCTGACATTGAGTTTCTACACTTCCGTCTGTTACCTTCAAAGCTGAAACAGGTTTTGTCTGACTGCACTCTGCTGCTTATGTAGTCTCCGTGGCTTTTGACCTTAGATGTAGACACTCTCTGTGAGCATGTGCATACAGATCAGCGCGTCATTACATCGAGTATCACCTCTATTTTCCTCAGACTTTTGAATAATTTGTGAAAAATGTTTGCTTACTTGTGATTTGTTTAGGGACTCATTATTTTTGAGTTTGGGTAACAATAGTCTAACTGCTCTGCATAAGCAGCTGTCACTTTAGCACAGGGAGGAAAATGGATGGAAAACGGCGCAACACATTGGCAAGATTCACAGACAGAACATGATGACATTTCTCCTAACACTGGAGGCACTGAAACACATTTCGAACTCTCCTCACTAATGGGACACTTTCAGCCCACACCACAGAATAGCTGTCGGGCACAGAGTGTCATAATGATGCCTCTCCCTGTCACTGAGTGTGTTAGCGTGTTTGTCGTAATACTCCTGTCACTGTGCGTTATCAACATCTCTATCTCTCTGTGTGTCCTCAGATCTTCCTGTACGATTGCACCGAGGTGTCTCCGTTCTCGCTGCTGTTCTTCGGAGGGGACATCACTATCCAGAAAGACGGGGACCAGGAGACCGTGGCGGTGGACCAGTGGATCGTCTTCAGATCCCCAGCAAGGATCGCTAACCTTGTCAAGGCAAGCGAAGGACCCACTAACATCAACAAACCGCAGTTACGATAACATTCAATCTACTAACCTCCACTTCCTGTCTGTTTTTTTTTTTTTCAACAGAGTTTAAAGAAAGAGCTGGATTCTCTATTGGAGGAGAAAATTCGTAACCCTGCTCCCGTGGACTGGCAAAACCGCCAGTCCAAAGACTGCGCTGTCATCACAGCCATCATAGACCTCATCACCACCCAGGAGAAGCCTACAAGCGGCACTAAAGGCCATGGCAGACCGTGGGCGTCTGCCCCGAGAGGACAACACGTGTACTTCAATGACGATGATGACGACGACGATGATTAAGAAGTGGGCGTGTTTTTTTGGCTGTCTGTGAGGAGAAGGGCCTGGGAAATGACTGACTGCATCCTCGGACACAGAGGGTTAGTTGGGATATTTATGATAACCAGCTGGCCTTCTTGATGGTGCTTCTTGGTTGAAACTTTAGGGCTCCCTGGGTGCTCCTTAAAGCCAAACCCAGGACGCAAGAGTACTGAAAAATGGTATGCACTTGAATGACTCCCATCATTCTTTTTTTTTTTAATTTTGCAAGGACCAAGCCATGTACAAATACAGCTGTTTTGTTTTATTGTTTAGTTTGTACATTTCTGGTTTGGATAGATTTTGCTCTTGTTTTGGAGGAATGTCACAAAATGGACTGCGTAATAAAGACAGGATGTATCATCAAACACTGTGCTTCATCTGCCTTACTATGCTGTAATTACTGGAGCATTAAAAGTGGAGTAATTTTCTTTGGTCTATCTAGCAGTGGTCCTCGAGGGAAAACAGATGTCATCTTTATCATTGAGAATACATGAAAGCCCCCAAGCAGTTAAAGCTTTTATTTATATTGACTGAATAAAATATATAAGGGTTGACTTAAACACGTTTCTGCAATATAAATCTGTATTTTGGAAAACATACATGTTACAATTCAGGCTCTTTTACATATTTACATGTACACAGAAGATTTACAATAGTTACAAAAGTACAGGATGTGATTGAAATAAAGATCAGCTCATGCTTAGATGGGTGGTATCACTTAGCTAATTTCCCTGAGTGCAAGTGCAAAGCTTCGTCGGGATACTCGTGTCCGTCCTGTTGGACGCTCTGCCTGCTACCGTCATACCTCCTCGCTCCGTGTAGCTCAGCGGTCGTGGTCGTCATTTGGGTTGGGGCCAGAGAAGTGGGCTTGATAGATGGTGTTATTAGCGCACTCTTGACCAAGCCATTTATTTCCTTTGGCCGGGCATGGCAACACTAAAAAGATGACTCACACTGGACAATCACATTAAAAGCAAGGGCTGTTTTTTTTTTCCCTTCCGGTCTCACCATCTCCAGCACACACACAAACGAATTTTCAGCTTGCCTCTGTAATATCACAGATATAAATCCTGAGGGGGGTATTTATATATACACCTCTGGCTGGCATCAAGTGTGTGTGATATTTCAGGCTGTCCGAATAATTGAGTGCTTAGAGAGAAAAATGGCATTTGTGACACAAATGTGGAGTCTGATTCATGGTGTTGACATTAACTGGTAACAAACAGCAAGGTAGAAAAAAAAAAAAAAAAAGACACTTGGCCCTTCTGCTTAGCCCATTGATGACATAAAATTAGACCTCCCAGATGACTAATTCTTTATATTTCCCAATTAATTATGACTTACTCTATTTACACAAAGTGCCACATGTCTCAGACAAGTAGCATTGTTTTTTTTTTTCTTTTCTTAGCTCTATTGTGTTTTCTTGTAACACACGGTAATAGTTTCACTTGCCATCAGATGCAACTCATACAAGTTTCTACGCTAACCCACACTCTGTAAAGAAGCTGCCAATCTCACCCCCTTGCCTTATTAACACGTTCACAATCAGCATCTTCATGGTTACACTGTTACTGGCGAAGCGCCTAGTCACATGGCCTGAGCCTCATTAACAGAGCACACTTCAGGCTGCTGTCATCATCACACTATTTGGTCTACTTTACCTCCTATAGCGGTACTGTAGTCTCAGTGATTACATTGCACATCACTTACACTCAAAAAAAAATATGTTTGAAAAAATAAAAATGTACATGAACTCCACAAAAACAGTTGTTATGTGGCAGGATGCTGAAAGCAGAGACTCTCGCAGTGGGCGTGAAGTTTTCTAATCATACGGAGAATTAATGAACGTGACAGATCCCACTTTTGAGTCCTCGCACCCACACAGGGACCGACCAGTAATTAGGGAAATCTCTGTTCCTTCCACTGTGTTTGTTCTGCACAGTCTTTGCTTTGAAACTCAGACAGTATGCCTGACTCAGTGGATGCTGAGCAGAAGTCTTCATATTTATCCCACTGCAGCCACACAGCCCTGAAGGCAGGTCACTGATGCTGTTACTGAACTCATTTGTCTGGGTCACTGGTGTGTCGAAGGGTCTCTTTAACAGCTGAGCCCTTCGTGGTTGAAGCAGCCGGCTTGTCCTTCTCACACATTAGTCTCCAAACCCTGCAGCCGGTCCATCCTCTGCATGTTGCGCTCGATCGTGGCCTGGCACGTGATTGGTTGGGCGCACTCGGAGAGGAACCACCCCCTCTCGCCGTCTCGCAGACGCTCACCTTCATACCAGCCTGAGGGGAGAAAAGGTATTGACACATGAAAAACTGAAGCTTGTGTTGCGTTACCTTGTGCAATTTCTGTCTGTCTGCTTTTGATGTTCAATGCTGTCTGTTCTTTAACATGAAAGCCAGTTGCCATGGTCACTAAAAAGGAAATGACCTTTGGCCTTTGTGCGGTTTTGTAGATTTCAAATTGCATCTTCACAAGTCTATTATGTGAGACAGGTATTGAAAAGCAGAGTGTATAAAAGTGCATGATAAAAGGACACAGTTAAATCAGGAAGGAGGGAAATGAGAGGAATACTAAAGAAGCTGAGTGAAAGAGCAGGTGAGGCATTGAAAGCTAACGTACCGTCTTCTACAGTCTGCGAGACCAGCACTACATCAGCCACCTGCAGAGACAACTCATCCGGCTGCTTGGCGGTGTAAGTTCTGATCACCTCCACCTGCATGGCGTCTAAAACAAACACATAAGCACAAGTCAAATAAAGTTCTTCTGATGAGTTACACTGGCCTTATTTGAATATCTGTGAAGTCAATCATTCAATCACAGAAAAAAAAAAAAAACTTTCATCAAACGACCACATGGTGGTGCAATAGGCTAAAAGTATAGGTGCATGTGGGAACTTACTGCTTCTGTCCTGAGACTTCTTGTTGTTGACGTTCTGTCCCAGAGCACTGATCCATCGAGCACGCTCATTCCTAAAAGCACACATAACAGCACACAAACAAGTTATTAAACTGTTCTGGCACTAAAAGAGGTCCAAACACACAGTAGAGAGATTTAACTTCAAAGGTCCTGATACTTGACAGTGCTGTGGGAGTCGCTCACCTCCTAAACCATGGTTCAAGGAGTTTAATTGTTTTGATTTTTTGTTATTGCAGATGTGACACGTGGTGTTTTTTAAGAATATATTGCAGCTATGAAGGATTGATTTAATTTAAACTCAAACATCAAAGCAGGTCTGCATGCACACAAGCTATTGAGGCAAATGGATAATTTAGTTGCCCGGCAAGTTATTGCCTCCCCTCCCTCCTCTCTGTCCCTGGTCAGTGAGAGAACAGAGGTGCATTTTTAGTGGGAGAGAACAAGTACAAAGGCTGATTCTCAGGAAGGGACAGACCTGCCTTTGCTTTCTCTCTCCTGTGTGTTTCGTGGGAAAAAAAAAAAAAACAGTGGGTGGAGTCGCACAGGTCAGATTCCAAGAAACTATCTCTCATTTCACCTGTTCTCATCTACTACTGAGGGGAGGTGAGGGCTTAGAAAGAGTAAGCAGCAGAGAGATAAAGGGGGTTCAGGAAATGAACCAGAGGGGGTTACTGAGGCCCTCTGTGACTCAGCACCGTTGGCCTACATCATGCAGATGGGCACAACGTGCACAGGCGATCACAGACAGAGAGGTATTTGTGTAGGACCTCAAATGGACCTCAGACAGGCAAGTCCCATGAGTCAGACCTCATTATTGTGTTCCCGTTGTACGCAGTGCTGTTTTGATCCTTTTCAGGACACACAAGCTGTAAAATACAGGATCACGTCATCCATCAGGAACTAACTGGACTGCATGAAATCACTTTAATAAACTTTTATAACCATTACGTTGAATAAAATCAGTAACTTATAGGCAATCAGTGTGTATATCATGACTGATAAAGTGTGACCTTTGGAGTTTAACGACAAGCTCAATTGAACCTATCAGGACAATCACCTCTCTTTGATACCATTCAGTGAGTTCAACAGTCACACACACACACACTGGAAACAATTACTCCTGTCACAGTGACATCAATCATTTTTAATCAATTTTTTCAGATTCATACTTTTTGTTTTTTTGTTTTGAGCTTTCCTCTCCACCGCTGACTCTGGAAGTCTAATTGAGCTCTAATTTAATTTTGGCTTCTCTTTGATCTCTTGTCATATATTTTGCAGGTATTTATTCAGAAATTGTAGTTTTAGTTGAGACATTTTATACAAAACCACAAACGTCGAACTGTTCATGCCAGGAAAAGTCACGGGACCAAAGTCTTAAGTCATTATGGTTCCTCCTCTTCGAACCATGAATGTCTGTTCAAAATTTCACAAGATAAAAAAAGAGAGAAATTCAATCTGGGCCGACGTAGTAGACGGACATTACATCGACATTGACATCCATAACTGTGCCACAAATATGGCAAAAAAAAGAAGAGAAAAAGAAAACAACATTGTTGCTAGGCACCATCGTATCCACATTGATGACTAGGCGCAGCAAATCTTAAGTAGATCTATCCAGTCAGGAAGTCGTATTCTATCTATCTATCAACAATCTGTGTGAAACGGTTACAGTCTCTGATCAGTTTGTTGATCCGTCTTCCACTGGGACTTTTCCCAGTCTTTCCCGCCTGCCTTTTCAGGCCAAAAGTCTGGTATTTAATAGACTAGACTGGACCAAAAGAATAAACTTACATTACATAAATTATATTTGAGTAAATATGTTCTTCTCTGTTCTGAATCTGCAAGTTCTTTCAACATCCGAGCCGCACTGTGGGAAAGGCAGCTGTTAGTCATCGCTTTTGACAGCTGGACGCACATGCTGAGAGTCCGATACATGTGCACATACACGACACACCATCATGACAGGTCGCTTTCTCATGCTCAAACAGCTGAAATACTTTATCAAAGCTATGAATGTACACGTATTCAATATATAGCGCACAGGCGCAAACAGGCATCCACATGTGTTGTGGCACTTAATGGTTATCTGTGGAATGTGGGGCACATACCAAAAGAGGTTCAGGTAAAAAAAAAAAAAAAACAGCCTGTGAGAGTCTGTGTTTGCATGTAGGCATGTGAATACTGCATATGCACAAACAGCAGGTGCTTTCCTTCTTCCCCTCTAGATGGCTACAGGCCTGTGCAGGATCAGACCATTCCTGGTAGTAAAGCTCCCTCTGCCTTTAAACCATTCATTGCAACGGGCAAAAAATGCCAAGAATCATAAATCTATTGTCAGAGGTTCTTGTTTCACCTCTGAAAAGAGGCCTCGCTGCTGCACTGTAAAACCTCTTTCACACAAGCAGATAAAGAGCGATGACAGACTCTTTCTAACCTTCCTTCCTCTGCCAACTTAAAATCACCACCAGACCTCTGTTTTTCAACCTTCGCTCTCCTCCTAACGCTTTCTGTTCACTCCTATCAATTTGTTTACTCTCAACCAAGTCCCTCCCTCTTGTTTCCACTTAACCACATGTCAGAACACCATTCGGTTACAGTTCCTCCTCGTCTGACAAAAACATGACATCTCTCTGCCTGGAGATGTCCAGCCAGGGAAACTCCCCAGCAGAGGGAATTGATTCCCATCAGCGAGTTCCTCGTTATCACGAAAAACAGACGCATGAGTAAAACAACAACAAAAACAGAAATGAAATCAGAGTAAAATACAATGCCAAAGTGTGCAGCACAAGTACAGACTCCCTCCTCCGGGTTGGGGCTGTTATGTAACCGCTGCTGCTTTGTGTTATAGCTGCATACAGAACTGTTTTTGCTGCAGACTTCTGTAGCTACTCTGTTCCACTGATAGAGGAGCACTATTCACTGACTCTGGACAGGACACGACGTCAGGGTCACAGGGAAGGCAAGTTGGCATGCACCCATCAAACAAAAGGACACAGACAGAAGAAGTAGAAAATCACAGACGATGCTTGAGAGACCATCAAGAAGACCATCCACACAGGCGTCCTTGTGCCATCTCCAATCCAGCTGTCTGTCTAAATTCCTCACGTATTATGTCACTAGCGTGGTCAAAGATCAGTCTATTGAAGTATGTTTCATAAGACCTCACACAGTGATGCACAGATCGGCTAAAAAGGGTCAACAGGTACAGGACAAATGGAAATGAAAGAAGTAAACACCCACTCTGACCAACGTGAGCAAAAGCTTTTTTATGGTTTTATTTCCACAAAAACCAAAACAAAAAAGAGCAGACCCGCCTTTGGTCAGAATGTGTGGAATTTCACATTGGAACCCGACCAGAGCGGCACTTAAATTCGTAGTAAGTAAGTATACGCAATACAGCCACTAGTGTTTCAGACCAGTATACTTGTTATTATTATATGCCCAAGCAAAATGATGTATACAACTGCTCTAACACTCATTAATATCATGTTCAAAGTAGGCCTGCATTTTTGTGGCCTTTCCCTTTTGAAGTGTAACAGTAAGAGCAAATCAGCTGACTGTCCTACCAGCCAACCATGTGTGAGGACACACATTATGAAGTGTGTAAACTAGCTTTGTAAATTAATTTAATTATCTTGCCTCTTAAATAGTTTTGCACATATCTTTTACAGTTATCTTGAAATGACAAGTTTTACACAAGGACAATAAAGTTGAATTGCACTAAATAAATCACCTGGTTTCATGATTTTTTTAAATTTTTTTTGGTACTATTTTCTGATGTTTCTTTAGATTTAACGAGTAATCAGAATAATAAGCAGTTTAATAAATAATCAAGCAGCCCTAGCCTCTTATAGCATTTTCTGAAAAAGCCTCAGTACCCGTTCTACTGTCCTCTCTACTTCATTTAACTCTGATAGAGGACCAAAATAGGCTGACTAATGTAACACCACTTCCATGTGTCATGTTGGGTTAGAACACTAAATTTGGGATGAATGAATGGCCGCAGGAAAAGGAAGTTATTCTCTGGTCATCACAAACAAAGAGCAGACACTGGCTGCTGTCAAAAAGATGAGACACGGGACGGTGAAGAAGAGTCGATGCGAGTGAAAAAACCGACAGTGTGTGTGTGTGTCGGGGGTGTAGTCGTGGGAAACAGCCCACTTAACAATGGCTTGCTGCTAGGCAACAACTTAAACAATGCCTAGCAACCACTGTAACAATGGACAGTTGCCAGAGTCTCCTCTCCACAGCTCATTCAGTACTACAGTGAGTGAAACCCTGCACCCTTTCACACACACACACACACACCATTACAACTAAGCCAAGGGCCCCAAACCCAAGCTATCAAAGGAGGGAGTCTAGGGGCTTTCCACAACAACACACACACTAGACAGAAGGGGCAGTTTGATGACGAGACCCCCTCATTTATACATGGGCAGTATATAAAGCTCAGCTGGCGGCATATTTATGTCAAGATTCCCTCCTACACAGGACCATAGCAGTCACGCTTAACACTATTACTGCCATTGCTTTGTCAGTGTTTCACTTAGCAACTGCATGGGGGCTTATATCAGTGGCCACACAGCTATTCAGCAATAAAACACTTTATTGACTACAATTTTCACTACAATTTTCAGTAGCAACCAGGAACAAACACAAAGTTGTACAGTGGAAGATGTGCAGTAGTCCCAGGGTACAAAATAAAAGACTTCTGATACATATAGTTATGTTTCCTGACTTCTTTCATCCTTGTGAATTTTTCTATAATTTTACACATTCAGGCCTCTAAAAAGTATTAGTAGTATAAAAAAAAAAGGTTGGCTACCACTGCAGTAGGTTATGTAGAAAGGATCAGTGCCTACCACTAATACAAGGTATTTGTTTTCATTAAAATACTTTTTAGACATTAGTGTCTCTTTGACATGTTGGTGCTCAGCTGTCATCACCTATGCACCTGTACCATGTTCTTTGAAAGAATGTTTAACTTAATAACTTTACACCTATACTCAAAAAATATACTTGTGGAGGCAGTGTTTTGTACAGTGGAGCTGAAAACCACACCTTCTCTATAACGAGAATACAGAAGTGGGTTCTCTAACTACACAGGAATGAGGAGGAACGGGCCCTGTGCATATGAAAACACTCCTTAACAAAGCCTTGAACCACAGAAAATAATTACAGTGAAAACTGAGTGTGTGTTCGTAAGTATGCATGAACTGCAATCCCTAACGCTAACAAGAACAAATAAACCCTGTATGAAGCCCAATATGTGACAGATCCCCTTTGTTAGTGTGGGTTATATAATCTATCTACACAACCTCACTTTCTCACACTACTTACTGTACAAAGAGAGGGAGCAGGGAGGCTAAAAGCATGAATTTCAGCAACTCAGGAACTTCAAAACTTCCATTTCTTAGTCAGATGTGTGAGTAATCATTCATGCTGCACATGCAACAAATTTCAGCTACAACCAGCAGTGCATTAAACAAAGACAGTTGCTTTCCCCAGAATAGGTTCAGTTGGAAGACAGTCAACAAACCAATTATCTGGTACAGCCCGTCTGTGTCACAGTACGACTGCAGACAGTGTGACTGTATAACGGACTAATAAACTTCATTTCCAAATAAACAACAAGCAGTAAGGCTCAGTATGTGTCTTGATAATAGTTGTAACAAAATATCCCTGTGACCTATAATGGCCCAAAAAGAGACTAAGAAATAAGAGCTAAGGGGAGAGGGATGAAGGGATTTTCTTACTGCTAAGTTAAAAAGCATATTAGAGCACATAAAGGAAAGATAAGGGAGTAGGAGTCTGTTTCAGGGAGGAGAGAAGGACCTTAGCTATTATAGAGATGAGCATTCAGCCATAGAACAAACGAAAGAAACTGAGACTAGAGTATAAACAAAAATATCGAAACCTTAGGACTCTGACCTACTTACGTGTATGTAAAAAGGTGAAGGGTTAATGGAAAACATGATTCACCCGGTGCTTAGCAACAAGACCCTGTAAATGTGAAAATGAAACAAAAACGACACAACTAAGATGGACAAAGATTACAAAAAGAAACAGCACTCACAGCAACTCCGTCCCCAGGATCATGGGCACCTTTTCACCAGAGTGGTTGCTACGGAAACGCAGACGGAAAAGATGGTTGGCGCCAGCTTGCCGTGAGCTCAGCATGCTGGCGGTGCTTCTGACCGGTGACAGGTTGAGATCTTCTGGCTGGCACGGGCCCACCCAGATCTGGTCCCTCAGAGCGTAGTCTATCACAGTGTAACTCTCCTCGCTGAAAGAGACAGAAAGCTTTAATAAGAGTTCGTGTCAAGAAGATGTAACTGCTCGTAATTCAGTGACATCCCATCCTGCAACAACAGTCATTAAAGTGCTATTGAATGGGCTAGTTGATAAACTGAAAGAGGAATCAGATACGTATTAAGATAAAACAACAGTTGTACTACACAGAAACAGAACTGCACAGTTTCATCAGTGTTACTGTATGCAGTAAGAAACACACTTAATGTTATCTTGCACACTCACACACATAATCACACATTTTTTCCACCAGCTGTACAAAACAAAACAAAAAATGTAATTTCAAAATAAAACTATAACTGGATTTACTTTGAGTTACATATGAAGACCTGGTCTAAATATGCAGATATTCAGATAGATTTTGGCAGGTTGGTACTCAAGCAAAAATGTGGATTTAGCTGTTTTTTTCAACTTTTCTAACAGACACTAGTATCATTACCAGATGGCAGTTCCTCATTTACAATTTTTGGAATGGCAAATTTTTCTGTTTCTAAATTATTCCTGCGGTCGTCTGTTGAAAGCACCAATCCACAACTTGTGTAATGTGCCCTTCACAACTCAACACACAGCCTGCATTTCAGTTTCTGCCCCAACTCAAACATGATGCACCAGTCACCAAATGGAGCTTTAATAAAAATATACTATGTTGTTGTAACGTTATTTTTCAAGTGTTTTGTCAAAATAAAAATATACAACCACAATACCAAAAAATGTTGGGACACGTTAAAAATGAATCCAATGATGTTACAAAAAAGTAGGGACCTAAGCAACAAAAGACTGAGAAAGATGTGATTGGTCAAAAAACGCCTGTTTGGAACATTTCACAGGTAAATTTGTAAAAAAAAAAAAAAGCAAGGTTCACCACTGCATGTAAGGGGCAAGGCTGCAAACTAACATTGAATACCTGTGACCTTTGATCCCTCAGTTGGCATTGCATTAAAAACTAGCTGTGTTATTGTGTCCAGAAATGCCGTCAACTTCTCTGTGCCCGAGTTCATCTGAGATAGACCGACAGAAAGTGGAAAAGTATGCTGCGGTCTGATGAGTCCACATTTCAAGGATTTTTGGAAATCTTGGATGTCGTGTCCTGTGGGCTAATTTTTTTTTTTTTTTGGACTCTTGGTTATAATATGAAGCCAAAACTTAAAAAAAACAAAACATTAACAAAATAATCTTGAACTGAGGGCAACATTACATTTCAAATACTTAATATTTGCAGATTATTACCATCCACCCACTCCCTCCAACACATCAAATTTAAGCTGTTTTCAGTAGAGATCTAATTTCATTGTACTTCAGCTATTTAACTCTTGAGAGGTTCAAGGCTAAATTCACCTGGATTCATAAATCAAATGACACATTATGTCTCAGATTCAGTGCCAGTCAAAAGTCTTAATGTTCAGCTGTCTACATTATCCTTACTAAATCAGCTGCCCCCTGGCCTCATACAGTCCTACATTTCCCATGAGTACCCTTTACTTAAGCCTGACTCTGTGTCAGAAACATCTGGAGCCGATTATGAAACATGGTATCTCTAATACAGCACTGAACCTGGAGAAAAAGTGTGTAAGTGTGTACGTGTGTGTGTGTGTGTGTTTCATCATGCTCTGAAAAACAAAACCTATGGCCAGCCCACATGTGTTTCATCAACCTGAGACAGCAGCCAAGCTGTGAAGCTACTGGACAGGAACTGGCTTCGTGTAAGCCAGCATGTCCATTAGCGTTCACTTTCATGCTGAACACACACACACACACACACACACAAGTAGGCACAAAGGTAGCACTTAAACAAACAGTAGTGACAGTGTATCCGTCCATCTCTTACTGTCTTGCTCTCTCATTTAGACACACACACACAGAAACACTGGGGTCATGACTGGTTGGAGAATCCACAGTCACGGTTGGGAGGCTCTCAACAAGGTTCAACTGTTACCCATCAACCCCTATTGTCCACCAGTCAATCAAGTTAAAGCACGATGCCGAAAACCACTTGGACCTCTTGGAAGAGAAAGAAAGTACAAGGAGAGACAGATCAGATGGGGTGGGCAGGGGGATAACAAATGGCTATATTCATGGGCTGTAATAAATTACAAAAAGTTTAATAGATTATATTAACATTTAATGGGGATTTTAAAAAAGAGTAAAAAGACTATAAAATGTCCTGAATTTCCACCTTAAAAAAGAAAAAAAAAGACCTTAAAAGACCTTAAAAAAAGACCTTATTATATATCCTTAAATTTTGGGATGATTGGTAACAGTTTTTGGTCAATCTGTAAGAGGTTAAATATATATATATATATTATAATCAGTTAATTTAACTGCATATTTGGGGTAAAACTCTCTTAAAACTTAAAAAACCCTTGAAACAAGCATAAATCTTTTAATCTCTTTTTAAAACAAAAATTACAATCATCTATTCATTTACCCATTAATTAACCCAATTTATTGGAAACACCTGAATACTGTTCGGAGGTAAAGTAGCTGGATTTTAGGGTCGTCTGCATTTTGGCTCCTGCCAGCCCTCCAGGTGAAATGCCTGGAATTCCATTTACATGACAGTGGGGGATAGGATGGGTGGGGAATCTGCGTGTTTGTGGGGTGAGTTTCCTCATATGAGTGTTGGATTATTGCTAAATGAGGTGGGTAATAATTTAGATATCCTATGTCGAAATGTGGAAGAGAGGCGTTAAAAACTGAAACAACAGGAGAAAGAAATCCAACCTACTGTTTGGCTATCTCCTAAGCTACTTAGACAGAAACAAACACACAACCTTACTGGAATGAAGATCAGTCTGCTGGTAGAGATAACGCAGGCACCTTCCACACGTCATTGAGACTGTGCCAGCTACCATCTTACCAGTGCAAAACTAGTTCTTCAACACACAAGCAGATTTAACAGAAATCCTCAAAGAGAGGTTGAGATAAGATTCCAAGTCAAGCATGAATACAGACACGCACACACACACACACACACACACACACACACACGGTAAGGGCATAATGTTCTAGTGCAAAGTACAAGTATTGAGACTATGGCATAGTCAAACAAACAGAGGGAGGAGAAAAAAACCCCCGAAAGTGTTGGATTATAGACTTGCACGAACACACACACACAAAGAGAAGGCTACACAAAAAAAACCCCACAAGGTCAGGACAATCAAAAAGAAAGTAAAAGAGACAGAGACAGAGAGAAAGAAAAACAAAAGAAGAAAAACCGTAACGATACTGAATGTTTAGATGATGCCCAGCATCACAAGGGGGGAAGTGAAGATGAGAGAGGAGCCAGCTGGTGTGGACTCGCTGTTATGTAAGTGTTCCTGTGAGCCAGAGTGCAGCAGATCAACACTTTCCCTGCTGCGTGACAATAGCCCAGTGTGACACGGGTTTGGTTTCCAATAACCTGTTCCATTCTGGATCCAGTTCGAAGTTTATGAAATCAGCAGATTTGTTTAGCTCACAGTCTAATTAATCTCTTATCGAAACTTGTTATTATTATTAAAACTGTTATGGGGCTGCATCTAACAATTACTTTAATTGGTGAATAATCTCAATTATTTTCTCAAATAACCGAAAAAATGGTTTTGTCTCATAGATGACAGAAAATAATAAATAAATATTTAGTTTTCAAATGTGCTGTCCAAAGTTCAAAGATATTTGATTTACAGCGATATGAAAACCAGAGAATTGCAGCAAATCCTCACAGGAGAAACTGAGAACACTCGAGAATATTTGGCATTGTGCTTAAAAAATTACTTTTGAATGACAGTTAAATGGTGCTGAGCTCCACCCACAGACAGCGTGCTAACCATTTAGGATTTCCAATGAACTATCAGAGGCTTTCAGAAGCCTGAACCTTAAGAAATGACAAAAATAAACAGTCTCAGGTCATAGGTGTGTTTTATCTCTGCTGTGTAAGTGCAGTGGCTTTGAACTTTTCACCCCTTCCTACTGGTGTTCGTGGCATTCCTAGAAATGTAAGCTTCTGAAAAATGAGACGAGAAGAAGCCGAAAGGATTCAAGCACACAGCATTATTGCATTTGGCAGCAAAGTGCAGTTTGCTGCTTGTAAGCTGTCCCCCCACACACTCCGAGTCATAATGGCAAGGGAAAGAGCTATTATACCATTATGTCTAGGAGGGTTTGTGACCTGGCTGTGCCTGGCTAGCCTCGTGTACCCCTGGTGTGTTTTTGTTTTGATTACTGCAGATGGAGTGCAGTAGAGTAGCGTGCCACAGCAGGGCTCCAGTGCTCCCCACAGTACAAACCAATATTATAACAGCTTCGCACACACACGCAGAAATACACACTCTGATTCCGGAGCACTCCCTTTCCCAAATCCCTCTTCCAAACACAGGCCTGACACCACGCACTGCTGGAGTCTGCCGTCCTGGATCAGATTCCCAGAAAAATATCACATGGTATGTTTCTTTTTTTTTCAGAATGATTCTTAGGAATTCTGAGTCTGCGAGTGGCGGTAAAATCAGTTCCAGACACAGAGGGAGATGGATGGGAAGGGATTTTTTTTGGCAAAAATAAGACACACTCGTGCACGCACGCACACCCACTACACACATGCAAATGAAAACCACATCATTTCAAGGAAGTCCTCTTTATGGCTCTCATCATGGTTTTGCCTAAAACTAGAGGAAACAGAGGAGGGGAAAGCAGCCTCACTGACAGGGCCGACAATAAGCAGGTCTACTCTCCCCTCATGATTCACGGCACCGGGACATGTCAAAACCTCGACAACTTTCAGAAAAACAGGCTCAGATTCATAATGCTATGTGGCAGCAGGTTCAGGTGACGGCACCTGTTTCATCCTAATAAACACACCCTGTGACTGAGAAGCTGTTTTTCTTCTGCTCCTCTATTTAAATTGTGTTTTCCTTTCAGCAGCGACCTCAATAATCGTTCCTATATCTGAAAAGGCTCATTTTTCAGGACAAGTTAAAACATGAGGACGGAGAAGACAATATTACACGCCCTGCACGCCATGGTCATATGTGGCTCACACACGGTGTTGTCACCGCAAGGGCTTTTGGTTACACTTTCGCCCTCAACATGTCAGAACAGGTGAGTTATGAGCAAAGTCTACACACCAATGCCACGCTCACACCAGCTCTATCAAACACAGGACCTGCCTGCACCACCCAACGGTTATCCGCAACCTCACATAGCCTCACCTCTTCTTCCTGGTGACGATGAAGACGTCATTGAAGAGGAAGAAATAGACCTGTTGCCGGGACATGCGTTTGAGGAAGATGCCGTTGTCCTCCACAAACGCAGTCAGCTCTCCTCTCTTTACCATCCACCTGGAGGATGAGACCAGCGGGAAAGGCTGTAGGAAGAGAAAAAAGGCAATAAGTCATACAGAATAAAGCATTTTGAAAATGTATGTAATGTTGATGCTGTCAGGAAATCACAATTTGTGTGTGTACATGTGTGAACAGCTGGCTATGCAGACTGAGAAAATGTTCCCTAGACATCTGTGAATCCCAAATGTGCCAACAGCTATTTCCCACACTGCTTAGGCACACTTGAGCCTGCCAAGCCTTGTGTGCATTATGTGTATAGATAGTCGCCAAGTGACGGTGTTGTACTCTTTGTATTTCTGTGTCTGCATGTGTGTACATGTCAGTGCATGATTGCATTAGCCCGTGCTTTACAAACTTAATAATTACACATTTAAAGAAATAGTTCGGGATTTGGGGAAATACACTCCTTTGCTTTATTGCAGAGTTAGATAAGGAGATCGATACCACTCTGTATATATGAAGCTACTGCCAGTAGCTACTTAGCTTAGCTTAACACAAAGATTGGAACAGGCTCTATCCAAAAGTAACAATATGATGATTTTATGTTAATGTCAGGCCAATAAGATATTTGATATATAATGTGTTAAAGTACTATTTGGTGTCCTTGAGTTTTAACAAATGTGTTTAATACATTTCCTTTTTCATTCATCATCTGCAGAGTTGAGTTCTTTTTACTAGGAGGACTTGTTTTTGCGTCCCTTTGCTGCTTATCTTGGCACACCTATAGATAAGTGGAATAACCATTGGCAGTAGTGTGAGCGTGTTTTGCATCACCTGCATGCATGCGCACCAGATAAATCTCTTCATAAAAAAAAAAAAAAATCTGATCTGAGGTGCAAGTTTTATGATCTTTAGACAGAACCCGGCCAGCTGTTTCCGGTCTTTATACTAAGCTAAACTAACCAGCTGATGAGAGTGGTATCAATCTTCTTATGTAACTCTCAGGAACTTTTTTACTTTTCCAGTTGTTAACCAAAATTATGTTGTTTTCAGAAGAAATACTATAAGATTCAAGGGTGTAACATTTTATGCCATGTCCATACCTTGATCTTGAACTCCAGCTGAGAGTTGATGGTGTACATCATCTCTGTTCGTTCCATTGTGCGAGCTCCTTCATTACACTTTCTTACCACCTGTTCGCACAAACACACAGAGTCTGTTAATCACAATGTACAGATACCTGCTTTTCATCTTGCATTGATTAATCCGATTAATAGCATTCCTTGTTTGTTAAACTCAAATTTGTCCGATTTTTGGTTTTATTATGCTTCTTGCAGAAAATTATTAACCAAACTACATTAAGGAAGAAATAATTGTCTCGAGGCTCTAAGGCAAGTCTCCTGCATAGATAGAAAAAGTGATAGATACAGATGAAAGGAAAAAATTCTGAAGACATAAAATCCAGAATGAGTGTGCAAAACATTTCTGGTTGACTCATTAAACCCACGCACCTTGCTAACTCCTTGTAAAGCCTTCTTACACTCTTCATATTGTGCTGAGTCTTTAGGCGTCTTTTGACAGATTGTCTGCAACAAAGAAAGTCAAAGATGCAAATCAGTTACACCCTAATTCATAACGTACAAAAACCCTCATAAAAACACATTCATGCACAAAAAACCTGCAACAATTCATTGCATGCATGCACACCACACTATCTCAAATGTGTGATAAAAATATTGATGTTTAAAGAAAGCTGTGGGAAGAAATAAATTGAAACCAAACTTTCTCAGGATCCAAAAGCCTCTGAGTGTACAAGCATAAACCCCAAAGTCCCTTGGGACACACTGACAGAAGACGAAGGAGAGAGGGGGATAAAAGTAGAGCAAGACAGAGGAAGACAGGGAGGACAGAATAATGTGGTGCCAAAGGAAGCATGTAACTAAAAGAGAATAAAAACATTAAACGGAAGAAAGAGAAGTTAAATCAGTTGGAGTGATGTAAGGTCACACAAACATCTTTGAGGTTAGAGCACATCCCATGTAGAATGTAGACAAGCAGGACAGTATGAATAAACAAACTGTTGCGTAAGAGTCAAAGTCTTGTAATTCCAAGGCTCATGCTACTGTATGTCTTCAATGGACTCACATCCATAAGAAGGGGCAGGCGAGTGATCCTCTGCATGGGCAGGATGAGGAAGGAGATCATGGGGAGGTTCCTGCAGTCTGGGTGGCCCTCTATTCTGGTCAGCACCTCCTTAAAAGCTGGATTCTTGGACCTGCAAGAGAGGACGAAGGGAGATTGGGTGTTCAGGAACAGTGAAACTCCCTGGTTCAAAGTATCAGAACAGTCACGTTGGATCAAATCCATGAGAGATACGATAAGAACATATGTGTGTGTTTGCTCGGTCACTCACACCAGCTTCTGCAGGGTTCTCTGCTGATAGACCTCATTGGAGCAGTATGTGACATAAGGATCAAAGTTAGACTGAGCATGCTTGCAAACAATGTCGCTGATGTCATCGATCACTATGTTCTGTTGGTGTCTTTCCTCCAACTCCTTGAAGAACCTGAACAGAGGACGAATAAGGGTTAGTAAGTCAGGGATTCATACCGTACATGGCAACAGCTTGAGTCAGACGTATCAAATCATGAGTCATCCCACACTGGGGAAAATATAGGATACAATGACAGATATGAAGTCAGGAAGGCAGGAAACACCGCCAACACCTTTCGTCTAAACCCGCTGTAAGATCACAAAAGAGGAACTCCCCGCCTCTTAAAATAGATGTAGCCTACCATTAACCATAACACAGAGGCTTTTCCTCTTCCTGAGCACCACCAGATGGCCGGTTTAACGGCACGCCACATGCTCAGCTTCAAGAGAATAAGTGTTTTAGCATGCATGATCCAAGGTGACAAACAGGAAGCTGTCGCACAGACACAGGACGCTGACCTTGACCAGTTGGACAGAATTTGAGCTCATCTGCAAAAGCACCTTTAGTGCTCCTACCCACCCCTGCTATGACTATCTATGGAAAACAATGCTTCTTGTGTCCATGCCTGACCCTGTAGTCTTTGAACTATACCCTTTCTAATAAGGGCATTAGCACACAGGATAACAGAAAACACACACATGCTGCCCTGTCCTCTGACCCATGTCCTAAAGGTGTATTTGGGGCTTTAACAGGTCAAGGCTGTTCAAGTTCAGGCTGCGCTCCCTCCTGGGGCAAAACTCACTGACCCCAATACCGACATGTGGTCATGAGGGAAGAGGTCAAGGGAGGGGAGGTAAATCAGGATGAGGAAAAAAAGGGATATGCCAAAAGTTAGGCTACTAGCCAAGAACTATAAATGAAAGAGTTGTATCAAGGTGAATCAGCCTTCAGAGACATGCTCTGTGTCACAGTTTGCCTCAGTGTTGCAGTATGTTGTTGAAATTATAAAACATGTTATGCTCGTGAATGAGGTATGTCATATCCCGAGGCTGCATGTGAAATACAATCAGTATAACACCTGCAATTTCAAATGCTGAACAGCCCTCCCACTCACTATCACACACGGACTGCACAGGAGCCTGCAGGTGGAGTTATATTTCTATTTTCTTTGAGAGCCTAAACTCAACGTCTGAATATCTCTTCCAAGTAAAACATCTTGTTTAACCTGTGCTACAGGCTAAAAGTCTCTATCTTAAGAGCTGCTGTCCTTGCGTCCCTCAGCCCGCCACTCTCCTCCCTGGAGCTATGCAGGTCTAAGTATTCAGGTGTCGCATTCATGTCTGTGTGGCCTGTGTATAGGAATAAGAAAGGGGAGCGAGTGAGATGGGCTGCAGCACGTCTGAACGCAGGAAGGAATTGGTGAGGAATTTACAGATACCACCATCCATGCAAAGTGGCAATGAGGCGTAAAATAAATGCACAAAAACTGTCCATGTCAGTCCACACGTGCCTAATGAACTGCAGAAAGTGAGGAACAATGTTTACAGAAGCTGTTTTTGCTTCCTGTTATCGAAGATAAGTCAGTGTACATGTAGATAGTATCCTCTATGCAATGGGGAAATCTTCCTCCCTGAGGGGGCAGGGGGGGCTGCAATCTTGACATGCAATCCTCGAGCAAATGTCAACAGTTGCACAAGGGAGGCTGTGAATGCTCCGCATGTATGCACACACACACACACACATCCTCACTGAAACAGTCATGATAGACTAAGTATATTGTCTTAAAATGGCATTTTAACATCTATAGCTACAGTCTACTGTCAAAACCGAGAGCAGTTTAACTTCATTTTACACCTTTATTAACTCAGAGCTTCCTGCAAGCCCCTGGTTCAGGGGTGACACTTGGAAAATTACAGTTACCTTATTCGGGGCACTGAAATGCTTTTAGGTTTACATTGTGATATTAAGACTGGCTTTTTAAAAATAACCTTGAAAACGTGGCAGAGTAGGCTCTGTAAACTTGAGGCTAAGGGAGGGAAAGTGTGAAAAGATTTTAAAGCTTGGACTAATTGTGGAGTTTTTAGTGCCTGAAGAAGGCTTGTAGACTGACATCACTGCAGCAATAACTTTACAGAAGGAATGCCATGGTAAACAGTTTCAGACCAGCACCTAAAGCCATTATCATAGCGAATACTGACCTGAGAATATTCACACAATGAACAGTTATATCATAGCTGCACTTGAGGCCATTATCACGCTGAATGGTAATCTCATAAAAAAACATGAGAAATGATACCATAGTAAAAAGCAGCGGCACATATGAGCCTAACAAAGAACATATGGGGTTAGAAATTCTTCTGTCAATCATTTGCAGAAATAATGGAGCCTGGTGAAACACAGCAATTGCTGAGGCAGCACAGGTTTCATAAATCTTAACTTTCATGGCCTCTCATGCATGAGTGTTTCCATCAGTTTACGGGATCCTTGGAAGTTCGTGGTTACCTGGCCATGAATGTGATTAAACAGTCCACATGCACGCACTATAAATCATGATGGCCCGGTAAAGTCGAAAGGCTCATAACAGCACATTTTGGCATATAAAAACAGGCAAACTGACACATCAAGTCTGCTTTTGAGCTCTCTAAAGCAGAGAGGAATTTTCATGTTGATAATGCAACTACAATTACTGTAAGCTAAAATGTTCATTCACTCAATTTTCCCCTCGCTTCCTCCCAGGCATGTGACCTCACATGCACACAGAAAACAGCTCAGTGCTGCCTTCCCACAATTCCTTACACACTTACACACAACTCTGACTGAAGCTAGATCATCGGGCTGAAAGAATGGTATCACCATGCAATAAACAGTGTTTACAGACACACCTCATATGGAATGAGTGTGGTCTACCAAGTGCTTAAGTGCTGTCAAATGAGAAAATTATCCAGCTCATTAGCCAAAGTCAGAAACCACAAACACTGGTAGATATCTAGGGAACATGTAAGTTTTATAAATATACACTGAGAGTACATGAAAACATTAGCCTGGCATCAGTAGACCAACTGCAATTTGCAAATGCAAAACTGCCAGAGCAAATAAAATATGAGCTCACAGATTTGTCTGGTTCCCAGGCCATGAAAACATAACAATATGCATCTGATAATAATTCTGCCTACAGAGTTACACAGAGTTGAAACATGCTTACTTTTTGCTAGCCTCACAGACGTCGGTGATGTTAGAGAAGAGGTGGTGGTGTTCAGTCTTTGTCATGGCCTCGCTGAGCTCTGCAGAGTTCTTGAACATGCGGATCAGGATCTCCAGACTGTGTAGATAAGAGTGCTCCGACGAGATCACCTCAAAAATTGCCTGATGAAGCGAGAGCAACGGGGAGGAGACAGTGGAAACCAAAAAAGTCAGGAGGGAGACACTGAAAATTACATCCATTTGTGACTTTGCGTGCTTCATGTGCCCCACTAGGTCCTGACTCAGTCACTTCTCTATGAGGCAGGCTCTGTCATGAACATGCTTGACATACCTGTACTCTACAGTCATGTTCGGGATGTTCTTTAAAAAACAATACCGGGCACATCTAAGCACATGCATCAATCTGTCAATCAATTTAATGTTTCTACTCAGCAATCTTGTCATTCTTAATATGACACAAATTCAGCTAAATGTTTATTGGAACATGTCCTTCTCCTCCCATTTACAATGTTTCTGCTTGAAAGATACAATAGTCCACGATGCATGTTTCCTGTTGTGTTCCCTTTAATGGCTTTTTTATTGGTCTAGACCAACAATGGACAGCAATTACTCCCCCACAGTGCTTGGTAACTCTCAACTTAGCGTGCATGTTGCCAAAAATTGGATAATTCTCACTCTAAACCAAACAAAGTGTAAAATATGATTCCCACCTCTTGTCTTTTGCGTTCCTCCTGAGTCATCCGGTCAGACAGACCACTTTTCTTTACCTAAACAGGAAACACAATGATTGAGAATGAATGGGAATGATTTTAGAGTCACGAAAAGCTTTCAAATACAAAGTCACACTTGTTTTTCGGCTTTTGCATTTATAGCGTGTGTGTGTGTGTGTGTGTGTGTGTGTGTGTTTGCAGCTGTTTGTCCTCACACACAAAGAAAGGAGCACTTTGCATACCACACTGAATAGAGAGCCAGTCAAGATGTTGTAGAAAGTGGGAAAATAAAGATCTTCATTGAAAAAAAAGTGGCACAGGCTGAGATTTGTTGTATCCAAACAACTCTAAAATCTAAAACGGGCAGCACTATCGAAAGTATCTTTTGGCATGCGGTTGAAAAGAAAGCGCATGTGCATGTTGGTATGTGGCTGACGAGATTTGGTCCAAAGATATTTGAATAAGATTGAAACAAAGAAATCTTTTGGAATGGACTGGGTGTGGAGTGCTATTGAATTAATCAGCCTGTGGCTTTGTCAACCTGAAGGTAAGGCTGAAGAAAAAACACGCCTCGCTCTCATGTTTCACCAAATACAACCAATATGAACTGTCACATTCACATTATACTTTACTAGATCACACTCATGCTGGTGATATAAAGGCACAAGGAAGTGATACTGGAGGAGCCTTCCTTCTCTCTAGTATCTGCCTGGCAGCTCTCAGCAAACACTGAGAACAAACAAACCAGCAGCAGATCAAACATCTCTTATGGTCCAATTCCTTACACACATACATCTGCTTTATTATTTCTTTCGCTCTTGCTCTCCCTTCTGCCAAGTGTTCAACATCAGCAAAACCAGTTATCGATGTAAGGCTGTAAGGTTTTATTGTGCTGGCAGTCATGTCATGCCAACTGAACTTTATCCTGTTCTGCAGTTTCAGTGGGTGTAACCCAATCACAATCAATACGGTGTCATTATTCAGTTGCAAACTATAAGTTCTTTCTTTTTTATGCTTGAATCCATGTGCCCTTGTTTGAAGCACAACAAAACTGACATACTGCAGACAACTTAACTTGGTAGGACGTAGCTCCAGAAAAGTTTAACTATGTATGTATGAAAACTCTGGGGTGTGACATTTCTTCTGACGAGAGGTGCTGGAGGGCCACTGAGAGAAGGGAGGAGCTGAGTGAGAACAGCAAGACTCGCATGAATGACAACTTGTATATCTGGTTCTTGGCTTTGAACTCGAACTAGACTAATTTTCTATCACACCATAGAGAGGATTTCCTATTCAATTTGAAAGTTAAGGAAGAATCCTGCAGTGTTACATCATGTACTATCTGGCCAAACATATTCCCGCTAACAGACCCACAGCTGTGAAGCAGCTGGAAGAAGAGAACTGACTTCGGGAGAGTCCTGGTCAGCGTGGTAATGACGGACTCCGCTCAATTAAAAAGTGAGCAGAGAAATGTTCTGAATGTTCTCTACTTTGAATCACTTTATTAGAGTCTGTGTGCATATCATTCTCTGCACAGCAATTTCAGAACTAATCATAATTTCCTCCATCTATGCCCCCGCCTGTTTTGCTCCTGCACATTCCCTCCTCAACAAGTAAACAGACTGATGGGAATGCCTAAGTAGAAAACTAAATTAGCTCATTCCCTTCCTCTGTTCCTCTATCCCTCCATTCCAATCCCTAACTATATTATGTAATGCAGAGCCACCGCACTTTTTTGTAGACACAACATTTTAAGCATATTTGCAGTCTGACGAGTATGCAGTTTGCCAACACACTGGCATTAGGCCCAGAAGTGCTTCCAAGACTTCCTGTGGGTCTGGCTGACTGTCTGCCTGCCTCCCTGCCCACCCCAGTCCTACGAGAAATGCTCCTGTACTCCTTGATAAACAGAGTGAGGGGCAGAGGAAGGCAGAAAAAGTGGGAGGATGGGTATGGACTGTTGCCAAACTGGATATGACAGCATTCTTCAGAGCACTAGCATTCCAACACTCCACAGGCACAGCACTGATGGTATATACTGTATGTTTATCTGTGAACTGGGTGTAGAGAAAGATGTAAGAATTATGTCTGACCACACTGAGCTGGCTCCAGGAGGTGCGTATAGGTCTGTATTGCACCACGATGCCGTTATCAGGTTTGGGCTCTCTGGAATCGGCATCCTCATCCGAGTCATTGTGTAAGGCCTTCTCCTGGTAGTTCTGGTACAGCTCCTCCTCTGAAATACAGATTTTTATGCCAGAAAGATCCATCATGTTGAAGTTTAAAAAAGAAACATACTGTTTGAGCAAGACTGGAAGGAAGAAAGAACACTCGACACTAGAAGAGTAGTGAAGAGTGGTGAAAACAGAACAGATGACTGTTTCTCACCCTCGCTGTCAAATGTCCGCTGACTGATCAAAACTTTCTTCCTATCTGGACTCTGAAAGAGAAACACAACACAAATGTAAGGCTCAAAGAGGCACACACACAGAAACTTTAAATGAAATAAGCTTGTGTACCTATGTCACCTGTCCATGCCCTCTCTGGTGACCTCATTCGTTGACCTCTGTCTACAGACCCACTGTGTATAGAAGTGTCTATGTGTAGACATGGTGTCACATTACGTCGTGTCTCCTAACAAGCACATTAATTGTCTCCTTGTACGGCCTTGTCCAAAGTGCTGCTAAGTTTGTTCCACAATACTGAGTCTGTGTTGTAATTTTACAATTTGGACTTTGGACCCCCACCAATAATGAAAAGGTCACAATCAAATCACAATCAAATATAAACCCATATGATGGATTTTGATTAACTGCGTCCAGAAATCTCAATCTGCTACAGCAAAGGAAAAAAGAAAGAAGTTCACAGGGAATTTGCAGTGCTGTACATGTGCACTGATTGTCGAGTTCAGCTACATTCACTTGGGATTTGCTTTGCAGATAAAAACTAAAATTGATTTCTTTTGGCTTCTTGTTGAATAGAGCCAATCAGGTATGTATGTACTTATTCTATATAAGTTCAAAACTGGACAAAAAAACCCATAAAACTAATAGAAGCTTAGCATAGCTTTTTGTATACTGGAGTAGATTTCAACTCTTCTTTCTTGAGTGCATCCTAACCACAAATATCTTTTTTTGGCTCACCTTTATTTTGCCAGTGCTGCTTTGCTTTTCTGTCCCAGGGCTAGTCGGCTTTGAAATCCTGGGGCTGGCAGGTTTTGGCGATCTAGAGCTGACAAGTTTGGGTGCCCCAGGGCTTGCAGGTTTTGGTGTCCCAGGGCTCGCAGGCTTGGCTGTTCCAGGGCTAGTGAGGCTTACATTGCCAGGACTTGCTGGGCTGACTGGTGAAGCTGGTTTATTCCCATCCGGCCCTTTGGTGATAGGCAGGGACAACTGATGGGCCTTTGGATCTACAGATGGGACCTCTAAGTCTACTCCACTCACAACAGCTCTCCTATAAGACGTACTCCTCAGGCCTCTTCTGAGGGTCCCCGGGCTCTCACTTTCCCCATCCGTAGCCTCAGTGAGGCCCCCTCCTGTAGAAAAGTAGGTTCCTGTTTCCACCATGCTGAGGGCTTTCAATGCTCTCCTAGAATGATCCAACCCCAGAAGCCCTGCCAAACCATGGGCTTGTGGCCCAGAAGGAGGCACCTTGTTCTGCCGAGTATCGCATGCTAAACCCTTGGGAATTAGCTGCTGGGTGCCCATCTTGAGGGCAGCAGGGCTGTGGGTGCTTAGGACGATGGATGGAGAGGGAGAGATGGATGGGGAAAGTGAAGGAGAGGGTGAGGTGGAGGAGATGGAAGAAAAGGAAGAAGCATGCCTAGTGTCCTGTGAGGAGGCAGGCGAAGATGAGGACTGTCTGAGGAGTGCCTGTCCCCTGTCTGCTGGTGATGGGGAGCGTGGTGTTGGGGGGTCTGAGGACGTGAGGGAAGAAAGGGAGGGGATGCTAGAGGTGGAGCTGTGGGAAGGGGTGGGGGTACGCCGGGTTGGAGGAGAAGGGCTGGATGCAGACGAAAGGTAGGACAGTTCATTGTGATTATAGTTGTTGTTGTTAGGAGTGTGTGGAGATGGGATAGGAGAGCAACGGTTAAGAGGTACAGTTTCTGGTGAGAGAGAATTCGTACCAAATGCTATCTGGTCTTTCTGTGAGCTCAGATTGAACGGACTGGACAAGCGATTTCGGGGGTCCTGGAGATGTTTTTCAGGCCATACTGTCCCTCCATTACTGGCTTTCCCCCTGTCACTGTCTCTGTTACGCACTCTATTGTCCAGTGAAGCAGATCTGCTGTCCTCAGATCTAAATTTTGACAATGAGAAAAGTCCATTGGAGAAGTGCCCGATGCTGATGCTTCGAACAACTCGGGATTTCCTGGAGGGCTTGTGCAGAACATGTTTCAACACTACAGTATTCTGTCCCCAAGATGGGGGTGTGACCACCAGTCGCTCAGCAGGTTGGCTCAAGGTGAAGGAAGACCTGTTGTCCTCCACGGGGAGGTCTGTTGTCATGACCCCATTTATGTGGTAACTAACAGGTCGTGGTTTTGGCTTGCTTGAGTCCTGGGGATTTCTACAATTGTCTGTACGGCGTTTCCACAATGGAGTGATGTTTTTATTGGACAGATCCACATCATTGCCAATATCCATGGTCCTTAAGTGTCTGGGTCCACTTCACTATCTTTATCCAAACCTACAGGTCACAGTGCTAACACTGCAGCTCTGTAGAACACAGATATCACCCCTACAGGGTAAACAAAAGAGAGGAATACCAATCAGTGTGAGTGTAATAGTGCTCAGTGTTCAAATTCCGAAAGTTTACTCATTAACAGGGATGTAGTGCAGAGAGTGGCAGAGAAACTTAAATATCACATGGTTGAAAAAAAAGTTGAATTGTGCCAAACAGAAGCCAAGTCAGCA
Source organism: Argyrosomus regius (assembly GCA_946959425.1). Classification (NCBI taxonomy): domain Eukaryota; kingdom Metazoa; phylum Chordata; class Actinopteri; family Sciaenidae; genus Argyrosomus; species Argyrosomus regius. The sequence continues at coordinate 10,996,739 of OX336889.1, forward strand.
GAGACAGCTGATAATCCTTTTGTATATCTCCACTGAGGTGAAATGGCCTTATTACAAGCACAAAGCTGACAAGATATTGTTAGCTGTGAGTTATCACTGTAATATTTCAAAGGAGAAACAATGGACCTTGGCTACAATGAGCTTAGAGACCAAGTATTGTTTTCATCTCCTGTGTCACCTAAAAATCCATCTGCGCTTCTGTTAGTGTATCCGTACAAACATCAACAGGCATAAAACAAGCAATAAACAGAGTTTCTAGAGTTCGGTTGTATGAGAAAATAGTTTTTTTCCAGTATGTTAATTGTCCAAAGTGTTAAAAACTGTTTGGTCTAACTTACCTCTAATCAGCCGATCTGCAGAATGCGGTCATTGTACCTGCGCTTCTCGTCAAACAAACCTTCTCTGGCCGTAAAACAAAAGTTAATGAGCTTAATCCAGCATGGTATCGAAACAAAATAAAGTTTGTGAAACCAACTCAAGTTGGAGCTGCAGAGTAACTTTCTGTGAACCGTGTGGTCGACGGGATACGCGGCAATGAGCGCGTCTGAAGCGATGCAGACTGCGCTGAAGAGTTTCTATGAAGAGGAGGAGGAGGGAGGGGAACAGAAGAGAAAGGGACAGAGAAACACTCCCAGGTTCCCAGGAACTTACCTCGGTTAGTCCGTTTTTTAAGTCATCATTGGTTATCAATGTGGAGGGACGCATTTTGATTTTAGAGTTAGGATTTAATAAAGTTGTACCATGAGATAAACAAAAATAAGTTAGTTGGTAAGTGTCTAGTTCCCTGTTATCATGTCATGTTATGTTATGTAACTCCCCCAGGATGTCTATACACTTGTTCAGGTATTTCTAGAAAAGCCACTTTTAAAACATTTCTTCAAGTTTAGTATACGTCTGCACAAATACAGTATTAATATTGAGCTACTGGATTGACCTGTTGCTGTCGTGCGCCATCGTGTGGTTTGTGGCGTAATTGCAAAAGGTATACACTATAGTGAGATAATGTTTTCGTTTTGTTTTTTCATCATCAACATTATTAATCAGCATTATAAATCAATCAGCATTATCATCATAACAATATAACACTTTCCATTTTTTTAAAAGACAAAACCACAGCAAGGTATTCCCAAAATATTTCAATACATGATTTATAATATATATATTTTTTATTTTATTTATAATAACGTCATCCTGTCTTATGCTTTAAGATCCTCGCATATAGCATCAACACACTATCCCTTTCTGTTTGTTTTTCAGTGATAAAACTTGTGGAGTAAAGAGAGGATCTGGAAGGATTTATAGTTTTTCATTCCCGCTCCAATAAAGAAAATCTGTGTTGTGCAACACGAGGCTGTGGTTAATTCACGCTTCACTAACACACAATCAGAGATTGTGAAATACTTTGTGTGTTGTGTGTTGTGTGTTGTGTAAGTTTTCTCGTTAATGCACAGGCCTTCATTTCATAGGAAAAACATTAGTCACGCATACGAAAAGTCAAAAATGTAGAGGCCAACCTTGTTTGAACTGGTACTAACTGTGAATAATAACTGATCAGGAAGTCATGTGTGTGTTGTGTGGATTGTGCCCCACCGCGTGGCTCTTGTGCGCCAGTATTTCACCTATTTCACCGCTAAGGGGCGCAATTGTAATGTTTACCAGTCATCATCACTGCTCATATAAAAGCACACAGGAGACCTGACCCTCATCCTATCTTACAGATGTTTTTTTTCACAACTGTCAGTCAATTTACAATAACTTCATATCACTGTTTATGGACCCCGGTCAAAAGTACTAATACTACTAGTACTATTTGCGCCTATGCAGCTTTAATAGATGGAACTATCTACTGAGTTAATGCTGCGTCCTAATTTACAGTATCACACACTAGGGGTAGGGGTACTGTTTGCCATTTTGAATGTGACAGACAGAGTTGCCCCCTCTGCGACCCTAAATACTGCTCTTCCTAAGGTAAGATGATGCTCAAAGTTAGAAATACTGTCTATCAGATTAAATGTTTATGTTCTATTATACAAGACAAGGCTGTAAAATAGTGCCATGTACATATGGTTGACATGCAGTCAGACCATTAACAGGACATGGTGTGAGTGTGGGAAAAGTACAAATGTAACCATTTTTGAGGCTGCAGAGTGACAGAAGAAGAGAAGAAGAAATAAGTTAACATTTTGCAATCATAGTTATTTCTTCTTGGTCTGCAGGCCTCAAGTCAGTATGTTCAGTATCTTGGTAGGATGAGGGCTTATATATTTAACTTACATACTTATGTTAATTATTCCTACACTGGTCATGATTGCACTTCATATCAGGCCTTTACTGTTTCCAGAACCATCTTTGAACTATCCTAAATAGTATCAAGTTTTTTAAGCAAACATCAGGCAGACTGTGTTGGAGTGATAAGATGCCTAAAGGTATTTAAAGTTTGTGATGAAACAACTGTCAAATACTGCACAAACAGACTTAATTACAGAGAGCAAGAAAGAGATCACATAAATCTTCACTTAGGGCTCTGCTAACAGTTTTGTGGATTTTTTTTTGCTTTTTACAAGAAGTAGAGGGAAACTTTAATTGACAATAAAACCCAGGCCAGGAACAGATCATTTAATGTGTACCATCATTCCTTTATTCTGTGAATTTTGAAAGACATACAACAATCATTATAAACAATCATTATAAACATGGCCTTCCTCCTCCTTGATGTTTATCACTTGTGTATGCAACATTGCCAGTGACTCTCACATAAATCCACCGCAATATAAATGTCATCACCAGAAACATTACCACTAGTGCATTTATCAGGAAAATTCTAATTAACATCATTATCATAATTATCATCATTTATCACCACAACAATATATTCATGCTAGTATTCGTCGTGCAGACCCCATGAGACCCATGTTGTTTTGTGACAACATTCATTATGTTTTATAGAGGAAGCGCAGCAGCCTATCCTGTTGTATTGTTTAAAGAAGCTATAAGTTTCCTCATGTTGTTTGGTTTAAAAAAAAAAAAAAATAGATACTTCCTCCACCATCAGACAAGACACTCACCTCTGACTGGAAGGCCAAAATGCGAGTGCCCTGAGACAGTCGACATCCGCCCTGATGAAGAGTTCTGGAGTGTGGCAGTGCATCTCTGTAACCGACCGTGACCCCAAGTCTTTGTGAGGAGGCAAAAAGAACCTTCTCAATGAATCAGTGGAGTAGAAACAATGAAAGAAAGAAGACAGCAGGAAGTCTAAGGAGCAATAATTGGTATCTTCTCAGCTGGAGCATTAAAACAAGAAAAAGTCTGAGCTACAGAGAAGGCATGCTAGGCTCTTACACACTGAGTATATACATCCAGCTTCTCTACATATCTGTCTTTATTCTTCCACACATCAAAGATTGATAAGGCATTAGCGTTGTCTGTCTGTGTGGGCTTTCGTTTGTCTGAACAAAGTCTGCTTCGAATCTGTTTGAAGCAGCAATGTTAATAGCTCAGTATAACTAAGGTAAAAGTAGTCAAAGTGACAGCACAGCCTGACAGGGAACTCAAAATTAAAGTGATTAATAGGAATAGAACAGAGAGGATCCAAGGAACAGATATTACTACCACAGGAAGTTTGAAGCCCATCAACAAGAAGTAAAGAGTTCATTTCTGAGAAAGAGAATCTAAATATCTTCATGCAGGGTGTGGTGGTGAAATGCATTTTTATATGAGCTTTAATGACATCATTTTCTACACAGTCATGGATTAGATTTTTAGTTTAAAGCAAACATTTGCGGGAGGGATGAAAGCAGAATGAAGTGTGCTGTGTTAAACCTCAGTGGTTAGGGCAGATGAACCAGTTTTTCCGGTTAAGTTATGTTTCTGGAGAAAAAGACAAAGATAAAAGGGTAAAAACCTACAAGTGTGAACGCTTGAATCCCTCTGAGTGTCTCAAAAATCTATTTTAGTCACACAAAGGTATCTGGTCTACATATCTTAGTGGTTTAGTTTATCTTCAAATGAGTCATCACAGCTATCTATTGCAGGTATAAACTAGCTACCCTGATGACCCTCTATGAATAGCTCTTAAATGAGAATGCAGTCCAGCATTCCCTGCAGGTTGGTTTCCTCTTTAAGCTCCACTGATAACAATCACGTAGTTCATTAAGTTCATCCCAAAGAGAATACTAAGAAAAGATATGACTTGTTGGTTGTGTAGTTCTTAAACGCTGCAAACAATCAAGTTGAAGAGCGACACATTCAAATCCAGATTATTATTGAAAGAAAAAAAGGAAATGCTAACACAAAATTGAAAGAAAAACAATAACAATACGTTTTAACGTGGCTTAGAACCTTACATTACAAGAATATACCAAGTGCTTTATAGACTGAATTCTCAATGATCTTCTTATTTAAGCTACTTTACCAGCAGGGTTTAACCTTTAAGTTTTTAAACTGTGTCAGACCCCGCTTGAAAGATATTTCAGCAGCACTTTGCTATAAGAGATAAATTGTGAAATCTTATTTTAGATACACGATCAATTCAGGGTTTGAAATCCTTTTGAGTTAAGATACCTGTTTTCAAAGACTCAAAGATTTAAGATTTTTTATGACTTGTCCACTTTGTACCATGCCTCTCCTCCAATGTCAACCGAGATTGGCTCCAGCCTCTCTCGACCCTGATAAGGACAAGCAGTTACAGACAACGGATGGATTGAAGATTTTTTTACTTACAGGAACTGTAATGTGAACAGGCACATTTGTCTCAATCCAAAAGGAAAGTTTTTAACTTGTTTCAGGATTCTTAAAGTCTGGCAAAGTCCAACCCCTCGTCTGCACTGTGGGAGATGGATGTTTTAAGTCCGGGCCATTTCATCGGCAGTGCTCACAGCACTGAAAAGAATGCATTTAACCAATCCTCCGGACAATCACAGAGCAATCTATAGTGTTGTAGTACTTGAGAACAGTCTTGGCCTTGAAATCAGTCTTAAGACCACTTTTTGAAGGTCACTGTTTCTTCTTGGAATCAGTTGCATTTTTACTCAGTCTTGTCCAACTCTCGGACAAAGAGGACTTTTATTTCAAGACTCGTCAAGACCACAAGTGCTCACTAAACTCATTCATAAATTCCTTAATTTGTTAACATCATTACTGTGATTGAATATAAAATGTCCTGCTTCAAATGCTACCAGTGTCTGAAGGAAAACACACAGCATGTAAATTGTGCAATATAACACTTACTGAACAACAGCTGGGATTATGTCAAACTTTTATCAGCACTTGGTAATGCTACCAAAGCTAGCTAGTTAACGTTAGCAATATGTCTTTGTACCAAAATACTTCATAAAACTCTTTACCACTCCAGCAAGGACATTTTGTGAATCTCAGCTTTGATAGTTATGCATATTTATGCATTTATACATTAGCTACCTATACCATCTTGTCTCAGTCTTGACTCGGTTTTGGTACACTCCGGTCCTGATTATGACTTTATGTCTGTTTAGATGGTCTCGACTACAACACTGCAGACACATTGTCAATAGTTTTAATGTCACTTTAATGGGAAGATTGTTGCTGTTGAATTTTAAACATTATTTTCCAATTCTGTTATCACCACAAATTCCATTGATCGCCATTGTGTGGAACTAGTGGCAGAAATCTCAGATTTGATTGTCTCAAAAACGTAATAAAAATATAAACAAAGGTATCTGCATCGATACTATTTATTCCTCAGATAAATGCAAATACATCAGTGAAGCTCTTGGTAGAGGCAGTTATATGATAGTATCTATAATAAGGGTGGACTCAGCTCTGGTATTGAACTGCCTTTTGTCAGTCCAGAATGTGCTCATCTGACAGACCGAACTGAATCTGTTTGGTAAAATGTAAAATGAGAACTGAGAAGTCCGAGCTGCGTATATGAATAGCTTGGATGACTGTGGTGTTTGTTTTGCTGCAAAGTAGTGTAGCATATAATTCAGATAATTCAGTCACAGACAATGGGGACAACAACAGTGTGTGTGTAGTCTTGGGAGTGAGGAATGCAGGGGTCAAATGATTCCTCGGCATGATGATGATTTGGCAAAGAATCTATTAAAGGCGAAGCGGGAAAGGCAAGAGGTGAAACAGTTCTGTTGGAGTGAACTGTGAAAATGTATTCTAGGAAGAGGAATTCATAGTTTTATGTTGTTTAATACATTTTCATGTTGAGCCTTGATTGAGTAGCGCTCCCACCCTCTCTGCTTTGTGCATCATGAGTCACCTGCTACAGTCCTACCTAGCCAGATATAAACATTAAAGCATAAAAGGTAGCATGAGCGCAACATTCCTCAGCTTTCTCAATATTCTGGCATTTAAAGAGAAGCCCTCCACACACTGACCTTTTCTCAGCATACCTATCTCTTTCGCTCGCTCTTCTCTCCTCTTTTTCCTCTGACTCACAGCCCATTGTACTTCTCCTACTCAGCTATGCTGTTTGCTCGCTGTCCTTGCCTCCCCTCCCCTCACCCTTCACTGCCACCCACACGTCTCCTCATCCATCCTCTCGGAGAACAATACAGAGGAGAGCTAACGACTGTAATTACCATTGCTATAAGTTACAATGGTTTAAAAAAGAAGTGTGTACCGAACAGGAAATACATGTAGAAGCTGCAGGAAAAGCATGTCTTAATATGTGTATGGATCACATTATGAATGCATGAGCCATATGTTACAAAACTAGGACAACAGCTCTACTTCGTGTGTGTTGGTGTGAGTTCACCTCAGTGTCCCATGTTGATAACAGCTCTGTGCCCCTTCATGCATATACTCGTCCACAGTATAGGATTTATGCAGCGGGCCGATCTATGTACACAAGTGCATATGGAGCCAACACAGGGGGCATCTGCCACACATACACATATTTGAACCCAGGCTAATCACCATGGTTACGGGCCTTTTGGCTTGTGCTGATTGGCTGACGTTATTGTGGATGACCCGTGATTGACTCTCCCCTTGTGAGTTCTCATTGGCTGTTTGCCCCACGATGATGTCATAATGGGTGGCATGTTGCAGTAGATGTGGCATTGAGACATGCACTACTGGGCACGGACAGAGACAGCAGAATTAGATCAAAGCTGGAGGTGATGTGTGATGTGTGCTGGGGCGTTAGCTTCCTGACAGCAGGAGTGTAAGATCCAAAAGTGTATGATTCTCACAGACCTGTTATGGTAGCTTTTTGATTTTGGTCAGATTTCCTGATAGATTAGTAGGATGCTTTAGAAATACTGTATTACCCAGCTAACTGATGATAATGCCAATCATAGCCAGTAGAGGGCACATTGAGAGAGCGGGGAAGAAACACAGATAGCAGACAGAGAGAGAAACACACTGAATTTACACTTCATAATGTTTCATTGGTGTCATTCTCCCCCTTTTGATTGATCCATCTCCCTAAAGCCTGTATAGTCCTGTCACAACATATGGTCTGCTCAAATTACAGTCATTTTTAACTAATTATAATCCAGTTCTGGTCCTTAAACATTGACAAAAAGAAGACAAACAAGGTGTGATGCATTTGGTGTACACAATGCTGCAGCTTCAGTGGTTTTATAGTGTATCTGATGTGCTCTGTTCCTCTGATCAACAAAAGAAAGAAAGCATTTGCTCTGAAGCTGTGCAACATAGAAATATGAATACATAAATAAGAAAGTATAGCCCATTTACTGCACTTTATTCTATGAATGGCAGTCTGAAGGTGGGATTATTATACACCTCTTTGGAGCTTATTATGCTGCAGTGGATATTGCAGTTTGGAGTACAGTAGGTTTTGACCGTAAATATGATAATGGGAATGGAATCTAAAGAAAATATCTCATTAACTCAAGAGCCATGCATAAATATCAGTACACACAAAACCAGAAAGCAAAACGGGTAGAACCTACATGAAATTCAATGCAGCAGTCATATTTCTGACCAATGAAAATGTTTTACAGATGTTGCTATTTCATACTTACTTAACTTGGATTAAAGATCTTAATGTAATATGCATATGAGTAACAATTTGCATGGGCAATTTTAGGAAAGACTAAGGGTGAAACTCATGCTAACATGCACACAGTGACAATGCTCACATGCTGATGCTATCAGTATAGTGTTTATCATGTTTATACTTTTAGTTTAGTGTGTTAGCATGCTAGCTAATTCACACTAAACAGCACTAAGGTATAGCTGATAGTTTTTCAGATATTTGGTCTTAACCAAAGATAATTTGACCTGATGATGGTGCTAGATGAAAAGTTATGGAGTAAACTAACTAACTGAAGTTATTACTGTTTATCCTGAGAAACATATGAATGTCTGTACACAATTTCAAGACAGTCTTATTTGTTTTGTGCTCCTTGTTTTTCTCTTTATATTTCATGTAATCCATTTCCGATCTGTGTTTTGTAACTTCTATTTTTTGTGGCACTGTTATTTTACTCCTGTACAATTTTTAACCTCAGAAGAGGTTAAATAAAGTCACAAATGCTGAGTTTATACATTCAGGGGTTAACACATTAGCACATATCGTATATGTGCTCTACATACACACACACCAGGAGGACCAACAAACCCAAACGCCAACAGGAAGAGGTGATAGCATCACTTCCTCTCTGATAACTATGGAGTGGCGCCTGCAGTGTGACTGTGAGTGTGTGACTATGTGAAAAAAAAATGTGAATGTGTGTGTGACAACTCCATTCACTTTCCACTGTAGTTTCTTCACACTGCTGGAGGAAAAGAGTGAGATATAGAGCTTCACCAAAAAAACTGCAAAGTGAATATTCTTTTATTGGTTCAGTGTGAAAACAGATGAATCCTGATATCTGTGCAATATTCCTTCAGTGGAGTTTTCCCTACAGCTAATGATTAATCATTGTGTTTTAGGTAAATAGCTTCAACAACTGAGACCCATTAGCGATATGTTGGTTGTAATTAGGGATAATTGCTCACCTTTGGGATTTCCTACAGCCAAGACACAAGTCCCAAGGTTCGCACCTCTCTGTATTTCCACACACAAACACACATACACACATAAGGCAACAAGGCTTGCCATTTACCCTGCAGCACCAGTTTGAGTCATCTGGTGGCAGAAAGTCTCAGGAACAGAAGCAAAGCAAAAAGGACAGTCATTGAAATGGAAGGAAGAAGAAGATGTTCTTGTGGTGCTCATCACATCATTTTTTTTTTTTCATTTGTGGAAGACAAAAAAGAGACAGCAAGGACGCAGGAATGTAGGTGTATAGATGGATTGCGTGTGTGTTTGTGCGGGAGGTCGCCAAACAGTGACAGCAATTTGTATCTCAGAGGATACAAACAAAGAAAATCATTTAGTTTTCTTACATTTCACAGTGCAAACAGACACCACACACACATAAACACACGCACACATGCACAAGCTCTAAACCAGCTGACGGGTAAATCATGGAAGACGCAGTCATGAAACTAATTTTCTTCAAACTGCATGATAAGCAATACCTTTGTATTGAAGATAAACAAGGAAACAGCTACACATTGCACACAGGCAAACACACACACACACACACTTACAATAGAGGACCACATCTCTGTCCCTCTGCAATTAAAGTCTTAGTCATACTGCGCCAAAGGCTATTTCAGTCCTCTTCCAGCCCAGTTTCCTCAGACATCTCCATAGCATGTTTTTCCCCTCTTCCATATTTCTTTTTTCTCTCTTTCTGTCTCTCTTGTGTGGTGACAAGGTTGTGAGTCGAAGTCTATTGATGCTGACCATTATTGATGCATGCTACTAGGTCAATCTGAACTCAAAAAAACCTTCTTGCAGTTGAAGGAGCTGTGAGTATATTTTAAGGGACAGGCAAAAATTGCTCTTTTCATTCCTGCCAGAGTACACATCCACACATTATCATTGAGAGGCAAAAAAATTATCCGGTTTGACAACTCTCGTCTGCTTGACATGAGGACACAACACGCTCAACACTACTGTCCTTCCAAATCACTTGACTATATAGCCATCTCACGCACCTCGCTGTCCTGTCACTCAGTCATAACACAGAAAGGCTCTCTGAATAGATCCCTCCTCTCCATCTCTTGTCAGTCTTCCCACCCACACTTCTCAGCTTGCCGTAGATCCACTGTTCCTGAGTGGCCCAGAATACCGCTGAATGACAGTTCTGCCCAACATGCCACGTCTACCGCTGACAAATTTGGCAGCATCCTTTTTCTCTCTCATCTGTTCACATCGTCTTCCTCTCAGGCTAAATTCCCATCCTTGTGTTTCGGCTGGTTTTAATTCCCCAGACCTAGAAGGTTTTTCTGTTTCTGTACACTGTCAATGTATCCTTTTTATTATCTGTGAAGGTTTATGCTCTCCTAGGTCAAAGTTACAAACGCACACATGTTTTGTCAACTGGGTACAAACAACAGCTGAAGGAGAGACATGACACTCACCACCATGTCAGTGCTTCCCAGCGCTTGTGACACATTATGAAAGCAGTGCGGCGGAAATTTTCTCTGTCCTTCTACAAATGTGATTTTCTGGAAATACCCTGCGGGATGTATTGACACACAGCGAGCACTCTGAGACTGAGGCAGTGGTATGAAGTCACTGTCACTTAATCAAAGTCTGTGGGGTGCTGAAAACATCTACAATAAATGATTTAAGATGGCTTGCCTGCACAAAAACAATGATATCATCAGGGCATACAGTCTGACATCACTGATAAATATACGCTGTCCTCTGCAGCGTGACTAAAGTGATATCTACGAGGGTTAAATTTTAAATCAGCACAGAGAAAAACAGGTAAAGTGTTGTTTTTTTTTTTTTTAAGAAGCAATCTTGGCCACGAGTGAACAAAGACACTGCAGCATGAGCTCATCAGTGAAAGAAGTGAGCTAATGTCTTAACCGTTAAAGCGGTAGACCATGAGATTTTGTTGGTCAAAACTAGAGCATTTTTGCACGATCACTGACAGGTGTAGTATCACACTAACAAAGGCTGAAGCATTGCGATGTGAGATATCCATGCCCAAGGACTCTCAATACTGTTAAATGCTCCTTTTAGCATGTCAGGCAGCATTTAGCTCTTTACATGATTATGAACTCCTGTCAATGAACTTAAAATCTACTTTCTCCTGATGTAATGAAATAGGCATTTTAAAAGAAGCTTTTGTTGTGAGTCCCTGGCTCTGTTTACACCTGGCGTTAACATATATTTTGGGCGAGCTGATCAAGTGGATGGTATATGTCGGTTCACACTTTACACTAGAATGCATTTACATATGTTTCTTCCCCACCCTGTATGCAAATAAACACATACAGTTTCCTGTTGCGATGTGAATCATCCAGGTCCGTGTTTCATGTGTACTCCATTCACAGGAATACATTGTACATTGTTATGGCTTCTTCTTCTTCTTCTTCTTGTTTTGAACATTAATGTGACGCTCCTGGGGCAGGAATGAGAACATACTTCCACTTACGCAGATGACGTTAGTTGAGGTCACATTTGCGTACACGCTGCTAAAAGAATGTAACCATGCGTGGCTCAGACAAACCCTCCGAATGGCTGAGCGATCAGATCTCAAGGCAGCCTCAAAATGTCTTGCATGCATTCACACCTGTAGAGCTGTTCACTGGTGATTGGATGACCCAAAATGCACGTCAATACTAGGTGTAAACAGCCAGGAATCGCAATGGCAGTTCACTGGAAAGATGTGTGTGTGTTTTGAACAAAAGTAGTGCTAATGGACACTACTTTTAATTTCACTGTAAGCCTATTTGATGGTACTATGCAGGGCATAAAATCCACACAGAGAATTTGTACACAAAATATAGCTACAGTACACTATAAAAAACAAGATGTGATTTAGAGTATACTGTGTTTCTTCATCACCAAGAAAACACCAATATGTAAACAAACTATGCTATGAGCACAGATTTTCTGTAGTATTATTGTCTAGAATAGTTCTCTTCCCATTCCTCTTGGTCTGTTTAACCAGGGTGGCTATCACCTTACATGCTCACTACTTAATTCTTCCATTCAAAGGGTAGTCACCACTGCCAAAAATTCAAAGCCCTCCAGATATGTGCTGTTATAAAGCTTAAAAATCAGTTTACTCATCATGGAGAGTACCGGTACACTCAGCTTGTAAAAAAAAAACAGTTGAATGATGTCCTCTGTGGCTCTGGAGGACTTTTGGCAAGTCTGTGTCAAAACCTATGTTATCAGCTGGGGGCAAAGAGTCTGAGAGATGACTGCATTTCATTGGCAATGAAAGATGCTATTGAATAGAATTATTTTAGGATCCAAGGTGTCTACAGCTTGGCTCATAACAGGGACTAAAAGTCAGGATATTTCTGTCTCTGCTGCACCAATTTTGACATCTTTTACTCTGTCACTAACAACTTTTTGGAAGTGCAATACTAAATTGTTGGAGTAACTTTATTTAAACAAGAAAAGTTCAACGGAGACCAAAATATCATGATTCTGAGTCACTAATATGGGTTAAACTGTGTTTAGTGACCCTTTCTGCACGGGAGGTACCCAAGTCATGCCATGCCTTTTTGCAACTCGTAAATCAGGCTTTTTGATAAGAAATTTAATGTCTCTCAAACTTATTCTGAGATATGAATATGCAGCCTTTCTTTTTAACATAATTGGCTTTAAAGCCCAAAAGGAATTTTCTTGGCCTCCACAAAGCTCCTCAAGAGTCACATAGGGCATTATTCAACTGCTGGTGAAGTGGCCCTTTACTGTAATAAAACCACTATTTTATATCGGATAGCAGCAAACATCTATTTATATCACTTATATCCAAATTCATTTTCTGACAGTTATATAATGAACAGTGCCATAATGCAGATGTCTGTTCTTCATCTCAGAACAATGTAAACGCTCTGCTGACTGACACTTTGCACACCCACACAGCAGGAGAGGCAGACGAAGGGAAGCAGAAAACAAATATTTAGTCTAGATAGATAGATAGATAGATAGATAGATAGATGGATGGATGGATGGATGGATGGATGGATGGATGGATGGATGGATGGATGGATGGATGGATGGATGGATGGATGGATGGATGGATGGATAGATAGATAGATAGATAGATAGATAGATAGATAGATAGATAGATAGATAGATAGATAGATACGTAGTCATGTTGCTCCGAGCAACAGTCTTTCTCATCTTTATTTTTATGTCTTTCTTTCACTCTTTTGCAATAGGAGATAAAATAAAAAGCCTGAGGGTCCAGAGAACTCTAATCTATTTTTCCTGCACCTACACACTGTGAGTCATCTCTCCACACTCAGCTAACCTCTCCTTTATCTCCCTCTCTGTAAGGATGGCACATTGGAAGAGAGCCTCCTCTCCCAGACTAGCTGTTTGACTGTGACCCCCACAGACTAATGGAACACTTCACCATGACACCCTTTCACATCTCAAACTGAATTAGAAACCTGTATGTAAAACCTGACACAGGGTTCATTTTGCCTTCCGTTGCCCCTGGAATGCACGTAGTAATGGATTCAATTTGCTCTTCTTTTATTGCTGCCCATGTCTGTGTTCTGCTTTTACTATAACTAACATGCCTTACATCATGATTAATATTTTAAACTTGTTTCTTGATTTGACTTCAGGCTGCCAACTTAACACATGACCAGGGACACACACACTGTCCCTAAGAAATATATTAAATACATTTCAATAAACTCAATACAAGGTGCTTTGTATTATTATTATCCGTATTTCTTAGATTTGCACATGTGGAGAAAGCCTAGCACAAACTCTAGTTGTCGGTAGACATAACTAACCTGCCCCACTAGGTTTGTCTGAATTGAATTCATAATAATTAGGCAATATTACATAAAAGGGCATGCTTTATAGTTATTATTGATATACCATCATTCATTTGGGGAGACAAAACCCAAAAGGCTTGCATATTTGTATCAATATCCTTATTGCAAAGGCACAGATCACAAGGAAGGCTTGGTCTAACCAAACCTCTTGTGTTATTATTGGACAGCCAACCTACATGAAGTTCTGCTTTCGCTGAATGAGCCAGAAAGCAACAGGTGCCAACTGGAAGCTAAATCTTGTTCTACTTCCTCTCTTAGAGCCTTGGTGTATCACTCTCACCCTCTAGTAGTACCCTAAGTCCTGTACTAACCCAATTATCATTTCTAGACTGAAAACCTGGGCCCGAATTAGGTAGATATTTGGGTGGACATCACTCTCAATTTCACCCCACAAACACCCTTATTTGCTTGCCAAACTTTACTCCAGCTTCAAAGTCTGGGTTTATGTGGGTCTGAGTGAGCTGAGGGATCTATATATTGATGGTCTATTTGCAGAACTAGGTGATCTGTGTGACACATATAATATACAACACTCGGAGCACTTTAGATACTGTCATGTTAGATGAAGATCCAACCATAAGATCAGTACATGCTGTGAAGCAGAGTTAGGGTTCAGATCAGTGGTGGGAGGAGGCGCTGGCGAGTGTAAATGCCTCTTCATCATGTGCCAGACTTAGTATCATCCAATTTAAAGAGCTCCGCAGAATTCATACAGTAAAACAAAATCCAAATCTAAAATATACCATGACCCAACAGATGTTTGCAGCAGGTGCTGTCAAGCGCTAGGGGACTTAACTCAGGGTCTGTCTGTTCTTTTCATATTGGCAACCACTCATCTCCTTTTCAACAAGTTACAGTCTGCATGCTCTGATCATTCAGTTTTATGTATTGACTTTACTCATTTGACTGGCCCATTGTTTGACACTATGTCTCTATCTGCCCTAATACAACACAGAATCTCATAACTTTAACAATAACTATAATGTGGGCTATCTCTTTTACTCATATATCCTCTATATCTCTATGTTATATGTGTAAATGTATATGTGTATTTATTATATATATGTAGTAAATAAACAAAAACCTAAATGACCATAAAGTTGATTGAATGTCTCTGAAACCGTTTTAGCAAGACGTACCTGATAAACTGGCGATTATTTATAGGGGAGCACTTTCCCTTACAAAAAAGGCACATGTGGTCATATTTGCAAATTCATAACAAGTAGTAGTGGATGTAAAGTTCTTGTTTTCACAGTTAACATGTGATATATGTGACAACCCCGTGCCTATATCATTAATAATACACAACACAACGCTTGAACCCAGAGACTTGGATAGAAAACAGAGCTCGGTCAGTGTGTTTGTGGGTCTATGACAGGGCCTTCATTCACCAGAATACAATAGTGCCAGCTAGTACAGTCGCCCCAGTGTCCCGTCTGGTGGCCAAATGGCAGAATGCAGACTGACCTACAGTATGGCTCCTCTCTCTTTACTGTTTTTTGGGGGCAGACACACTCGTTCACACAGAGCACAAGAGGCCACTCAGTCCACGAGTGAGAAGAAGCATTCATTGAGGGAAAACAGTGAATTTGGGAAACCATTTGGCCGGCGTTTGACAGGAGGGGAGAGGGCAAACATTCAAACAAGCACCATACACACAAACAGCCATGTAGATTTGGAGCCGCACCATCCCAGCCTGTTTCAGTTTCCTGTCAACGGCCACAATAGTATCTGCCTGCAAGCTGTGCAACCCAACCCTATCTTATCAACTGCAGGCTCAGACACAGCCACAATACACTGCAGTGTGTGTGTGTGTGTGTGTGTGTGTGTGTGTGTGGGAGAGAGGGAGAGAATGTGTGTGTGTGTGTGTGTGTGTGTGTGTGTGTGTGTGTGTGTGTGTGTGTGTGTGTAAGTTTGTGTGAGTAAGTGTGTTGGTGTGTGCCCCAGGAGGCATGGGGAATGAATTCACTTCACAGGAATGCACAGCTGAGTCTGGGTGTTTTTACATCAAAACACCTACTGTATGTTTTTGATAAATGGCTGCTACTTTCTCCTCATCTTTCTATTAATTCTTGTGTTTTGTTTACTTAACTTTCTTCTTCTTCTTCTTGTTTGGGATCACACAGACCCCACGACTGTACGTGTAAAATAATAATAACTGCAATATGTAGAAATGTATTCAAGTTGCTGCAAACTGGGTTTACACATTTGAATAAAGTGATGCAATAATACATTTTTATTATTACACCACGAGGAACTATTTCGTGTTTCGTATGCTATTAGGACCTTGCATGAACAAACAGACATTCCTTACTATTTGCTATTTCACAGAAATTTGATGTTACCTCTGTTTGGTGTGGTGAGAGAGTTGAGCCTGTGGGGGTATAAAAATGCTTCGACAAAAAAAAATCGCATCCTGGAGTTTTATGAATCTGCTTCTTCGACGTACAAAGACAGGATAGAAGGGAGAAGTGAAATAACATTAAATGAAACAGTTTCTTGTGAATTTTTACGATCAGTTAGAGGCTGAGCTGGACAGAAACACACAGACACAATCATAACAAATGTTGCTAGCTAGCTTGCGGACAATCTGTTTGGGGTGAATAAACAAAGGAGAACATCTTAATCAAATAAAGAGTTTCTTAACAACAGGATACACGTATAACCTACAGCGTTGTTTGTATGTATTTACATACAGACCCCTTTCATGCTGTATATATCCACTTGAAATGCAATCAAATCTGCTTACTGCGCTCTCCCCATGTAGTTTTCTGTCACTGCAGCTGTTACATTCTTACATTTTCATCTTGTCCTGGCTTGAATACTTGCTCTTTACCGCCTACAGTTCTCTGAAAATAGACAAATAACCCGTGGGGAGCCTGAGAGACACATTCAGAGCTCTGCACCTTGAGAAACAGTAAATTTGCCAACCACGGTATCGCTTCATCTTGCTTTCAGTTCTCCTTCTCACTTTGCCCAAATATTTTGGAGTGTGGCCGTCTGTAAGTGAACAGTTATTACACCAGATACTAAGATACTAAGAATAAGACACAGAGGCTTAAGACTAAGACGTGCTTGAAGCAAAATATCAAAACCAAAAACACCCTCGCCAGACTTGGATTTTGCAACACGAGCAAGCCTTGACCTCTAAAACCACAACAAAACCTTTTCTAATTGCTGGGATCATAATTGTTTGTTGGTATATGCAGATTTTATGTGTGTGACAGAAGAGACAGGACATTCTGCATAAAGGATGCCTGTAGGCCAAGCATTCGCGCAAAGCACTGCATTGCACTGCATTCAAATTTGCTGGAAAATGAGCAATAACAGTGAGTGTTTAGGAGTTATATAGAATGTGAGATAAACATGAGACACTCATCCTCGATACATGCAAGTACAAGTCAGTGTAAACATACCCTCCCTATTCATACACAGAGTCTCTTAACTAACAACCTGCCTTGTCTGATTTTTCAAGAAGACTGTGGCTGAATTATCTCACCTATCATCGACTGACTCATCTACTGGCTCTGAGAAAATCTCTCACCCACATTCACACCCCTAAATCCTTACACTGTGTCTGGTAAAAGAAATATCTAATTCAGTAAATACATGCATTTGAACTTAACGGTTAGTTATCATTTTGGTAATCCAAAAACATTGAGCCTAATCTTATGTGACAGTCACAATAATCATATTACAGTATTACATTACAAACCAAACACAATAATATATACCATATCATAGGCAGGTTTGCGCTGGTACATGATACCCACAAATCACAGTGTAATTATATACTGTACGCAGAGGGAGTGGATAGAGATACAACAGACAAGTGCAGACAGCACCAATTAAATGCTGGTTTAAGTGTGTTGTTGTCATGGTGACTAAGCTAGTAGGCTACCTCTGAAATTCAGTTTCATATTAAATGCCGTTGCTTTTGTTCCTGTGCCCGTCTCTTTATCCTTAACCTCCCTCTGCGTGTGTCTGTCTCTCACTTCATCCCTGCCTGTATCCGTTCAACTGGCTGAAAGCATCAAGAAAGAGTCAAAAACAGTCCCAGTTAACCAGCTTCCAACTGCCTCGTCTCCTTCTCCACCCCTCTCTTTGTACGTCTTTTCCCATTTCTCTTCCAGCTGTGCCCTCATCCATGTTACCACGTTCGACAGTTAGCAGACATTGTGGCAAAAGATGCAGTGGGGGTGGAGGATTTGTGCCACGGGGGTTTACAATCTGTCTCTCCCTGCATTTCTAAAGAAAACACCATGTTTCATTGTTTACCCCGGTGTTCAGAGACACTGAGGTAAATGGTTTTTATGTGATCTGTCTAATCTGAGCGAGAAAGGCTGACTACATAAGCGTGGGAGCTTTGGAGTACTTTGATTCTAGTGACCTTCCCTTTTTGTTCAGTCTGGCTCTGCTGCAAGTCTGCGCAGGTATAAAACACACACAGACAGACAGACAAGCAGACGGGAACACGCAAACATCGAACAGGTTAAGGGATCATAGCAGCGCTTTTGCAAGTTTAAGCTTCTTAACAGCAGTTTTTACTTGCTATTTTCAAATGCATGCTGTGTTTTAGATCTTTGGATTGATTATTTCCCTTCACTTCCATTTGAATTCAATTAACAGACTGAAAACTTGCTTCAGATGCGGAATCTATCGCAGTGAACACACTCTCTGCATACATTCTTGTTACATTAATCTATTTTACCAGTCAGACTTTTAAAATCAGTTATAGTATATACTATACTATCAATCATAATTCTTGATTTATTGCAACTTGGCCTCACTGTAGTAATTATCAGATCAGGCATGACAGGAACGACAACAAAGTCTGACAAGGCAAGAAATATGAGAGACAATCAGACAGGTTATAAACAAACCAACAGTTTAGCCAGATGATCTTGAAACATTTTATTTTGTGGTAAACCAAAAGCAGATAAATATGATAGGTAAAGTTGAACCAGAAAGTTGGTCTGTAACCTGTGATTTATGTTTTCATTGGACTGTACAGGAAATAACTTTATCTTTTCCTTGTGTTCCCTAAACCAATTAAGTGTGGCTGACCAAGGGGTTTGTTTGAAACTGATTTTCTGTCCAGGTGTGCTGAGTCAAAGTAGTCTCATGATACCTGATGATCGGAGATCTTAGTGCCAACAATCTTCTGGGGAGGCGAGGTAGTTTTGTGAACAGCAGAGAATACAGCTACTAACAAAATGCCTTTTACATTTTGTTCAAGGACCAACCTTCCCAGAAAAGTGCTTGTGCTTGAGCTTGTGTTCATTGCCACGTTATATATTTCTTTCTATGCCAACAAAAATGATGCCCAAAACTTCATGAATAAGTTTGTAAAAATAGACTTAACCTAGAGTACATTATCACACATCTGGGCAGATGTGATTTTCATTGTGATCCATTACACAACTCAAGGTCAGGCTTAGACTATGCAAATTTATTTTCATACCACACAGAAGTTCAGGAAACCAAAGGTTGCCCTGGGACAGTAGGCAAAAATACAGTACATCCAAATTAGTTTTCAAAATGGTTGTAATCAGTAATCTTAAGAATGGGTGGTTTGAAGCAAATGTGTACGGTAGTCCTAAGAGCTCAACATAGCGCAACTTAAGAAAACACTTTCACCAATTTGGCAAATCATGCACAGCATTTAGAAATAAATGCTGGAAAGTGAGAAAACACAACTAAATACAGAAACGCTGCAAGTAGCACTCATTACAAGAAACCCTTTCTAGGGAACACTAAAAAAAAAAAGATAAACAAAGTGGGACAAGCTTGTTGGTTTATGACTCATGAAGTTACTATAGTTAGCTATCTGTATCTCAAGCAACAAGCATGTTCGAGGCTGGTCCATTACTTTTGAATGAACATG
The DNA here is from genome assembly GCA_946959425.1 of Argyrosomus regius. NCBI lineage: Eukaryota > Metazoa > Chordata > Actinopteri > Sciaenidae > Argyrosomus > Argyrosomus regius. The sequence goes on from OX336889.1 coordinate 11,016,468, forward strand.
TGCTACCTGTGGCATTTCTCTGTTTGGTTGTATTTAAGTAGCAGTGTGTTGAGCTCTAAGGGCCACTGTATAAATGGACTAAATCATGCAAATCCCTGGAAGGGTTCTTTAAATTGTAATGGTTATGTAAGGCTTAAAAACATATACATGCAGGGAGATGGAGAAGGAGAATGAGAGAGCCAGAGCGAGAATGCACAGCTCTCTGAAACGACAAAGCAGATAAACCTAGATATAGGTAGTTGGACGTGTGGGAAGAAGGTATGAGTTGACTTCTGCGTTACGGCTCAGAAAAGGCCTGATGACTCAGGTAGGCTGGGGGCAAGTTGCTTTGGAGAAAGATGGAAAGCATGAGATGTAGACAAGTATAGGCAGGCGGATAGAAAGCAAATCAGCCAGAGAAGAGGAGGAGGAGGAAGAGGACGAAGGACGACAGCGAGGGGAGCGGGGAGACAGATGAACAGACAGGCCTGTTGGGTATTGCTGTTATACAACAACAGACGTGAAGGTGCAGACTAATTACAATGCACAATAGAAGTACATGATACTGAGGTTGTGCTAATTGTGTGGCGCATGTTTGTGTGTGTGTGTGTGTGTGTGTACTGGTGTCTCTGCTGCCTTTGCATGCGGGATTTATCTTTGCCCAGCAGGCACTGTTGTACCATATGGTCCACAGAGTAGATATTCCTAAAACAACACACACACACACACTCAGACACAAAGACACGTAATCTCACACATGAACACAGACATGTGCAACCAAAAAAAAAAAATGTGATGGAGAGGAAGAAGAGGAAGAGAGAGACGGAGAGTCATTGGTGAGCAAGACAGTGAGCCATCTGCCCATCCTGAATTGCTGAGATCCACAGATCACAAACCAAATAATAATTACACAACAAGCTAACACTTTGCTGTGGCAAGCAGTGAAACATTTGCTCACAATTGTGCAAAATGTTAGGGCTTAAATAAAATCAGTCAAGCGGAGGGGAAGTGAATATGAAATAACAAAATGTCAAAAACTTGGACTTTTTTCATTCTTCAGACGGGAAGTTTGAAGCAGCTGAAAAGATGACAAAATGCCCCCGAATTCCCCTCAAACAGCAGGCCCTCCAAGGGGGGCTGGCTGGAGGTCCACTTAAGCCCCTCAGAGCCCATATGGTCTATAGGCTTACGCACCCTGAGCTGACATGAGAAGACAAGCCCAGAGGCTGGATCCAAGGACAGGCAGAAGAAACATGAACAAGAATGGGGAGCGGGGAACTTGAGGCATCTTATGAGCATTCGGATATGTGCGCTCATGTGTGACACACTCTAGGAAAGGCGTAATTTGCGTGAGTCCATGCGCATGTGTGCGCACGGAGCCATTTGTCTGGCTTCAAGGCTACGGGGAGTTAGTGTGAGGAAACTCTACAGGATATGTGACATGGTGGAATTTATGTGTGCGCGCGTGTCAGGGTAAATAAATAAAGAGCAATAATGACTCCGTGTCATATGATCCGCCTGCACGTTGACACTAATGGCATTAGCCTGAATGAGAGACCCACAGTGCGGCCTCCTCCTCTCATCCCTCGTATCCCTGTGTATTCTCCCCCTCCCTCTTCCTGTTCTCTGTTTCCTCTCCTCCGTCACCCCCAGCTTGTCTCCAACACTTTTCCCTCTCTTACGTTCATTTGTTCCATCTCGTTTATTGATTTGTTTTATATTGTTTTGGACAGACTTGCTGCGATGTTTAGGCCTACACACCTTCTTAATTGGATGGCGTCTCATTACAGCTGACAAGTCACACACTTAGTGATAAACATCCCAGATATCAATCAGTATTATCATGATTGGAGTCGAATCACAGTTACAAATTGAAGAGGATCAAAGGAGGCAATTAAGATATCGAAGATGAGACGTGCTTGTTTAAGTAATTATCTGGAGAAATGACAGAGCTCTACTGTTTTTGATGATTTGTTTTGATTTCAGTTTCTGAGTACCACAGAAGTCCTTTTACGCATGAAAACAAACTATTAAACGATTATGATTTACTTGGCATTTTTTCCTATTAACTAATACTGAGCACAAATTGAAGGAATACTTTGATTTTGGGGAAATGCTTAATTGCTTTCTTGCCGAGAGTTAGATGTAAAAATTGATACCACTCATGTGAGTATATTAAATATGAAGCTACAGGCAGCAGTGGGTTTGTTACTTCAAGGCTAAAAACACGGGGAAATAGCGAGCCTGGCTCTGTCTAAAAGTAATATAAGTTAAGCTCATCAATTAACATTTTATATTGTGTTTAATCTGTACAAAAAAAACAAACAAACAAAAACAAGTACAGTATAAAAATGTGTGTTTTTTCAGCAGGTGTTATAGGCTGGACTATTTCTTTGGCTGTACAGTGACTACCTGTCATCATACACACTGCCAACAAGTCGTCCAGTGGATGAATTTATACTTTTGGACAGAGTAAAGCTAGCTGTTTCCAATCTTTGTGCTAAGCTAGGCTAACTGGCTGCTGGATGTAGTTTTGGATTTACTGCAGACAGATGAGAATAGTTTAAATCTTCGCTCAAACTCCTGCCCAAAAAGGTTTCTGAACTGTTTTGAAATGTTGAATTACTCCAGGTAAAAAAAAAAAAAAGAAAAAAGTGGAGATGCAAGATATGAAAAATGGCTTTCAAGGCAAGCAGCTAGTCAATGTTGACTTTTCAAAACCTGGACAGATGGTCCAACAAAAGCTAATAAAGTAAATGAAGAAAAATGTGAGTGACACCAGGCTTAGACATGCCCTGGGGGAGAGAGGAAGAGAAGAGTGAAAGGAAAAAGGAAAAGAGCAGCACAAGGACCAACACTGAGTCACACAGTGGGACAGGAAGTCTTAGATGGAGACACCCTTCCTTCCTGTCAGCGCACCGATCACCAACACTGGACACCATTCAGTCTCACATCACATGACACATGTGACAAGTATTAAGAAAGATAGTGCCATGTGTTGTACTTTTGCAGTTTATATGGAGTTGTACTCAAGGCTATGTGTTGCCCATGGCAACATCTTTTGATAAAACTGCTGCATCGCTTCCAAGACTCCGGCTCCACATGAATCCAGTCAAGGTGTAATCTTTTCAGGGAACAGTGGGTTTTTCCCACCTTCTGCTTTTGATTTCAGTGCTTGTGATGATTAAAAAAAATGATCTCAGGGGGGTGTCTATTTTATCAATCCTTGTGGAGTTTTCTTTTGGTAAGCAGGATTAGGACACACTGAAATCTCAGCAGCCAGACAGTGAATTTGAGCACACCCATTGATCAGCAAATTACTTTGTAACCAAACACAGTGTGCCAAAGGCAGAAAGGAGCAGTGAGCTCCGGATTTATGTGCAGCTCCCATCTGTTAACATGCTTTTCAGTTATCTTATTGTGCCTGTAGCCCCAGCAAGATATTTGCATATGAGCACAAACAGACTGCAAATATCATTTTGACACCTTTTAAAAAAAAAAAAATGAGCAGGACCGGATGTAATTTTCGCAAGCAGGCACTGGCTAAGTTAGATCACACCACTCAGAAAATGGCCAATAGCTACTGTGGTCTATAATTGGATACCACGTACATACCTAAAATCTCTCCACTATTGTACCCAGTCTGGCTTGAGATTTTGGCACGAAGGGATCTGAATTGACTTTGAGAGTTATGCCACATGTCATATCGTTCAGACCGTTATTACATGCACCCGAGTGGAGAAAACCACATCATGTCAGCCTCTGACTTGTAATCCTGAGTCTGAAATATCAGGAATTTCTAACAGCTACCAGATCTCCCACTTGGTGCAAAGAACTACAAACATTTCAGCAAATCATTGAAAACATGGCTGCAAAGCCACCATAGCTGACAGCTGCATATAAAAATTGATTTTTATCTGGTAGCAGTGGGGGTAGATATCTTTGAATATTCCATGATTGCTCATAAATCAGTCATATGACAGCAGTATTTGGCAACTTAAAGATACCCTGCTGTGTTTTTGACCACTTCTGGCACTATAGAACAATGTTCAATCTGCTATTCTAGTGGGGGGAAAAAATCTATGCACAAAAGGCAGGAAGAACATGAGTTTTTTTAAAAAAACAACTTCCATAGGTCTATATAGAGTAATAGTGCTGGTAACCAAAGTGCAGCAGGATCCAGAGCCCAGTGATGTGGGTCAGTAGGCTGGAGATCCAGTGTCACAGGAGACTTCCTCTTCCACAGCTCCACACAGGATATGAGCAATTTCCTCAGAGCCTAGTCTCTCCAAATTTTCCCAGAAATCATTTCAATGCAGAGGGTCATATCTAGGTTATCCGTGGCATCTTAAAGATAACCCGTAATGACAGCTTCATGTATAACCATTACGCTATTTCATGTGAGAACAATGAGTAAGTGTATGGTATGTAGGTATGAGTTCACATGTACCTTGTCAGCATAAAAATATCACAATGGTTTCAGCGAAAATGAAAGAGACTCATGAGTGACTCATGTTGTAATAACCTGTTACGTGTTAACAGTGATTTGGCTGTAGAGGTATGGATGTTTGGTTCTGACTATTGCGCTGTCACGCTCACTTCCTGCTGCTGTGAGACAGATACTCAGGCATTCTGGGTGGGGCTCCTGTGTAATTTAACCGAGTAAACTAAGCGAACACTCCGCTGTGCCACACACACACACTGATTTGTCAGTCAATTCCTGTTAAGACCATATTTAGAAAATGTTTCCGCAAGGTAAATAAACACGTTATGACACCTTGACTTTTAGTGGTGCTAGTGTAGAAATTCAGAAAATCACATTTGTACACAGTTTTTTTTTACATTTTGCAACTTTCCCAGAGATGTTTGTAACTTTTAAGGGTTAAGTTTAGAGAGTGGAGTATTACATGTACTGCTTGGAATGTGTTTGCAAGAATCCAAATAAGAAGCCCTTGAGAATAGAAAACAGGCCACAAAATCTGAGGAATATTTAAGTTTTCCTTTTTCCTGTGGAAATGTAGGGGTTTGGTTTATTGTCTGATTTGTTAGCAGACAAAATCCAAACTAATATGAATTTGTTTTATTTAAAGACAAAAAAGTTAAGCATATGTATGTATCTTAAGTAAATGTTAGGTTGGAAAATGTGGGAGAAATCATCACTAGTTGTGCCTACAAAATGAACAGAAGAAAGATAAGGACAAAATGACAAACACATATCGTCAGAGTTCAGGCAGCTACACACACACTTTCCGCTATACATGAAAACTTCAGTTCTTCTTTTTGTAGTTTCTCTCTCCGACAAGGTTCTTTTTCTGCCCCCTGGTTGCTCAGGTTATAAAAGAGGTGTTGCATAACTCTGCCTCGAGAGAAATGTTTGATGATGAAGTTAGACTCATAACTGAGGGAAGGAAGGAGGTAGATGGATAGAGACAGAAGCGGAGTAAATAACTAAATAAACACGCCCTGACGGTAACATAGTAGCTAAAATGTCTCTTCAGCTCTCGCCCTACTGAGGAAAATGCACAGGGGCATAGCACAAAATTCTGGATCCAGTACATCAGCATTTTCTATGGGCTTCTCTCTGCATCCATGGTTAGTCATGTTAGTATCATTGTGGGTCCTCCACACATGAAGGCCCTATATATCCAGTCCCCTTCCTCCCCACACTGAAGTAACACATTCCTAGAAAGGCATAACACACCAAATCGGGAGAAAGAAGTGGTGAGAATCACAGAATACTGAGTAATGATGGGGGGTAAAAGATGATAGAATGAGAAAAAGAAATGGGTTTGCAGATGGGGGAGGAAGGTCACGGATGTCACGGCATGTTAGTCAGAAAGCTGACGTTGCCGTGGTGACAGGAGGGTAACGGCAGAGTGGTGGGAGGCGGTCACGTGACCCAGCGTCAGGCCCTGGAGGAGGATGCCACAAACCCTCATCTGACCACAGATCCACCAGAAGGGGGGGGGGGGTGGAAGGGAAAAAAGGGGAAGGAAAATGAAGCTGATTGCGAGTTATGTGTATGTGCAAAAGTTCAACTCAAAGTTCGACAAAAATCTATGTCACATAGGTTTTGTTTGTTTTACAGCACTGAGGGGAAGCGGAGTAATGTAGAGAGTGAAGGTTCATGCCCCACTGACATCAAGCGTCCTGCCCTGCTGTAGTGTCCACAGCACTACATGAACTCCCACCAGGAGCTGGCTGCACCGGTTCTTCCTAACTCCAAACTGAGCATGACAATATTGTTTACTTGGTAGAAATTTACACATCACTAAACTAAAACTGCTAGCGTTACAGACTCTGGTCCTTGCATACAGGTTGGCTTTCCAGCTTACTTATACATGTTTCCATTGAAGTGTAACATCAACAATGCTGCTTAATGATGATATAAACTGGGAATATTTTAAGATAATTCTGTGGCCAGACTACACCATATCAGCCTGATCCGACAGACATAGGGTACTGGGTCTTTTCGTTGGCACAACAATCAATCTTTATCTCATGTAGTGTGTCTTAGATGGATGCCAACCGATGCCTCCACAAACACAGAATGCTCTTCTGTGCAAACTGTAAACACGGTGAAACAGAAGAGGAATTATGTTGTTGGTGCTGTGAGGGAAAACTGTAAAACAGAAGAAAGGTCACCATTGCTTTTTGTTTCTTTTTTAGGCTTTGCGGAACATGAGACAGCCAGTATCATACACACTGCCACTGTTTGATTACGTTGTTGTTCCCCTGATGCCGGTCCTTCCTGGTGACATCACGCATATCATGAAACATGCAAGCCACAATTGGTCAGCGAGCAACGTAGAATAATGTTGTGTCACTTACACACAAGAACTCCCACACGGCATGAATTTATGACTCTATAGTCACCTAATCTGAGACAGTAAGGCTGATAACAGACTAAATGACCAGATAATGTCAGGTGGGTGAGCATAATCAGATATTATTGATTCTAAAGTGCACAAATAAGTCGGCATTTACAAAAGAGTACAAACAAAAGTAATACCTACATTTACAATGAAGTTTCCCACCATTGCCACCCTAAAACTGTTATTAAAAGTTATTTACAGCTTATGGCGACTCCTTTAAATGGAGCTTCAGGTGTTTCCTAGCAACTGATTAACACATAAGTCTATCCTAGTTTAGACGTTTCATAGGTTTTAAAGCCAATTTAGCACTTGTTTGAAACTAGATTTTTTTTCAGTACTTAGAGAGACTTTAAATACATTACATAACATACATAAGTACGTAATGGATTTAAAAAAAAAAAAAAAAAAAAAAAGCCAGTATAACTAAATCCAGAGATGCTGTTTTGTTGCTGCGCCTTGAGACGTCCTTGCAGTGGGGCTGGCAGTGGTTAGGGGGTGTGGGTATTATTATATCGCAAAAAAATCTCCCAGGGCATTATCACAACCAATGGTTTAAAACTTCTAACTCAGCTGTGGTTTCACCCAAACCTTCCAAAATCACACAAATAGCATGGTCAGTTCCAAATGATGTCGTTTTCCCTTCTCTGAACGTGACCTAATGCATCACTTCTAAACATCTGATGATCAAACGCTGACACAAACAAACTACAAGGAAGAAACTTTCAAGGCCATTCACTTCTTGTAAATCTTCCCCACGGAGAAGCCGGCCTGTCATTCATGTGAGAAACCACACCCAAACCTCAGGAGCTACATCTAAAGCCTGCCTGCAGCAACAGCAACCAAGTGACGGGCAGTTCAAGACTCACTCGGGCCGTGCCATCAGAGATGTTATTAACGATCTTAATACCTGATAATTTTGAGAATGTATCCATGCAGCTCAAGATACCAATTATGCTGTATATTTAATTATACCTACAGAAAGATCAAATTGCAATCTAACATTCCTACACACACTCAATGACCTGATTCCCCCCCCCCTCCATCATAATTAAAACACTTATTGTAACTGAGCTCAATTACAAATCAGGTCCTTAAGCATTTACATGTCCTCCCTGACTCCAGCGAACAAAAGCTATTAATCCACACATGGGACGTGGCGAGTAACTAGTCCTGTCTGACTGGCTCATTTGGCCTAGTTTCCTTTTTGAGATCGAGCTCTGGTGTGAACCAAGGCAACTGTGCTATGATTATCTAAAGATGGTATAAAGAGCAGTTTGACTGTGTGCCCAGTGGGATCCATCTTGTGACACAGTGGGGCGGTGTCTGGAGGCCTGTTTAGACAAACCCTGCACTCTCCCTTTTATCCTTTATCTCAGCTGCTATCTCTCTTTCCCCACCTTTGTTTTTTTTTGTAGCTTCTAGGTGATATTCCTCTCTTGGCCTCTATCACAGCTGTGATCTGGAATTACAAAACAAGGAAAGCTAGGAAACAACAAGGAAAAGTCATTTCCAATCAGGCATGAAGGGGAATTTGGAGGCCAAAGCCCTGAAATGAACCATGAAGAATATATAAATACTACTACTCCTTGACATATCCCAACATTCTCCCCCACTGTTCCATCTCTCTCTCAATTCAGGCTAAAGACATGTCCAGACATTACAGTTGAAGGAATGACAGGAATGAGAGGAATTCCGGGGCATTCCCATCTCGACACAGTCAGCTCTGAGTGAGAGGGCCACTCCCTGATTTACAGAGAGCTCAATAAAGAAACTAATAGACAAATCTTCTTATTCTCAAATGATCACTGTTAGCTCAGTCCAGTAGACATACTCAATGAGAAATATGAGGCCACAGGAAGATACTGCAGTGCCACATAACTTCTGGAATATAAAAAATCTATATATTTGAAGATCCTACAGTCAGATAAGTCAACAGTCACTCACATGACAAGATATCACGGTTCAAGGACCAGTGCGGTCAAACGATCTGATATTGTTGCACGGATTAAGTAATAACTGGGTCATAAGGAAAACTGACATGCTCTACTGCTTGTGTCTGGACAAAGTCTTGGTGTTGGAATGCTGCAGGAATCTAAACTGCAGTGGGTTTAAATGTGCACGACGTAGAATAACTGCAGTGTGTGTGTTCATGTGTGAGTGAAAGGGAGGAAAAACAAAGCTCATTCAGCCTTCTAGGGGAAGACAAACAAGGAGCGAATGGTCATTCCTGTGTTGTTATGGTAATTTCCAGTTCAAAAAGAAATGACAGTGGCAAATGCTATAAAATTAACAACTCTGCTGCGACTAAACGCAAGCGCCGTTGCATGCATTTTTTTTGTGTTGTTGTTGCTGGTGAATTATAGTCTACATGTAGAGAAAGGCTAATAAAGTCAACTGGATTTCAGAGAGCACACTGCCTTCGACAGATACAGTTCATAACAGGCACATCTGCCAAGAGAAAAAGGCAAAAACCACACTCTTGAACACAACAGAGCCTCAAAAATAGCATGATGACGCTGGAAGAGAAAGAGAAGTCTGTAATTCAGCAAGGAGCCTATATAGTGATTAAGTCCCATGTAAAAAAAATGCAAACACACACCACCCACTCTCACTGGCTCTGTCGCAACACTTCCTGTCAGAGCAACTGCTTCCAACAGCGAAATAAAAACCCCAAAACAAAACAGATCTCGCATCCGTGCAGCAAACAAACACCCTTATCTTAATCACAGAGAAATCAATATTTAGTTTACTGTAACCATGGATGGGAAGTTGTTTATCAGAGGCTGTAAAATCTCCCTCTATGGTTCTTTACCCAGCAGAAATAAGCTTTAAAAGTATAATCACACTTCATGTCATGAGCAAAGAAAATATAGGTTTGTGGCGACTGAGAGAAAGATGATCAAACAGACTGACACCCACCTCTCTTACAGTCACCATTCCAGCAGTGACTGAACTCCCATAGGTCACGAGGCCACCCTGAGCAGCCATACCACATCCCAACCCCCCTTAACCATGGCAACCACATCACATGACCAGCTCCCATGACCAGCAACCACTGACAAGCCGGGCCCGTCTGTAAACCTGAACACCACTGATTTCCTGTTGGCTGGAGCTGAAACCAACTGATTTAAAAATAGCCTAATTAAATTCATTAAAAAACAACAACACTGCAATTGAAGTGTGCAAAAATGTGGCTCCGAGATACTGAACCTTAATAACTAAAAGGCTGAAACTAATTAAACTCACAACTGCACAGAGGAAATATTGATGCCTAGATGTGCAACAACAAATAATATATTAAAAAAAAAAGACAGGAAGTGAAACTTTCACCTTCTCACTCTGTACAAAGAGATAGATAAAAACGATACAGGAACTCGACAGGCCCCTTTCTCTCCAAAGGGCAAATTCTTCTGCTATCAGATGTTTATACCACAGCAAGAGACTGAAGCTGTGCAGCAGTCAAAGATGAGGGGGGAGTGTACATTTACAGTATCTGGGGCATAGCAGTAATAACCACTCCCTCTCATCCACTACCAGTTCAACTATATTATTTTAAGGCAGAGTTCAGATTCAGTTCTGCTCGTGTCTAATCACACAATCTGTATCAAGGCCTTGGAGGAAACATACTATTAGCCTTGACTTTGCATAGATAGCGCAGTTGCGAACTAGCCACGGCTTGCGGTGGATGTAAGGAAGATCTGAGACCTGCTATCAACAGTCACACGAACACAGAGCGCTTCAGCGCAGAAGACTGAAACCGAATATTAAGTTGTAAAACTGTCTGTTCAGGTTCAGCGAGGGTGAAAAACACACCGAGTGTGTGTACGCTTTGTGGTTTTACTCATTTAGATAACACACACCGTTATATCATTTTGCAAATTCTCATTTCGAACTTTTTTGTGGCTTCTATAAACATAAAAAGATTTGTATTAATATCACATTATTGATTATAACCTGCCCAGCTCTAACGTCCACAGTTCGGTCACACCTGTTGGATGCAACATTCGCACTAAATTGCCCCCTCGCACAGCCCTGTACCTCGACATCCCCATGCCCCACAGTCACATGGTGCAGGCAAAGCCAAAGAATACATATGATACCATTGCTTACACTGGCTAGCAGACACAGATACCCAGGTCTACACAGTCCCACAAAGTGGTCTGAGCCTGTGCAGGGCAGTGACAGGCAGACACATATGCTCACCCTCACAAGACACATACAGTACATACCATAACAGAACACATATACAGTACAGCTTGAAGACCAACACATATCTACTCAGAAAGACTGGAGTCTGTGTGAAGCTGTCTTGTGTTTGTTTACTCTCTTTACCCCCCCCCCCCCCACCCCAAAGCCATACTGCGGTCCACCAGCCAGCCAGGGCAAGGTAATCCCTGTAGGTAAACAGAAGCAAAACGAGGCCTGCTCAGTCATAACCGGCCTCTCCACATCACACCACTACACCCACCCACACTGCAACCAGGCTGAAGCTCTGGGCTGAAACACTACTACACCCACACAGTTAAAAGAGACATTTCTCTGGAGCTGCATAGCCTAGTCTCGTCTATAAATTCATGTGAGGATGATGAGGTAGATAGAGGCGCTTTCATCTTGACCGCATGTTGATGGCGAAGATGGCTGTGCTTCATGAAATCTCATCAGGTACTCATCTTTACACGAATTTCTGCCCTTCGGGGACGTCGCATGCATGGGTTAACAGTGTCATGTAAACGCCCTCACAGACTGACAGAGGTGTGTTACTCATCTCTTTTTTTCAAATCAGTCATACCACGTTTACACCTCGGTCTGTTTTCTTTCAGCAGTGGTCTAAGCGTTAACCACATGGAAGGTTTTGTGTTGGGTAAAACTAAATAAATAAATAAATATAAAATAAAGCACGGCTAGGCAGCAATAGAAAAATAAAACTAGATTTTTGGGGGGCAACAGCAAAATGGCTTTCATGTAAACACAGCATGCGATGGAGTTTCCATTAAGGTGACCAGTGAATTTGTCAACATAAAACTGACACACATTGTATCTTTCTGTTCTGATCCTGTTAGCCTGTGGGCTATCCTCAAACACCGTGTGTAAGTTTGGGTTTTGGGGGAAGCCGTGTTACTGCACACAACTGAACATTTACTTTTTGAACTACTGTATGACTGTGGGTATTTGTAGTAATCCATTTTTTGTGTGTGTATTCAGACATACTAAGCTGGTGTTTAAGCAATGATAAACTCTGTATGGACTATAGACAAACTGGCAATTTGCCATTGTGGTAAAACTCAGAAATAAGTAGATGTCAACAAAGAGAGAACACAGCCTGGTTTCTTTTTTTAAAAATGCCATTTGTATTAAAAGTCTTGTTTTTTTTTTTTTTTTTTTTTTTTTTGTTTTTTTAAACAGACAGCCCACTGTTAAAAGGCTGATCTGAAATTAAACTTACAATCAGGTTAGATTTGTCAACGGTACATCATCACATTTCCTGTTAAAAACAACAAAATAAAGAGAACAAACATAATTTGATTTAAGTGGTCTGGAAGGTTAAGCGTTTGGTGTTGTTATCACGTCTAGGGGATTCCAGTACCTGTGCATTTCAAGATATAGATTTGGCCAGATTAAGCAGACATTACAAAATGAACACCTTAGACTTCAAAAAGGCCAACGTAAAACATACAGAAAACCGCCATTCCATTAACAAAATGCCTATTGTAGTTTGTTTTCTTTTTTTCAGCCTCCACCCCTACGAGATTATCCAGAAGAACAGTTCACTAAATCGTGGATTGCCATGTTGAAGGGTTCTTTTGGTGATACATGTAGGTTGGCACTAAATCTGAACAGCTGATTTGTTTTGGAAAGGCACTCGACACAAGGGCGATCAGGTCACCGTCCCCATGTCACTTCAGTTTAAGGTCCTCTCACACACTGAAGAGGAGATGAAAGAAGAAGAAGAAGAAGAAGAAGAAAAAAAAAAGTGGCACTCATCACGTTTACTCCACCAGCAGAAAAGTGGTGTCAATTTCTTTTGACTTTGGAAAAAAAAAAGAAAAAGGATTTGGAGTGTTGTGGAGCGTCGCTCCAAAACGGGTTAGGCAGAGATATCACCCAAATCTTTACCCACCCACGACTGTGCAGTTATTTAACAAAATATACTCTATCTCTCTGTCTTCTTCTTATACAGAAATATCCATTTAAGAGTGTCTCTAAGTGTTGCCCTCCATATCTTTTCCATTTGGGGTTTAGTTCCAGTTGTGAGTACAATTGGAACTGTTGAGGGGTGGGGTAGGGGGGGTTGTTGCTGTAACTCTGGATCCGACACTGTGTTGACATCAGTGGTGGACACTGATCGTTCAGCAAAGATACTCCAACCCAGCAGAATTCCTGAAGAGTGGACCCCTCCCTCTGTCTCTGTTGCTCCCCTCCTCCTCCTCTCGTCCCCCTGCAGCATTCCTCCCTGTATTTTCCTCCAAGGCCAGGGTGAGACACGAAGAAGAGCTCAACAGTACACACTTGCTGCAACACACTGCCACAAACAAGAGATACAAAAAAAATAAAATAAAAATGAGTCATGGATGAAGTGTAACAACTTCTGACAAAAAGAAAAACAACATCAGGAGAAACACACACTGTTCTTTGAGGCTGATTTTGGGCTGGGCTTAACAAAAAAAAAAAAACAACAACTTGCATGATCCCTGAATGTAGGCCATACAAGAACACTGGAATCTCCCGACTCCTGTTAACCTAATTCAGAAAAATACCTTTTTTTTTTTTTGAGCAGTTGTTTAATAACTCCAGACTGTAGGTGTACAGATTGAATCACTAACTTTGTAAACCTCATCAAGTCAGTCACAGCCTGTCCCTCCAGTTCTCCAAATGAGTCAGACACTTCCCCAATCTGCTGAGCAAAACAATAGACTACAAGTGCTCTACTGTATGTTCCCAGTAAAAACTAAAACTGAGCTCACATGAAGCAGAACTAAAGGATAAACTTTTAAAAAAATGAGGCCAGACATACATGTGTTATTTTGCTTTTCACCCCTATACTGAATATGGACATGTGCTAAGAAAGGATTTCAATGCCATGTTTATGATAAGTGTTGGTCATATACTGTAGTACCGCTTAGTAAAAGTATGTCAGCTTTACATTTTCAGTGTGTGGTGCTTCAACTTACCATTGCAAACTTAAAACCGAGCAAAGAATAAAACTTTATGGTTGTTCTTTTTCTTAAAGAATGACACAAGACGAACAGCACTGGTCGTCGCCATTTGGTGTTGAGGCATAGTTCATCTGTCGGACTATCTCTGCAAACAGTTCGTCCACCGAGGTTTTATTTTTGGCTGAAGTTTCCATGAACGGGCAGTTCCAGTCGTCCGCCAGTGCCTTCCCCTCCCCGGACGAGACCTCCCTTTCCCCCTCCAGGTCCACTTTGTTTCCAACCAGAATCATCGGCACCCTCTCGTACCGTTTCACCCGAATGATCTGATCCCTCATCGGTTTGATATCCTGGAAGCTCTGCTGGTTCACCAGGCTGTAGACGAGTATGAAACCCTGCCCGTTTTTGATGTACAGGTCTCGCATGGAGGCGAACTGCTCGGTCCCCGCCGTGTCCAGGATCTCCAGGACCGACGGAGAGGAGTCCACTTCGATCTCCTTCCTGTAGAAATCCTCTATCGTGGGGTCGTATTTCTCTATGAAGGACCCCGTCACGAACTGGACGGTTAGTGCGGATTTACCGACCCCTCCGGACCCGAGTACCACTACTTTGTACTCTCTCATGGTTCCCAAAACAGCCGACACTCCTGCTTCCTCTCCGCTGTGAGCCCGCTAGCCGCCCTGCTGGGTTTCAAACCTTTCACCGTTGCGCCTCCGCCAGCAGTTTTGTACGGGCTCCTGGTCGTTGGATACGGGGCGTGGCCGTCAACTATCGCCTTTCAGGGGGTAAATACGGTTGTCTCGGACCCACGCTCAGCATTTGTATTGTGGCATGTTGAGTTCCCGACGACAGCCCAGCCGGTTCTTAAGCAAGCTTCCCCCGTTTTCGTTCAAGTCGCCACCGTGCGCCCGTTGCTCTCTTTGACAAAGTCAAGTCAACCGTAACGGAAACGTACTACTTCCGGTGGTAGCCTTCAAAATAAGAGCAGTGGCCTAATGTTTCCTGTAAAGTCAAACCAGTCCGGTTTCATTACTTATTAAATAAAGCTATTTAAAAACAATTATGCTATTTTTTTGTTTATTTTCTGTATTCTTGCCGCTAATTATTACTCTAATACAATAATCTTACCCTACTGAAAGCGAATTATTTGATTTCCGGTATATCCCCTACTAACTCTAGCTGGCTTGACGTCGTGAGCTCTTTGCGCTTCCTGCCCACACACAGCACGCAGCCTGCGTCCCACGTCATACCCTCCGTGTTTAGTTAAAGGTGCAGTGCGGCTGTTATCGCACAGTCAGCGCGCGGCTGCTGCCCTCAGTTACCCACGCAGACCTGCCACACCTTAGTTTCGACATCACTGATCCTTGGGCTTACTACTGCTTGACTCATTCTCACACAACTTACTGGAAAGGCCTATCTACTGCAATCTAAGCAACCATTTTATTGCTTAATCTCCAAACACTGTGGTTTTCCTTCCCCTCTTAAACTCTGGGTTCATCACATCAATATTTACAAATATACTAATAAATCAAGCTGAATTGGTCCACAAAAAGTGTATACATGGTAATCAACTTGTATATATGGTTATACTGACAAATTTAAGTTGGGGAATACAAGAGTTTAAATGTGGATTTTTACAGATGTAATGTTTCAAAAGCGAAAATATCAGCAAACCTCAATGACATAACAAGAACAATAAAAGGGGAAGTGACTCACTGTACATCAGCAATTTTGTGATGCATGACTCCACATGTGACACAGTATGGGGCTTTTGTATAACATATTCAAACACTCTTGTGTTTATGTTGTTTTCTAGACGCATGAAGTATCGCATTCATCTTAATTTCCTTGTTCTTCTTTAGTCAGTCAGATCAATATCTGAACCAGACCCACCAGGAAACAAAGCCTATTACCTTTGTTCTTTCATGTTCACGTTCATGTTCTGAATCTCTATACACAATTCATGGCTTGTGGTGTAATCTTTAATTCAAACCATATGATGATCTTCTAATGAAGTCAATTATTTAAGTCATCACATTTCTCTGATTGAGTGCGCATGTGGGTGTGTACAAGCTCATCCTTACATCCTCTTGCAAATTGTGAAATAACCACTGTTTCCAATCAATCCCTGTCAGCGCAGCGCAGTGATGATTAAACCACAGTCGTGACCTCATCACCTCGAGGGATGGCTGGGAAAACTCTGCTGGATCAATAGAGTTTTAATTCATCCACAAATCACCAACAGCGATACAACACACACACACAACCACACACACACACACACACACACACACACACACACCCATGCAATGCGGTTAGACCAGTGAATGGAGAAGTAAATCTGTGAGTCAGTATCTCTGTGATCGTCGAAGCTTAAAAAATAAGTCATCACACAGATGGAACAGATGGAAGCAGATGCAAAACACACAATACCATTCAGAGGATTTTGTCACAGGTTTGGTTTGAGGTGACAGTATGGTTAAAACATGTGGATTGTCCCGTCACGTGGGCTTTCAAAAGTGGCCTGCAGCCAGCCCCTCCCCAAATCCCATTAAGAAACAACAAGTCATCGTCTATATGAAGACAAACAGTGCTCTGCCCCATGGGGGGAATGTGGGTAATGTGACCTCAAGCCTTGTGATGTAGATTGTCACGTCTGTGAGAGTGATCACCCTGAATATAAAACCAGGCCATCCTGTCAGAAAGGGGCAGAGCTTAGTTTCACACATCACTGATAATTAGATAGACATGGACACACTTTATCAATTAACGGTATGCCAAACCCCTCTTAACAACAAACTAACAAAGAGGTGATGTGTGGCCTTTCACACAGTTGTCATGTTGTTCAGGGCTTCACTGTAATTAGTCTGCTATGTTCTCTCTGTCATAGACGCATGCACATACAAGTCATGTGAACAAAGAAACAACATTTCCTGGAACATATTTGATGCTGATTAGAAATCACTCTTTATTTTTATTAAAAACTGCTTCCAAGTCGATTGAAATACCATTTTTTAAAAACACAAATAAGTGTGAGAATAGATTCAGTCTGTCTTGCTATTTGTGCCACTGTCCCAGCAATGTGTCTAGTGAAGCAGACTTTCAGACTGAAATGTAACTTTCGGATTATAACTTTGGAAGATATCCACTTCATTATATTAACGTTGTCTGAACTTAAGATCTCTTACGCCTTACAGTCAGCATGGAGAGGAGGAATTATTACTTATTTCATATATTTCTGCTTTTTAGCTGCTAAATGCTGCACTGTGCTGTGTTCCCTCCAGCTAGTTTCTAACTTTATCTGTCTGGTGTTTGGTGTGGGGCAGGTTGAGTACAATGAACGTTTTGGGAGCTATCTAATTAGCATGACCTACTGTACATACGTATAATCATTTGAGCCATTGTTTATGTGAGAATATTGACTACTGCAGCTTTATGGCTAGGGGAAATGATAGGATTAATGTTTAAAAGTCTTTTTTTTCTTTACATCTAAGTAATAATGTCAAATAAAAAGAACAACAGACTGCTTTAACTTCACAGTAGTCTGCTTTGCTTCCATTGCTAAAACTTTCTTAATCCACAGATCTTTTCTTTCCTTGTTAGGGATCCTTATAATGTCTACCAAGGGGCCTGGGCTTATTGCTCCACACCTAATACCACTCTCATCTCATATCATCCCCAGCATGCTCTAATTGAAATAGCCTGAAATAGCCCGAAGATGGCTCCTGTGTGATCCGTTCGGTAAAAAGTGAACGTCTACAACAACAGAATGAGATGTACAGCGACAGGTCTTTAATCCTCGCTCCTTGTCCTGTGAGAGTGACAGTGGACTAATTAAAATGTCTGAGACCACTGAGCTAATTAATGGCAGAGATAAGTCCCTTCCAATGTTTTCATCCCACAGGGACTCAGAGGCCTTTCACACAACAAGTTTCAGGCTGTAATTTCAAAAGGGAAAATAGTTGTGGCAAAATATTATTACCTGGTTTTATAGCCTCCTGACCTTGAATTAATTGCTCGATTTTCATTGTTTGTATTTCCGCTCATCCTCTGTGGCAATGTGTTTTGATTTATGAATTATTCAGATGGTGGGAGATGCTCATTCATCATTTCAATAGTGTTGGAGCACGGAGTAAATAAAATACTTTCCAAAGCCATTTTGTGATTAGAGCTCACATCTATGAAGCTACAATTGTGGCTCGAACGCAGCAGCTATGTATTATACATTAGGTTTTCCAAGTGTTACTCATTATGCATACTAAAATGAAGGCTATGTCTAAATCACTTCCTCTTTTTTTATCTATCCCTCTTACAAAAGTTGATCCCCGCAGTTTCTCCTATCAGTCAGTTGTTCAGCATTGTTGTCCAACCAACTATAACTGCTGTATGATAAGATATTTTTAGATTAATCATTTATTAATGACCAGGTGACCAAGGTTGTGCAATTTCTTCCAGTATAATATATAACAAGCTCAATTCAACAGTGTCAGTGACCACAAAAAGGAATGGAGTAACAGTTCATCGTAGCCTAATGATCTGTTGGAGACACACACCCTCTTTAAAAGCCAAACAAACACACAGTCAGCATTATTTTATCAGGTTGATACTTCATGACTTTCTCTAATTTTATGATATGCTCAAACAGAGCTATGTTTTCCAAAGCTTTTCAACCATATGACAAGGTATGCTGGCATGTTTAGACCTCTCTGGAATTTATTAAATTATTAAATGAACCCAAAACATAAATATGTATGGTTACAAAACTGTGCACAATAATTACAATAATTTCTTTGTTTGTGAATGAGTTTTTGGCCTTTTAAAATAATTGTGCTAAGGCTTATCCCATATATTCAATACTGCATAAAACATGAAATGGAGTTTGAGCAAACTTCACTCGCTGATCTTATAAAATTTATTTGGGCATTATTTTGTGCATATAGTCCAAAGTGATAAAAAAAAAAGTTATGAAGACACAAAACACAGATTGAAAGGAGATATAATGTCAAATGATTTACAAGGGAATTGCAGAACAGAGCAGTGTTTCCCAACCTGTACCTCCTAAAAGTGTCCAATCTTTGAATTTTATCGTGAAATACTGACAATTTTTATCTCCTCCAGACTATAAAATGCTATTGAAATGAAACAACCATAGAGAGGGACATTACTCTTGAACTGACAACAACTAAGCTAAAATGCTTGGGGGGAGTTCTTTTTCTATTTCCTGCAGTGAGGTGTTTTGTCCAGTGGAGGGCAGCAGACCTACACCCAACCATGTGAGCGCACTGACATTCACGGCTCAGGTGAGCAAGAGACTCCACACTCAGGTGAGAGTGCTGTGAAATGTGCAGTGTGCGTGTCATTTTACACTGAACATATAGAATTACCCACAGTAAATATATAGTGTAGTATAAAGTTCACATAAGAAGTAAACACTGATATGTGGTTTTATCTTGATTTGCATCAGAAGACATGGATAAATATGTGACATAGCTTCACAATTCTGAAAGAGACACAATTATAATGCACCGACACCAACTGTCGACATTTTGCTCAATGAGAATTCAGTATTGTTCAAACTGCAGAGAGGATGAAGACAAAAGCCTGTTGTCTTGTGTCAAACACCATTATATATTCACCAACAAAGCCCAAACAGTCTGGAGAGAAACTGATAGGGTCATTGACATTGTGACATACAACTTTTCAACTGAACCTTTTGCTAAATGAATTAAAAAAAAAAAACAGAGAGCAAGAGAATAAATGATGTAAGACCAGACAGAGAGAAGAAATCAGAAAGAAGAAGCAATAAATAGAAAGAAACAGGGTGACAGAGGGAGAGAGATGAGACACAGAGTCTTTCATCCAGCCCACAATGTCAGCCTTTCATGTGCGGAATTTGGCCATCATTAATAATACATACAGTTCTATCCAGTTCAGTACAGCTGACTGCTGGGGGTTAAAGTTCAGGGTTGACAGCCACAGTAACCATCATCATCACAGAGATGAGGTTGACATTCTCACTTCCTCACTGAAGACGATGGGGGAAGTTCATAATAGCAGGAAAACGCTGTAAGTGAGTGTGGTTTGTTTATCACGGTTTTGGAGCTTGAAGGTTGCCTCGAGAGGCTGCGGTAGTTTTGTTAAGTCCTCAGGCAGATGTGAATAGTCTTGTCATAACCAGATGCCGTTCTGGGGGGGACGTGATACCCGAGGTTCAGTGTTGTGGTCGAAGAGAAACGACAGAATCCCAGCAGCAATGTAATTACTGCTGCTGCTAACACAATGGGAGCAGTTCATCCATTAAAATAGGAGCAGTGTGTGTGTGTGTGTGTGTGTGTGTGTGTGTGTGCACTCATACGCTAACCCACTCCACACACTCACTCAGTCTGTGCTAAATAGGAATTGGAATTGGAAAGGCTCTGCGGTCCACTGGGATTTTATGGAAGGCCTCGAATAGACACAAATAAAGTGACTGACTTCTCACCTTATATTCGACTGCCTACTGCCATTGCAGGAAGTGCCTGGATGACATTTAAGATGTGTGTGTGAACTAAGACAATATTTATGTGTCAAGTGTCTGTTCACACAAGCACTTTTAGATTGTTTCTGTTGCGGTTATAAAAGAAAAACACTGCTGAACATTCTTCCTCTTCTTTTAGCCAAAGAAATTGAAAAAACTATATATGAAACTACATTTAGGAAACAATTCAATTTTCATAGCATAAAGACGTTACGCAGAAGGAAGCTGCTTTGTTCCAGAACTTCTAAAGCTCCCTAATTACCTCGTTATATCTTGTTTATTTAATCAGCAGTAGTACGGAAGTGTAAAAATGGTTGTTGCGGTGGATTGTGGTAGGATTATGCCATGGACTATAAATTGGCTGGGCGCCTAGACTTTCTGGAGTTTTGTTGTCACTGTGGCATTAGGACATCCAGCCGGTTCCCCCTGTTTCTAATTTTTATGCAAAGCTACGTTAACGGTTTTCTGGTGGTATCAAACTTCTCATCTCAGCAGGAAAATAATGAATCGCCTTTTCCCAAAATCTTCAACTTGAAATTGATTTGTTGATATAAGTAGTTATAAAACTTCTCATCCACGTTTGCTTCAAAATTATGTATGGTCTTGGAAATAGCAGTTTGACAACAGAATCTCAATTTAGGGTCCAATTACCACCAGTTCTCCATGACCTTTAACCTTTTTAAGGCTTTTACCCCAAACCTGTCTACATGAAGACTGTGAGAAAATAATACTGTTACTATCTAAACGAAAGAATAAAATTAGTGGCCTTACTGCACTAATAACATGGCTTCAGCATTGATATTTTATCAAAGCGCTTGCATAGTTTCACAGTCATATGACAATTTCACAGCAGACATTTTGACTCGTCATCGCAAGTAACTTCAAATGTCCCAACAAGTCACCAGGACCTCGTTTTCTATAGATAGCGTGATTCTTTTGGCCAATCATGTAGTCAAAACTGATATTGTGACAGCTTAATTTTATTACACTTGTGCTTTTCCTACTGTGACACGTCAAAATGTCTTCCTTGGTAAATGGCAATGGAAAGAGAAACACAAGTCAGTTACAACGCCTGCACTTAGTGATTTACTATATTGGAAACACAAGATAGGTGATTAAAGAGATGAAAAGGTTGGTCATGTGGTAATCATATTGAAAGGTTAGTTTTCCCACCCAGACTACAAATGAATCCATCTTGAAGAGCTATTTGTAGAAACACCAGTCTGCAGTGGTCAGCACCATAGACTAGAGGAGGAAAGAGGTCCAACATTGTCTTTATTTATAACGTAGCTGCATTATGTGATCATGACCTTAAACCTTCTGTCAGCCTATAAAACTTTGGAGTCTAGACTCTGTGACTCACAGTGCAGCCACACATGGCTGTTCCCAGCTGGATCAATATTCATCTGATCAGTAGGTTTATATGAGATCAGCAGGCTGAAGCAACAGGTACTCAGGCCCAAAAAGAGTACGGGGCTGCAGCCAAGACACGCTCAGCGAACCACGCTGATGACCACTCAATCATGACCGCACTTGGCTATGTTTAGCAGGGAATCCAGGACAAGTGGATCGGCTTACACACGAGCACACACACACACACACACACACACACACACACACACACACACACATGTTTAAAGCCCAGAGGGGAACCCCAGACAGAGGGAACAAAAGTTTTACCAACTAAACAAAAAACAAAAAAAGTGTGGAACAATATCATTTTCAGGCGGCAGGTAACTGTCGATTGATGCAACTCTCAAACTTGTTTCGTAAGCGTGAAGAAGTTTCATTTTAAGCTGTCAAGCTGTTGATGACCAGCAACAGTAGTTTCACACTTACAATATATTCCTCTTTAACGATCCATACCTCCTTTTAATACACATCACTTCCACTTTATTTTAACTGCATCCCCATTTCACTTCTCTGTCTGACACAGCTCACTGAGAAAGACAACAACCTTGCTCTGGAGTCTGTCTTTGTCGAGACGGACAAACCCCTCCAGGCAAGATATTAGCAGGACACCTGCGCGAGGTAAGTGTGTGTCTGTAGGTGTGTTGGTGCATGTGTCTGTGTGTGTTGCCATTTTTCCCCTCGCCTAACCCAGACTATTAATCATTCGCAGCCATTCAGTATAGCCAATACACTCTCACACTGGCACCACTTATATCCCTCATAGACATCTATAAACACACATACACACACACACACACACACACACACACACACACACACACACACACTGAGCTGCTAGGATTAATAGGGTGAAGCAGCCAAGCAGCACAGGATAATAGAATCTAAACAACGAGGCTGGCGGGGAAGAGAGAAAAGGAAAGGAGAAATAGGAAGGGGAGGTGTCTGGAAAGAGAGCGACTAATCACTGGAGGAGGTTGGGGAATGGGAGGTGAATTTATGGTCGAAAGGGAGAGGTCACAGGTGAAATTGGTAACTCAAAGTAGGTGTTGGATGTAAAAATACAACTCACATTTTGTCAGGCTGATTTTGTGTCTTTCTTTGATTAACTCTCTAGATGTGTGTGGGCGTCGGTGCAGCAGTTTTAGAGGGCAAAGTGTTTTGTCAGCTTATTTTCTTGAGAAGAGAATGCACTCCACTGCTGATCATCTCTTTCTGCTAATGGATAATGGAGGTGTGCGTGCATACGCAGTGTGTGGATGCACTTGGGGGTGGATTTGTTACTATTTGTAAATGTATTTGTGTGTGTTTGTGTCAGTAGTATTCAGGAAAGAAAGTATAGTCCAGAGAAGAGTGCAACAATGCAAGAAGAAATGTTAGCAAATCTGATGTTGGATAAGAAAAATGGGAATAACCTTTGTTTTATATCATATTTTATACTGTTTTCTAACCATCTGACAGACTTAATTTCTGTATCAGGAAACTGACAGATCATATCTTGATGTGGATTTAATATTGAATTACAAGGCCTTCCCTTGGTACATTCCACACTTTAAACACACCAAAATCAACAGTGCAGCAGTAATAAAACAGCTGAACACCAGAGAGTCACCTGACAAGCATGCGAGGTGTATCTATGTCTAACGAGCTGGGAAAACACACTTCCTGCAGGAGGCTAGATTCTTGATAACACAGCTCTATCTGTGGTGGATCATTAACACTTACATGCCAAAATAGGAAGTGCAACACATGAGGTGACAGCGTGCAAGAACGCTGTTAGACTACTGCTCGAGTGTAGGCCTACGTATGCAGGAATTAACAGCGCATACACTTAGAGTATGGAGAGAGGAGAGGAGAAATGTGAAACAATAATGGAGGCACAGAATTAAAAAGAACTTTGAAGTGATTAACTTTGAAGTGGCTAAATCACAATTTCAAAGGCAAAGTTAAATGCCAATTAGCACCATGTGTCAGCTCTAAAAGAGATTTACTATCACTGCTTTTTCATGTGAGTTTTCAAAGCTGCAGTTGTTAATTAGATTGTAATGGTTGTTTAAGCCCTTCACTAGTATTTTGAGTCTTTATCAGTTTTGCTATGTATGAAATAAGCTTGCAATAAAATTCTAAGCGTTGCAAACATATTTTATTTCATTTATTTATTTATTTTTTTACCAGACATTGATCAGGATGTAACAAATTTGAGCTAAATGGTGTAGATAAGTCATTGACACAAGAACTGGCTTAAAAATATGCTCAACAGGAAATTATTATTTTTAATTCTTATCAAAAACGATAAATTCCAAATTGTTGCCATTCCACATGTTTCCCAAGACACTGTGACTAGGGAGGACCAGGAAACACATTCATTATTCAATGTAATTTCGAGTGCAGCTGTGGATTCTGACCCTCCGTCCAGCATGTTGCTATTGTGCCAAATCAGCAGTGGTGGAGGAAGTACTTAGAAGTAATTGTAGCAATACAACAGTGTAAACATACTTTAATACAAGTAAATTTACTTTAGTATTAGTATTAGGGTCAATATCACAGGATTATAATTTATGCATTAATGTGTGAGCATCCCTAATGTTGCAGCTGGTAAACACTGGTCTAATTTCAGTTACTTTATACACTGTTGAGTAGCTCGATCCATAATAAAATGTCACAATGTTTTAGTTGATTTCTATTTTGTATTAATAATCCGAATTTCTATGTATCTCAAAACTGTGAATTATTACATAGAACTAAACTACATGCCTGCACAAAAATATGCATGAAATACATTTTTGAATAAAACCCTTCTACAGTAAATTCCACATGCTTGCACATGTTGTAAACAGTCAGTCAGTTGTGTATCTAAGAGAGAATTTCAGCATGTTTCGGCTTGTTTGTGGATGCACAGCTGTTCATGTGAGACAATACAACAAACAAAAACAACACTTACTGTATATTTCTGAGTAGATTCAGGTTCTGATGGCCTTTTGCCTCTTACTCACTCCACAGTCATCTTAAACTGTCTGTTGTTGGTATAATAGGACCAAATTCACTCATATTTCCTTATAGAAATCTGCATTTGTGCACATTAGATCAAGCTATACATCTTTATCTTTAGGGCTGGAGCAACCATTAAAAACACATGTCCTCTGTATTGTTTCTGGACATCTGGGGGTTTAATGACCTGAGGGGGAGGATGTTACACATTGCAATTACACACAGATTACAAACGATGGGTTTTCAAGTGGTCACATTTCTTTCTGGCTCAACATGTTTGAATTTGACTGTTTGTATCATAAGAGATATGTATTCATTTATTTGTGTAGAAATTTCAATGAAATCAAGCCTTTTTCCAGGAGCTGTGAGGCTTCAAGGCGATGTTTAAATCACATATAAGGAAACCAAAAAAAAATCTAGAAAATATAACTGGAGCTGTTAATTTGGAAATTTGGATTCATGGTGTCAACGTTTATAAAATCCTGGCTAAAAGCACAGAATATTTAACAGCTTTTTGAATGATTAAATCTTACACAAACACGCTATTTTGAGCCAAACTTGAGTCTTTTGGCAAATGCATATGGCAGGCAATCTCTTCCTAAACTTCTAGTCATTTCCTTCAAGTGCACCTAACAATAAACTCTGCTGAATAAACAGTGACAGTAAAGAAATAAAGAGTGGTTTCATGAACACCATTCACATCACTTCTAAACAAAAATGAATCTTTATGGAGGTGGTGGCACAGAGTCTGTACAGGCTGTTCTCTTAATCCCTTACAGAAACAGAGGCTCATGATTTACCCACCACACACAGTTCCGGACCTGCAAGACGGCAAACCAAAAGTGGTGAGGAGGAGAGAACCTGCGAAGGCGAAATATGACCCCTCTCCTTACTTAGATAGCATACATTGTTATGTTTGTTCAATATTTCCATTATTCACCTGCTGTATATATAGATATGCCTACACACTGCTTGTTGCAAGGCTCTTGTTTCCTTTGCTTTCATACAAAAGCATATTCCCACTCTCTGTAGCCCCACACTCACTGACATACTGTGAATGTGAAGCACTGGATGTAATCTGCTGGTACATAAACTTTGCTCTTACGAGATTTATCATCTACCCTGTAGCTGGGCAGCGGGCAGACTGACGGGTTGCCAGCTAATAAAAGCATTGGACTCTCAGCGGACTGCATAGCTCATCACCCTTAACAGTAGTTTCACAACTTGCAGACAAGCTGCAGGCAGAGCTTAAGAATAAGGATCATTTCATACTTTTTGAAAAATGTTTTTGTTAGTTACAGTTGTATTCACAGCATGGTCTTCCAGTTAAGCCCTTGATATTCATTTGATAGTTTTGGGTGGATCCTGGTTGAAATGTATTAAAAGTCCTTAAACAATTTTAACTATTTTCTCTTTGTCTTCATGATGAACAGCCCTTGGTCCTTTTATATTTCACTTTTTCTCAGTGTGTACTTTGCCCTACGAATCAACATATTCTACTCTTTCAGGTGTAGAGAAAAGAGTTCCGGATATTAGACAATAGAGAGATGATGAATTGAAGGTCGGAGCAGTGAAACATGCAGAAGCCTGTGCAGTTATTGATGTGATCGGCCTAACCTTCAGCATTAAGGAAGGGTTTGTTTGTACCTTTACTTCTTCTTCCTTCAACCTTCAGTATGTTCTGTAGGAATGCAGCTGTAACTGTCAGTACATTTACTCAAGTATTGTGCTTAAGTACAATTTTTTTTCTCTTTTACTTTACTTGAGTATTTCCATTTTAGGCAGCTTCATACGTCCACTCAAATGATTGAAGGATTATTTCTTTATGGGTTGAGAAAATGCTCCTACTTCTTAAGATAAACCTTCCCTTGGACTGGCTGGAAAATGGATTGCCACAAAGTTGAAAACACTGTTTTTCTAATGAAAAGTTGACTTTGATGTGTAGCTCTCTAGCATCTCTCTCAAAGATGGCGGCTCAACATGGTGGACACTGTGGAGGAGGACCTGCAGCGTCTGTAGATATAAGAGGTTCATTCTAATGTAACAGAAAATCTTATTTTCAGGTGATTATACAGTAAAAATAGTACACATAGTGGTGTATATTATATTCCATTTCTGCCATATTCGTAGGACATTTTCTTTGAATGGAGTATTTATACAGTGTGGTATCAGTACTTTTACTTAAGTAAAGGATCTGAATAGTTCTTTCACCTATATATAACATACAGACATAGACACATTCTATACTGGCCAAGCACCTTCATGTGCCCTTTTATTTTTTATCTCTACTCCTCCTTTGTGCTTCTTCTCTCTTTATCCTGTAGCTTTTTTTATATGCCTACAGCACATTTAGTGTCACCGTAGTTCTCAGCTCCTTGTTCTCACACCTCGCCTTATCTTGTCTCTTCCCTATCCTCCCAAGCTTCGGGCACCGTTTCATTTAACCTCAGTTCATTTCAGAGCTACACTCCCTATCTCATAACTCTTATCAGCCGGGCCAGCTCGTCTGCGCTCTGTCTGACAACGCTCTTGTCACCCAGCTGTGTCGGTCTGTTTACAAAATTGCATCTTCTGATATCTTTTAAAGAGGAAACAGCATCAGTTTTATCTTTAGTATATAGTATACTGCATGAAACCAAAATATTGTGAATTTTTGGTCCAACACCAACCAAGCTGAACCACTTTCAGACTTTCAGATATCTTCCTCTGGGGTCAGGTTGAACTGCTTGATCGGATCACTGTGGCACGCATTGTGAGAAATCAACTGTAGATTTGTGGATGTCAGCCAGTAAGCCAGTCGTTCAAGCTGATCGATGACAACGCCAAGAGGCTGCAGAAAATCAACAAGAGGCCAGACGGGAGTGGCTGCAGAGATATTGATCATAAACCTTATGACAGCCAAAATATGACAGCACCTGCTCCCTGGCAACTCATAGAGCTGAGAATGATGACAGTTCCTGTTCATTGTTATACTTACCCCGTCTGTACAGTTACAGAGCAAGGAGAGGGTCTTTTCATTTTCTTTTTACTCGTCCACACAAGTGTTAGATCAAAGCCTATACTTGGCTTTAACACCTGAACATGTACAACATGTCTGACAACATGATGAACATGAAGTCATTTCATGCGGTCAAAGCAAACCAGCACCAGAGGCGACAGTAAACATATTGTCCTGAAGACACTCTCATTTCAAATGGCTTTTACAGTCGAAAGCAGCCGCACCTCAGGTCATTTGTATTTTTGATAGGCCATCATTCATGCTGCATGGCTATATATATATTTTTTATCTTGGCTGTGGACAGTGGCGCCGTAGATGCAGACATGAAAAAAAAGCAGAATGGATGGTCATTATCTGATCAACTGAAATTTGAAAAATAACTTCTCAGCACTCGCTTTTCTTAACTTGTAGTAAATTCTCTTGTGTTTGTTACAATGCTAAATGCTTTCATTGCAGAGCGCTTTGACACTTTGGTTTTTAAAAGTGCTATATAAATATATCATCTTATACTTTTTTACATAATACTCTCAGTGGTGGAAGAAGTATTGACATGACAATACCACAAAAAAAATGTAAATAAATTAAACATACCTAATTATAAACAATGCAAAACTTTTCAGTATTATTAACAAAGTGTTTGCATCCTTTCACATGCATTTTGTGTACCTGACCTGCAGTGTTTGGTTTAAATCCAGATCTTCTCTCGTGAAACTGTGGGTGGAGGGTTTACAGTAAGTGTGGCTCATGGAAAAAATGTTTTGGAATTCTAAGAAGTCCAAAACATGTCATTGCAGTCTGACATTACCATATAAGTGCAATAACGCTTCCTGAGTGCTCTGATTTTGCACTGGTTGGTAGATTGATGCCTGATTGGAGCAAGTAAACACATGTTAATATCAAAGTGTAGCAGTAGCAGTGTGTTATAGCCAAGAGACACTGAACAAAATATTTTTTCTAACATGTTTACTTAACTACAACATGCACCTTTTGGAAAATGGTATCCTGTTGTGTACAAACATTACATTTCCCTAATGCACGTCCCTCAGGGCTCTGCACAGTCTAAACAGTGCATGTTTTCTTCAGAGTACTGGGGGTTGCAAATTGACTGTCACGGGTAAAAGCAGCGAATAAAGCCTCCTAAGGGTGCAGGTTTTTGCATGATTCCCTGAAATGCAGCAACGTTGTGGGAATTTGCATGTATGGGAGTTTCTATTGCCACATGGTGTCAATGGCTCCATTAAGTTTTGCCAAAGAACCACATTACAGTGATGACGCTGTCCCGTGATTGTTTACATCACGGGATACTCACCAAGGATCACACGCTGACATTTTGATTACGTTTGTTTTTTTGTGTGGTTGGCGGTAGTTTTTTTGGCCCAAGCAAACGGTGCCCCTGTGATGGATGTGGTTGTGCAGCCCCCACTGTAAATCTCTAAGAACAAAGCTCAGGATTTTAGTTTAGCTGTCCTGACTGTGGCCCTCCTCCCCGTGCCACCAACAGTGTCCTTGGCAAAAAAAAAAAAAAAACACACAAACTTTGTTTTCCTCAACTGCCATTACTCTTCACACTCGACTCTTCCTTCTGTCTTCCTCTGTTAGCGAGCTGTCTCTTCCCAACACTTATTCAAACAGTATTCCCTTGAAGGTGGTGAAATGCAGTGAAGAAAAGCCTTTTTCTAATTCTAGAATAAAGCGAGGAGGATGTGAGAGAAAAGAGGTGAAAGGTGGCTGAGAAGGGAGGGAGGAGATACTGGCATGCATCCCGACTTTCTGCAAGTCAAGATTTGACACTCAGGCTCAAAAGTACTGAGGTTGGCTTGAGATTTGCCGCCGGCTGAAGCTAACCTTCCTTTTATCTAATCACGCGTAGGCAGAGCAAAGAGGATATACAGTATATTCCACCGATTTACATACATATTAGTATTCATTTGGTCAATGTGCATGCCCCGGTGTCTCCCTTTGACAATGAAACAACAACCATTAACCAACAAACAGAAGTAACGGCTACAACTGCCACCAATGGCCTCCATTGCCTTGAGGTTCACTAACACAGAGACACACAGGTACACATTTGCCAAAGCCCAATATGCAGTTTGCACCTCAAAGCCAGAAAATCAAAAGCCGTTTGTAATCATGGCCGCTGTTTGGAGGAAGAGGGTTGGTCAGTTTCCTATGCCCACCACACTGTGCAGCCCCGGGGTCCTGGCGACAGCCTCACACCCCCGTCCGCATCAATAACCCCACACCATTGTGACGGATACAAAAGCTGTCTTAGGATAAGCCAAGAGAAAAAGGTGGCACTCTTTATTCCTCCCTCGTCCCCTTCGCTTCCTCCTGGCTGTGTTGAAAAATAAAGTCAACAGCAGCACGGAGCAAAAGGAAAGGGTGGCAAGAGGACAGAACTCCGCACAAAAACTAACAGTGTTTTGTTCACTCTGTGCACACATTTAAAGCACGGACAGCAGGAACAAACAAGGCGACATCATCTCAAAAGAATTGTCTTGTAACATTGTCTGGCATGTTTTAAATATCAAAATTTATTGACAAAGATACACGTGGCCCCAAATATCCTGTACAGGTGATTCACTTCCTTTCTTGACAAATATCTGACCACATTACAGATTTACAAAGGTATTAGTACAGACATCAAACATCTACGTAGTCCAGGGTAAAATATGTACAGAGAGAGCTCCAAAGTCATTTCTCCAGAGTGATTACAACAGGTATGAAAGAGAAATGATTATCTGTCAAAACACGGACACAGTGCAGTATTTACTTGAGGTATCTGATACAAAAAAAACTTCAATATGTTGATGGAGTCACAAAGCGTGTGTGTGTGTCTGTGTGTGTGTTCTGCTTATTTAAAGCCTACTATTTATTCCTTGTGGTGAAGTTAGAACCTGGTGTAGTCAGTGTTTCACTGATTTGATACTGGACTCATGCACTACAGGTCTGGATTAGTGATACTGACCTGAACAAAAACAGTCACACAAACTAATCTGGAACGTCACAACATACTGTACAGTTCACCTCAAAAAAAAAAAAAAAAATTGTATTATCATATGCACAAAAATACTGTAAGTATTATCTTCTCTTTTTTTTCTGTACACAACAAGTTAACAAGGAGAAAAAGATTGCAGTAACAGAGTCGTCGCAGATCTCAACCTCAGAGCTGTCAACATGAAAAACTCGACCACATTCCTCACCCAGTCAGTAATAGATGGAGAAAAAAATGAGGAGTGATAGGTAGCCCTCTGAGCAGAGACTCTCCGGTCATAGTGCATTACAATGTCTGCACGGCACATCCATGCAGCAATCTCAGGTTCAGTGCATTTACTTTTTCCTCTAAAAGCCTTCCCAGGTACACTTCCTTAACCACAAGCTCTCACCTGCTTAATAGCTATTGATTAAGCATCAGCTCGGTGGCTGGAGAAGGTGCTATCCATTCTCGGTCCTATTTTTCCAGGACAAATTGATGAACGGGACAATATAGCTCGTAGGAGAAACCTATTTCCCGTAGCTTGCCTGGTCATTTTGTCCAAAGTGTAAGCAACACTAACTACTCAATAAGAATGAAGAGTGATGGCTCTAACATTTAGAGTACAATACATGTACAGGACAATACAGTACGATAGCTTATCAACACCAACAGGCTGCAAGCGAGCGATGGTTATCACAGGGTTAAATATAGAGTAATTATCCTACAGTTCTATTAACCATCGTCCATTCACTTTTACACACAGCCATCAGTCCAAACAGTGCATTTATTCATTCAATACAAAGTCCATCATGGTTTCTAAAGCTAACAGAGATCCACGCCCATGACCAGACACACCAGGGTGTCCTATCACAGCCTCCGGTCCCCATTCTCCACATATTCAGCCAGGCTGTTGAGGGCCGTCTCCTCGCTCTTGGACTGGATGCAATGCTCTCCCTTCTTGGAGGGTTTTTTAGTGGCCCGTGACAGCTTCCTCCTGAAGGTATCTCCAGCCAGGAAGTAAAGAATAGGATCCACGCAGCTGTTGAGGCTGGCCAGCCCCCGTGTCACCTGGTAGGTGGCGTAGACACGGTTATTAAAATCACACATGTCAGGGCTCTGGAAGTACAGCCTGGCCCTCATGTTGAGGTTCTTCATCACGTGGAAAGGCAGGTAGGAGACGGCGAAGACCGCGAGCACGATGATAACCAGGTGGATGGATTTCTGCCGCAGGGGCGCGTTGTTCATATCATTGTAGATCAACGCCTTGACGATCATGCCATAGCAACAAAATATGATAATAAAGGGGATGCAGAAGCCAAACACAGTCAAAGTCATACTGTAGATAAAGTAACCTGGTAACTCATCCACAGTGGTGGTGTCATAACAAGTGGTTGCATTACGCTTCAAGCCCGTCCTGGAATAATAAAGGATGGGGGAGATACCTATTACAACCACCACCCACACCAATGCACTGGTAATAACTGCGTTTTTCTTCTTCAGTCGGCCCAGAGACTTGAGCGGGTGCACAACCCCGGTGTATCTGTGAACACTGATGCACGTCAGAAACAGAATACTCCCGTAAAGATTCACATGGAATATAAATCGTTGCAGCCGGCACAGCACGTCCCCGAATATCCAGTCTGTTTTGTTAAAGTAATAGAAGATGAGGAAGGGCAGCGAGAGGACGTAGCAAAAGTCAGCCAGAGCCAGATTGAACATGTAGACGGAGATGCTGCTCCAGGGTCTCATGTGGCACACAAACATCCAAATGGCCAGGCTGTTTCCCACCAGCCCCGTGATGAACACCATGATGTACACAGTGGGCAGGTAGTAGAACTGGAAACCTGTCTTGGTGAGGGAACATCCTCTTGTTTGATTGTGGAGATCTGTTACATTCAGCAGGGAGGTCAAGTTCAGGTCTGTGGTCATGGTGTCAGGGGCAGAGGCAGGTCCTTTTACTGCATGAGAGGGATTAACACATGTTCATGTTTAGGCTCAAATTTGATATTTAAATTCAGCTTTTAACACACGATAATATCTTAAACACAACAGTGATCTGTTACTGCATGCTGCAGTCGTTTGGTTTCAAAATCACTTATGCACAGACTCGACATTCAAGCCCCAAACTTAATTTTGCTGATCGCCTACGTGCACTCCAACAAATACTTGAGTGTGTGCGCTCATACACAAACAAATACACACACAGGAATGATAAACGCGTTACAACACTCACCGCTGAGATAGACTTGTATTCCACATTCCTATACCGTCCACAGTTGCAAAGATTTCAGTCAACACATGTGGCGTTACGAGCTGTCAGGTGTCTTCATTCAGTCTCCAAACTGTCGGAAATTGTTTCAAAGTTGCGATATCCTTCGGGTTCTGCTGACACTTCAAGGGGACAAACAAGTCTTCGTCACGGAGGGGCGACAATTTCCCACAACAGCGGCAGGAGGACGCAACAGAGACAGCTGCAGGCTCTGGCACGGAGAGCAGGAATTGCGAGCAGACTCCGTAAAAGAGAGAGGAGGCTCTCTCTGCGCTACGGAGAGGGGAGGTGCGCACCACACAAAACCACTGAGCAGCTTCCCGTCTCTCCAAACGCGCTCTTTCTGTTCCTCCCTCCTCCCATTGGACTCTGATCAGAGCTGACCTGCCTGCACGGGCGGGCATGTTATTATGAAGGCCGAATCATCTTGCGTTTCAGGAATAAAGGTGATTAATTATTAATTATAAGGAAATCATATTTATTGTGATAAAACACACACTGTCTAATATTAGGCCGATAATGCACAGATTTATCAGGTTAAGTGGGTTAGTAATAACACTACTGCTGTTTCAATTAGACATTTCAAGGGAAAGAATAAATATTTGATTTAAACATGCTCTAGCAGTGATGCAGCAGGGTGCTGAGAGGAAAAATCATATATTATTTAAATGATAAAAGTGGGCAGAGGTGTAATAGACTACAGCGATATGTCACAGTTATGGGATTTGTCATTGCAATTCAGATTTTGAATGAAATATTATTCCACAATGATTGCCAATTATGAAGAGTCACGAGTCATTGATTAAGACAAAAAAAAATGGGAGAAGGTTAGACAGGGTAGAAGCATAAAAACAAAAAAATGACTGGTACATCAAGATGGTCATTTTGTGTCTCCTAAAAAAGGCTGAGATGGATGTGTGTGACAGAGCCAAGGACAAAGCAGATACTGGCAAGAGGCAGCAGACAGAAGGAGGAGGATGGTGGAGAATAGTGAAGGGATCTGCCATGGAGAGAGAGAGCCAAAGGTTAAGTTAATTATGCTGTCATGCCAAACATCACATCACTTACAAACTGTAGAAAGAGGAGTTAGCCAAGACTGTTGCAATAATCTAATGGATGTTATTAATAAGACGGAGAATAAATGTACACCATGAACTTGGTCGATGTCAATAGTTTGGTGGCTTTTTCCTGTACCCATGTAACTCCTTTACAGATTCTGAAAACCAAACGCTTCAGGCAACAGTCAAATTAAGTTTTTGTGAAAAATAATCAATACAAATGGTAACACTTCATTTTCAAGGTCATGTAGTTTCCCAATAATTTCCTAGACGTGAACTGATCATTTTTTATCAGGAAGGTTTCTGGAAAAAATGTCTCATTTGATCCTGATGGGGGGGAAATGGTTACAGTGTTCTAAAGGTGGACTTTGAATTCATTTCAGTTCATTGGAGCATAACACAGAGAGTCTTCAAGCACTTTTTTCAAGGGCATTCCTGTGGAAATCAACAACTATAAACTATACAATGCTACTACTGTAACGTTTCCTGGTTCTAAGAGAGCTGGTATTTCATGTGTGCCTTCACAGAACAGCATCTCTATTTTTCAATAATGCGTTACAAATTACACAGTTCTTTCCAGGAACTGTCTGGAAATTATTAAGAAATTGCAGGACCTATAAAATAAAGCATTACCAAACAGATGGTATACCCATCATCCCACCAAGCCACCACAACCAACTAAAAGGAACTAAAACATGATGCGTGTGTATAAAACATGCTTAGTTGGCTTAGCCTCTTCCTTTCTCAGTGTTTTTCCTGTTTCTTTCCCTTCCCCTTTGTCTCGTGTTTGTCCTGTATGTCTCTGCACACTGCTGGGTGTGTGGCTTCCAGTTCCTGCTCCCCTTTCCAATTTACCTGTTACTAATCATCTCATCATCCAACCAGAATATAAGAACCAGCTCAACCATCCCAAATCCACCAGATTTGTTTAGTCTCCCAAGTGGCAACCAATGCTAGAGCCAAACTGTGTGTTTTGAACTCTGCTTTTCTTATCTGCCCCGTCCAGCCCAGTGTCATTATCCTCTCCACTTCTTGGATTTTTGCCACTGCCAGTCCTGCACCTCCCAGGGCATCCTGTCATTACAAACTTCCAGTTACCCTGTCTTCACAAATTCTGCAATTTCACCTTTTATTTAATAAAAAAACTGTTTCACTAACTCTGGTCTCCTTGCTTGTGTTTGTATATTGGGTCCAAACTAGACCCCAGATTCAACACAACTCAGCCAATTTCCAGTCATGGAGCTCCTCTAGAATAACATGGACAACATCTTTAAGCACCGGTTAACTTCAACATCAGCATTGTTATGGAATTTTCTATCCTTAGGTTACACGAGGTCATGCGTGGGCCTTGAGGTCCTCGGCAGTAGGCTATTACTTGTTTGGCTTTGGTTGAGAACAGTAAGTGCCAGTCTATCTCAACACTGTGGTGGCCAGGGTCGAAGAGACTGTCGCTGCCTTCCTAGACATATAATAGATAGCTGGGCGCTGACATTCCAATCTGCGTAAACAGACATCTGTGTCTCCAAACTAGAATATGCTGACAATAACACCTGCATGGGTAAAAACATTATCTCTGGCTAATTCTGGGCGTATAGTATTTGTGGTGTTATCTTGAGGTTTAAAGTCTATCCACCAGGATGAGTTGGGCAGAATGTGAGACCGCACTTCTGATGCACTATGAGAGTGTCTCTAATTCTCCTTGGCCAAGTGTCAATAAATATTATAGCATAAGACATCAGAGGCTCCTGAACACTTTCTTCCCTCCTGACCTCACCATTGACGTTTGACTTCAGCAGTTTCTCCACAGCAAGCATGCTAAAACAATTGATAATGAACTCACAATTCAAGTTTCTCAACTCACTGGAATGAGCCAGTGGAATGACAACCTGTTTTAAATACCACCGCTTTGTCATGACGATTGCAGGGCGTATTTGTGAAAGGACTGAATATGCAAATGGAGGATGAGCTGGCCACTCATGATGAACCTGAAAGCTGAAGGCTGAAAGAACTAGCTGCTATCAGCAAGATATCAGACTTGCTGTTGCCTCCAGGATCTCGGACCAATGCAAGTTCTGTGGGTTTGCTCAGACACCCATCCAAGGTTAACACCACCGTCCTGAACATTGTTGACTGTTTTTCCAAGGCTGTTCACTTTGTCACCCTACCCAAGTTACCCACAGCCAAAAAAAACCCACTGATCTATGGTTACAAATCATGTCTTCCATTGTCATGGCATACCTGGTGACATTGTGTCTGACCAGGCAGTCAGTCTCTTCTCTGGATTTCACCTTTTTTTAAATTTTAAATAAACTGTTTCACTGATTCTATAAAATATATTCTCAAAACTATTGCTGGGCACTTCACCAACTCATCTAAGGTTTTAATCCATTGAAACTTAAAAATAATTCACAGCTACCATATAGTCTAGAATTTAGCACAGGCTGTCACCACACGTAGAGTTGCTTAGGAACACAGTGTATAATCACAATTCAAAAGTAACTCAACTGTGTAATTGTACCTGTCAATGTGACACTTCATTTCACATGATTATAAATGAGATATACTGCATTACTGGAATGGATATACTCGCAAGCCAGTTTCCAAACAATTCCAAAGAATTAGAGCATTAAAAAACAACCTGTGTTGCAGAACCAATCCAAAAGTCCTTGGTGACAACTCCTGTGCATGTAAAGGTAAAGTCATACCATGTAATGTTGCTTGGGACATCCATTTTCAATGTTACATTTAGAATCCCTAGATTGGTAAGCACTGATCTCAGATCAGCTGGTAGCAGCCAGAGTCTATTTGCATGTAAAATGAGAGAGAGAAATATTTGAAGGACAGTAAGTAAAAGTAAAACCATAACCCAAATGTTGCTTCTTTGCACTAAATTGCACAATAGCCGTGGGCCTTTAACTTCCTGTTAAGGCTTGTTTGGGTGTCACTGTATTAGAAACTCAAACAGTATGACAATCAGATCAAGATATCTAACAGTATACATTTGCCAAAACACAAAGAATGGTGCGATATGCACCTCATGGTTAATGCTTTCAGTTAAGTCTGAACACAGCAAATGTGCAGCTGTTGACACTGAGACAAAGACTTCAATCAACACAAAACTCTGCAGCCATTTTGATTGTGCAAACTCATTCTTAAAACATACCTGACAAGAAAGTGTGACATGTAACCTCTACAGTGTATCTGCTCACTCCATCCATTCTTATATCCTTGCCAAACAGCTCCTGACAAAGTGTTGTCTTATGTGAAAGAAGTGAAATTCAAAGCAAGGATGATGTATTCAAGTCTCAAGTCTCAAGGCAGGGTGAGCAAAGTTAAGAAAATGCTTGCTTCACTCGCTATTACATTTCCTGCCAAGGACCCTATCCTATTTGGCTCTGACCTCCATTTTCTGCCCCAGAGGCTGACAGGGACAGAGACATATTGGTCACGGCTGGATGTGCACTGCAAGATTCATTTAAATGTATTAAGCACCAACACTGGCGAGGTCAGCGTACCTCAACCTATCAGAGGAGCCGCGGCGCATATGTTAATACTTTCACCACAAAGACACTTTGTTGCATTTTTGTCCAGATCCCGAAATAATGAAATCACTTACTGATTATTTAAAGATATGAATAAAATCATGTTGATAGTTTTTTTTTTTTTGTTTGTTTGTTTGTTATAAAACCACCAATTATGTAATCTCAGTTCTTCCCATTACCCTTGTATGTGCTTATTTCTCATTCTGTTGTACATCACACTGTACATGCACACTAAGTAGGCGGGTGTGTGGGAGTAAGAAAGCACAAAAGAGAGAAGGTAGTAAACACCATCATTATCAAGAAAAACAACATTTTGGATTTATTTGATTCAACTCACAATTTGGAAAAAAGAAAGAAAAAAAAAAAAGGCTTTGTCCTCAAGCAGGAGCTACAGAAAACATTCAAAATATGAGCCAAATGCCATGTGAGAGAATAATACCATGAATAACTGATAAATAGATTCATAAAATAATACACGTAATATATGTTAAAATTAATCTTGTATTTATGAAGAAAGTGATTCAAATGATTAGAAACATGTACATACTCTAGAAAGTCCTGGAATAAGAAATAAATGACTGATTGTTGACATTTCAATCTCGCCTTAACATCCATTTGGTGCCTGTTCTTGAGCTTTTGATCACATTACATGATGTGTAACCCACACACTTCATTTTCCATGCTGTGAACTCCATCTGCTTTGCCTTCATTCCTGTAATTACAGATGTTAATTTAATAAGATTTTCTTAGCACTTAAATGACTTAGAGAGTTTCAAGTTCATTTATAACCTTGGACACAACAAAGGAATTTCAGCTCATGTCCCTTTAGTAGCTGTTCTGGAACTTTTTTTTTTTTTTTCTCATACTGTATTACACCATCTTCCTCACGGGGTGAAGTTTACCCTGTCATCATGGAATTAAAATTAAAATGTAAGGTAAATATTTGATTATACAAATAAGTTTTGTTTATTTAATTGTCAGGGTTCAGTAAACAGGTGAGAAAATGCAAATGCACGACTCAAATGACAGATATCTGCTGAATCAGGTTTGTTGACAGCAAGCAAAAATACACAAAATACCAGATTGGCAGGGGAGAGGCAAAGGCAGAGTCTGAGTAGCAGGCTGTGGTCAGCAAAAGAGAAATATCACAATCGTCCTCTTACAAATGAAAAGTATAATTCATAAACAATGGAATGCATCCTTACTTGAATTATTATACTCAGGGTTTTTTTTTCAGCTACAACTTTATATGTTCTGGCATGAAACTTTAGATAGTGTGAGGTTGTTGTTGTCTCCTGGTCACATTACATTTTATTCACTAACCTTATTGTTACTACAGTTCAGGCTTTCTTTAAAGAAAAATGTAATATTTCACAATTCTACTAAAAAATACAACTATGATGGAGTCAGTGTTGTCTGTATTTAAATGAGAAACACCCTGTAACACTGCTGTATTTTGAACATTAGAGTATAAACCTTGCCTGACTTCCACTCGGCTCACACTGCCACAGATTTTGGTGAGTCAGGTGTTCCCAGTCAGAACCAATCCATGTCTGAGGGAGCAATGTTGCCCTGCGCATGCTTCCAGGTGTGAAGTTAGATAAGGACAAAGCTGAAATTACCTTCTGCAGCTCCCACCCCCTCCATCAGCAGCTTATGGACCACAGCCTTCCAGTCCAAAACATCCTATCCACTGCTTTGGTCTTGAGTGTGTGCAAAAGGCAAAAAGAATGCACTGGGAAGCGTGACATTATTGCAGGCACTTGAAAACAGGTCATTACTTTAAAGATACAGCTGAAATACTTTACGCTGTCTTAACTTTAATAAGCCCATTGGGTCCTGTTGTCTCTCAGCTGCACCGCTGGATTTAGTCCCTTTGCCAAAAGTCTCTAAACTGTCTGGACGTCAGTTCTTTGCTCATGTCCCAGATGTAATCGTAATGACAAGTGTAAAGAGAAATTCTATTTGTCTCAGGCCCTGACCTGTATTTCTTTACATCCCGCTTCGCTGGCTTGTCTGACAACCTAATCACCATCAGTCAGGACGGTGGTGAAGGAACCGGGACTTCAGAAACACAGAGGGAGAGATCAGACCCCAAGCCGAATTAGCATACTTAGACCAGCATGCATCTGTCTCATTAGGAAAATCAAATTAGTGGGTTTGTGAGAAAATAATTTTCCTCTTTGTTGTTACAATCCTTTATATCGTTCCATTCATCTGCATGTTTCTGTGCCTTCATTCATCTTTGTGTTTTCTTTGTCTGCCTTTGTGTCTATGTATAGTTGTTTTTTTCCCCTATTAAATTCACTAGTTTCTTTATTTTTGCTTCATCCAATTCCAGGCTCATCACGTGCCCATAAGAAGACCATCACACACAACACATGTGTGGTTCCGATGAGCATCTCGTCTGGTATTGATCTCTCTTATCAGCTGCCCAACAGACTAGGATGGAGAAATAATGAATTCTTCTGTTCTGTCAGTCTGCAACACTCCACCATGCCTCCTTCTGCAGTTCCTCCATGTTTCTCTTGCTCTCCCTTCCATTCATGCTTATACACTTCAGATGAACATCCACACTCCCTACTCTCTTCCCTGAATGAACGCCTGTAGAGATCTGTTGAACTTTACCCACATGGAAACCCTCAGTAGCCAGTATTTTCTCATGCTTGTTCTGTGTTTCTAGCTTAAACACCCATTACTGCTGGAATTCAATACAGGGAACAAGGGAGAGCAAAACAATTTAGCCAGATTTCCTGTAATAGCGCAACTGAGAGCCTGACCGACCATTTTCCCTTGAGATTCTTGCTGTAATGACACTTCATGGCTCACTTGGTAACAAACTTGCTACTAAATAGAATGTGATCACAATGTGTTAGCTGTCAGAAATGTTGTGAATGTAGCGAGCAGCGCGAACATTTTTTTTATTGTGCATATTTGGACTCAAAGCATAATATTTATAGCACATATCAAACTTAGATTTTGTAAGTTAGTGTTAGCACACTTGCAGAATGAATAAACAGATTATCCTAAGAGTGATGGACAGTTTCATCCATGTGAATATAAACTTGTTCTACCACTTATATCTTTTATAAACAGCTTAGTGTACACTGTTTAGCTGAATGAACATTTTTGTTTGGTCTGTAAGAGATCAGATATCCTTCTCATTTAATTTGACTGTAATCACAGAAAGGAACAGTTTACTTAAAGCTGCTATACTTGATATTATACCAGAGAAGAACAGAGAATTAGCACTTGGCTCTGCAGTTCTTCTGAGCTCTACGGAGTTTGTTTGTTTTGTATTTTTGGTTCACCTTCATTAGCATTATTTATTTAAAACATAAATAAAATGAAACAAAACAGAAGTTCACAACTAGCTTGAAAAGACAATGGAGCATTTAACAGCTAAAGAGACAGATATTTCCCTCTGGGGTGGTGCAGACCAAAAACAGAGCTAAGCTAGTGTAGGGAGGTGGAGAGTAAGTAGTAAGTAAGTATCTAAGCATAACTGTACAAAAGTGTACAAAAAGAACCATTACACTGAGAGTGAAACTCAAAGCAAGAACAAAAGAGTAA
Source organism: Argyrosomus regius (assembly GCA_946959425.1). Lineage (NCBI taxonomy): Eukaryota > Metazoa > Chordata > Actinopteri > Sciaenidae > Argyrosomus > Argyrosomus regius. The sequence goes on from OX336889.1 coordinate 11,057,808, forward strand.
CAGAAATGTTTTAGAAGGCACTGGATTACACTATTAGGCACATAATATTATCAGATGTGTATTATAAACATGATACCAATATTTCATTTTTTTAAATATGACCAGTAGGTATTGTTCTTAGCACTTCCATAGATGTTTAGTATGTTCTGTCCCACTCGTTATTACCTAACCCAATATAAATACAATGCACCACTCGTCTGATTTGTCTGTCAATATTCCAATGAGAGTCGTTGTCGCTTGCAGCTCTTTCTGACAGAACAGCCATTATGTTAACGGTTAGCTGTCATGCTAAAGAGAAAGTCGAATTACACTCAGAATCTTTTATAAAGAACTCCAGGCTGCTTTTTTTTTTTTTTTTTTTGTAAAGTACCCAACAATGAAAATGCTGCATCCATGGTGTCGATGGTGTTCAGTAGGTGTGCTATGCACTGAAATAATTAGATAATCTCCCATCCTGATGAAGATAGCTATGGTTAGTGCATAAATGCATACATGTGCATGCACATACTGGACAGATATTTGGACAGACTAATGTTGCGCACAAAAAAAACGTAACACACAGTAACCTTGAAAAGTTTGTGATGACATTTGTAACTCATCTAAATTACCATGCTTCTCTGCTCTCCTGATATATTGCCAGGGAACTCACATTCACACAGGATGGACCTTAAAAGAAAGGTCAGTTAAGTCAGGTGGACTCTTTAGTTTTTAGTAAACAGCTCGGGTGTGTTCCCCACACACACACGTACACATATATATATGCACACACAAAGGTCAGGTGCTCTCTGGGGCTCCTCTGACTGCAAACTGTGATCAACAGGCTAAACCTTATGACCAACCACACATGCGATCTCTGCTCCACCTTCTCTTCTCTGTATTTAATATTCCTTCTCCGCACCTTGCTACATTTCTCATAGCCACTATCTGTCTATCTTAACCAAATGGCAAGATATCATTTACTTTTGTCGGTCCACATTGAGCAACCGACTTTTCTATAATCTGATCAATGCAGCTGAATGTCAGAGAGCCTTTCTGTCAAGCAGAGAGAAGGTCACTGTGTCTGTTCTGTGTAAATACCACCATAATGTAGTTCCTGGGACACCATTCTGCCAAGCCGTTTACAGTGGAATGAGTAAAGTGGTACAGCTGATATTTGTGCATTTTTGGACAAAGCAACCATGATATGAATCTAATTTATCTGAAGAGAAATGAAAATAAATAAAAGTTTTGCCAAAGGTTGCCAGTGATGTTGTGTGAAGTGGTGATGACCAATCACAACCTGTTAAATATGTGTTTTTCCAACCCTTTTCCCACACTAAGTTTCTTCACAAGCTCCTAGGAGGTCACAAACACGTCATTAGAAGAAAAAAAGAAGAATTTGTTTGTAAATCATGATGCTGCGAATCAGCTTTTTCCAATGAACACTAATGACACCCAGTGACCTTAATTTCTAACAGGCGACCGTCTGTTCGAAAGCTTGTCCGTGTCCCCCCGTTCAAGGGTTCAATGCCTTATTTTTATTCACTTGTTTATTTTCCTGCATCATTCTTCTTCTTTCAACCCATCCATATAAAGCCAAATTAGATCCTTCTGGACCTCAAAACAACAAGCAGACCACAAAGCTCATGTGTATGTCAGCAAGTCAACTAACAATCATTAACGATCCAGAGAGCACACCACAAATGCTCAATTACACATGTGCACGCACATTTTTCAGTTATGTGTGAAACTAAATATACAGATTGTATATTTCCATAAAAGGAAAAGAAGCATCATGAAAAAAAATGCTCACAAAGCATCAAGATATTTGTAGAACTAATATATATTATGCATCAACACCCAACCCCATCCAGGCCATCACTGAAAAGGATTGAGAACATCCATAAGAGTGCATGTGAAACACAAGATAAATATACCAAACTAAAATGAAATAGTTATAGAGCGGACGAGACGAGAAAGATTGTCTACATAATTCAAAATTCTTGCAGCCTCCATTTAAGGATAGTATTTCCTTTTTCAAAACATATACACAAGTATATTGAATCTATTTTGTAAGGGTAGGTGGTGACTGGCTTCCAGGAGATGACAATAAATCTAAAGGCAATTAAGGAAATGAATGCTCTAATGGAGCGTGTGGATGGAGTAAATTTCGTTAAGGCATAAATGGGTTCAGGGAGAAATATCATTTTGACATATTTTTTGAGAAGACCAAAATAGGAAGTGTCATGTTGGATGTTTAGACCATGTCTGTTATTAAGAAGGAAAGTACTTAAAGGATGAACAAGGTCAGTTTTTCTTTATTTTTCACACATTCATCCTTCAATTAATGAGACGATATTACACATAACATCATATAACATTTATATTAATCTTTTTTTCTTTTTTTGGTGGAAAACTTATGTTCACACAAGAGTTTTCAAAAACCAAAGCAAGATCCAAAACAATACCTTAATGATACTAATACACAAAAGAGAGAGTGCACAGTTCGTCCAGCAGTGATTTGAATTCACAACGAGAAAGCGGGAGGAGCATATATCAAAGCTCTTTTACATAGTTCAGTGTAGGCTTTGGGAAATAAATTCTAAATAAGTCATTAGTGCTATATATAATGCCTTATGGTCTACAAGAAGACCAGCTGACATAGAGGCTCTCAGCCAGACATAACAACTGGATTTGAATTTTCTTTTTAAGAGCAGGCAAGGACTGACATGTCATTCAGATCTGAAATTCTCAGCCGATAAAGTATTTTCTGTAAGTTACAGATCAAATAATAGTAACTGAAAGAACATCCATTCATCACTATCTCCATAATATTCAAAAATGATCTTGAGCTTCAGGTTTTTCAACTGGTGGATTTTCATTTAATCCTCATTTCTGTCCAATCCGTTTATCCCCGAGGAATAACAGTTTCAACTAAGATGACAAAACAAGCACATTTTCAAACAGAATTTACAACAGTGAAGCTGGAAAAAAAATATACTTAACCTGATTTATGAGAGTAGTAAGGTTAAACGACAAAACATTTCCAAAGTGGAGTGGTTTTAAATGTCAGATGTGAGAAATGTGGAGGGATGGAGGGAGAGGATTGCAGGGCAGAGAGGTTGTCTAATGGAGAGGGTTCTCTGTTACTTGATAATTTGTTGCGCAGAGGCAGGAAACATGGATGCTTAGTGCAAAGCAGGAGTGAAAGAGTAAGGGCTAATGGTGCACATTAGTGTAAAGCTCTTTGTATGGCCATATCGTTGGGCCAACACCGACTCAGGGGCTTGGTGAGACGTACAGGATGTACATTACTATGCTTTCACATCGATCTACACTCTCCCAGTCTCCCCACAGAACTGAGTAAGATTTTAATCAAATGTTTTTTTTGGATGATTTCCATTTTTACCCGACATAACGGTAGTATGTGCCTGAGGGACAGAACGGAGAAAAAAAACTGTAATTGTGTGTATTTATGCGGGTACATTTGTATGAGTGTGTAAGAGCTTTAGTGAAATATCCTATTTTGTGCAGAGAAAGATAAATAAGTGAATGAATGACGCCATTTGAATGTATAGTACCTTACAGGACTAACATCATTGTCCTGTCTGTGACCCATAATCAGAATGGCTGATTCACTAAATCCCTAAATGGAATGAAGCCCGATGTTGAAAGAAGGTGCTGACAAATGGAAGCAAAGGGAAAAAAGAGAGGAGAAAATGACTTTGTCAAACTTTTCCCATTAGGCGACCAAGCCACCGTAAAATTGCTGAACATTCAGAGTGGAAAGCGAACGAGGTTGTGCATTTTATGAGCCGTTTGACGAGGTGAACAATAGTATATGTTTGGTGTGTATGAGACAAAGCACAAGACGCGGGCATTAAATCGTTTTTTTTTTTTTTTTAAGTGTAGATCTTTTGTACGCCGTTTAAAGTAGCATGTCTAAACATGCTAAGGAGTGTTAGTGCACATTTGGCAGCCATGTTATACAGAAAAAAAAGAAAGCGGGGGAGACTGGAAGAAAGAAAAAATGAAATAGGAGAGGGTGACAGGTAGAAGTGGAAATGGCATGATGCAACAAGTTTACACGCTTACTCACTTATTCTCTTTGTCTCTCTCTCTCTCTCTCTCTCTCTCTCACACACACACACACACACACACACACACACACACACAAACTTGCATTCATGCATGCAATGCAATCCTAGTTCACCTTAGCATTTTCTTCAGAAGTCCAACCAGCAGATTAACATTCCACAGCTTTGACTCACTCCCATGTTGTGGGTTGAGTGTTATTGCACACCACAGACATGACAGTAAGTACAAGAGAAACAGATCATTGTTGTGGTCATACACACAAAAACTGGCGATGTTTTTATTATAATATGGCACACTTACATGCAGCCACAAGGTAGCTTGCCAGTTCCAACAAACCTTGAGTCAATGCCTGTGAAATAAAAGTAAAAATTTTAGACGTTATGTCGAGGTTTTTCGGGAGTTGCAGTTAAGGGTCTCTCCTTGTCAGACCGCTGCTTATCAATATTCTGCACCACGACAGGAGAGGGAGAGAGATGGATGAAGCACAGGAGGGAGGAAGACTTAAAAGGCAGATGAAGGGACGGCACATAGAGAGCAGAGAGATGTGACAACGGGAAGCATTAGTGATAGAGAGGGGGACCAAAGGGTGAATGAATAAAAGAGAAGCAGAGAGAGAGCAAGAGAGAGCGAGAGAGAGAGGATGAGGGAAGGAGACTCTGAATATAGAGCTCAAAACAGAGGGGAAACTGACAGATATGAAAAGAGAAAGGAAGCAACAGTGTATTACATCTGGGAGAGAAGGGAGCGCCAAGAATGAAACAATTCATCCTTTCTTGTTATTGGAGGCAAAGAAAAGGACAGGAAGGCAGCAGTGCACCACGGGAGTTCTGAGGCATTTAATTGGAGATGAGGAGAGGCAGTTCTAAGAGCCAGGTTCAAACTGAGTAGCACTGAAGAAAATAATTCGATGTCGAGGATGAACTTTTAACCATATCTCACACTTAACTTGAGCCATGAAACAGAAATTTTCGAGTTAATTCCTCTTTCAAAATCACATTGACAAATGCAAATAAGTTGGACAAGCCTTACTGAAGAATATGCTGTGTGGTTATTTTATAGCTTTATGGCTCTGTTTGGATCAAAGTCATAGCAGCATGGCCAGAAAAAAAAGACAAGCATGCACCATCATTGAACTCTTTAGAAGCGTGAAGTTTGATTTCAGTCTGATCTCACATCTTTCTTACACAAACAGCTGACCCGCAGTGTAGCTCGGGCTTGTGCCTGCATGGCAATTTGGCAGTTCTACAGAAAAAGTCTATCTGACAACAACAGTAAAGTGGTAAAAAGATTCTTAACATAGCGTACACTTAAACAGATAATGATTTTGAGGTGGGTTAGTGTAATTTTTTGTAATCTTTCTTGAGGTATCTCTCTGAATGGTTAGGGTTAAGGAAAATGTGAAAACACTACGCTATGGAGGCTGAATTGGCTCTGCCTTTAGACCTGATCCCACTCCACATCCCATTACAGGACCAGCATTGCTCTTTTAATGTGGCTAAAATATATTTTTCTTCTTACCCTGTCTACAGCAGAACATAGCTCCGCATATGTGCAGGGATCCCTATTGGCTGGGGTACTACTAGTTGGTAACACTCTGACTATTAATAAGTACCTCATACAACCCACTTAAAAATACCTGAACCTAGACCAAGAACCAAGACCATCATGCTGTTTATCGCCACCAACACATCCAGGTCCAGGGGTCATGGTTATTCCAGACATATCTGCAACAACAGCAAGACAGAAGAGACAGTGTAGGAGACAATAAATGAATTTAGAAGAGAGCTTTGGTGGATATTTTGGATGTGGAGGAAACCAAGTTACAATGAGAAACATACTGCAGCTGTACTGCCATGCTGGTAAGTTTCTATGGGAGCTGTGTCTTGTAACATATGCGGCAAATTTAACAGTAAACACCTCAGACTCAGATCAATAAACACATGTTTATTGAGATACTGTACTTACAGATGTTGGTGGAACAGTGCTTAGCCTGGAGGTGAGGTTGTTCTCTATAAAATATGTTTAAATAATATATTATAGCCTAAAGGTTGCTTCAATAATAACTTTGACTTAAAAAAAACCTTTAGGCTGCCCCTGCTACTAATATTGAACACCATAACTTAGTTCCTTAACCTTTAGGAGATGAATGTGTCCTCATCCTTCCCATCTTCTTTAGTTTTTAACCCCCTCCTTCTTTCACACACAGATTAAAGCAAAGAACAGACATTTCATACTTGATAGCTGTATGGTCTGGCGAGCACCATTTTCCAAGCCTAATAAGGTGACAGGATTATAAGAAGTCAGTGCAACTTCAAACACTTTGCTGGTCCAGTTTGATCCACTGGTCTGTTATTATTGGCTTGGGTTGGAAAATACAGATTTGTCTAAATATAATTTAAAAAAACAGGATCGGGCGTGACCTCAATTCAAGAGTGGCTCATGAAAAAATTAGAGCATCCTGAGCAGTTGTTGGTTCTTGTGTGATGTGTCTGTTTGAGTCACAGTGCTGCCGAGAATTATTCACACCAGTCATGAGAAAGTGCTTGCCTCAGGTGTGGCTGCCTGCATGAATACACTCAAGCTGAAGGTCACATCGAGGAACATGGTGGTGGGTTGGGTACAGCAGCAGGAAATAGCAGCGAAATAAGAAGGACTGGTCCTGAATAAAACAGCACATCTCTATTTATTTTTACCTCACTTTGACAACTCGTTGGATTTTAAATACATCACAATGTTTTTAATGATAGCTTCAACCTGATAGGATCTCATTTACATGGGCAAAGTGCATCTTCTGTACTGTGATTGCTATATATTGCATAGTTAAAATGTAAGAAGGAAGTAATGCCCACATACTGGTAAGGATGCGTAATAAAATGTGGCATGAGGGGCTGAAAGGATGAAAAGATCCGTTCAAGGAAAATGCTTATTTGCTTTCTTGTTAGATGGAAAGCTTGATGTCAGTCTTATATCTGTCCATTCAGTATAAAGAAGGTTTCAGACTGCGAGTGGTTACCACTACATCAATGTTTTTTCAAGCACGTACTGCACACATTCAATTTTAGCAGCCTGTGCAATAGGCTACGGTGCAGGTTGATGTCATCCATCTGCTGTACTGTGCTGTAAAGAGAGTGGCTTATGGCATTAACTAAAGAGAATGGTTAGCACTATGACTCAAGCAAGTTTGCTGCCTCAGCTAGTTAGCAAGTTTTGCTCAAATGTTGTTTATTAGTGCAAAACCAGATCAACTTTGCTGAATTTGATCCAATATTGTGTCTTTATTGATCTTTTTCTCACTGCTGGCAAAGATGTGTATAATTCTAATCCCCCGGTATGTATTTTATGTAGCTGTCATGGCTGCGTGGTGAGCAGCAAGCTAAAAAGTTGAACTGTAAGCATCAAATGGTTTTGCACGTTTACAAGAATGGCAGGCTGTCCATGACACTGACTAAGCAGCATTAGAGACAAGGTAGCAGGGTAGCAGGTGGTGGCGTGGTCCAGTTGCTCAGCTGTTCTTGATGCTAAGCTAAGTTAACTGCCTCATCACTCCAGCTGCGTATTGAACGGGCAAAAATGAGAGTGGTATCGATCTTCTCATCTAACTCTAAGCAGGAAATTTAAGTGTATGTGCTGAACCATACTTTTATGAAGCGCAGTGACTAATGAGGAAGCTGATCACTTATGGATCTTTCTGTTTCAGATAATTGGCAGCTACAGGAACCAACCACTGGAAAAATGAATTACTCTTAACTACTGTAATACAGCACATAATGCAACCATTAGAGATGAGACAGTGGAGAGGAGAGTTGCATAGGGCCTATACCCCAAACTGCCTGTCTCAGCATCAGCCTCTCACTCTTCCTAAATCACTGTGAATTAATTACAGCGCAGGTGATTTAGGCGCCAACTGCCACTGTGCCGATAGCTTGGTGATAGCCTCAGTGAGCAGACTGGTTTATGAGCTAAACATGGGTGTCAGAGATGGACGAGATAAGGACGAGTGAGGGAGAAAAAAAAGAGAGAAGGAGCTGTTGAGGAAACTCATTAATGAGAAGGATGGATTAAGGGTATTACACATGAACGCAAGAGGCATACTGATTTACACTGGGTCTACCCCAAAGTGAAGATTTATATTAAAGCTTCAAATAGCCTTTCTCTGGACTGAAAAGGTGATCCCCACCTCTCCTTTCCTCCCCACTACCTTCATATGCTGCAGGGTGATGCTGTAACAGAGTTGATTTGAATCCATTTTGGCTACTCACTCATGTGAGTCCCATTCATCCTTCTAGCTGTCCACAGAGTCCTGTCAGAAAGATGAAGTTTAGCCTCCACCACAGCTGTTACAACAGATTTTTCCCCCTTTCTTCCTGTGGGCTCTGGTGTCACAGTGGGATCTTTCTTTAGGCTTTGTCTCTCTCTATACGGCTTTCATTCTCTGTCAAGTTCGCCCACTGCTGCTTCATTCGCCCTCAAATAGCAGTGCAGTCCTGTAAAGACAAATGTCTGGCTAATTAACTCACAATAAAGGATATCGCACAGTATGTTAATAGGACCTACATCGTGCCTTCCCTGACCTCCTCTCTCTTTCCTTTATTCCCGTCTTTGTGGGCTACACGTAACGCCGAGGGACATCCTGTTACCATGTGAATAGCCGCTGTTCATCTCTGGGTACAGCTGTGCCCTCAGTACCCTCTTTGTATGACCCATATTCTGTCAGCAAAATGGCCTGCCCGTTGTTATGCACCCCAAGACTTTCTTCTTGTCCCGCGTTCTAAGAGCTAAAATATTCAGTAAACTGCAAATTCTGTCACTGAAGCGTGGTAGAGCCTCAAGGCCATACCATAAGTCTAAAAATGATACGTGGTGTTTTTGATTGTAGTTTTTATGTTTGTAGTTCAGTTACAATTAAGAAACATGACAGACATCCCAAGTCTTTGTCTTTTGCAAAGGAGGACTTAACTGCTGTTAATGCTGAGCTACATTTTAATGAAAAATCATTAATTTTAAAACTTTTTTCAAACTACAGAACATCTTCATATGTTTTTGTAAGAATGATAAATAATAACAGACTGGTGCCTCCTTGTGGCCACTGCACAGCAGATGGTTGGTGAATCTCTCTACAATAATCAAACATAATAATAACGTAGGTTTAGTAGGTTTATTCTGATGGTGTTTTATCATGAAATTTGATGATTTTTGCAACTGCACTCGAAGACAAAGTGAAAGTGAAACTTTTCAATTGACTGAGCTGATCGCATGTCTTTTCTTTTTATTTAGATGAGCTGATCTTGCCATAATATGGATTACTACAGTAGTTGATTTGCCTGCAACACGTCCCCATGTGAGGACTGTCTCTAAATGAATAGCCTTTCTTGGACTACTGTTTACCTTAACTGCACCTTTTCTGGTCTGGCCCTACAGCGATCAAAACTAATTGTGTATTCAGGCAGTGCTCTTAAAATATTGAAGTTGAAAAAATCTTTGGTTACTACCTGGGAGTTTGCTGAAATTGTCAGGAAAGTGTTTACTCTGGCAAGTGTGAAGATTCAACTTGCATTTACAGAACAGTTGCTTCCAGCTCTCTCTCTGGCACACAGAGTAGGTGTTGTTCTATGTTACAAGCTAAAAAAAAAAAAAAAATGGTAGCAAAGCCTAAATAGAACAAACACAGGCCCAAATGTTTTTGAAGGGGATTCAGTTACATAACTCCATCAAAACACAAACGAATCACAGGCCTGTTATTGACAGCTCAGCACATGGTTGGTGTTAAATTCTCTGATGGACTTCAACAGGCGTGATCAATACCGCCCGTCTTCCAGGAGGAGACATGATTAGACTAACCTGCTGCTACTCCCACTCTCTTTTTCCATCAGCAGAGGAAAACACTCACAAACACTTACCGTAAACACGTACACACACACACACACACACACACACACACACACACACATATAAACACACTTAGCGTAATCACATACACCTGCATGCACCAACACACTCCCACATACACCCTCGAGAAAATTGGATGTTTGAACTGTGCTCCAAGTAGCACTCAGAGAAAGTCAAGTGGTGACTCAGCAGACAGATAACAGTGAGAGAGAGTGAGAGAGAGAGACATCACCAGGGTTTAAAGTCAAGCATCAAGGGGAAGATGCATAAAACGAATGAAATGATTACTTGGAAGCAAAGATATCAAAGTGTAAAGAACATATCAACCCTTGAATTACGTGTCCATCTCTTTTTATTTGCATATAAAACCTCTTATGCTGCCTGTTGTCTTTAATCTGCAGCTTATCACTGATGGAAACACATCATCATTATTTCTTTATGCACTTGCCTCTCACTATTGTGCCTCCTGCCACATCTAGTAGTACTCAGTAAATTTAAAGACTCAAGTCTGCCACCATCGCCTTCTCTCTGTGATTTCTCTCTCTTTCTCGCTTCTTTCATTGGCTTGATTACACAATCTCTTCCCCTCTCTCCCTCTTTTCTCATTATTTCCTCCATAATGAGATCAAAGCGTTAGTCAATCATTGGGTCAGTTCAATTCAGCTTCTCATTTAACCCCTAAAAATGAACACAGACATCCCACATAGCTGTTTTGTCTGCATGTATAACACACAAATAGAAGCGGTAACATTTTTATTGTATTTCTCAGTATTTTCCTCCCCTGAGAGGTAATTCATTAAATGACATTTATTGTCCATTAATGGACGCTTACGGCTGAGTGCCCACAGCACAGTTCCTCTTTATCCCCCCCTCATGACAACTTGGCTTGGGGTGCAATCTTTTTATACTCACACACTCACACACTATTCAGTCTTCTTTGTTGTTTTAAGAAGAGCTTAATTGAAAAACTAGGCATGTTGAGGGGGGCAGTGGTAAGTGAGATTCATGACGCGTCGCGGACATGAGGTCGTACATCATAGTTTGTGAGGCGGGCGACAGAAGTTGCCATTATTGGATCAACACTGCTTCATTAAGTCTCTACACGACACAGTCTGCCGTTAGCGCCTGTGGACAGAGAGATGGAGGGAGAGAGGAAAGGGAGCTCTGAGGAGGAAAGGGCGGGCAAAAGCTGAGATGGAAAGAGGTGTGGAGGTAGAGATGGAGGGAAAGGGACAAGGTGAAGGAAGATGACTGCAGAGTGAGGGTGGAGAGACATAGACGTGCATGAGGACAGAGAAAAAACGAGAGAGGAGTGGGACTGAATGTGAAAATGAAACACTTGAACAAAACCTCAGCCATTCTCTGTAATTAAAGGTAATTTAATGATTTTTCCAGGCAGATAATGTAGAAATCGGTGAGTAAGGAAAAGATGCATTAGGGATAATGGCTTGCAGTTTCCTGTTAATGCTGGCCTAGTCAACATTTCCAACAACTCATGCAGTGTGCTGGCAACCCCTCTGATAGCTCACCGCATCCAAGTTTCAGAGGTTAATTTCCATCCATCCATCCAACCATCTGTCCAGCTAATCTTTCCGGACAACCATGGCTTTTATGTCCTTATTCTATTAGAGAATAAGCTCAGCCTCTTCCAGTACTCTTGGATAAAAAAAATCCATATCCAAACATTTAAGATATTCATAGCTGATGGACTAACAGGTGACTCCAGATTCTTACACCGTGTCTTCACTGTTGAACTGTGAGCACCAGTGGACAAAGTGATGGTGCTATCTGGTGGCTGTACGGTGCATCACATCTTTGAACAAGCAGCTCTTAGTTTTGCTGCGCAGAAAGACACCTCACATGTGAAAAGACGTCAAACTGTAAAGCCCCTGCAAATCTGTGCAGGTGTTTTAAATTATTCTGGCTAATTAGACGTCTTTTTCAGAATTATGTGAACGTGCTCAGAGTGCACTTCGTCCCATGAGCTCTAATCAGGCCACATTAACTGAAAACAGCTGCATCAGCAAGCCAGGACTTTAGTTTAGGATACTTCATATCACTTTAATGCTATAAATGCTGATATGAACCTTCCAAAATGTGTGTATGTGCCGTATTAGCTGAATGAATTAGCTCAACATTTCAAGGTATTCTTCAGCCACCTGACTGAATTTACTTCCTTGAAAACTGCATCCAGTTACAAGTCACATTCAGATTTTTATTGATGATCAGCATGTTTCTCTATTTCAATTAAAACCTTTCCTCCTAATTAGAAGCTTCAGTGGGTAGTACAAATTGATGAGTCATGCTTCAGATATCTATAATAGGGTTTAAACGAATAACAATATCGACTTAGCACAATAAACCACTTAAAATAAATCTGTAACGTGCTCACTGAATATGAGCGTAAGTTATGTTGAGTAACTTTTAACAGGATAAAAAAAGTCTTGTGACTGAAATGACGAAGAACATGAATAATCATGATTTATAAAACAAAGACCAATTAAAATGAGCTGAAATTTAAAATGTTAGATACATTTCTATGTCTTGGGTAGAGCGTTGACAGCATATTTTAACAATAATCACTTCTTTAACTCTGTGAATAGAAAGCGGCCTGTTTAAATAGATATAATACTTTTGTAATACTTGATTCAGCTGCAGTGGTGCATCCTTAATTATGTCAACATGTCACTGAATTTCTCTTTTTTACTAGTTAGCTTATTCAGGGGATTAACAGCAGTAATTCATATTCCGTGAGTGTGATTTTATTGGCTCGGTGACATGTTTGCTATGCTGAAAGAAATAGTTTAAAATTTTCAGAAATAAGCTTTTTGCTTTCCTGTCTGGAGTTAGATGAGACGAGATGTGGGGTGATGTCCAGGACTCTTGGCCCGGTGTAGAGACTTCTTGGAGTCTCTGCTAATTGCCTGGCAACCTTAAGGTGACGACAAGACTTCAGGAAGTCACTGTGCCAAGAATTACACACACACACACACACACACACACACAGACCCACGTGGACACACACACAAAACCCACTAAAATCCCAATTTGTCATTTTTACTTCTCTGTTTTTGCACAGATTAAAACAAACAACATAAAGCAATACATGAGCTTGAGAGCTGTTTGGGGGGCGGCATGATGGTGAGGTGGTTAGCACTGTCTCACAGCTAGAAGGTTCTTGGTTTGAACCCCAAAACTCTAAAAATGTCCGTAGGTGTGATTGTGAGCGTGAGTGTTGTTACTCTGTGTCAGCCCTGTGATGAACTGGCAACCTATCCAGTGTGTAGCCCACCTCTCCCCCAATGCCAGCTGGGATAGGCTCCAGCCCCCCACAGCCGGGATGAGGATAAGCTGTTGCGGCTAGCTGTTTCCTCCTGATTCCAGTATTTGTGCTAAGCTAAGCTGCAGCTTCATATTTAACACATAAGAGTGGTATCAATCTGCTCATCAAACTCTGTGCAAGAAAATCAATATATATATTTTCTGAAATGTATTACAAAATGAACAACCTTAAGCTATGATCCTGTATGAAATAAGATGTCTCAAGCATTTTTTTTTTTTACTTCAGTTCATTTGTAAATTTTTATTACATTTTTTTTATTCATAACAGCAAGAATCAAATATAGCAATGCAGGCCCCATGAAAAAATGTGTCATGAAGTTTTCCCTTAACCACACACATCCATCAAAGTTGGCACAGCACACCACAGGTTATATTAGCTACATTCATGAGTTCAGTTATTATTACATGATGTTGTAGTTAATAAAACCCCAGCAGACACGTTCCTACCAGCTTCACAAGGTACAATTTCCCACCTCTATGTCTTTTCTGGTTTCTTCTCACACATTTCATTCTAATGAGATTATATTTTATGGCTTTAGACTCTGACAATCCGAGGGTTTTCTCTACAGGTGCTTTTCAGAGGAGGTGGTGAGCTAGCCAACATGACACATCGTTTCAGGGGGCCCGGAGCAGTAAAACAAGCAGAAACAAACTGCAGCAGAAGACAGAATACATCATATTAGCACTACAAGCAGAGAAAACAAACAACAAATGAAAAAAAAAAAAGTTCAGTTTACATTATATTATAAACGTAAGCATGCGTGCTTGTAGGAGATGAGAGATGACAAAGATGATCAGGACAATATTTCAAACTAACGACTTAATGACCAAACCACAAAACAGTATTTCAGTCTGAAATGATTCTTAAATCCTGCCCCTGATGTTGAACTACATTCCTGTTTGGTCAGTTTCATCTACTAGAAGCACAGCTTACATAAACATAAAGAACATACTTATAGCTATGGTGTTTGTGTTGCATGTATTTTAACTCTCCAAGTGGTAAAACTTTAGTGAGTATATTTTCAGGAATCTTTTTTTAAATTTTTTTAAATAAACCACTATTCTATTTTTGTATTTTTTTATATATATTTTATTCCATTACATTGATAGAATATTGTATACTGTAAATACATCTTTCTGTGTAACATGTTTTCTTATTCAATATTACTGTCGTGATTTTTTTTTTTTTTTAACGGTATATGTATTTCCTTTAACATGCATTCCTCTCTGAGTAAAGTAAAGAGACAGGACGTGTTGTGATTCGTTGGGCCTGGGAGGGCGTGGCCATGACACACAGACCTGTCACTACAGGCAGGTTAGGGGACCAGACAAACCCAGTCAGGCCCTTACGCTGGAGGGTATTGGACGCCTCCTCCGGAAGGTTACCTGGCAAACTACAAGCTGCTGACAAAAAAGAAGAGCAACACTTGGCCTTTTCTGAAAGGGGTCGGAGAGTGAGAACTCAGTGCCCTTTTGATGCAAGCTATTTTGTTCAGCCTTTCATAAGATTTTTTTTGTTATCCTAGCAAAATTCCTTGTCATTATAGACATTATTTTTTTATTCAAAATAAGATCTCAATATACATGATTCTCTCTTTTTTTGACTATGTACAGAAGTGCAAAAAAGTCAACCTTTATCACCTTTGTCGCCTCGAGATTCCCCAACCCACCCTTGTTGTTTGCAGTTGGCTAAGTAAGAGATGAGTGTGAAGACTCACTTCCTTACTCACCACGTTCACCTGACCCCGCCAGCAACGCCCCCAAAAAAGTGATCAAATATGCAGCTTGTTTTCCAACATGGCCCAATTTCCAGGGAGAGTAAAAATATTAAAACAATAGTTACTATTTGAAATGGATACAGTAGAAAATAACATCTTTACTCTAAACATCTAAGAACTAGATTTTTTATAATAGTCTTTTTTTTCTTATATGACTAGTTACAAACCTTACAATCATTAAAATATTACTCGGTTATCGGCGATGGTTGCCACAGTGACAACTTAGCCTCTCTGTTCTATTATTTCATCACTGTTAGATACTCATATAAAACATCTTTGTTCAAAGAACACAAAAGGACTAGAGAAATGAACAATATGCATACAGTTCAACAATATGCATAACGTAGAAAATATTGAGTTTACAATCATAATCATACTAAAATTAACATTACATGGAATTTCAGGAAACTGTGCATGAGGAACACACAAACACACACTTTTTTTTTTTTTTTTTTACCTTATATTCATTGTAAGAAAGATAAATAGAATAAGCAAAACTGAAAATCTGAACTAAATATCAAAATATCATCCAAACAAAATAATGTAAAACACTCCTCATCTAAAAAAAACAAAACAAAAAACTACAAGGAAGTTAAGAAAACACTGACAAAAAAGTGACAATTACATAGTGCTCTGTGTGTGTAGGTGTGTGTGTGTGTGTGTGTGTGTGTGTGTGTGTGTGTGTGTGTGTATGTGTCAATATGGCGTGGATTAGGCAACTGGATGGTTCAAAATGGCATGTTGCATTGTGCTGACCCGATGGTACATTCTAAGGCTTTGGATGAGTAATACAATCGTTTATATTCTTGCCACTTTCCCTGTACTATCCACCAATTAAATATGCCTGAAGAACACCCAGAACACAACAAAAACAAAGAGTTCTAGAGATCTACTCTTTACGCCTCATCTTCCTTTGGGCTCGCTAACACGGCCCACATGTTTCAAAAATGTCGTCCCTCTAGTTCTACCTACAATATCTAGTTAACAGTGACACAAAAAGACTTTGGCTGACTATCTGAAAACAGCTCTCAGGTAGACGTATTAAACAAATATTCTTAAATATGTCAGACTATATATACACTACACTGAATCTACGTTGACAATCTGCCTTAAAATATGCATAACCATACAAACATGAAAAACAAATCATGTCATACAAATCACATATCCGTCACCAGTTGCACCGTCGATTTTGACTTCCGTCTCACAGCAGTTTGGATACCAACTGATCGCCCTGTTGTTTCAAAGCTATCCATTATCAGGAGAGTCTTTGGTCTCTCGCGCTGGCCAAGACCTCCCTGCTTACAACTCATCTGACTTTTAGAGTCAATAGACTTAAAGATCATGGAGAGATCTGTCAGCACAGATCCAGTTGTTTCCTGTCAAATCAAGAACAAAGTCTTTAAAAAAAAAAAAAAAAAAAATCATTCAGTAGAAGATTTGAGTAAAGCAGACAATTTGGGGAAGGTAATCAATCAGCAGTGGTGCTATTGGGAATCACAGGTAATGACAGGAGGTCACGACATTGGACACTACATGCTGTCCGAGAGAGAAAATAGACGTATTAAAGGGAATTGTTGAGTTGAACACTTTGTAACACTGCTTAAATACCATTCATGTATTTTGAGATGTATGGCACTTTACAGGGACGCCTGCAAGGTTAAAGACATGTGCTTAAGAGATAGAAAGGTAGGCTACAAAGGTTTGAAAGACACCTCACAGACATTCAGTTGCTATTTTGCCTCTGAGTGCACTCATGTTATTTCCCTCATCATTGGTTTAACAAAAGAAAATCAAAAAGAAAATCAGTGTGCATGCATATGTGGTTCAGTCAGATTTCCCCTTTCTTTTTTTTTTTTTTACCTCAACTGAAGGTGCACCTTTGCGTAAACAAATGAACACATTTAGGTCAGAGACCAACAACCAATAAACAAAACATAAGTCATGATTCTTGGTCAATGGACGTACCAATCCAGCCGATTGTTTTTTTTTGTTTGTTTGTTTTTTATGACTGCTCCACACATTTACCTCATGTTAACATTCAAAGTGTGTCCGGTGAATAAAGGTAAGTTGCCTCTACAGAGCGAAAGGCAGTCTTTAATGCGAATGATGTTCTTTTCTGTTGTTGTGTAATAGTGTGCATGAAGTACACATGAAAACAATCCTAACAAACTGTGCCTCCTAATGTTAACATGCAGATTTATTCCAAAACAATTGAGATTCGGTTCTCCATTTTGCTCTTGATGTTACAGGCATGAAGGGTGACCATTAATCTTGGACTTGACACCAGCACGCTCCAGTTCCATCTAGAAAGAAGTTCACAAAAACAGCAAACCAGCAAATTAGACGTGAAGAGAAAAGACAAAAGATCCAATGCAGCTTAGCTCAGATGTTTCTTCTGCTCTTATTGTTGGCGCACAGGCAAGGATTCTGTTACTGCTGGACAACAATGCTGGATGATTCTACTATACCCTAAATTATGTTGGCTTTTTTTCCTACATCCATTGCTGATGTCTTTTTTAAATTGTTGCTTTCTACAACATCAGTACATTGAAACTAAAGACTGTAGTTATGGCCAATAATGTGTGTTTAGGGTTAGGCAACAAAAACTTTTTTTTTCTAGGAACAGCAGAGGGAAGACAAGCAACGAAGGGGACAGAGATGTAACAGGTACCCAGCCGGACTTGCCTGTTGCGGTCAGCATCTTGACCTCTAAGCACCCTAGGCTGTGGCAGCAGACAGCAGACACCCTTACTTTCTGCCTCCCCAGATAAAGGAACCAGTACTTTCTGCATGGGCAACTTGAGAGGTGCAGAATTATCCAATATGGATGGAATTATTTTAGATACTAGGCTGGGTTTAAACAAGCAAATCATGTGCTTTTTTTTAGCGTTGTTACATAATTAATTGGCTTCGTATCTATTTTTCACATGCCGTGCTGTGCGGAGGACATGAAAGAGAACCACATCAGTGGTGAACAAGGAATCCTTATTGACTGTTGATCGTGCAGGGCTGCAAAAAGACTTCAACAGTGGCCAAGACATATCTGACAGGACATGAATGGACCTCCGGTGGCTTTGTGATCATGTTTCTTTCAGTGTGAACTATTTACTGTGTGAGAGCGCTATCAATCTTCTCACCTAATTCCCGGCATGAAAGCAATTCAGCATATTTTTCCCAAAATGTCAAACAAGTTCTTCATTACTTGAATAAAGTGGGAGGTAGCGAGAGAGAGAAAAAAAAAAAGTAATGACGGTAACTGACTGAACAAACAACTTTGTCAACTGCAAAAAATGCGTTTGTGGCAAATGGTTCACATAACAGAAGGTATTGGTCTAATTGCAGTGCGTGGGATGTTACAAAGAGGTGCAGTACATACTGTTCTGATTGAGACTCCTACATCTGGGTCACATACTTGTGACTAGTCAGATGGTCTGCAGATATTATTGGAATCTGATTGAGAGGGGAAAGGAGAGAAATGGGGAGAGAGAGTGAGGAAGTCAGAGAGATAGAAAGAAATAAACAGAGGGACAAAGAAAAGAGACAGAGACATCAGTGTAAATGAGGACAAACAGCACTTCAACCTACATTGATAATAAAGATAAGCATTGCAATTATTAAAATAATCACAGTATCAGATGCTCTGAAAAAGCTAGCAAAGGTCAGAGATGAGCCTTGTGCACCATTCATGCATTTCTCATTAACAGGCATGTGGGAATCATAAGATTAGAGAAAGAAATAAACTAACAGATGATAACCAGAAGTCGAGAGAGAGAGAGAGAGAGAGAGAGAGGAGGCAGGAGAGGTGCAAACCTGATTGGCTGTTGCGGTTGCAAAGGGAACACTTGTGGCAGATGTGGTGGCTGCAGACACAGTGGCTGGAGTAGCACCGTGCATCATGGGTACTTGGGGGGGAAAGATCACACAGGCAGTTGAACCAGAGCAAGAAATTTAAAGCTTTTTATATCAACACTTCATTTGTATGTCTGTCTATAGAATGCTAATAAACATGAGAACATCTGTTAGTATTAAATAGCTTAAAATCTATTTAGTTTTGTTTCCAACAATTAGTCCAAGGATTTGAGCAACAGACGTGCTATAAAGGAAGAAAAATAAACATCACCGGATTTCTTTAAAGTACCAGGTAGCTAATTAGCAAATGTATAAATTGAGATGTTCAGTTCAGTCTTTCTTTTGGCTAAAGAGGCTAGTTAACTGGGTTTGTTTCACCTCGCTAAAAAAGGAACACTACAATTACTACTACAAAAAATGCAAAACTTAGACTTACAACAACTACTACATCTACCACTACTTCCGCTACAGATAAAAACTCCTCATGTTTATATTGCATGTATAACCAGACAGTATAATGAGGTGCTCTAGAGGTTAGGGAGCTTGGGATGGAAGTATAATGAAGCAAGGGTCGGGAGGGGAGGTTGAACTGCAACAAGCATTAGGTGACAGACAGAACTGTGGCAGAGCAAAAAGGGGTTCCTTCCATACTACAAAAAATGTACTGCAGAGTATATATAACAACACATCAACTTCCAATTGAAATTACACACAATTAAATTCAAGATTTTTGCAATTTATCAGCCACACTGTCAACGGCATTGAAAAGAGACTACATTATGCCATTTTGAGTTCATGTCAAAAAGTCTAAAATTCACAAAATGGAGAATGTGCTCACGTTATGTGGTGAGTTGAATGACACGTGAGTGACTAAAATGAGCTAAAAGATAATCAGTAAGGAAAGCTGGCACCTACCAACACTTGTTGCAGGTGTCATGCACAATATCGAGCCTGCCCATCATGCATTGCAACAGGGAGTGGAGTGAATAGGGAGGAGAAGAAATCAAGAAAACTCATTACAAGTGTTATAAAGTCAGACATATTGGATTTAACTTGTGCTTTGAATATGTTAATCTGCTGGCTATATATCTGATTATGTGCCAGTATTAAATAATCATTCTTTTGCATATGTCACAGTTGGTGCAGTTACACATACAGTACTGCACAGCATTGGAGGCATATGCCTTAGATATATAGCTCAGTTGTGGAGTATTTCATACTCCGCCTGTCAAGCCCCAGTTTACTGTTCAACTCTCACTGCTCCTTTATATGGAAGGACAGATTAAACACTACCAGTGGTCCCATTTTCCTGTCAGCAGCGTAACAGCTGTTTGCACCGTGGTAGTTTTCAAATGACCTGCTTTCAGAATCCTCAAAGTCTGTTGAAGTGACCTGACAGTCCACTAGTGTGGGACATTTGAGGATCTGAGTATCCGAATCTCTCACAGAAGGGAATCGATGGCAGGCTATTCTTAGGCTGTCAGATGAGAATATGGGACAGTGTAAGATGACTATGCAGTGGCCAGAGGAGAGCAGCTCAGCTTAGCTGTGTGTGTGTGTGTGTGTGTGTGTGTGTGTGTGTGTGCTGTATATACACACATACTGTATATTAAGGGCGTGATTTCCACCGGGGATGGAAGGAAGACATGTCCCCTACTTGTAGTTTGAGTTTGATTTACTCAATAAAATCTCCCTAAACTGTGTCATCTTACTGTCTAGCTGCCAAAAACCAGAAGAGACAGAAGAACAGCTGATCGATCATCTGGTTCACCTTGTTACACTGCACTTACAGAGTCAGACACTTTTTAGGTGCCCTGACTTTTGCCTGTCAAGCTGCCCTGACTATCTGAGGGGTGGAGTTTGTTGTGGTTGGTTGTATCCTGACAGACATCCTGCAAGTTAAGGCCACAAAATTCTGAATGTTTGAGAGATTTACAGTTGAATATTTCCGTGAAAAGAAGCCAAAGTACATCATCATTCAAAGATGAGGCTGTAAAGGACAGTGCGGACACGAGAATTGACGTGGTTCAAGATGAAAAAATGTTTTTAAATCTGTATCCATAAATCTTTTTAGGAGGGTTAAGCCATTAATGATACTGATATCAACAGAATATACACATACAAAAAATTCAAAAAAAAAAAAATTTCAAAGTGTAAAACTAAATACCTACATGCAGAAAATAGCAGTCATAGCATATTATAAAACAACAACCCTGACTTCTAACACTAAACCCACACAAATACTGTACACACATGAGCATGACTAAGTCCATGCAAGTTTTTTCCACCTCGTCAGAAACAATGAAATCACACAAACACTCAGCTGTTTACTGCTGATGCCAAAACATAATCAGGGAGATTTTTGAGAAACTACATGTGATTTGACAGCCAATAGCAATGGGATAACTGCCATAAACAAGTGTGAAAGAAGGCTCAGCTCCTTACCTGATGGTATGAAGGCAGCCTGCTGCTGAAACTGCATGTTGGCCAGGGCCTGTTGGTACTGGAATACGCCAGCATTGAACATAGTGGTGGCACCGTTGGCTTTTTCAAGTGCAGGTCTCTTTGGTAAAGGAGGCAAGACGGGAGGGAGCCCCTGATGAGGGGACAACACCAAAATAAAGGGATGGGAGTGAGGGAAATCAAAGGATGGTAGCAGTGACATTCAGGACAGAGAGAAGAAAGAATTTCATTAGAAGACAAAGTTGCCCTTCCAAACAGCTATTACAAACACTGGCAAGCAAGCAGTGGACTACACTACTTCTGTCAGAGAAAGACAGGTCAGTGGTGCTAGCTGACAAACTGTGACATCTAACAAAAAACAGTCCTCAGCACAATGTCATGAACCTTATGATATGATTTGGAATAAAACATAAAAATTATCATTTTGCAGGCTAAGGCATAACTAGATCTTTCTCTGAAGATATTGGCAACTATAGTACAAGTTATTGTATTGATTGTTGGACCAACAGAAATGATGTAGTTAGGGAAAGCTGCACTGCCAGCTCCATGATAATAGTACACTATAAGCCACGTTAAGACTGTTATGACACCTCTTCAACAATTACACATGCAATATGGGAAGTGACATAATCATGCAAAGACTAGCATACCTTATTAGACACTAAAATATTACACTTTCATGCCACCAATTATTTGCTTTGGAGATTCACTTAAGGTGATGAACTGACCATTGACCTTGAAAGATGTACTAGTTTCCTATAAGTTCTTTTCTTTTTTGGGTCTCTGATGTTTTAAATCAGGATTCAAATGGATGTTTTATCACAATATTTTCAGTTCATCACCCCTCAGTGTTTCCCCAGTTCAAATCATTAACTATCTACTTTATTTTAAAACTACAAAAGTATATCTACTACACCACAGCTACATGCCAAGCTAAAAGGTGAAAGGTCATAGTACCAGGTCAAAAGTTGCGTCGAGGGGTCGCTTCAGTGATTTGACAGCCGACTGAGTCTTAATTAGCAGGCAGCGAGCACATGATGGCAATGGGCCAATGGGGTTCAAGCGCATTAACATAAACCAGCAAGCGGAGGTGCATCATGGGGGCAGCAGTGCAGTGTGGGTTGGTGAGAAAAAAAACAAAAACAAAAAAACAAACAAACAAATAAAAAAACAAATCATTGGAATGCAATATACAACAATAACAAGACTAGGGCATGCACATTAATGGCTGTAGGGTTACTGAAAAGAATTATGGCCCTTGAGGTAGTTTATTGTCAGAAGAAGATTCATGAACTATAACTTTGTGCAATGGCGTTCTGGTCCAGAAAGGAGGATTAGCCAATTATTTAGATTTGTCAAATTCAAATTTAAGGCAAGCCTGGACTATTGTGTAGACATAAACTATAAATAATTGGTAATAACATTTTGGCTCACAGAAAAGTCCCTGCTCCAAAAACTGGAGGACTACAGTTCCCCTGAAAGTAACCCACTATAATGGCAGGTTCACCTGATCCTGACCCTGGTCCCAGACCAGTTTTCAAACCAACTTGCCATTACCATATTACCGTATAACACTATGTTTACGTTATGTTGAGTCAGAATTCTTAATAACGTTTGTTAAGTTGTACAGTTGATACAACCCAGAATCCAAAAAAGTTGGGAAACTAAAGCGAAAGTTTAGCCCGGAGGATACAAAGTCCATGATTTCAAAATACATCTTGAAATGTCAGTCGGACTGTCAGAGTCGAATGTCAGATGAGCTTGGGCCCTGACACGTTAGCTATTTCAAGATGTTGTTGATATCTGGCTTTCTCTTTGTGTGATAGAGTCTTAAACTTGCACTTGTAGATGCAGTGACAAACTGTGTTTAACGGCGTTTTTTCTGAAGTGCTGCCGAGCCCATGTAGTAATATCCTTTACACAATCAGTTTTTCATGCAGTGCTGCTGAAGGAAGCGAAGGTCATGGGCATTTAATGTTGTTTTTTTTCATCCTTGCCCCTTACGTGCAGAAGTAATGATATTATGCATTGTACAGTACGATAAAGTTCTTGCAATTATGTGTTGAAATGTTCTTGGACTATTTGCTCTCGCAGTTGTCAAGTGGTGAGCCTCAACCTATCTTTGCTTGTGAACAAATGAGCCTTTTCAAAGATGGTAAAGTGTACCAGTGTAGTCTACAACATTACATATCTTGCCTTGAATATTTTCACACAGCGTTCCAACTTTCCTAGAAACTTTTTTACACTGTATGACTATACTTCCTGAATAATATTATAATATAAAGTTTTTAGTCACTTTTTACTATATATTTTATTGATATCTCATATCCTTAGTTTAAGCACACTGTAATTTTTAAAAAAGTGCTGTACAAATATGGGAGAGCTTGATCATGTTAGTTATGATTAGGATGAAAGCTTTTTAGTGCGTCTGCTTTTTATTACACTCAAAAAACACTGTTTGTTCCCTCATCTGTGTATGTTCATAAAATCTATGAATGCGAGAAACAAAAGGAGACCACGTTGTCAAATTTGCATCACACCACTGATTGTCAATTCCAACGACATACAAGCTAAATAAGACTAAAGGAATGAATCTACAGATATAGATATTACTGATGATATTGTTAAAAATGTGGAGGAAGGTCTGATCATATTATGCCTTATAATTTAGCTTTATAGAATAACTTTAATGTAAAAGCTTACCCTCCTTTCTGGAATATCTGCTGCATAATGTGATATACAGTAATTGGCTGAGCATTGCTTCCCTTTATGAAAAATTATTACCACATTGCAGAAACAAGGTTGAAATTGTTCAGTAGTACAGTAGTCTTCACAGTTGTCTTTTCAGCAAAATAATTAACATACCCATTGACAGCAAAATATACCACTAACAAAGCAGCAAAACAAGGAGGCGCAGGAGGAGGGGAGCAGTAGGCTCAGTCACATACTAGCACGATCATTATAGCCTGCTGCTAATAAAGCACACATCGACTTTGTATCTTCTGCATACTGGGTCAGAGCTGAAGGGAGCAGGAACAAAGGAGACTGGACTGTGTGCTGGGAGACTGAGTAAAAGCACAGGGTAGAAGATGTTGACTCAAACAACTACATCCATAAGAAACGGGAAAATCAAGGCTGCTATCCTCTAATAAGAGTGCTTGTAGATTGTGTTCAAAACCCAAACAGACCCGGGTCATCTTTAATGAGCCCAGATGGAAACTAGAAAAAGCTTAATGATTTGTTTTAGCGGATCACATGAGATATGAAGTCTGGCTTATCCTTGATTTTGAGTAGTAATAAATCAACCATACTCTAGCTCACATTTTATTTGCTTTAACTGAGAGTCCTTCGGCGGACTGATACCTACCATGGCTGCAGCAGCTGCAGCCTGGTTGACTTGGTGTTGGGCGGCTTTGATCTTGGCCTGCAGGTGAGCCGGAGGGTGAAAGTACTTGCACTTCTCCCTCGAGCAGCGGCCCTTAATGTAGTCCATACACACAGTGACTGTGTTGTCGTTGGTGTCAATCATTGTACTATCTGCAGGGTGGGCAAAGCGACAGTCGTTCTCCCCACGTGTGCAGTTACCCCGCTGGTATTCCCGACATACCTTTTGCACAAAGATACATAAAACAAACACACATTTTACTCCTTTAAAGTAAGACTTTCATACTCTTACAACGCACACACAAAACCAGAACACACACACACACACATTATGAAGTTACTGTTCACTTTACTTCACATCTGATGAACTAATCAATCTGTTCAGTCATTTCAGAACTTGACAATCACTTTACAAGAGAGAGCTACCCAATCTTAATGACAGGTTCGGCCATTACTGTTGATTGATAAGCAGAACAGAGCGTAATCAGCTTTTACAGACTCATCAATCAGACAACATTTATCCATTATTCAAATGAGCTGTGTTGTTGTTGTTCCTCAGAGAGACAGAAGGGGGCAGCATCTGCGTGAACAGTTGGGAGACTGATTGCCTCATATTGAGTGAAGGGGCTCAATGAGGCTCATGGGAAATATGAGGCTGGTTACCCTCAAGGGAGGCTGTGGTTGACGTAATCACCAGCCCACGCATAATAACACACACACACACACACACACACACACACACAAGGTGGGTGCACATATAAATTATGAGGCAGCATTTTTTCCCAGAATTAAATTTTGACACTTAAATAGCTGTGCAATAACTTAAGATCTCCGTTTGAGCACAGTCAGCCACCACTGTGTCTGAATTGCATTCACAATCCTATCCTAGTCCAAATGAAATGTAATTTCATGGTACGTTGTATCGATCTATCATTTGTTGTGATAGAACAAGCCATTTACCAAATGTCTGTTTACCAGCCTCACTGTCTGCATGCATAAAGGATTTGATTTGTGGTGGAACGGGTGCCAGACAAAAGGCCACCAATGCCGTTATCTGCAAGCTAACCCTGCTCCGTCTCCTGTCATGACAGCTCATCATCCACAATCACCGATGTGTGTGAGCGATGGAGTAGGATCTCTCTCTCTCTCTCTCTCTGTCTCTGTCTGTCTGTCTCTTCTTTCTCTTATGCACGTCTCTCTCACACATTCACATATGAACGCACAAGTACACATGCACACTCACACACATTAATTCCCCACCACTGCCACCATTACCACTGCCGCTACTGGTCTTATTTTAAAAAAAAGAGAGAGAGGGAGAGAGGGAGAGGGAGAGAGAGAGAGAGAGAGAGACTGCCTTGTTGTCAGGCAGATGTTGGCAAGGCGGGTGAGGGAGGGAGGGAGGAAACAAGGGAGAGAAAGGAAAATGTAAGAGTGGTTGATGAATAAAGAGTAAAGGACAGAGAGATGGGGATCAAGGAGAGAGACTGAGAGTCTTTAGGGATGGAGTGAGTGTGGTTGGCGTGGAAAAAAATTTGAGGAAGAAAGGAAAGACTAATCGGAAGCAATTTGATGTTCTCTGCACCAGGTGTGGACCAGTGTGTTTTTCTTAACTGTGCTTAATCATGCATTAGAGAGAGCTAAACCAGTGGAAGTGCTTAGTTGGACAAACAAATAAAGGGGCTGTTAATCATATTTCTGTCCCCATGGTAACTATCCCTTTGGGCCATTTATATCACCATGGTTGCAGGTAAGCAACATATGATTTTATGCACGCTGAGTGGCTGCAGTATAGCTCCATAAGAGATAGAGACAGAGAGACTGCCGGAAAATATTTCTCAGGGAAAACAGTCTGCTAGATTGTCTTCTAAAATAGGAATTTCTCTCAACCTCAAGGAAATAGCCTGTAACATATCTACTGACTGGTATGTGTGTCGGTCCACAGAATTCCAGTTATGTTTATTTTGAACGACACACACTAGAAGCTAAAATATGGCTGGCCCTTTTTCTCTAAGATATTTTTAGCAAACCTAGTTTCTAACAAATTAGGCTAGGGTATGAATACTACCAATCAAACGGCTTTACCAGTACACAAAGTCTGTGTTGACCACTGGGCTTAAATATCTAGAAGGAAAAACAGTGAAAACGTGCAGATTTTCCTCGTTACTGCCAATAATTTCATTTGGTTAATAAATATTTCATATCTGTTTGTCTGTTTGACAATCAAGCTCAGTCTGAATCACAACCTGCATGTTCTGTAACAACTTCTTGCCTCCATTTCCCCCCCCAAACCTCTATAACTTCTTCCCACCCGTCACGACTCCTCTATGAAATCCAATCACCACTTTCTTCTTTGTTTCTGTTATCTTTGTCTCTGCTTGTCCCAACCTCTCCTCTGATGACCACAACAGGTCTACAAATTGATTTCCTATCTCCCCCTCCATCTCCCTTTCCTGTCATTGACCCATTCCCTCGCTCGGCATGTCATCCACTCATTCGTCGAGGCCCGGAGACTTCCTCGGCCTCACCCCCATTAATTACCCAGCTACCCGACGTTACATTTTAAATGTAACCTTCCCAACGTTCTCGCACGCCTCCTGCCTGCCTCCAACGATTTCCCCATTATTTCGCTGCGAGTGTTTCCCGGGTGGGGCTGCATAATGGATGAGATTGACTTACTGTCCAATTAATGATTATCTGAACACAGCTAGAGGAGCGGCACTCATCAGGTTTCGAATGACTGATTGCTTTCATAGAGGAATTAAAGATTTTTCTGAAAATTACACACTGATACAGTATAACTTAAGCTTGTGCCAAACAATGCTGTCTCCTGCCTGTTGATGGGATGCAGCATCGACAACGGTAATGTTTGTAGAGAGATACTCTCATTAACGTCTCTATCTCTTTGCTTAAGTCTGGGTAATGACTGTATTATGGTAATGGGATGTAGTTACTGTAACAAAAACTGTGTACCAGATACATAATTAAAGTCTACAAACAGAAACTGTTGAGGCAAGGCTTTCCATCCCATGTTTTTAATATTCAAATAGGCACAGCCCACATTTCAAAGCCCAATCTGTTTGCAGAGCTGGGAAAAAGATCGTCACCGTCTGTAATGTTTACTAGCGTTTTGTTAATCTATTTTTTAATCTGTGACTGATATGAAAGTGAAAAATAATTATGCAAATCCTCTCATCTGTGTGATTTGTGTGTGTGTGTGTGTGTGTGTGTACGTGCTTAAGCGGTCATATTTATTTCTATTCGTACCTACGTCAGCGTGTGTGAATGTGTTTCTCACCTCCAGTCTGTCTGTCCTCATGAGTTTCTGTGCAGCAGCAGCAGCAGCAGCTGGTACGGGGACACTGGGGTTGCTGGTGACCAGTACAGGGCCGCTGGGCAAGATGTCGGTGGGCATCAGGCCGGGCGACACAGGGCCAAGGTAGGGGTTAAACGCAGCGGCCGCCGCCGCAGCAGCATTGACATTGGTTGCAAGGCTGGGTGTGACTGAAAACATCGGCTGTGGGCAAAAGCAAAATAAGAGAGTTGAGCAAAAAACCATCACTCAGATTTCTCATAAAGTCTATATATATATAAATGTTGAATATTTAATTACATCTACCAACATGCATAATGCCATCCTTCTTCACCCCTATTCAAATTACCCACTGAGGATATATCACAGTAGATGGTGAAATAAGAGATGTATGCAATTAACAAAAGCCAAGGAAAAGGAACCGTGGTTGGCGATGTGGAGGGAAAGATGACAGTAAAAATAGACAATTAATGGGCTTACATCTGAGGAAAAGCAATGTATTCTTTGATGGCTGCTTGATGCCTACACTCCGTATGTGGTTTCAACCTTTCCCTGCGTGGATCAGATGGAATCACACGCTTCATACACCAGAGATCACACGTATAGTAGTAATAAGGATGAGAGACATCAAGCTGTGTGTGCATGGGAGTAGTGGGAGAGGGGAGTCATACTTTACAACAGCCTGTATGTGCTTTACTGGAGTTTGGAAACGTCCACATTCTGTAAGAGGCTAAAGAGTAGCTGACGTAGCGCACTGCAAGTTTTCCTTGCACGTTCCTGACCTCAGCCCCAGTCTGAGGATTGTCTCTTGAGCCTCTGCCAAAACGCCATAGTGAGTAATAGAGCAGCGGCAGGCAGGGCCGGACAGCTACATTCCTCCTAAAACCTCCTCACTGCTCTGGGATGACTCAGAAAATCAGGAATAATGACGTGGACTTTCTAATTCTTCCAATGCTGTCCTCTGGAATGTCTGAAGAATTATGACCTCGCAAGGTACTCTGGAAAAGTAGATGTGTCTGGCTCAAGGTTATCTCAGATATCAGTTTGGGATGTTCGCAGGTCAAGGTCAGGCTGAAGTAAGTATGATGTCAGTGAAAAAACTCACAGTCACGAGGTAGTAACAATGCACTGATGTCATCCAGTAAAAAGTCTGTAATCCTTGGCCTTTTGTAGAGTGTCTCTTCACTTAGCATTAAGTCATTTCCAATAATAACTGGATGTTTCAGATAGAAAACTGTTCAGTTAAACTGAGCACATTTACACAGTAGGAGAGAAGAAGCAAAAATATCTCAATGCATGCCTCCTGTCAGCGATTTGTGTTGCAGCAGTGATGTGGTGTTTGTGTAGCTCTTTCTCAGACAATCTTTTAGTTAAAAAAGATTTCCCCTTTTATACGTACCCACATGCAAAATTCACATTGCAAATATATACACATCAGGAGTGAGACAGAATAACTACTTGCTTCCTAAGAATAAAAATCAAGATCAAAAGCAATGTGATGATCTGTGCTTTTATGCTGTGCTATGTCAAATAATAACACATTAAACTTTAAACTGATGCCAAATGATCCTGTTTAATTTAAAAACAATGTGCAAGCAACAGTTAAAATATGTCTTTAACTTATTACTCCACTGTAGCTACAAGAGACCATTACATAATAACGGTAAATGCTAGAATGTAGTGTAACAGCAACGCAAGTAGAGAAAAAGTCATGAGGTCCTGATCTGATTAAGTAGCGTCATTGCAGTTTTATCTATTTTAAGTTTGTCAACATTAGCCACCATAAAATACCGGTCATACCAGACTAAGGCAGGCTGTAGCAGAACACCTTGGAGGTGTTGAGTTGAGCGAGGGTGCGTTTTATTGCCCATTAATCTACCTACTTTTTTTTTTTGTAAGAAGGCGTGTGTGGCATGTTTTCTTTGAAAAACTACATAGTTTAGCTTAAACGCTAACATCAGTAAAAGCCTTTGTTTGTGATTTGAAATATGTTACGGATTCTGAAGGTTTGTACCAAACATGTGCAGCTTGTCTCTACTTTGTATCCACCAATTTAACCATTTAGAATAAACCTGAATTCAGATTTGTCCAGGATTGTTGGGTTGCTACATCAGCTACACTGTGCACACTCAGGGCTTTGTTTAGTTTGGTGCAACCACTTTTAAACACAAGCCTACCTCCCTGAACCTCCCACCCAAACATGGAAATACATTTAATTACAGAATGAAGGCACCACTGGCGTGCCCTTCCCTTGTTGCTTTTATGGTTTTATTTCACTTATTTTTATACACTTTCTGCACTCAACAACTACACCAAATTTCCTTTAAGAAAAGTTTTTTTTTTTTTATCGTGAATGAGTGAGTCAGTGAGTGAGTGAGTAAGTTCGTGATACAGTAGCGTATAGATATAATTGTAATTGTAATGTGGGCTGTCTGCTGACGTCGACTCTGTAATAAAAAGCATCATGAGCACCATCACTCACAGCCAGCTGTAATGGACCCTAATTACTTCACCCTCTGCACAGTTTCATGCATGAAATGAAAGCAGTCTCCTACGCACATGGATGTAGGGGGCACAGCTATAGACAAAAAAGTGGGTGAGCAGCAGATAATAGTGGTACAGATTCTGAGGATGGGGGCAGGAAACTAAGCTAAAGACACAAGGGAGGGATGGAGGAAGTCTGATTCCTGAAAAGGCTGGTGCCCGGTCTTACCCTTTGTTCCCTTTGCACACAACATGGTTCTGTTTTCTTGACTGCTCTTTGTAGCGCAGGTCTAAAGCCATCTCTCCTCACTGCTGTCGTCCCTATCTCCTTCACTTTACCTATCTGTCTTTATTCTGTCCATTTATCTCTTCCTGCCTCACTCAGTCCTCCCTTTCTTCTTCTGCTGTGTCCTTCTCTGTCAGCCTGTCTTGCCCCTCCTCTCTTCTCCTTACTTTCTCTCTTACCATGACATAAACAGAAAGAGAAGGCTTTGCAGTCCCAGGGAGATCTATTGCTTCTTTAAACCCTTTCATGGTTTCCACTGTTCCTCTCAATGGGCCTCTCCACTCAGCCCCTTTTCCCCAGATAAGGGTGATAAGCCTTTGGCTAAGTGTGCACGTGCATGAGTGCGTGTGTGTTTATGCATGCAGCATCTGAAGCTCCTTTGAATAGTGTGAGACAAATTCACACCAGTCCTCTCACTTTCACATAAAGAGACAGAGGACAAATCTGACTGACAGGTCTCATTGACTCTGTTAGGTTGTGTGGAGCAGATAGATTCATTTGAACTAGCTGATGCTGGGGCCATTACTAATAGTTTTATGCGAGTGGAGAGTTAACTGTATCTCAATTTATGTGTGTGTAATCAGATAATCATATTTGTGTTTCCAGGGCCAGGCCTCACTGATTACTGTACAAAACAACACAAATTTAGAACTTGTACAAAAACACAACTTCATAACTTTATTTACTGACTTTGGTGAAACTGGATCTTATCTTACAGAGAAAATATTTTCTGTTTTTCTCTGTGATTTTCTGATTTTCCTGATGAACAGATAGTTTTACTTGTTGCTAAAGTAACTGCTAACTGCTGCTAACCGTAGCTGCCGCTAGCTGTGCTGAGTCCAGTGAACAGTGTGAGTTTGTCCACAGGGAATATACTGTGCTTTTTACAATTTAATTCTAACTATAAAATCAGCAAATTCAGTGTCCCATATTGCGATTTTCCTGGTTTTGTCTAAATTATAACCAGCCCAGCAATCACTAGCTACTCCAGCCGACTGGTGGTGCGTAGGCTGTATAGCTACTGAGGCACACAGACAAATCACCACACACATTTCCAGATTTCTGCCACGGCAGAAGCATGGCCAAGTCACATGTACAAAGCCCTGAGTTGCAGCAGATGACTTGTCTGTATTACCATGATTTTTCAGTCATTATTATCAATGTATGTATATTCAGATTTATAGATTTGTCTTTACACGTGTGGATTCTGAATACACATCAGAATCCTGTACACATTAAGAAATCTCAGTATGCCTTTGCAGATACCTTTACACTTTTACAAATCTGATTGAGATACAGTTACATAACTCTAACACTCACATTTTTAAAATTGTTTTGCTGTTTTAATCACCCCGTAGCTGACTGTGGCTCTGACCATCTCCTTGAAAATCCTCAGAGTGAGCTTCACACACAGAGAGCAATTTCTGATGTAATTTATTCCACACACATTGTGTGTGGGTGAGCATGCGTGGATCTGTTTGTGTGGGTCTTAATGACAGCATGATAATAATACAGTAATTCATTGATTACGGTACAAAAATTCTCTCACGATGATGTTAAGGATTCAGTGTTTAACACCTGTGTCGTTCAAACACTGCTTGATTTATCCAGACTAACACGATATTAACGAATTTAACAATTGATTGATTAATCAATCAATAGGAGATTTATCTTCTATCTTTGATAACTGATTCATCATTTAATTGATTTTTGAACCGATAATACCATTCTCTGGTTCCAGCTTCTCAAATTAGACTTAGATTGGGTTTTGGACTGTTTGTTGGACAAACAATTGAATTAAATTAAATTAAATTAAATTAAAATTATAATTATACAAAAAAAAAAAAAATCTTTTTTCTTTCTTTTTCTGGAGTTCTCCAAACAAATCTCACAGTCTTCATCGTGGTTTTGAGCATGAAAGACTGAACTTTCACGCTCAGATTTAATGACCTTGTCAATTCCTCTTCTCATTTTGGCTGATAAATTTGAAATCAAGGCCACATAGGTTTAAAATCAAAACCTTGATGTGCATTATATACCTGGCCTTGTGCTGATTGATTGATACTGGCACGAGTAACCACCTTACCTCGAACATATTTAATTCAATGAAACCCTGCCAGATTCTCTCATGAAGCATGTTATAGGCACTCTAAAACCAGAGGAACTGCACAACACATTTACAGCAAGCTTTCAGAGTTCAACAGTTCAGTAATGTTAAAGTAAATCTGTTTTGCTTACAGAATCACAAACTAAATTCTTATTTGCATCCTTATTTTTTAAGACCACTAACTTTATTGCATATTACAGCTCTGGGCTATGAAGTGATTAAAGCAAAGTGGGCACAGTAAAAAAAAAAAAAAAAAAAACTGCAGGTCACAAGACACCAAGACGCCCAATAAATACTTTTCCTCACCCAATCACAATCACCAAAACAATCAGATGTAAAAATATGTTTTTCCCACCCTCTAAGTCTTTGCATTATCTAAATTTGAGCCACTGGCCCAAGAAAAAAAAAAAAAAGAGGCATTTTGTGCGCCATTAATGTCTGACGGTAGCCAGCAGAAAGTCAGCCAGCTCCACCAGAGAACAACTCTTTGGAAACACAGCAGCCTGAGGAAGCCTAAAAACCTTTTACTGCATACATGAGAAACTTTCCTGAAAAAGAATTGGGCACCATCTTAAAGCATAAACACATACAAGCATGCTGTGATAATTACACAAAAAGCTCTCGGTCAACTGACTGTGAGAAAGCAGTCTGCAGGTTAAAGTACTCTTGCCAGCTTCAGAACAAACCCAGCTTGTGTCAGCTGATGGAAACCAGAACCAGAGGTATGACCTTGTGAGGCCTTCTACAATATGAGCAGTGTACACGACCTCTGTGCTGTATCTGCATTTGTTTATATTTGTGTCCTCTCACCACTGGCTGTAGCTGTGTTCCGGGCATCATGGCATTGGCGAGCTGCATCTGCTGTGCCAGCATGGCCATGTTTTTCTGCTGGATGAGGTTGTTCCTTCCATTGATCTCCAGCTGGGTCTTTAGGTGAGGAGGAGGATGCAGGTACTTACAGTTCTCTCTGGAACAGCGGCCCTAAGGGAGGATAGAGACATGGAAAGAGGCACATTAGAATAGTGTTTAACTGGACTGTTGCCTAATGTAAAGAAGTAATGAGCCTTGACTCATGTTGCTGCCCTCTCATTTAACAGAGGCTGACCTAACATCCCTGACATCTGGGCCTGCCACTGGGTTTGTCGTAAAGAAGACCGATCAGTTCTGTTTTTCCTTTTCCTCCTTCGTGACCCGAGCTGTGTGCTCGCTGCCTTAGCCCTATTTTCTCAAGGTCCCATGGAGAGACAAATTAGCTTCAAGAGTGGAGATAAAGAGGATTAGCTGTCTATCTGCTAGTGCTAACATATTGTAATACACAGAGCGAAGAAAAAGAGAGAGTGATGCACCATCCCAATGATGTTATGGATACTTTTCATTATCCATTAAACTGTTAATTATGTTTTTAATTAGTCATTAAGTCCATAAAATGTCAGTAAATTTTGGAAAAAACACACCTTTTATCACCACAATTTCTTAAAGCTCAGTGCGACGTTGTTGAATTGTTTGTTTTGTTGACCACCAGACCAAAACTTAAGTAATATTTAATTTACTATCACATAATACAAACAAAATCATCAAATCCTGACATGAACAAGACAGCGTTTGACATTTTTCGCTTGAAAACTGACTTAAATGATTTAATTACCTCGGACTACAAATCATTTGAGCTCTAGTGTTCAGCTGTGTGCTTAACTTTTTTATTCAATAGGCCTTTTTTTTCTTTTCTTGAGACAAATTATGCTACAAGGTGGAAGAGGCTTAGGTTCAAAAAGGTCAAGAAGACAACCCTTTGTATAACAGTTGTTAAGTAAAAATAAAGACGGTAAATTAAAAGGGAATTTCCATTAGTGAAAACGCACGCTCACCTTCGTCCTACCACCTTAGAAGCTGCCTCACTTGGCGCTGGATGTTTTACGAGGCCCAGTGAATCAGTATCGATCTCCTCCCAATTGAGACAAATTACTTATGTGTCAATACTTTCCATCATTTCAGAAAAAGAACAGGCCCATCCATGCATGTTTGGAGACTTCTGTGACTGTAAACATACACACATCATGGCACTCTATCTAATATTCTGCTAGTGTCTACAGACGGTGCAGTGTGTGTCTGGGTGCTCGGTACTGCGGGTGATTATATCCATCCAGCAGCCGGCAGCCCAAGGGGAGAAGGAGGGAATGTAATTTACACTCTCATAACGCGTGCTCCACCGAACACTCCCCCTGATAGGTGTAATATTTTAGATATCTCCTCCTCTTTTTTTACTCCCCTTTTTTCCTTTATTCCCTTCCTTCCGCCTCGATCCCCCATACAATCCCGAGCCCCATGCTGATATTTGCTCTCCTCATCATGAATACAGAGCAGTGGAGGTGCAGAGGTGCTGCTGTGATCTGTGTATGTTCATGTGTGTGTGCAGAATGTGCGAAGCAGAACTCCTCTATGTCTCTTTCACTCTTTCTTCTTCTCTCACCTCAATCTTCCCCCCATCAAAATGCATCCTCTATCCATCCCCTCCCATCGCTCCTTTATATAAATCTATTTTCAGAGGATGGGGAGACCAACCCTGCGGCAACTCCACAGTACCACCTCCCATGGGGAATTAAAGGTTGGCTGTCATGCTACTGCTTATCTCAGTAAGATTACCTGCTGCCCACTGTGGCCTACTATGACACCTGCTTTCGCGACCTAACACATACACTCTCCCACTCTTCCTGCCTCCTCCCTTCCTTCCCTCTCCTTTCAGCCCTATCTCTCCATCTCTCCCTTTTATTTGTTTGTGCGGCCTGATCTGCCTAGCTACAGCAGGAAAGCCACTTTGCATTGGAGAGCAGCAGAATGTCAAGAGTTCTTCAAGCATTTTCATTGGCTGAGAGCAACAGAAGTCCCAGCCTGCCGATTGGCCTAGAGGCACACATTAACAATGCTCCTACCCTGGCTCATCCCTGTGTGGCTGCGACTATTGATCAGCGCTAATTGGTTAATGTCTTTTGATTTTCAAGGCACATTCTCTCCGGGTGACTAGACTCTAGCATGTCAACTCTAGCTGTGTGTGTGTATGTGTGTGTGTGTGTGTGCAACTAACCATGACAGTGCAGCGCTTATATATAAAACCATTACACTCTCTTTGAGGACAATCTCAGCATTGGTTTAGAATATAAGGTATCTTTAACGTGGCTTAAATCAATATTTCTTTATATTAACAACAGATCAAATGACTACAGTATGTGTAACTGAAAGGTGTTGCTCATAACGACGAACACACAGTTAATTATCACCAAACTCTGTGAAGCTTTTTAGCATCTTTCAGCTCATTGTTTCGGTTTCTGAAGTTAGATACAAGCTGGTGAATAAACTGAAGAATTTATCAGCTGCAGAGTGAGATACTTTTCCAAGGAGTGAGTGTAGAGCAAAACAGATGTACAAGGAGAGTGAACATTTACATTTACATTCATCAAGTGGCCTGAACCGCAAGTCCCTATGAATACTAATGTTGCTCTGTGACTGCTTGATGTGTAAATAAGCAACTGTTTGCTGAACAGGTGAGGTACAGTTAGGGTTAGGGTTACAATAAATCAGTGTTTACAGTTTGTTTCAAGTGGCTAAAAATCTGTTTTCAAATCAGTTTTGAACACTTCCTGACATCCAGATATATTTTTGGAATAATGATGCAGCTGCAACACTTTATTCATTATTAACATTCATGAATGAAAGTTTATCAGCTAAATCATCAGACTGAATGCAGGAATTGTCTTGCCTTTAATTCAAGTTGGAATGAAATTTAAAAAAGGAAAAGAAACACACCATGATGATGGATCAAACAAGCTTTGTTAGGGAATGTTTTTCTTTTCCTCTCGTTTTCTGAAGGGCGAGGCCAGTGGCTTTAATGGGATTATCTGGTTGCTCAATCATTTGCAGTTGCAGGATAATACATGTAACGTGTTGCTCCAAAATCACATATAATAATAATAATTAATAATAATAAGCAATCTGATTTGGATAACTGCCTGACCTGTCTATCATCATTACGACGTCTTTGTAATCAGTATTGTAGACTGTAGACGATTTTGGTCTTTGGATGATAAATACAGCCGTGAACACATAATCTGGGTCAAGTATTATCATTAGTGAAATGAAATCGTAATTATTATGCTTAATGAGGAATTACCTCTGTGCATTAGTTCAGCTGCATTCAGAAAGGTCAGCACCTTGACATAGTCCTATCCCTCTGTTTTCACCAGAAGGCCCATTATCTGCTGCTGTGTTGTTGTTGTCTGAACAATTCGGTCCTGCCTGAGCTTGAAACCCTCACCGATCACTGCCTGTGATGCTAATGTCCTGGCTTCTCTGCTGCCTCTTTTCTCTGCCGTTTTCCCCGCTGTCTAAACAGTGTCAGTACAGGTTAATGGTGAGCCTGTCTGATCCAAAGCAGTGCTCCCTCTGGCTAGTGTATGACTACAAGGCTCACTCATGTTGACTCTGTTCCACCTTCATTTGTCTGCCTGTCCTCCGCTGAGACGCTAATATGCTAACAGACTACCCCAATCTGTCTCTCACGCGCTCTCTCAATTGCTCCATCTTCCTCCTTGTCTCTTATCTGCCTGTTTCCCTCGCATCCTATAGCTTTCAGGAGACTGAGTGGACTGTCTGTTCTCACAGCAAGCCTCCGCACCCAAACAAATTATATTCTTTCTTCATTCAAAGCTGCAACGTGTCAGAGTATTTGCTCTGGTAAGTTCTGGTAAGCAGCCTCGACATACAGTAGTCTCACTACCAAATATTAATTCTGAAAGTTGAAACAATTTGCTTTAGCCAGGTTTTGGCTGTGAGAAAGCATGCTTTCATGATTTTTTTTTAACTGGCAAGCAATTAAGAGAAAGTGAAGCAGCTGTCACAGTCTCACTCTGAAGCATGTGTGCATGTACTTGCTGGGGGAATGGAGCATTCTGGACTTATAAATCACCTTGGCCTCATTACACCAGATATCTTTCAGCCATATTTTAGCTCCTGGACACACACATATGTGTACTGCACACACACACACACACACACACAAAATAACTTCTATTTAGGATAATATAACAATTTGAGATGGCAGAATGTTATTGATGCTTATAATTCAGTACAGCGGGGGGGGGGATAAATCAAAATAAATACCCAGGTGCCTATGTATACATGCAAGTACACACACACGTGTACACATCCAGCCACATGTTCACCGCAGTTTCAGGTGTCACACGTGTGGTTGATTCTGACGTCAGCAACAACATGGTTTTAATCAGCATCACCTAATCCTCTAAGACAAGGTTACATCGACGAGGCCGTCCACAAAAACAACAGCAAGTCAGGAGGACAGTGGGCGCTGAAATTTAAGCCTTTAATTCCCAACGTCTGGACACATGGATCATATGACAAGTTTATATGTCATAATGATAAACCCAGAGAGAGTTACCAAGTTATCTTGCAGATTTCCTCAGCTGAAGTGAGCATTTTGCCGCCGTTCAGCATGTTGTTTTGGTTTTATGGACTGCAGCTTCATTCAACGCTCTCATCTACTTTGTTTCAAGCAGCAGTAGTATGCAGCTGTTTTAAGAGAAAAATCTAAAACCACTGTACCCTGTTTGCCCGGCACCAAAGAGCTGACAGAAAAGTTAGCAATTAGCTGGTGAATACAGTCCATGAAGCCTTTAGCAGCTAAAGATCCAGATATTTTCCTCAGAGGTTTGTGTGGACTATGACAGAACTAAAATATTAGACTTACACTCATTAAGTGAGCAGAAACACAACTCTAAATAAATATTTGCAACCTTTCACCAACATCTTTACTATAACTACTTTATAATAAGATCTGCCATGTATTCGTACACTGTACTTTCCCTACAGGGCACTGCATTGTATATAACCAAAATAATCACAAAAGACGACGTCATTTTTTTAAATACTAGTGTTATACTAAGATTATATTGTGTTTCGGTGCTAGCAGAACAAAAAAAGTCTGAAATTGTACACTAGACGATTGCAAAGAGGTGATTATATTCTTCTGGGTTATAATACAGTGCATAAAGATATGTATGAGCAGATATCATAAACAAAAGAGGTTTTATCTTCATGCTGGGTGGCAACTTCACCAAAAAGCATGAAATAATTCCTAAAGCGCATCATTAAGTTTGTATTTTTGGGTTTGTACATGATCCAACAGCATTACTTTGTTGCATCAGCCACAAAGATATCTTTTGTTGCCGCTGCTCTGTCATTCATTTTCTTTGACCACAGTTATTTTCATTCTTTCCTACCTTTTCATCGTGTGTTTTGTCCACCTTTTCTCCTAAGGCTTTTCATTTGTTTGATCCAAGTCCTTAAGATGAAGGTTACGATTAAAGGACTGTGAAATAAATATTTAGAAAGTCCTGTTAATAATCATTCAAAGTATGAGGGGCTTGAAACCATATTTAAACTAATGGTCAAAGCACGTTTGGTCACATGTTATGAAGTTACCAACTTACTAATTTGTGTGTGTGAGCTGTGGGACTATACGATCAAAACCTCAAACTGTCAGTATTATTTGTTGCCTGTGGTAGTTTGGCAGCTCTCTGAAGGATGTGTCTGTGGATTCCCAGAGAATAAAACCCGTGGCAGAATTCCACTCACGGACTAGTAACAGAGACAAAAACAAGAACAGAAGAAGAGGAGGGTATATTCTCAGAGAGAGAGACAGACAGGGAGAGAGAAAGACAGGTGCGGAGTGTGCTTTTCCTATTAATATTAATCAAAGCAGTGTGTCTGTGATTTTGCTGGCAGATATCTACATCCTCCACGGGTTGCATGGCGCATTGCTTTCCGCCAGGCCCTTCTGCATGTTCACTCCCGTAATCACCCATTGATTCCTAAATGATCTTTTAATCTACCCTGTCCAGAATGTCTCATTCCAACTTAACCACACATAATCCAACAGCTTCTGATCTTTTCCGCATTCTCTCTCTCTCTCTTTCTCTCTCTCTCTCTGCTGCTCACGATGTGTCTCAGCTCCCCTCAGACTGTGCTGCTGCACAGCGAACACCGTGACCAGTGTGACAACTGTAGAGCTCAAGTCTGGACAGCCACCGTCCTGAACTCCTGTGCATTATGAATTCTCTCCCAATGGCACCGCCTCTCCCTTCTGCTCCCAAAGACAACAATAAATCAAGAAAGTGCTGTCTGGATGAGGGCGTTGATGAGAATGCACGCACACACACACACACACACACACACACACACACACACACACACACACACACAGAGGCATAAGCTTCTCTTGACCGAAGGTTCCTGTTGGCAAGCATACGTCAGACAAATTATGACATCAGACACAGCACAAAGAACAGCCTGTCTGAGTACTGAGAGTGCTGCCAGACTTGTCAATGACACACACACACACACACACAAACACACACACACACACACACACACTAATACAGCACATTTATTAAGCAATACACTCCAGCTGCAAATCATTGACCCATAATGCCACATATCAGGAAGTAAACCTGATGATAAACATTTTTCTTTTAAAAAAAGACATCCTATGTTCTTTGTCTTCTCTTTTTTTCCCCTCTCTCTTCGTACCACTGCTAATACGAGATGTCTATATAAGTCTCATTATCTCTTTCCAATCATTTATCAAATCTGGAACACCCCTGGTGCATTAGTATAATAGCCTGGATCAGTTAATGGCCTTAAAACCTCATTTAACTGGGCAGAGGGATAAGCCTTTGAGACAACGGCAAAGATAGATATGTGGACAGAAGAATCACAGACAATGATAGAAGGAGGCGAGGCAACAGAGCTAGAAAAAAACTATACCTGGAATAAAACAGCTGATGAGTACCCAGGGAAAAATTACTCTAGAGAGGATCCTCTACGTCATAAATGACGCAGACTCCAGGGAAAGCTTTTAGCTGTAGTGCTCAATTAGCCAAAACACCACCAAAAGAACTACTTAGTCTGGCTGTGTGTTAGCATGTTTTGGGTGGGTGCGGGTACAAAATCGTTAGCACAGGAAGCTAATGATGGGGCAAAATCATTAGCCGTCATGGCTACTGACAGCACTCAGCCACTGTCAGGCTGATGTTCCCTTTTTATTCCATCTTTGAATAACACTCCAAAATTGGATTTACGGGAGATTTTCCTGTTCGTCACATTCTGTCAGCATTGTGTGAATGCAGTTTAAAGTCTCCGAACACCACGTGAGGAATGAGACAGCACTTTGTGGTGGCTGTGGCTCAGGAGGAAGAGCGGGTCATCCACTAATCGGCGGTTCAATCCCAACCTCTTCCAGTCTGGATGTCGATGTGTCCTCGGGCAAGATGCTGAACCCTAAATTGACTGTGCCAGTGTGTGTGTGTGTGTGTGTGTGTGTGTGTGAGCTTTAACTTATGATGAGAAGTTGGCAGCATCTGCTGACAGTGTATGAATGGGTGAATGTGACATGTAGTGTGGTCTGAAGTCTAGAAAGGAACTATTTATGTACAGTCCATTTACTATTTACCTGGACAGAGACATTTCTGTGGCCATTAAAGTGTGCATTACATCCCGTACGTGTAACTATTAGCAATCTAAATGAACATATTCGGAAGTCAAACAGGGCAAACGTCCTGCTTCCGCTGTCATTGCTGTTTTAATTTCACAACACTATGAATCATGTCTACAGTTTTCCAGATTGTGTGCATGAAA
This sequence comes from Argyrosomus regius, assembly GCA_946959425.1. NCBI lineage: Eukaryota > Metazoa > Chordata > Actinopteri > Sciaenidae > Argyrosomus > Argyrosomus regius. The sequence goes on from OX336889.1 coordinate 11,099,483, forward strand.
GTGAGGTTGTGTGCACTTGCTCATTTCACAGTGGGGCAGATCTAAACCCTTGAGGCCTGAACCCTCATTATGTCCTCTTGGGGTTCATCTATCCCTATCGGTCGCTGAGTGCTTTGAAAGTGAACATCCCCATGGACAGAAGAGTCAGCATTATTAGCATTTGAGAATGTTAAATATAATGTCAAAGTCAGCAGCAGAGCCTCGATCCACTCCCTTTCACCGACCCGTGTGCAGTTGCACAGCCCAGACTTGTAAAACCAGCTCGAAGAGGAGGATTAAAATGGTTAAAATGATAAAGCCTGTACAGTGTCTCTCTCCTTCTCTCTGGAGGGTGTGGTATGGGTGGTAAGTGTTGTCCTGGCTCCTGGGGGAACATCATTGTAGAATTGTGCAAAGGCAAAGTCTCTAATTAGCTTTGTTCTCATTAGGTCTACAACACTACAGTATCTCCCCTCAGACAGACAAACACACACATTCACCAGCACACATGCATGCATGCACACACACATACACAGATAGTGATGTAGAGAGACAGAGGACCCTCCACAGCCCCTGAGATCGGGCCCTCCTTCTCTATTTTTCTTTCAATTAACCCTCTTCCTCCATCCTCTATCTGTTCATCTTTTTTTCCTTCTTTCTACCTTCATCTCTCCTTCACTGTTAGCCTAACCATTCTCTATTCACAATCTCTAAAGTTTAGTCTAATTCAGCTTTATCTCCCATTCACTGTGGCAAGCAGAGAGCAGACTCATTAAAACAGCCTTAATGGAAGACTGGTGAACAGGCACACAGGATTCAACAGCTTTTAGGCCTAATTATTCTCTGCCCATCTTTGTAACGCTCATTCTCTAGATATATGGGCCTCAATAGCTGCTGGGAATAGACCTCTTTCTTTCTTTCTTTCTTTCTTTCTTTCTTTCTTTCTTTCTTTCTTTCTTTCTCTTACATCTAAACCTCCCTCCATTTTTCATATCTCGATCTATCCCCTATTTTCATTCTCTCCTTAGATTGCTTCACAGCCAGCGACATCAAGTGCTCATCAAGAGTTGGACGTAAAAGATCTTTTTTCGAAAAAGGTGTTTGCTTGTATCTCTATTTGAGGACAGAGACGGAGAGAAAATCCGAGAGTGTGTGTGTGTGTGTGTGTGTGTGTGTGTGTGTGTGTGTGTCTGTGGGGATGAAGTTGTCCTTGTGAATGAACAAAAGATGCTCGCTGACAAAGACTGGCAGCTGTCTTTGGTTTGTGCTGTGATCTTTAGCAGCTATGCAAAGTGGCAACAAAGTGAAAACAAAAGATGCTGTCGGCAACAGGCAGGGATGCTTGTGAAAAACTGCGTGAGTGGACGCAAATAACAAACATAGACACAGCTATGTGATGAGTGCACAGAAATTCTTAATGTGTCCCTCTTTGTGTAATGATCAGAGGAGATATTCCGTTTCAAATGGAGTCAGGATCAGATGCTGTGGAGTCAGAAGGCTGGAATGCTTAATTCTATTCTACTTCTGATGAGTCATGGGGGACGTGGCAGATAATCATGAGACCACACCCTGAAGCCAACTGACAGAGTGAGGAAAACTGAGAGAAAGTTGCCAGATGTGAGTAGAGACATCTTTTCTTCTTCATCTATTGCAAACGTGGTACACACACACACACACACACACACACACACACACACACACACACACACACACACACACACACACTCCTATTCTCCTTCAACGAATGGTGTCACTGTACTGGCATCAACAGCTAGTGTCATTGCCTCGAGGTTAAAGCAGATAAGAGAGGATTAGCATTCATTACTCCACAAAGTGATGATACCCCCTGCAAGCACACACACACCCATAGCAATGCACAGACATGTTCAAGGCACACAAACACACACACACACACACACACACACACACACACACATGCATGCACAAGGCCAGAAAGAATGGTCAGAATTTTTCTCCATAGCCACAGTTTCTAACCATCAGAGCTAAATACAAAGGGAAGTAACAGTAATACAGAACAACAGCATGTAATCCTTTGTATCACAAACAACTGCAGAGCTGGAAAATCCTCAAACTGAAGCCTGGGGTATTTATGATGAGTCCTGACAAAGTCAAAGGGGAAAAAAAGAACAACAACAACAGAAAAGAAACAGATGAAAAAGGTTTATATTTCATATTTATTTTGATGTAATTTATTGATGCTGAAGTTACATATTTTTCCATCCAAGAATAGTCAGCACAAAGAATTAACACAGCACAGTTAAAGAAGTACTTTTTTCCCCTTCGGGACCTTGGCTTCACCACAGGAAAGGACCATTCAGGAGGCACTGTGCTCTGGTCCCATAAAGCAAAAAGTGAGAAACAGACAGGGAGAATAGAAACAGAGACCGAGACAGAGTCATTTGTAGGTTAAGGATATATTTTGTTAGCGTGATACATCATGTAGAAAAGCATGACACGATGTGTCTTAATTCCCTCCCACACACACACACACACTGCGTGACAGAGCAGAGGGCCATCACCCCTTCCTTCTCCACGTAGCGCCTTCCGGCTGCACACTCATCCACATCGATCCACATTGATCAAAGTCGGCTTGTACCACTTCAGCAAAGAGCGGGGTAACACAGGGCAGGGTGATCACCTTCCCTAAGAGTCTCTCACAATGGACTCATCCGTTGTCGGAGATGCCAACGCCACGTACTGTGTGTAGTCACAGAAGTAGTGTTATATATCAAAGGAGACAAAATTGAATTAAAAAGAAATAAAGGTCAGATAGACATGTGAAGAAAATTGAATTTACTGAAGCTTAAATTATTTGTTTTGCATGACCACTAAGGATCAGACTATAATCTCTGTGTCATTTAGATCACATATTTTGTGATATGTTGTCCAGGCTAGACTTCAAATATCAGCAGGAAAGCTGCAGTGAGAGACAGCACGGTGACAGACAGCACGCTGTCGGCAGACCCAACACAACACAGCTGCTCTATCTCTCTCTGATGGCTGAGCCTGATACGGCTGTAATCCCGTTAAAGCCTTTTGAAGAATCACAATGTCCAACAGCAAGCCCTGCAACATGCACTATAACAATAAAGGGATATTACAGACATTCTTCAATCTCGGCGCGCGCTGAACAGGCGACTGACGCGACTCCCGTTCACTGCCACGCTCTCCTCCTCTGTTATTACTCTCTCTCCATCCACACACCATCTCTCTGCTGTTCTTTCCTCTCAATCTGTCCATCACTGTCCACGTTACACCATTTGATGTCTACGCACCAATCCATCAACCCTTTCACTCTCGTTCACTCCATTTCATGGCTGCACGGTCTGTTTTTCACTCTGGCTTTAATCTGCTTGTTGACACCACCCTCCTGTCTGTAACTCTCTGCAGGGATTACATTCTTTGCCTCATATTTAATGTCACCATGATGCAATTACAGAAGCAGGAATTTCCGCGAGCAAATTGCCGTCTTGGGTCATTTCACAGCTATTCTTGTTTTTGCCGCAGACTTGCATGACTTGCATGTTTCAGTCTAGAAAAAAAAAAAAATCAAGGGGGTTTTACAGGTTGCTGTAAGAGGGAGATTCAGGCTTGATGTATTAACTTTTGCAGAAAGAAAGAGGGAAAGAGAAAACCCACGCAAAAAGCAGCGAAAAACATCCGCTCTATAATGGTCAAGAAGGATCAATATTGCATGGAGACAAAGTGCTGCTAAACAGTGTGGTTTCTGTTAATTAGCACTCTTCTAATGATCTCTCTATCTTTTCTCTCTTCCTCCTTTCTCCACTCCCTCGCTTTCTGTACTTCCCCTCCCACTCTCGCACTTTATTGCTCCCTTCCATTAAAACTCTCTCTTTCTTCGGCTTCATCACTTGTTCATTCCTCTGTCTAGGTGTGTTGATGCTGTCCTCCTAACCAATCTTCTGCCTCTCAGCAGAGAAAACAAAGCGAGAGGCGGTATCTGAGTTCTTTTCATAAGCCCGATAAATATCCCGCTCCTGTGTTCGTGGCTGATGGCTCTCAAGGATGAGATTTAATGAACCTCTCATCCAACTCTGATTATTTTCTAATTAAAGGAGTGAGTGATGGGGGCAATGAGTAAATTCATGAATGCATGTTTATAACCACGGGGGAGAAAATAAAACAACAAACATGCTAATGACAGACGTGGAGACAGAAATCATACTCAGGCGGGTCTTGTTTACTGCAGTCCCACGGGAACGGAGGTCATTTCAAAGAAAGAAATGTTTGTAGCACTTAAACAAATTACAAATCTAGAATGTTTATAATGTAAATAATATATGCATCTGGTGGGAATATTGAAATGATTTTATCTGCATTTATCAACTACCAGATTATGTATATCTACAAACATATTTTTATATTTTAGTCAAGATGGTAGTTGAGATTACATGATGATAAAGTACACATGTTGTGTCTCTTGCATCAAGTCACTTATATGCTAACATGCAGACAATGACAATGCTAACATGCTGTTGTTTAGCAGGGATGCTTACCATGCTTATCACTGTAGTTTAGAGTGTTGCTGAGATCCATGAAATATCATTCATTTTGCAGGTAATTGACGAATTAGAATATGACCCGATGGTTGTACTACATGAAAAGTCAATCGTTACCAACGTTCAACCTATGTTCCCATAATTTTATCGCAATCCAGCCACAGGAATTAGATTCATTTCAATTAAAGCCTTAAACATCAACATCATGTTGGCGGTAGATTGAAAATCAGGGCGTCATCAGAGTCAGTAGGGAAAATGAACATGGGTTACCAAGTGATCCATTCCATCCAATAGTTTTCACTTCCAATAGTTATTTCAATCTGAAATGAAGTGGTGATTGACCAACTGATAGACTATATATAGTATATAGAAGTATATAAACATATAAAATCATAGCTCACAAAACATAAAGATTAGAAGACAGAGTTGGTCATAGACATACATATGACATACATTCATCCATCCATGAATGATCTATTCCAGTTGGGCTGAAGCTTATCACAGCACTCATTGGGTCAAAGGCAGGTTTCACACCAAACCGGTCACCGGTCTCTCACAGGGTTAACAGACAGATAACAATCACACCTATGGTCAATTTAGAGTCACTAATTAAGATAACTTGGAGGTAACTTCACACAGATGTCATTCTGTTTTTGATTTGAACATCGAACCACGGCATCACCATGCACCACCATACAGTATCCAACTTAACAACACATCTGCCGTTTGTTTCCACTTTGATCACCCAAACTCTCTATCCATCCCATTTTAATTTCTTTATTCCATTACGTCATGATTCGCAAGCTATCGTGCTATCGGGCTGCCATAACAACGCACGCATACATAATTAATTCAAAATGCACAATAACACGGCAGTGAGAGACTTGCCCAGCCTCCTACTTCCTGCTGCCTTTTGCAGCCGGCAATACCATTAACCAGGCACCGAAGCCACTCTAACGTGATTACCTACCTGAGGTGAATGCTCATGATTTCACAGGACTCTCTCTGCTTTACCGGGATCAGTATTTGTGTGTGTCACTGTGTGTGTGTGTGTGTGTGTGCGTGGGTGACTGCAGTAGAGAGCAAGTGCTTGTTTGCTGTTGGTGTCGATGTGTGTGTTTGTGTTCAGGGTTGAAAGGATTACGCTTCGCAAGTGTGACCGTATACTGCCCGAACTCCTGAGATCAGATGAAGAGCAGAGGGTCAGTGACAGATAGAGGGAAGGGGAGATGGAGGAAAGACTAGACGGGGGTAGACAGACTTATGGCGCTGCCAAACGACAAAAGCGGGAGAACAAGTTGGCAGACGACTCGCTGTCCTGGAGTGAATTAATGTTCTGTTGCTCCCACTCTCCATCTACTTCTCCCTCCACCCCCATACACCTTACTTGTCCGCAGTCTAATTTAAATGTTTGTTTTACCGCATCACTCTCAAAGAATTACACATTGTGTGCTTTAAAAGCAGTCAGAAGACGGTGAGGTTAAAAAATAAAAAAAATTTTAAAAAAAGATGTGTGGAGGAGATCAGTGGGGAGTTAAATTGGAGGGGTGGGGAGGGGGCGAGACAGACTAACAGGAATGGATCAGGCCATAACTGATTAGATATTCTGTTCACAACAGCAGTAGCAGCAGGAGCAGCAATAGCAATGGGACATCACGACTCAGCACGCAGAGATGCTGATATTTCCTTCAGACTGTCTAAATGTCCAGGGCCCTCCAGCCTCGTACAAAAAGAAATGCAGAGGCGCTCATACATAAAGCTCGGCTCATATTTGAAGAGGAATTTGCATGTAGAGAGTTGTAGTTTGAGGTTATATGAATGGTTTGGTATAAACGAAGGAAGATTAAAAGTGAAAGGATTGAAGGGTGCCAAAAGGTGAAAGAGAGACGATCGCATGTGGTGAGAGGCTATTCCTGAATGTCCTTGTATGTATTTTGGCTCTGATGTTGTTGTGTCATGTCTCCATGCTGATGCAGCGTGTTTAAAGATGGATATGTGTGTGTGTGTGTGTGTGTGTGTGTGTGTGTGTGTGTGTTCCTGTGTGTGTCAGTGCTGAGGCAGCGTATCCACAGATGGATGTAAAAATGGTGGTCTCTCTGAGGAGAGAGAGACATTTAGAGGAGACGTTTCAAGGGAGGACTTGCTCATGAATAGAGCCTGACAAAGTTAATAGCTGTTGGCTGCTTACTTCATGGCAATGTGCTAATAAAAGCCTCCTTTCATAATGTCCTGTGTAGGCTGAGCTATGTGAGAAATCAGATATGGTATATCTGGTTTGGTTAGGTCTAAAAATATATTCTATAAATGGATCTGCAGAGCGCTAGATGATAACAGTTAGGAGAAGTACACCCACTTGGTAACACTAATGTTTTTAGAGCAACACCAATAACACCATTACAAAAACAGCTTAGAGGATATTCATATACATGTAAACACATGTTCTTTAAAGGAAGAATTCAAAACACAAAGGATTCCCCAAAATAACCACATGTGGGGACCATTGACAGTATAATGGATGGACATTGTACCCACAGGTTTATGAGATGCTGTTTTGAAGCTCAGAGTGTGGTGGCTCTGGCCGCCGCCGTCTTGGCAGTCCTGCCTCGAGCCATTTGCAAGAGCACCCACCTGACGATCAGTGGCAATGCTTTTAATTATGCATAACTTTAAGCCTTAATATCATTTGAATGGGTGAGTCAGATAGAAATTCAGACTCAGTACAGTTGTCATGAACGGGGAAATTAGCTATAGAGACCAAAACCTTTCTTCTACCAGGCTGTAAACATGAGATTGGCTCGTTCCGCGGCCAGCCTCAAGTGGCCGTCAAGGAACTGCAGCTATTGGCACTTCCGCATTGGCTTCACTTCACAGCCACAGAGAATGCCGTTTGGTGGAAATGTGCTATCACTTCCAAATAGAATGACGGTTTGTCACAGTGTGTTTTTCAAGAAAAGTGCAAAATTGCAAAAAAAATTTTTTGAGTGTATAAAGCTGAAGTACGTGTTAGTGAGCACTTCTCCTTTGCCAAGTAATCCATGTGACGTATCAAGACGATGGCTATGACACAGATGTGCCTCGGACTGATCACAGTAAAAAGTGTAGTCTGAAGTGTGCAGTTTTAACTTTTAACTAACTAAAAAGAGCTTACCCTGATATTCCAACGAAGGAAACAACTCTACTGGGAAAAACACTTGGTATGCGTGTCCCTTTGTGAATTAGCATTAGTTCAGAGCCTAATGTCATTTTTTTAAGATAAGGTGGATGGATTATCTTGGCAAAGTTGAAATACTCACTAATATTTAATTTAATAAATTTGTGAACAAAATTTGAGAGAAATAAATATTTTGTATGCATCTTCAAAATGGGAACATTTCATGTTGCACTGTATGTAGCATTTATGTTTTTGTTGAGATATCTTATTATATCATATACATAAATTTAATTGACATTTAATTTCAATTTAATTCTTTTACAGTGACGTAAGTGTCCCCCAAGGAGTGTAAACTATAGTTGGAGTCAGTGCTAACGTTAGCAAGCTAGGCTTACTAGCTTCCACAAAAGTAAAAATACAACCTCCCAAATCACATGATGTAAGGAACAGCTGATGGCCTATGTGGAAAAGGGGGGAAATATCTCAGTGCCCATTGACTTAAAATTATTAATTGGGCAATGCACTGACCTTATTATGACATAAGCAATCCACCTTATAACTTCTTTTAATTCAATAAGTCAATGTTATTATAAATTGTGCGTTTTTCCATTCCATTTATATACAGATTTTAAATTTAGGGGAAAAAAGAGCACTGATATGATCTATAAAAATAAAATATTGGATCGGTACATGCCTATTTATCATATTATTTATCACACCAAGCCGACTTAATTGAGCGAAATAATCTTTTTCTCAGTTTGGGCCCCATTTCAGCCCTGAGTCAGCATCGTTCACGCCCCAGAAAACAAGCTTTTAGTAAACGGTCCAAGAAGTGGATAAATTAAAAAACACTGGCCTCACAGGGAAAACTGAGGTTTGGGAGAACAATGTAGTTAAGACAGCTCAGACACAACAACCTAAAACCCTAGTGAGGACACACATTGTTTTCGCATGTAAACAGCCTTTTCATATTTAACCAGCTTGCTGCATAAATCTAAGTTTAGTCTAAACACAGACCTTAGTGACCCCCTGCAGACCAAAGTCTGATGACGCACAATGAAGACAAGTAAGCATCATGGAAGCATGATTCATCTCTTTTTGATGGCTTGGCCACGGTAAAAAAAAAAAAAAACAGCCAGAGACAGACAAATGTCTCCCCAAAATATGACGAAAAGCAATAAAGGAAAAAGATAAAAATCAGTGTGTGTGAAATGGAAATTAAAGTGTCTGGGATGCCTGGGCGAGAGAAGAAGGAAGAGGCAAGAGGAGGGGGGTGGGTTGTAGGATGGGTTGAGTAGAGACAGATTAACAGAGGTAATGAGAGGAGAGGATGAGAGCGAGGAGCATAACAGTAGAATACAGATACAGAGCAGATTAACACTGCTGGAGTACGTTTCCCTTTCAAAGAGTTCTTATCCAATATGCTGCATCGCTCTGTGCACTGCGCACTCACACACACACACACACACCTACTTCTGTTTTCTACCTGGCTCTCATCTCAATACGTATCGCCTTACCTATTCTCCAGTTATCTGTTCTCTTTGCTCTCTCCATCCCGCTCCTGCCTGCACTCTCCCTCTAGATTTTTTGTCTTTTCAAGGACTCTGAAATATATAGTATTCTGTATGTAGGTCACAATACATTCCCAGTGTTGCTTAGCTTGTGTCTGTACAATATAAAAATATACCGTACGTCTGGTTATGGGTGCATGTATGTGAGCTGTATTTTCTGAGATACAGCTGGCATTGATACTGCATTGATTGGAGTTTTACAGCACTTATTGTACATTAAAGTACTTCAATGTTGCTTCAAAGGGCACATTATTGTGTTTACAAAGAGAGTTGTTTTAATTGGGTTTTTTTTTAAAGTTATTTTAATAATGTGAGTCTTACATTAATTATTTATGTATTTAGGGAACTCATATAAAAAATAAATTAGCTTATTTTGATTACAGGGTGCTTCTTTAATAATGTTCCAAATGGTTGGTGTGTCAGAGGCTTTTCTTTTATTTGTGTACAGGCTCTGTGTGTGCATTTTGATGAGTCACTACACAGAAGGGACCAGACCTCGGTGGAGACCAAAGCCATACTCCAGCCACACTCGTTTTCAAGTGTTTTCAATGTTTGTTGGCATCTAGGGGGGATTGCGGTTCGTTTTCAACTTTAATTTTTACTGTATAATATCCACTATGCACATGAATCGGTTGTTTCAAGTTATTATGGGGTCATAATACACAGCAGCATCACCTTAATGATAGCAAGGCCTGCCCTATGTTACTGCAATAATAGGTCCACGAATTCTCAAGGACGTGTGGTCATTACTAGCACAATCTTCAGGATAATGTAATGCATAATGAAATCGGCAAGACTTAATATACATACGTAGCACCATGTTTTCATTAAGCTCGGGCAATAACAGCACCTTTATAGACCGTTCACTTAAGGACGTGGCTGTGTTGTGTCTGAAGCTTTGGCCACACTCCATACTTATCTGTGCTTGATGCTACTTCGCTGAACTGCTGCAGCTCGCACGCCTGTGATGTCGACACAGACAGCGCTGCTGCTACTGCCAGTCCTGTCTTTCAAACTGAGTTTGCCTTTGATAAATAAAATAAAATAAAAGCCTTGATGACAAATGAATGGATTATGTCCGCAAAAATACAGGAAAGCTTTTGGTCTGTTGTGTTCAAAAAGTGTTTCGTTAAGTAGTTAGTTGTCTGTGACATTAAGACTGTAGTTAAAGGTGTAATGTTGCTGGTATGATGTTGAGTATCAACGGATCATTTTCAAAGTCTATTTTTGCTGAGAACCACACGCATCACATGAAAATAGATGTTGTGCCGTTGCAGCCATGTGTGAGACGCTCTGCTTTAACCTGTTAATGTTGAGAGGTTCTCCAATGTACATGTGCTGCTCAGGTATGAAGCGTAAGCCTTAGCATAACAGTGCCCAAGAAACTGAAGCTGAGTAGCATCTTTGACAACTGTGACTTTTGCTGTTTTGGTCAAAAAGCCTGAAACAGCTTCAGTTTGGTCAACTGTCCGCTGTCCCATTTCCCAATTCAGTCTTCATAAGACACTGTTACGGTTCTCACTGTAGGCCTGTATAGTGGACTGAGTGTGAACACCCCTGGAGCATAAGGTAAGTTTGTCTTCAGTCAACAGTCAGGCGTCTCAACATTTCAACACTCCAACTATAAAGAGTGTTTGGTCTTTGTTTGTTGAACTTTTCAATTCTGGCAGTCATACACTTTGTCTAACAATGAGCCAATGAAAGTCAATCAAACCAATGGCGCTCTATCAAACACATTGTTTATTACAGTAGCTGTTTGATTTACTGGCTCTATACACAGAGGTAGAATCTAAACTTTATGATTGTACAATTACCATAAAAAGTTAATACTCAACGATACATTATAATTTACAGAAACATAAGGCAACATTTAATTACTGACAGCTTGCTGAGAATGTGACTTACTCTATTTACTCCAGTTGCTTACTTTTAAACAGCAGATTGGACGCTAAAAGTCAAAATACTGAATTCAGTGTAAACAGATTTCTCCAATACTGTCACAACACATAAAGAACGCGTGTGAGGTCAGTGTGATAAACCAAAAGCCTTTAACAGCTTCTCATATTACATCCCAAAACCCTAGATTTCAACCAACAGACCTTTGTCACAGCAGCCATTTTGATATGAAATAGTAAGTAGGGTCAACGCAGGTGTTTCCAATGATACTAATTAAGTTTATGTTCCATTTATTGCTGCAGAGACTTTCCAGTGAGCCAACATGCACCACAGCAGCACCCTGTCCTGAATGGAAAGGAACCTTAGTATCATTGGTAACACCTGTGTTTACCTACTATGTCATGTCAAAATGGCTGCTGTGAACAAGGTCTATTGAATACCATTTGCCTCCCCCTCCAAACATGTAAGATTAACTACGGTGGCTGTGAAAGTCAAACAAATCTAGAGCCAGTGCTTGATTTGTGCATTTCGGTTCAACATGATGGACCGTAGAAGTGGGCTCATTCTAAGGTAACGAAAACACAACAATTCTTATTTTCAGGCTGTTATAGACTAATGAAAACATACTTAAGGATAATATACTCCTTTTCTGCCACATGCTGCCAATAAATCTTGGACCGCAATGGACCTTTAAGGCTACATTCACACTGCAAGCCTTAACGCTTAATTCTGATTTATGGGCCGTATCAGATTCCAGTGTGAACAGGTCATAGCCATGAACTTACCCACATGCACAAAAAAATAATAACACACACACAGTACACTGCCGTAGGGAAGTAAACATAGAGACCACTGAAGACAATGTGTATGGTTTACTTCTGGTTACTTATGATACTTTACTGTATGGCTGCTACTTGTGGAGCTACTTCTCTCCACTATCTCCTGAGTGTCTGTCTTCCATGTTAGTATTCAACGAGTGACTCCTGCCAGCGCACAATTGCGAGGAATTTGAATCTACAGTGACATAAAAGTCACATGAATTCAGATATGACTGCTCACACTGAGATCACATTACAAAAAGTCAAACTTCACAGTCATAAAAAAACAGATCTGAGTCACATATGAGTAAAAAAAAATCTGCAGTTCATTCACTAAAAGTTGGAGTCGTTTCAGCTTTTTATCTCTCCCTCATTTCTTTAACTTCAACAAGATACATGTGCGTGGAAATTTTCCTTGATTGTGACCTCCAACATAAAAGTACCATGGGATTTTTCTATTATTGTTCATCACATGATCAAATGGAGTCCAAATTCTAACCAGCCCATAAATTCAGTGAAAAATACACAAAACACTGTGGGAGTACGGCTGGGAATATTACATTTCTCCACTGTGAACAACACTACAAATTAAATTACAGTATAATAACCCTCAGTGCAGGATATCTCAACATTAGAGTTGTACGCAACAAAACTACTGAAGAGAATTAGGTGAAGGTTAAAGTTTGGGTAAGGTTTGTTAAATGGTAGATAAAAAAGATATCTAACCCACATTGCAAATCCTTTCTACGACATTTTGAATGTCAACATCTATTATATTCTCTTCATAATAATTTTGCAGTGGGAACATTTTTTGGTATCACTTTGCATTTCAAAACATAATGCTACTTTAATACAATTTTCGGCAGAATATTATGGGCTCTTGATTATGGTCACTGAGGTTGAAAACTGGTCAAATTTCCATTCCTATTCTTAATATGAAATATTGAAATAAATTATCTAAACCATGTCTCTGCAATATATTTCTCATTTAAACCTCCTCCTTTAAAATAGGGGAGTGAGATAGAAAATGTATCCACAGTGCATTTAGTTACAGAGCATTTCCCTGAGGAACATGTAATGTTGTTTTCTTTGAAACAAAGTAAATAAGTAAACTGGTAAATCCTGAGTGGGCTTGTTAGACTGCATGTTAACAATGAGTAGCAATCTCGATTTAAGGATAAAATATAATAAAGCTAAAAAAATAAAAAGAGTAATTAGTGCAACCACTCCCTGAATCTAAAGTCAAATCTCTCCCTGTATTCCTCATATAATATATTCCCAGTGGTACAAATTAGTAAACAAATGACAAAAAACGAGCTTCAAACTTTAACAATGCACTATTTTGTTAGCTTAGAGGCGTTTCACCCGCACTATAGACCACCAAAAAAATTGTCAGCATCTCTCAGTATCTTAGCAACTTTGGACATGTACAGTGGACTCCAATAATAAGTTTTTCCATCATAGTAAAAGTATTTCAAATGTCAATAGAAAGGATGAAAATCTTAATAAGAAGTAATGACATGGAAATTAAACCAACTGAGACACTTTCTGCGTGGTCATCAGTAGCTAGTCCATCGTACTGCTGTGGAGCTCCTGTGGCTCTTTGGCTCATTCTCACCTGTTTCCCATCACAGCCCAATGTAGAGTTTATTGTATTTCGTCAGCCTAAATACCCCCAGATTTGCTTTTTATTTTCTTACAATGAAACCGACTTTGTCTCCAGCGGCTAATAGTAACAAGCTGCTGAATTCCTGTAGCAGGAGCCAACAGGACAAGCAAATACCCCATTTTTCTTTAATTATAGACAGTTGTCCAACAATCCAAAAATTGGTTGTTTGTCTGTGCCTTTGAGTTTTGTCTGAGCGCACCTTTACATGGCTGAAAACCACTGGAAAACATATACATGTACTACAACAATAGATAGACCAATGCTGTCATTTTCTGGTGATGACAGTTTCCACTTGTTACTCTGCATGTACCTGGGGTGATTATTAATACACAGAAATTATGCTGTGTGACTGGTGAAGCAGTTGTTGTAATACTGCTGGGGTTTAGCTCATCTAATTGAACCCAGTCAATTGCCAAAATATCCAATTTTTAACGTGTAATTCTCCCAATGCTAAATGAGTAAAAGTGAAATAACTTTGAAATTGTACTCAGACAGTTTCCACACATCTTTGTCAGGTCAGTTTGTCTTTATTGCTCCTGTGATTTCAGACTGAGAGGGTCACTCCAATCCTACAGAGTCTCTCCCTCTGACTCATTTCCTGTTCGCCTCTATCACTCCATCCTCTGTTAATGCCAACTGTCTAATGGAACTTTCCACTACAGTCGCAGCTGACAAACACCTTTTTTTGAGATAACACTGAATGACTGAATGAAGTTTATGAGAGAAAAGGAGAAAATAAAAATATCAACACTGCATACAGATCCACCGGCAAGCCTGGCAACTGGCAAGAAACTGTGATATAAGAATAAAAAAAGACGCTGAACAAAGTGCATTTATTAAATCTGAGAAAGAAAGTAAAAGATGGAAAAAGCAAGGGAGAGCCACTTCATATGTCTTTCTATTCCTCCAGCGACAGGCCCTCCCTTTCTTTGCCGGCCTGCATTTCAAAAAAGGAATGAAGGGCGGGTGGTATGCCAAATTGTCCATGAGTGCAAAGCCACGTGTACCAACATCCATCCACTTACTCCCCTTTTTTTTTTCCTCACATCCTCCTGTCTGTCCTTCCCTATCCCCTTGCCCCCCTCTCTCCATGCCTAGCTGTGTGTTATGAATTCATCTGCAGATAAAGCAGATCTATCATTCTGTCATGGAGGCAGGGAAGGGAGGTAGACTGTGGAATGCCCTGGCACTGAGAGCAGGGAAGGGCTCTGAGCACAGCGCTACGCTTCCTCGCACATTCCCTGCTGTGCCTGCTCTCGCCCTCTCCGGCTCAGCCTCCCTCTCTGCTTTCATGATCCATGCAATGCCCCGGCAGCCCCCCTTACCCATTTCTGTCTTACCTGTACCAGCCAAACCCACCCAAGCTATGGGTGTTCCAACCGAGCAGCCCAACACTGTAATAATACAGTGCCTGGCTTAACAAGAAACCCCCCCTCTGCCAGTCATAAACCAAGGTAAGCTGTGGCCTGGACTGGCTTGACTGACTTCCAGCTCTGGTCTCCAGTTACATTGAATAACACCCTGCTTGCCAATCAGATAGAAGACAAATTACAGGACATGTGCACGACATGGTAGACAGAACACTAGGATCCAGAATCACTGTGCTCACTTGTGCCAAAATACCCAGATTGACTTGACTGATATCACTGTATCCGACACATTTCCAGCATCTGGAATAATGAGACAGCAGGCTGAGATGCCATAGTGTGAGTTTTTTTGTGACATATTTTTGAGATTTATATTCAGCATATGTACATGCACATGTACTTGTCTTCACATACGGTATACTAAATTACACAAGGCCAGTGTTTATTGTTGGCTCTCAGCTTGGCTCTCAGCCATGTCTCATGCTGCTGCAGCTGACCCTGAATTAAATGTATGAGCAGCTGTACATTCACAGCGTATGTGCGTCCACAATGTGAACTGTGTACCGCATGTTTTGACCCAATCGATAATGTGTTGCTTATAGCCCGTTAAAATGTTCTTTTTATGGCCTTATCTTCTCTTCTTCTGACAGAGTTTCAGTTGAAGTGCGTTGACACTTCAGCTTGTTTCCTAGAAATGATGTTATCAAATGACTATCTGTAAAACATTCATTGACAACATTATTTTCATTTGTTTTATCTGTGATATCATCTCGTGGCAACTACAGCATGATTAATGACTTTATTGTTAGTAGTTAAGGTTAGAGAGAGGGCCTTAGTCATAGGTTATACTCAAAAAGTCTTCAAGCATGAGACAAGATGTTTGCTTTTTAGCCACACTAGCAGCACAGTTATAGGGCAGGCAATGTAAGCCAGTCTGTTGGTCGGTCGACAACCATAGCAATCCAGTAATTTGTCATCCAGCTCCAACATCAGGTCAAAATTTGAATTTGTCCAATACTTTGATTTACGACCTGCAAAAAAAATTATTGATATTCAATCTCGGCTGTACTTTGTGGTTTAGGTCTCATTAGTCAACATTTGCATGCTAACATAGACTGTGACAAGGGTAAACATTTTCTGACATAAACATCCTCACAAGCTGCAAGCATGGCTGTGGAGTCACAGTCTTGTTGGAAACTTAATTACTATGCCAAGATTATGATCGCTGACAATGTTCTGTCCCCGTCCAGGATGTGCCTACATTGTCGTAGAGTAATATATAAACTGAGTTTGTAGGAGACATGGTTGGTTTGACACACAACATAACAAAATGACACAAAAATCAAACTTACTTTGAATTATTGTTAAAGCCTTGGCTCATGCACTTTGGTTACAGTCTACTGACACTGAAGACGTTCTAATAGGCTTTTGAGCATCAGGTAAACATTTCTTGCCACAACGTCCTTTAATGACCTCCTTAATATATATTTTTCTTTCCTATCACAACTTCTTGACCCAGTCCAATTTATTTTTCTCTCTATTTTTTCTTCTTATTCCTCTCTCCTCTTTGATTTTTCTTCCCCCTGTCTCTCAGAGAGAGGGGGGAGCTGCATAGTGGGAGTGTGTTGTCCCAGTGCCAGGGCAAAAATAGACAGTAAATTACAGAGCCTTCTGAGAACACCCCACTGTGCTGCATGACCTCAAAATAACACACAGACATACACTCACATACAAACATGATATACACAGTGTGCTGCCCTACTTCTATATTCTTCCCATTCAGCCTGTTGAAGTGACGATCACACAGAAACTTTCGCAGTGTGCCAGCTGACAGTCCTGCACTAAAGTTTTGTGCCAGTGAAGGAAAGTCTGAGTCGGATTCACAGATGTTAATGTGATTACTGCCTCATCTCTGCTTACCGAGACACACACACACACACACACGCTCTAAAAAGTATTTATCCCCATGTCATGGCTACACCTCAAGAAACAATATCTCATTTTGCTGCAAAATCACTGCTGTTTGCCTCCAACTTGCTACAGACAGTTCTTCAGAAAGAAAAGGTCTCTCCAGGAAATCACAATGCTGAATGCAAATTCGACCACATCCTGCGTGACCTTGCAATTCAGTCCACTCACTTCTTTCTCCTGCAAATTTGACCAATATATGAAGTTCCATCATTCATTGCAGTCCCCTGAGCAAAAAGCTGAACCATACATCCCCAAACTCCATATTTCTTGTTCCTGGTTGTGAAGATTTACCAATAAAACTACTATTACTGCAAAAAGACCTTGCAAGGCCATTCCCTGATGTTCTGCACGAAAGCAGGGGTAAACTGTTTTGCAGCGCGTGCAAACCAAAGTCATCGACTGACAAACACTTTTCAACCCCGAAGCTCACTCAGAGATCAGCAGAAACGTGTGGACAACAGACAAGACAAATCACCCTGACAGAGGCTGGTGCATCCAGATGTACTGAAAGTGCTGAAAGAATGAATGTAAGTTGAGATTAAATATGCATAGTTAGTGGTAATGTCAGAGCAGTAACGTATAAATCAGAGTGATTTGTCATGCCTGTTGGCAAACTGTGTATGTGTGTGTGTCAGTGGTGGAAAAAATATTCAGATCATTTACTTAAGTAAAAGTTCTGATACCACACTGTGAAAATACATCAATATAAGTAAACATACTGCATCCAAAACTCACTTAAGTATCTAAGTATTACCAATAAAACTAAATAAAATGTACTCACTGTGTAGAAAATTGGTTCATTTTAATTTCTCTATATAATATTGGATAGTTTAATCTTCAGCAATGCATCATCATATTATAAATAAATCACTAAAAACTATTTTTGCAATTTTCACTTGCACCTACTGAAGGGACTGGAGAAGCCCCTGATCTCCTCTGCACAAACTCCATCTTCTCTTTAGGTCTAACAAGTTCTGGCATCCCTGAAACCCCCAAGTAAGACTTATGAGAAAGAGAAGACAAGGCAGTGATGAATGAACATCACAGGTGTTTGTCACACTCACCTTGAGTGAATCAAAACAGGCAATGACCCTGCCGTTTTCCACCTGACAGCTCTTGGCAGGGTGGGCGAACTTGCATTCGCTGTCCGGTCGTGAACACGTTCCTCTCTGGAATTCCCGACAAACCTCCAACGTCAGCCACTTTGTGTCCCGGATCGGTGTCACGTTTACCGCCATTTCGAACCAGGCAGGAGGGGTCGATTGAGAGGAATGGGTATCCGGGAAATGCAATTATGTGCGCGTCTGTATGTTTCTAACGACACTGGGACAAATGATGAGAAAGAATAGGTAAAGGACATGGGAAACAGACGGTTTTAAGAAGTTTTGTCTCCAGGGTCTGATTCAGAGGTAAAGCCTGTGAGGCTTGGGACTCGCCTACCACCTGCGGCCCATCCTAAGAGTCTGTTTGTGGCTGTAATAGGAATCCTTCACAGCCTGTCACCCAGGGCCTGGGCTGGTGACGGCCACAGAGGTTTGCTTTGTAATCTCTCTCTCTCGTTCGCTCTCTCAAACACACACGGCAGTCCTCTCTATCGCCTCGCTCCTCGGCTGAACTGTCAGATGAGACGAATGGCAAAACACATTATCGATCAAGTTGGCCCATGATGAAAAGATGCAGGGCTGGAGGAGAGGAGGAAGGAGAAGGAAGAGAAGGAGGAGGAGGAGGAGGAGGCTGCGGTGGAGGGGACAGCAAAGAGACAATCTCCTTCCGCTCAAAGCAGCCGATAAAAGCTGTCTGTCTTCAGTATCAGGCTCTGTCTGCAGAGGAGGGAGGAGTGGTTGACTTCCACAGAGGAGGGCTTAGTGGCATGGATGGAGAGAGGTCTGCCTGTCAGACAGAGCAGGAGATGGAGGGAGGTGTCAGTGGTGTGGAGACTGGCTCAGTGAATGGAGTTGGCAGTCCTGGGGCTCCTGGTGTGGCTGGCAACTCCAGCAGACATGGACAGGCACAGAGGCAGAGGTGGCTTCAGTACAGCCAAACAGCCAAAGGGGTCATCGAAAGAAGGCACTTCTCTCTGTGGAGAAGGAGGGAAGAGTGTCAGTGGAGCCAGGATTAACACACACACACACATACACACACACACACACTGAGGTTAAAACACTTAGGCACACATTTGCATTCATACACACAGCTTCATTCGAACATGTTTCACAGCCGTTCTCTTGCACGTCCTCTCTCACTGTAGCCCTCACAGAGACTGCCAGGCTCTCAGCTGGAAAATCAAATCAAAGCCATATCGCTAACAGTAAAGCTCACGCATTCGAGCGCAGACAATTTATTTCAAAGGAAGACAGTGATGAAGAGAGAGAGATCAAGAGACAGAGAAAAAATAAATAAAGTCAGAAGAGTTCTATGTATGCATCTGTGTTTGTGTCCCAAGACGCAACCATATTAATTGTGCTGGTTCTGTCTGTAGTTTTATAGAATGTCAGACTTTAAAAACTTTCATAAAAAAATAATATGAACAAAGAAGAAAATTATAAACAACAAACTGAATGGAAAATAATGAAAATAAAACTATTCAAATAAACTATTTTGCAGAACAACTGCAATTGATCTTTTCTGAAAAAAAGGCAGTAACTTTTTTTTACAGCCATCAATAACAAATGAGCAAGTGTTTGAGTTTCCAAGTATTGACTAGTCTGCCCATCCCTGGTGAGGCTGAAAACGGCAAATCAGCCACGCTAGATGTTTCTAGCATCACAGCTGGCAGGTAGCCAGGTAAGACAAGAGCGATAAGGACTAGCTGAGGTCAGTATTAGAGACAGAAAAAGAGAAGAGGGAAAGAATGTGAAATATTTTCCTGCGTTTGTGTTGTTATACACATTCCTGCATGCTCCTTAAATCCACTCATCCAAACACATTGTGACCTCTTTGCTCACATCCGGATGTTGAAAGAACAGACTGCCCCCCAAAACTCCTACAGCTGCTACACTTACAGTAAGTGCCCTCAAACCTACAGCCCACATGTGGTTACATCACTTCTCGATCCCCCACACTCAGATATAATGTTTTTTTTTTATGAATATGCTGACATAAAGCACCGATATGATTTCTATTTAAAGCAGACAGAAGTTTCTATGACTTTATTTAAAGCAAGTTCCCTAAATATGCAGGAATAGGTAACTTTACTTTTAAGACAACTACTGTATGTCAGTAGTCAGTTCAAAAGGGTCAGATGTGTGTTCAGCCTTCTGGTGATCATGATTTTTGAGTCAAAAGCAGAACACCATGCTCTGTGTCTGCAGGGCTGCCTGCCTGTTGAGATTATTTTTTTTGTTTTCGTGTGCTGGTGAAAAATCACAACACACAATAATTTTGTTAGAAAATTAAGTCACAAAGATAAACAGCAACAATGATGTGAAGAAAACAGTGTGTGGGAGAATCTTGCATTAAATGGGTACTGTTTGTTAACATTGGATTTTCCCGGCAGCAAGTGAACACAAGAAAATCAACTTTAAAAAAAGTATGTGTAAAATAAAACGTGTTTCTCTGACCATAGATAGACGTCAAGTACTGTGCTTGACTGGAATTTCTGGGAACTGAGAGAAATCATAAACTGAAACAGAAGAAAACAGCTTAACTACTCTGTACCAGATGATAATTTACAGCGATAAAGCATCACTAATGCTGCACAGAAAAAAAACTGTGGTTTAAAGAAAAAAGGCACAAATAAGGCAGAAAGTGAGAGAGGAAGCGAGAAAAAAAATCAAGTAAAAATACTCCCTTGGTCAAACATTGATTGCTTATGTGTCATGCTCTCTTCTCCTATTTGGGCCGGTCACATCTGCGGTGAACTACTTTTTCAGTCCAAAGCTGATATTTTAGGCATGTGCGTGTGTGTGTGTGTGTGTGTGTGTGCAGACAAGAGCGAGAGGCCAGGGCAGCCCACTGTATCTGGCAGGAAGACTGCGGTAAAGACAGAGAATACAGACAGGGCTACCATTACCAGTGCATTAAATATGGAGTGGCAAAATTAGTCTTCTGCATCGCCTATTCTTACTCACTTCCTGACCTCTCCTATAAATTTCTCTCTATTGCACTGCTAAGTCCCAGATGTTAGGACAGTAGGTGGCATTTCTAGCATGCAAATAAAAGCAGGAGGATCATACAAAATGCAAATGACCTCAAGAATTTTAAGCTTATAGTTAAAGGGAAATGGTGGTATTTTTCAGCCTGGGGCTTATTATCATATTTGTGGTCCATTCTGTTTGTGGGTCTTGCTTAAGGCTCGTACACAGGAGGTGTTTCAGCTGGATTTTTACATCTCATTTGCATCTGATGGAACTGCTTCCAATCAAATTTGCAGGATCTCTATCGGGGCCAACACTGATGTTATTAAACAGCAGTGTGACTTATCCATAATTAAATACAGTTTGTTTGTTAATGCCGATATAAAATTTACTGTATCCACTTTCATTTACATTCATTAAAGGCATACTTGGAGTATTTTGAAGTGAGGTACTTATCCGTAGTTAGTGGTCAATTTGGAGAAGCATACCAGCACAGAAGCAGAGCTATGAACTGCTGTAGACAGGGGCAGCAAAAAAACGTATTTTAGCCACATAAAAAAAGAATTCAATATCAGTTTAAGTGTACACTATATTAAGAATATTTTCTTTGGCACTAACCGTAAAACCTCCATATTCCATATATAATAAGTCCAAATGTGCCGTGCACTGAATTACGCTGCAGATCAGCTGTTTGGATCAGAGTTACAGCAGCACAGCCAGAAAAACACAAACACGCACCATCTGTGAAATGTTTAGAAACGTTAAGTTTAATATGAGTTTGATCTCGCAACTTTCTGACCCAAACCGCTCATGAAACAAAATGAGTACAATCTTCTTAAAAATAAACATACATTAATTAAGATCCAGTTAATTAATTCAGTACGAGTTAATATAGCCTACGCCTCCAAAACCAACATAGCTAACTGCATAATCATTTAGCACTTGCTGATGGAGGAGGTAAAATACCCCGCTCGGCCCTGTCTATATGACTCCTTGCCACATGTGTTTAGTGCATCGGTGGAGCTAGGTGGGTTGCCTCTGGAGTTTGAGCCCTGAATGTCTTCTCAAAAACTCTTTTAGGATTTTAAATAACTTCAGTTCAGAGTATTCAAGACCACATTCCACTTGGCATTGATGGGGATCCGTGATTTGTAGATTATTAAAGTCTGGAATGAAATCTCTGAAATTAAACTTTACTCCAGCATATTTCAACAAAAATTGGTTTTAAAATTAGTAATGCTATTCACACAATTCCTACCTTGCCTTTGTCATGTACCTCTCTTTCAATCAAATCAAATTAAATCAATTTTTCTTTTTTTTAGGTGCTAAGAATAATGATTAGACATCTTCAGCAATTGTTTTATCGTGGTTTCAGAATATTGAAGAAAGTTGGAGCATTGTCCCAAACCATCCAATGTTTGAACCTGGCAAGACGGGTCAGTTGACAAGAATGGCATCCAGCACATATGGATCAGCAGTGAGCTAACGTCACTCTCACCATTGTTATAGACATTCAGAAAGCACAATTCAGCTAAAGTAACTTTGAAGGAAAATCAGCGTGAGCTTCAAAATTGTTCCCAAATAAACCAAAATCATACAGAAATCATTGTCACTGTTCCTGAGTCCGTCCAAAAGTAAACACAGACATTAGGATGACTGTGACTCAGGTGGTAGAGCTGCTGACGGCTGTGACGTCAGTGTGTGAATGTGTGTGTGTGTGTGTGTGTGTGGGAGGGAGAGCTTAATATCACTGTGAGTGCTTTGGATAAAAAGTGCTGTATCGCTCCTGAGCAGCAGGAACCTTGCATGGCAGCCATCAGCTGTGATCTGCATCTAAAGCAGACAGATCATGAATGAATTTTAGAAATGGGACCAACTCTTCTGTGTGTTACATATTATTATTATCATTATTATTGTTATTAAACTCAATACAACAACACAAAACCCACCACTGAGCAGTGTAATAGGGCCTGTACATTGAATGAATGTTTGAGGCAGAGAGGGAAAGGGAGAGAAAAAGAAAAAATCCAACACTTACTCGCACACGTAAAGTACCAGTTTTGTGCCAGAAACATAGCTCACCATAGTTGTCTCATTGCTATTTTAGAGGTCACAGGTCTAAGTAGAGAGGAAATACCCAGTAGCACTGAACTCTGGCATGCACCGACATAAAAGAGAACACACTCCATTTACAATGACTGCATGAATAAAAAGGAAGCAAATAGCTGCAGAATGTACACATATCAGTTTTGACAAACTTACCCTAGATTCCCGAGGCAATGCCATGCTAGTTTTCTCACAGGTGTTATGTTTTCTGTGGATTTCCATACGGCACTTCTGTGATACATACGTGGAAAAGGCTATGACAAAATGAGCAGCCATGAGCTTTAACATGAGATTAAGTAGGTTCAATGAATGTGACTCCACCTTCATGTATTATTAGCCCTAGTTCCACATGGACGTATCTCGTGCCAAAAGTTTGAACTAAATTCTCATCAAACAAGTACATTTGATAACCCAGCGTGAGTGAGGCTCATTAGACGAGGCTCATATCAAAATAGAGGATTAAAAAGAAGGGGTTACAAATATGAGGAACGACTCTGGCATTGAGGAAATATATAAATAAAGGAGTCATCAATAAGCATCTTAGCATGTGTGAATAATGCATGTGGCCATTTCCCGTAGCCAGAGGCAGGAGATATTATTACACCATCAGATCAACTAGCCAAGGTAATAAATTGGAGAGGAGAGGGAGGTGGAGAAGGCCGGGGATATTACACCCCCACCCAATCCAACCCAACCCAACCCCCCTGATGTCCCAACTTCCCCCAAAAGACACGCACACACGTGCTTCACACACACTTGTTTAAAAGCGCACAGAGTAAAACCTCAGCTACACATTTTATCTCACTCGTGTCTAACTTCAGCTGTTGATTTGTGGCGTGCACAAAGCAGAGTGTCACCGGGGTTCATGTATCTCCTCGTTTAAAGAAAGCCGCCTGATCCTGTGCTAATCCATTGGTGCCACTCGTTTGGCCGAACTCTGGATTATTTCATGGTTATGACAGCTCTCCAGGAAAAACACACCCGTTTAGCTTCCAGTGATACCACTCCTCTCTGAATGAGTGACTGTTACAGTAAGCAACTATTACATGCATGGTTAATGTGTGTTAATATTAGGCCACATGAATATTAACAAATGGGTGGTGTCGACATAAAAAAAAGTGAATTCTGCTCATCATTCTCTACAAAAAAATAATCATTGTATCAGTTTCTGTAGCATCAAAACTAACGTGTAAGGCAGAGGTATATTTGGGTTGTCTTACTGATCAGAAGTATGTAAGAAATATGTTTTTATTAGTGTACATTGACCTGGAAATAAGAATTATTAAGTGTTTGTTACCTTAGAATGAGCCTTTTATATCTACAGATATGGCAGGTCCTCTTCCACAGAGTCCACAGAATCTTGCTATGTTTCTACAGTAGTCCAGAACAGACAAACTGAACACTTGGCTCTCAATAGGGCCCTTCATGCATTTTCTCTTTCACTTTAGGAAGGAGAGGGTGAAGCTTGCATTCAGCAACTACACAGCTAGTTTCCACTAAAATACTGCACACTGGTTAATTCAGGAATTATGCATTAGAACATTGTTTTGTCTATTTGTCCAACTTTCTCATTATTATTTAGCTTTTAAAAAGTAAGAAAAAAATAATAATCCATCCCGTTTTTTTTTGTCTTATTTTTGTCATTAAGGTTGTCAACAAATATTTTTCATTTCTGTTGATGAAATGAACACTGAGCTACGCATGTTGACAACAATGTGTCACGCTTCGGGCAAGCCACATGGAATTGAACTTTCTTTCATGGCAAGGCCTCTCGCACTGTTAACACAAGCCACATTCAGCCCTGCATCTGAGAGCAATGCAGAGCGAGACAGAGAAAGAATGAGGAGTGAACAGGGGCCAGAGATGGGAGCCATTTATTCACCTTGAATGACTTCCAGCAAAAAAGGAAAAAGAAAATGAGAGAAGGTGAAGAAAGCAGAAAGCAGGTTCGTCCATGTTTTGATTTCCTGTGGCTGACCTTTGAAACACAAAAGACAGAGAAACAAAAAGAGCAATGGTCAAGACTTGGTGGAAAGTGAAAGGAAACAATTTGCTTTGAAAGAAAAGTTCCCTAAGAGAGTCACAGTGTAAACTCTGATCTGTTAAAGTGCCCTCAAACGGTCCTGTTTGTTTAGGCAGCAAGTTGACGGTTCAGACATTCCTTAAGTGCTTACAGATTCAGTGAAGGGCTTAGAATCTGAAAAATTTTTATGCCTTCTCCCGAAGGATGTTGGGAAATATGGTTGATTATTGCACCTTCTGAAAAGTAGAAGAGGGGGGAAAAAAAGAAAGATGGAGGGAGGGGAAATTCAGTAATGTGAGAGGTTAAAGGGCGCTGACTGCAGCAGCAAAAAGCAGATGCTGGACGCTTCGTATTACACCGCATCACCGGCTGACCAGGATATCATCTATATATGACCTGAGCTGCCCTTTATACTGATAGGAGCATCGGGAAGAAGGGAGGGGGAGAGGCAAGCTGTGAGAGACAAATAGAGTAAACGAGAGCAAAGGTGGTGACAGGGGAAGGATAGAGGGTAGAGGAAGAGTGATGGGAGACAAACATGAGCAATTAGTACAAGGTGGTGGGGGAAAGAGGTCGGTGTCAGGTAGTGAGGGGGGGAAAACAAGGTGAGTACAGACAGGTATAAAATAGAAGGACTCAAAGGTGGAGAGAAAGTAGAATTTAGTTCTATTTCAAAGCACTGCTGGTGCTCCACTGCGATACCATCTTGACATATCTCATCTCTCTTCATTTATCTTTTCTCTGATCCCCACCTGTTCTCCTTTTCTCTTTCCCTTCACGCGTATGCTTTGCCGTTTTTCTGCCTTTTTCTCTCCCCGGATCTTTCCTCTTCTTAGAAATCTGCTCGCCTTCTGCTAAGTTGCGCTCCGAGTATCATGTGACATAAACAACTTTGTCAACGTGGCTCGTCTTTTAATAGTAGCTGTCCTCGTTTTATTCGCCCACTGTCTCAGCCCCCTCTATCTCTCTCCTTCCCGTTCGTTGTTCACACAACACCTTGTGCTGCAGTACCAATGATAATAATGTGCTGCAAGGTCATCATCGCTACGGCAACTAAAGAAACCATGTTTAAAGCAAGGACAGAGTGGTTAATGGTGTCAGGCCCAGACTGGTATCATAACTGTATGGTGGAAATCATATGAAAGACACCCAAGTTGTCAAATGAACTCTATGACATTTGAACAGTAATGCCCATTAGACTCCTGGACTGTCCATTAAAGGGGCTATTAAAGCTGTTAGCTGAGGTGATGCAACAGCAATATTCAAGAGTGTCTTTTACACACTACAAAAGAAACACTCAGCAAAGTTACTTCCCATTGTATCAACCAAATGTTTCACTTTACTGTGTCTTATCACTTAAGTCATACCTTAATCAAGCCAAAGTAACCATTTTCTCCATAATGTACAAACTGAGTTCTGTTGAATGCAGTAGTCAAACCAAGGTCTGCACACAGATAAGGCTTTTACAGCACTGGAGAGATCAGCAACCTTCTTGACGACAATGAAACCTTTGAGGACGAGAGAATCTAACATAAAAAGCAGAGCGATATTTTAACAAATCAGTTGTGTCACAGCCTAATGTCTCAGAGCAGTGTTCGTTGTGTTAACAAAAACTGTGACAACAAATATTTATTGATGACCTTTTCTCACAACAAAGACTAAATAAAAAACTAAATAAGAAGAAAGCAATGTTCAAATGCAGAATCACAGCTTCTGATTGGTAAATCCTCTGCTGGAGTTAGTTGCTCAACCCTTGCCTTTCACTAATGTTATGACTGTGCCAATAAATTTAGCTAATGTCACTGCTTCTTGGAAGTAAAAAATACAGATTTATGGACTAAACTCATTTTTAAATATTTTTTATTTTTATTTTTTAAAGATTAGACAATATGACAGCAACAAAACAGTTTGGACAAACCACAAAAACAGGAGGGCCAGCATGCTGACAATTATAACGAGATAAGTCAATGATAATGTCACATTATCAAGGGCTGTGGGTGTGACTGTAACTTTAACATTACTTTGAGTCTGCTATCTTTTGTGGCTAGCCGAAGGATTAATATAGAGATGACCAAAATAAAACGGAAATACCAGAACCATGCATAAAAAAGTAGTAGACAGTCTGGCAGAAATCTCCATTCTCAGTATGCAACATTTTGTTCTGAGTCAGAAGCCTCCAGTCCCACATTATTCTGTGAGTCTTACTTTTGTCTTTCATAAAGTAGCATGGTGCTAAAATTGTGCTATCCAGTACAACAGCATATACCCATTTACTGTAGCTTTGAGTGTGGACAGACACCGAGTTAGAGGAGCTAAGGGAACAGTGTCTAGCTAGCAGAGGGGGCAGGACATTCATTCTCTGTAGACACAGCAGATGACAGTATTTGCTGTTTATATGAAAACACAGTGTTAGCTTACTGTGTACTTGATTGCTTTGTTGGTTCACATTGCTTTTTTCAGTTTTTTTCTGAGCCAGCGTGACCGACAGAAAGCTGCTGACCATCAGCTGGCTGATCACTTGACAGAGGCCAGGAGTTGAGTTGGACCCCGAGGGGTTTTGTGCAGTTTTAGGATATCATGTTTTTTCTTGAGTTTAACCTGATGACACAATTTGCCAACAGGAATACAAAACATCTGACTATTGAGTGTTTTTGGTTGTAGCAGTTTAGTACTATGTTAGTAGCTGTAATATTGCTGTATGTTAATCTGCTAACAGCTGCTGTTTAACCAAACTAATATGAGGTTAATTTCAAATGGTTGTAATGTATTCTAGCCGAACATCCGATATTACATTTATTCATTTCACTCAAACACAAATGCTTTCTGTCATCAGAATGTTGAGATAATAAGTTCGGGTATATAGCTAGCTGGAATCATAGCAGGGTTAGGTTAGCTTAGGGTTTAAGTAATGTTTAAGATTTACATAATATCTTCATCAATGGTGGAGACAAGGCTCATTAAGAAAACATTAAATCACATGACAGTGAATAATGGATGGTTTCCCCTTTAACTTTGGCCAAAGATATTGCATTTGGTGTCCATAAATTTATTTTATAGCTCGGTCACAACAAAAACTTTTTTTCCCTTCCTGCTTAAACTGTTAAATGTTGAGGAACATTGAATGATTGACACCACGGTGACATTAATGAGCTGAAATACCTTGCCGAGGGCACAACAGTATTAATAAATGCTCGCACGTGGACCCTGTCAAACAAACGCTCAGTCCCACCCATGCGAGCTCGTGATTTGATCCGACAGTCCTCGGCTGAGTGCTGGTCATTCTGAAATGATACTCCATTACGATGATGTTTCCACAGATTGTACCATCAGGGTAATCTTACACCTCATTCCTTTTCCTAGCTTGTAACACACACACACACACACACACATTAGTATTGACCACAAACCATGAGACAGCAGATCTGCATCAACTACAGGATACGCAACCTCAGAGATGAATGGAAGGTCAGTCTGTGCATTTATATTCAAGACACAACCACATGAGTAATATGTATGCATATGCACAACATCAACTATCTCTCTCATGCGCGCTTCTCCATCACACGCAGGCGCACGCAATCTATGACTCCCTCCTTCAGCTGTAAGACAAACAGAGGGGAGGGGAGACGGCGAGGGCAGTCAAGTGGCACGTGTGCAAGCTGTCGTCTGCGCTGTGATATCAGCGCAAGTGTTTAAACAGCCTGACGTGCGCAGAGAGACAGGCGGTGAGGCAGTTATAGTAGACACCCACATGAATAGGGATGTGAGATAATATACATTTATAGGGCGGGGGTGTTAATATAGGAGGGAGGAGTTACATGTATTGTGCATATATGCATACATTTTGTTCAGTTATACATCTGCTCTTCACTCAAATCTTAAACTGCTGTGCCGGTGTGGTGTAATGCAGCGGTAGAGATGGTGTCATTGAGTTCATGGACATAAACCAACCCGCTGCCAGACCAGTCTACTCCTCTCAGGAATAGCAATGGAGGAGGTGGGTGTGTGAGTGTGTGTGTGTGTGTGAGAGTGTGTGTGTGTGTGTGTGTGGGTGGGAGGGTAGATCAAGAGAGATTGGAAAACAGCAAGAATGAGAGGAAAAGTCGCAGAGACAGAAAGACAAATAGACAGACAAGACAGTGACAGATAGAAAGGAGACGTCCGAGAGATATAGCTGTAATAGGTGGCAGGGAGGCAGACAGATGCCAGTGGAAAAAAGTCGTCTGCCCACTTTGAAAAAGCTCCCTTGTGTAAATTTACCACCTCCGCATGTAGCATTTCAAGCATGGGGACCTTTATAAGACATAAAAAAAGGCACACACACACACACATACACACATGCACAGTCCTCTTTATTACTTTCACTGTGTCAGACAAGGAAAAAAACAAAGAAGGCATCCAGATGGACAGACAGGCAGACAGACAGGAGGTACAGGTGGCATGGCCCAAGACAGACAGAGTGCAGATATACAGCATATAATGAGTTGGGAGCATAGTGAGAAAGGGGGGGGGTTCTTACAGAGAGATACAATAAGTACAGCAAGATAAGAATAATTTATGACAGTGGAAAATCCTTGACAGGAGACGGTTCAGTAAAAACAAGATGATCACTGATTAGGAGCTGAATGGATGAAAAGCTTAATAGCAGAATTGTTGTAAAGATTATGAAACTCAATAGATGAAGTTGATTAATGCTAATGATTTGGCCTTCTGTGAATTCTTCTCATTCCACAGTTGTATTTTTCATCAAGTCAGGAAATACCAAAGGAGTGGATGCTCACCAAAAGAAAATATCTATCTTTTTTTTTTTTTTTTCAAATATCAACCACACACACATGAAGTGCCGAATCCCTGACTTGTCATCTGGCCAAACGGGGTATAATCTGTACTCCTCAGCTGTCTATGACCAGTGATTCAGTTTGACACCTTAATCTGTGGAAATCACAGAGGGCTCCTCTGTGGAGCCAACTGTATTTACTATAGATTACATCTTCCACTAGTGTGCATTAGTCCAGTGACAGCTTTGCAGACTGCAGGGAAAACAGCAATCATACACCATTGACTGACTCACTGTGATTTTGCCACTTGCCAAATGGCCTCGCAGGACTC
Organism: Argyrosomus regius; assembly: GCA_946959425.1. Taxonomy (NCBI): domain Eukaryota; kingdom Metazoa; phylum Chordata; class Actinopteri; family Sciaenidae; genus Argyrosomus; species Argyrosomus regius. Next base: position 11,129,760 of record OX336889.1, read on the forward strand.
CCCCAACCATTTCCCTGACTGACTGACTGCCTATCTGCCAGTCTGATGCTCTGTGTTCAATTTCTGTGACTTGGGACTCAAAGTCATCTCCACTCACATTCCCCTGCTGTCACCTTGATCAGAGCATTCGCCCTATTTTCTTTTCTTTTTTTTTTTCTTGATAATTGAATAATGTAAATTAGGGTATCAGTGCTCATGTCATTATGCACATGCACAAACTTTTTGTCTTGCACACACACACACAAATACACCTCTCATCTGCATTCGACAGACTGCCCTGTGCCTGCTGAGGACAGCAGGGAGATGACATCACTTCTAAAGGACAGATTAGTTGAAGGATGAAGCGAGAAGGTGGGGGAGGAAAAGAAAAAACGAGGACAAATTCATTGAAAAACCTCTTCATCTTTTTTTTTTAATCACCACAATCAAATGCAGGCAACTACGCATCCTCTCACTCTCACTTCTTCTTTGTTGGTCTCTATTCTCTCTCGCACACGGTTGTTTAGCCCGAGTCGTTTGTGCTGTGAAATTCAGTATGTATCTGAGTGCCTCTGCGCTCTCGCTGTTCTATACTCTAATGACCTTGTAGATCTGCCTGCTCTGATCTGCAGAGAAGCTTTTTCAACCCAGTGAGAGTCACGCACCGAAAGAGAAACGCACAAAGTGAGCCATAAAAAAAAAAAAAAGAAAAAAAGAAGAAATCAGAAAGACAGAGAATAAGACAGGCAGCTGCAGAGAGAGAGACAGAGGGGTTGGGAAGTGAGACAGAGGTGTGGAGATTAATGTGAGGCGAGGGTGTGTACTCAAAACAACAGGGGAAATACAGATAGACACAGTGTCTATCACCGTTAAAAAATGAAATCACAAATTATGGCTAAATAAAACACTCATATCTCTAGTTTATATATTCATACGTAGGCTGCCCACCGATTTCAATCAACATTCAGGCGACATGACGTCCTCTGTTTCAAAGGTTTCGCTACTTTCAGTTTTACGAGCTGCTCTGATTTACCATGATACTGGAGCTGAAAATAAGTTTACGACTCAAGGTTTTATTAATGCAAAACTTCTTGAGAAAAATTCAAAAGAAAAGTTTTTACATCAAACCACTGTAAGGCTTTTATTGTGAAGTATGTACTTGCAGAAAGCGTAGCCTTAGACATGAAGGTTAGCTACTCTGTTTACCCATCTATTGAAAAAATGCTCATGTTTTCAACATTGCAAATGAGATATGATAAAAGAAGCTACGTGAAGATGAAGGTACTCATAACAGTTCGGTTCAACCTCCAACATGGCATTGGAGTAAGTAACTTGGAATTATGGAAACTATGGAAAATGATGTATGTTTAAAGATGATTTGAGTGTTTAGACCCTTTCAATCTATTTCAGTAATACAGCTTTTAATGCAAAACAAACAAATCCTGCTTATACTCAAAATTCAAAATAAGATTTTGTGTTCTGATTATTCTGTTATTTTCTCCATGACAATATGCACCCATCATGTAGTTGTTCTCCATCCAATTAACAGCCAGAAATCATTCATCTGTTTACTTTCTTAATGAATACACAAACTTTACCAAAGATTATAAAGCCATTATGTCCTAATTATGTTCTTTTTTTTAGCAACATGCAACTATCAGTGATGGTTTGTGATGATTGCGTGTGCATACACGTATGTGTGTGTGTGTTGCATTGTACGTCAGGCTGGTGCAGACGGCCTGGGCAACGCGGGAGTGTAATCATTTCCTAAGGGCAGCTGTAGTGTAAACACCAGTAGTCCAGTCATTATACAGGAGGCGTGTAGGGCTGTTCATATGTGTGTGTGTGTGTGTGTGTGTGTGAGTCGGTGTGTGTTTTCATTCATTCATCCATAAGCGTGAATGCATATTTAGCTTTAGTGTTAACAGTAGGAGTCACACAACAGGGATTTCAGTGTAGTCCAAGAGAGAAAGAGAGACAGAGTGTAGCCTGCCAGAAACGGGAATGTGTGTCAGTGTGTGTGTGTGTGTGTGTGTGTGTGTGTGTGTGTGTGTGTGTGTGTGTGTGTGTGCATGCATGCGTGTGTGTGCTAACTACTCTGCGGAACATTAAACACTAACGTTACCCATTCTTCTGTCCGCTCAGCTCTTTTCCACATTAAAACTGTCCCGCCTCAAACTACCACACATTAGCAGTGAGACACGGTGGCCATCTGCATATGTACACACACACACACACACACACACACACACTCATAAACATACATATAACTCAACTCAAACACACGTCAACACATCATATTCAACATCCAGATGGTGAATAAAAGAATCCCAAAGAAAAAAATGGCAGAACAAAGAAGACAATGTAAGAACAGACAACTTAGTCTGAACAAACACACACACACTCACACACACACACACACACACACACACACACACACACACACACACACACACAGAGTAAACAGCAAAGACTTACTGTATCTCTGCAAGGACTCATCTGACTGCTGCTGAGGGGAGAATGGAAAGTGAAAACCTCATGCTTGCTTCGCGGCACTCCTCTCTTTCACTCCCTCCGTCACTGCCCCTTCCTCCCTCCTTTTTCCTTGGCTTTTCTCCCTCCCCTGCCTCTCTCTTCCTTCCTCCTCCTCCTCCTCCTCCTCCTCTTCCTCCTTCTCCGCCTGTCCTTCACTCCCTCACTCCTTCTCTCTCTCTCTCTCTCTCCCACCTTCCCTCTTGGCAGAGCCCTACTGTATTCAGATACACCAGTCTCCATATAAGGCAGCACAGCTAAACATGTCACACATAATTTATCCACAGCAGGCTGCAAGTTCACCTTTCACAGCTCGCACTTGGATCATATGCAAAAGAGGGAGGAGAGGAGAGGAAGGCGACGCGGGGGGAACTTAACTCAGACAAACTTCTACTGTCAACAGCCACGTTCCCACAATTTCACACTGCGTGAGTGTGTGTGTGTGTGTGTGTGTGCGTCTGCATGCATGTGTGTATGTTAACAAATGCTGACAATCAGACCGTGAAAATGCTGCCGGAGACCAAAATGCAATTCACCTGCACTGTTCCAACACCTCCCTCTCCCTTCTTTTCTTCCTCGCAGTCTCTCCACCATCTGTATCTGCAGGCAGTAAATCTCATACAGATGCTGTTTGTGAGACCTGTCCACCTGCCCCCCCCCCCCCCCCCACACACACACACACACACACACACACACACACACTCACACACATGCACACACACACCCTCCCTCTGCTCTCCTTATCTGTGCTATTATCTTTATAAAACATGAGTGGCATGAACAGAAAGAGGCAGAGAGAAACAAACATTTAAAAAACTGTTAAACAAAGGCAGAAAAAGAGAGGAGGAGTTAAATCATTTAGTTTAGTGATTGAAACAGGGTGATGCAGCGAGCGAGAGTGCACGGAGAGCGAGATAAAAATAATATGTCAACAAATAAGACGCCATCCGGAGTGCTGTCTAGTTGCGGCTGAGAGAATCAACGCAATTCCCTCTGATGATGTGTCAGGATTTGCACTATCGATGGCTTTAAAAATACATCCCTGCTGACCTCTCTCTTCTCCCTGCTCTACTTCTTCTGGATGATTTCGTTTCAACTTACAGCCTTTATGTTCCACTTGAAAGAGAGAGAGAGGGAAAAAAAACAAAACAAGAAATGCGGCATGTCGATAGCAGTTGTGGTGAAGACAAGGAAAAAGGAAAAGCAGAAAATAGAGAGAGACAGAGAAATTTGGGAATAATAATAGCTGCACTTGAGTAGCAGTGCTAGCTGGTAGCTTTCTCCTCCCTCCTCCACAGCTTCAGTCCACTCACAGGACAGCAAGAGTCACAGCTCTGTTGCCATGGTGTCTAACTCCATCAAACACTACGTCAGGTGCATGTGTGTCTATGCGAGCATGTGTGAGTGCGTGGTGTTGTGTGTGTGTGTGTGTGTGTGTGTGTGTTTGTGGAGGTGTGTGTGTATGTGTCAGGTGGGTGTTACCAAGTGACTCAGAGCCACATCACTGACTTGTGGCTGCAATATATCAGGGTGTTTGGAATTTATCACTGTATTGGCTTGTGTGTGCGTGTGTGTGTGTGTGTCTAAGAGTGTAAAGGAAAGGTGTTGATTGAACAGCAGCCTGCAGCCTGCCCTCAAAAGCACCTATGATGGATCTGTGCTGCTCTAAGTGTTAATGTTTAGCTCCAGCTTCTATAAATATTTATCAATTCGTTGATAGAGTCAAAGCAACGCACTACAGACGCTGGTAATATGGAATTTCGATTTTAGACCTGGCAAGTCACTGACTTGTACCCAAAAAAGGCCCTGCAGTTGTTTTCCAGAATTACACTGACTTGGAAATGGGATGCTGCATCTCCATGTTGTATTATGATATTCATGATAGCTATTTCTCTGGAAAAAGGCTCTGTCTGCAGAGTATGACTGAGTTATTTTTTGTCAGAAATTCTAAACTTCAGTGAAAGTAAAAAACACTTTTGGCTACTTGGGGAAACAGAAGAAAGCTATAAACAAAGCATTTAGGCTACATATTATCACTTTATAAATGGTGAATTCGTTAGCAAAAGTTGTTAATTTACACATCCAGCAGATATGAAGTAACATTAATGTTCATTTGGAGTTGTATTTCTGGTGACCTGGCAAACGTAACCCCCAAATTCCACCAGCGCTGCGGTCTAAAAGCACATAAAACAGGAAAATGACCAAATCTGAGCAAGTAAACAAAGTCTGGCGTGCTAAACGCTCCGCTTCTGAAATGCTCCCAGTGGGAGCGTGGAGGACGGACCAAAACAGCATCACGGCCGTGACGTGATGAAGACGTGCCCAGTGGGGTTTCGGGGTAAGTCCAATATTCTACTTTGATATCTGGTTTGGTCTCCACCAACTTCTGAGTAAAATGTCTGGGTCTTTAGCTGCTAAATTATCCACTATGTTCATCAGCCAGTTGCTAATTGTATTTATTTGCTTTGATGGCGCTGGATGGGGGTTGGACAGTTAACTTTCAGAGCTTTTTCACACACACACACACACACACACACACACACACACACACACACCAAACACAAATAAAATAGCCAGTTGTAGCTGAAAATGACACTGAAACAAACACTTAGATTGTGGGCCAGAAAATCAAAACATTGGGCTAAAAGTTGCTAAAACGCTCTCTAGAGCTGAGGGGAACTGGGTAATAGGTAATAATTTCCTGCAGATCGTCACTATGAGCAACAAATTTCACGTTACAGTTGTTTATATTATGATTGATCATTTGATGATTACTGTAAAAGAAATACTAATTAGTGCAACTTTAAGTAAAAAGCTGCAAAAAACTATAAGAAGTAAAAGCACTCACTTTTGAGAAAGGCCTCTATCAGTGTTACAGTATATTACTGTGTTATACTATTGAAGTATTATTTGTACATTAATCTGAGTAGCATTCTAGCAAGAGGGAGAAATGAAGCCAGTTTAAACATGTTTTTAAACAGTGGTTGTAGATTAATTTGCTGTATAATAATGTCTTATATTTGAAATGCTCATTGGTTTTAAATTATGAATATGCAAAGCACTCCTTGAGAGGCAGAAGTGCATATAGTTTAAAATACTCAAGTAAAAAAACAAGCACTTCAGAATCATACCTGAGTGCAGTACTTGAGCATATGTACTTTCCACCAGCAGGCTTCTAGTCTAACAGGAGAGGCGCAGTGATGAAGAGACAAGGCACAGTGAAAGGTTTTGAACTTACGGATAATTGCTGCAATTGCAGATAATTTAACGCACACTAAAGTTCCTGCTCGCTGCTCTGCTGATGTCTGCGTACAGAGAAGAGAACCAAAAGGACTTTTGAGAAACTGCTCTCTCGCACAAGCCGTGTCCCTCACATCTTCGCTCATTCTGATCATCAAAATGAGGCTATGGATCCATGAACATGTGTCCCTTGTGTTCCAGATCATTAAAGACAGGAGTGAGGGAGAAAAAATTGAACAAAAAAAAAAAAAGAACAAAGACAGGAGGAGTTAAAGTTGTAGAAGGCGATTTGGATCCATATATCATCTTTGATCCATGCTGCTAAGCAAAGCCAGAGCTGGACCGAGAGCAAAAGAATATCTACTGGAGAACCTCAAGGATCTTACCAAATGGAAAATCCAGCAGGGCAACCCTGTGTGAGCCTGAGAGGTTTTCAGCATTCATAACAGACCTCTTCTCTATTGTTGAGTATCTAAGGTCAAATCACTAAACAGATGATCTATACACAACAGCTATTTCAGTCTATTAAAACTACATGACCTTGCAGAGCCTCGTCATCTTTCGTTTTAGTCTGAACGGCCCTGTGTTCTGGTACTAACATTTTCTGGGGCCCCAACATACAGCCTCAGGGGGAAATGTTTGGATCTGTCAACACAGAGCTCTGTAACAGACCAGTGGTTGGATATATATGAATGAGCATTGTTATAAAAAATCCTCCTCAACACAGAACCTCACCACTGAAATAGCTGTGGTACTGTATGACCACTGTTATTCTTCAACTTATAACTAAAGACAGACATACATCCTTCTGCTTTTCTTTTCCTTACTTAGAGTATCTCTCCGCTTCATCTAAAACACTTTCAAGAGCACCTTATATACCCAGAGGACTATACAGACACATAATGTACATGTATATACTTTTATCAGGCAGCTTTGAGTCTCCCGAACACCAACGCTGAATTATTACAGAGCGGAGGCAGAGATATAGATGCTTCTGTCACATAGGTGACTAGTGGATAATTCTATCAGGCGACAACACAGATAGTGAAGGGGGCTCTTAATGAAAGGAACCATAATGAAAAAGAGGAGCTTCTCCATTTTGAGTTTTGACAGGTGGATTACTGCAGGGGGGGAGTGCGGATTGAAGCGGTGCTCTGTCAGATCTAAATGGAGACAAACTGAATATTCAAAAGATTTTTTTTTTTTTCTGCATTATGGCTTTTTTGCATTTTATTTCCCAAGCCACAAAAGGTCTTTGCATAGTCTGTTACAATATTCTGCATGAACAGCCCACGTCCACATAATAAACCCTGTCAAAAGAAAAAAATAAGTAATATCAGTAAAATTACCTTGAGCTGTGTTTCATTTAAAAGCTGAATATTGAGATAATACAACTTGTGTTGTGTTTTCTTCAGGGACCTCTATGTACAGCTGACATTTAAATTAGGTCCTTCTGGAATAAATGTATAAACCTAGAAATCAGTAAATTTGATTTCATCCTATTTCTCACTTGAAGCCCTCATTTTGACCTTGTGTTGTGTCTCCACATGACATGTTTTGAAACATGGTTTCACAATGAGGTCCCAGGGTGGAGAACTAAAATTTCCCATTTGAGTCCTGGGGTAATAAAGTTTAAGAGTCCCTGCCCTGTGCTGCTGCAATCATGCTTTCCAGCCTGTCTGTGTCTCTGGCGCAACAGATATGGTCACAAGCCTCAGTGGCCGTTAAACCACAAAATGACCCGTAATGGAGAAACCACGCTTTTACCCGCCAATCAACTGCTGCTCGTGTCATTTGGCACAACATAAACATACAAAAACAGGTTTGGTTTATTTAGGTATAGTATCAAGGTATTGTGGGACTATGTGTATATGTCATTTGTTTTTGACTAGGCACATTAGACTTACATTTTAAATTCATTTCATTCATTCATCTTATAGTTTTACATGAAGCATCCGACATTAACTGGATGTTTCGAATTAAACCTTTAAGCCCAAACTTCCTACATGACTGAAGACTTTAATTCATCTTGTGTTAACTGTTCTATAACATAAATATGCAGGACTGTACCTGATGTACATAAAAAGGAAAACAGTCTTCAGAATAACAAGGTGGATACTGTGCAATTTCATGATGCAAGTTAATCTTTCCTAAAAGTTACACTGTGTTCACCAGCACTCCCACTTACAAAACCTTGCCAGCATATTCAAATCAGTTGCCGTTAAACCACAAGCTGGACACAAAGAGAGAACATGCAAAAACAAACCCACTGGCAGGCAAAAACTAACACAGATATTTCACATGAATAGCAGCTATTTCTCTCAGAGATATTTACTCTTTGAAAAATCCCAAATATTTGCAAAGAAATACAGCAGCAGCAATCACCAGCAACAGGCAGGGAAGTTGTCGGAATCATAACATGTCAAATATTAATGACACCCTGTCGTCTCTATAGAGCTACTCTTCCCTCTCCAACCTCTCATGAGGCAGCAACAGACAGATAAACGCATCATCTTGTAAATCCGGTAGCCGTCCGCACGGTCAGAGAAACGCTGTCTTACCTGCCTGGTTGTCTGTGTGTGTGTGTGTGTTTCTCTCGCACTCGATCTGGGTGTATGAGTTAGTGTGCTCACACACAATCCCTCCGAACAGGAACTGATGAATCTGCACGACTTCAGCCCTGCAGCGTGCAGTGCATTATGGGGTTTCAGTCTCTCTCTCTTTCTCTCTCTCTCTCTCTTTCTGTCTCTTTCTCTGCTCTGTGTGTGTGTGTGTGTGTGTGTGTGTGTGTGTGTGTGTGTCTCTTCCTCTCTCTTCCTCTCTCTGTTGGCACAGTGTTAGAGGGGGATGTCCTCGCCTCCTGTCTGGAGAGAGGAGGGTGAACTCACACGCATACACACAATGCAGAAGAAGCCTCATGATGACAACCACCGCGGCTCCGGTTGCCCTGGCAACAGCATCCCCCCCACCTCCTTCTCTTTCCTGCTCATGTAGCTCTTCGGGCTCTCTCTCAGTATATTCTGTTTAAATAGTGAAATAGAGTGGAAAAAAACAAAAAAAAAAGGTTCACATAACCGTGCTCATTCTGCTTGCTCTCTACTTCCTCTATTTAACATTTACTTTGAGCCTGAGCTAACCAGCTAAGAGCTAAGAGGAAAGACTCTTGTGGTCATGTGATCACTAACTGTTGCTTCTGCCTTCTGAGATAAAGAGAGGGGGTGTGTAGTAACAGGGAATAGAAACAGATACAGAGTGTTTGTGTGTGCACATGCATCTCTGTGCATCTCTGTGCATGTATTTGTGTGTGTGTGTGTGTGTGTGTGTGTTTGAGTGTGTTTTTGCGTGGTGGTTCCTGGAAGCAGGCTGTGGTTCCTGTTTGTGGTTTCTTTCCTTTTCTCCAGTGTACTGAGGCCTGCAGCCTTTTGATAACACACATTTCAGTCACATTACCAATAAGGGAAGTACAGCTGAACTGACCATTGAAATGAATGGACCGTGTGTATGCAGGCAGATAGACACACAGAAAGACTGACTACTATTTACCTTCCTGGTTTTAACTGGTATTTAGTGGGCTGATTCAGAATGATAATAGGAGCTCAATGGGTTATCCAGAAAGGTGGTGGGGGTTGGGGGGGACAGAGAGAGAGAGGGAAAAGTACTGTAGAGGAGGGAGAATGAGTGTGAGGAAGCAAGAAAAGGCGAAATCTGATTCTGATTTCTGATTCTGATTCTGGTATGAGGAAGCAAGAAAAGGCGATGAGACCTCCTCTCCACCGTCTCCCATGGCGACAGAGTGGGTGGAAGGCCGTGGCTGTCCTTCAGGCCCTGTAAATCAGCAGTTCACAGCTGAGTCCTGCAGCGTAACCATTGCGCTGGTCATTGCACTCAATCTTAAACATCTAGCCTTTCCTGTATTTTTTTTTGTTGTTTTTTTTACTCTTATAACGTTCCTCCTGTTCCTCAGTCTTGTAGCACCCTATCCGAACCCCACCCTACAAGAATGCTCTCTGTCAAAAAACAAAACAAAAAATACATGTTTATATTCAGATCAAAAGGAGCGATACCGCCATGTCACCAGAGCTAAAAAGAACCAGAGAAGCTAGACCAGTAAAGGGGAAAAAAACTACATTTCCCACAGTTCTGTTCTCTGTCTATAGTAGCCATGGGAACAGGTAGGAACTGGGATTCACTGAGCATTGATTTTTGAAATTCTTACAAGGATGGTTTCATCAGCGAGGTTGGCAAGTGAAAGGGAGCAAAGTAAGGTATAGACAAAGTGGGAGGCAACAGATGAAAACAAGAGTGAATGTGCAAGGATATACATGGGCCTGTTTGTTGATTCCAGGTTGCCAATTCATACTTTCTGCGCTACTTTCTTCTTTAGGTCTGCGGAGAACGTGCCACTGCCTTTGGAGGAGGGACATAAGGCGGCATTATCGCTGAACACTCATGCGCTCTGTGTAATGAAGGGTCCTTGAGTTTGAGGGACACTGAATAACCTGCTTAGATATGAAAGCCAGGGTGATTAGTCTGCTCTTCGGGACTAATGGCAACAGCAGGTGTCCACAGGCCCTGTGTGCCACATCTATTCATTAGAGATATTAACACTAACCATTCGTGCACATACACACACATACAGAGAGAGAGAGAGCTCACTGCTCATTGGAACGATTCATTAACAACATTGCAGCTCCCCTTAAGCGCAATGACCATTGATTAGGTTTATACATAATGATGGTGGTGGAACTGCTGGTGTAATTATTACTACCCTGAGACTTTTGTTAACCAGGGTTTGGATTTTCTATACCGTCCCTGTACTTCAGGCATTGTATCTCAATACATCAATGATAGTCCTATATACTGTATTATTGTGTGTATGCAGCATTACAAGTGTAAGTGTAAGTCTTACATTACATACATTAAAGCAGAAAGAAATAAGTAATACAACATATAACATCAATCTGTTCTCATTACCGGGTGTCATTTTCAAAGATTCACAGGCCACAATGTCATGTCAACAAGTAATTACATTACTATGGAGACTTTAGTGACATATTTCCACTGCATGGTATGACTCAGCTCAACTCAACTCGCCTGGGACTGTTCTTTTTGGTCTGCCATTGGCAAAATTTGTGGATAGCACCTGGTACTTGGTACTTTATTTGTTGTGAGCTGAGTCAGTGGAGTGAAAAAGCTGTAAAATGCTAATATATCAGAGAGAATTGTCGCCCCACAAAACCACACCATGTTCAATTGACAAAGACAATATGTTCCTCTGTTTGGTTGTCAATGAAAGGATTGTTCCTGTGTGTTTGTGTCACGTTGAAGGTGATGTCATGGCAATTTTACCTTGTGCTGTTATGACGATTAGCTAAGAATCCTAAATGGGGGAGGTGGTCCCAGCTGCAATGGAAAACAAGTCGAGCTGAGCCAGTGGAAACACTGCATAAGGTTTGTATTTAACCCAGAAATAAAATATTAAAAAAATGACTTTTTTGATTGGGTCTCAATATGATGATTTGTTATTGTATACTCACTCTTTAAATACTTTATCCTCCATCTCACCACAACCAGTTGCCTTTAGCAATTGGCTGCGCTTGCAAAAGTCAGAGCACCTTGAGGTCAAAGTTCAGCAAATTTTACCTTGTATCCGAAAACTACCACATGCTTATCCCCAGAAGGAAAAAAAAAAACACACCACACCCACAATTATGGAAGAGGCCAACAAAAGCTGTATGTCATAATGTGAACATGTCTTGAGAAAATGTGTTCAATTGTTGTTGATCCTTCTTCAGATATCAGACGATGTAGTGGCAAGTAGCACTTAAAATACTTGAATTGTCCTTTGCAGTGACAGAAACAGAGTTAAGAGAAAGTCAAAACAAATGTTGGAGTGGATGTCATTAGTTTACTGTTAATGAACTCACATATGCAGCTAGGCATTCTAAAAAGTGAAGAGGTTCAGTGGACAAAATATTTCTAAAGGTTCTGTTGATGTAAGTGTAGTGCCACTTTACAAATATTATATAATTAATCTAAACAGAAATGCATTTCAAACCTGGGATCTGTCGTGTAATCCGTTAACAGCAGACTACAGTATTAAAAGGACGAGTTGCTGGTGTCTGAACAGGCTTTTCAAAATGGCGAATATAAAAGCAAAATAATATTTACCCATTTATTTTTAAACACATCTCCCCTCATCTTTATCAGAGAGACAGAGTGAGGATGGGTGAGGGGTTCGATGTCTGTCTCTGTTATAATCAGTCTGTTCCCGCAGAGAGAGCCTCACACCAAACAGAATGGGCAAGCACGACAGTGTTGAAATCTTTTTAATATTCCTTCACATGCATGCTATCAGCAGCCCCCTCAGTATTATCCCAACAGGCCGTCAAAGAGTAATATTAGTAATGCATCATGCTTTGCCCTCAATAAGGTTCAATCACCTCTCTGCTCATAGCAAGGGGAAAAATCTTAACAAAACATAAAATTTAGCTTTATCTGTGCAGCAAGCAACAAACAGCCATAACCTTTTAAAGAGAGGTCTGCACAAGCAGAATCCAGTAATCTGTTTGCTGCTCAGGCTTGAATGCCAACACGGTGTTGTCAGTCTTAAATTAAAAGTTGTTGGTGTCTGAGGCTGAGACTTCCACCACACAACACGAAATGCCAAGTCATTGAAGTAAACAGCAGCAACACCCAAGAATTTGGCATGAGTCAGAATATATTGATCAACAAAAGATAAAGTAGTACGCACACAAGAAAGCCCTGAATGTGGAACCAGGAATAGGCTAAAACATTATTAAAATAATAACAATCTTCGGTAATCAGAGAAAACCAGAACACTAGCCGAGTTTGGTCCCTCGGATTCTTGCAGTTTATAGAGATTAAATTCATAATAGCATCCCATGAATGAGCTCTTGCTTTTGACCTTGCATTGCCAAGGCTGACCATTGTGCTAACATTCATTTGGTACAAAGTTAATTAAAAATGAGTGCAATACAAGTCCTTAGAAACAAGGTGAATATCATCAAATATTGTAAGTGCATCCCTGCCAGACTAAAAGTACTCAGTACTACAATACTAACGCTCTTCACGAATGTATAAGTAAGTGGTAGCGTGGTGTTTCCAGGTGTAGTCTGAAAAGGTGAGCTTTCAACCTGGAGGACCCATATAAGTGAAGGACCACCAAACAACACTGTCACTGGAAGGCTACAAGTATAATTATAGGTTTAACTATACAATCAAAAAGCTGAGCAATCAATAGAAATTACATAACCCCCATTTGTTCCAGTTAAAACCCCTTCAATCAAATATGCTTACCGTCCTCTGGCTATCAGCCTGACAACCAGTTCAGCACTGCTGCCCCTGACTGCTCTCCACAGATGGAATGTCACTCCACTGTTGGGACAATAATGTGAATTGTTGAAAAGTTTAAGAAAAAAAATCCTTGTTAACGCCACTCAGAAGAGAATGGTGCAATGTAGCTGCAACCTTGTCTGTTTGTAGCAGTGTCTTACTGGAGTGCAGACTGTAACATATAGTGTATGCTTACAGCTTAACCAGAGAGCAACGTACAGACTGTGTATGTGTTGTACAGTAGATACAGTCAGTTACCTAACAATGCAGAGAAAAGAGCTTGTACTCTTACTTTCTTTTTCAGAAAACTACGAAGATAGATGAAATGAGTATGCTTGAAACACTTTGCATATGAACCTACAGTCGACAGTAACTGATAACATAGGTTACTCTGGGGTTTGATCCAAATACCTGACCCTGCCTAGAGGAGAGTCAGAGTGCTGAAAAATCACACACACACACATGCAGTCTGAAGCCCACAGACATACGCATGCATACACATGAAATGGGGTGGGAGTGAACAAATCTCAGCAGATTGCCCTTGGTAACTTACTGTTGGTAAATATTCATAAGGACAGGCTCATCTAGCTAGCAGGAAGATGTGTAAATGTGTGAGAAAAAGGGGAAAAGATAATGATTATGGGAGAGCGTGTTGGAGAAACAGAACAGATGCTAAGACGGAGAGGCTGAAGTGCGTAGGATAACAGTGGGAAACAAAGAAACATTGGTTTTACTTTTGGTTTAGCACTGAAATGCTTTGGTCTAAAAGATGCACATACTTTGTGATACAATGCGATAATTATGGTAGCTTATGTATAAACAAAACTTAACTACACTGCATTTTTATGGATTAGAGATACATGAACAAAACAATCAGAGAACAATACACGGCATAACTTCACTGACTTTCTAAGTTCTAAATTTGAAACATGTACAAGACCCACGTCTACAGTTTGCTCTGCTTCAGAAATTTGACTTGGATTATCAAACTATCATTTTTGTAGCAGTGGGAAAAACCACACAAAATCACCTGCAGCTGCCCACAGGCAAGATGAAGTCGAGATTTTCTGTTTGATTGGACAAACAAATGCTTCGTGAAATAATATAGCCCGTGGTGAATGTGTGTACTCAACACACACCGTACATATTCATGAGGCCATGTGTGCTTTTTCGCCAGATGAAGTGGTATTAATGATTTAGAACACATTTTCATTTCTTATTTCTTAATTCAAAGTCAGGATGTCTTTCCCTGAAGGCACACACTCGTCTTCAGCAGCTGGTTATAGATGCGCAGAGCAGATCAGCCCAGAAGACGAGCTATGGAAAAATCCTGGTGGGCAGAGCAGATCGTGTCCACTTTGAGTGCACTGCATAGACTATCCCCTGTGTAATCCTCTGCTTGACTTCCATGTGCTCTTTTGCAGGGGTGATAGGGCTTGGCCTTTGGAGAAAGACTCTACTTTACTGTTTCTGTAAGAAACAAGATGCTGACCTTCTGAAACTCCTGCTGTCAGGTTTCGGATATTCTACGTGTTGAATAGTGTTCCTCATTTTAAGTGAGGATGATTCTCACTTTCCTTCTGTATTGATCTCAAGAAATGTACACGCTGTACAGTATGCCTGCTACCCAATACAAAGATCTCCTCTGAGCTCAGTAATATCACTTACACTGATCGGTGGAGGATTAAGTTGTCACACGGTTGTAGAAATGTTAAAAACACGAGCATTCTAAGTTTTCTATCAGCAATGTTCTTAACACTGCTGAATATTTAAAATGAGACTTTAATGAATTACATTTTGCTTTGTCAACATGTGCTTTAACAGGCTTTTCAAACACAAGACAAGCCAAATGGATCATCCCTCTGCTTCTGTATCAGATTTCAACTTTGGCCTTCTTGGAAAAAAATAATAATCATGACATCTATCTCTCCTTTAGCTAAAAATAAGTCTGTTTCTAAGAGGTGCTGGCCGGCTTAATAGACTAATTAACTCAAATCCCAGGAGGACTGTAACAGCCAATTGAAATTAAAAAACAGCTCACACAACACACTTTGCATTAGAGCCAGTGACTTAGTATTTTTGTTGGTGTATAATAGTCTGCACGAATATCCCTTTTTTAATCTCTCTCTTTTACTCGCAAATACATGTACAAACATGCAAATCTCTGTCACACACATACTCCCCCAACGCAATGATTTTTCACTTTTCACGCCCTTTTCCCCTTCCCTTTTGAGACAGTAATCCCCAGCTGCAGCACTAATAGCATTAGCAGAGCATATCCAATCCCCTTAGTACCCCGACAGGGAGCACAGAGCTCAGATCTACACTGAGACAGACAGTCTGGGGGACTACACTACCCATACTGCCTTAGGAAACTCATGCATGTTACTCAGCTCATTATGAACTAAAGCAAACTAAAACAGGGATTAAATAAAGAGCAGAAAGGCGTACAGTATATTATCGATGTAATCACAGAGACACTAGAGTTACAGCAGTGTGCTTTTTGGTGGGTGGCTCGTCGCGAGTTCAGTGAGAAACGACTGAAAAAGGCAGGATTAGGAGGGTTATCTCGAGGACGAGGTAAACGCAAAATATTGTTTAGCCTACTTTATCAGTCAAAGTGTGCGACAGGGAGAGATTTGTGGAGAAAATGTAAGTTCACAAATACTGGTACAGATAACACGAGTGAAGGCTGTCTCTGTGGAGGCATACACGGTATCAACCAGGTACAATAACAGAAACATATCAGAAAATTACCCTATAGCTAACAGCCAGTTATTGATAGGCCTACAGTGTTGGACCAAAGCTAATTAGTGTTACATAATTGCTCATTTAATGTGCATGTTCTAGTGTTAGAGATGTAATAAACTCGATATCTTTGCTGTAATTCAGATACTGTATTCTTTTTTTCATTTGGCCTATTTGTGACTTGTAGTAGGCGTGTGCTGTCACTACTTCACCAGCCAACTACATGCAAACAACTCAGCAACACTGTCTGATTAACTGGAAGAATATGAATTATGTTCCTTCCTTATTTGATTCCTTGTTCGCTTATTCGCAACTGTAAGAATGATGATATCTATATATCTGTGATTTCTGACAATCTCCGTGTGCCGCTGAGTGTCCGCATATGTATGCTTGACCGAGCAAATTATGAAAAATTATGAAAAACATATTCACAAACAATCAGAGCGCGTTTGTGTGTTTTGGTCGAGTAAACAACCTGAAACAATGTTAACATAATATTTCAGATTGGAATTCACAGCGGCATCCTGGTGTGTTTGGAATGTGCTGCGTTGTTCTTGAATTATTCATTTACACACAGAGCAGACAAACATTTGTATGTAAATGTGTTTATGTGTGCAAGCATGCGTGTTGTATGTTTGAGCAAAGCTAAAGAGAAAACATAGATAGATAGATAGATAGATAGATAGATAGATAGATAGATAGATAGATAGATAGATAGATAGATAGATAGATAGATAGATAGATAGATAGATAGATAGATAGATAGATAGATAGATAGAGAAGGACACAAGAACATAAGGGTATCTGTGCAGTCCAATGGTCCATTAGTCCAACAGTACAAACAAACCTTGCTCCAAAACACAGCCTTCTAAGGCAGAGCAACATCAAGCCAACCAGTGGAGGACTACTTGTCTTCCTTCGTCCCAGCCTCTGTTAGCCAGACCTGCCAACCAAAACGCTTCTTGACTCCATTTCCATCTCTCGTTACCCATTGCTCACAGAGAGTCAATGACTTGAAAACAGACTGCAGTCTGCCACGACTTAACTCAGCTTAAAAGTACCCTTTTCTCTGTGTTTGTGTATGTGAGAGGGAGAGAAGATGGTGTAGACACATGGAAGGAAGGAGGAAGCGACAAAGGAAGAAGAAAAAGAAGAAGAAGAAGAAGAAAAAAAACAAAAAACAGAAGCTGTTGTGTGTCAGGCCTATGAATGAGCTGTAACCTAATGAGTCTAGATGAAAGCTGACTGTCTGAGCTAACTCAATTCTTTGCTCTGCTAGTCACAGTTCTTAGCTTAATGATGTTTGCTCCAGACTACTGATGCCACAGCCAATGCTGGATTGCCTTTTTTTGGTCATATGTTTTTCCTGTGCACGACAAACCTCTTTGCCGCTTGCATGTGTAAAATGTTGAACTTGGCTCGGCCCACAGAGAGGCTGACATCACCCACACTGTGCAGCAGACATCCGTTTAAGACCTGTTTACAGTGCTTAAACCACCGGCATGCCTCTATCCCCTGCTCGTATAAACACAGAACGTAGCTGACCATGTGCGCACTCGTATGTGTTTACACAGAACAGATAAAGAAATATAACCAGAGCAGGAGGTAAGGCTGCAATCTGTGGAGTTGTGGTCAAATACAGAACAGGAATGAAGCAACACGAGGGCGGGGATGTTGCTGGGAGGTCTTTGTAGAGGGTTTCAGAGAGGGGAAAGGTGTAGCGTGTACGCAGAGGTGAGGAGGAGGCATGATTCTTGCTCAGGAATGCTGTGAAGCTGTTTGTAGAGTCAGCAGGCAAATGAAAAAGCTTAGGCGTTGGAGCTCTGCCAAAGCAGTGATGGGAAAAAAAAGGAAGAAAAGGAAGAAAACGGGGGAATGGGAATAAAAGAAAAGAATGGGATCCATAAAGAGAAATCTCAGGCGTGTTGTCCATTGAGGGGAGTTTTACACTCACCATAAGAATGCAGTCTCAAGTTAATGGAATCAGGGAAGCTCTCTTTAGAATCATATCAAAGCCCTTCCTGCCCCGCTGCACCATTTCTACTATTTCCATCTCCACTGCAGAATGCATTCATCCTCTTTGTTTCTTGCAGCATATCATAAGCACATCTGTTTCACACATCACTGTGGGTACTGAGCACATTTCTATACCCATCTATCTGAGCCAGGTGTGTGTATGTGTGTGAGTGTGTGTCCATCTACAGAGGCAAAGTGAAAGAACAGAAACAGGCCAATAACACTGTGATTATCGCCGATCTTATTATCAACAGGGTCTTCCAGAGAGTGAAAATTGGAAAATAAAGATCAATTCATGGTTGATATTTAAAGCTTTAAAGATTTATTTTTTTTTTATACAAACACGCCTCTGGAAATGTGGGTCGTTCTCTAGCCAGGCATATATGGAGCAGATGTCACAGAGGTTAATTCAGGAGTCAGGAAGGAGGTGTTATGTAATCATGACGGTGGCGTGAGGATGTTGATAGCAAAAAGCTACTGGGACAGTTGTGAAAGAAATCCATGTGTAAAGTAAGAGGGAGCAGAGGGAGTAACTGGTGCAATAACTACTGTTTAGCAGTAGAGACAACACATACTGATTCTGTTAACTTTAGCACTACGTACGAAGCTGTATATTATTACAGGCCATAAAACAAATACCATACTAAATTCGGACCTGATGATGGTGCTAGAGGGAAAGTTAAGGGATCACCTAACTTATAATTCAATTTATCTTGAGGGGACCATGAATGTCTGAACCAAACACCATGCCAATCCATTCAATATTTTCAATATTTTTCGCTAAAAGCCAAAAATGTAAACTTTCCTGTGGCAGTAGAGAAAAAGTCAGGGGATCACCAAATCAGTAGGATTCATCATCTGCACACCATGAATCATCATCTGGTAATTTTTGAGGTCTGAAATACCTGAGATGTGGAAATACAAGACTTTAAAGCACAAGTAATACATTGGTGATACTTTTATGAAAAGACACGATTTGAATTACAAAAGAAAACATTGGAATCGTGGCACAGAGAGAGTAGAAAATCTGTGCAGGTTCATTTTGGATTTATCTCCATCTGAGCAAAAATCCAATTTAGATCAGACCCTCCTTGACCACATACCCTTGCAGACTCCCCTTCACGGCGCAACATTACTCAAGGACAGTGAGTCAGCCAGTCAATATGAGCCTAATCTAATCCATGGTGCTGAAACCTGAGCCGCCATGAGGCAAGCAGAGAGCTGTGATGTCACAGGGCGAGACCTCCACCCCGTCTACCTGCTGAGAGAAGCGATGAGAGAGGGAGCAGGGAATGCAAACGGGAGATGGGAGAAGGGAGAGACTGCTTCTCTTTTTTTTTTTTTTTTCCATGTCTGTGCGCGGCAGAGCACGAAGTCGAGACATTAGTATCATGCCACTCATAATCGCCACCTGGGGAGGAGTGAAGGGAAGAAGAGGGGAGAGCGACTGACCAATGAGGAAGAAGGGAGACAGCAGAGAGAGAGAAAAGAAGATGAGGAAACATTGGGTCAGGTGCTTGGACAGACATGAAGCCTAACAGACCCACAAGCATATATGTGCATATACTATAAACTGTATTTGTCCTCTCACTGTATTTTTCTTACAGATCTCTCCATATGGGAAAACAAACAGGATAATCCTTCTCGACCACAGAACAAACATTTAAATTCTTCGTGGCTCTGTTTCTCTGGTCGTGTGAACACCTCCAAAAATGATCTCTCCTTATTTCCTCTCTTTATTTGCTTAAAACCAAGCAGACTGAGACGGATTCCTGTGGGTGTGTTATTTAGGAGAAATGTTGACCACTTTGGCAATGACTGGCAAAGTGAGTCCTGTCCTTTGGTGCCAACACATACAAGCCAGGAAGTGAAAGACCCCACAGAGAAAACACATCTTTCTCCACCTCGGACACTGGGACACTGATACAGAGAAATATTTAGAATTTGAGCTGCCAGGGGTTATTTTGATTTGTTTTTGTCAACTCAGCTAACTTGTGTCAAATCTCTGTCCTCCATCTTACTTTTCATCTTGACAAATATACAGCGAAAAAAAACATCCAAATTATGTCACTGCTCAAAGCAATGTTTTCCTCCCAGTGCCCATTGCGAAGCCTCTTTTCTTGAGTGTGGAGACAGATTTCTGTGACGTCCTCCGTGGTGCTATGAGATTTCCCAGTCCCCTGACACCGTGTGACACCAATTAGGAGGCTGCGAATATGACAAGCCATTGGTCCAAACGCTGTAACTGACAAAAAAAAAAACCTCTCCCGCTGTGCTTTCTTTGTGTCTGATATTATAGTGAGAAGTGAGGGAGCAAAACGAAGACAAGTCAAGAGAATTACAATGATGAGGGAAAAAAAAGGGGGGGGAGGGATCCTCACAGGAAGGGGGAAAAGGGTGAGAAAAAAAAAGTGAAAGAGGGTAAATTGAATTGAAGCTGAAAGGGAGTAAAGAACGGCTGATGCCAGTGTTGCAATGGGAGGATTTCTGTCGTCAGCCCACACTTGACTGTCAGCTGACAGAGCTGCCGATTCAGGCCTCTCAGAAGAGGAGTGACAAGAGAGCTGATGTGCTGTTAGACTGCTTGGAAATGTGAGAAATAAAGAATACTTCCCCCCTTGCTGTTTAGAGCGTTGTACAGTACAGTATTTTACAATCACCACAGAGGCTTACAAGACGCTCATTGTCTCTGTTAACCTTGCTAAACCATTACAATGTGTTTTACATAATATAACCTGTTTCACAGCTCCCAGGTTCCCCCACAGCAGTGGTATGATGTCATCAAGTCAAGACACAGAACAGGAGGGCCATTATTTTGTGCGCCGTGCGGTAATGTTCACATCTGTAAAACCTGGTGATGCCAGTAATGAAACAAGAGAAGACTTTGAAAAGGCCCTGAGGTGTGTGAGCGCATGTATGTGTGTGTGTGTGTGTGTGTGTGTGTTTGTGTGTGCGCTTGGAAAACAACCCCTGTAAAAAGAAAATGTGCAACTGCCACCTGCTGAAATGAATGATAGTGATTTACATGGATCGAGTAAGACAAGGATGCAACAGGAAAATCACACAGATGTTGCTGTTCGGCACATGGGTGTGTGTGTGTGCGTGTGTGTGTGTGTGTGTGTTATACAGCTGTCCGTTTAATGCGGGAAACAAGTTTCACATAGCTTGTGAAAAATCCACAATGGCTCACTCGAGCTACCGTTTAGGAAAATTAAAAGCAGACAGCTGCTTACTGCATTTTTGAATATATTAAAAAGTATGCAAACACTAACCATGCGTTATCTTAAAACTGCTTTGGGCCATGAACACAGCAGCAGGGCAACATTAAGATTTTGCATAAGCTTCACACATAAATGTAAAGCACGTGGACAGAGTCACAGCTTGACATTAGTTGTACTTGACTGATCCTGAGAGCTGGCTATCAGAGGCTGAAGTGAAAACATGGCAGGGTCAGATATTAGCCCCTGCTGAGGCCAGGAAGTCTTAGCTCTGCAGACGTGTCCAGTGACTAGCGTAGCGATTAGCTGACCTGACGCTGGTTTTGAATTTATACGTCCCAGTAGACACCAGAGGCAATCATATCAGTAACGCTGAGAAAGCCTGACACAGCATACAGCGCCAGCGTGTGTAAAACAAGCCTCTGGAGCTGCCGTGACTGAAAATGAAATAGATCCACAGTGAGGCAAAGAATACAAAAAAGATATGCACGATGCACAGGGTTCAAACTGGAGGAAGTGGCAGGTGGCAGACCACTTACAGGATTTAACATTGTAGAACATGGGGGGTCCTGGCTATTTAATTACATTTCTGTCAGAATGAGTGCCCTGGCATGACTTGAACCTTGTAGGCTGACTTATCACCTTGTCATATTTCATCAAGCCTTCGAAGTAGATTTTTCTTCCCCAAAAAGGTAAAAATAAGCACTACAAGTGCATTGAAGTACAAATTTGTCATGCTCAACTGCAGGCAAACACAGTCAAGCATATAAATAAATAAATATTAATCTCTTTCATAAGGATTGAGCCACAAATAATCAGAAATGCTGTGCTGATACTGCTCTACTTGTAGAGGGATTTTTAACAAAGAAATATACAAAAAAAAAATCTTTATACTTAATGCTGAAGTGTGACAATGGGTTCCCTTGTTAGGGCTGAGTTTTATTTTCTTTCTGTTGTAGTTGGGAAGAAGAGGAATGGGAACTTAATTTGACAATGTCTCTGACATAGATAAAACAGCATGAGCCTAAGTGGTTCTCTTACTGAAGTGAAACTGTAAATTGGCCAAAAAGCTGTATATTTTCACAGCTAATGATCACTGGGACCAAGTGACCGTGAATATATGAAATAAGAAAGAACACGGGGGGGGGGTCTTATACAAGTTTGCATAACAGGCCCAGGCTGTGACCCCAACAAAGGGACAAGAACAGGTGAAACATGAGCATGTCAGTTTGACTACTGCTCAAACAAACAGTGGATGAATTATTGAAACACCCTCTGTCTCAAGCCGATGAGAATACTGAAATTTGGAAGACAATGAAGGAGACAGGACTGAAGAAGAACCAGGAACTGAAAAGAGTAAAGGAGATAGGTCATGCAGAGAGTACCGAGGGTGCAAAGAGCTCGAGGACTTTATGCTGTACTTCAAACTTTTGGACGTAACTGAACAACCTAAGCGTTATTTCTCTTTCTCTGCTTCCTTCTCATGTGATACACACTACAACACTCATCAGCGCGACATCCGGTTTTTGATCCAATTAACTCACTGTCAAATGCTAACCATGTTGATAATTAGTGCAGAGTTGTGGTGATAAAGCTCTAAGTGTGTCACCTTCCAGAACTGGGACAGTTTAAGCTACAGGGGCTAATGGGAACACTCAGTCACAATGGACCAGCATGAGACACACAACTCACTCACACCTCAGTCACATGTGTTAACACGACAGTCTACTTAAAATAGTACCCATTCATATTCATATTTTATCAGCAGATTTTTAAGTTTTTTGGTGTTTCTTTTAGGTCACTCTGTTGTTTTTTCTCTCTCTCTTTCTGTTTGTGTGTGTCGGTACGTGTGTGCGCGCGCATGTGTGTGTGTGTGTGTGTGTGTGTGTGTGTGTGTGTGTGTGTGTGTGCGTCAGGGTACATTGAGGACAAATTGCCCATCTAAGGCAAAATGAGCGAAGTGAAACTAGCAGATACAGTCCATCACCTTTTCATTTCTTCATTTCACACACAGACATGCCAACATGTGCACACACACACACACACACACACACACATGCACAACCACAAGTTAATAGGGCACTGTGACATAGTGATTGACACAGCTAACTGATCTATTTCTCTTCGGTCTAACTGTTCCTCATTCTCTGTCCTTCATTTCTATTTAACTGATAATATATATATATATGATATAATATATAATAATTAGGACCTGATCTCATGTTATGTTCCCAGTTAACTATTAAACAGTATATACTGTGCACTATTTAAGTTAAAATTTAAAGTTGAATTTTGAAATTTTGTTGTTGTTGCTGCATGATTCCATCAGTGTAATTTTCCACAGATATAATGCTGCACACTTGTAGAGTTTTAACCAATTATGTGAGCTTTGGGATAATACTGCCCTCTGCTGGATGAAATGTGTATCACATGATGTCTGTTAGGGCTTTTACATCTGCTGAAATAAATGCTATATATAATTTATATGCAGTTTGAACACAGTTGGGGTCTCACTTGTATACAGAATTAAATTTGTATTGTGTTTGTCCTTTAGTTTTTTGTAGCAGACAAACACACATAGACTCCGATGACATCCTATAGTAAGTACTTTTATGGACTCCTTTTATACCCCGCACACAACTCCACAAACATGTGCACATACAGGTGGGCAGGAGACTGCTATGTTTTTCAGTAACTGCGTTAAAATTTAAGTTAAATGGCACACTCGGGCTCTAGTTTAGTGCAGTGGATGCCAACCTGGTTGCCAGGACTGCTGCAAGGGGTCACAAGAGAGATATGAGTGGCCACGAGAGAAAAACAGAAAAACATTCCAGCTACACAAATGTGTGTTTGTGTCTTCAGGTTTTTCCTCTAGTCTTTGTTTTTCTGGCCAATTTTACTTTTACAGGACAAAAAATATTCAAATTAAACACTGAAGGCACTAGTGGTTGTACTGGGCGTAGGTAATCACATCACTACATTTTAAGGCGTCACAGTGGTTTAGTGAACAATGTACTGTATTGTGGTCGTAGCTTGTACTTCTTAAGAATGGCTCACACACGTACACACATGCCTTATGGCCCTTTTAATCCAGCTGCTGAAGTCACGCCCTATTTCTCTGAAATAGGAGGAATATGGCACCAGTAAGTGTTAGAGGCGATGATATATTGGCCAGTATCCAGACAACCTCTGCAGGGCTAGAAATTATTGAAGGTCATACTGTAGGAAGTCTATAAAAAATATATGAAAAAAACATGTTACTGGGAGTCCTTCCAGTCCCTGGTTCTCACTGTGTTTTTCTACTCCAACATGAATACTGCTTTACTGTAAGTCACTATTGATCATTTTCCAAATGCTGTAAAAGTGCATACAGTATTTACTAACATTTGACCTGTAATCCTAAAAAAAGATGAGTACTTCCACTTTAAGGCCAAACATATAGTTCACAGGCCGGTCAATTTGAACTGGCTGAGAAAACTCCAGACACGTTGTTTGTTGTGGTCTGCCACCAGAGGGCACTCTCATTATATAAAATGGCAAATAAAAACACTTTTATTATACTATATTAAAAAATATTAAATGATTATAGGATGTACGATTAGATTATTTGTTATGATGATGAATTATGAATTCTATAAACTAAACAATGCTATTACATGAGATACCCCAAGTCAGTATTAAAAATAAAGCCCATGTCATTGCCCCATTGTTGGCCTCAATGAGAACAAACCTGAGCACCACTAAAGCACAGGAATGCTGAAATATTACTCTTGATCCCATCGTAATATAACCAAATAAACAACTGTCAATCCCAAACGGGGTTTCTTCAGGACATGTCCACTTTATTATACCTAGCTTACTTTCTCAGCAGGGTAAGATAGAAAAAAAAAAAATCTACCCTGACTTTGTCTCACATGTCTCTCAGCAGTAGATCATGTGCTTTCTAAAGGCGGACCAACATTGTAAGCTTTGTTGCCAAAATATACTGTAGGCTCCCTATCAGATCAACGTCATCAAGATCAGGGTGTTATTCAACCAGTGGAAGGACGCTTGACACTATATTAATAACTCAAAAGTCAACACTGTGGTATTGTCACCCGCACTGATTATCTCCACGTTATAAAAGATCATCAAATTATAAACAGTGACATTTTAATGCATTTTTTCCCTCGTGGTTGTTATAATTGCTCTAAGGCTCTTTTTTTTCTGATGTAGAGAGAGCACTTTCACATTCCTCAGATGTTTTTAATCACCATGTGAAACCACCATGTTCAATTTCATGCATATTAGAAGTAATGATGCCTACTGTATGTACACAAACAATCAAACCAGCGGTGAGGTCTGGACTACATTACTCCAACACTGTTGCGAGGTGAGTGAGTAGTGTGAGATTAGTTACGAAAGCTACATCTCCAAGTTATTAAGACATAGCAGATTCCTGTAATAAGCCGGTAAATCTCTGAAAATCATACAATTAGTATAAAATGGTGTGTGCGTTGAATCACTTTTTCATATGTGACAGCTGTAAAAAGAGTTTACTGTAAAAGAGTACACAACATGCATTGCTGAGCAGGGAACGTATTACACATGTCAGGCTAATGTCCAAACTTTCTTGAAAAAAATCAAAATATTGAAATATCTAGTTTGTGTATGAAAAGTTTTTGTTGTTTGTTTTAAGATATGGGCCTAGCTCCATTTATGCTGCACATTTGAATTCTGTTCTGTGCATTTGAATGATATCATAATGTGCTGCTCAACTTATTCAGTTTGTAAGTATGCAAACTTTACTCACTGCAGTCACATGGTCATGCTGTATCTCTTTAGGAACCTTTTCCGATATGCCTCACAAGAAGTGTCTGCTGATGGCAAAAAAATCTAATTTTTTCACAGTCATGTGTGAATAAGAACGGGGATCAATATATCATCTATTTCCCACCTCAAGGCCTAGTAACATTTCAGGGGACATGCCTGAATGGCTTTTGTTGTTTTGCAACGCATTGCAGGGACAAAGGTAAAAGGTTACATACGTCTGACAAAAGATGCTTTCACATGGAGCAACCAAACCAATCACAAGTCTCCACTGATGTTGCCTTTATGGTTGCCTTCCTTGCTTTTGCAGGTGATTTGATAAACAAGCACCCAAAAGATCTTTGGTTTGCAAAAAAGCTCAGTTTTTGTCTGTAAACTGGACAGATTCAGAAATAGGCTCCACTCAGTCTGCACAAAGGCTCAAATTGACAGGCAGCTATCTGGAATAGTTGGAGTGGCTGCAGTGTGTCTCTTTACACACAGCTATCTGCTTCCTACGACTGTCCTCTGCCCATCTATTCCAGCATTGCTATGGCTTGTGTGAAAGGCTCAAGAATTTTTTGTTCCTGAATGAAGCTGGATGTATAAAGTGGAAAAAGTCTGCAGAAACCACTCCACTTACTATAAAAATGAATTTACTTATCTTATAATACACCCATGACCTGTATATAACTTTTTATGTGCAGCATCTAACAACATTCTCAGTTATTGTCCAACCAACTTATGGGTTTGGAGGAAATTTCATCATCTAGGCCTAGTAATAATGGTAGTGGGTATATAGTATATGGTATATGATTAGACGCTCGTTTTGTTTTGAGACATTGGAGTGGCTAGAATATTCATGTGGAGATTATATGGTAAAATAAATCCAGAGGCTTCCTTTGTTCTTCCAATCTCCATCTAGAAGTTCATGTCTTTTCTTTTTTTATATACAATCTGGGCTCGGCCTAGTCCAGTTAACAGTCTAGCCAATGCCGTCTAGTTCTTTCTTGACAGGACTTGCTTGAATGAATCCAAATTTACTCTCTAACCAGAAGAGGTTAACTGGAATGATGGGCTTTTACCTAGTTACCTAGTTTACCTAGTACATCAGTCAGTGATTCTTAAACTATATGACATGTAATATGATTTTTTTTTTTTTCCACTGAAATTAATCAGTAGTACAAAAGATAATGAAGAAAATGTACTGATCTGAAACCAATTTATTTTTATTCATTTATTTTAGGAAAAAACTGTTAAAGACCAAGCGAGGAAATAAATGTATGAGTTAGCAGACCAAAATAAAAACGAGAACTCTGAAGCATGTATGAAAGACACCAGGTCAGATACGGAGAAAAACATGGCCAAAAATAAAGTTCAAGAACTTTATTAAGTTCTTGAACTTAATAAATTAATAAAGTTCAAGAACTTTATTTTTGAGACTGATAAATGTCCAAATAGGCACAAAAACAGAAGGTATTGAAACCATTAGTCATATCTCAGAATTGAGTATTATGTTCTATTTGTGCATTTTGCCGGATCTGAAACTAATCTGATGTTTATTTTAACACATTAAGACAAGTTACAGATCAAGAGAGGTATTTGCTGACTGATAAAAAACAGAAGTGGCTTTGAAAGTCCCTTCCTCACTTGATTTGTGACATATCTAATGATAATCATCTCTTCACGGCGTATGTCCTAATAGGGCAAAAAGAAAGAGTGTATAAATTGTTAAGTTTAGAGACAGCTGAAGAGTGACAGGAATGTGGGGAGAGAGAGATGGGGAATGACATGTAGCAAAGGGCTGCAGGTTGGATTCAAACCCTTGGCCGCTGTGGCAAGGACTGAGCCTTTGTGCATGGGGCGGCTGCTCTACCAACTGAGCTAAACAACACCCCTGTTTTTAATTTTTGAAGATCAGCCATATTCTTCATCTGTTGGGATATTGTAAGTACAACTTTAGAATACAGTTTAGGGGGAACTTGGTAATTTCACATTTTACCTACATATTGCTGCACATAAATATGCTGTAAACTGTGTACTGTATACTGCTGTAAAGTAATGTATCTATGCCGAGTGAAGAGAAGGTATTGAAACCGTTAGTCATAACTCAGAATTAAGTTTTATGTTCTATTTGTGCATTTTGCCGGATCTGAAACTAATCTAATGTTTATTTTAACACATTAACCCTCTGATGCCCCTTTAAAATCCTAACGTTATAGGGTTAGGGTTAGCTATAAAAATCTTATAAATTATTTTTTACATTTTTTTAAATGAGCATCAGTCCTAATCATACATATCAAATATTAATGGGTTTTTTTGTTTTTTTTTTAACCCTTAAATTGCCAAGTTTTTGTCATGATCCACGTCCATTTTTTGGAAACACAAAAAATGATTTATTTTCAATATACTTCATGCAAACTGGATTATTTATGGTTTGATTATTGCATCTTGGTGTATGTGAAAGATTAGTAGCAATATGTATTTATATGCATTATTTTTTTAAATATATTTTTTATATTTCATAAAATCTTCACTCATCTACACTTAAAAGCCCCAGGCCTCAAATGAAGTGGAGAAATGAGAATTTAAATGTTTTATACTTTGTATTTGAGCAGGAATAGAATATAAAATAGTGTTTTGAATGGGTTTCAATGTGCACATTTATGTGCAAAGGAGTAACAACAGGTCTATTTTAGTCCACGTTGTTTACAATAGGCTAAAAATAAAAAATACATTTATTAAATTAATTAAAATGTGAGAACACTCAAAAATGCACAACCTTGCATAGATCATCAAAAATATGCATGAAAAAAATTATAAAATATGCTAGAAAGTAAAAGCCAAATACACAAAAATGTGCAAAGGAGCATCAAAGCATCAAAGGGTTTTAAGAGAAGTTGCAGATCAAGAGAGGAAATTTGCTGACTAATAAAAAACAGAAGTGGCTTTGAAAAAGTCCCTTCCTCACTTGAACTGCGACATATCTAATGATCATCATCTCTTCACAACGTATGTCCTAATAGGATAAAAAGAAAGAGCGTATAAATTGTTAAGTTTAGGGGAGGTAGTTAGACTCAAAATCAGTACTGTAGGGGACACTGCATGCTGAAAAATAAGACTTTCTTTAATTTTTACAATTGTATGCATTTCCCCATGAACTTGGTAATTTGTTTTTTCCGCATTTCACATTTTACCTACATGTTGCTGTACATAAATATGCTGTAAACTGTGTATTCTATCTATACTGTTGTAAAGCAATGTGTCTATGCAAAGTGCATAAGGCTTTAAGATCTAAAAAATCAACATTTTCCTCACATCGCGATAAGTTTGTATTTAAGAAGGTGTTTTTGGAATAGCCAGTGCAGATACTGACAAGGTGGAAGAAAAGGAAGCTTTATGAAGACAGCAGTTCATTCTGCACCAGCCTATTCTTTTTAAAATCCTGTACAATAACTATCGACTAATTTGCCTGTTGATTTATTACTTAATTTATGTATTATGGATCTTGTCCAGTCTTAAAATACTAGTCTTTGATATGATATATAAGCTTTGGGGGAGACATTTAAATTAATGTGTCTACTTTTTGGTCTTGCTAGTTTTCAGACTCGATTTTCTAACATTTGCACAGAGGCAGAGGCAACAGTTTGCAACAGTTTTGTCAGTGCAGTTGCAATTTAGCAATTTAAATCTGGTTGGGAAGTTAAAATATTTTTCAAATCTTTAACTTAAGTCTGGGCTTTTTTTGTTGTTGTTTTTTTTCAACAGTTAACACAAGCTAGTCGTATCCTCTTAAACACTATATGAGGGCTGGCCAGAGCTTCTGACCTTTTAGATAGATAACAACAGTTATAAAGTAACCTATTAAGTCTACTGGGAGGCTGTGTTTGGTTTGTATCATCTGTACATATTCTACATGCAAATGACTCTTAAAGTGCCTGAGTGTTCTAGCCAAACAAGGAATGGCTATTGATGTAGGATGTCACATTAGAGGCATCACTACCCTCAGAACTCAGTGTTTACTGTTTCCACTGTACAGATAGTGACTGCACCTGTTCATGGTCACACTCTCTATTCGCATTACCAACAGCTCCTAGACAAGAACAACACCATGGTAAGTCTTATCCTGACACATACAATATTGATCTTGTTCTTAATGTGCAAAGCTCTAGGACCTAAAACTAGTTTCTACTGAATCTGTTATTAAAAATGTCTTCAAGTTCTTAAAGTTATAATTCATAAGACTGTTTCTTTTATTACTCACCTGTTCCTTTCTTCTCTCCACATTTCCTGCCTACTTCCCTCCCTTCCTTTTCCTTCTCTTCTCTATTTTCTCCTCTCTTGTTGTCTTTTCTTTTCTACTTCTCTCTTCTTAGACTCTCAATTGTACAAAGATAGATGACGTGCTGGAGAAGTACTACCTGGCACCATCTTATGCCATCGAGTTCTGTATTGGTTTCCTTGGCAACCTTTTGGTTGTACTTGGCTACATATTTTGTTTGCCAGAGTGGCAGAGCTGCAATATTTACATCTTCAGCCTGGCACTGTCCGATCTTATTTTCCTCTGCACGCTGCCACGTCTCTCGTACCTCTATGCAAATGGCCAAACAGAGACCACGCCCTATGCTTGTGTTATCAACCGCTATATCCTGCATGTCAATCTTTACTCTTCCATCCTCTTCATGGTACTGCTTAGCATGGACCGCTTTCTGCTCATAAAACATCCAACACGGAACAACTACCTGCTGAGGCCACGAACAGCCATGATCATGACAGGGCTGAGCTGGCTAGCAGTCAATGTGGAAGTTGCTCCAATGATATCACTGATGGTCCAGGACCTGAAGCATGGAAACTGGACATGGTGCAAGGATTTTGCCAGCCTAAAAGGAGACATTGATACATTTGGCTACAGCCTGGGGCTAACCTTGACTGGTTACATTCTTCCTTTGCTTGGACTTTGTGGTTTCTCCCACCAAATTGCACATCTGCTCCGAGTGCAGGAAAGGGCTCTACAGCGCAAGACAACATCATTCAAGCGGCCTCTAAAGGTGGTTGTATCATTCACAGCCATGTTTCTGGTTCTCTACACTCCCTACCATGTGCTGAGAAATGTCAGAATAGCATCTCTGCAGCCCTGGGCAGGGATGCAGATGTGTACGAGGATGTACATAGAGGGCATGTACATTATAACCCGACCAGTGGCCTTCTTTCACAGTGTTATCAACCCTGTC
This sequence comes from Argyrosomus regius, assembly GCA_946959425.1. Lineage (NCBI taxonomy): Eukaryota > Metazoa > Chordata > Actinopteri > Sciaenidae > Argyrosomus > Argyrosomus regius. The sequence goes on from OX336889.1 coordinate 11,160,868, forward strand.
TTCTACTTCCTCATGGGTGACAAGTTCAGAACGCTCCTATTTACTAAGCTCAGAAAGCTGGTCAGAAAGAAAGAGCTACAAAGAGAACCAGCCTGACAAAATTCAACAAAATATCCCATACTGTATGCCCAAAAAGAGATGGTATATATGCATATGTGAGTCCGCTCTATCTTTACATTTTGTGTTTAAAACTTTATTGAAAGTTGAAAGTATGATTTTTTTATGTATATATTTCTGTGGTGTTTTTATTGTTTATCATTGTCATTAACATTAACATTGTCAAACTGTATTCATAATGTGGATAGTTTGGTGTCATGACCATTTCCACACACATTACATGATAAATTGATAAATACATGATAGGAAATCCTTTAAGTGGAACTGAGGCAAAGTTACGTGTTATGCTGACAAAGCTAAACAATGTAAAATAACTTGATACATTTGAATGCCAGAACCTGTTGCTATATTTATATTCATTCTCTGTTTAAGCAGACATATATATGTGCAGATAGCTTGCTGTTTGTATTTGTAGCTATCTATACTTATGCAAAAAGATTACTATTATTTTTGTAATATTTATCCATTAAAGTCAATATTGTATTGTATCACCTTTTAATATAATAAAATAAAAAATCTAATAATATTGCCTGCTACATATATTACTATTGGAAGGTTACGGATGTGTGAGAAAAACACACAAAGATTTTGAAATTGAGCAACGTCTCAAGATAAAATCTGACCAAACACATTTGTCACATCATCATTAAAGTGACAGGGCTGCAAAAACGAATCGATAAAATCAATAAAATTCGATCATTAAAAGAGTTGGCAATGAATTTCATTATCGATTATGGGGTCTTGTGGGGGAGGGACAACAGAGAGAGAGAGCTCTGTCCGTAAAAACAGAGTGCAGGGGGGCAGGGAGCACACAGAGAAGAGTGACAGAGGGCCCACAGTGACTGCAAAGTGACAGAATAACTTCAGAAATACTATTTCTATTGAATGACAGGTTCCCCTCAACTTTCTGGAGGGTCTTTGCTAAGTGGCATGCTTGAGGAAAATAAGGCAAAAACGTATGGGACCTTTTGTATTGAAAGGGCATTATTTCATTGTTCTTCACATATTTGGTTGAAAAGCTATGTATGTCAGGCAAAGGGATTGAAAAATAATATTTTCATTCAAAAACTCTTCACTAGTACTGTTTGAGGTGTGATTTTGAGTAAAAAAATGACAAAAATCTACTTTTCGTTTTTGAAATTCTTTAGTGTATTGTAGATTTTTCACTCATACTTCCTTTATAAGCACATTACATGAATGCCTATGATAGCCTAGGTTCTCCTGAATCTATAGGTACCAAACACATGGTATATATTAAGTATTGTTTATAAGCCCAAATGTTAAAGAAGTAAAAATGAGCTGAAAATGGCTTAGTCCCAAAAATATACGTCTTTTTGTGCACTTTATTTTAAAAAAGCCTATATATTTGGCAGATGTAAAGCATACATGTGTATGTTTTTTGTGTTAGTCCATTTGTTTTTTTTTTGTTTTTTAATTATTACTTTAACAGCTCAGGGATGTTCAAGGAGCAACCTGTTTGTGCACTTTCTGAAGATTTTTTGCACTGTCAGTTCTGTTTTTGAATTAAGGGTTGGAAATTAATGCTTTTTTGTTTTTTTTATCTGATTCATCGTTTAATCGAAAAAATAATCGACAGATTAATCGATTATTAAAATAATCGTTAGTCGCAGCCCTAGTGACAGCCTATATGCCAGATATCAACTTCTGTATTAAGACAATAATCAATTTCATGTACTCAAGGTGGTTGGCCAAACTCCAGTTACGTTTACACTTCAACACCATCAACCAGTATTGATGCTGATTTTAGTAAAAGTATGTAAGTACTAAGTACTAAGTAAGCAGTATTATACATTTTTAATGGTTTTCTTCTTTTCTTATTTATTTTTATTTATTACTATTGTTATTATTTTATTTTATTTTATTTATTTTTATCTAATTCATTTCTAACCTGCCTCCAGTGTTTCCTCACTGCTCGACGATGAGATGGCGCTTCCTCAGTTTGTGCTTTGTTTATGATGGGATGGGTGGGATGGAGGAGGGTCTGGGGTGGAGAATTAGGGTTCGGCTGTGGGTGTTGGGGTGGAGGGTTGCATAATGCAAGTGGAGGATTTTAGCTCTGATACCACCTTACTAAGTGTCTCAGTATCAATTTGGGTAAAAAAAAAATAAAAAACATGGTAGCCTATAGTTAAAGTGCTTAGTGCAATCTAAAACATTAAAAGACCTTGTTTGATTGATATTCGTTCTAATTGTTGAAATCCTGTTACGGAAGCAGGCAGAAAATTCATTGCACTTAGCAATTGAGAGAAACTCACTGGGGCATGTAGGATTAATGAGGTGATCAATTGTACTAAAAAGGGCTCTGGGATTGTTTTGATTCTTATTTATGATTTCAGAGAAGTGATTCTGTCTGGCATTTCTTAGTGCCTTGTTGTACTCTGTTAAAAGATTATATAGAATGTCATAGTGGATCAGGAGTTTACTTTTCCTCCATCTACGCTCGGCTTTCTTACAATTTTGTTTGAGTTTGTTGACATATTCATTTTTCCAGGGGGGCTTACATTTTTGAGTTGCTTTTTTAAGTTGTAGTGGTGCAACAAGGTCACTTGTTGTGCGTAATCTAAAATAAAATCCGTTGGCTAAAAAGTCTGCGGATGAGGGAAGAATTTGTGGGGGCAGTGTATTTACAGTATAAGGGCTATAAAACTTTCTACAACTTCAGGTGTAAGATGTTTTTTCCTGACAATGCGTTCAGTTTTAACCTGGGTCGTTGATACAGTTGCAGTGAATTCGATGCAGTAGTGGTCTGACAGGGCGACATCTGTAATTGAAGATATTTCTATGTCTAAACCATTGCCGATGACCAGGTCTAGCGTATGGCCACGACTGTGTGTTGGTCCACTGACATGCTGTCTAAAACTGAGATCATCTAGAAGATTTAAACAATCGGTTGCCTTTTATGTTGTCTATGTGCAAGTTAAAATCACCAATGATAAGAATTTTGTCGTAGTTCGTGTTAAGAATGGATAAAAACTCTGCTAAAAAGTTAGGGAAATGATTTGGTGCTCTATATACAGTGACTGTGAGTGGCATTTAAAACAGAAGCAAGATATTTAAATGAAATAAAAACATCAAAGGAGACTTGTCTGCACTCACATCTTTAGAGGCAATGTTGGCCAGACCACCTCCCCTCTCCCCCTGCCTACAAGAAAAGCATAGTTCAGTGGGTTAGTTTCAATAAGAACAGCAGGTGCATCTGAACTCAACCAGGTTTCACATAGAAATATGCAGTATTACACTCTGTAATAAGGTCATTGACCAGGGGCCGAATGTTCAAGAGGGCCATTTTCAATTTCTGCGGTTTATTTTGCTGTGTCCCGGGTTCTGGAGTCACCAATGATCAACGTGGTGGGAGGAATGAGGGGACGGAGGGACGAGATGTGTGGGCTGTCTGGACGATGCTGAAGACGCTCTGTTGACGCTGCCTCTCTTAGCTTACTCCGAAACCCCACTGCACACGTCTCTGGCACGCACGTGCCGCGATTTTGGTCCATCCTGCACGTGACTTCAAACCCCACCGGGAGCGTTTCAGAAGCGAGCGTTTAGCCCGCCAGACTTTGTTTACTTGCTCAGATTTGGCCATTTTCCCGGTGTATGTTCTTCTAAATATGCTTCTACATGTGTAAATATGCTACATAGTCAATTAGTTTTGCTTTTGTCTGTTTTTACGACTGGCAGTTTGCATGGGGTATTTTATTTTGAAAATCCACCAGAATTCTCTTTGCTTTTTCTGTGTCTGGCTTCCGCCCGCTTGAGGTGCTCTGTGTAAATTGACACGTGCTGCTCGCGTCAAGTGTCAAAAATAGAACAGACGCGTATTCAACACGTAGCCGAGCATAGAGACGCTTCTGGGACGCATCTGAAACGAACCACGGCGGGGCCGGTGGGGTTTCATACATTAGCCTTTTCATGGCTCACTGCAGACGCAGCCAGAGTGACTTCAGGTCCAGGTGAGGTGGAGGTGGAAGCTGCAGGTGCTGCGTCAGGATGGACGGAAGCATCCTTCGGCAACCTTTTGGTTGTACTTGGCTACATATTTTGTTTGCCAGAGTGGCAGAGCTGCAATATTTTCTCATCTTCAGCCTGGCACTGTCCGACTTTATTTTCCTCTGCACGCTGCCACCTCTAATCTTTACTCTTCCATCCTCTTCAAGGTACTGCTTAGCATGGACCGCTTTCTGCTCATAAGACATCCAACACGGAACAACTACCTGCTGAGGCCACGAACAGCCATGATCTTGACAGGGCTGGGCTGGCTAGCAGTCAATGTGGAAGTTGCTCCAATGATATCACTGATGGTCCAGGACCTGCAGCATGAAACTGGACATGGTGCAAGGATTTTGCCAGCCTAAAAGGAGACATTGATACATTTGGCTACAGCCTGGGGCTAACCTTGACTGGTTACATTCTTCCTTTGCTTGGACTTTGTGGTTTCTCCCACCAAATTGCACATCTGCTTGCTTGTAGAGGAAAACATGCCCAGACCATGCTTTTCAACACTAGTGACCAGACTACCAAGTGTTACAAGCAGGACAGTTATGTATGTCATACAAATCAAATTACATCCAGTCTGGATGGAATAACACCCATCCTAGATGTAACGTAAACCCCATTGAAATGCAGTGTTGTTAGCAGACATAAGAGTTAAAACTAGAATAGAGCCATGTCGTTCTTGGGCCCGAAATGTAAGAAAGTCAGCCATATGGAACTGTGAGGGATGATGGGAGAACAGGCCACAATGCATTAAAGCTACTTTACTTACTTTCTTGCTTACTTACTTGCTAGGGCAATGAATTGCAGTTTTTATATATAATATTATAAAATATTTTCTCAATATAGGCTTTTTATTTTGTGTTATTATGACAATTATAACACATATTACACTTTCTACATAACATGGCTTGTCAGTTAGGTTTATTTGGCTTACACTTATAATAGATGAGTGTGTTATTTTAAAGTTAAATGATAAAATCACTGTCTGAAGAATCATTTGAAAGTGTGGAGTGTTTTTTTTGTTTGTTTTTTCACTGAGGAAAACCCATTTGTGTTTTCAATGCGCACTTTGTGATTTCAATAAGAATCATAGTATGTTAAGATAAAAATGTATCTAAATAAGAAACCCAGTCGATTGTTTTTGCAACACTGACTGTGTTAAACTGTGTTATTTTTTTTTCTCTTTAGTATCAAAATAATTAGTGTAGCTGGTAATGAATAATGAGCGGGTTGTTTTCAACACCTTTCATTAAAACTTGATAATTAATTAATTTCCAACACAACACCTGGTGACCTTGTGTTTCATAGCCTCAGGCCAGATGTCATCAGTCTCTTTGGCCCCTTGTTCCCCCATGAACCCTTGGGCAAAAGGTCAATTGGCAGGTTTAGCATGATGCTTTGACGCCACCTCCTTCCCAGAATATACGCAATAACAAGTTTTCCCAGGTGTGTGTTATTGCAACACGGTGTTATTCATGACTGATTACAATTGCCAGATCTGAAACTAATCTGATGTTTATTTTAACACATTAAGACAAGTTACAGATCAAGAGAGGAAATTTGCTGACTGATAAAAAACAGAAGTGACTTTGAAAAAGTCCCTTCCTCACTTGAATTATGACATATCTAACGATAACCATCCCTTCCCCACCTCTTCACGGCGTATGTCCTAATAAGGACAAAAAGAAAGTACTGTAGGGGACACTGCATGCTGAAAAGTAAGACTTTCTTTAATTTTTACAATTTTATGCATTTCTCCATGTTTTAGGGAAGAGGATATTCTCTCATTAGAGGGGATAAATAAAATAAATATTAAAGAAATAATAATGCTAACAGAAAATGTTTTACCCGCAACAACCAAATTTTCTTTTTGTGCATTGAGTTTTTAATTTTTGCTCAAGATCAGCCATATTCTTCATCTGTTGGGATAATGTAAGTACAATTTTAGAATACAGTTTAGGGGAAACTTGGTAATTTCACATTTTACCTACATGTTGCTGAATATGCTGTAAACTGTGTATTCTATCTATACTGCTGTAAAGTAATGTGTCTATGCAAAGTGCATAAGGCTTTAAGAATCTAAAAAATCAACATTTTCCTCACATCACGATAAGATTTCTATTTAAGAAGGTGTTTTTGGAATAGCCAGTGCAGATACTGACAAGGTGGAAGAAGAGGAAGCTTTATGAAGACAGCAGTTCATTCTGCACCAGCCTATTCTTTTTAAAATCCTGTACAATAACTATCGACTAATTTGCCTGTTGATTTATTACTTTATTTATGTATTATGGATCTTGTCCAGTCTTAAAATACTAGTCTTTGATATGATATAAGCATTGGAAGAGACATTCAAATTAATGTGTCTACTTTTTGGTCTTGCTAGTTTTCAGACTCGATTTTCTAACATCTGCAACAGAGGCAGAGGCAGTTTGCAACAACTGTCAGTGCAGTTGCAATTTAGCAATTTAAATCTGGTTGGGAAGTTAAAATATTTTTCAAATCTTTAACTTATGTCTGAGCTTTTTTTTGTTGTTGTTGTTTTTCAACAGTTAACACAAGCTAGTCGTATCCTCTTAAACACTATATGAGGGCTGGCCAGAGCTTCTGACCTTTTAGATAGATAACAACAAACTTCAAACTTCAAACTTTATTTATTTATATAGCACCTTTCATGCAGAACATGCAGCCCAAAGTGCTTCACAGAGCAAGAATAAAACAGAAGTAGACAACAAAAGAAAGAGTCCAGCAAAATGGATAACCCAAAAGTGAAATAGGTCAAGTTAGACCATACAATTACAAAATGTATATAAAAAAAGCAAAAGGAATAAATAAATAAATACATCGAAGTAGAAATTAAAAACCAAGTCAACAAACGTAGAAACTACAGCAATAAAATAAAATATATAAAAACCACATTAAAACCTATAAGGAGAATAAACACAGAGGATGAAAAGTAAAAAGAAAGGAGGGCACAGCAGTGAATGAGGCACCTTACATAAAAGCTAGGCTAAAAAGATATGTCTTAAGCTTTTTTTTAAAAAAATGTCTACAGAGGTGCAATCCCTCAGATCCACAGGCAGACTGTTCCAGAGAAGGGGACCACAGTGGCTAAAGGCGGATTCCCCATATTTCTTTGTGGAGGTTCTTGGCACGACCAGGAGTCCAGCTGTCGAGGATCTGAGGGGCCTGCTTGGTTCATATCTCTGTAGTGTGTCTAAAAGATAGGCTGAGCCAGGTAATCTCTCTAGGTTTTAGGGCCGAATATTATTATTTCGGTCTTATCCTGATTGAGTTGTAAAAAATTGTTTGCCATCCAGTTATTTATTTCTTCTAAGCAATGAACTAAGTTGTTAATAGGACTGAGGTTGTGTGGGGATACAGCGATGTATAATTGCGTGTCGTCTGCATAGCTATGGAAATTGATGTTATGGTTTCTAATGATTTTGCCAAGTGGTAACATGTAAATAGTGAACAGAATAGGACCTAAAATGGAACCTTGTGGGACTCCACAGGTTATACCATTTTTATCGGAGGACAAGTCACCTAGGGTCACAGAGAAGTCACACCCAGTCAGATACGACCTGAACCATTGTAAGACCATCCCTGAGAGGCCAACCCAGTTTTCCAGTCTGTTTAAAAGGATGTTATGGTCGACTGTATCAAAGGCTGCACTAAGGTCGAGGAGAACCAGAACAGACAGCTTGTTGGAATCGCTGTTGATTCTAACGTCATTTAATACTTTGACGAGTGCAGTCTCTGTGCTATGGTGTTCTCTAAAGCCAGACTGAAAACTCTAAGATATTGCTGTTTTTCATAAAATTACTTATCTGTTTAAAAACAACTTTTTCTAAAATCTTACCTAAAAACGGGAGGTTTGAAATTGGTCTGTAATTGTTCAAATCTGCAGGATCTAGGTGACTTTTTTTAAGCAGTGGTTTGACCATCGCAGTCTTTAAAACCTGAGGGAAAGTACCTGTAAATAGCGAATGGTTAACACTGTCTAAAACTTCCTCTAAAAGGCAGCTAAAAACAGTTTTAAAAAAATGAGGTAGGTACGAGGTCGAGAGTGCTAGTGGAGGGTTTTAATTCTGAGACCACCTTACTAAGCCCCTCTGCATCAACCTGAGTAAAAGAGTGCAAGGTATAATTAAAGTGCTTAGTGCTATCTAAAATATCGAATGCACTAGTTTGATTGATATTTGTTGTAATTGTTTAAATCTTGTTCCTGAAGTGGGCAGAAAATTCGTTGCACTTAGTGATGGAGAGAAAGTCACTGGGGCATGTAGGTGAGGGATTAATGAGGCGGTCAATTGTATTAAAAAGGATTCTGGGATTGTTTTGTTTCTTGTTAACAGTTATAAAGTAACCTATTAAGTCTACTGGGAGGCTGTGTTTGGTTTGTATTATCTGTACATATTCTACATGCAAATGACTCTCAAAGTACCTGTGTGTTCTAGCCAAACAAGGAATGGCTATTGTTGTAGGATGTCACATCAGAGGCATCACTAAACTCAGAACTCAGTGTTTACTGTTTCCACTGTACAGATAGTGACTGCACCTGTTCATGGTCACACTCTCTATTGGCATTACCAACAGCTCCTAGACAACAACAACAACACCATGGTAAGTCTTATCCTGACACATACAATATTTATCGTGTTCTTAAAGTCTGTGTAAAGGCAATTCCATGTTTTCTTTCAAAACACAATAAATATGTTGGAAAATAGTTGCTGAAAACATGTGACAAGACTTTGAACAATATATTACTGAAATGTGGAGTTTTTCACCAGTACAGCCTTTGCTGTATAAGCCTTAGCTAGCTCTGCCCTCAACATCCCGAAAATGCATCTTCCCTGGATGCCAGAATATGCACAATAGCTCCATTACTTTATTTTAATTTCCAAAAAAAAAGAGGTGATGAAGAAGAAGTGGATTGTGAAGGGCCATATTAATGGAGACCTGAAAATAATACAGTAATTACAGTAACGTTAGGTGACTTAGTGCACAGTAATGTGATTTTACATCGTGTACTAACATAATCATGTTAGGGTTTCTCATCATTTTCATGTGTGTTATCTAATGTCAGTGCGTAACGTTAGACTACTCTCGTTTCCTGAGCGGAATCCAGAGGAAATTACACCGGTAACGGGACATGGGACGTCTCTTATGTGCAACAGCAGCTCGTAGCTATGACAGGGAATATATGTAGTCAGATCTGAGTTTACGTGTGTCGGTAACGGCGCACACGTACGAGAGACACCTGCCTGGGTGTGACCACCTGCCGGGTGCGCCGTGCTGCCGGTTTTAATCATTCAAATTTGGCTGGGTGGTTAATAACACTTTCTTCTTTAGTCTGACAAACTCAGAACACATATTTATTTTGACTTTACACAGACTTTACTGTTTTAAGTTTTTTAAGATTCTTTTACTGGTTTATACATCTCTTAATGGTCTTAGTCCAGCCTATTCATCTGATTTATTTTTACCCTATGAACCTTCGAGGACCCTCAGGTCTTCTGGGGGTGGCCTTTTAATAATACAAAAAGTCAGAACGAGAACCCACGGTGAGGCGTCATTTTCTCACTGTGGTCCACGTTTGTGGAACAGAAGACCTGAGGGCATCAGAGACTGTTCATATTTTTAAGAGCAAACTTGAGACTTATCTTTTTAATTTGGCTTTTACTTGTTATTTCTGCTTATGTATTTTAATGTTACAACATTTTCTCTTTTATTTATTTATTTATTTATTTGTCTATTTATATATATCTTAACCATTATTTAAGCTATCTATATATTTTATTATGCTTTACTTTTTAATTATTTTTTTATTTATTTTTTATCTTTTTTATCTAGCTATTTACACATTTTTACAGATTTGTTTTACTATTACAGTATTATACATTACATAATGGTTTTCTTCTTTTCTTTTTTCTTTTTATTTATTTCTATTGTTATTATTTTATTTTATTTATTTTTATCTAATTCATTTCTAACCTGCCTCCAGTGTTTCCTCACTGCTCGACAATGAGATGGCGCTAACTCAGTTTGTGCTTTGTTTATAATGGGATGGGTGGGATGGAGGGTCTGGGGTGGAGAATTGGGGTTCGGCTGTGGGTGTTGGGGTGGAGGGTTGGGGATGGGCGGAGGGTGTTTGCTTGTTTTTATGTTTTATGTTTTTATGTGAAGCACTTTGTGTTACATTTATTGTATGAAAAGTGCTATACAAATAAAGTCTGATTAATTGATTGAAAATGTGCAAAGCGCTAGGACCTAAAACTAGTTTCTACTGAATCTGTTATTAAAAATGTCTCAAAGTTCTTAAAGTTATAATTCATAAGACTGTTTCTTTTATTACTCACCTGTTCCTTTCTTCTGTCCACATTTCCCGCCTACTTCCCTCCCTTCCTTTTCCTTCTCTTCTCTATTTTCTCCTCTCTTGTTGTCTTTTCTTTTCTACTTCTCACTTCTTAGACTCTCAATTGTACAGAGATAGATGACGTGCTGGAGAAGTACTACCTGGCACCATCTTATGCCGTCGAATTCTGTACTGGTTTCCCTGGCAACCTTTTGGTTGTACTTGGCTACATATTTTGTTTGCCAGAGTGGCAGAGCTGCAATATTTACATCTTCAGCCTGGCACTGTCCGATCTTATTTTCCTCTGCACGCTGCCACGTCTCTCGTATCTCTATGCAAATGGCCAAACAGAGACCATGCCCTATGCTTGTGTTATCAACCGCTATATCCTGCATGTCAATCTTTACTCTTCCATCCTCTTCATGGTACTGCTTAGCATGGACCGCTTTCTGCTCATAAAACATCCAACACGGAACAACTACCTGCTGAGGCCACGAACAGCCATGATCATGACAGGGCTGGGCTGGCTAGCAGTCAATGTGGAAATTGCTCCAATGATATCACTCATGGTCCAGGACCTGCAGCATAGAAACTGGACATTGTGCAACGATTTTGCCAGTCTTAAAGGAGACGTTGATATATTTGGCTACAGCCTGGGGCTAACCTTGACTGGTTACATTCTTCCTTTGCTTGGACTTTGTGGTTTCTCCCACCAAATTGCACATCTGCTTGGAGTGCAGGAAAGGGCTCTACAGCGCAAGACAACATCATTCAAGCGGCCTCTAAAGGTGGTTGTATCAATCACAGCCATGTTTCTGGTTCTCTATACTCCCTACCATGTGCTGAGAAATGTCAGAATAGCAGCTCGGCAGCCCTGGGCAGGGATGCAGCTGTGTACGAGGATGTACATAGAAGGCATGTACATTATAACCCGACCAGTGGCCTTCTTTCACAGTGTTATCAACCCTGTCTTCTACTTCCTCATGAGTGACACGTTCAGAACGCTCCTATTTACTAAGCTCAGAAAGCTGGTCAGAAAGAAAGAGCTACAAAGAGAAGCAGCCTGACAAAATTCAACAAAATATCCCATACTGTATGCCCAAAAAGAGATGGTATATATGCATATGTGAATCCGCTCTATCTTTACATTTTGTGTTTAAAACTTTATTGAAAGTTGAAAGTATGCTTATATATATATATATATATATATATTTTTTTTTTTTTTTCTGTGGTGTTTTTATTGTTTATCATTGTCATTAACATTAACATTGTCAAACTGTATTCATAATGTGGATAGTTTGGTGTCATGACCATTTCCACACACATTACATGATAAATTGATAAATACATGATAGGAAATCCTTTTAGTGAAACTGAGGCAAAGTTACGTGTTATGCTGACAAAGCTAAACAATGTAAAATAACTTGATACATTTGAATGCCAGAACCTGTTGCTATATTTATATTCATTCTCTGTTTAAGCAGACATATATATGTGCAGATAGCTTGCTGTTTGTATACTTATGCAAAATGATTACTATTATTTTTGTAATATTTATCCATTAAAGTCAATATTGTATTGTATCACCCTTTAATATAATAAAATATAACTAAACGTATCTAATAATATTGCCTGCTACATATATTGCTATTGGAAGGTTACGGATGCGTGAGAAAAACTCAAGCTGCATTGAGAAATTGAGCAACGTCTCAAGATAAAATCTGACCAAACACATTTGTCACATCATCATTAATGTGACAGCCGATTTGCCAGATTTCAACTTCTGTATTCACACAATAATCAATTTCATGTACTCAAGCTGGTTGGCCAAACTCCAGTTACGTTTACACTTCAACACCATTAACCAGTATCGATGCTGATTTTAGTAAAATCCTAATGATGCACAAACTGGCCGACAAATTGTTTGGTTTATACTCTACTTGTATATCTTTCCTGCGGTTTTTAAATGAGAAATTCTACTACTCAAACACTGAAAAAAGTGTATTTGTTATCTCTACACATAACTAAAACAGGATTCTATGACCATCCTGAAAATCAGTCAAGGAAAACAGTTTTGTGTTTTGGTTTTGGTTCTTTTTGTTTTTCATGGATTTAACTGATCCCTGCTTGCTGAGTTATGTAGCACCTTAGACTGTGCCCTTATAAACTGAGTCATCGGCAGGATTTTCTTTTTTCTTTTCAGGAAGTCACTCATTGTTTTCCAAATGTTTATTGTACTGTTTCCTGAGTAGTGTCAGGGCTGTTAACAAAAACTGTACGGACCTACGATGAAGAATTGGGTTGAATTTGGCTGGTGTAAGTGGTACATATCATACCACTGTAGCATACATTGTGTAATAAATAAACTTACTTTGAGTTCATACACATTAACTCCATCACCACAATTTTAACAACATCAGTCAGTTCTTATGTAAGCCTCCTTCACTGGTCTGTCAGTGAGCTTTGGTACATACTTTGGCCCTGAGTCCCCATTAAACACCCTCAAACTTCAACTTCACTTCATAGGGCTTTAATACAACAGACAGGATCAGGTGCTTTCTTTCACTCATGACTAATCACGCCATGCTTGATCCGTCATTTCATTTACATTGGCATCTCTCCTGGAATGAGCAAAGAAAAGAAGCAAGGATGAAAAATCGGGCTGTGTTATGTGTGTGCGTTTCAAGTTTCATAATAAAAGCCAGAGGGGTGATATTGAAACAGAGCCAATGGGAAAAAGCAGCAGAACAGAAGTACATATGAGGACAAACTCAAAACCTGAAGCTCTGTAGTAATACTGCAATTCAAACAACTGTGGCAAATGGTCTTTATACAAGTTTGTTGTATATTAAATTGATGGTTCTTTAAATAAAGCAATTTAATGTTAATGGCAGTAATAATGTTGCGGTAATAAAATTAATATATGAACTACTGAATGAGTTATCAACATTAGTCTGAGTCTTGTGAACAGTGTTGCACCAAACCTGACATAATATCATACTTAGAAAAAAGGCATATTTGCAGAAGTGGTATGTGCATGCTTACTCATGCTTACTCACATTCCTGTGTGTGAGCACAGGAAGTATTTGTGCACCATCTATACTGTATGTAAGTATAATCTGGGCAAAACCACTATACATTATTAACAGTTTCAAGTATTCATCTGCAATAATCCATTTCACGTTACTGTTATTAGCCCTCCACTGCAGTGAAGGAATTCGTGAACAGTTCCACCATTTCATCTACAGAGGGATAAATAAGGGCATATACACATACAGTACACACACTCTGTACACATACTGTGTACACTCTGCACACAAGACCAGAAGAATATGCAGAGTGTAGCACATAAATAGTTCAGTTTACACCCAGGAGCCGTGGAGTGTTTTGTTTAATGTGTCCTGATGAACAATGTTGACCTATTTGAATCATCCTTTTGGTGGTTCGCACTCATGCATCATCCTCTTTGCTATCCAGAGGGGGGAAAAAACAGCTTGTTATTTTTCCAACCTCTCGGATTGAACATGTGTAGGTGTATTTAGTGGTATATTTGTTGACACAGTCTGCAGTATGTTTGCAGATCAACTGTACTCTCTCACTCAGCTATATGAAACTTCAACAGTTCCAGTGGGGACTACTTCATCTCTAGTAAACAGCTGCAAGTGGATTTGGTGTGTCTGAGTCAGACTACACAAGATATATTTCTCAGCATATCTCTTCACTTTACTTTCACTACATGTAATGTATAATATCATACAACCTTTAACATGGTATTGAAAAGTACAGCCAATCTAGTATATCTTTTTTGGATGGTACTGTATGTGATTGCAAACACACAAGTACACCTGATCAGTAGTTAAAGGTGAAGTCAATTTATTGACAGAAAACATTATAATTAAAATGTATGCAAATCAGTTGTTCTCCACAAGGGAATCCAAAACAAAAATAGTCATATTTACAATTGAGAATGTAGCAGTGCTTAAGCAAATGACAGAAAAAATGTATTTTGTTTGTGAAAAAGAAAAAATGCTAAACAAAAAACACATACACATACACACATACATTCAAGACATTCATGCCTAAAAGCTGAGATTTCAGCTGTTTATATTTATACAGAGGATTATTTTTTGGTAACCTTTTACCTCCCTGCTATCTTTTAGATAGCCATCCCATGTGTGGAGAAGTCACAGGGTCATGTCACTCACAGACAAAAAGATAAAAGGGAGAGACAAGTGAATGGATTCAAGCCACCTCATATGATTGTTGGGCCTCAGGGGGAAAATAAATGCAACCCCATTTCCTCTGAGTGTTGTTGAAGCAGAGGTTCAGGGACAGAAAACTGCAGACATTCTTACTCAGACCAGAGATATGGATACAGTTTTAGTGCCAGCTTTCTGTCACACTAGTCCATGTTAAAAAAGGTCATCATGGAACTGGCACTGGCAACATCATCGAACAGCAGCAAAGCAGTGTGTCATTGCTTATATTCATTACACAAAGGCTTATTTATAACTTATTTATTGTCGACATGTAGATGGTCAAATTTATGATTCAGTGAAAATTACTCATATTCCTAAATGACTGCACTTTTTGGATTAACACACGTAAAACTTTTTACTCACACTACAATAAAATCATGCTTGAACAAAGAAGGGATTAGTACACACACTCTCATCCCTATAAACTGTATTATTGGGAACTCTGAGATGCTGAGACATGTGGCGTGCTGTAAAGATTAAGGCTCCAAATAAAATATTGCTCCAAATTCCCTCTTGATAATTATTATTCTCTTCGTCATATTGCTACATCACACTCGGTTAAGGTCAATCAGAAGAAACGTGTGGACGCCCGGTGAGAAGAATGTTTGGATATATTGTTACAGCCTGGTCTTTACGTATGAATACCAATATTCTGTGTGGAATGTGGCTCATCAGTTACCATTGTGTGTAGCTCTGATGTGCAGCCTTACAAAGCAAACAAGACTTACTGTAATAATTTTGGTTTTGTACTTCCGAATGTATGTGGAAATTACACTGGATGCAAAAAGTTGTTGTGCTGATAAAGATACCATTGAAGGCTGCATTTGTGTTGCATTTGTATGTATTACACAACTTGAGGGCTAGCTCTTTCCTTGTGAAAAAGGAAGACAAGCGTTTCACACATCAAAACAATGTTACGTTTTAGTAACAGCTGCACTCTGTGATAAATGTTAACTTTTTCCTGGATTCTTAAACCCCCCAAAATGGGATAGTTCAGAATCTTGTGGCATGCATTACTGACTTATAGTATTGATACTGACACAGTGGACATAAGTTCAGGTTGCAGGTCCTGTGGTGGGAAACAAGAATATACAGTACTACACATATGACAATGACATTTGTGATATTCCACAGTTTGACTTTTGCCCTCGGATCTCTCTGTGTAGTATTGCGTTTGTTGGACAATAAACACAATACTACTGTTGCACTTGAGTGATATATGTGTTGCGTGGTACTCAAAACAACTTTAGGTGAAATACTCTTTCAAAATCCTGCTTCCTGTTGTTATTTAAAGTGTTGAAATACAGTGGAAATCATTAGAAAAAGAAGAAGTTACAGTAATATATTTCTCAATATATTTACAGATAACAGCATGACCAATGAAAAATAAAAGAAAACAAAAAGTTGAACACCACGTAGGAAAAATGTGCACCTAATGAGAACACACTGGTGCATTGCATGAAAAAAACTGGAATGGATATTGATCGTCAAGAGTTTTTACAAGTTTTCTTTGAGCCATTTGACATAGTTGTCTGTCATGCGACGTGCAATCAGGAAGTCGGTTGGCCACACGGTGAACATGAGCCCTCCATGAAATCCTGTGTCATAGTGTTCATGTGTCACCTCGACACCAGCAGCACGGAGCCGTGTGACATACATGATCCCATCATCCCGGAGAACATCATACTCACATGTCAGAATGTAGGCCTTGGGAAGAGAGTGTAAGGCTGTGTCTGGAACCAGCAGGGGTGATGCCCTCGGGTCAGCAAAAGATCGAGACGGTCCATCCATCCCAACTGCCTCCCCTCCGACTCCCTGCACCACAGCAGGAGCACTGTAGTTGTATTTTTTATGATATGTTTCTGGCAGAAAGGCGCTCCAGTTGACAAACTTCAGCAGGCTGGAAGACTCAGGGTTGTTGTGGGTGTTTGCCATCATAGCTCTGAAAAGTGCCTTGTCACTGGTGAAGTACTCACTCCAGAAACGCACCATGAGGGTGCGGGGCAGAATGGGCATGTCCTGATTCTGCTGATAAGAAGGAGTGTTAAGGTCCAGAGCCTGCAACACAGGGTAGATGAGTGCTTGGGCCTTCAACTTAACATGCTGTCCAGGCTCTTTTTGTAACTGTGAAGAGAAACAGAGAGATTAGCTAAGAAAAAATTCAATCAGATAAACTAAAACTGGATGTAAAAATCTTTATAAATCTTGTTATATAATTTGGAATGATATCCTGGTTTCTTTTTATTTACTGTAGGTTTTTCTGATTGTATCCTTTCTCCCCTAGGTAGAATGATCGACTTTTTCTAACATTTCTAACACCCTCTGTCAAAGCTTCACCAGAATGGTCTAATGCATGCAGAGATGTACTTATTTCTCCCAGTTTTAGTTTTTATTTTTATTTCCAAGTCATTTGTAAATTTGGGAAGGCTATGTTGCCCCTCTGCCAGTTTAATGATAAGTGTTATTATCTTCCCTGCTGCTTTATACTCACAGATTAGTCCAACAAACTTAGCATCCACCTCAGTCAAAAGAACAGACTTGACCTCAGATTTTAACAACATGAATACTGAAAATACACGAATAATCATTGTTACTCTTCAGATCCTTTCAACAGGCCAAGTGGTTGACATTTTTACTCGAGGGTGTAACACTGTCAAGCAGCCAATCGCCTTTAATGAAGACACCGCTCACTATTGATTAATCCTAATCAAGTTTTTATTGTGATCTCCAGCAGATTCCCATCATACATAAAGCATTATGTTCTAAGAATACACAAACGTGTGTGTTTGCTATTTTGACCTTGTTGCTAATGGTCACTTGGCTGGTCTACTTATTATAAGTTTAGATCAGAAATCTGCTTAAAATTCACATAGTCACCAGCTAAACAGTTATGAACCTTAAGATAAGACTATGAAATAGGAGCTCATTACTGGTCACCTCAGGGTAATATACTACTATTTATCATCAATTGGCTGATTGACTTTGTCTCATGTAACCTCTCGTACAGTTCTTTGCCATATGTGAACCAGACAAATAGAGCTGACAAAAAGAAGACAAATAGATTGAATACCTGCTGGGAGACAGCAGCTGCAAGGTTCCCCCCAGCACTATCCCCAGACACAGCAATGCGTCCTGGATCCACAGAGTACTGGGCCAGCACCCCCTTCTGGAGGAAGTGTTTGACCACACGGTAAACGTCTTCATATGGGACAGGGAAGTGGTGAGCAGGGGCAAGGCGGTACCTAAAAAGCAGAAAGGTGCAGATTAAATCTAGAGCAAAGAAATATGAACTTTGAAGCCCATGTGGACAGAAAATAATTCGGGCAAGAAAAAAAGGATGACATTTTCATGGGGGATAGCAGGTGATGAACAACAGTATAAATAACAGTGTAAAGGAAGTAATTACAAAATGCAATTCAGATTTGTGTTAACTTATAACCTAAATTACTTCTAAATATGCTGAAATTAAGACTTCTTTAAATGATCAAACTGCACTGATAAACTGCAAAAAAAATAAGCTTCAGTTGCATGTCAGGACTGTTTTGTAATATTCAATGAACAAAACAACTTGTTTCATGTTTTTATTCCACTGACCTGTGCCCTGTTGGTGTCATCTCTACATCCCCCATCCCCCGTTTCGATCTAGAACCCTAATGTAACACATGGCTGACTTATGCAATGCTTGAGTTGCATTGAACATTTAACAAACTGCTGACAGGAATTCGGATGAGGCAGATTAGGCAAGACTTCCATAGATCCCACACCCACACAGTGATCCACTCCCACTGTCAAATGCTGTATGTCAACAAGTGCAACCACATGAGAATGACTAGAATGAGTACTGGTCAGCTGTTGATTTATAAAAGCTGAAAAACCGTGAACAGTGAATTAGAGGACAGAGAGAGCATTGGCAAAAGAAAGTTACAGTACTGACAGGCCGAGTTAAAGCCGGATGTGCCAAAGAACAACAGTGAGTCTAGCAGGGACAGGGAAAAGTCTGGCCAGACCCAAATGAAAACCTGTTAGCTTCACTCTACTGCGTCCTCATTGCCATCTAGCTTGTGATTAATGAAGAAGGACAGGCACATAATGTACGACAACATAAAATTGCGTGAGAGATGGAGAGAAAGGATGGGTGAAACAGGGACTTAGCCCTCAATAATACAAATACAACAGGACATTTGAAGCTAAATAATTACATTTATACATTAAACATGCCTGTCCCTTTCAACACTCTTACTGGGCAAACTGTAATTTCAGGAGCTGCATATAACTGGCTATAAATTATAAAATACTTACTCTACAGAAAGAACCACTGAGTCTAGCTCAGTGACCATTTTTCTGGCCAGGAGATCATATGGACTCATCCCTGCATAGAGAAGACAGACACAGATCAGAACAGAGATTCTAAAGTAACACACATGACCCAAAAGCATTGCCATCCATCCATCATACATCATCTTACATGTCAGTTCCACTGCTGTAACAGAGATGAGTTACTTCCTGGAAAGATCTGTGTTGCTGTAATTGTTATAGCCGTTCAACAGATTGCAAGATCAGCATGAGACGTGTCAAACTGCATGTCATGTCTTTACATTTTGGATTAGCAAGAGTAACCACCCTCTGAGGTTCCCACTGCTCCAGCAGACGGTGTGTTATTTCCTCAGAAAACTGTGAAAGCTTAGTGGCTTTTGTTTCATAGTTTGTTCATTATTTATGATCCTGTCATAATAGCTGTCATGGGGAGACTATAAAAAGCTGTTAAGTTATTTGGCACATCAATCAAATAGTGAATTTTCAGAGTACTTTCTCACAGCAACAGAGTTACTGTGTGATGAACACATCACCAGAATATGTATTGCCGGGCCATCCATCTTTCTATCCGTCCTTTAAGTCACTGAGCCGAAATTATGTGTGATGCAGGAGACGACAGGCTGACCCATCAACTTACTGGAACTCCCCAGACACCATCCTCCACCGTGCAGGTATATAACAGCTCTCCTGAGCTCAGTGCCACCACCCCGCTGCTTTGGCTGGTAAAGCACCACCTCCACGCCATCAAACTTCTCTTCTGTCACCTTGACGCGCTCATCGGACACAGGCACTACTTTTTCAGCCAGAGTAATGAAGTACATTACCCCCATGTAGTCCTTCAGCCCCAGTAATTCACTGAGGTCTGCCTGGAAAGTGAGACAGAGCATGAGATTTAGACACATTACAGGATTTCACATTGCTCATCAAACCCGAGCTATTAGTATTACCTGTTGTACATACAGTAAAACTACTGCAATCCAGTTTATCAAAAACACACTGACCAAAGCGCATAATATTCAAAACTGAAAGATATATAATGCCAAAACATGTGGCCATATAATAGAAAGATAAAGGGTGTAAACATTTGACATTTAACTTGCAAAATTTCAACTTCCCCCTACTGTAAAAGTTATTTGTATTAAACTAAATTATAAGTTATAAAAGCATGACTCATGCCATCATTTCTTATGAGGTAGGCAGCCAGTGGCTGACATGAGGCTAATCAGGTGATGCGCTTCATCTGGGACCATAACAAACTCATCAAAGAGACATGCACTCTGGGCTCTAAGTACTTACAGCAGTCTGAAAAGAAGAAAAAAAAAACACTGAAGTATTCTGTCTCTTTCTGTTTCAACAAACACATTGATCATTTGCTGATGTTTAAACAGAACAATCCTAATAGAGCAGGTTCCTTGGAAAAATATGGAAACACTTAAAATCAATGTCTACAGTACATTTTCCAAGAGTAACATCTGATTAAGATTGAAAACACTTACTGTAATCACATCGTGATCAGGTAATCAATCATTTGAAAGAATGGCTGCGTGCCTGGTCGAGACATAAAGCTGGCAATATAACTCAACAATGGAGGCTTGAATAAGGATTTGATTCTGTGATGCATCATGTTACATAATGATACTGAGAAATATAATCTCTTACTTTATGAAATAATTCTTCATGCTGAAATTACATTTATTCCCTCACAAAGAATGAGCCTTTCAAACTGAACACTATTCTCCCAACAGCATAAATAACAATGTCCTTTTGTGTTGCAGACAGTAGCCTTTTTCCACTCAGTCACATGGAAACTTCAACTATTGCAGCACCACCTAAGTGAACTGAGTATGATGATCTTTCAATAGATGTGGCAAAATAAAGCAACTACTCATCTTCACACTACTGTTGCGACCATGTATGCATTACCTAATGTGCTGTGTTTGAAGAGTCACCACCGTGGGCTACAGTAAACCACAGCCGTATAACGGTTATTAACAAGTCGAGTTTCCTTATTAGGGTCTATTATTAGAACAGGTGAGCAGGACTATACAACACATGGATTAGCATCTGACATAATCTGGTGTAACCAGCATGTATATCCACATCAGCAAAATGCAATAAACGTTATGCACTTACCTACTCTGAGAGGACAGACAAAAGCAAGACAATTTTGCAATGTTATTTGACATATGGCTAAATCACCTAATCATCATATATTAAACTGAAATAAGAAACTCGCACTGCTAGATAGCCTTTCCTATATAGGGATTTATTTCCAAAGTAATGATCAGTACAAGCAGACTAAGATAGCAAGAATATAGTGATTTTCTTACCAGGTGGCTGAGACTTCTGAAGAAAGAGTTGGTCAGCATGAGTTTCCATCTCTCTTCTATCTCCTCGGGAATTGGCTCATAAATATAATAAGCGGTGAAAGAGCAGAGAGCGACGAATAAAAAGATGCTTCCCAACCTCATTTTACAACGTGCGATCCCAGCAACTGGCTGCGGGGTGCAAACACAAACAGGCTGTGAGCTGCGCTTGTTAACAAGTCACTCCGGTGCGCGACAAAGCTTACGCTCGGTTATTAATTTTGGATCGAGACCAGTTAAATATGACAGCACGTGTTTGGTGTCATTTGATGGTTATCGGCGTGCATGTTCGGAGCTTTTCTTCGCTGCTCGTGCGCGTTCCGTAATGCATGTCTCTGTCTCGTGGAGTCGGAGAATACCTGTGTCAGTGATATGGAGACAGGAGCGCGCACCCCGTGTACTCACGAGGCAGAACCGTCCCACCTTGGCTGCCACCGCAAATTCCTCAGGTGCCTCGCACGGCTTACACAACGCGCGACAAAACTTTGTGGCAAAATCTAACTGGTGCACAAAGCTTATGAAACAGCAGTGACCCGTGCATGCAACTTCGCTGTTTCAACGTAAAATACGTTTTAAAGGTCGGATATATTTAACCCACTGTGATTTCCTTGAAGGCATGTCACTCCGAATTCCTGCAGCTGCACCCTTGTGTCAGCATAAAGCGAGTGACTGTGTAGTGCAGCTCCACAGCTATGGTTGCAAGCCAGCATAAGCTAATTATATTATTGGTGACAGAGCCATATGAGATGTCTAGTTTCCTGGCAGGACTCGCTGTCAAAGCAATATGACTCTAGTGCACTCACGTTTTAAAAAGACCCTTGATGAAGTTATAAGTTGAGGAGATTTGTATGTTTTCCTCCAAGTACAGGATATTATTTTGATTTGGTTTCAATTCTATGCCCACAGCTTCATGCCAGAGGTAAATGACAACGTGACATTTGCATGGAAAATAGTCAAGCAGGTGCCAGTCTAGCATTATTTCAAGCAGAGTTTAAGCCTCACAGGGGGGTAACTTAGGCCACAAAGTCCTGACAAATCACATCCATATCAGAGTTTTCCAAGGAAAAAGCTTCTTAGCACAAATATATAAACATGCAGTATTCTCATGATATTCACTCATCCCCTCAGAGCCAGTTCACACTGTCAAACAGAGTAAAGGACAAAACCTACAAAGCAAACTGTGTGTGCTGTACATTAGTTAGCTGTAAGCCTTCAACTCAGAAACATACAGTACACCACATGCCTCCATGTGACTTTGCGTTGACCTCTGTGTTCTAACCTTTTCAAACTTTTTCTTAGGCGAGTTGGAATTTGTAATTGGCCTGTGTTTAGGGGCTGACAAGTGTCTCCTTCCATCAGCCTTCAAACTCTATTGAGATGCAATCTACAGGATCCAGGGTGTGACGGAGGCTTGGTGAAAGCCTCTGTGAGACTGATCACTGCTGAGCGGTAGAATACTAAATCTGTTCTCTGAATACAAAATCACACTTCAGACACTGCGGGATTCTCCCTGGAATTTCCTCCCTCCTTTTCGCCCCCAACCACCGGCCTCCACTCAGCTTCTAAGGGAGACCACCTCACCACCTAGTAAATTTTTCATGGAGCTCTCTTCACTCTTTGCGTCTTGTCAGTGGGGAGGACGGGGTGTCAGAAGGTGCGTGGGCGGGGATGTTGTCTTCATCTACGTAGAGCCATGCTGTGCAGGGCTCTACCACGTGGCCACACTCTGCTGTGTGTGGGGGTAGCTAAAGCAGATGTGAATTTGTCTGAAGACTTAAACAAGGAGTTTGAGTACTTAAGTATGAATGTGTGTTCATGCGTTAAAGTGTGTGTACTTCCCCTTGTAAGCCCACGCACATGCTCACATGTGAACGTATGTGTGTACATGGGTCACGTTTCATTCCTTTGTGTGCGCACATTCTTGGGTTTAATCTAAATCTATGGAGGCACATCAAATTTTTATAATTAAGTAATTCAATCCAGACTCTTATTCCCTGTGATGAGTATGAGCAGCAAACTTTGTAACTTTTTTAATTTGCAGAGCCCCTGCTGAGGCAAAGTAGATGGGCCGTATGACAAACGGCATGTGAAGGCACTCGATTCTGAACTCAAGCTGAGATGTGCAGGAAACATTTTTTGATATCATAATCAGGGAATACATTTGGGTGCACTGCTGATCTGAGATATGAGTTTCATTTACATAATTTCTCAATAAATTTAGAATCCTGAAATATGCAAAGTACCATCATAACATGCAAATGTATTAGGGATAGACATTAGCTGGCTTACTTCACCAGCAAAACTCTTCTTTGACAAATTACTGTCTTTCTCCTACATGTGAACCCCACTGTTTGCAAGCTGTTAACACTGGCTTCATTCCTCTCTGAGGAGAACAGGGGAAGATGAGGAACATATACGTGAATACATATGCACTTGTGCGTATCTTGTTTTAATCTAACTACATTTTGACATTATCTCATCCTTCAGCAGAAAAAAAGTAGATACGTTAAACTCAAAGCTTATGCTAGACTTACTCCCCAACAGTTCCTGTGATCTTCCAGGGTTGTTTTAAGAGAAAATATTAGCCTTACTTGTCTAAGTTTCTTTGAAACCTAATGTCGATTCCCCGAAAAGAAAACAGTGATATTGGAAAGTGATACCAAGCCTGACTCAAAGACAGAGCCTTCAGAATTGATATAGTATGCTGGAACACAGTCATCACATCACATCGCTTTTTACTATGATATATCTTCAAAGTAAGTGCATAAAAAGTAAACAAAACATTCTATATTCTGCATTGTGTTTTCAAATTATTAAACAATGTCAGTATGTGTTAGTGTGACACTTGCTGCATATGATTTATAATGCTGATAGTGTCCTAAATTTTTAATATAATCTTTTATATGGCAACAAATGATGTTTTTTTATTATTGAATTAAAAATAAGTGAGTCATTAATAGTATGCCCAGCCCAAATAGGCTTACAAAACACCATTATTTTCAGAAACCAGAGTAGCAACATGAATTACAAATAATACTAACCATCCTGATTTTTTTAGAACCAGAGGTAGCAGATTTATAAGCATTGAAATGAATCAGAGAACGATTCTCTGTGATGGAAATCACACAATATAATAGAATGCATGACATATGTATACTGTTTTTAGAACTTTTTAGACCTATCATTGAGTAGTTTAATGTAAACTCATTATATGAAACAACCAAACACAGCACGCAGTCAGTGTATAGAGCCTATTTCAAATTTTAAAGGCATTATTGACAGCATAGCATCAGCAGTGGACTGATAGACTGACTTCTTCTGATAAGATAAAAAGTCTGACTACAAAAAAACTGCAGCACTGACACCGAACTATCATTTACCCATTTTGAAGTTAATGTCCAGCAGTTTAAAATGAATGGTTTCTGTGAAACTTTCATTTGAACTTTCAGGGGATTTTGGAGGAGTCTCACATTTCAGATTCCATGTTATATCAGGCAGGTTCAGAATATTACTTTCAGAACAGCAGAACAATCACTGAAAGAAAATTGGGCAAAAACTGAATTTTGCGACCAGCTGCAGAACATACTCCTTAATATCAAATGTCTTAGTAAAAAATGTTTTGTTTTTTTTTGTTATTAAAAATTTACCAAACCCAACCTAACAGATGTAAGACCCTATAAGTAGTCAAGTACACTAAATCTGGGCCATTCTCCTGAATAGATATTACAGTGCTAGATTATGTAAGTTACATTGAGAAAATGCTTCTTTTCCATGTCATCTATTCAGCTAAACAGATAACAACACGCCTAGAAAAAACTTGTTACGAATTGTATTTATTTACAGTAACCCAGTGTGGCTGAACAGGGTAAACGAGCTGGCTTTCATTTCAAGCTGCAGGCCAAAAACAGAGCCACAACCTGTCCATTTGTAATTATGAGCCTGGCAGGTTGCCTTGTGCTGGTCCATCCTCCTGTTACTTGTCCAACCAAAATACTGTGCAACAGTGCATCTCGACTCGCTCTGTGATTCCTGTGTTTGTGTTTCACTGTTTTATTTGATCTGTCATACCAACTTTGTGTGCACTGGGATAAGAACCAGATGTGTACCACTGAATAACAATCAATATGAATAATTAGTGACATAGTAAAAAAAAAATCTTCTAAATGATAGAAACCCAATAACATACATCATGAGTGCATAACAGCTTGCAACAGTCCCCATTTGTTCCCTGTCTAGAGGTATTATTCTGGCAGGATTGCACAAACAGGAATTACTCACTTTAAAAAACTAATACTAAACAGGTTTCTTCTTGCCTTGACACAGACTTTTATCAGTAGCTATATCAACCTGGTGTACCCTTTCCCATGACAAAGCTCCACTACAGGAAACAGTTGTATTAGGTTATGTTATATTGTATACGGGTGGTGTCAACTACTGCATCTAGAAAGAATGGGATTTGCAAGTGTGAATGGCAGAGACTTCTTTATCCTGGCAGCATCCTGTTACAGAGTTTTCCCTTGTGGGCCAATGCTTTCATTATGTACACGGCTGAAAGATGAGCGGCCTATTTTTTGAGCTGGTATGCCAATAAATATTAGCCTACGAAAGGCATCTTTGTATAATTTCCTGAGTGGGATTTAGGGCAGGATTTGGCAAAAGAATAGAACAAGATATTTAATCAGAAATTGACCTTTGAGGAGCTGGATCTAAATGAATGACACAGTGTGAGTCACATGGACTTAAGAGAGGGACAGTAAAATGTATAATCTGAAGTTGCAGTGTATCCTTCTTTTGAATCAGCATCTGAACTAACATTTATCCTACAAGCAGGCCTCTATTAATGTCCAAAAACAAAAAAAAATATATATGACACACAATGACATGTTCCTTTTTTATGATGAACATGAGCATTGTTGTGTATTTGAAGTCAATCCTGCATACACCTCCTTGTTTCTGTAAGTACTAAATATCATATCAATTGTGTGTATATATAATCCTCAACAAATGTTGTTTACGCCTGTGTGAGTAGCGTTGCTAAAGACAACACAACCCAGTTGTTTTATGAAAATGCAGCAGCAGCCATACCAACACGTACCAGGTTTCGGCTGAATGACTGAAGCTGAGCAGGTGTGGGCTTTGGAGGTTTGGCTCACACCTGGATTGGAGGCCTCCAGGGAAAACATTGCTGCTAGAAGTGGTATTGCTCGGCCAGTAGGGGACAGTCTTCCCACTGGTCCTAATATTATAATCCAAAGCCCCTGTGCAGTGATGGGGACGGTGTAGTGGGAGATGCCATTCTTCGGATGAGGCATTAAACCAAGGCCCTGACTCACTGTGGTCATTAAACATCCCATGGCACTCATCACAAAGAGTAGGGGGCTCCCTGATGTCCTGGCAAAATTCCCAACCCAGCTCTTTCCATCTGGCCACCTACTCACTTAAATATTCAGATTAAAGTGTGTGAAACAATAAAAAAAATGTATTTGTAGTGAAGGACATTTAAACTTTTGGCTCAAATACAGAAGGCACAATTGTTTGTCATTTGATTTGTAGCATTCTTACCTGCTAAGCAATTAAGAAAAACATACTGTCTGGAAAATTATATTGTACTTTTTATGTAGTGTCCATGCAGTAAGTATGCTATGCATTGTAAATGTTTATCTTTGGTTTGCATCACCTTTCTACATCAGATCTTCCCTATGTGACTGTTAACAAAGCAGCATTAAGAATCTTGAGGTTTATTATGTCCACACTGTACCGTGCGATCATGGGACTGGGTGTAGCAAACAGTGGATAAGCTCTTTATCAGTAGTTGCCTATGCAACACTTCTGTTATAAGGAATGTTGGCCTCTCACCCCATTCCAGTGAATTTCACTGTTATCACCAGACACAAGGATACCAGAAGGCATTTGCATTTGGTAACACACAGACAATACAACTCATTCATAAAAAGACATTGTCTTTTATGGTGCTATATTTGACTATGGCTTAAACTTTGAGGAACATAAAATGGTTCGGTGTGATGTTTACATTGATACTCAAACAAGAGTCTACAGCCACTCTAGCCACTCTGTAAGCTGTAATTGGGAACAGCAGTGCTTAACATGCTGAGAATTACCATGGATATCTGTACCAAATTACATGACCATTTATCCAATAGTTGTAGAGACATTTCACACAAACCCACAAATTTCAACCTCATGGTGGTGTCAGAGGAAACAAAGGGGAGCATTAAAGTCAGTAGGCCTACAGTCTGGACCAAAGTGGTAGACCAACCACATCCATAATGCCACTGAGAGTTTTACATTTATCTTATCTTAGTCAGCTTGCAATTGTGCAGAATTCTGTATTGACAACTAAGATGAGAAGAGTGTTTCCACAACGCCCTAGGAACTGTCATGCTCACCAGTTTAGTCAATTGACTACTCTGGAGATTTGGTAAAAAAAAAAAAAAAAAGTTTTACTGGCGCCTTAGGTCTGAAACTGTTTTTCCATTTAGTTTTAGTTCTGCCAGCAAGTCCTTGTTCGTAGATCTTGCCTCAACAAGAACTATCTTTACAAGAATTCCCATTAAAAACCTACAGAATCTTACTCTTCTCTTACTTTACCATGAGACTTAATCATATTATTTTATCAATTCCTTAATTTTTAGCTTTGCATGAATTTATTGTTGTATAATTGCTGTTTTGATTATTTTACCTGAATGTGTGTGTGTGTGTATATATATATATGTGTGTGTGTGTGTGTGTATTTTACTCTATTCTATATCATATTTTAGTTGCTTTATTGTTTTAATGTTTTAAAATTAATCTACCTTCTGCCATTTAGCAACCTTCCACAAAGAACAAGCTGGGCTCTATGCTTTCAATTATTACTTGAATATATATATATATATATATGTATATATATATTATTTTATTTTATTTTATTTATTCACTTATTTATTTATTTATTTTTGTTTGTTTGTTTGTTTGTTTGGAACTGTAATTATATCCCTTAACAGTAAGAGTCTGTTACAACAAGCTGTCCTAATGCATAAATGTTTAAATTCCCAGGAACCTTCTTTCTTTACCTACACAACAGTCATTTTTACAATTTACTGATTCTTGTGTGTCACAATATTGTTTGTTTGTTTGTTTGTTTGTTTGTATCTTAAAAGAGTTATGGACTAATAAAGAAATGCAAAACAACATCTTACAGGAACAGTAAGACAGACTAGAAATAAAAGCCTATTTCACCAGTTGTTATTTATGAAATGGTTGTTGTGCATTGCTGCTAAATTGTATAAAGTACACTAAGTAAAACGCATGCAAATTGAATCAGTCCATACATAGTTGTTGAACTTTACTTTCCAGCAGATGGTGCTATGACCTAAATTAACTGCTCCAAGATTTCAGTCTGTCTACTTTTCAAGAGCGGTTGGAGGCTTGTTCTCACCTATTTCTCGACCTATCTATTTAATATGGTGAATAACAATAACAACATTTCTACTGAATGATTTTTCACAATTTTCTATATGTTTGATCCTTTTTTTGTTTATTTGAACTGGTCAACAGATCAATTAATTAATGGTATGACCTGGTATGTGGATAACTCTGGACAATGTAGCCATAAATGCTTGGGGATATCCACTGAGTTTCAAATAAATGCTCCATGAATGGATGAAATGAATACAAATTGTAAAATGTGTCTGTGAGAATGACATTTCCATTACTTAAATATATAAAAAAAAGAGTATTCTTGGGGTTTGTTAACAACATCTGTCTTTAAGCTGTGTGAACTATATCAGTGACTCCACAGTTGCACATGTCCGCCCTTATCACTCCACCTCATCCAGACTTCCTGGTCTGGAGCTCCCCTCTGTTACAACAGCCTCTTAAGGTCCCTGAGGTTGCATGGCATGTTGCTTTGCTGACACCTAGAGGTGTAAGGTCAAAGATGTGTAAATCAACCCCAAACAGTGTGGCTTCCATCTGAATCACAGGTAACTGAGTGACACACACACTGGTCATCAGTAATGGAGAAACCATGCCATGGAACGTTTCCCGCAATTGACACATCTGATTCACTTACAAATGTTCTGTTCGAATGTTACTTCCTACACTGCAGCTGGATTGCATGTCTGGTTCTTTGCATGAGTTGAGGAGATGGAAAAAACAGAGTCACGACACTGGAGAACTGAGACTAATCGGCTCAGACACACCTACTTATGTAATACAACTGTAGTGATTTAATGTACATTTTGCTGCTTTTAAATTGAATGCTAACCAAAAGTATAAGTAAATTAAGCAAACCAAACCCACTCAATGATTTTGATTTAAAATGTTCATTTTATTCATATTTAGAGTGTGTGGTTAATTTTGATCTCTAAAACAGTGGGCTCCATGCAGCTTAAAGCTCAGGATGTTAAGGAACTCCAATATTTTAAGCCAAAACATGATGCAACCTCCATTTAGATTTTACTGACACCACTGAGACGGCTCTGATGAGAACACTAGTTGCTCTTAAACTCAGAGGCTGTATTTCTTTTCTTCTTTTTCTTTTTTTTCTCTCTTTAATTTAGTACACAGGATCTGTAGTATGTGCAGTATAATATTGTCAGTTTCAACCATCTAAAATGCCCCCAAACTGATAATAATTCAAGAAATGGAGGTTTTGTCCTTTTCAAATGAGGGTGGAAGCGTGGATGCTTACCTTTGCTGTCATTGTCTTGAGTGTCACTTCCTGAGTTGAACAATGCAGCACTGTGACTTGTCGATCCATCAACTGAAAAACAGATATTGCTTTAAAGTTCAGTAAGAAATAAGGTCATTGAGGATAACAGCCTGACTCTTCCTTTGCCGTTTCTGGATGGGTGACACTAAGACTTGTAAAGCACTCAGATTTGTTCCTGTGACAGAAAACTTGGCCAGCACTGAGGACACAGGGAAACTGGAAGACCTACTGGATCAGACTGAGATCACTGAGCCACATGTTTGACGGTCCTTTGGCATCTTCTGAGACACTGTGACCTTGTTAGGTTGACTGTGGAAGGATGATTTAATTTACAGGTCCCTCATACGCAGACAATATTTTAGCAGTGTTTCTTGGGAATTTTGCAAGTGAGTCAACACTAAATGAACATTACAGCTTTATTTCAGTGCAGAAAAGTGCTAATCACACTGATGGGAAGAGTCATTATTGGCCTATTTTGTGTTTAAATGCAGTAATCACAGTATTGTGAGATACATATTTTCTCATTTCCTCATGTAGACAGCTCACTTGTAATCTAAATCTAAATTTTGTTTTTTCTGGTTAGATACGGCTGGTGGTGCCATTTCAGCAAAAGGCACAGCAAATGTATTTTGCACAGTACATCAATTTCTTGAACATTTACTGCCTGTATTTACTGCATTTATCAAATCCTCACAATACCACCCAAAACTCACATCTTTTTTGACATTTTACACACATAATGTTTGCATATGCACAGCTAAATGGCTTGGTTTTCATTCCTGGAATCCACTCTGTGTTTAGTGTTATGTGAGAGATCAGTCGCATAACTTCTGTCATTAAAGTATACAATTTATGGTGGTCAGGAAGTGCACATCTGTCTTGTTATTCCATTAGTAATAAAATGATTATGGCAACTTAATCCTTACCAAACAACTTTAATATGCAGCCCGTTGCACTATTTCTATTTTATTTTTACAGCTTAAGTTCAAGCGTTTATCCAATTCTTACATGTTTTAGTCATGGTCTTCATGAAACTGAGAAAGTGAGACGTGTTTTTCATCAATGACATTCTCCTTTAATTAACTCACATGTGTGTTCAATGTGGAGCAACGTGGAAAAGAAAGGAATGATAAACAGAGAGCAGGGCATACAGGACTACCAGCAAGACCTTGATATCCTTTAATGGCTCTAATGGAATGTACAGTACTGTTTTTGCTGGGGCCATTAGGGCCCAAAGGACCACTAGGCACAGAAATAAATCGCTATAAATAAATGCAGCACGTCATGCTTTCGTTTTCACGGTCCTGGGTGACCCAGCCCATGTTGTGGAGCATTAGATCAGAAACATATGTTGTCATGTTTTCTGTAAGCAGTGGAATCAGCGGGAGTTACAGCAGCTAAACGTGCCAGAGCACAGCAGAGGGCTTGGTGCTTCTGTCAGGGTCAGTCAACCCTAACATGAAGAGGCAGGTAATGTGCACCACTGGGTCCTGCTACACCACGCATCACAGGATTGTGACATCCTCTGTCCTGTGTATTAGTTGCTCTACTTCCCAAATATGTCACCTGCTTCACCTCATACTGACCACACCAAGGTTAAACATTCATACTCATCTATCTTTATTAACTCTGTGAATGCAGGTTAGTATTTTTGAAAATAAAGCAATATATTGATTATTTTTTGTCTTACATTTAGATAAGAATAATACTGGATAATACTAGTAGTCTACCGCAGAATTGCTCACTTGTTATGACAAAGTATTTGAAGCCAAACTTAGTAGATTTGCTAATGATTTCACTGCAAGTCTATTGGGGTTTGTTTGTTTTGCTCATCTGTGCACAATTACACTGAATCTACACAAGAGAAAGACACCTTATAATCACCTGTGTCACCAAGAGTGAAGTAATCTGGGGCACCACTGCGGACAACGGGGCACTGCTGAATAGGGCTACCATGGTAACTTAATCACTGCAATCAGAGGGATAAACAAAGCAGTAAACACACGAGTTTACAAGTCTCTATGAAACTATGTATTCCTGGCAAGTTTATACATACCAGTGAGGTCAGACACATTCACATGCACTAACACGCTTGTGCAACACATCAACCAATGGCCACTGACATACGCCACAAACACAAATATAACAGGCCTCTTTCACAAGTCTCAAAAACAACATCGAAATGATTAAAGGGAACAATGTGACAGATTAGGACATTTTGGCCAAGGGCAAAAAACAGCTGTCAGAAACAAAGATAAAGTGAAGAAGGTGAATGGAAAATGTGGAAAAGTTGCTGTTCTGTTTTTCCTGCAGTAAAAATAACTTGAAGCTGATCAGAAACTGACTCACAAGTTCCAGGCAGCAGTAAAGGAGCGACGCATGAAAGAAGATGGGGTGAATACAGGGGAAAAATAAGAAATGGTTTACTACGTGAGCGGCTCCAGGAGTTTCATCCTTGCACTCTTTCACTGTGTCCCACTGTGCAGGTACAGCATGTTAAGCTGGAGAATTATTTATGGGTTGAATCATCATGAATGCGGCAAACATGCATGCAGAGCAACGGGTGCGTTATAGCTGAATGCTCAAGTGGGAGCATATGTTCAGCCATACTGTACACATATAGCATATGGTATTAAAAGTTACAGGTTATGTGTGCACAACACATAACACAGAAGAATCTAAGGACAGTTGTAATGTGCTTCTGATTGTCACCCTACACATGACAAATGAAGCTCCAAACATCATTAATGATGTGACAGATCTAAAACCTTTCGTTAGAAGAATAGCAAAAGCCATTTTCTGACATGAACTATGTAATGATGAATTTAACATGCCTGGCTTGGCAAACTTCACTTTTCTCACTCCTCTGGTTTTCCTTTACTCTTTGAAAGTCAAATATCTTCTGTTTGAGGCAACCTTAAACAGATCAGAGACTTAAGAATGCTCCAGAGCCAAGGCCAATCAGTGTGAAACCACAGGGCAGAATTCAATTCAAAGTTATCATCGTGCTCAATAACCAAGAGGGGTTTTTCATAGCAAGGTCACATTTCAAACGTAACATTCAGTACATCTTCAGAGAGCTGTTGTTCTTGGATACGTTCTGATTTAGCCAGTGAGCTGCTTATATTTATGCAGTAGAGTTGTGCAACGATGCCCAAATATTAAAAGGCTGAAAGTAATATGAACTGATTGAGTATGTTTTTTCTCAGTTCATCTTTCCAGCGTGGAAAGAATATAAATTCAACATACTCACACTCATATCTTATATATATATATATATATATATATATATATATATATATATATATATATATATATATATATATATATATATATATATATATATTTATATGTATAAGATGCTGACTATGTACAAATAGCCAACACAGGTCTTAAAGCTTGGAAGGCAAATTGATAGTTTAGTAACACATTGCAGAACATAAAGTATTGTTTACGTCTTTCTGTGTTGTTTAAAGCAGTGAGCTGTATCGTGAGAGACTACTAGACTAGTTTTACACAAATGGAGGTAATCATCATCATGGGGTGCAAACGGTTGTTGACAGACTGCAGCAGTAAAAAACTGAGTGACTGATGAAGGTGGAACTAATTTAAAACAGACATTCAAATTACTGATATTATGAATTTGTATCACAGCTGCGCATTATATTTTTCATATCAGTACATTTAACAGTTAACCGTCAAGCTCCGTCAGCCTTCAGTCTCATGAGTAAACACGGTGCTGCATTCTTGGCAGTTATTACCAGCTTCCTCCAGAATGTGATCAACATTTTCCAGTTTTATTCCCTGCTGCTTTAACAGTATTGTTTAAGTCAATGTAAGCATGTAGAAAAGGCCATAATACATGACTGGACATATTAGAACACATGCGGACACACACACATATGCAAACTCTAATTAATGCACTCACTGCTGCTTCCAGTCTACGCTGCAGACTAAGTTTGGAGGGGATGGATTAGGGGTATTAGAAACATGACAGAGTTCAGCAGAGTTCAGTAGAGCACTCTTCTCGGAGAACAATTAACTCAATTCACCCCCACACTGTACGGCCTGGAGCCCGTTGAATTCTGGAGAACAAAAAGACATTGACGACTGTGATGAATTCAAACAGAGCCATACTGAGTTTTGCCAAAGCCATATAGAACTTGAGAAGAGAGGGAACTGAGTGAGAATAAATTACTTTTGTCATTCTCGCTCTAGTTTTTTTTCTAACCTCTGTTCTTGTGTATATTCATGAGGCCAAAATCCAACCATATGGTTTTGCTTTGTCTCAGTATTGGAGACTAAAATACTCACTGGCCCTCAACCACTCACATTACAGTCTTTACGATGAGAACATCCTGCTGATCTCAAAACTCATAAACTCATCAGAATCTTATTTATCTATAATTATCATTAGCATCCTCCATGTGGCCAAAACTCTTTACACCGTCACTGTGATTTACACGCTCACAGACACAGACGACGAGTCAGTGACATGTCCGTAAATCATCAATGACTAGGTCAATGCCAAACGAACATGTGGATTTTGAGGACTCCAGTAACTTTTCTGGATAATAATATCTCCAAATTCCAGACTCCAACTATGTCTCAGCTGAAAGCCCTCAGTAAGACATAAGCTTTAAAAGTGTCTATACTGTTTATGACATGCAGCAGTACCATGACCCAATACCCGTGACAAAAAGAGTCATACAGTGAATAAAAATGAAAAAAAAGTTATGTTTCACTGTAATTCTGCAGTGATTTATTTACTTTATATAAAAACTGGAGATACTGGCTGCTCAGTAGGTCACTCAATCAATCAACAATATATGAGTGAAATTCCAGTGAAGTTCTTTTGGAGATTTACTTGCCCTCACATACCCAAAATATAAATAGAGCAAGCTGCTTCCTCAAGCGATGGAATGTGTTTGACACTTCAAAGCCAACTCCACTGGCCTACAGACACACACACACAAATACAGTACATGCATGAACACACTGACAGAGCACATACATCACTTCCACATATTGTACATCCTCACATGCATGTAAACATAAACATATGTTAGAATGTGTTACGGACTATTTATGTCAGTAGATCGGTAGATGTCATGTCGCTAGGATGTGTCACAGCACGCTCGTACACAAACACATTTGAAGTGTTGGTATTCAGGGTGGTAAGAAGTTGATGAATGGCAAGTGAAATTTCAATGCACTTTAGTAAAGGCATACCTTTGACTCAAAGGGAAACAAAATTGTAGCCCTCAGACAACACTAGACTACAATATATTACTGTAACTGTATGAATATCCCAAGTGTTTAGTCATACTATTCAACATTTTACAAAATGCAGTAGATTATGTCTGATTTTACAACTTGGACATGATGTCACACTACTACTTCCATGCAAATTGCCCATAGAAACCCAGTTTGTAACAAGAGGTGACGCATAAAGAAAATTTACTGGATTAGATGAAAATCTGTAATGCTGTTAGGAGCAACTGTTATATCTCAATTTGATGTTGTAGTGGAACGTATTCAAACAAAACAAATGAGGCATTAAATAGACCCACTCACACACCACCAGAAGGTTTTGTCCACAAAAATCATCACATATGGTTCTTATCATAGCCTCTGAGTCAGCTGAGAGCAGAGGCTTAAGCTCTCTAACAAAAGGTCAGTGTCCTGCAGATAGAGGGCTGGGGTTCAAACGTTAGAGATGGTAACAAATAACCAGATGATTGTTACTATGATCCTCAACTGACCAGCTGGGAATTGCAAGTCATGCAAGATAAGCACAAAGAGAAAATACTTTAAAAATATTGATATTGCATCTTATCTATCAAAACATTTATATCAAACTGAAGTTCACTTTCAGAGTTCTTAATGTTTTCTTTCCAATCACAAATTTGGGATCTCTATTGCAAAAGTAACACGATTGATTCCGTTTGTCAAGATATAATATGGGGCATGTGTTTTTCAAGTGAGTAATAGGTAAAGAATGACCTTTTCTTTTGTAATGAACCCACTTCTGCTGTCAAGGTACCTTTAATCAAGCCAAACAAGTTAAACTACTCCAGAAACCAAATGACCTTGTTTAATGTGGCAAGCCTAATCTCTCCAATCATGGCGCCTGGTCTATCAGCATGAACTCCATCCAATAACGTTGTTAGAGAAGTTTTAGAAACTTAAAAAAAAAGTGTGCAACACATCTTTGACTGAGCTCGATATATTCTGGGCTGCTGTAGCCTCCCTGTCTCATACAATAGCTGCCATACCATGTCATGACCCTTAAAGGTCAAAGGTCACGTCAGACTCACAACAGACAGCTGTTAACATGTGTGACTAATGTTACATTGATCAGACGTGTCAGAGAGAACTTCTATTTATCAGTATTGTTGAGAGTCTATGAAACCTGAGTCAGAGCATGTGCAGGAGTGAAGTCACAGAACTGAATTCCAGGAACTAGACTGCTTTAAAACTGACACAACACTAGACACACTGCTCTACACATCTGTAAACACAGACAGACCATATTTTATTTCATTACAAACATAAATACATGCAGAACTTTTTTGTGCCATCAACAGTCATTCATACTATTGCTTAAGAAAGTAAGGATCTGCAACCACATCATTGATTTGTTACACATGGCTACAACCAAAAACAAGAAACTAGTGTTTCATACTCGTCAAATTAACTAGTCCACTATAACTGCAGTATAACTCAGGTTACTTAGATGTCAAAGAAGCTAAAAGAACAGAGCAATCATACACAGTGTGAGAGAGAGGAGTCAGAGAGACTACAAAACAGCTTAAGATGTTTTTGTAACAACTATTTCCATCAACATGCACCAGTTTTTTAGTCTGGACAGTCAGAGAAGAACACACATTGAACAACTCAGTGAATAAAGAAGACAACACTAAAGCCAGACAGAGATGGGATTTCTTAGAACAAGACTGATTTTACAGGGAAGCAATTCACTGATTACTTGAAATATTGCTTTTGGAATGAAAGTATACCTTTTCTATGTGGACTGTGCACCAATTTTGCACTGATTTGACTATGCAAAGATACAGAGGGATGCCTTTTGATGTTAAATAATGTAACATATTGAAACCAACTAACCAATTCTAGTTGACATTAATGAGAGCTGTCTCTTCTCTCTTGCTCTGTGCCGCTTGCCACAGTACTGTAAATCGCTCGTTCCCTCTGCTGGATAAACTTTGCAGTGACACCAATGTATTACCACATACGCATTTTTTATGCATATACTGCGTATGTTAGATAACATACAGTATACACATATACCAATGTCAGCCAATATCAGCTGGACAATAAATAGGTTCTAGATAACACATCATACAAACATGGCTTGCTGCATGTGACTCAACCAAAACAGAAACTGAAAACTGTTTACCTTGCTAATTTATGCTTCAATTGGTCCAGAAAAGCAAAATAAACAGAGGGGGAAAAACAAGTTTGGATGAGAGCGAGGATGGACGGCTCCCAGCATGCTGGTTAGTTGACTGAACAATTGAAAACCAAAGAAACCAGAAACTAAATTGTAACAGCCAGAGCTGATCCCGCTGGCCATTTCTCCTACATCTGCCATGGTCCAAGGACCTTCAAAGTAAAGAAAACTTTCGAATCCTTCCCTTTGTTAAACTACCAAATGTGGTCTTACAGAACAATCAATCTTTATGTACTCTATATACGAAGTCACTTTGATGCTTATGGGGACTCTCTGTTTGTGCCACGCATACAAACTGATGTTTAGACACAAATTTCACTGGCAGATTTTTTTTTTTATATCAAAACAGCCACAGCTCCACTTCCAATAAACTTCATCCATGTGCCAGTTGACCGTAAATTACAAACAGCTACACGTGTCCAATCAGAAATGATGTGAATGTGAAAGATATTACTGTTACCCAGAAACAAAAGAACATAAAATGTGCTGAGTGATTAAGAGAGAATTCTACACATGAGGAAAAACATGTCAAGGATGTTGAAAGAGAGTCTCATGTAAGGCGATATTTTTTCCAAACCACACTATTCCTGTCATTCGCCTCCCACAGAGGTGGGCCCCCAGTCATGACCGAGCAGCGAGTGTGAATGCTGTATGTATCTACAGATTCCTCAGAGCCTACCAGCTAGCTGTGACTTTTAACAGCCGACTTGTTCCTCCACACTCCCCTCAGCCCACACTGAGAGCAGAGAGAAGAAGAGAAATATCAGTTTATCATTACCCGCTGTCAGCCAGTCAGTGAGGGGATAAACTGTGTATGCAAACATGAGGAATTTCCTTAAGTCAAACAATATGCTGCAGAATCAAAGCCATTTAGAAAACACCGGGAGTCCCAATGTTACCCCTAGACTGTAGCTATAGGACTGTAGCTTGAAGAATAATACAGTTGCCCTTGTAGCACTCCATCATCTGGAGTAAATTAAAGTGAAAAGGAAACAGTTTCCTTGGCAAGAGAGATGGACCAGAATCAACTTTATGGTCAGCAAAATCGCAAACAAACAAATCACATTGTACTGGCCGCATAGCTCTGCTCAAGCAAACATACATACAAAACCTGTCGTGCGCTATTGTCTTCTAATCATGTCCTCTCTTCAAGCATCTAAGCTGCTTGTGAATATAATTCGCCATTTATGATGATGACTTGGATCAAGACATAATTAACTTCACTGTGTGACTAGCTAGAAGAAAAACTCTGCTCTGTTAGCAGAATAAATCCACTGTGATTGGGGTTTAGAAATAGGCAGAAAATCCTGCATAATTGAATTAAGTCTTGTTTGTATCAAGATTAGTGTGCACTGCAGAGAGGAGAATACAGAATCACTAACACAAACTGTTATGAAAGTTAGTGAGAGAATCACGTGTGTGGCTGTCAAAAAGTCTGGTAATATGGGATTAACAGTCCTCCCTCGTTCACTGTAAATAAAGTGTAACACATCGACACCTTTGAAGAATGCCTTACAGTGAGTCTTGCGTTTCTCTTTTTTCATTTACAGTTAACCAATTATATCTCTAGGTCTGATTAATGTGATTTAGTCATCAGTGGAGAAGAGAAGAGAAGAGAAGAGAAGAGAAGAGAAGAGAAGAGAAGAGAAGAGAAGAGAAGAGAAGAGAAGAGAAGAGAAGAGAAGAGAAGAGAAGAGAAGAGAAGAGTTGTTTGTCCACGTGTGTTGGTGTGTTGTCCAGATGTTCGAGTAAACAACATTGATGACACAAGCAATGGAACATGGCAACCTGGACTGTGACCCTAAGAAAATGATGAAAGGGATCCCCATGAACCCTCATTCCATGTGGATTACTAGCCCACTAACACACTTCAAATGAAGCTGTCCTCTCTCTCTGGGGCCAAAAGGTTAGACTTACAATCAATGCAATCTGCTCCTGCAAATGAACCTGCACATTTAACTGCGTCTGCATGAGTGTGTGGATGTCAATCTCTATGCATTAGTGTCCAAAGTGTGTGTATGTTTGTTTGTGTTTAACGATGTGCATATGCTGAGCCAGCAGCTTTGTGAGGGGGGAACATACAGTAGTATTTGGGAGGTCAAAACACACATTATATGATTTAAAGACAGCTTGTGGCAGCTGTGGTTTGATGGGCACTGTTTCATGAATACTGTTTACAAGTGAAGGGAATGTTTATGGTGTCAGTCACAGTGAGTCAATCACAAATAGTCGACACGCAAACTTTAACCTGGAGATTAGTTTGTCATCTAGTCACAGATATCATTTAATTAAAAAAACGCTGGAAAATACAGGTTGGCAATGCCAAGGGGTTATGGGGTGCTATATGACACTTTATCCAGCTGTGAGTGCACTATTATTTATGTAAGTTCCTTAGACATAATAGTCAGAAAAGGTCAGACATATACAGTAACATATCTGTTACAATTACTGCACATACTAACAGCAGAATGTGAAGAAAGGTCTCCGCCTTTAAATATGCTGATTTGTGGTCACAGTGGGACTCTTGGAATCTGACAAACCAGTCAAAAGAACTGGATTTTGAAAAAAAACTGACCCCCACATGCCAGAACTGATTGTTGGTTTGTGGTTTTTATTAGAAGCAAAACAGACAAATGAAAACACAAACTGAAGAAAGTAGAACTCTGATTCGGCTAACACTTGATCATGGTGGCTTTCATCTGACAGAAAGAGTTTGCGGTGTAGACAAGCTTAAAACACTTGACATACCATGTCCAAATTGAATCATACTAACAGAGAGCCAAGATCAAGCAAAAATCAGATAATTAATAAATAACATTAGGGATTCTATGTTGTGCTTCGGTGCAAAGCAATTTGGTGACCCACTTCTAATTATATAAGTCAAATATTAATGTCTTGGCAGCAATTAATAATTCCACTCTTGTCCTCTACTACGGAAGGAATTTTATGTTTTTGATGGCGTTTAACAGTCTGGTATTTTCAGCAGAGCACTTTCCAGAGTATTTCAGAGTTGCAGTTACTTTGGGATTACATTACAGCAGATTACAGCGGGGAGGGAGGACACCAACGTGTGCGCTCTGCTGCAGGGCTCTCACAGAAATGACTCCCGTCCCTCTGCGCCTCAGACACAGTGGACTCGTGAGGAATCAAACCGGAGAACTACTGCTGTGAAGTAGTGAATGTGGACCTTTTCATCTTTGTTCGGGATTTTTACACTCCTACAAAGTGCAGCAGTTCCGTTTACTACAGCTGCTGAAGTGCGGTGAGAGAAACTGTAGATATATCTGTTTTATGTTATATAAAATCTTGAATTATTATATGCTGTTTCTTAAAATTATGAGTGCATATACAGAGAGATAATATGCATCACCTTTGCATGTACATGTAACGTTATTCTATGTTTGTTTGTTCTTTATTTCCATCTTAACTATAAAATATTTTGACATTTTCATATAAATAATAATATATAGGTAGGGAAATATTTACAAATAGTAAAACGTTGCGTTAAGTGATGTAAATTTATATTTAGGTTACATGCTTTCAGCCACTTTATCGATAATGCAACTTTTTATGAGTTTACAGTTTGTTCTATCTATCATCATTATTTGCAGTAATGCTTCAACGGGCTGCGCCTCTCCCTCTTTCTGTCTCTCTTCAGGTGGGTTTCATTAATGTTGCAACTGTAGCCCCCCTTTTGTCCGCGCAGCTCAAGCCCCCATCCCCGTGCACAATGAGTGTGTGCGCCTGCAGCGCTTCATACCTGTGGAGGTGGCTGCTGAAGGCTCTGTTGTTCTTGGCTGCCGTGCCGCCAACGAGCGGTGACTGCCCCAGATCATGCGCCTGCTATGTTCCCACTGAAGTGCACTGCACCTTCAGATACCTGACCGCGATACCTGACCACATCCAGCCAGCTGTGGAAAGAATTAACCTCGGGTGAGCTTTCGCTTTCTTTGCAGCAGCTACTCTGGGGAAGAATCATGTTATTGATCGATTTAAACCACAGACTGCTTAATAAGCAGGAATGACATGACAAAGAAACCAATGTTCGCTAACTTTACAGCCTTTTCAGAGTTTGGCACTTAATAAACTATACACTACCACTGGTAGTAAAAGTAAATGGTTAAAATAAAAATAAAAACATTGTATTGAAGTAATTCTTCCATTAATTACAGTAAGGTTAGCTAGTTGGGAGATCAACAAGTAATCTGAAACATGGTGCTGGAGTTGAGTGTATTAAGTATAAATCTGCATACATACACTTGAAACACAAAAACATATTTTGTTGCTCTATGGGGCTGTCAAGGTGAACATGTTGTTAAGTTACCTTACCTTGCCTTATGGTGATAAAGGAGGCGTGCCATATATATATATATATATATATATATATATATATATATATATATATATATATATAAAATACATATCTATCATCTATGGTGCATATCCACAGGTGTTTTCTATTCAGCCTGATTATACCTTTTCTCAAGGTGTTGGCAGACCAGAATTTTCACTGCAGATGCTTTGACATGTCATGGCAGGATGAGCACAGTTGTAATTAATAACATTAATTCCATTTGTCAGCTCCAAGGCTGCGCTGTTGTGCATGTTGACTGAGGGAAGGAAAACTTGGACCTTTACCATTCATATTTGCACATTAACAGTGGTGACATGGCATTATTCACATTGCAGCTCCTCAGTTTAACCGGAACAGAGGTCTAATCAGCCAGTTAAACTCAAAACACCTGTGCAGGAGGACCTTCTCCCTAATTCAGACCAAATCCTCTTTGATTTTGGACAAAATGAGTTGTGTTCACTGATACATATACATGTCATAAGTCTGTAGTGAAGTAAATGCTGACTGTGATAAAAAAAAAAAAAAAACTTTTTCATTAAGATACTATTTTAACTGTATTTTCTACATTCCTTGTAAATGAGGTATTAAAGTGATGATTAAAGTAACAAATTGCTTAGCTGGAATAAGCACACATGAAGCCCAGCACAGATTACCAATATGTCAATATTAAAGGCAACACACACCTACCATATGGTTCACTTACACAGGTGTTTTCACTTATTTGTCTCATTAGACCCTTTCTCATGAATATATGAACAGATTGTGCTTCATTAACATCTCAAACTCTTTTCAGCAGGTAAGGCAGGTCATCTTAAACTTATTCATGTTTCTTATAAGCGCCCGCATTATGGTGACATCACCAATCACATACCTGCATAGCCCACTCATATTTAACCTAAGCAGAGATCTAATCTAGAAGAGTGATTGAAAACACTTGTGTGGGTGTTCAGGGCCTCGAATGAGACTATTTTAATTGTTAAGTAGCTTTCATAAAATAGTATGACGTACGTTTGAGCAGTCTCTTTTTCATTTCTCTCATTTTAGGTACAACAGTATAACTGTCCTGAGAGAAAATGATCTTTTAGGACTTGAGAACTTGGAGCTGTTGATGCTGCATAGCAACACTATCCACAGTATTGAAGACAGAGCCTTCCAAGACCTCAAGTCCCTACAGGTAAAATCATGTGTTTGTCAGTCTCTTGTGAACAGATTACAGAGCTGTCTTGTAATACTGGTGTACAAACATCCTGCCAGCATCCTATGGTTTAGTTCAATATTGTACACGATGACACATATAGATATGTAAACAATGTGCAATGCTGTAATTTTGACCGAACATAAAAAGACGGCTTCTTTGTGTTGATATCTGCTGTTTACTTCCACTGATCTGTTCCCACAGGTCCTGAAGATGTCCTTCAATAAGGTGAAGAAAATCAATAAAGAGACATTCAAAGGTCTGGACAGTCTGCTGAGGCTCCACATGGACCACAACAACATTGAGTTCATCAGCCCAGAGGCTTTCTACGGCCTAACCAACCTGCAGTTGGTCCATCTGGAGGGTAACCACCTCCAGCAGCTCCACCCAGACACATTCATCACACTGAGACACAGCCAGGTGTTCAAGGTGTCCTCAGTAAGAAACATCCACCTGTCGGACAACCTGCTCACCACTCTGCCCGCAGATATTTTCTCAGGCTGCAGCCAGTTAGAGAACCTCTTCCTCCATGGCAACCCATGGACATGCGATTGCCGTATGAAATGGTTTTCAGTGTGGGCACAGAGGAACACAGGTGAGGAGTGTGTGTTTGAGTCTGAAAGCATTTAGAGAGGTGTTGGGTTGTAATATGTTTACAAGGAAAGCCATTCTCTTTTAATGAATGAATATTTCTTAATCTAAATATCTTCCCTTGTATAAATGCAAAAAACTTGATCTAAACTTGTAGGAGAAAGATTTTTGCAGCCTTAATAAGACACATCTGGTGAAGTTGCTAAGTCTGTTAGTACTTTAATAGATTATTCTACTCAAACTCTGTGTGTTTTTTCTCCTACAAATTAATAGTACATGGGATTTTATCCAAAGCAAAACAGGCACATCCAAAGGAAACATATAAATCTTTACACAGACAACACTGAAGGCAGAGATCATATCTTGTTCTCGTCCTCAGGGCTACAAAGACACTAATAACACAGAAGAACAAAAGTTATACCTTTTATTCATGACTTGGCTGTTGTAAAAGTCAACTAATAAATTACAGTTCTGTATGGTGACGATGATCTTTTCTGGTTCAAAAGTTTTACTGATCAGTTTTGGTTTGGCAGGCCCCGTAAGGTGGAAACTGTAAATGTTCTTTTCTGTAATGCAACCAACTTGACGCTAGATCATTTGGTTTAAATGTTTCCAGGTGTGCTGAAATGCAAGCGAGACCGAAGATATCCGAGAGGCCAGCTGTGTCCCGTTTGTGAAAATCCTGCTCCTTACCACAACAGAACTCTGTCCTTTCTCCCCAGTGATGCCTTCACTTGTACTAAACCCTGGATCCAACCCCATCTAAAACAGAAAAACATCAGCCTGGATGAGGGGGACTTTACTCCAGTTTCCCCCAAGGACTTCATTGCCCCATTAGGCTCCATACAAATGAATCTGACTAACCAGTTTCACAATGATGCCAGCCTATCCTGCACTGTCCAGAGGCCCTCTGCTTTTGAGAACCTGACACAAACGTTGGAGGAGGAGGAGGGAAACAATGTTACCTTACTAACCACTACCATAACTACATATTTGGTCTGTAACATTGACCATGAACACATACAGCAGCTGTGGCAGATCCTTGCCACCTACAGTGACTCTCCAATGAGACTGGGGAGAGGCTTAATGCTGGCCAGAAGCCCAGAAATGGTGTACAGGTATAGTCAGATAAAACCAAAAGACGGAGAGGAAGGAATTCATACAAACATTGAGGCTGAGATTAAAGCCTCCCCTGCATGGCTGATGCAGGGAGAAGTGAGCTTCCAACTTGACCGCAC
Organism: Argyrosomus regius; assembly: GCA_946959425.1. NCBI lineage: Eukaryota > Metazoa > Chordata > Actinopteri > Sciaenidae > Argyrosomus > Argyrosomus regius. The sequence goes on from OX336889.1 coordinate 11,205,861, forward strand.
TACTACCACTTTTTCTACTTTGCACATTAAATATCAGTCTGTGGTCAACCTACGTGTGGAAAACAGATTGCCTAAGAGGGACCGCTATTCCTGGACCATGATCAAGCGAGATAATCAAACCAAGACTGACCATGCTGTAATTACAGGTGGGAGTTAGAAATGAATGCTTAATAAACTAAAAAGTTAATATCTGATATGACAATCACTCCATCTACCTATAACTATCATCTTAACTAAAGAATTTTGCATGATAAAAATCTCCTTGCAATAATTACTGTAATAAAATATTTTTTTTGTTAACATAGGTGGTGTGACACAGTTAAACTGTGAAATCCGGGGTGAGCCAAAGCCTTTGTTGGAGTGGATTTTACCAGATGGAAGTAAGATCAGAGCTCCTTACTACAGTGAGGACAGGAGGATCGTAATCACTGCTGATGGGAAGCTCACTCTACGGGGTGCAGATGTCTCTGATGCGGGTGTCTACAGGTGCATTTCCACAAACTACCTGGATGCAGATATCCTCATATTTCGAGTGACAGTTCTGTCCCCTGATGTGGAAGAAATGGAGGTCAACGGTGTACAACTCTCAAGGCCACTGGGTGAAAATCTGGTTTTTGACTGTAGCTCCACTGGGAGTCCTGAGGCCTCGGTCCATTGGATACTCCCTGATCACTCAGTTCTGGACAAGTCTCATGGGAACAGGAAAGTCTTTGAGAATGGAACCTTGCTGATCCAGGGTCTCACAGCGAGGGATAGAGGATTTTATAGGTGTTTAGTTGCTAATAACTTAGGAGTTGACCTGCTTGTGTCTCAGGTGACTGTGACTGAAGAACAGTCTGAGACAGTAACAGTGGATAGTGAGGGATCAGGGACGGAGACAGAGACAGAGACGGAAGACAAGGTCGATCCTAATTTGACTACAAACACAGTCCCCCTCAATGAGATCCCCTCTTCCAGTCCTGAAAGAACTAGTCAGGAATCTAGGACCATCACATCAGATCGACCTTACCCCAGACTCAGGTCACAAGGTAGAGGAGGTGCTGGAGGTAGACTGGGACAAAGAAGGAGGGGGCCAGTCAGCAATAGACGCATCTGGAGTAGTAGGTTTTTGGATAAAACTTCCAGGAAAGTTGACCCACAGAAATTTGCTGAATTTATGAAAAAGGCTCAAGATGGATCAAGAATAAAGACTGTCACAGAGGAGAGGGTAAAAAATATAGACTCAAACACTGGTCTCTCTGGTGATGATGAAATTGGCTCTGGTGAGGCTCATAATGAAGATCAACTCATCATTGTGCCAAGGATTGTTAAACCAGCTACAGATAATCCACAGAAAGTTAGAATATTTAGGCAGAAGAAAAGGCTGTCTAAAATAACTACACAAACAGATCAGCATAGTAATGTAGCACATCAAATTGATTTAAATGAAGTGACAGAAAATAAAAACACACCAACAACAGAGTCATACATGCAGTCAGATTCTACAACAATTGGATCCACATTCACAAATGATCCAACAGGAAGGAGTGAAGTTCAAAGTGATGCAGTTACACATTATAACACAAATTTAGAAAAAAGTACTAATCCAGGCCCATACAGGCGCCCAGTCAGTCTCCAGCTTACTGTGACAGACTCATCACAGGAAACTCAGCTCCAATTCTCAGGAGAACAACCTGCAGAGCCAGAGACGTCTACTTGGGCGGCGCTCTCATTCACCACAGATCCTAATGTCACTCCAATGAGGGATGGCCCAGGCCCAGTGGAGCTAGTCGTACACACATCCACAGACCCAGAAAGCCAGACGACATTCACAGCCATCACCACCACAGAGAGACAGCAAGATGAGATAACCTTCCACACTACACAAACAATCAAATCTCCACGCCTGCCTGCAGGATCCACCATCATCTCCCGGCAACAGATCCATATCATTCCACACAAGAACAGCAGAGGAGGGGGCCGCAGGAGGACCTTTCAAGGCCGCAGGAGGATCATTAAACCCAACAGGATCACTGACATACAGTCCTTCTTCAATAAACGTAAACAGCCCACAGTGAAGAAGGAAGGCAATGCCACAGTGCCATACAAAATTGAACTGACCACAGGTAAGCAACCTTGCTTTGAAAGCAAACAGAGCAATCATTAAATTTTGCTTAACTCTTCAGTGTGTGCTTATTTAGTGGATATATTTTCTTTATCTGTACCTTTTCTTATTTCTTTTTTCTTTTCTTATTTTTTCCCCTCAGACTGTGACTGTGATGAAGACAAAAAGAAGATAGCAAACGCTGATCTGCAGGTGGTCAAGCCAACCGTTTCCTCCAGTTCATCTTTGCACAGAACAGAGAGACCTGCCTCTACACAAAAAACTGCATCTACAAACTATCATATTACCCAGACAGAGTCAAGGCCCGACGCTTCCAGTGGATACATAACCTCTGCTGATGCCCCTGAGTTTGACCCCACAATTGATCCAGTTTTGGCCACAAATAAAGAACCATCAGTCTCCACCACGGCCACCACTACTAGAACTGCCTCTAAGGTTATCCATGGAAGAATTCCATGGAACCGGCTGTTTGGAGGTAGAGAGAGGGAGCAAATACTGAGCAGGCTAAAGAGGCCATTGATCACCCAAAAAACTACTACTACTACAACCACAGCTGAAACTACAACAGCTACCCTAACCACAGTCCCTGCTGCTATGCTTACCACAACTGCAAACTCACTGGCTGAACCTGAAACTCTGTCCCCATCCAGACACACAGGGAACAAAGAGGGCTCATTAGATGATGACTTTGGAGATTTGTCCTCTGCAGATTTGGAGTTCACAACATTGCAACCCAGCATTCACCATTTAACTACTACCAGTTCATCATATTACTCCAAGTCCTCCACCACTGCTGAAACGCCACCAGAATCACAGACTTTACCTTCCCCACCTACTGTCAAACCACCTACAATTGAAAATCCTGATGAAGTCATATCGTCTGGGTCTGGGGGACAACCTGATAATCGGTTTGTAATCAGACAGAGACTTGGTGGGACAAAAGGACGACAAGGGCGGAGAAGGAGGCCCTTTAGGGGCAGGAGACCCTTCAAGAAACCAGCAATCACTAAATTACTACCTAGTACCACAACTGAGGCTTTAACGACAGAGGTAACAACTATGGAAACTACAGTGGTGACAACCACACCACCTCAATGGACTGTTTCACCCTACAGGCCTCTGTATAGACCATCTAGCAAAGAGGACAGAACCCCAGTGGCTGTTTCCACTGACCAAACGTCAAAGGAGGAGACTGACTTATATGAGGGATTTGGCTGGAGCAGCGGTTTACCAGACTATACTACAACCAATACGCCTTTGATCCCCTCGACCACTTTTATCCCCACCACCACATTCATGCCAACTACCACAAAAAGGCCTTACACAACAGTTAAGACCAGAGTCCACAGCAACATCAGACCACCACCACGGAGGAGTTATGGTCACAACAACCGTAGGCCACCAATAAGGAGAATCAGACCAACTGTGCAGAGTAGTGGTGCCAGAGACAGTGCAGATAAACGCCTTACCTTAGACACAATGACCATCCTTAGAGCTGAGCAAGGATACACCATCACCCCTGCCCCATACAACAATGTAGGCACACACAATCCCATCTCTAGTGTTTATAATCATGACACTGGCAATGAAGAAACAACTACCAATATTGCTGAATTTGAACACACTACAAAGGTCACGACAAGCAAACCTAAGATAGTCGGGGGCAACGCAGCCAGCTTCACTGTGTTATCCAACTCAGATGCTTTCCTGCCATGTGAGGCTGCTGGAAACCCTCAGCCAGTTATAACCTGGAAGCGCTTCTCCTCAAGCACAGGTATCGTTAACGTATTTTATCATTAAGAAAAATGAAAGGCGAGAGAGAGCACCTCATTGCGGATTGCTTAAGTTGAAAAAGGGTGTGCTCTTTTTTTGTTTAATTACGAACTTATGGTATTTATTGTGTGAGATGTTTTAATAAAATAGTAATAACATGAGCAAAAACAATTAGAAAACACCAGAAGAATCAATTAATGAATACAGAAAGTACTAAAGTAAATAAAAAAGTGGGTATTGTAGTGTGAGTAATGTATATTGTTTCTGGATGGTTTTAAGTTGAATGTTTCACAGAAGAAATTCTTTCTGTCTTTCAGGAGGAACCATTACCATTAAAGGGAGGATGGGCAAGTTTGAGGTGTTGAGCAATGGCACACTGTCGATCCAGAATGCCAACATTAAGGACCGTGGTCAGTACCTCTGTCTAGCTGAGAATGATCATGGATCAGATAAGCTGGTTGTCACCCTTTCTGTGGTAGCCTATCCCTCACGCATCCTGGAGCCAAAAATACGGGACATAAAGTCTCATGTAGGCAACACTGTGGAGATGAAATGTAAAACTGAAGGTCGGCCCACACCCATGATATCCTGGATCCTGGCCAACCGAACCCAGGTCAGGGGTCAGACTACAGAGAATGGGAGGGTATCTGTATCTGCTGAGGGGACTCTGGTCATTGAGCAGGTGTCTGTTTATGACAGAGGTCATTACAAATGCATTGCCAGTAATCCAGCTGGAGCAGATACTGCTACAGTGCGACTGCAGGTGGTGGCAGCTCCACCAGACATTGTGGAGGAGAAACGGCAGCAGGTGAAAGCTGGTGTAAGCCAGAACTTGTGGCTACCCTGCACTGGCCAAGGTAGCCCTCAGCCTACTATTCACTGGGTCCTCCATGATGGATCAATGGTACGATTTGGTCAACCAACCAGTAACACGGGGATATCAGTATCTGAGAATGGAACCCTTCACATTAAGGATGCAACTCAAGCAAACAGCGGGAAATATGAATGTATTGCTACCAGCTCTACTGGCTCAGAGAGAAGGGTGGTGACTCTGACAGTAGAAAAGCAAGAGTCTGCACCTCGGATAGTGGCGACATCCGAGCGCATGACCGAGTTGTTCTTCGGGGACCAACTGAGACTAAACTGTTCAGCTACAGGAGACCCTAAACCCAGGATCATCTGGAGGCTGCCCTCTAAAGCTGTGGTGGACCAGTGGCACAGGTAAAACTCTCAACCCTATGCCTGATCATTTACAGCAAACTTATTAGTAAAAGTTAAAACAGACACGGCTCACATTTTGGGCCAAACAGGGTTAAAAAATGTTTGTTTCTGAACATTTCAAAGGCCATGTAGAACTTGAAAAAGAAAAGAAGTGTACTTCTTCACTTCAGGATTTGGTAATGGGTCTCCATTCATGCCCTAGGCACCTAAAGTCTAGGAATTTGCAACATCTTAAAGGATCGTTTAATTCCAACAAGTCTAAGGTTTCCATATTTTGGTTTCCTGCATTGACCGTTTGGCTTATTACCCTAAAGTACAGAATAAGCTAGTCGTGAGGTGATGCTTATTTAGTCCTTACATTCTGGAATTAGAGAATAAGAGAACTAGACCATCCTGAGTTAAGGCTAATCAAAATAAGAAGTAACAAGAAATACAATGATTAATGCCTCAATGAGAAAAAAAAGACACCTTAAAAACTTGGGAGGCACAGAAGCTCTCAGATCTGAGGACATTTCAATGATATGGACACCATTAGTCTATAATTGTTATAACATATTGAGTACATTATATATTCATAAACTTTGTCCTGTTCAGTATGATAAACATTTAAGTTTAGTACTTAAAGCAAAATAGTAATTGTAAATAGTAATAGACTGTACTAAGTTTCAGTCATTTTAATATATCACCAGTATTAATCATCTTCCTTTCTAAATATCCTGGCCATGACACCAACTTTTTGTTATGCATTCACCAGAAAATCCATGTTCATCAAGCAAAATAGTTATAATGTTTTTTAAGGTCATACTCACATTATTTTGAGATATGATACGTTTGCGAACACCAAATAGCTTAGACGTCAGATGTGCTGCAGTGACAAAACGAACAAAGACAAAGCTGTCTTGCAAAAAAGCAGCTCCAGTACCATCTTTGTACCATCTCCATTAATACGGCATATTCTCAGTTTTCTCTAAAAGATAAATATTTGCTAAAAAATCTAAATAACACAACAGGTCATAGATCACCAATGGCTTAATAATATTGGCACACAATATATAGTGTGTTAATATAGTGTGCATGCAACCTCAGAGAAAAAACAGCTGTGGAAAGAGACTGAAAGAACAATAGCTTTTTTTTGCTTGTTTGTTTTTGTTTTTCAATTCATTGCCAAGATCTTGGCTTGGTTTACTGGTCATGTTTGCTTGGTGTAAGTAGTTAATTAGATTTTCCACAGTTTGGTCATTTTTAAGTATTTTCTAACTATACTACATTTTTTCAATCGCAATGTTCTCATCTGTTCTTTTACGCTTTTTTTGGACCCTTTATTTTATTGCAGTAATATAAAGTTTTATTACTGGTATTATGAACATGACTGTGGTGTGTAAAAGCACCATGCACAGTTGATGTAGAAGGGTTGAGAATGTAATTGTACTAAACAGGGTTTTCTGAAAGCAATGTTTTTTACATCCATTATAAAAATAATTAGTTTCTTCCTCGTGTAGTGCACAGCAAAATGTCTGCCATCAGGCCAACACATGAACAGGTAGATGTAACTATATGAACTTCTCTCTGTACACTAACTAATAGAATTCCAATATAGTATATTTCTTTGTCCGTGTCCAGCACTACAGTAAATTGGACTCACTGTTTTTGATCAGGCATCCCAAAACACTATGTCTCTGTAATTTTCTGTCATGTGTTTCTTCAGGATGGGCAGCAGAATTCAGGTCCTGGATAATGGTACACTTATTGTTAGTACTGTAAGTGATAAAGATGCTGGAGATTATCTCTGTGTGGCACGAAACAAAATTGGTGATGATCTGCAACTCATGAAAGTCCGTGTGTCAATGAAACCAGCAAAAATAGAGCCTAAGGTCTATGGAAAGAAGCAAGTACCCTACGGTAATGACTTTAAGGTGGACTGTAAAGCCTCTGGAGCACCAAAGCCAGAGATCTCCTGGGGTCTACCAGACGGTACCGTTGTTAACAGCGCTCTTCAGTCTGATGCCAGCAGTGGAGGAGGACGAGCACGCCGCTATACACTTTTTGACAATGGAACGCTCTACCTAAACCAGGTATGTACTGACATGACATGACATTTTCCTCTATATAAAAAAAAAAACTTTTCAAAATATTCACATCACTGTGTCATTCCTCTCCAGGTTGGCATTTCAGAAGAGGGGGATTACACCTGCTATGCTGAGAACCAGGTGGGCAGGGATGAGATGCTTGTACATATCAGTGTGGTGACTGCTGCCCCCAGGATACGCACACCCAGCCAGACCTATGCCAGTGTGAAGCCTGGAGAGAACATCCGCTTTGACTGTGAAGCAGTTGGGGAACCCAAACCCAAGATCCTGTGGATGCTGCCCACCAACGATGTGATCGCAGCATCTAATGAACGCTACCTAATGCACGTGAATGGTTCTCTGGATATCAGGGATGTAAAGGCTATGGATGCTGGGGATTATGTTTGTATGGCTCGCAACCCCGCTGGAGAAAATAGAAAAGTCTACAAGCTTGATATAGATGGGAATCCACCTGTGATCAATGGCTACAAGCAGAACAGGACTGTAATCAAAGATGTAGCTCCTAAATTCTCCAGGAAATTCATAGACTGCAAGGCAGAGGGTGATCCCACTCCAAGCATCACTTGGATTATGCCTCATAATATCTTTCTGACAGCACCATACTTTGGCAGCAGGATTAATGTCCACCAAAATGGGACATTAGAAATTCGTAACGTGCGGCCAACTGATACAGCAGAGTTCATTTGCATGGCGAGGAATGATGGCGGAGAGGCAGTGATGGTGGTGCAGCTGGAGGTGACCGGTATGCTGCGAAGGCCGATCTTCAAGAACCCCTTCAATGAACGTATCGTGGCTCGAATTGGGAAAACCACAGTTCTAAACTGCTCTGCTGATGGACATCCAAAGCCAGAGATAATCTGGATTTTGCCTAATGGAACACGGTTAACTGGTGAAACCGTCCATGGCCACCACCACCCAAGCAACGATGGGACTTTAGTGATCTACAACCCTCACAAAGAGGATGCTGGGAAGTACCGCTGTGGTGCCAGAAATTTCATGGGTTACATAGAGAAGCTAATAATTTTGGATGTTGGGCAGAAGCCTTACATCCTGTCGAGGCCTAGGGGCATCATACGTGGTGTGTCTGGAGAACCTCTCTTCCTTCACTGTCTATCTGATGGGAGTCCTAGACCCAGAATCTACTGGACCATTCCTGGTGGCCACACTCTTACTCGGCCTCAAGTCCTCGGGCGTTACCAGTTACGAGAGAATGGTACTCTAGTTATTCAGGATACTAGCCTACACGACCGCGGAAACTACATCTGCAGGGCTCGAAATGATGCTGGGGAGGCTGTGCTCACTGTCCCTGTTGTTATCATCGCCTCCCCCCCACGGATCACAACAGGGCCACCCCCCAATGTAAAGGCAGTGACAGGGACACCTATCCAGCTCAACTGTGTTGCTGTTGGGATCCCCAAGCCAGAGATAACCTGGGAGCTGCCTGATCGCTCTGTTCTGTCAGCTGCAGAACAGGGCCGGCCTAAGGGTAGCGAACTGCTTCACCCTCAGGGCACACTTATCATACAGAGGCCTACAGCCTCAGACTCTGGCATATACAAGTGCCTCGCCAAGAATAACCTGGGTACAGACTCAAAGGTCGCATATGTACGTGTACTTTAAGAGGAACACAAGACTAAGGGAGGACAGTGGCATGTCTGAATATAAACATTACAAGACACACAAGACATCACTTATGCCTGTGAGCTACAGTACATGTTTTCTCAAGTGGATTTTTGAGGATCGCAGCTTGTGGAATATTATTTTAAAAAACTGACAAATGTGGAATACAAAAATAAACAGAGCACAAGAAGAGAAAGGAAACAGACATTTTAAAGGGAAAAATGTTTTTTTAACTGGAAAATCCAGACTGGAGCTAAAAGGTTGTTATTGTAACTTTGGAACTAGGGGTCTGGAAATTCATAGGTGGTTCTCATGGGAGCAAAAGGGCCAGTGCGTAGTCAAACTAAAAGTGATTTCTCTGACCAAGCATTGCTGGCCACACATAGGGATACTATTACAGCACATAAAACCTACTATACGGAGATGGAGAAAAGCTGTGTAACAGAATGAAAGACTCCCAAGAGGGTTTTAACTCCCTTTAGACATTGGCCAGAAGTTGTTGGTGACATGACATGTTGTTTTGTCCTTTAACAGCAAATGAAAGAGACAGCAGGCAGAGTATTCAGTAAAATGTTTTTCAAGAGTAATTCATTAAATTTCTCAGTGGAAGATGATAGATTTATTCAAAAAAAATATATGAGACTTGTTTTACACTGGAAACATATCTGCATGGACAGTACCAGAATTACGTCAGATTTCTTGATTATACTTTTTATATTTTGATGTTCCTTTATGTCTAATCAAAGTGCATTTCATTGGTCAAAAAATACAGAAACACACTCTCAGTCTATTGTGTTGTACACAAGAATTTACAGTAATGTTATACATTATGCTAATCTGTTATAATACAGTAAATGTATATCTATTTGTAGTATCTACTTTATCAAAGTATGGGAGAAAAAATGAAATTAAAAAGTTTGTCATGTTTTTATTGTACTATGTGATACACCAAAATCTTTGAAATGAGACGTGTTATGTATATTAAATGCAGTCTATCAATGCTACAGATAATTTGCTGTTGGTACTTGTAGGCTATTATAATTGCAGTTGTAATGGAGGACATTAGGATTATCCAGTTGTACCTAACTCTACAGAAGGAGGTCATGCCTGTGGCTGCAGTAGAAATCTTCCAGACACACTCAGTTTTAACTCTCCAGCTGTGAAAATAGTTCTTCATCCAGCTCGTCGGTGAGCCGGACCCACAGGGGAGTCTTTGATATTTGTTTGTGATTGTGTGCCGATTTTACTGCCCTGCTGCAAATTAAACCGAGAGGGGAATGGGGCGATGATGTTGAGAAAAGAAAAGTGGAACAAAGCCATATATTTTCAAAATCTGTATGTAATAGAGTTGATTTACTTTACATGTTAGTTATTCTAAGAAAAGATAGAAATATGTTATACGGAAAAAATTAAATGAATAATGGTGAATGTCCTTGACAGGTGGTCTACTATATAGTGATGTTTCCTCTCTAACCACACTTTTTGCTGTCAGCAGATTTACATTCTTCTTTTCTTGCTCCTAAAGTCATGTTTAAGTATATTCATGAAGAGAAATACCCAATGCCTTAAGGGCAACAACTGGAAACAATTACTCAGTCAATTGCACCAATTGTGAATAGTCTATAATGATAGACATTTTAAAAAAGGCTAAAACTTCCTTTTTGCAAGGCCTCATGAATAATGCTGTGTCCATTACAGTGCATGTGACCAAGTTAGAGACTTATCTTTGTAAATGAATTCAGTATTTTTCTATATGTAGCTATTGGCTGCATCATTAAATGTTTCTGATAAAGCCATATCAGTCTTTCCTATTGAAAGGACAACTTTAAACACACCCATTAAATGTGTCACAATTAATTTACAGTGGCTTCTAATACCTAACAGCTGCTTTTTAATGGACATTCAAAAAAGGTCATTGGTTTCTCCTCAAGTGGGAATGTTCCAATAAAACATCTTTCGAAATCTCAGAAAAACAATTTTTTCCTAAGTTTAGAGCCAGTCTTAGAGCAGTGTGATATGACCCAGGCAGATATGGGGAAAGAGGGAATTGTCTTCCATAAACCTTGGAATGCAGGCTACTTCCTCCATGATTTGGGAAAAAGTGCTTGCATATGTGAGCAAGGTGACAAATCACAAACACAAATTAAACTAGTTAAGTGATATCTTCAAAAAACACCACATATTTTTATGTATGGCTCTTAAATGTGAAAGACAGTTCATCATTCGCACCGTGTGCCCTCTGTGGATGCTTAAGAGTTTATTTGTTCAGTTCTGGTTCATGCTTGGAGAACGGTGGCGTTTACCTTCCACTGACTTGGATATTTATAAAGATTTTAAAGATGTGATTTTCCCATTTGATTCTTTCCTCTTGGGTGTTTAAAGGAAAAGAGCTGAAGTTTAACTTGTACCATTTAAAACATGGTTTTATACGAAGCTACTGAAAGGAGTAGTGTGTGTTTTTTTGTGTCTGTGTGGGTTTCACCTTCACCGGGTCAAGTATACTGTAACACTGAACCCAATTTCTGGTCACAGCTGGTGAAGTGAGACATGTCAACATGAAAGGTTACATTGCCACTGGCTTTTCATGAGATGAATAAACAAACCCTGTTTTTATACTAGATGAGGTAGGTAAAATTATGGCTACTCCACCTTGAAGACTTTGGTAAAGCAGAACAAATCTGCACAGAATCAAATTACTTCTTGCTGGGAAGATTGTCCTCATTACCTGACAGTCCACCTTCTCCAAAGGGCTCACGGTTATATTTCCTGGAAGCAGACTGGTGATATTTTTTTTATTTTTTTTAACTTTCTACTATCATACTACCAAATATTAGACCACCAAGACAGGTTTTACCTCAACATAGTCTGCAAACGTTTCCCAGGGAAAGTGCAGGGAACATTTAACAATAGATGCTTTGTTCAACCAGTAATTCCTGACAATATTGTCCATGTTTCCATCCATCTCTAAGGCTGTTCATTTCCACTCCAGGAACCAACAGAAGACCAGATCTGGTCTCAGTACGTTGGTGATTCTGCTTAAAAATGTCCTTCTCAACTACTTACTACTGAAAGGCCCCACAAACAGTGGTTCATTCAGCCAAATGTACAATGGGTACAATGGGTACTCTGCCTAAAAGACATGTATACCAGACACTACACAAATAAGGCTAGGAGACTCTCTATTGATTCAAAACATCCGGTCTTTTTCACTGCCACGATCAGGAAGACACTGAGAGGCTCATTCTAATTCTTTCGGCTGACGTACACACATAATACTGATATATGCGGACAAAAGCAGATCTAAATGCACAGTGAATATTGGACCTACAATTATCAGGAGGCTAGAAACATTTCTCCAAATGAACGCTAATCTTTGGCTATATTTATCATATAAGTTGATGTTATGTCAGTGCTGCTCTTGAGGTGCCAAACAATCTGTTATTGCAAGTTTATAGAAAAGATTTCTGGCAAACTACTTAGAAAAACTCGACTGACAAAATTTCAAGGACTTTCAGTCAACATCTAATAAAAGTTTTAATTATAGTAGGCAAACGTTTAAAACCCTCCTTCAAAGACCTTTTTGACTTCTCATAGCAGGAAAAGCACATGTGAAACCTCTAACACTAACTACTAACAAGGCTCAAAGTGTTACAGGAAGCAGTGAGCCAACATGTACATAGAGTGCATTACCAGGGCAAAGTTAAATGGGACATACATTTTAGTTACACCTGTATTTTTCCTGTTAAAGGACTTTGAAGTAAACATTTGCAGAATTACTTTAATTTATCTTAAAAATGAATTTATTTTTTCTTTCAATACAGAAAAAAAGCTGTCAGTTTAGGAATTCATGCGTAATAATATAGTATATGTTCATCTGATTGTGCGCAATGCCTGAAATGAGTAATGACTAACTGTTAAAAACAAAAGAGGAAACACAGAGCTGAGTGTGAAAAAGGGGGTAGAAAAGAAAAAGTCTACAGGAGGGATGAGGGAAACCAGGGAAGGGTGAGACATATTTTTGGTTTGTGGTGTGAATTTCATACCTTAACTTGAATGCTAGCAGCCTGAACATGGAAACAGAGGACTTCAGGAGAAGACTGCTGGGAGTTGACCAACATCAGTCTGAGACAGTACTTTTCTGTTAGCTCAGAGAGTCTGTCTTATTTCTTTGATGCTGCAAACTTGGCAACGAGTGAAGTGGATCACTTGCTGCATTTTTGCTGCAATCCAAGCTTATAGGTGGAGGCAATCTTCAAAATATTAAAGTGGGTCTTTCCATTACGCACACAGCCTTGTGGATTCACACACACACACACACACACACGCTTGCTCATACAGTAAATCGGCATCTCTCTCAGTACCTGTGGTGATACTGGAATTTCACACCAGCATTGTAGAATCCACACATCCACCTTTCAGCCACAAGTAAGACAGATTCATCTTTGCACTTCTCTGCCAGGTACGATCTGTCACGCTGAGATGGTGGTTCCAGGTTTCTCGGACCATTTCTGCTCAGGAAATCACTCTATTTTTGATAATCTTTCAGTTTTACCAGAAGCATTCATGTTGGCCATTAGCAAGGGAAAGTATGCAGGTATCAGTTGTCATCTAGCTCCCACTATTGCATTTAAAACAACAGATGATTTGTAGTGGGACTTTATATGTCGTCTGTAAGTGTTTGGAGAGAGCCTTTAAGCACTTTAAGCCAGGTATAAGAGCCAGGTAAGGGCAAGGGTCTATTATAAATCAACTGACTTTAGCTATAAATTGTCCAAAGCTTTTAGAAAATGGATACTGCAACCATTAAATGCAAAAACGGGCTCATAAATACAATTTTAAAAAATCGATTTTATGTATATTATAAGGCATTGGATACACTTTTTAATGAGACCGTATCCCTCAGTCTCTGTCCTCAGGGCAAAGGAAGCACACCAGTGGGGGTTCACCCACCTGATTGGGTACAGATGTGCTCCTTGGGTCCCCAGAGAGTAACCAGGTGGACTGGTGGAGCCCACTGCTGTATACCTAACTTTCCTCACTCCAGTCGCACAAACAGCAAGCTAAAAACATCAAAGCACTTCTAAATTATTGGGTCCCCAAGGGGGGTTAGCTTTTACACAAGCCAGCTCACCCAATTAAGCTGCATCAACAATGTGGCACCGCTACTTTACAGCAGAAGTTGATGTTTTCTGTCTGACAGGTTTAGCTTTTCCGGGAACCTTTTCAAGTTTAGTGATGAATTAATAAAGGCAAGTGGACTGAGGTGTCAGTCGGAAGTGAAGTAAAGGTAAAGAAACTTCTAGGGCCAAGAATTTAATCAGGAAACAGTTGTTGTGATGTAACTCTGTAGCTGTTTAGTTGTAACATTCCCAACATAAGCTTTAGCCAGGCTTTTAATTTAATCAAGGCAAGGGAACATTCTCCATTCTGTGCCCCTGGTTGTAGGGATGAGGTCTTCTTCCTCCCTTTGACTCGTTTCCAATATTCTTTTGAAATCTCATTGTCTCCAGTGTAAGAAGACTAGGCCCAAGCTGTTGTGAAAGAGAGTCATGAGTTTGCACATTACATTTTTTCACTCAGACACGTCTGTGGTTAGCATTTCCTCTGTGCCAATGTGTAATTTAGATGCAATCTGGAGGAGCTGTAACACTGCTGAGGAAACACTAAACACCTTAAATTAAAAAAACGAGACAGGAGCAAAAAGAAGCCTTTGCGTTGGACTGCTCTGTGTAAAAGCCTTCCCTAAATGAAGTCATATACACACACACACACATTGTAGTAGAAATGTTTTTTCCATGACTGATACAAATACGTAGTTTGTGATTATCTGCTGTGCTATAAATTACAATGCATTAACTATATAATCAAACATTCACACATAAAGTTTAATTTTATTAGGAAACACAGCATCACATGTGACCAACTTTACAAGAAAACTAGTGCCAAGACAAAGCTTTTATATATCTAGAACACTGTAAAAATCTACTACTGCTCAGATTTTGATCATAGAAAATTAAACCATATATTATTATTATCATTAGAAAATTAAGATATCATGCAACTAGTCCCTGATTGTGTTATCCTGACAGGCAACCAACAGATGGCATCAACAGCTCTCATCGTTGTATTGCATCTGTTCTGTAACTCTAAATAACTTAGACGATTAAATATCATGTATCAGATTTTCATATGAAAATCGTTTTAGAAAAATTCCCCCAAAACAGCCAGACATAAATTGTGTCACTCTGTTAAACTTGTAAACAGACTCCCAGGTTTAGTTTTACACCAAATGCTGCAGTGAAATCATTTGACATGACATCATTTAGACCACCTGCTACAGCATGTCTGCTCTACACAAATGTCTTTACAGCACCTAGCAACCTCCGATACCACGATGACATCACAGGAAAAAAACAGACTCTCATTGTAGCTCTTGAGTTCACCGCTACTGAAGTCATGCTTGCTCCTTCTCTAGACATTCCCTGACGCAGTTTTCTGTCTTATCTTTTTATGACATATTGCTTTATAGCCAGTGTCCAAAGCAGACAAGGAAACTGGTGGCATGGCTTTGTTTCAAGTAACACCGAAATTAGTTCCTCATATTTCACAAGGCCTCGAGTTTAGGGGATTTTAGAATTCATGTCTTAGGGTTTATACCTTTGTTTGCAGTGTGTTTTAGGCCATTTGCATATACAGTAGTGCCTTCTGTCCTAGTTTGTACATGACATTGACCTTTTTGCATAAGTATTCCACACCATTGGTTCACAGCTGCAGCTGACACTTTCTGCCCTGTCACTTGGCCTATCTGCTGCACTCTGTGTGCACACAGGTCTCTGCTGAGCACACAGAGACATCCTGTCAAATATGCCTGGTATCCCACACTGCCCAGTCTCTCAAAGGGAGCTGTTGTCCCTCTGGTTTTATTTTTTTCCAATTCTTAAGCCACAGCTTTGCATCCTGCTTTCTCTGGCAATGGGGTATGGGGGATTATCAGACAAACATCAACACAATTTAAAAGATGAATGCCACTGCTGACAAAAAAAAAGTGTCCCCACTTTGGTTTCATTGCACTTGTAGACAAGTTTTTACTCTTTACCTAGGTGATATCTGACTTGTAAAAAATGAGTCACTGGGAAGATCTATGCAATATGGACACAATAGGTGACTGTAAAGAGTGTTAAATCCTGTCTAGAAGGAAGAAACTATACCTGTTGATGCGAATCCTCACATAATCCTCTCCATTTATCTTCTAAATATATATAGAGACATTGACGTCCTTGACAATTGTCACATGTTTTAACAAAAGAATGTACATGACACTCACCAGCAAACAGTATACAGGTTTATCAGAGCTTTGTAACTAAAAACAGTGTGTGATAGTTGTTGGTTTGTCACTGTATACAACACTTTTTGTATACGCCTACATACTGTATAGTCCACCTATATCATTTTATCTGGAGTACGATCCAAATAAAATGTTAAAAATTCTGATTAGTGTAACTGAAAAAAAATGAAAAATGAAATTTGTATTAAACTCCTTTCACAGTTGTGTGGTCGCATAAATAAAACAAAATGACCTTTAAATATTTAAAATAAAAAACTTGTGTTGTTGTATGGAATGTATGTGAAAAGATCAGTCGTATAAGTCAGGTAGTCTTTAGTAGGTCATTCACTGATGCGTATGCCAGACCGAAGAGATGAGCTATGATTTGTAGCGCTAGAAAAACAAAAGCAGTTGCTAGGAAAATGACTATGTGAGCAACAAACTGGAGCTCAGGATGGAATCAACTACATCATTCGCCGGTAGAAACTAAAACCCAGGAGCCAGTTGGACCCACTGATGTCCGTGTGTCTGTGTGTGTGTGTGCAGTTTTGATGCAGACGGTCAACACACCCATACTGGACACATGGGGCTCATGAGAAATGAAGGAATGTACTTCAGTCAGCAGTTGCCAAAGTAGAGCCCTAACAAAGCTCCTAAAGAAATATAACTAGTAGCTATAGTAGGACAAAATAGATCATTTCAATACATTTTTATGATCAGCATGGTGTGATGCTTTACACCCTAATGGTGGATGACAGCAAATGTGGTTTCATCCTCAATAAAAGCAAGAAATACCGTGGCTCACTATTTTTTTTTTTGTTATACCCATCTCCCCCTTCACCTCCTTGTGAGCTGCTATAGATTTGTCAGTATGGATAACCATATGGGAGGCAGACCCCTGGAACATACACTGAACAGCACACCAGCAGCAGCAGTAGCTAAAGAAACCTAACACTGTCAAAATAAAGTGTGGCCCACACATTTCAGCTACGCAAGAGCTAATTTGAAAGCCTGCCAAAGGAAGTGTATACATATAAATACACATACATAAAGACAAAGGCAGTCACAAACAAACCACAAGCAAGGGCCACCCTGAATGTTTGAATGCTCTCTCTTTCTATGTGTTGTTTCTTACGCCTTTCTACCTGTCACGGTGACAAGATGATCAACTGCCAACCCTTTGTAAGGGTCAGGGGGTCACAGTTCAGCCTCGCATCAAGCAGGCTCTTCAGACCACAGCTGTTACTGCTCTCTTTCCAAAGGCCATGTAAGACAGGCTATTTTTGCTCAAAGTAGGGCTGATAAAGGCACTACCCCATGTGCAGAGAGGAAATGAAGTTTTTCTCCCCCCACTCTCCGACTCTATTATCGTCACAGGGTGGAAAAGAGAGCAGGACAGTAGCTGTGCTAAAGTAGGCTTGTGGTCTGGGGTTGGTATAAAGTGAAAGTGATGAGTGGTGATGTAAAGGTCAAGGGGTGACGTGGGAGGTGAGGAAAGCAGCGCACCTACGGAGAGGGAAAAGCATGTGTGTGTGTAAGGAGGGCTGTTGAGAAGGCTCAGAGGGGTTTAAATGGAAAGTCAGTCAAGTCTTGTGTTACGATTTATTTCCTTTCCTCATTCCCTTCTTCCTGTCTGTCTGAGAGGGAGATGACGAGGATTACCGTGTGTGTAAATGTAGTGCAGCTTTGCCGGTGTCTGCATGCGTGTCTGCAACTGTGCATTCACACACTATTTGATTATGCCTTTGTGGAAATGATTCATGCAAATTTGAAGAGCGAGGATTACACAAGACATCTGTGATTTTAGAGTTTGATTACCAAAAGAAAAACAGAACACATCGATCATTTGACCAGCGCCTGTCAGACCTGAGGTGAAACCCAAGACATTTAGCAAGGAACAAAAGAGAAAAGAAAGAAAGAAGGCACAAAAATAAAGAGGTGACAAGAAATGCACGCGGGTAGACTGAAAAGCAGCAAGTATAGCTGTTGAGTTCTCTGCATCAGTCCCACGTGTAGAGAGATCACAGCTGTGGCAAACATGCATATAAATGTGGATAGTGGGTAATTGGCCTCACAGTAAATGGTATATGACCAAATGTAGAATGAGCTATACATGTGATAAAAACCACAAGACCAACATAAAGAGACGTTTAGATAAGCATTTGTTTAGGAAGTGAATGCTGCTGACTATGACAGTCTCGTTCCAGACGCAGGAAGTCACAGCAACTAGCACTTAATAGACTGAAAGACATCAGGATCATGCGATGAAAACACAGAGGGCAGGAATTCCTCAATTCCTATAATAAGAATATAATATTGTTTTAATATTCGTTTACTAAGGTGCCTGTGTATAGTCTTATTAACTTAATATAATAATACGCATCTTATAGGTCCCTTATTACCTATTAACTAATGCTTATTACAAACACCAATATCAAATGTTAACTATCGTAAATAAGAAGTAAGAATACATAGAGCCTTAGAATTGTACACTCATTGCAGTATCAAGTAATAATAATAGTAATGATAATAATAATTAAAAGCAAAAAAAAAAAGAAAAAAAAGGGACAAAAATAAGACAGAGAAACATGACAGCATAGCGACAGCACCCATAAGTACAGAGTCAGTGTCAAGCATTGAGATTCAAGAGTTTGGAGTGGACTGCAGATCCACGCTTTCAAGGTAGTGCAAAAAGAGGCCCCATATTTCATAGAATTCACCAAGTCTATGTTTGATAATATAAGTTAGCTTCTCCAAAGCTAGACATGATGATAATTCTTTAAGCCAGTGACTAATAGGGGGACATGATGTATTCTTCCAGTACATGGCAATGAGCCGTTTTGAATGGACAAGGCAAAGATTAATCAATTTAATTTCATGGGATTTTAAGGAAAGATCTTCCGGATAGAGGCCTAAGATACAAACGTTTAGGGGAGACAGGAATAGGTCTGGAAATTATTTGGGAAATTATATGTAAAACTTCCTTCCAAAATGTTTGCATTTTCTCACATTCCCAGATGCAATGGAAAAGAGTGCCTTTATGAGTATTACATTTTACACAAGTGTCTGGAATATCTGAATTAAATTTATTTAGTTTTACTGGGGTAATGTAGGTCCTCATGATCCAGTTATATTGAATTAATTTGAGTCTCGAGTTGATGGAGAGGTTCTGGGCTTTAGAGCATATTTGACTCCATTCACTGTCCAGTATACATTCCTTTAAGTCCTCGCTCCACAATCTCCTCTGTGAATCAACTATCTAGTTTAAAAAAGAATCTGCTGTGAAACTTCCAGTGGCAAATGTGAGCTAAAATACAACCAGTATCATATATTTATAAAGAAAACACACCGGTGTAATGTTTTCATATTAAGCTTTTAAAGACTTTTGGACAGCTAGGCAACAAGATGGGGAAGTTTTTTTTTTTTTTAATGTTGCGGTGAAAGGGTGAACTTAAATAGAGACAAATGTTTGTTTCACAATAATGTCTGGGTAGAAAACGTTCCAAACAACAGGACACAAAAAGGCAGCAAGTTCAAAATTGTGAATGGGATTGTGAGCAGTGGGAAAGTTTTATATCAGTGATGCATGTGCCAAAAATAAAAAAAACTGCTTCACATTTTCTCCACTTTGGAACAGAAGGTTTTACTGCAAAATGCTTCTAAGCTGTTTGTTTTTAAAGGAACTGCATCACACTGTATCAAGTCTTATTTACACTATTTGGGGATGCATTATAGATAGTTAACAATGCAGAAACATGTAGTAAAGTAATGAATGCTGCTCAACTGAGTGTTTGTAACAATGGCTTGCTTTTTTCCCAATGCATGCTGGATTAGGCTGCAGCGTACCCACTCTGCATGCATGAGAAAACACAAAATAGAAAAGAGCCGGATATGTTTAGTGACTCATGATGTGACAAATCATTTTGCCTTGAATAACCCTGAATGTGGGGAGTTTCTGTGTTTTTCAATATTTAAAATCAGCACATCACTGCACGATTTAATAGGTCCAAACACTGCCTTCATCAAACCATTCATCTAGCACATTTCTTTAAATGTGCATAGAATGTGAGAAAACATAAATCTAATCAATTTGTCATTATTAGAACAAAACAGAAGATGTTTCATTAGATAGATATCGTGGTTTTGTGCCTTTTTTTTTCTTTTTTTATAAGATGCATTTAGCCTGTGATTAATTTTTGTTCATCTGCTGCAAATCAGCCGTCGCCTTGGGGCCAGTTAATCGAACTTTTTTGTGTCTTCTTTGTTAAAGTAGATTTAGAAGTGTGGTCTGTGGCCTTTCTTCATGACAGGAAAAGAAAAAGCAGAAGAAAAAGAGAAAGTCTTCCTGTGACTTACACGCATATGCAGAAGTTTATTTGTTTGACACACCAAAACAGTGTTTCTCAGACAGATGGTCAGTGTCAGACCACACAAGGACTAAAAAATAGAACTGGGCTGGGACCTTGATGGGACTTCACTGATACATTTTAGCAAGGTCAGTTACAAAACCTGCTACCTAATACATACTGCTGATTTCACTAATGGCACTTTACATAAAGGCTTGAAAACCAGATATACTGTAAGTGTATAACTACTGTTTTATCCCTCTTACTCCAAGGGTGTTTTATATTATACTGTACACAATATGTCTTCAGATTGGCTGTTATATTGTATTGCTTTATATCGTGCAGGTTTTCATGCTATTTTGTCTACCCAATGCATATGTCGTCTAAGAATGACTCTCATTTTCATGAAGAAGTTACTCTGGGAGATTATCTGACTTAACTTCAGTGTTGTTGTTGTTTTTTTTTTATGTAACTTTGTTTATTTTTGAGAACACATTGACAGCATCTGTCTTTTGTGTTTTTTAGACAACACTCATGGAGAGCAATACAACTTTCCCTCTGTTCCCTGGAAATCACAGCCTCACCAACAGCACATGTTCCCGTGACAACGTGCTGAAGACAGTGGTTTTTCCTGTTCTCTACTCCTTTCTCTTTTTGGTGGGGCTGTCACTCAATGCCGTGGCTGCGTGGGTGTTTTTTCGCATCCCCTCGAAGTCTTACTTCATTATATACCTGAAGAATATCGTGGTTGCGGATGTCATTATGACCTTCACATTCCCTTTCAAGGTTTGTTTTGACTGATACTACTTACTTTTAAGGCACACTTTATAAAGAGTTGATGAGCTGTAACTAATGCCATTCAAACTGATTAATTATAGGTCATTAACATGGTTTCAGTTGCTATGTTATGATGAGTCATTAATATTTAAGTCATTGAAGTTTCACATGTTAATAGTCGTCAGTCAAGGGTCAGGAGTTTCCGGCTTTTTAATAAAGGATGATGTTATAAATGTTTATAAGTCATTTATGAAATGTTATCAAATGTTTGCAATAATCTATCAAGCCTACAGTTAGACGTGTTCATAAATTGTTTAGCAGCTAAGAGGACAAAATAAGCATCCTGAGAGAGCACCAGGTGAACCCTAATGAATTAACCCTGGCTTATAATGAGCTATAAACCATGAGTAAATGATTTAATAACCAACAATAAAGCCATTCATTGCACTATACAAAGAGAGGCTAATTAGAAAGTGTACTAAATATATTGTATGGCATTAATTTGTACGTTTAACAGTAAAATGTAAAAGACTGAACTCTCTGTTTTTACAGGTGTTATCAGACTCCAACATGGCTTCCATTGGGCTGCGTATATTTGTGTGTCGAGTTTCCTCAGTGCTCTTCTACCTCACCATGTACATCAGCATCCTCTTCTTCGGCCTCATCAGCCTTGATCGCTGCAGAAAGACCCTCAGTCCCTTCAGAGGGACTAATGCAGCCCGGTTGACCCGTCGCAAACTCCTTTCAGGAGCCATCTGGACCTTTCTGCTGGCTCTCTGTTTGCCCAATGTGATCCTAACATGTAAAACCCCGACTTCTCTATATTTCAAGTGCAGTGAACTGAAGACAGAGGCTGGGCTCTCCTGGCATGAGGTGGTGAATCATGTCTGTCAAGTTATTTTTTGGGGCAACCTGGTGACTGTGATAGTATGCTACACTCTAATCACCAGAGAGTTGTATAGATCATACTCCCGCACTAAATCCCACAGCGGTGGAGGGACCATACGTCAGGCATCAAGTGGGACAACAACTCGGGATCCCGGCCAGGCAAAAAGAAAAATGAGTGCGAATGTATTCCTGGTTTTGGCAGTGTTCTTTGTGTGCTTTGTGCCATTTCATTTTGCCCGTGTGCCATATACCATGAGCCAGACGCGAGAGGTCTTTGACTGTAAACTCAAACTCTTCTTCTTTCAGCTGAAGGAAAGCACACTCTTCCTCTCATCTTTAAACTCTCTTCTGGATCCTCTCATCTATTTCTTTCTCTGTAAGTCCTTCAGGACCACTTTGTTCAAGACCCTGTGGCTCCCTCCTGGTACCTGTAGCTGGTTAATAAAGGGAGGGTCAGAGACGGACACAGGCAGCACCCCCTGAGAGACTCCTCTGTTGGTACATAAAACCAGTGATAAAGACTTTATTAACATTATATCTGAATATGCACATTCTGTATTATAAATGAAGTTGGTGACAGACATGGTATTAAATTTTCTGTCGTGCTATAATGAATGACTGCACGAATTAATTGTGTGTATGCCACAGCACGTATTTGTGTTCATGATCCTCACAAAATAATTCTGATGTCATGCTTTTAAAAACCTGCAGCTTCAACATTATATAATAATATAATATAATAATATAATAATACTAAGCTAATTAACTTATGTCGTATTGTCTTTGGAGAACAGACAAGTTGAGCAAGAAAAGAGAAGAAAGGTAAGAGAAGTATAAACATGAATGCATAGTTTAGCTGTTTTTTACTCACTTGTACCAAATGTCAACACGTCTGTTTTTCTCCTTTCTGTTCTCTATTCCAGTCAACTACATTAAGTTCCTCTTCTGATGTTTTCAGACGGACTAATCTTAGAGAATGTGACTGAAAATAAAAATCATTTTAAAGACATTCGCAATATTCCAAAATAGCTCATAAATGTCAATAAAATATGATCTCTTATTGTTGCATGTACATGAAGTTTGAGTTAGCATTAAATAATCAAACCATGTAGCAGGTAAAATGTTTTGTCAAAATGCCTACATTTGTGATTGATTCTTTTTTTGTTTTGCTACCAACAATGATCCTACCTAAATTACAGAAAATGAGGGGCTTTCCAGTTTTACAAAAAATGCATAATGAAACAACAATAATGGAAGTAAAGGTTACCTTGTGGTTTGTTTGCCATGTGGTTTTTGTCTTATCATGCAACTGGCATGACTTTTCACACAGCCAAATATTGAATCCCATACCTCTCTTAGCCACAATACGTATATGAATCACTTCACTTACAGTGTCCACTTCCTGCTGGGAAAGTACTTAACGAAATAAATCTTCACTTGAGCTCTAATCAATAGTATCATTACTCAAAATCTTAAAATGTAACCATAAATGATATATCTCTGGAAAATAAACCATCACTATATGTAAATCTATAAATATATGGCCCAAAAGTCATAAAGTTACTACATTATCACTGTCCACAATCACACTGTGTGGCCGTATTGACACCAGTACAACCTGGATTTGATGTTCAAAGACAGACATCACATAAATGTTTGAAAAAACATGGCTTACCACAGCCTACGTTATTTGAATCCCCCCCAACAGCAGCTGCAGCAGTCTTCATGGATTTGCATCTGTCTGGTTGAATAGACTGGCACACTTTGGTAATTCATCTAAAGGTGTTAATCCCAGAGGCTACACATCTTGGAGCTAAGGAGAAAGCCATTGCTGGTGAGTGACTGGTTGAATAAATCAAACTTACTCAATGGTTATACATTTAGACTTGAAATAACATGAGAACATCTTAGTTTCACTTAAATATGGTTTAGATAACTGTACTCTCACATAGCCAGACTGAGATCTCCACAAGTTCTCCAAATTCAGAAAAACTGTAAAGACACAGATTTATAAGATTTGATTGTGTTAAAATCGAATTGTATTTCTCAGAAGATTTAATTTAGCTTTCTTGCTCAGATTCATTAAAGGGATTGCTTTTTCTTTTGCAACTGTTTTACCAGATAGTTATTACTTTCATAGCCGATTCTCTATTCACTCTTGATATTGATCTGAATTTAATTGCACAAATCAGCACTGAATGTATAAGATGTACCGATAAGGTGAATCCAGGTACTAACCAATTCAAGGAGACAAAGAGGAAGCAGGCATATTAAATTAAATGAGCGTTGAAGTAATATACCAATTATGCAGAAAGGACTGTAACTCAATATAAGTCCCTAAAAGTTTGTAGACTATGTTTAATAGTATATTTAGCTGATTCAGCATCAGCTCTATGTGATAAAAGTAATCCAGATTTCGCTTTTGTATTTAGCTTCTTCCACTCCACTTAGCTAGCTGGCTAACATTACTGACTTTCAGAGACTGTAGTGGGCTTATAGCTAGATTGAAGATACTGCTGTCATGTGAAAATATAAAACTTAACGCATCCATTGGAAGAGAACTAAATAATGCTCCAAAGTTTTTTTTTTTCAGATAAAACTGGCATGAGCATTTTCAAATAGGTTCCTTGACTTTTCATCTCAAGATAGTTGAATGAAAATGGGTTCTGTGTGTGTGTGTGTTATTTACGCCTAGCGTATTTGAATATTTCTGCACACTAGGGTCCCTAAACAGTATTAGAATTACTTGATTAGATCTGACTGGAAGGCTCACTCTTGTGGACTCAATAAGCCCAATTGTATTCATGTGTGATGATGTTACCCATTGTAAGTATTTCATTGTACTGAAAGCATTTTTGGAAACTTGATCTCACTGTATAAAATGACCGATTGTGACCTCTAAAGAAACTATACAACTCCATACTGGAGAGACCACGGGGTATTCGGAGGATGATTCAGGCTTTCCTAGATATGCTGACAATAAGGGAGTTTTTCAGCAATTTCCAGAACAGAAGTGCAATTCAGTCAGCAAAAAAAAATGCAACTTTGCAACAATTTTCTTACAGAAATTTAAAGTTTTTGATACAGAATAACAGAATGCATTTTTATGGTGTTCTCCAAGGTTTTGGTGTCTTAATGTGGTCCTTTAGGGGTGATCTTTGAACATTTTTATCAATTTTTGAGTGGTCAAAATGATTAATGTTTACAAATGGTATCAACCCAAAATGGCTGCAACTTATGAGAAAATAATGGATGGCTCAATGGCCATCATATACTTAATTCATAATGTATTAAGCCATGAGATACTTTACTGTTTTGAGCTGTATCTCAATTTAATGTTCAGGCATCCCGGCTTTCAGATGATGTATACCACTTCTCCATGGTGTGTACTGTTGACCCGCTATTCCCCCCCAAAGATTCCTAAAGACAGAAATAGTTTTATTATAAAGAGGGGTAGAATGGAAAAGGTTAGTATTGTGAAAACAATTGCGTAACTTCCGTCATATAGTGTCAAAAGTGGAAGTGTCAGGTTCCTCATCCAGGATGCATTCAAATGCTCTGGCTGAGCATTCAAAACCAAATCATAGTAACACAATCATGTCTTTTAAACTAATGACAAATGCAAATCAGGTCCAACTGAGCAAGCAGGAAACATTTAAAGCAGTCTCTAATGAGTCCTAGACCTGACCTGAGCCCAATCATTTACTTTACAACTCTGCCTTAAAACTGGATGTTATTATTTCACATCAGTAAATGTTATGCCATAATGCAGTCATGTCAGCACACCATTTCATCAAATCTGCTCATTTTACTTACAAATATTGAAACATAGTTCAGAAATATGAAGCAAAAGTGCCTGATGTGGAAGTGGTCTACAAGGCCTACAGTACTCACTGCTACTTTTCTGCAACTGGAGCTGATTACAGAAGTGAAGAAATGTAAGAGATCTGCTGAAAATCACCAGAATGCAAAACTTGTTTTTCTATTATTTTATTTCAGATCTTATGATGGAATCTAACCATGAAGCACACTCCTCCTCTGACTGTCATTCCTTCAACCTTGTGCCTGTAAATGTGGCTGTCTCATACCTCTACTTCTTCTTGTTCCCCATCTCACTACTGCTTAATGTGGTAGCAGCGTGGGTGTCTTTGCACCTCCAGTCCACCTCTACCTTCATCGTGTATCTCAAAAACCTTGTGGCTTCTGACCTGCTCATGACACTGACACTGCCAACAATCGCAGCTGGCATGCTACCTGAAGCGACAGTTGAGTTGAGGGTGTTTTCCTGTCGTTTCTCTAGTGTGATGTTCTACAACTGTTTGTACACAAGTATTACTTTAATGGGTCTTATCAGCCTTGATCGCTTCTTCAAAATTGTTAGACCATGGGTGTTAGGACAAAACGTGGTCTTCAGTTATGTAATGGCCACCTTGGTGTGGGTGGTGTTGTTTGGCACAACAGTAATACCAACTGTTATTCTAACTGACCAGGAACCTGTTAATGCAACAGAAGATTTCTGTATGTCCATGAAAAGCCCAGCTGGTGTGACTCTTCACAAGTATGTGGTCCTGTTTATGGAGATTCTCTTCTGGCTTGTCAGCATACTAATTGTGTTTTGCTACATCTGCATCACCCTGAAAGTCCTGCAGTCCTTCAGAAACTCTGGGAGCAAAAACAACCACGGAAAGAAGAAGACCAAGCTACGAGTCTTCTTGATCCTTCTTGTGTTTTTTGTGTGTTTTGTGCCTCTTCATGTGATGCGTATTCCATTCACACTAAATGAACTCCTTGACATGAGTGTCTGCACTGACGTGTGGATGATAATAGTCAAAAGATTTGCCACGTGGGTCTCGATCACTAATTCCTGCCTGGACCCTCTTCTCTACATCTACCTGTGTAGGGAGTACAAAGACAAACTGGTTGACATGCTGAAAGCTAGAGGGATTTGTGCCTGGTTATATTCAGATGAAAGAGAGGAGACTTGACAGTAGACAGTAAGCCATTCGTTAGTCAACAATGTTGGATAAAACTAAGTTAAGAGACAAATAAGATATCCTCTGTCACAAATTAGGATGCTGTTTTATTAAAATGACAATCATTAATAACTTAAATAGCAAGTAACAGAGCTTTAGCAGGCTTGTAGTGAGTTTTAATCTATACATTTTATGCTGTACTGCCCTCTAGTGACTCTGTAAGGAATAGCATCTGTTGAGACTAAAGTTCCAACAAGGTAGAAACATGATAAATAAATAACATATGATAGAGATGGCTTTTTGATAGCAAAAAAAATATACTATGCACATTAATTGTTTCATTCTAAATCAAGTGGGTTCAACTGTTTGAACATTTTCTTTTTACATTTTTACAATTGTTCATAACTCATCACTATGTTTTAATCCCATATTGAGTGTTTTTGTGAGACATATATCAATAAAATTAAGTTTGAAGTTGTCTTTTGTTTTGTTTTTCTGGGATGGGCTCACCGCAGATACCATAAGAAAACTGTCTGAGTAATGACATAACTCAGTCTTGTCTCCTATTGACTTTACGATGAGATTAAAATGAATGGTATAAAAAATAGTAGACAATAGTATATATATATTTTTGGCAACTTGTAGATTATCCCCTTCATCATTATTACTTATATTGCCTGCACTATTAGAGAAGAGTGGACTATATTTCTATGCTGCACAAAAGAACAATATAATTGCCCTTATTTCAAGGGCTAAAATAAATGGTAACATAAATCTTTCCACAACAATTCTCATAAATCCTATGCCCCAGTTACAATAACCTTCCTGCAAAAGAGCATTGCTCAGTTGCAAAATAAATAAATAAATAAAAATAATTTATTTTTCTTGTGACTTTCTTATATTAAGTGTGGCCTCATTAAATGATTTCATTATCTTTAATTACTTTATAAGTTATGAACTATGTGTACACGCAGTAGTGAAATAATTTAATGGCATACCAGTGCACCCACTTTGTTAGTTACCACAATACTCTGGACTACATTGCAACAATAGTTTTTTGTCACTAATTCACACACACAATTCAAAATGACCAAAGATTTCTAATTGTTTTGGCTGAAATGTAACTGAAACCCAACCTCGTATACAACGCATTTTCTTCTTTATTTGAGGACTATTTGGTTGGTTTCAATGATTAGACCACCCTTTGGCCAGATGACGTCACTGCACCAGCTAAGTTCAGAATCAGCTCTTCAGTCAATCAATAAATGAGTCAATCAATCAGTCGATCAATAAGCGAAGTTACCCAAATAACAAAAAAGAAAGCAAAAACAAATCAAGACCACAAAAACAGAGAAAATTACTTTTTTAAAACTTCTTTCTTCTGCAGCAATAAACAACACAATGATGATGAGTGGGGAAACAAATCATGTGTATTTAGCCTCCCAAATGATGCTTAAAGGCAATCTGAAGAACATTTGTTATGTTAATGATTCAGAGGATATGGCATCAATCATGCAGGGGAGGTCAGGTAGATGGTTCTTGTCTGTAAATGCCTGGATTGATCACTGTCATCGTAAAAGTGAGACAAAAACAGTCTGGGGTTCATGTGTAGGACAAAGGCCTCCTTAATCTAAGTCTTCATCCCACCTGTTCTGAGCTTGTTGTTTAGACTGTGGGCTGCGTGCATGACGTCTGCTTTGCTTTTTGTTAAAGCCAACAAGTTTTTCCTATTTTTTGCATATGTCTTGATAAATTGTCAGCTCTAACACAGCTGAAATGTTGATTTGTTTGCTAGGAAAATCAGCAGTGTTTCTGAAACACCGATCATGTCATTGCATTGTTACACAGGTCCGTGTCAGGTGTCTGCTTTGTGCTTGAGAAGAGTCAAGTCATCAACTGTAAGTTATTATTGAAATTAGTTTAATTTATATCATAAGTTCATCATGTAGTATCTGATCTATTATACATTTAATATAAAATACTATGATGCAGAAAAACATTGTTTATGTTATTATTTAGAAATAGTTGAATTTGAGTTTAGAAACATTTTGTGAGTTGTGTGTTCTGCAAAGTCAGGCACAGGAAAGAGACTATTAATCTCTTAATCTATTAAGGCCAGTGTAAGGTTGCCATATGTTTAATTAGTTGAATATGTTAATCCAATCTATCCTGTAAAGTCTATAAGAAAAAAAGAGCAGTCCTGCCAGGGCAAGGACTTCTATAAGCTTGTCTTAACTCTGAATTTGTATTTAAATGTATTTAACCTTTAATTGTTTGGCTGGGTTTAGAAAATTAGGCACACAGGACTTAATTTGTAGCTGAATGAATAAACCAGCATCAGTTTGACTGATATTCTCTGGCGTGCACAAAAAACTCATATCACTGAATAAAAGTGTCAGAAGATGGCGTACAAGTATAATGGAAAAGATTATAATGAAATGGATCTTTAAAAACTGATTTATTTACATTACTCTGTAGCAAACAACACCATAAACAACATGCTGCTCCTTTTGTTTTCCTTAAGCTGCAACCTTGACTCAGATAGGCAACAGGCGGTGGATGAACTTGTGGATCGTCTCTTCAACATTAACCAGCAGAGTGAGTGGATAACTCAAAGAAGCCACAACACTGTTTTAATCCAGAATTATTTACTGTTGAATGATTTATCTGTGACTATTGGACACTATTAAAAGCATATTCACATATTCAGAGGGAGAGTTTGCATTATCTATAGCCTGTGTGAAGATGGTGCATCTTAACAAGTTGAATTGTGGCTTCTAAAATGTATTTTAAACTTTTTCATTTCCTCAGGTGCAGAGATGCCATTGAACCAAACATCTCACAATGTTTCGGGGTGTGACAGCTTCGTTTACAACTCAAATATTGTCTCAGCTCTCTACATATTGATATTCCCCTTAGCTTTCTTGCTGAATGGTGCAGCAGCCTGGGTGTCTCTGCATCTCAAGTCCAACTCCACCTTTCTGGTGTACCTGAAAAATCTAGTTGCTGCTGACATTGTTATGACCTTGACCATACCATTTAAAGTTGCAAGTGACTTGTCGGATGGGTCAAAAATATTTCCTATAATTTCATGTTATACCAGTCCCATTTTCTACAGCACACAGTACACATGTATCGGTTTGTTGGGCCTAATAAGTGTAGACCGTTTCTTCAAAATCATGACACCCCACAACAAGTTGTTTGGTCAGAATCTGACCTTTAGCAAAGTGTTATCAGGCTCAGTCTGGGTAATCCTGTTTGGAAGCACAGCTTTACCAAATATGATTTTATCTAACCAAGTGGCTAATGTGACCAACATCAACAGTTGCATGCAGCTGAAAGGACCAGCTGGACTTGAATTCCATCAAAACAATGTGATTTACATGAATGTTTTCTTCTGGCTCGTCAGTGTGGTCATTACGGTTTGCTATATTTGCATCACAAACAAGGTTATCCAGTCTTTTAAAAACTCTGGTAGCAATAACGACCAGGGAAAGCAAAAAATCAAACTGCGTGTTTTTCTGGTTGTCATCGTGTTTTTTGTGTCATTTGGACCGTACCACCTTGTCAGAGTCCCGTACACTTTTCAACAAGTCAACTTTTCATCCTATACCAGTTGCTCTTACTTAAAGCAAAAGCTTGCCAAGGAAGTAAGTCTCTGGGTTGCCGCCACAAATACCTGCATGAACCCCCTTCTCTACATCTTCCTGTGTCGAGAGTTCAATGAGAAATTGATGTCGATGGTGGAAAATGTATGCATCTCACTCAAAGGAGCAGCAGAGAAAGCAGAAGGGGATTTACCACAGAGCAGAGTGTGACAGAGGTCATGAACTATTCATGAACTTGGATGCCACTGGAGATTTTGGTGACTAAATGTCAGATTATTGTTTCATGTATAGATTTTGCCATTTGCTGCATTTATGTTTTATATCCATGTTAAAGTTGTGCTGTGTGTTGTCAAAGTGTTACCCTAAATAGCTTTACAGGAAATACAATAATGGATGAGATTAACAGCATGAGACAAGAGGGTGATACACTGTCTTTTATGTCAGTTTTATAATAGCTTTAGGTGTTCAAAATCAGAAGGCAAATAGTGTTCTCAGAAATTGGGTTGCCATGCAAAGCAGGTTAAGTTTAAGTTAGTTTACATTTGCATCTTAGACTGGACTCAATATGTTGTATATATGTACTGTATATGCTTGTGGTAACAGTCAAAATATCTTTTTAGGGTGCTGCAGAAAATGTGTCTCAGCTAGTGAAGGTTACAGCAAACAAAAAACAAAGGTGGGGAAAAAAACAATGTCATTTTCACTGAAATGTTCCCACCATCAAGAATGTGTTCAGCTGTAAATCAAATAAAGTGTGCTGTAAATCTTACATAGGTTTAATGTAGTTATCAATACAAAAATAAACACATAACTGTCATTATTCTGCTCAGTGTTGTGTAAGTTTTGACTTTTTATTTTAAAATTTTTACCACAGGGCAACCCCTAAAAAATTTGCTGAGTTAGTGATTGTGCAACAGAAAACCTAACTGATGGTAAATGTGGTAACACGTGGTTTGTCTTTTAGTACATTTTGAAGGGGTTGTGATAGTGTCATCATGAATATTTGTTAAAACTGGGAACCACAAATCTCTGTGTCAGTCATTTGAAAGAGATCCTGATGAAATATGAACAGCGTGTTACTGTCACATAAGTTGAAAGTTCACTTGGGGCATGTAGCACATGCATGTCATTTCTTAACTATGTTTCTTCCCATTGGTCATAATTCCTGGCTCAGATCCAAGTAAACTCACACAGGAAGTCACGTTGTGTTGTTCTCAGAAAGTACTATTTTTATCAAGACAGGACAAAAGAGAATTAAACTCAAAGCAAAACCTAATCAGATGTGAGTCAAAGGGAATCACTTGCACTTGTAGTGATCTGGAAAGACAATATATGCTAATTCAGAGGCACACTAATGAATGTGGTCTTAGTAAGAGATGACAGTATTACATTGCATTTTGCACAACTGAAGCTACTGTGTTAAGTAATGTAGCATTTATGGTAAAGAGTTCAAGAGAACCACAAACACGCATTGCATGAGAAGGCAGTGGTGTAATACCACGAATTTCAGAAAGAGGAAATACAGACAGTTAGAGATGGGGTAAATAAAGCTGCAGGCTTTTGAGGGAGGAGCAGTGGGGTGCAGGAGGTCTGTAGATGTGGGTCGAGAAATTAGTTCATCGCTTTGGTGTTTGCCCGTCAACAACTACTGAGACTGACGCACAGCTAGTGGAGGAAGGGGGGACTGGCACGGAGCAGAACAAGCCTCTCGGCAGACAATTGGAACAGGAAGCAAGGAAGGAAAGGGTCTTTCACCCGGAGGAAGACTGGCAAACTCATTGGGATTGTGACAAGACAGCCACACAACAGCTCCAGAGACCACCCATTGTAAGAGCATCAAACACACACACACACTTAAAAAGGGAGAGAAATACTGAGAAAGACAGAGAGGCCGGAACCTCTTTAGGTCAGGAGCTGTTTTATGCTGTCTATGGTCAGGAATCAGGAGTTGTATATTTTTTAACTGATCAAAGAATAGAAGTAAAACTCAATTTGGGTTTTCTTTTTTTGTTTCATTTCCTTCCTGTGGGTAAGAAAAAGAAAGCGGAATTGGGTACTTCACTTCTTTTTTTAAAGTACTGTACACTTTTTCCTCACATGCGCCACAGTCACAGATGATAAGAGCACACTAAGAAGGTAAGACTCAGTTATTGGCTTTGCAAGTGCATTTTCTAGATCAAATACCAGTGGAAGACCTAATTAACATTAGTGTTCACATTTAAATAGACAGTATTGTATATGCTGGTTGCCATAGGACCTGCTTCTGGCCTCAGTGTTATTCTAAGCCGTTACGGTGTTCAATGTAAAGACAGCACACCAGGCAGATATACTGTCAGACAGGAGGAGAATTCAGAGTGAACAAATACAACAATTAGTTAGTCGTTGGCAGTGGTGGAATTTCACAATGAGTGTATTTACTGGTGCTGTTCTTCACTGCAAATTTGTACTTTACTTGATTTTTGATTTTTACTTGATTTTTTTGATGTTGTACTTTATTTTCTTTTTATGCCAGTTTCTATATTTTCTTTACGTAGTTACTTTACAAATTACACTCAAAAAAATATATTTAAAATGTTTTTGTTATAACTTAAACAACCCAAAAGTATGCAGAAGTACAGCTGAAAAAACTGGTTGATTGACAGGAAATTAATTGGCAACTGTAATGATATACATAATTTAACACTTCATGGTTAGAGGTTTCTAAACCTACATTACAAAGCGTTTCACACAAGGTAACATCTAATAACATCAGCCAAGTACAACAGCTGCTTTTATATTAATAATAATCTAATATATATTGGTAAAACTGTCAGAGGAGAATCTTTCTGTTTTTAGGTTACGTTTACTTTTTTAATTACGTTTTTCTGATTTACATACTTTTACTGAAGTAATTCTTTCAGTGCAGGATTTGTAACAGTGCATTTTTACAGTGTGGTATCAGTACTTTTACTTAAGTAAAGAATCAGAATATTTCCTCCAGCACTGGTTGTGAAGTATAAGTATAATAAATAATATGTAATAAAACAAAATAAATCAGCTAAAGCTATATTAATGAATTTCCAGGAGACCCTGCAAACAGCAGACAAATGGTGTACAGGTTCCAGAGACAACATATTACAGTATTCCGTCCTTATATCACGTCTTTATGTCTTTTAATGTCCCTGTATCTGTTTTATCAATTGTACCCTGATCGTATCATCTCTCCTCTCTCTTGCCCCTCCATAGGTGCACTAGAGATCAGAAGATGAACACCACCCTGTCAAACACTTCCATCAAGTGTGTTCGGGATACCAGTGTGACGGCGGTGGTTTTCCCCATTCTATACAGCATCCTCTTCATATGCGCCCTGATACTGAACTCCCTGGCTGCATGGATCTTCTTCAACATCCCCAGCACCTCTACATTTGTGGTCTTTCTAAAAAATGTGGTAAGACATCAAGGCTTTTGCTTTATAAATGGTCAGTGCAGAACAAAATAAATAATAGAAGAATTCTTCATTAACAGGTGGTGGCTGACTTGCTGATGACCCTGACCATCCCTCTGAGGATCTTAAGTGATGCAGGCGTGGGCTCCTGGCAGCTACGCGCCTTCCACTGTCGATACTCTGCAGTTCTCTTCTATATCACCATGTACATCAGCATCCTTTTGCTGGGCCTCATCAGCCTGGACCGCTACCTGAAAATAGTCAGACCGTTTGGGAAGGGTGCCCTGCAGAAGGTTCGTGTTGGTCAGTTGCTGAGTGCAGCCATCTGGGTGGTAATGTTATCTTTAGCATTACCCAACGTTATTCTAAGTGACCAGCCACCACGGATCTCTGGAGGCAGACTGAAGTGCACGTCCATGAAGAGCAAAGCCGGTCTGCTCTGGCACGAAGGATTTAACTATTTCTGTCAGGTAGCTATCAAAACATTTCAGGAAATATGCTTATTCACTATGTTGCTGAGTTGGGACCAGCAACTGGTTAACTAGGGTTGGTGTAAACACTGGAAACAGGAGGAAACAGTTTGCCTTGCTTTGTCAAAAAGTAAAATTATCAGCCTACCAGCACCTCTAAAGTTCAATAAATAACACTTCATATCGTGAGAAAACCTGTGATCATGTTTTGGTAAACATTTCATGTAAAATGTTTGTGTACTTACAGGTGGTTTTCTGGGGCACGCTGGCCTTGATGGTGGTTTGCTACACTTTCATCAGCAAGAAGGTTTATGAGTCATACAAAGCCTCAAAGAGCAGATCTCAGGCAGCCAGTCGCAGAACCAAGGCAAAAGTGTTTGTGGTGGTGGGAGTGTTTTTCATCTGCTTTGCCCCATTTCACTTTGCCCGCGTGCCCTACACCCTGACCCAAACCGGCAGCATGACGAGTCATTGCCGGGCACAGAACGCACTCTACATTGCCAAGGAAACCACCCTGTGGCTGTCAGCCACTAATGTCTGTCTGGATCCACTTATCTATGTGTTCCTGTGTAAGGTGTTTAGGAAAAGACTGACAGCCACGCTCAGCCGCAAGCCATTCAACAAAGGTGTCATGGAGTCTCCCACAGCAACATCAACTCAGCTGGAGATGTCACAGATAGCCCAAACTAGCAGACTATCATATAATGGGATGGCACAGCAAAAAGGCACGTGACTGGACAATGTACAATGAAAGAATTTTTCTTGTAAATACAATTTTATCTTGATAACGCAGGTTGTAAAATGGTTGCAATGTCATCAAAACATCAAACATGTCTAGAGTTGGGCGTGCCGTTTCATACGTTTTGTTTTGAAACAGTGCTAACTTACCACTTATGCCACATGTTTGCTAAGTCATCCAACATGTTTCCTTAATTGTGCTTACTGTCATTTCTATTTCCTTCTTTCTAATCTCGTTCAAACTGCACTTTCCCTTCATGAAAGTTTGGCTGAAGAGTAAACATCTTGCTGTGATGATTACACCACACACACACACACACACACACACACACACCAGGGACTGAATGATAACAAAATGAGCACAGAACAGAGATGGACACTGCTTACAGCTGTGCAATATATATAGCAACAACAATAATAATATTAATAAAATTAATATTTTTCATACTACAATTGCATGGTATTCAACTTTTATTCTGGGAATCTTAATCTTAATAAACACGCTACTGTTTTTATGGGAACACTTGGTTGAGGTGGTAGAACATGATTCTGAAACGTGGTGAAATGGCTGCTCTAAATCTAAATCCTTTGTCATAGTGAAAGAGCGATGCACATGCACAGGCTGTGCAACCAAGGCAGCCAACAAGAACCAAGAACAATTAAAACAAGCTAATTTTAAATATAGCATCAGTATCTGAATTCATATCGCCCTGCTGGAGGTTTGGAAACAATCAATGTAACAAAGCTGCAAGCGTTTGCAAGTATATAGCCTAGCCTAGCATATAGCCTTTCACAATATTGCACTGGTGTCATTAAGTTATTAATTTTTAAATTGAACAAGAGGAGAAAAAAATTTATAGAACCGGAATAAATTGACTTTTTCCAGCACTGCAACACCCCGAAGGCGGGTTTCAGGATATTCACAAACTGGTTTTGCAGGATTAATGTCACCTCCCACCTGATTTACAATCGTGTCTGCATGTGGGTCTGATTAATGTAATAATGAAATATGATCTTCCTCCATCCCACCCTCTGTTGGCTACGACAGAGGCTGATATTTGGGCAGGAAATTAATGAGCTACAGAGCGGCCGGTGCTGCGGCTGCAGCCGTGGGAAGGGCCGTTCGTCACCCTCAGATTAAATCCTCTGACAGATGACCCCGCAGTAGTGAATTATGAGAAATTCTAAATGACATTCATGGAAATTAAATAAACCCTGGAGATAGTGTTGCCTAGCAGTATGCACAGACACAAGTTGGGGACAGAAAAGAGCCAGATAAATGTGGGCAGGTAGCAGTGTTGGCTGACAGTTTCATATAACTGAATGAATATGGCAGACCTAATGAAACAAGGTGGTACAGCTTGCATGTCAGAAAAACCTGTCAAGTCTACATGTCAGTGATGCCAATCAGCAGAGGTTTATAAAGAGTTTCATGCCGAGACGCCCCAGAGAAATGACTTAAAGCCAGCTTATTAGAGCTTAGACTTAAGCTTTAGGTCAAGAAAGTCATTTTGACACATTGTCCAATTGTTCAAACTTTCAATGAGTGGGGAAAAAAAAGCATGAAACTGAATGGGCTTACCTACACTTACCTTCTCTTAAGTTGAAATGCACATTTTAGATCATTGCAAATACACACATTTAAATTAAACTCCCAAATAAAGATAGAACACATCAACATTGGTAGCATGCTAGCGTAAACTTTGACCCTCATAAAGGCAAAGAAGAGATAAAAGCCATCATGCTAAATGAATCTTAGCCAGTAGGGGGCAAAAGAACCCTCCAAAAGCTCGAAGAGCCCAGAAATTTCATTGGCGTTCCCATGCACAAAGGAAACGCACAAAGTGCCCTCTTGATGCCCCTTTTGGCAGATAAAATGTGATAAAATGTCCTCTAGGGTGACCTTTAAGTGGCGTAAACATGCACACGTGCCACATAGACTGCCCTCTACTAAAAAATGAGTTGGCTTCTATGTGTCCCTAAGCTGTAGTAGTAGCAGTTCACGGTTTCCTGTTGGTTGTTAATATAGAGGTGTAGTAGTTCCAGTTAATATGAGTCACATAATAAAGCTATTTTAATCTTAACCAGGGTTCTGGTTTTGGCTTTCTGTTCTCTGCTGTATGCAGCTGCTGCTCTTTTTTTTTCACCCCTGCCTCTATGCAGCTGGCTTCAGAGGTCTGATAAACACTTCTTTCGGTTTCCACATCCCCATACTTTTGCATTGTAATCTGTAGGCCTAACCAATTTATCTGACTTCATGCAGCTCCCTCTGGAGTCACAAAAGTAGTAACATGATAATCAAGTTACTGTTTTGCTTAACTTACTGTGATAATTTTGTTGATGCTACATGTGTATTATTAAACCGTTACATAAAAGTAACAGTCACCTACAAAATTGAGTTCCCATTTATGTGCTTTAAATTGTAATAAACACCATCAGTGTAATGTATCATTTTCTAATTTTCTACTACATAAATATGGCTCATAAATAAATAAATTAGGTGATAAATGTATCAGAATCACTTTTATTGGTCAGATGTGTGTGCGCACATGAGGAATTTGACTCTGGTTTACACTTTGCTCTCGATGTACATACGGATATAGACATGAGACAAAAACAAGGAGCTTGTAAGGTAACATAAACATAAATATGACATGAAAACTATGTACATATAAGTAGTAGTATCTATAAATATATGTGCTGATATTTACATATTAAGAAAGGACAAAAAACTACATGTAAACAGTGATAATAGAATAAAATAATACATGTAGTAGTAAATTAAAATATAAATATTTAAATTAGTCAATATAGCTCAATAAAAAAGGACTACTTTTATCTGTGTCGAGAGACTTTTATTTCATAATTGCGTTTATCCGTGCAGCTCTCCGCTTCTCTAAAAAAAATCAATGTCCCATGAGCCTCTTGAACTTCACCGGATATGCTACATGCTACGAGGCTAAACGCCACGTGACATTCCCGTCGGGTCATGTGACCGCGTCTTCCTCGCTGCCGTCAACTTTTCCTCCCGCAAAATCCCAAAACAAACGAAACATGGCGGACTATGACGAGCGGCAGAGCCTATTGGGAGATGAGAACGACGGCAGAGAGGCAGACAGAGGACCCGGCAGACCGATGCCGGCTATCTGCGACCCCAGCCACTTACTGCACCGAATTGTTGTCCTGGTGTTCATGTGCTTCTTGGGATTCGGTGAGCCGTAAACACTTCCCCCAAGCACCCTTAAATGTTTATTGTGAAGATTCAGGACTAAATTAAAAAGAAAGCTTACAGTGCTGCTTCCTGTTGTGACTCATGTAACGTTAAATAAATGCTGTATCATCATATATAAAGTATGATAATGTAGTTTTCTTGTTCCAGGAAGCTACTTCTGTTATGACAACCCAGCTGCACTTCAAACTCAAGTCATCCGGGTAATTCAAACTCAGTTTTACATCAGTGTGCTGTGCCATGAATGCAACAATTCACATTTTTCACACAGAGACTGTCCCGCATTGGTGAAAGACATCTAACACAGAAGCATCACAAGTCTGCATGATAATACAACAGTTAAATGAACTGCACACTAAAAACACCCTGTTTTACATCTAGATTTGAATCTGATATGTTTCCTCCCTGACTGCACCAGGATCTGAACCTGAACACTAAAAAGTTCATGCAGCTGTACGCCTGGTACTCTTGGCCCAACGTGGTTCTCTGCTTCTTTGGGGGATTCCTGATTGACAGGGTTTTTGGCATCAGGTATAAAGCCCAATCATTTATTTTCAGCTTATTATAATAAGTATATTCACCAAAAGTGAAAGTGAAAGAGTTTGTGCTTGTCATCTTTCATTATTTATTTATTTTTTTGTTTTTTATAGGCTGGGTACCATCATCTTCTCCCTCTTTGTCTGTGTTGGACAGGTGGGTTTACTTTGAATTCTAGATGTGAATGTGACGCCACTTCTGTTGTTTTCTTTGTTGTATTTCAACTTTTCCATTCGGCACAGGTAATATTTGCTACAGGAGCTTGGTGGAATCAGTTCTGGCTGATGGAAGCTGGACGTTTTGTATTTGGGTGACTATTCATTTTATGAACATAATCTAACAAATTAAAACTTATATGTACAGTATATAGAGGCATGATATCACCACACAAACTCGTCTTTCATCAGGACAGTCTCAAAAGATTCATCTTAGAAAATCTTAACCCGCATCAAATACTCCAAAAAAAGAAAATCTAAGACCCAAGTTGGTCTTGTACTATCACATCGCTTACACGCTCCCCCTCCCTGGTTTTCTTTTCCTGGGCAGTATTGGAGGAGAGTCCTTGGCTGTAGCCCAGAACACCTATGCAGTGAACTGGTTCAAAGGAAAGGAGCTAAATCTGGTGTTTGGCCTTCAGCTCAGCATGGCTCGACTGGTAAGGACGCTGCCAGCAGAACATGAAGTCACACACAATATACAAAATGCAGTGAGTTTATGCACTCACACTCCTGTGCATAATGTCTCAAGGGCAGCACAGTGAACATGAACATCATGGGCTGGGTGTACAGCAAAGTGGCAGACCTCGTTGGCTCTCCAGGACACACTGCACTGGGTGCATCACTCATGATAGGTATGTATTAGATGCTTCTTTTTTCTTTTCTCTGGGTGTGTGTGCACCAAGACTCAAATTGAAATGGGCAAGTGTTAAACATTAAGACTCAGATTACAAGCACCGTCTCTCAGCCTCTGTAAGAAATGATCTCAGATAACACAGCAAGCAGAGACAAGAGAGAAGTGATACAGAGAACTAAAAGTGCTGCTTCAGATGCGTCACGTGATTTTGAGCCGTCAGTTCTTACTCATTGTGTCCAGTGACATTTTATTTATGCTGAAAGTGCTTCCACTTTTGCACAGCTTGCAGTTGTGTCTTCTCTTTTATCGTCTCGCCACTGTTGATTAAACTTTAAACTGACCGTTTGAGATTAATTCACATGAACAACAGAATCAATCAGCAGTTGTAGTAGTGTTATTACTAGGGTTTACATTTCCTTACTTTCTTTTTTGCCTCCTCAGCTGCTGTAACCTGCCTGTTTTCACTAATCTGTGCCTTGGTGTTGGGGTTCCTTG
Source organism: Argyrosomus regius (assembly GCA_946959425.1). NCBI lineage: Eukaryota > Metazoa > Chordata > Actinopteri > Sciaenidae > Argyrosomus > Argyrosomus regius. The sequence continues at coordinate 11,246,327 of OX336889.1, forward strand.
ATAAAAGAGCAGAGAAGATTCTCCACAAGGAAGAAGGCAAAACGGGTACTGATACCAAGATTGTTTTTGTCTTTGTTTTTTCCTCTTTTGGCCACAGCTGTCAATAACTAGCAGCGAGTGTTTTTCACAGTCAATGTGGACCATGATAAGAGAATGTTTTGTTTTCGTTCTTATCTACCTAAAATTGACTTTCTGCCTTGAAAGTTCATTGGCCTCAGCACTTTCTCTGTTGTGGCTTCTTTTAATGACAGCGTCCGTTCAGTTCAATTTGGGTTTTTTTTACCTTTAAGAATTAATGGCTTCTTTCGTCTGAGACATTACTGCTGTTCTTTTACAGTTGTTGAAAGCACATAATGCTCTTAAACTCATGTGTGTGTGTGTGTGTGTTGATTTCCTCTATTAGGTGAAGTAATCAAGCTGACAGATGTGAAAGACTTCCCCTTAACCCTGTGGCTCATCTTTATCATCTGTGTGGGCTACTATGTCGCCATTTTCCCCTTTATTGGACTGGGACAGTGAGTATTGCATCAGTGCCATCTCACACATACAAACATATTAATTTCTATATATTCTTTAGTTTTTGCTCATACGCCACCTGTGTTTTTAGATCAGAGCTATGCAAGAGTTATATGTGTGTGTACATATTTCTTATTATAAGATAAAACCAACATTATTTTATGTTGTGTGTACGTGTTTATATGTTATGCACTCAGCAGTCCGATACAACTGTTCTGCCATAAAGTCTACTTTTATGATGTCTATAATGTTCAGTTTTTGTTGACACTGCCATAAAGGAGTTAATTCAATTATATGTTTTACTGCTGAGGTCAAACTTGATGATATGTTGTACTGTTTCTAATATTCTGCCCCGCTTATGTATGTAAATAGGGGGGACGCAAAATTAAAAAACACCTTTAATGCAGTCCAGTACAACGCCATCTTTAACTATAGTAATCATAAGTTTATTTAGTACAGCCTTTTCACAGTGCGACGTCAAAAAGTGCTTATGAGAGCACAGTGTTCAAAATAAAAGCACAGAACAATAAAAAGGAGCGACAACGTGACGTGAAAATGCAAGACAGCACAGGGTGAGACAAAGGCTAGTTTCAATAAATGGGTCAGGGCTTCGACAGAGACCTACTCTGACTGAACTACTCAGTTGTTATAACAGGACTGTTGCACTGGATTGCATTACACTGTCCAGGTGAATCTAATAAAGTGACCACTGAGTGTGTTTTTCTAATCTCAACAAATCCCATGATAAGACCACAAACACCTGCTTTCTGCCTTTCTGTATATATAGTTTCATTTAAAACATCTGAGCCCTTCCTGTTTGTCAAACCTCATTCCATCATCAAACCGGACTAAATATTATAGAATATTCTTCACCTGTGGATCATTGTACATATGATACTCTGGTGAATGTACTGTATGTGGCAGCAGGAAGCATGTTCATGTTCATTACAATGAAGGAACAGGTCAGCCAAGGAGTTTTGTTTTCACTTCTGTTTGTCTGTCAGCAGGATTGTGTAAAATGAAACTTGGTGGAAGGGTGTAGCATGGACCAAGGAAGAACTCATTAACTTTTTAAATATCAAACAAGTGCAACAACACAAAATATACTTTCGTAAGACCTATTACTCACTAATTCAACAGCAATAAGCACTGCTCCGCGTCGGTCTTTCAGCCTTTGATTTTACAAAGCTCTTGCCAATCACTAACAGTCTGTCCCAGATTTACACTTGTACACTCATTGGCTTCTTGTTTCCACCACTCTCTCCTTTGTCTTCATAGCTTCCTTTGTGAATGTCCTCTTGGGTCTCTTATGTCTCCATGTCCGATTACTTTGCGCAGCTCTGGTTCTGGCACGACACCAGCGCCCCTCCACATAAATACAAACGCTGCCCCTGTGCTTTGACCTCCCAGTCTGGGAAGCAGGGTCTGATCTAACTAGCTTAGCAGTTAACTGACTTAAGCAACAAGTAAATCTTTCTGTCCATCAAGACTCTGTAAATCACAGAAAGCTGATGCAGAGCAGCCAGAGGACATCAGAGGGAAAACCAGAAAATGAGTGAAATAGTTGACAGTGTATAACTTATAGGGTGCAAAGGGGCAACATTCACCCGATTACAAGTCAGTGTAGCACTGAAATGATAGTGAAGCTGTTATTTTAAGGTAGAAAAGTTACATAATGTCGCTTTAACTTTGCAAGATGGGTCAATTGTATCACCAGCTACAAGGATTCGTATTTTCTATGAAGCTTAATTTAAACAGAGAAAGTTGAGCGATGCCATTATCGGCTAATAATTCTGAAAACGGGGGCTTTGTTTGCTCAAATGATGAAACAGAATATTTGGTTTAGTGCTTGATTAAAATATCTGGGTCATTACTTGTCCCTGAGTAAATAGAAAATATAAATCACTTCAAGATGGTATTATTGTTAAATTATATGGTGTGAATTAAATGGAGAACGTCCATTAAATTGCCTGTGTCTGAGGAGTGATTCAACAGTACAACCATACAATGCTGTGTTGTCATCAAGCCACAAAGGGAAGGGAGGAGGGGGAGTCACAAATGGAAAGAGGTTTGACAAATGGCTTTGCAGTGAAAGAAACCAATTGAAGCTATCACAACCTGTATTTCCTTCACTGAAAGGCACTCTCAAATCACTTAGCAACTGACATGGTGTTTCCACAGAGGGTCAGTGCTTACAAAGCAAATAGTTGTTATGCAAATTAGCTAGAAAACACGCACGGAGGAGTGAGAGCTGCGTGCTGCAGGAGTCAACTTGATTTCTTTTCATCAATATAAAGGCCGAGCAGCACTGTGAGCTCATCGTCTTGTCTTTTTATTTACAGGGTGTTCTTCATTGAAAAATTCAACTTCTCCCCAGCTGAAGCCAGAGCTGTCAACAGGTAACTCAGACCAGGTGTAATAGGCCATTCAGGGCCAATCCACCTTAAGGCACTAACACATAATGGTCTGATGTATCTTGCATTTCCTTTTGTGTGGGGCATTTTTCTTATATGAGTGCATGACTGGCCAAAATACTTCTCCAGAGTGGCAACAGAGAAATGGTAACCTGCCTGTAAAATACAAGAAAACTTAATAATAATAAAAACCACATAATCATGATCAGATTTCACTACAGGATGACTTTAAGATTTGTCTCTGTGATATAGTTGCTGGAGGCTTGGTCTCAATAGTCTCACTGTTACAGTATTGGGAGTTAATGTGGGAATTTTCCTACTGAAAAATTAATGTTGAGTACATATCTCTTTAGCATTCAGCCCGTGTTCCGTTCTCTATCTTCCCCAGTATTGTGTACATCATCTCAGCCCCTGCATCTCCAGTTCTGGGCTTTTTGGTTGATAAGACGGGGAGGAATGTGGTTTGGGTGATAATTGCCGTGGTCGCCACACTCTGTGCTCACATGATGCTGGCCTTCACCTTCTGGAACCCCTGGATCGCCATGGTAATGCCTCTGCTACCCTTATGACGCACCATACCCTTAACAAAATTCAGTTGTAGGATGAAATAAATGTCAGTACATTCACTGGGACTGTTAATGGCACCCTAATCTCTATAAACAGATAAATGTAACGTTTATGGATGATGTATCTATAGATGAGGGACCAAATGCAGACGTCTGTTTATAGAGGTTAGCAGAAGTTACTCTCCTGCATCAAGGGGTTAATCAGACTGCAGAGGAAATCTTGGCCCGGATATCCGTTATCCGTTTTCTTGAAACATCGACAGATGCCCCCGGAGGCTAAATTATTGGCAGACGATAGCCGATAGTTTCCGAGATTGATGACATCCAAGATGGATGGAAAAACTCAGTTATAGAATGAATTTAAAGTTATTGTTGAAGTTTGGTCCTACTTGTTGTTGCAAGTCAATTCATTTGCTTTGTGCAGAGACCTTGAATTAGTGTGGAGTGTAATTCCAACCTTGTGTGGTTGGTATAATAGACGTTTGCATGTAAAGAAATAAAAACACTGAAGGTGTTTCTAGTTAATGTCAGAACTAATTGAACACAAGAACATATCTTTCATATCTCAAATACCAGGATATGGTATTCTCATACCATTTTATCTATTTTAGGTCGTATATCATGTTCAGGAATTCTGTGCAGAGCCTTGGAACATTTAAAGTAATGACCACATGTGTGTGTGTTTTCACTTGTTTTCCAGTCCCTGCTGGGTTTTTCCTACTCATTACTGGCCTGTGCACTCTGGCCCATGGTGGCCTTTGTGGTACCTGAGCATCAGCTGGGGACAGCCTATGGCTTGTATGTACCGATCTCGCACACACATTTGCAGTTAAAACGCACACAGTTGTGACTGTTCAATATTGCTGTTTCTCTTCATTGATCTTATGGCTTCGTCCATCAGCATGCAGTCGATCCAGAACCTGGGGCTTGCTCTCATTGCCATGGCAGCAGGAGCCATCCTGGATAGCAGAGGATATCTGCTTTTGGAAGTGTTTTTCTGTGCCTGCATCTGCAGTCAGTATTTTCTGTCTGTCTGTGTGTTGATTATAGTCTTTAAAACTCCTGTTAAGGCACTTCTGAGTGACTTTATCTGTGATCTGCCACATTGTTTTTCTTCTTGCAGTTGCACTGATGGCAGTGGTGACGCTGTACTTTGTGGATTATCTCAGAGGTAAGAGGAAAGTGGAGCCTCAAACTCTCCCACAGCTTCACTTCTCTCTTTTTTTTCCTTTTCTCATGTGACATCTTTTCACTTACACTCTTCAGCACACCACTCTCCTTACCACCAGACTCATTCACTTCTTAATCTCTCCGTATCCCTCTCTCGCTCCAGGAGGAGATTTGAATCGTTCAGCCGCAGCCAGAGCCAGACTCCAGAAAGAAGCCACTTCAGAAGCAGAGTGAGTAGCTTTGACCCTTCTTCACCCTCCATCACTGCTTTTCCGCCCACTTACCCAACAATTAGACAAGCATCTCAGAAACATAATTAACAACCCACTCATATAATCAAGTGGCGCAGGCATATTTGGGATGGGAATGAACCTGATGCCGTCAGTTTTCTATTCCGTTCTAGTCTGAGTGTCCAGTGAGGTTAAAAATAAATGATTTAATAGACTGGGCATGATTTTCAATGTGATACTCTCAGTATCGATGTTTTCTTCGTAAGTGACTCTCAAGTGATGTTTTTATGGATTTGTTCTTTGATCCCATATTCTACACTCCAACCACATGACTCGCATGCAGAAGAAGAGTTGCAGAATCAGTCTTCATTTTACTGTAGATCTTAAACTCCAAGTTTTACCAGTTTACAAGGTTCAGGATTGCAAACAGGTGATGAGTCACGTTATTGTCGATATGTTGGCTGATTAGGCTTTAATCTATTCCTGAGTGGCTGCTCTTGGCTCTGCTGGTACAATGCGCCAGTCATCGCTCTCAATGTTCATTTATTTCCATGACTTTAAATTTAAAGGAAGAGAAACCTGACCAAACTACAGGTGTGAATACAACCAGAATGTGTTATCAGTGCTACATTTTAGCACCGTGCTGTTTCACTGTGCTTAAAGGCTTTCCTTATTTACAGTATGCTCATGCAAAAACAATTTTTGTTTTTGTGACTTTCAGTAGCTGACATTTGCAACAGGATGAGGAAATGGCTGCTCTCTGCAGAGTACATTTATTCAGGTCGCCAAATTCGTGCATAATGATTGTAACATGTCGATAGCACACCACCTGTGGTCGGTTTATTTTGTGGCTGAAACAAAAACACAAACCACGCGTGTTCTTGTCGTGACTTAGGACAATGTTCTGCTCTCATTCTTAGCATGAGAAAGTACACATTGAGGTCACATCTGTTACTGCCTATCTCTTCATTAATCTAAACTTTTTATTCTACTGCATATACATGGTCTATGTTCTCTATATAGTTTGTGCTTATGTGAAAATACAAATTTATGTTTTCTGATGCGTGCTGTAACTGATATTTTCCAGATGATGATGATGATGATGATGATGATGATGAGGGCACACACATACTCCTGGGCTTCAGAGCCAGCAGTCTGCACTGTCCTCCCCAGAGCTATCAATCAACTGCCACTGGGCAGGACTGCACTACTGGTTCCGCCCAGTGCTGTCATCTGTGGCTCTTCCCACCAGAACTGACTGTCTGGCCCCGGCTATTACATAACCAACCCTGCATTAATAGCTCATTATGTCCCTATCGGGACACTGACAAATGACACATCCCGGTTTGGACTCCACAGCACCTCTCCGACTTCTCATACTGACTTCATCTTCTCTGATATTCGTTTGCCACTAGTGTGTGTGTGGGTGTGTGGGTGAATGTGTGTGTGACTTTGGCATGAAGTTTTGTAAGTCACAGAAGAAAGTTAAGATTCCATTTTAAATGTCCAGCAGAAGATGAGACTCCTGTGGAAAGATTCTTATAATAATTCAAATGTTTTATATGTACATAGGGTTTTATATGTTTTTTTTTTTTAGTTTTACAAATTGTTTTCAGCTGGACTCTGTTACTTGCCTTATCACAGACAACTCAGCAGTTATGTACATACATTCATTTGTCAGCATTCACAGTAATTGCCAAATCTTCCTTAGGCAAAGCGAACTCGTATTCAACTTTAATCACGTGCATCATTGATCTTTTTATGGTGGATAATCTCAAAAAGAGCATAGCTCTTTATTGTTTAAATCTTTATTGGTCAATTCTTTTAATTCTTAATTCCTTTGTCTGCTCTTCACTGGTTTTCGGAAGTTCATAAAAATTAATTTTGTGTTGCATCATCAAATGGTACATTACTGTAATGATAAGAAAGATACGAAAAAGAGAGAGGCCCGCTTTTGAATGCGTTTACCCGTGTAATGATATTCACAATTTAAACTTTTTACACTTTTTATTAATGCGACCTTTTAAATAATCGGTTGCACATAATAATTTTGTTTTCTAGAGCGTGTTTTACTCATTTATCAAACTCAGGTAATTAACTTGTTGTAAGCACTACCCCAAATTGTCACTTACTTCATCCGAGTAGTGACACAGAAGTAGTCATGCGCTCTGTTCAATTCGCACCATTCCAGTAACGTAGAAGGATATTTGTCTCCCTGTGTTGTTATCAGGGTCGCAGACTGTGGATGATAAGCATTCACTACCTCAGTTGGGCAAATAACTCATCAAAGCATCGAGATTAACTCAACACCTTTTGACCTGCCATGCTTTAACTTTACATTTTGCTGCAGTGATGTTTGGTGCAAAAGCTCACCACACCTTTCGATGATGCTGCTGTGTGACCAGAGGTAAAACTGACTTGAAACGCAGCCTTTCAGTCTGGTGTTGAGTTACTCTTTAATGAAAAAGCCCAACATGCGTAAGAAGATGGTCAGTACTAAAGTTAAAATGTTGTGATCGCACATTAAAATGACCACTGTGTCACTCATTTGCACTATGGTGTTATGACAGCAGTGCAGTGTTTGCTGAGTATAAACTACCAAGTGATGACTGATGTTGAGCTGTGACTGAAAAAGTAAGTCACTTAAAAAGATATTTTTCTGCTGAACCAAACCACATCTGATTCCTTCTTGTTCATGGAACAATGGCATTTAATTAAACCCAAAAGTTTTGAAAGCCTTTGACTTCTCTTGTTATTGTTCATCTCCCCCCCCCCCCCCCTTGCATTACACCTGCTACCTTTAGTGACTAATCCTGCTGCTTGTGCTTGTGTTAGTGTTGCTGATAAAGATGGTGACATTATTATTCCTGCAGGATTAAAAGGCGACCCAGTAAGATGACAGAGGGTGAGCTTGCTAGACTAGCACCCATGTCTGCTTTTGGCTTACGCAACCGGTACCTCTCCAGGCTGGGCGCACCGGTATGCACACACGCACACACACACACACTTGTGATTAGACACAATTCAAACAGAAATCCATTTATTAATTCATCCAGCCTTTAATCTTGACACCAGCTGATTTTTTTTATATATATAAATATATATATAAAGGAGGCTAGGAAGGTTGGTTTTACTGCTTCACTGTATAATTAAACACAAGTCTGTTCCACTTCAACTGAGTTTTTTTTTTTCTCCCTTCACTTAATCTTTCTTTTTCTCTCGGCTCTCAGCTCCCAGACCACTGCTCAACCCATCTGTCATCACTTGCCCACAGGAGTGTTCTGAAATGATGCCCTTCATTCAGCTGTCTGCTCCTCCAACACTGACTGTAGCTCTGTGTCTCCAGACAAGTATGCACTTAAAAAAGAGGGGATGCTTACACAAACTGTCCCCCTTTTTGAAAAGCATATAGCACTTTTTTTTTCCCTTTCAAGGTATTTTTAACCTTTATGTAGGTTTTCTGACTTGAATGATCACCTTAGAGATTATTTTTGAGCCCATCTTAGGTCTAATTTCTAATTTTCTATTTTTTTTTTTATAGAAACCACACAACAGAATATATTTTTCAGGAGATTGTATCATAAAATTTGACTGATACTCTTAGTGACTCAACCCTCTTCAAACGACAGAGGGCACCAACTCCCTCAAATGTTTAATGTCACCTCTGGCCACAGTATGATTGCCTCTTAACACCAGCTTTTACAGCCTCAGTATTTGCTAGTTAGTTCCTTACTTTTGCCTACCCTTCAGGTTTAATAGGTAGCAGTAAGTTGGTGTAAGTCAGAAAGCCTCACAAGTCAGTGATTCCCATGACCTGTTGAATGTCAAATACATATTTTTCTATTTAAAATAATAAAATGCGTTATTAAACACAGCTTGTGGACAGTGTTGGTACAGTCCCAGTGTCTTTGCTGTCTGTCGACTCGTGATAAAAGTCACTCTGGTGGATGCTCTCTAATCTCCGGACCTGTTTGTGCTGCCATCCACCACACACACGCTGGGCTGCACTCTCTTCTTCCTCGTCCACAGCCAGGCCCGGATCTTCTGGCGGTGCCGTCCAGAGCCACAAAAGTAGAGGAGAGGATTTGCGCAGCAGTTAAAACTGACCACAGGTTTCCAGGCCTTGAAGGAGATCATGGCCGTGTTCAGGAGTTCACAGTCTCCGGGCATGTAGACCCTCACAAACAAGTAGACTGTCCGAGCGACGTGATAGGGCACAAAACACACCACGAACAGCAGTAATACAATTAATAAAGTGCACAGGGACTTGTTGCGCATACGGGCTGTCCTGGCATTAGAGATGCTGTCCGCGGCCCTGCAGAAAAGCACCTTCATCATGGAGCAGTAACAAGTGATGACGACAAGGAAAGGCAGTAGAAAACCCACTATGGCTAAAAACAACCCATAGGGGAAGTAAGCTTTAAAGTGTCCCGGGTTAGTCATTTCAAAGCACACGGTCGTGTTATTGATCACACCAGTGTGCGCGAAAAACAGCGTCGGTAATATCTCCACAGTGGCCAGAATCCAAACCGAGCCTGACGCAAAGAGGGCGAGTTTTCTGGTCCTAAGGCGCACGGCGGTGATGGGGAAGCACACTCCGAGGAACCGGTACACGCTGACGCAGGTGAGAAACATCATACTACAGTGGAGGTTGACAAAAAAGAAGAATCTGACGGTCTTGCAGATGATGTTGCCGAAAGGCCACAGGCCGCCTTTGGCATTGCTGATGATGAGGGGTGGCAAGGCCAGCACGTAGAGGAGATCCGCCATGGCGAGGTTGCTCATGTAGATGATGGTGCTACTCCAGCGGCGCGTCCGACTGAACACGCACCACAGCAGGACACTGTTTAAAGTCAAGCCCAGCAGAAACACGATGCTGTAGCACACTGGTAGAAGGATCCTCTGGTAGTAGTTAGTCACTGGACAGATGTGAAAGTCCTCCATTCAAAAGATCAACTCAGGTGATAATTTGGGGCGGCCTATCACTTAACCAACACATAAACCAGCTCTCCTCACCTGTCTGCAGCTCACCTATCTACCGTGCAAGAGTGACGTGTGCTTTGTGTAAAAGGACATTAACAAATGCAGTTGTTTGTTCAACTTGTACGTCCCTCCTGTTCCCAGCCCACACCTGTGTGTGATGCAAACCATTATAGCACCATATCTAGGATATGAGCAAATAGATTGGCACACCGTGAGGCATTTCATAATAGGCTCAGATGCTGTAGGATGCGATTACACTTCCCCAGAGAGAAGCGTGTGCAGAATAATTAATGCTGTGATTAAAGCCGAATGCCAAGTTAAATGACACAGTCAACACACGCGCAGTAGGCGCTGTATATATACATATAGGAAAAGAAAAAAAAAAACGCGCGCACGCTCAGCATCCCATTGGCTGCCAGAATTCTCCCAAGTCTGGTCTCTCTCCGGCTGCTCCCGACTCAAAGTGTTCACTTCATCTCTGTCTGACCGCGCAGAGAGAGTCAGAGAGAGCTCATCATGCTGAGGAACGGCACGTACAGGTTAGTGTCACATCCACCGACTCATCCCGATCATACATGCATGGCAACAGTGTTTATTTAGGAAAGGGTGAGACGCTCCAGTGCAGGCTGCTTCGACATGCACAGATGAGTGATAAAAAAAAAAAAAAAATTTTAAAAATCCTGCATGACGGCACTCTCTGCAGCTGCACAGAGATGAGTACAGGCTGTCCACATACATGAGGGCGTACAGCGTGTTGCATATTTGGAGAGTTTTTTTGTGTGTGTCTTAACTTGAGCGGTGTCCTTCCAGAAGCATGTACCAGGGAGAGGAGGCGAGGCTGCGCAGCGGGAGTCTGGCTGTGGCTCGGGAGAGGAAACACCTTGCTCTGTGCATTAATAACCAGGTAAGTGGCATTCACACAGGCGGTCTGTTGAGGTATATGTCCTCACTGTCAAGTGGGGTTGTGCATATCTACCTCTGTGGGGAAATATTGCTTATTGATGATGGGTATGTTCTCTGTTGGTGATGGGAACATTTCAGCAATGATGTAATTCACTTACTGATCTCTTTAGGCAGCAGTAAGTTGATGCTGCTCAGAGGCAAAGACTCTCTTAAGGGAAAAAAGAAGTGTATAGACCACACAGAAGTGTGATTATCTGCAATATGACAACACTTGGGCAACTATTCCCCAGTGGTTCAGCAGCTGGAGAGACAACAGAGAAGTATCAGCACCATGGACAGTGAAACCTACTGTACCTTCATGTAGGAAGCGTAACTCCTTCTTCTTCTTCGTCTTCTTCTCCTCCTCCCCTTATTCACCCATTCAGAATGGCACAGTTGGCTGAATTCAATATGGTTTGTGGAATTGCTTTTTCATGTTGGCTTGAGGCCACTTAAAGATTTTTGTCATGGCAGCAGCTGAAAAGCTCTCATTAATACTACATATTGTACCTCCCGCTCAAAATGACTTCATTGTCGGCAGCAGAATAATGAGGGAATGGGTGGAATGCTACGTCTTCCCTAGGTTTGATAGCAGAGCTCGTGTGTCAGGATAATGTATGCTTCTTCAAATTCAGACGGTTTGAGGAGAGCGTTTGTCGTACTTGACTCCATGATGTAAATCAGTTTTGCTAGTTGTCTTTAACAGAAGAAATTCGATGTTTCCTGTGTGCGCTTTGGTGACTGTAGGTGCACAAGTTCACCTGGTAGTATCGAGCTTCTGAATATTTAATGCCAGTGATGTAGTGTTGCACATTATCGGCAGCTGGGGATATTGAGCGCGTGAGCTCTGAAAGCACTGTTCCATCACAGCATTCGACTCACTTTGCAATATATTATGATGGTGCAAACACACTCACACACACACACACACACACACACACACACACACCTACACACCCTCACTCACTCTTAGTCAATGCATGTCCTCCTAAACTTTCTCATTTTAACTCCAGATTTGTTCCAATCCGTTTCCACTGCACCACCTCACAGTTGAATATCATTATCGCGTTCCAAAAAAAGTGACATTTGCAAATTGATCCAGCTCTGTGAGAGTCAGAGGTGGTTCGTATGAGACTGCTGAGGAGGACATGAGAAGCTTGGTGAAGGACTAACCAGTAATTGGCGTGTGAAATATGAGTGAGGATGGAAATTCAGGTTATTGGATATGGAGGCTGCTCCACTTGCTGTGTCTGTGTGAGTGATTCAGATTCATTGTAGAGGCGTGAACCCCCTGAGAAACACATTAATCTATCCAGCTATTACCCCATAATCAATGGGACAGCTGGATTTTATGGCCACGGGCCTGTGTTGTTAACCATTTTACACAGAGCTTATTTAAACAGCATGCCAAAGGAGGAGGGGGGGCAGGTTTAATGGGGTTAAGCATGAAATACACAGTGCAGGTGACATTGTTGACACAGCACTTGCAGCTTGAATCTTAAAAACATTCATCAATATCATGCATGAAGCCCAGTGGTGCTCCTAATTGTGTGAACATGCAGAAAAAATATCCCAGTGTGTCAGCTTCTTTTTAGAGCCCGTATCATAGCAAAGGGCAGCATCAGTTCACCGACACAAACCAAGGGGGTCAGACACAGATACAGGCGTCCTGTAATATATATATAGAAAGATGTACGTAGTGGGAGTGTGGTGCCAGGGAAGGGTGTCATATTTCAGAAGTGCATTATCGCCCCCCGCCCCAAGTGGGACAGAGCTGCGCTGAGTGCAGTTTGCGCCAGCTCACTCAAACGCTCCACGATTGAGTCGTAATAACCTGCACATGGAGCGAGATGAGCCTGCACGCTGACAGATAGGTGTCTCTTGGTTTGCCACAGTCACATGACATGACAAAGAGACTGTGTGTGTGTGTGTGTGTGTGTGTGTGCTCTTTGGTTTAATGCCACCGAAAAATATAAATGCCCTTTTTTTTAAATTAAAAACATACATACATGATGCACACACACATACTCACACACCTGCCAATTTTGTTTTTCATTTCCATCCCATCCCATTATCATGTGTTGGAAGGCTGGTTTGGTCTAAATGAGTGAGCTTAGTCTTTGATCACTGAAAGAAGAAGCCCCTTCATCGATGATGGGAGTGTGTGTGTGTGTGTGTGTGTGTGTGTGTGTGCGTGTGCGTGAACAAGCTCTCACTCCTTATGATAACCAGAGCAGCTCCCTACTGGTTAATAGCAGCTGGGGGAATAGTCCCAAGTGTTCCATTTTGCATTTTGATAGACTCAATGGTCATTTTCTCATTCTCGCACCTCCTTCATCCTTAACTTGTCATTCCCCGCCCACCTCCACACTTCCTTGGATGTCCTCTTCTTCTCTCCCAATTTAGAATAAATGTATGGCCTCCTCTTCCTTCTTATTGATAGCCTCTTGCTCCCCGCATTGTACATCCCAGATAGCCTCTCAGCATTCTTCACCGCAGCACCATCAGCTCAACACTTGTAGGTTTGAAGACTCGTTTTGTATTTGTTCTGCGTGCACTAGTGCTGAAGCGATTAATCAGCAATGAATTTGATAATGGGTCATTCATTTATCAAGCAGGAATGCCAAGTTTTCGCTTGTCCACGCTTCTTAAATGTGAGGATTTCTCTGTTTTTACATCACTGTAAAATGAATACTTTTAAGGCATGGGTGGTTTGTCAAGCACATTTAAATCGTTACTTTAAGGTCTGAGCATTTGAGATGTGCATTTTTCACCATATGCTGAGTTTTCTAGATGAACCCTTTAATGAAAAAAGAGAGACGAATTGCCCCTAGTGTACATGCTTTAAATTGGTCATCTTGGGGAGCCATTTTCTTTTAAATCACACCTGTAAAACCTGTTTGTGTGGCTCCAAAAGAAATGAGTCTGTCTGTATTTGATGAACCGCCTACTTCAAGGTATGAAATTAACATCACATCTGTATGTGTGCACGATGTAAGCCTCCTTGCTGTTCCTTATCTGCGCCTCCATAGGTCAGTTTACACCTCCTGCTCCAGCCTGGTATTGATGGCTGTGTAACTGCAGCAGTGTGTGTGAATATAAACCCGTACACGCTGTTATCTGATCAGTATGAAAACTGCTTTCTCGCTGCAGTTCTTAGTCAATAAAAGTTTATCATTTTGATTCTTTGTCAATTTACGCCTCCAAAACTGAGTGTCTCTTTCTTTCTCTCTGCTGCTTTTGTTATCCGCCTCTCTGCTCAAACAGAATTTAAAGGTTTGAGCAAAATTACATGAATGCATCAATTTCCCTCAGTAGAAAGCACTTGATTTACCCCATAGCTATAACACTAAGAGAAAATAGCATTTCAAATCATGTAATCACAACCACATCAGTAACACCTACATCTCTCAGCGGGCTCTTGTTTTTTTACTCAGGGTCTCAGGCAAAAGAGTAAATGTTGACTTCCATATTACTCCTTGCATGCACAGCGCATGTAAATTGATTTCCAATGTTATTATTAACGAGCATCTCCACTGATTCAACTCATCTCCTGATTGGTCATTTCCCCGGGCTGATCGGCAAGTCAAGCTGCGACTGAACAGCCGATAGTCTGATGCGGATGTTTCAGTGCATCGCCACGCTGCAATCAAACCCTCTGAGATCAGATTGATGTGTGTGTGTGTGTGTGTGTGTGTGTCTGTGTATGTGTTTACCTGTGACTTTGTGTGTTGGTATGTGTGCATGCAGGCGTGTAGTGCATTCAGGTGTGTGTTCATGTGCTTGTATGCGTGTGTGTGTGTGTGTGTGTGGGGGGGGGGTTATCTCACTGAGACACCACACTAGTCTGAAGGGCACAAAGAGCTGACCATCTATATCACACAAACATTGTCTTTCTGTGTGTGTGTGTGTCGGCACGGACATTCAGCTGTGCCTGCCATCGATCTTCTGTGATAGAACTAGGACTCTGAGAAATTATGATTTTAATAACTCATAAATTAAAGGGCAGCAGACTTTCTGCTCTGTGCTGTTGTTTTCTCTCTCCCTTTCCTCCCTCTTTTCCTTCCTTCTCTCATTTTTCAGTCACATAATGCTTATTACCGTCCACCTTCACCTTCCCTAGCCTCTCAGTCTATTGATTGCCCTTATTTCGATATTGAAAGTAATGCGATTAAGCTGTTGCCCAACAGGGCTCTGTTAATATCCCTGCTTTCGTGCAATCGTGTATTCAGTATTGATTTAATAGATTGTCATGTACCCTATATGCTACAAGTAATGTGTTTCTCCTGTCAGCTACAGTTGTGTTTTTCTAACTTTAGGGCACTTTATCTGGTTCCGGAGACCCAAGACATTATAGTTTGTTGTAACCACACTAAAGATAGTAGCTGTAAAAGAAAAAAACAACGATGGCAGCTGGGAAAAAATGACCAACACAAAGTATACCAAGCAAGTGTTGCAGTCTCACTGTACTCACTATAAACTAATGGAATATTTACAGTGATAGTCCATATTTTATTCATAGTATTAATGCATTTAATGTTGAATCAGTAGTGTAGGTACACAACTGGTCACAACTAATGTCATTCAGATGTATTACTGTGTCTTTAAATGATACATTCCTGTCATTTTAGCACTCCCTCTATATGTATAATTAAGCATATAAAATGTTTGTGTTACACATTTATTTATTTCCATTCCCATATTTAACATTTGTCATGTGATTCCTATTTTAGTTCGAGCATCTGAATGGAGTCTACAGTTACTACAGCACAACACTTGTTGATACAGTTATATATTAAAGCCTTATTGGCCGTTTGCCTGGCATCCTGAACACTTAATCCTTACTGGCTTTGCTGAGAGGAGGGAACATTCAGAACTGTTGAAATAATGCAGCAACAGTACACAGTGTCTGGACTGTATGGACCATTTTTATACTACTTAAGCTTAGATGCACACAAACACACATGTACATTGAGGGTGCTGTGGCACAGTATATCCCAGCTTAAAAAAGTGATAATATGCATTGTGAAGCAAAACGTATTAATATATTTAGTTCTATTTTTGGTTTGTCTAAGAACCTTTTATTACATAATGTCAGTTTATATCTTCAAATGACTTGCTTTGCCTGATCAAAAGTCTAAAACATTTAATTTAGGACTTTATTTGTGTGCCAAATCCCACTTTAGCCCCTGGCTAAAAGAGCCAGTCACTAACTTTGTTTGTATGCTCTTTGGCACTGGGCAGGTAGCCTACATTGAGATCATCAGAGCGATCATCAACAAGAATGATAAATAGAATAGTAAAGTTGCTGGCTGTACAACCCAAACAATGAGCTAAAAGCATGACACTAAAACACTCTTTAGAGCTGACGGGAGCTGCTGAATCGAGTGAATTCTCAGTGGATTCATCACTACGATGATCAGCTTTCTCATTACACACACTGTAGTCATTTCATCGTGCATCATACTGATCTGTGAGTTGATATAGACACAAGCACATGAACACAAACACATACTTGTTTCCTGCTGGCTCACAGAGAGATGAGTGTATACTAGAGATGGAGTGGAGCTGCTCTGGGAGCACATCCATCTGTCTGGTCCCATTGAGCTTTATGGCAGTGGCCCCAAAGCTGCCCCAAGATCAGCCTCAGCCTCTGGCCTGCAGCTGGTTTCTTACTGGTTGGCACCTGCAGAGCACATGCATGCTGTTATGCATTAACACATACACACAGTGTTTTTTTCTCTACCACTATGTATTTATGATTATTTATGCCCATGATAGCAGACCCAGAGGAGATGCCGCTCTTAAGGTTAATAGACAACAGAAATAAATCATAAAACGTTTTTTTTTCTCTTTGTTTTGGCTTAGTTATGCAGCTATGCCAGACAAGACAGTATGTGTGGGTGGAAATTACAAATACAGGAAATGCTGCAGATTTATTACTGTATTTTATCCAAGCACAGCTTTACCAGTGTCATATCTTTGGCATGGAGAATTAAAAACCTTGTTGACTTATTGGTGCGTTTCACTGTGCAGGATGAAGTGAAGAGGTATCATCGCTATTGCAACCACAGCGGAGGGCAGGCGAAGGTGGAGAGGTAAGACATGACACAGTACTACTACTGTCACGTGAAAAAATTCTCCTGTTACATGGACAGCACTTAATCTACAATGAGGAGGGTATACCGTAATGTAAAACCTTTTTTCTATTATACAAGACTCTTATCCTGTCATAACAAGGACGAAACCCTAACATGACATCCAATTCCTAGCATAATGGAAGTGCTGCAAACAATGCATGCAGTTTTTTGTTGTTTCTATGCTCATATATCTGTCTGTATGTCTTCTTGTTTTTATCATAGAGGACGTCCTCGTAGGAGCGAGGAAGAGGATGACAATAGTCCTCATCGTCGTGAGCAACAGCAGCACCTGGAGATCAAGGCTATTGTGTGAGTGAATCATCTGTAGCCTGCGTTTTGTGTTTTTTTCTAAAAAATTTGTTTCTGTTCTACATTTTTTAACAATTTCACGTTGAGTGACAGCCACGTTACTTATGACCTTAAAAGTGCATTATGTTTGCTGTGTGGGAGAGATCAATTTGTGTGTGGCTTTAATTCAATCTTCCCTCTGATTAGGTTTCAGACTCAGGGGTCAGAGTGCACTTTTGAGTGCATGAACCCTCACAGACTGCCATCTAACACCCTTTTACTTAAACATGGGCCCACATTTTTATAGGTGTAACAGGGAAGGACAGCTTTCGCCTCAGGCTTTCACTTCCTTGAAAGTCGAGGATTGAGAAGAGAAAGCCAATGTCTCTGTGTAGAGTTAACATGATTGGGGTGTAGAAAGGTGAGATGGATTGAGAAAAAATATAGCAGTGCAACAGGAAGCATGGGGAGAGAGAGGCGGATGGGGGGAGTGGTGGAGACGTAGAAGGAGCAAAGGGAGAATAAAAGTGGAGAAAATAGGGATGGAGGAGGTTAGGGGGTGGTATTGGTTTTGGAGCTAGGAGTTATGGCTTTATTCAGTTTGTTCCATTTGGCTCAGCTGTCTCTCTGCTCCACTGGAGGTGAATGTGTTTCTCCATTGGGTAATTGATCCTACACTCCATCCTGGACCCTGGCGTTGGTGTGACTACAAGGATGAAAGAGAGTGGAAAGTGAGAGACGAGAGAGAGATCTGTGGAGGTTGAGGACGGGGGTGAGATAGGTGAGGAGGGGTCAGAGAAGTGTGTGAGCAAGATTTAAAGGGTGGAAAAAAGCAACGCTGAGAAAAAATATTGGGGGGAAAAATGTTTCAGAAGACATGAGGGAAGTCACACAAGAAGAAAAATGAGACGTGATCAATGGTGACATCATTTATTACCCCATGTTTTTAAAACAGTAATGAAGCCAGTCATTTATTCTGAGAAGGTGTTTTTTAATCCTGTAAATTCACAGTTTTCTACATTCTTCAAAGTTTTCTTTTAACCTTGGGGACAATAATATGATATTTAATAATTCCATGGTGATTTATTTTAACTTCATATTTAAGAAATCATGTTTGTTTGCAGTTTGGTGTGGTGGGTGGCTCTACATAGAAACTACAGTTCCCATGTGCCTGAAGCCAGGGTGCAATTGTGAACAAAGCATCGTACCATAGCTAATAAACTTGTCCAAAACTAACCCAGAATTAACAAAGTGTATTTATTAGTTTAAACTCGTCATTAGTGATGCACAAAGCATAACTTTAACCTCAGTGACTGGACATTTGTCATAGAAATGCTCCATGGGGACTGTAGTTGACTTTGCTCCTTGTGTTTTTATACACGTGCTTTTTGACCTGATATTTTCACAGTTTCTCATCCCTTGTACTAAAAATTCAACCAATTTGAGCCAAACGTTGCAAATGCTTCTACAGACTGTCTATGCAGAAAATAAACATCTAAAAATTCTGGACCCATAACTCCTCCCTTAAAGCAACTTGTAGATGCCAATGATATACATTCTTTGTCCACTTTTACATTCCCAGGATCCAGCGGGCCTGGCGTGCTAGCACATCCCGCAGAGGGAGCTGGCAAGGTCAGGACAAGAACCGTCCCGGCCATCATCTGGGTGAGACAGTGCCTTCCGAGAGCCTCCAGGACCCTGTGATGACCACCAATATTTCTCCGGTAAGACAGTGTGAATAAAATCAAACAGACAACCAATATGGTACCACATGAGAATGAGGCAGGTGGCGAGAGATCTAGACATCTTTAAGTTATCTGCCCTGCTGTGCAGTCTGAGTTATCAGCTGTGATCTGTTGTTTCTGCACACGATGAAAAAGGGATGGGTGAGTGGATGCATGGATGGATAGACTAATAAAGAAGAGAGTAAAGGAGGGAAACGAGGGAGGGGTGTTTACCTCTAGTGTCATCTGTGGGACCATGGGGGTCGGTGTTGGTGGAGGTGGATTGGATGCCAGCTGGCACTGTGCCCAGATCTGTAATTAGCCGTTAATTAGGTAAATTTTCAAAGCTGGTTGATTGATTAATGAAGTGCTTCTGCCCTTGTCCTCCCCCGTCTCACCTCCCCAAACCCCCGGCCCCCCCCACCACCTCATCCCTTCCTGCTCCCGAGGGAGCACAGGGGGAGAATTAAACAGTGCTCACAGGGCATGGCAGCCAAACAAAAAGCCAGAGAAAAAAAACACACACACAACTGTATGAGCAGCAGATAAACAGCGAGGAGAGAATGAGGGAGAAAGAAACAAAGTCGCAGTGGGGTTGGAGGGGGGAGCTGGGGTGGTGGAGCGGCACAGATAAGGAGATGAATGCGGAGATGCAAAAAGATGCCTTTAGATCGCCTCAAGTTCTAAGTGACAGACAGACACAGACACAAACAAACACATGCACAGTCTGCTCTGCTGGTTTCTCAGTCTGTGTTGGCTCTGGCAGTGTAGTACTCACACTGAGACACACCAAGCTAGCCGTGCACGCCTGCCCACGCTCTTTGCAGAGACTCTGCACAGAAAAAGTATGATGTCATGTCTGCATACTCAGTAGTGTGTGTGTGTGTGTGTGTGTGTGTGTGCGTGTGTGTGTGTGTGTGTGGGATGTATTTTTTCCCACTCTCTATTTCAGCATTGCTAGAGGAAAGCAAGATTCCCCCAGCAAACAGATGGGCTGGTGTCCTGGTGTGTGTGTGTGTGTGTGTGTGTGTGTGCGCTTTGTTTTTAGGTTGTTTGTTCTGCTTGAAAGAGTTTGTTGTTCATTAGCACAGCAGCAAATGTCTTCCTAATTAGAAAGTTACTGTAACTTAAAAACCAAGATGACAAAAAAAATCCCCCCCTCCTCTCCTTTCTTCTCCTCCAGCTCTTACCCCTTACTCTGTTTCCAACATTATCTTTATCGGAAATATGAAAGTATGTATTATATCCTCTACTTATCTGGTCTTTTCAGTGCAGTGGTGACTAGGTAGGTGGGTAAAGTGTAGGCTTCTAAAGCCTCCCACCTACACCTTTAACAGGGTCTGTGTGGCATTGATCAAGGCCTCTGGTGGAATGTCACAAAGTGCATTTACTCAAATAGCGTTCTTCAGTATAAATTTGAGGTATTTTTTAGTATTAGTTATTAGTATTGCCATTTTATGCTATTTTATACTACAACTTTTCAACATTTTCAATGCACTATTTCAACTTTCACCTCTCATTTACACAGAGAGACTGTAATGATGATTGACTGCAGTACTGCTCCACACATTGTGCACTGATATGTATCTCTGGTTATGTTTAGGAATGCATATACTAAATCCCTGTGCACAGAGGTGGACTACTTGCATAATATGCACCACTGCGCCGATCTTCACCTCTCATCTTTCCCTACCTCCTTTGTTATCAACAAGAACAAGCGCATAAATAAAAACAATATACATTACATTACATTCAAGTAAGAAAAAAAGTATAAAATTACTTGTAATATTTCCCTCCCTACAGGAATATTCCACCTCCAGTTCATACCAGACCTGATGTGCACAGTAATCCTATGCTACTCAATATGGAAATCTGCTAAATATTGCTTAAAGTCACTTTAATACTTACCAAAGAAAGAGCAGAATTTCTTTTGAGATTAAACACAGCAGCATTTTTTAGACATAATCTGTGTTTGAGTATTAAAAACTGCTGTTCTTCACTTCAGGTCCTTTTACCTTCTCCTCTCGCCTGCATCTCTTCTCTTTGCACCTCTGCCCACAACACACTTCGCGTCTCGTTTCTTTTCTTACGTTGTCTTTTCTCTTGCTCTCTTCGTCTGTCCTCATTCACAGTGTGTCACTCTGCGCTGGCTGTTGTGCTCGCTGAAGGACAGACATTCATCAGTGTAAGGCCAGGGTGCCACATTATATGTGTGTGCGTGTATGTGTGTGTGGTGCCGTTTAGGTGTGTGTGTGTGTGGGTGTTCATGTGAGCTTGTGTGGGCTTGAAGGACCTTACTACTGGCCTGCAGGGGAGGGGGGGGTTCAAACATACTTCATGCATATTTCATGGGACTCTGATATTGAACACTACACACACACACACACACACACACACAAATACTCACACACGCAGGCATATATTATACACTGCAGCACACACCGAGGCTTCAAACAGAAAAACATCCTTGATCCACCCTCAATCTCATAACACCTCCAAGAATTCAAGTCTTTGACTTAATATCAACGTCAAGTCTGACACATACTTGGTGTGTGTCTTCCATATATTGCAGTTGTCCAGCAATGGTGGGCTCAAGTCTGCTGTAGCCCTCGACCCAAATGCATTATTTATACACAGAGGGGCCAGGCCCTACATGTCCTGCTCTGGCCATGCCTTATAGTAAATCAATAGGTCTGACTGTTCTGAAAACACTGCAGCTGTATGTTGGCCGACCTGCGGGGAGTGCTGTGTTAGAAGATTATGTAAGATGTTGTATGTGTGGGATTGTTCTACAATATAGAGTAACACCGTGGAGAGTATGTGAGCATCTGAAAGCCACAACAGCTCAGCAACTGGCAAAGTAACAACCTATAATGCTGTACAATCCCCTAAGATGTGATACACATTCATAAAATCTTTAATTGAAGGAATAGTTTGGAAAAACGCTCATTTAAATTCTAGAGTTTCTAGAGTTAGATGAGAAAACTGGTACTACTTTCATGTCTGTCCATTAAGTACAGGTAAAGGTACATCCAGGAGATGTTAGCTTAGCTTAACTTAAAGACTGGAAATGGAAATTGGCTAGCCTGGCAAAGGTATCAAAATCAGCACCTCTAAAACTCACCAATTACCACATTATATCTTGTTTGTTTAAACCAAAGTGTAAAATGCCAGTTAGTGGTTATAAACTGGACTATCTCAGATGCAGTGACTTCACAGAGTCTTCACCTGTACCTAATTCTTTATGTAACTTCCTTTAAAGGTCCAGTGTGTAGGATTTAGTGCCACCTAGCAGTGAAGTTGCAGATTGCAACCAAATGAATACTCTCCCACACCTAACTTAAAATCACAACATGATCATGGTGAAATAGAGTGAGCCATGTTTCTAACTTACCTCCAGGCGAAACTTAACATTCTGCATGTCCACTTATCTGGGTGAATTTGAAAAATGATTCCTCATAACCGATTGGCTGCAGTTTTGAATACTGATGAGGTCTTGGACACAGCAGTAAGCCTAGTGAAGTCTAATAAATGACGATCTGTAAGCTGTAATGGACACAAGGTGGATTAGCTTAACTGTAGATTTTCAGTATAGGCAGATTGCAGATTGCTCAGTATTTAGCTTTGAACCTATTTCCATTTGTAGTGTGATGTGAACGCGAACATCTGTACGTGCTGACTTTGTTGCTTGAGTGGATCCTCGTGATTTGCAGCTCAGTGTGACCCTCTGGGATGGTTTGGTGAGTTTATTCAGAGACACAAACCTGTGATCAAAGCTAAAGTGTTGAGGATAAAAATGAAATGCGTCAGTGCTGTGCCTGTCATTATAAAGAAACTAATACTGCCGCTGGGCTGCTCGATCACTAATGAAATGATTTCAGTGATGGATCGTTAAGAGAAGAGAAGGGCTGTCAGCAGAAGAGAGAAAATCGGAGAGAGTTGAGAGTGAAATATGGATAAAAACGCATTACATTATCTATGCTTGGGCTGTGCTAATACAAGTTTGCAAGTCTGTGGCTGTGTTTATTTGCTAACGGTGTTTGTGGACATTGATCTGTTCCTATCTCTGTGACATGTTTGCATTTTTTTCCCCTCCTTTTCTGGGACCCAGGCGGAGGGAAAGTGTTAGTGTAAGCATTCCTGCAGCCTGCGTGGGAGATCATTCTCTCATGTCTCACCGCCAAGAATCTCACAAAGCGAAGTGACGGCTTCATCCGTGCCTCCACCTCGAGCCCCCCCCCCCCCTTAATCCCTTTTTCCCACCCTCATTCTATGTCATCCCTCACTTTCCCTCCCACCGCCTCTTCATGCACATACACGCATCCACGTTCACAAACACACACCATTTCCCCCGTTTCTGCAGACAGATGCTAACAGATTACTTGTTTTATTGGTGTCAGTTGGTGTCTCATTTGAAATAAATTTATATACCTCTGCCCCGGAGTTGACATCGATCTGGCTTAACTCATTTAATAGCCATGACATTTGCCTATTAGCTTATTTACTGTCAAAACAGGCCCAGGCTCAGCTGGCTTCCTGAGAGACGGTAACTCTTGCATTTGTATCCGATGGGGAAGAAAATGTGATTGCTTGTGCAAAATATAAACTCCAAGTGGAATATTCAATTCTAGTAGGCACGGACACACACATACTGAAGTCAACACCCATCGTGTATAAACACGCATTCATTGTATCCCATAGACTTACAAATAGCAGCCAGGGTCTTTATTTAACCCAGCTGCATATGCTTAGATTAGAAAAACAGGGATAATAAGGAGTAAAGGCCTTTGTCTAAGTATATTTCATCATATTTTAGGAAGATGCCTCCTTCTTTTCTAATCTGCTGCCCTTATAATTTGCTGTTGTTGTAGCTGCTGCTGTTTGCTGGTAGTGCAAACTCAACAGTTTTCCCCGTTGTCTTGGTAAATTCAGGATAATATACAGTTTCTCAGCACTAATTCCATCAGTACAACCACAGAGTCAGGGCAGTTGTAACCGTAATGTGCCGGGAATGTTGAGTTTTATTAACAGTAGCTGAACAAACAAAACAACTGCAAAGAAGTGGTTAGAATTAAGTAGTGATTGATTTCTCTGTAGATTGGTGAGTGTGTAGTGAAGGAATTAGTGCTGGGGAAAATGTACATGTACCATTACAGCATAGATTAGTACACCCACCTATATTTTTACCTCACCTTTAGTTGCTTATGCTCGACAAGCCCCCAGCTATTATTTGAAACACCCTTTTATTTATTAATTTATGCCAGCATGTGAAAATCTACATACAGTTCATATGGTGGACATACCCCAGCATGCACACAATCTTATACCTAGAAAGTGATGCTCCAAAATAGCCATTGATTTTGTGAAAGCCCAATGGGTAGATATCTTAGAGATTTATCATGGCTATAGAGGAGGAAAATGAGGAGAGGAGCAAGCCGATGTCTCCAGGAGGTTGAGAGAGAGAGAACGATGAATGGCTAGAAAGCTGAAAGGAGGAGGTGAGAGAACATAGGGAAGATGTGGTGGATGATTATGAGGATAATAACTCCGCATTAGAGCCTCTATGAGCCACCATTTGTGTGGGTGTGCGATGGAGTGTATGCGCAGGCGCAGGTATGTCTGTCAAAGTGTCTCATTTCTTCTTCATCACTGTCTCTGTCCAAACTGCACCAAAGATTAATGCTGACCATTATAACTGCCGGCTACACATACACCCTTTAATGCTCACATCAGCTCATGTACACAAATATAAACACACCAACGGTCTTCAGTGGCACATTAAGAGCATCTTATGACCCCTCCAAAAAAAATCAATGAAAGCTGTTACACAAATGGAGAAGAGCTGACATGTGAAAAAGAGCAAGAGGGCAAGATGGATCTTGATCAAGGCACTGGGGGAAAGATGGGAAGAATGCAGAGCGAAAAGGGCGTGAGCGTTTCAGCTCATTTTCGTCTTCTCACTTTGTGGCATTTGCTGCTGTTTTTGTGAGAACAATATCCTGAATCACTTGATTGGATATTTACAGCAGGCTGTGTGTGGCATTTGAATGAGAGCGATAGTTTACAGCTGGTGTATGGGGATTTGATTGGATGCTGTTGCTCACTGCAAACTCCCCCCGAGTGTCTAATTGGTTATTTATCTAGAAAACATGCCATTTAGCTGACATTACTTAAACTAAACAAGCATATAGCCGCATGCATGCTCACATATGGCCTCATACAGACATGGAAGTGACACATCTATACACACAAACTATAAGGAAACATAAATCTGCTGGAAGCGTCTCCCAACCATCTGCAGCAGTAATAACAATCTGCTACCTAAGGCTATTTGCTCTACTGTTCTATTATAGCACACTTCTCTCTGCAAACTCCTCTCCTCTACTCTCTTTCCTGCAGCCTAGTTTCCCTCCTCATGCGTTCCTCCGCTAGTCTCCTGCTTTCACACCCCCAACTTGCTCTCTTCCTCTTGCACATAGGGCTTGTCCTCCTCTTTAGCCCATCTTATACACAGATAGGCTCAGTCCTCATGGCCAGCGAGTCTTCCATAATGAGATCCCAGGAGGAGAGAGGAGTAGCGTAAAGAGCAAAGGGGGCAGCAGAAGGGAGGAGAAGAGTTGAGGGTTTATGGCCTAGCTGACCTGCTCACATAGGAAACCTCTGGAATAGTCCCCCCCCCCCCTTTTTCATCTCTACCTCACACTATCCCTACACCTCTCCTCTTAGGTCTCCCTTAGGCCATCTTCTCCTCCCCTCTCCTCTCCTCATCAGCCAGCTACAATTTCTGTCTATTAACCAGATCATAGGCATTATAATCCTATCCTGACAGCATCCCTGCTGTGTGTACAGTATACTTTGTGGTGAGCAGAGGCTGAGGGCGGAAAGTGGAGACAGAAACTGGTCGCAATCCTCAGAGAGAGGAGAAGGGTATCTGTGGTGGAGGGTAAATCAAAAGCATGCATATGTAAGATGAGGCTGGGGACGGCAGTGGAGGGTCAGAGGAGAGCGAGAAAATGAAGTCTGGGCTGTGCGTTAAACATGTTTTATCTCATATGGTGTGCAACAGGGTCCATAAGGTATCCTCTTCTCCTCTGATCTGATTATTGGCACCTCGCTTGTCACATGAACACAATCCTTAGAGAGAGAAAGCTAATGAGATTATTGCATATACCACACTTTTGCTTATACGCCCGGGCTTTTGGGATTGCCAGCCACAGAGCATTTATTTTAAGTTTGCTTGTTGTCTTTCTATAATGATTTTTCTTCCATTTATTTAGCTGCAGTTAAGACCACACACAGATTAGTCCTCGTTCCATCGACCAGGAAGAGGCTAAGCAGAAAGGAGGGATGAGCGGGTCAATGACTGTTAAACTAGAGGCACCTCCCTGATATCATAAAGACCTGGCTGTGACAGTTAGCTGCTGATTGTCTCATTCGTCTGTGCCCTAATGGAGAGGCGAGCTTCTCAACACTGCTCTGTCTATTAACAGTTTAAGCAAGCGTCTGATAAAGGGCACTATCCATGAAATGATCTCTGACCATTAAAGGAGTTTTTGGCGATGTGACGGTGATGATTGACCTTCTTTATATCTATATATCTGTCCATCTTTCCCGGTGTATGTCCATCTGTTTCTGTTTGTCTGTCTCTTCGGCACACTTAAGGTCTTGAAAGGGATTATTCTAAAGTATTCAAGTATTTTAGTGGCTAGTGTACTTGTGTCAGCTGCTATACTGTAGCAATTCAGTGATCTTTCTTGCTCACTGGGCTGTTACTTTGTCTTTTATTTATGTTTTCAGATCGACATGGTGGATATTGTTGCAAAGCCATGTATTATTTTATTGCTACAGTGCTATGGTTAGATAGCTGGACATAAGTAACAGGAGATTTTTGAGACGGCACATCTTGTTATCGTTTACTCCGAGTTTGCTTTTTTTTTGTCCGGCTTGCAGCTGCAGGGTTCAGTCGATTCTCGGTCGATGCTTTCCAGACTAAGATCTCATATTGAAAACTGACTTTGTTAGATTCAGGCCAGCTTTCTGCGAGACTAACCTTTAACCACTCAGCCATGTTGAATGTGTGTGTCTGTGTATGCAAGTGTGTGTTTGCGATATTGGATAAGTGTGTTGAGTACGCCAGTGGAGACTCTGGAGCCTGTCCTGTGGGTGGATTTCTCACAGGCACATTTGATCTCTGTCTGCCCTTTCTCATGTCTGTTTGATCTATGAGTCAGGGATGAAGGGAGGAGGTTTTGTCCTCTAGTTTGATGCACATAATGAGTGTCCGTTCTTTACTGCACCATGAAGAAAAGACCATAACACATCCAAGGGGGGAGAAGATGGATTGCAGATTGCTATGGGCTGAACGCGAGGCGTTCCTCTCAGGCAGCCATTGTGTGTGTGAGTGTGTAAAAACTTAGTGTTGTCAGGTGTGAATGTGCTTTAGTGTGTCAGGGAATCTTCCCAGCCAAGAGCCTTTGCTTTGAAGTTGTGCCTTTGTCTATAATAGATTGTTGAATCTTTGAAGCCACTGTGAAAGCACTTGTATTTGCATATCCATTTACATCAACTGTAAAGGTACTGTACGGGCATGTGTTTGTGTGTGCTCGAGCGTACGTGAGTATGTGTCGTATGCACCCACGCACAGAGCACCTGTCTAGTTGCCCCTCTGGCAATTTAAATATTGGCCCACTGTGTCCTCATAATCTTCTGCCATCACCATGGTAACGGTGAACTTGCTCAGGATGTCCTTATTTACTTATGCAAATGACGTCCTGCAGCTTTCCAACATGTCAGTCACAATCCCGAGCACATTGTAAAAAGTCAGCCAAAAAGGTGAGAAGTGTCAGACTCTCAGCTCGAAATTATGTAACTTTCACTGAGCACCAGTTTGTCCAAAGATCAGTATGTGTGTGCCAAGTGCTCTCAATAGAAATCAGTGTGTGAAAAAGTGTATGAAGCTCTGACACATCGAGTTTTTAAATTAGAACTTTTTCTCTCTGATCTATTTATAGTCTTATAATCCACGTTTTCTTTGTTAAGTTACTGTTTTTGTAACCGTTTCACCTGTGCAAGCTTCAACAGACCCAGCAGCACTTCACCTTCATTTGTCTGCATATTTATTTTGTTTTCAAATAGCGGGATTGTTTAGGGAAATTAAGGGGATTGATTTGCTGCTGTTTGGTCTGAGCGAGCAGTAGAGTCCCACCATGCCTTTACCAATGGGAACTTCTGCATAAGCTGCAGAAGTCACAACTGTTTTCTCCCTTCCTTTTCTTCTATTCTGTTCTTTTTGAGATACTAGGACCTTCTTTTTCTTCTTCCAGCTTCTTCATCTTTCTTCTTCTGTCCACCCTTCTTTAGTCCCCCCCAATCTCCTCCGCCTCAGCAGCTCCTTGCTAAAGTTAGTGTAGTTATTTTACATTTAATCTTCTGAAAATAATGTATTTGTTGTGTGATTTATTATATTGTATATGTGTTCAAATACATGCAATGAATTACATTGGTTGCTTTGTGGGCTTTTGGTGAGTCCATCTGGGTTGATGGATAATATGAGATTGTCAATACAGAGTTCCCCTTGCTGGCTGCTTGGCCTGACTCTTTGGGGCTGTGTGAGCAGCTCAGACATTTGAAGGTAACTCCATGTGGAGCTGCTGCTCCTTTGAATTTGAAAAAAGCAGTTGAGGTGGTTCAGATAAGATGCCTTCTGGAGGCCCCCAACTGGGAGGAAACCCTGAGGCAAATCCAGAACATGTTGGAGGTGTTGTTTGTCCAGTGTTGGGCGAGTTATTTTGAAAACGTAATTCCTTACATATAATACACTTTGTATTAAAATCACCTGCTTATTAACAATAATGTGATGATTTAGAATGTGACGATTTTAGAAGTCAGCAGCCTAAAAAAAACAATAAACTCCCAATTTTGTGGTTAACTCAATGTTAAAAACAAACTTCATTTACGCTCACTAGAAACAAAATAAAACTCAAAACTGCCTCGGTTATCACCAAGCTAGCAAGCAATCACCAGCTCTGGTTTGACCCTGGTTTGACCCTGTTCGATGCTGCTCTAACTCGTTTTTCGGAGGCTAACAGAGACTAACTGACAAACAGATTTATTTAGCGAACTTGAAGGATGAACTTTAATTTCCCAGCACACACAATGACATGTTACTTGACATAGTAAATGTCATAATATCTTATAAAACCCTATAAGATATGCATTATATTACTGTGTATTACTGTGTGTTTTGAAATACCCTAGGATGCCCCAGGAGGAGCTAGCTTTGGACAGAGTCATCTGCAATACTTTGCTTAGCATGTAATCACTGTGACCTGAATATGTGGCAGAAAATGGATAAAGATGAAAAATAACAGCATCACATAATGATGGCATAGATCCCTGACATTTTTGATTATTGAGTCTGGCAATGGTTACTGGCTGTCTTGAATAAATTATTATGATCTTGGCATGAAACCCAGTGATCCTCTTCATGAAGCAATTACAAGAAGCTGGATCAGTAATGGCAAACAGGAAACACTCTGGGTTTGTAGCCACTGTTTATGGTTAATGACTACTCATGACTTACTGGTCTATCATAGTGAACATAATGCTGTGTGTGTGTGTGTGTGTGTGTGTGTGTGCCTGCGTGAGGGAGAAGGGTTTACGATACTGTTTACAGTAAAACATTTACTTTGAAGAATGATATCATGCCTCAGCTTCCAATGTTCTTCCTCCTGCAGTCATTTAGCAGATACTGTTTCCTGCCACACAGTGAACGGAGAATGAAAGGGCAGAGTTAGTATATTTGGAGATAGTCAGGCCAAAGCAGTTGCATGAACTGAACGTCATCATTTCACTACTTTCTGCTGCTGTTGACAACACAAAGATGGGCATGGTTTTGGAGGTATAAAGGTGCTTTTCAGAGATAGTCTGTTCTTTTCTTTTTCTTTTTCAATAAAAAGACAATTATACTGCACATTTATCACTCGACTATAAAAACTTCAATATCTTAATATTACTTCTAAGATTAATGATTTTAAATGAATTTTGAGCTAACTATAACTTTGCAATTGTGTGGTTTCATGCTCATTAATGCAAAGTTTACCATAGATATTGCACATGTATTTGCACATTTATAGAGCAGGCTTAAAATAAATCATTCATGTGCATTTTTAATCTTTTTATCTTCATTTTTGTATTTGCTTTTTGCTGTTGTAGGCATATTCTCATTTACTCATTAAAGCTTATACAGTAAAGGTATGATGGTGTATTGTGTACAGTAAAGTCATATGTGTCTTGTGTGAGTTGGGTATTTGGTAATTAAAATAATGATCATTCCAAATAACTGAAGCATTCAGATAAATATAGGGTCCATTGAAGCTGCATCTTTCTTATAGCAGTCATAACAACTGACTGTAGCTAATGATTATTATCATTATTGATCAAACTGATTATTTTTAATTATTGACAGTGATTTAATTCAAACTTTTAGTCAATAAAATGGCAAAAAATAGTGAAAATGGCCATCAGAATTTCCCATAGCCCAATGTGATGTCTTCTAATTGCTTGTTTTATGTCCATCCATGCGTCCATTTTCTGTAACCACTTATCCACATCGGGGTCGTGGGGAGCTGGAGCCAATCTCAGCTGGCATTGGACAAGAGGCAGGGTATACCCTGGACAAGTTGTGACCAACAATCCAAAGACCAGGATTTGGATTACAGTAATATAAAACAGACAAAAGAATGTCCTCACATATGATTAAAAAAAAAAAAATTAAAACCAGATAATGGGCCTTTTTTTATCTTATTAATCAATTATCAAACTATTTCTCTATTAATTTTATGTCAAACAACTAATAGATGAATTGATTTAGTGTTTCATCAATAACGTATCTGCATCTCTTCACATGTCTTCAAACCTACATGTGCTTTAGCTGCTCCTGTAACACTTTTTCTCAAGCTTTAACATTTAGAGATCTGGTACAGAGTTGAATTATAAAGTAACCAGAGTTATGTAGGTGTATTTTTGCAGGACTGAGAGAGAGAGAGAGAAACCAAGAGAATATAAGACTTTTTTTTGTAGTTATTGTTCCCACAGAAATGAACATGATACATTATTATATGTATTCAATGAGAAGTTGGCTCAGAATCACAAGAGACTAAGTCGGCAGGAGGATGGGGAGATAAAGAGCTTAGGTAAAGAATGGGGTGTATGAATCTTTAAAACTATAATATGGAGCTTTCAGGAAGAGAAATGACTCATAAAATAATTTAGCTTTTTCCAATTTATGGCCACATGGAACCTTTTAAGTGACGCAGTCATGAGAGTATGTTACCTTATTGAATAGGAGGGTAGCACTATTACAGCATAGCAGCTAATTACTAACCCCAGATGGCATTCTGCGGATCCAATTTTTCCTGTGGTGGAGTTTTATTTACTCAACACAAAAAACAATTGACTTCTAGAAGTTAGAAATTGTCTCCTCATATATTTTCCTCCTTTAATTGGCGCAGTGGTTAACTATCTCCACTGGTGTTGAAAATGGCTGCACAAGTTTAGAGAGTCCATTTCAATTTTAATAAAGACAGGAAGAATTACTGGGCTTATGAGCTCAGTTTTAATTACCTCTCATCTTCAATCTCTGTAGCTTTTTACATCTCTTCCTCTCTTTCTTGTTCTCTCACACTCTGCGTTTTGACTGTTAATTGGCTTGTCTGTCACCCCAAAATACTTCTCTCCTTGGTGTGTGAGGGATATAAATATCCGTTTTCTTTTAGCCTTGCTCTCTTTTTTCCGCTTTCCTTTTCGACTTATATAAAACGGCAGAGTATAATCAAAAAATCTGTATATTTGAACGGTGTATATAGTGTATATAACTATTTCAATTATATCTCTTCTTTTTTATATTATATCGTATCTTGGCTGCTGTAACAAGCAAATTTCCCCGCTGTGGGATCAATAAAGTCTATCATATTTTATCTTATAAAGCAGTTTTGTACAAAAGGGGGAATTATTGTTAGACGAAAGTGACATCTGCATTTACAAAATGATTCACAACAGAAGATTTTTTTCAGAAATGATAACCGAGAATATCCTCGGGCTTGACAAAATGATTAGAGATTTGCAAAATACATTTTTATAGACATACCTCTTTCCAACTCTATTTATTATTCTACTTTTTATACCTTCCCTTTATTTCTTTACTTCTTTCTCTCTCCTTTATACTTCATTCCCTCATTTTTCTTTTCCCCCTCCACACTTCAACCAAAAAGAGAGACCCTATTAAATCATTTCTGGTGTCTTGTGCACCTTTCACAGTGGCACTGCTGGACAAGGTCATAATACTCGTATATGGAGCACACACTTTACACAGACAGCCAGACATATTTTTGGAGGGGGGAGCTCAGCAAGTATAAGGAACAGATGTGTTGAAGTAGAGTCTGAATTTCAGTGCTGCCATGTCTGCAACAACAAAAGCCCTAATTACCTTCTAATTAACCTGTGGCGAGGCTTGTGTTTGTTTGGGTGTG
The DNA here is from genome assembly GCA_946959425.1 of Argyrosomus regius. Lineage (NCBI taxonomy): Eukaryota > Metazoa > Chordata > Actinopteri > Sciaenidae > Argyrosomus > Argyrosomus regius. Next base: position 11,278,829 of record OX336889.1, read on the forward strand.
TGTGGCTGTGTGTGTGTGTGTGTGTGTGTGTGTGTGTGTATGTCGTCTATTCAGTGTTAGCTTTATCACCTCTATATTTGCCACTGACACAAAGAGGACAGCTTCACACACACCCATGCAGGTGCCTCGCAACGTCTCAACTCCTTGAATGAGACTGATGCTTCAAGATTGGTTCTAAAAGAAAAACAGGATACAGAGGCAACGAGCTTCGTGTGAGCTAATTATCAGTTTCTTTCCAAAGGTGGCACTGCAGAGCTTGTTGTCACTGCACCTTAAAATCAGTCCTTAAAGGAATAGTTCCACATTTTGGGATACGCGCTTCTTCATTTTCTTGCTGTGGGTTGGATGGGAAGATCGACACCCCTTTGATGTGTGTGTACGGTAACTGTGAAACTACTGACAGCAGCTAGTTAGCTTAGCTTAGCATAAAGACTGGAAAAAGGGGGAAACTGCTAGCCTGAAAATCTGTTGACCAGCACCTCTAAAGCTCACTAATTACATGATATGTCTTGTTTGTTTAAAGGTATAGTTCAGATATTTTAAAATGGGGTTGTGTGAGGTACTTATGCATAGTCAGTGTGTTACCTACAGTAGACATTAGTCTACTGCTGACCCTGTTCACAACAGTGCATAGCTCTGCTACTGTACTGTCTGCTTCTCCATTCTGGGGGCACACTGACCAAACTCTACTCTCTGCATAAGTATCTCATATAACCCCATGTCTGAATACCCGAACTATCCCTTTAATCTGTGTAAAATCATCAAAAAGTGTAATTTTACATTTTTACACGTTGTTTTTTTGCTAAGGCTGCTGGCAGTTGCACCATATTTCTTGTATGGACATGAGAGTGGTATCAAAGTTCTCATCAAACTCAGCAAGAAAGCAAATTAGCTTATTTGCAAAAATGTCAAACTATCCAGTTAACCTCTTTGCCTCGACTTAGCTCATTTGTAATAACTACAGCCAATTAACAGGATTCAAGCAAAGAACCATCATCTACATAAATGGATGACATTCATATACGATTTATACGATTGAAGTTCAGAATATCAAACACGTCTGTGCGTCTTTTTTTCTATCTCAGCGTGCCCATGTAGCCAAACATACTTGAGCCAAATCAAGATAATTCAGCAGCCTGTTGGATGGAGCTTGGCTGCATCAGTGACAGCAGGGCTGGTGTCTGTAGTAGCATGTGTAGAGGCTCTGTAATGGTTATATTTAGCTCCTTATCTCCCAGACGGTTCTCTGAGCACACAGTTACCTGGCACAGCAGCCTATTCTGGTGAGAACCATAGAAGCTGGGAACAGTTTATCCCATTCTGGCCCAGACAAAACTATAGCCTCAGTGATAATCTTCTATTTGTATTTCTTGCCCCTAAGTGTGTAATGATAGTCGTCTTTTTGCAGTGGCTGTCAGTTTTATTCTACCCTAGCCTCACTTATAGTCTAAAAAAATACAGCTTTCTCTCATTTTTCTTTTTTTCCTTCTCACCTGTTTTTGTCTCTTTACCTTTTTTCATTCTCTCCCAGAGCGTGTTTCCCTCAGTAATCTGTCTGGGAGAATGTGAGCTGGAAAGAGGGTTTGTGATTTTTGTGACAGTGTGTGATGTTTCTTCTGATCCCTCTGAGTGTTTGAAGCTGCATTACATCAGATTCTCTATACTGCTTCTAAAGCCCCTCTGTGATAGTGTATCTGTGTGTGAGGAGGGAGATGGGTGAGCTGAGGCATTGACTTTTTTTCCCATACATCGTGTATAAGCATGAAAAACACACACATGAATTTTTGTTTGTATATACTCCCAGGATTCCTCACAGGCACAAAGTATGTGCATGAATGCAAGCACACTGCAGACTTTCACACTTACAGGTATATGCGCCGATGACATCAGTATATTCTGCTGCTGCTGAAACACTGGGGCTTTCTCTTCTGCATTATAGATGAGGAAGCTGTGAAGCAGCTTGTTTGCTTTCTAAATTAAGTTTTTTCTCTCTCTCTCTCTCTCTCTCTCTCTCTCTCTCTCTCTCTGAGAGTTGTTGCATCTTTGCTTTTTACACCTCAAGATGAGCCAAAGCTTGAACACGTCAGTGTGCGTTTGTGTTTTTCTGCATGTTTACACTCGCATGCCCACGAGTGTAAGGAGGCTCTCTGCTGGTATTTGGTGTGAGCAACTCTCATCTTTAATGCATGCTGCCCTGTGTATAAGGAAGTAACACCCTCCAAGCTAGAGCCTTTCCTACTGGTTAGCCTCTAGCAGATTGCTTCTAGTAACTAAGCACGCACTCACACACAACCCATATATAAGACTCTACAGTGGAAGCTTGGAACACCTGGGATCTCTCTTGAACATAGAGCCTCTCCTCCCTATTGATTCAGCATAAACAGGAACTACGTGACTGAACATTGACACCATCGTGAGAAAGGTTGCAACAAGATTATCGTTTAATCTCATGATCATTTTTCATGATTAATTGGTTAGTTGTTTGGTCAATAAAATGTCAGAAAATGGTGAATAATGTTGAGCACTACTTCCCAAAGTCAAAGGTGACATCCTCAAATGTCTTGTTTTGTCCAGACTGTCTGACTAATGATTAATCGACTATCAAAACTGCACACATTTTTAACAGGACTTAAAGAGAAGTATATTGTGGAACAAGTTTGCCTTGACTGACCTATGCCCTAAACTTTCACACTGAGCCATGCTGGTTGCTACCCCATCAACAAACCGTAGATCCACCCAGGCGCCATCTCTGGAAATCTGAAATCCAGGCTTCAAAAACCCCTTTAGATACCCAGCTGCAATGTATGTCCATGCCTCTAATTATCTCCCACTATTCATCCACTGTTTACTGTCTCACTCCCACTCTATTTCTATCTGATATGCTGTCCACCAGTCATAGGATGTCAAACAAAGATAAAAAACTGGGATAGGAAAGTGGGTAAAGAAGAGTGTTGGATTGTTTGCTTTGTGTCAGAAACAATGATCAGTGACATTGTGCACACTTCCGTTGGTGCCCATGATTTGGTTTATTTCAGAAGAACAGAATTCTGAATTAATAAGATCATACATACAACAAAGTGCAGAGACATTTCAGTGACATTTATTCACAATTAATCAAATGTTAGATTATATACTGTCTCTTTTACTTTAAGTAATAGTCTGCCTCTATTGCATATTTTTTTCCTGCCCTCCTATAGTCAGTCAAACATATGCTGAGTGGTGAGATTATCTTATCTCAGCTCAGTTACTGGATGTCTATTGAATCAAGTAGTGGCTCCACGCTGTGCAGACTGATCTGATCTGACAGACTGTATACAAGCTCAGTTTGAGACATCCTACACTTCTACTGTGGAACTGTAGGAGCCCACAGTGAATAATGGAATATTAGCAATTACCTATTTTATCTAATGTCTTATATAGACTGTGGCATAAACAGCCTACAAACGCAGACAGACATTGCATCTTATGTTCTACTAAAATAAATTAGTGTGAGTGGACTGGTGTGATGTTTCCAATCAATCAGCCTATCACACTCTCTCGTCTCTGTCTGTTTGTGTTGCTCTGTCTGGTTCTTGTGCCCCTGCACCTTTTTATATAACCTTTAGCTGGACACTGCTGTCCTTTCCACTCCTCTCTGGTTTAATTTTCTCTGGTCAGACTTTGACAGAGCTGGGTCGGAGGCCATTGATTCCCAGAGAGACAAAGAGGAATGTAGAGGGGAGACAACAGAGTTGCTGCACAGTTTACTGGTGCTTGGTCTGCTACACAACACACACAAACAAATGAGAGCAATGCCTCTCTGCTTGACCGGATGGCAGTGATTGTCCTGCGAATGCCTCTGGGCTTGTCTTTATCTTGTGCTGAGGTTGATCTCTAACCCTGAATGCTCACATGCTCATCCTATAGACACACACACAGAGGCATTACATGGTGTATGAGATCCACTGGACGTTATTATGGTGTCTGATGTTTCTGTCTTGGAGGACTCCCTCTTCTCCTGGCCAACCTATTCCCACTTCAGGCATCCTGACTGCCCTGAATGTCAAGGAGAAATGACTTATCAGTCTCCCATCCATCTCTTTGTCTCCTTCCCTCACTCTCATTCCCTTGTTCAGCTGTCTGTCAGTGTGGCCCCCAGAGGGGCAGCTAGCCAGAGGTCAGACCTCCATACTCTTCTTCTCTGTTCCTCTCCAACTTTCCGTCCACCCTGTCCAGTGGGAAAGCGGGTCACTGACTGACATTTATCTCCATGGATATGGAGTAGGCCGACTGCAGACTGGAAAATGGCTTTTTGTCCATGTATTTGTCTGTGCATGCGTGTGTGTGTGTGTGTGTGTGTGTATGTGTAGATGAGGATGTGCCCTTTGGTGCTGAATAGAGTCATTTCTGCGGCTTGTCCACTAATGGTGAAATCTGCAGTTTGTTCGATTTTAAACAGCTTCTAAAATGTTACCACGAAGGTTATCAGTAGGTGATGCTCCATTGTGAAAATCCCATTACCAAAGATCATATTCATACATTTAGTGCTTTCAGAATCTGAAATCTTGACCGAAGGTGGCTTCAAAAGGTCTGTTCCTTTGAAGAGGCACAAATCTCACCTGGGCAAATAAAAGGAAAAATTCTATGGCTCTAAAAACTGTTTATATCAATAGAGGCGAATGAAAAAGAGTTTTGTTTGTATGTGAGATAAAATAATCACGAGTGAAGGTCCAATTAACAGCTTTTTCAGCTTCATCATTTACTGATTGTTGACCGTCTTTTCTGCACCATCTTATGTAGGTGGTGACATTTGAACCTACGGCATTTACCAAAGAGGACTGTAAGATGTCTTTGTGGGCTCTGAAATAGCGAGTAAATGCACTGTCACACATCTCAAGGTCAAGAATGAACTTGAATGCTGAATTTTTATTCATTTTTTTTGTATTATTATTTGAGTGAATCAAACCCTTTTATAGTCACTTCAACAGGAACAAAGCTAATTCATTCTTGCAACATGTTCGATTGTTTGGAACAAATGTACTGTGGAGAATTCACATCTGTCACAGGATACAAATAATTTCACACACAATTGAGCTTTAAGAAGATAGAACAAGAGAGAGCACATAATAACAAATATCCTGTGGGTGTAGTTTTGAGGTCGGCTGTTATGATTTCCCTTTTACCGATTCTCTGCATGTTGTCTCAAAGTTTAAACATGAAAGTTACTTCTTGACCATGGAAATAGTAGTTTGATCTCAGATACTGGTTCGTCAGAGAGTTATCTCTCTTATCTGAACCTTCATCAAGAATGTTTTTAGCCAAATACTCCAACATTAATCTTAAATAAACAGATTTTAACTATTATATTTAACTTTGTAATTTTTGCAGTATTTAAATTGTAATTTATCTTTTTCTCCTATTTTAAGTTGTTGTATTGTATTATTCTGGCTGCTATAATATTCTTTACCTTTGTACACTGGAGCGCTGTGACGAAAGAATTTCCCGCAAGGGATTAATAAAGTATATTCTATTCTATTCTATTGTATGCACAGGACTATTCTCCTATGGAAGCATCCTTCAATTTACAGCAACATATGTACAGTCTGTCATGTTGTATGCCACGTAAAGAAAAAGGGAAAAAAAGACAGGAACACGTAAGACGTTACAACACATAATTAAGTCTATTTACAAGGATATTTTCATCTCTTATGAATGACATGCCTTGCAGCTTTTATAAGTCATTTAATGTTGTATGAGCTGCTTGTATCTTGAGTGTACCATGAGTAGGTCTAGAAAATCCACAAACTCCTTAGAGCATGACATGCCATGGCATCTCAATATTCAACTGCACATTTGAAATGCTCTTCTATTGAGTATTTTATTAATATTTCCACCTATCTGGTAGAGTTACCTTTTCTCAATGCCCTCATTGGTTACAGTGACTTTTTCAAAGCATCATAAATTGTGGCATGTTTGATACCGAGGAGACGCTCCAGATGTACCTACGTCGCTCATTAGCAGTGGGGCAGAGCTTGTCCATGCTGTGATAACACAATGACTGTTCATCTTCTCAAAGGTTACCCACAGTGCTGCTCTCATACCAGCAGATGGTAAAGCCACCCATCTACTGCAGATATCACTGCTGCAACGCACACGCAAAAACACTCTCTTTTTCTCCGGGGTTGTATTATGGGCTGATTTAGATTCTGTACCAAGCCTTGCTCTGCGCTTATTGCTTTTATCAGTTGACTTTTATCTCCACCCTCCCCCTTCCCCGCAACCTCCATCCTCCATCCTCCCACCTCGACCCAGCAGGCTGATATCACAGCCTGCCCCTGAGCCCTGAAAGCTGCCGGGGTGGCCAGCTGCTCACGCCGACCCCCTCCACACACACACCTCCACCTCTTCCACCACTGTCATCAAATGAATAATTTCACCGTCGGGGATGAGTTGCATGGACAGCAGTACACGGGACACAAGCTACAGTGTGTTTTGATGTTCGATCTTGTCCTTGTGTGCAGGCAGGTGTGAACATGCAAATGAGTTAAAAGGGAGAATGAGAGCGATATTGTTAAGGCTTTGTTTACAATAGAGATAGAGTCAGGATGGGTTTATCAGTGAGTAGTTCTGCAGGCAGCTCATGTCTGAGGGGCATTTAATTAGATGTGGCTAATTTTCTCTCTTGCCCTCCATCCCCCTCCTCCTACGTTTTCTTTCCTTTTGCATCTCTTGATCTCTTATCTCTCTCACACTCATTCACAATAACCTCCACACACACCTGCACACACCCATTTTCAGCTGTTGCCTGTTAGGGTTTGACCCCTATAGCTTGTTAGGCGTGCGGTTGAAGCAGAGTGTGCACATACATTCATGCGCATGTAGCGCGTAAATACTGAAGCTGCATAAAGTTGGACGATTCAAAGGCTGTCGGTTAAAGAGACTGATATGTAAAACAGGTCACATCGACAAGGACGTGTGCATGTCAGTGTGTGTGTGGATGTGTGTGTGTGTGTGTGTTTGTGTTTGAATATCTGCTGACATAGGCTGTGTGCCCTCCAGCAGTTCTCTTTGCTTACCCAACTCTTATTAATGCAGTGAATATGGCCAGGACATAAATCTGATGTCATGATTTAATTCCTCTCTCTCTCTCTCTCTCTCTCTCTCTCTCTCTCTCTCTCTCTCTCTCTCTCTCTCTCTCTCTCTCTCTCTCCCTCTCTCGGTCTCTACTCTCCCTCTCTCCGTTTGTGTGTGTGTGTGTGTGTGTGTGTGTGTGTGAGTGTGTGTGCTGATGCTCATTAATATGGCATTAATGTTGCCTTCTAATTACAAGAAGCCACGAATTGCTGGGGGGTAAAGTTTGATGCATTCTGTTTCAGGGTGCTCTTTGCTCTTTTGAAATATACCCACCTTTCCATTCCTCATCAATCTAGTTTAGAGATGGTGATATATTGTAGCCCATGTGAGTTTTTATGAGTGTGTGTAATTGGAGTTTTATGTAGATGTTTTTTGAGCTGTTAAAGAGCCAAACACACTCCAGGTGTTACTATCCCCCCTGCGCCCATCTTAAAGGCACTTTGGAAAGCTGTAACATAATGTGATATAACAGGATTCACAGCGTACATCGGAATGCGCTGCATAATCAATATGCAGCCCTCAGTTTGCTGGCTCCTTTGCAAAAGATGACACCACAGCCTATAAAAAATCTGGCAGGTTTGTTGTAAAGATAATTAATTCCCTCTTTAATTTGGAGTTTGGCACATTTAACTGATATGAGATTTAAGTGCTTCAAGTAAAGTCCACATCACATGATCACCTTCTCTATGACATGTTTATGAGTCTGGAGGAAAACGTCTTATTTAGTCATGTAGTCATTTAGTTAATTACTGCCAAAAACTGCTGTCGATTAAACATCAAAAATACAGATACAGACATCTTCTGGTAAATAACAAGGACATAAGTTTATACATGCTTTAGACAGATATTTATTTACAAAATTTCTAATAATCTGTGAAGAAAGAAAAAGCTTCTAAAACTTTTAACCTGCATTAAAACCTGGGGTGTATTATTCAAAATCTAATCAAATTGTATTATGGGAAATGTAGGATCTGGTGCGTTGAGGGTTTGATCCATACTAGTAAATACAAGTTAGGACATCTCAGTCTCTGCTGCACAGACAATTTTTAAAACTTTTCTCAAGCAAATCCCAAAATACCCATTTAAATGTTTCAATAGCCAACTATGTATGTATAACAAAAACACTGGACATTATTTTGTGTCGTATAATGTACTTTTTATCCCTATCCCTTTAATGTGTCTGCTAGATTTTATATCTTGGCTCTTTGGTTTTGCTGTGATTTTACATTTTGTTCTGGGTTTTTATTTGATTTTCAGTGACTACAGCTGGACCGGGGAAAAACAGCAAAGTGGAAACTCTTTTTTTTTACTTTGACTTGTCATTATGAAGTAAATGTTGAATGCACAGCGTAATGGCTATAGAATGACACCATCTGCTTTTAGATTGGTTCCCTGTAAGCCTCGCTCTCTCTGTGCAATTCTGTCCACCACGGGTACAATATCTCCCGGGGAAATGAAGGCTCGATTTCCAAGACTTATATATAGACTAAATGAATGAACAAACTCATGCCTTTTCTCCTAATGTTTTCTTCTAACATTATCGTTACTACCCCGACACCAACCCCTGCTGTAGTTACTTGTTTGTGTGAAGCAATAACATTACTCAAACTATGCAATGCACATCATTACAATGGCGTTTGCCTGTTCCCAAAATCAATATAAAATTGTGACAATTTCAGCTTTCCTCTTCAGTGAACATACTTCTTTCTTCTCTCTTTTTTTCCATAGTTGTGGTCATCATTTCTTCACAGCGCTATAGACATGAACAGTTAGAAAGTGTTCTCACAAAGAAAGAGTTCTCACAAATAAGGAAATAGTATATATATATTTCATCTTATAACCTGTTCTTTAAAACCTTTTTTTCCTATTTTAATTCTAAAGTAAACTCCAGCCTCTTACAACCTCATAAAAATTCACGTATAACACAATCTAAATAATGCATTATTAAGTACATGCAAATATCATGTCCAATATATACAAACTGTGAAACAAATCCTCTCTAAATGAATTCGTTTGACGACCCAGCGAGAAGCCACTTTGTTCCTGACAAGTATTTACTCCAACATTTACGAGCCCATTAAAATCATATCAAGCCACAGAACCGTCTTGAACAACATTGTTCTCTTAATTTACTCGACGTTATGGGGCTTTGTATTCGTGATAATGGTAAAGAGGTGTGGGAGAAGATGTGCCTGGGAAGGAGAGGTAAGGTGAGTGGGCTTTGAGAGGACGAATGGAGTTAACGGCATATGGAAGTTAGAAAAAAAGGGATTTATATTGAAATTGTAAGGATGGTTGAAAATAAGCTTTAATGTGATCTGAATGTGAATCATGCTTCGTAAAACATCAGGTTGCACTTGCAATTATGGTAAATTTTATTACGTGGACCCTGAACACATCCTCCTGTTTGTCTTAAATATAAATGTGCATGTCCCTAGGCAAAGTCACACACACATAAAACTAGTTTCCTTGTTGAATAGCTGTGAGGAGGTTTCTCAATCTTGTGAAGGATCCATTTGGGGCAGTGCAGGGAAGAAATGGGATGGAATAGCACAAAGGAAAGAACACTTTGCCCTCTTTCTTAACCCACCTCCCTCTCTTCCTTTAGTCTGAGACATAGGGAGACGGTGAAAAAGAGCATTAGTAAGAGTGTGAAAGGACGAGGGGATAAAAGCTGAACACCTCAAGACTTCAGACGGGATCATATTTTTCATCATACATCTGATAGAAAGAACAGATTGACTTTCTGTGAATTGTTCTGTTGAATATGATCCTATATACTGCACAAATGAGAATGTCCCAGCTTCATACAAGAGACATAAGGTTAGAGTGACTTTCCATTAAGGTTGCCTTGTTAAATTAACTAAAACCACGTCAGTTTTCCCTTTGTGTTGTTGAATGTCTCCTATTGAGTTACTCGTCTTGAATACTGCCTTTTATTCTTATCCATCCTCGTTTCTGCCTCATTTCCTTCCCTCTTCTCTCTTTACCTCTTCTCAATCCTTGTCCTGCAGTTACCTGGGAAACTGTGTCTGACTACTTTTCCTTAGGCAGTGAGAGAATGAGACAAATTTAGTTAACTCTCTTTCTTTGGACTAAAACGGCACTGAATACCGTTAGCATTTGTGACACAATTGTCATTGTGTCTGTAACTTGTGTTACATTGTCTCTGGCCTAAAAGTGTTTTATCATGAAAAATCTAAAGTGAATGCAGCAGCAGTATTTTTTATCTACAGCAGGTTGTAAGAACCCCACTGCTGCAATGTTAGCTCAGTTGTAAAGGGGTCTTGTACTGTAGGTAACTAGCGGGTAAGAGCTAATCATCTAGAGGAGTGAGTTGTATTAGTGGAGAAACTCATGAAAGAGCTCCTACAACATTAAACATAGCTGGAACCTCTTCCATCATACAATCATGTAAATGTTGGAATGATTCATTAACATAAACCTGGCAGCAAGTATCACTGATGTATAGTGTAGTGTATATGTTGTAGAGAGGAATTTGATTGAACAGTGTACCACTTTAAATTCCAAACAACTTTGCCGCTTGGCCATCAGTAGTACTGGAAACTTTAGATAGCACAGCTTGCTTTCTCTCGCTGCAGACTTCAAAAGAGATGTCCACATGTTGCAAGTGCTCCTTACTGAGTCTTTCACCGCAGTAAAGAAGGAAGAACAGACGAGCAGATACTTAAATAAACGAACATATTTAGACTCCAATTAAAGAGCCACGTGAGACAGAGACCTGTAGGCACTTCAGACATCTGTAAGCAATTCAACCCAGACCAAGCACAGGCTCATGCACCCTATGTTTACTGCCCACTTTGCTTTATTTGAATTTGTACATAATCTCATTCGTGATTTCTAATTCACACCTTAAACGGAACACTGAGACAACTTTATCTCCCTGTATCCTCGATTGTTATTGAACTTTTCTCAACAAATAGTTGCACCGCATTGCAGGTTTAGCCAGATCCTTCAGTTTGTTCGCATGCCATCCAATATATGTGTGTGCACGTATACCTGACAGGACCCCGGTGTGTGCTAGCTGAGCCCTGTCACCCGCTCCCACAGTGAGGTGAAATGCTTTTCACTGCTCGCTGCCTTTCTTTTCCATGCTCCTCAGGCTGCATGAGCATCCAGGTGGGACAGCAGGCACAGAATATTGAAACCCCAAAGCTGTGGTGGTGTGTGTGCGTGTGCATGAACACGTGTCTGGTTAACGGCATAGGTGTGTGCGCATAGCGTGTGTAGCCGCATGATTTTCTACCAGCGGAGTGTATCCAAAAGCTGAAACATCGCTCTAGGCAAGCTTTCTCTATCCAACACTCCCGTCACAAGGCTTTCTCCCTCCTGCTGCTGCTTCTTTTACAGGATTAGAGATGCCACTATCGCCTTTCCTCTGTGTTTGTGTGGCTGTCTGCTTCACAGTGAGAATTGCAGAGCGAGTGGACAAAGACGGAGAGAAAGCGATATCTATGATTCATTTCAGCCAACTCACACTTTTTCTTTTTTTTAAATTGAGTCGATAGCAGCTATAGTTTTTCCTCCAACACCTTAGCCCACCTCCAATTTACTGACTTTGTGCAGACTGTCCAATTGGCCGTTATTGCGCTGTCTCAGTCCTTGCCTCATTAACTCCAGCATCAACCTGCATGACTAATAGACTAATATTACACTGATAACAATCCTGTTTGTGGTGGTAATTGTGTGAGGCAATTTCCATCCATATTAGCACATATGCCCTGAACTGATAAGAAGCAGGGAAACCTTCCCATTAACTGGCAAGAATTAGTCATTAGATCAACAAATATCATGGTTGTCACTCCTTGTGGATGTCAGAAATATGTTGGGTGCAAATGGAACGTGTCTGGCAGCTGGCACTGGGTTAGATATGTGATACCTCAGTGTCAGTTTTTGGACGAGTGGAAAAAAGAAACAGTGCAAGTCTCATAGTATCACTAAGGACACACTGATTAATAAGCAGAAATAGTAATCAAACGTAACTGATCATCCATCGTTTGTGCATGTGTGTTCTCCTCTTTACAGCAGGAATGTTCCTACCAACTAATTTCACCACTGATTGAACAGAAATTTTAATTTAAAGTAGGTGACTAGTCTAAAAAATGCTCAGAAAAATGAGCACAGTTTAAAGACTGTAAACACACAAACCACACACACTCACACACACACCAGGCTTCACAAGTTACTCTGTTAGATATCTTGGTATAACCTGTTACATGCATTTGACGTGGGGGCAGTTTATTACATTATCGCCATTTAAATGTCAGCAATTGTGTTGGGATACTATTGAAAAGAGAAACATGTGGATAATATCTAAGTAAGTGAAACGCTGTTCATTATATTAGGTGAGATAGAGAGATTATTCACTCTGCCGCCTGCTGGACTGGGGCTGCAGCCTGGCTAGTGGACAGTGGCTGCATAAAGACGCAGATGTAAACAGTTAACCATTGCTGTACATTAAGAAAATACCTTAATAACCTAAACTGAATTATTGTTCACTACCAAGTGTTGCAACATTTAACCGACCAGTCGATTAATCGCACATACTTTACACTGGCTTATTGGCGACTCATATAATGGGGATTCACCTTACATTTGGGGAAAATAAGCTGTCCCCACATGGTAAACCATTAAAGAGAGACAAACGGACATTAAAGTTGCAGTCTTAAAACCAAAAAAAATGAGCTGAAAGCCACTAAAATGTTTTGTAGAGCTGAAGAGCTGAATCCTCTGTGGGTTTATTACTTTGACAGACCCCTTTCAGATTACACGTAGTCATCTGATCCATTGATAAAATAAAGATATTGATTAGAGCACCTTTTAAGGTTAGAGGATCTTCAGGGAATTAGTTTTCTGCAAGTCAATAACAAGCTTTGTCTTAGAATGTACACGAGGTGAAAAGTCTGCCTATATATTTAAGATATCCTGCTTCCATCATGCAATGAATTAATGTGTGCAAACACACACACACACACACGTACCACAGATTGCTTTCCATAGGATGTAAATGTGCCCACTTGGATGGTAAATATTAAAATCAAATTGCGCTCTCGTAAAATTGCTCTTGTGTATTTATAATGTCCTGGAGTGGCTCCACACACACTCACACACACACACGCGCGTCAACGCATACTGCTCAATCATTCATTGAGATAAGCAGTGGAGCTTATCAGCGAGGAGCACAGGCTGAGACACGGCAGCCAAGTAACCTGTCTGCTCCCTAAGAGCAGAAGATAATGACATTCACTGAACACACATGAACACACGTGTGCATGCCCTTCACTGTCAACACAATGAGGGAGATACAGTGTAATCAAACATGTCCACTGCATTAGAATAATGACCCATTGACTGACGCAGCCAAAGAGACATCTCCAATCCAAATTCATATTCCTGTTAAGGACTTATTCAAATTAGGGCAGCAAATGTTCCAAGAATCGCCTTTATTGACTTCAGCTCTCCTCTGTAACGGAATATTACAATATTGACTTTCACCAATGCAGCAATTAAACCAGATATTATATTCCATAGAGTATGAGCCACTTACACATTGCAGGTGGTGTTGGCAAAGTGCCCATAATCATAATGAAGAGAGGTTGTGGAGGTGAGATGGGTTGTGCTGAGTTCAGAATTAAAGGGCCATTGCAGGCTTCTTTTTTTTTTTTGCATAAATCCCTTCCCTTACATTCCCAACCCTGTTTCAGTCCTGAGCAATAAATTCTAGATACTCCGTGAGTACACTACTTTTACACACAAACCGACATAAATCTTAATGCTACAGGCAGCACTTTTAAATATTAAAGGGATCATTTTGAGGCTTCTGTATTAAACTTGTATCACTGGCAGTGTACTGATGTGGATCCTATTTGCAAAAGCAGGTTTTTAGAACTTGTGCTACACGAATAATCATACATCATGAACTCATGCCGAAATGTTGGTAGCATATAAAATGAAAATCAGGCAATAAAACAGATGTAGTGTGGCATAGCATATTAATTCCTCGCCTCTCCTGACCACTCCAGAGGACCAAACAACACACTCTTGACTCATGTGAGCCTCTATACACCGTCCTACCGTTTTTTGTTGCGTATTTAAAACTACATGCTTTTATTAGTGTTACACCATCAGATTAGCCTAGAAACAAATGATTATATTCAACATCTGCAGTCATATTGCTCTCATAATCCCTATAATGCATAGTAACTACACAGTTATTGTATATATGAAACTGCTGTCGTGCATATTCCAGCTCCCGGGTTACTACACACACACACACACACTTACTTATTCTCAGCATCACATTGAGCACTTTTTGCTGGTGTGGTCTCAAAGAGGGTTGTTATCCAGAGCAGTGAGCTCTCAGTTCAGCTACAGCAGAGACACAGGTGGGGAGACTGGCAGGAGAAACATGGCATAAGCTCTGCTGGAGTTCTGCTGGAGCCCTGCTAGCGTATGTATGTGTGTGGGCATGTGTAAGTGTGTGTGGATCCCCACCACCTGTGACTTTTAAAGTGGAAAGATGTCATACTGGGAATGAGATGCGTTATGGCCCATTGAACGTCCCCTCTCTCTCCATCTATCCTTTTTTTTGGTTTCCTCTTTTTCCACCCTAACCACCCTCCTTCTTTTCTGTCTAAACCCTTTCCTTGCAGCCTGCTCCATGTCCATACGTCTCCCCTTTTTGTCCCTTCCTTAACTCTGTAACATGGTATGTTTTTTTGTTTTTTTTAGCTCATTCTAATAGTCCTCTTTCTTCTGTCCCAGCCTCTCTTTGTACCTTTACTTGTTTCCTACAATGCTACAGTTTCTTTCTGCTGCCTCTATCCCGTTTTCTTGCTCTATTTGTTTTGCCCCCATCCTTCACCATCACTATTTTGCACTTGGCTTTGTGTCTTTTCTTCTCTCCATCCAAACGTGTGACCATTTATCTCCGCTCTCTTCCTCTTTCTTCATCCTTACCTGTGAGAATAAACCCTTGATGTGAATAATGTATTTCTGGTCAGCACTGGGCTCCTATCAAAAGGCGAAGACTTAACAGATGGAAGAAGGACATTGTCTTTACTCAGTTTTGAGAAATATAGTTTCAGTCATATTGCATAGAAACAGGATACATAAAATCATGTAAGAGCCACAGCAATTTACACACTTTCAGACTACAAATCACGAGTTTGGCAAGTCTGATCTGTCTTGCCATATCTCAAAACTCCTGAACCTTCTTAACAACTTCTAGCTCCAACAAGTCATTGTATATCTGAAATAATGCTGAACCTATTCTCACCCAAACTGTTAAACACCGACAGACTGTAAAAAATAAATCTGCTTAACTTTTTTTAGAAGCTAGAATGTGTTTCTCAGTTTGAAAAACAAAATCCAAAACAGATGACAGCCTATAAAATGGTGTCTTCTTCCGATATATCAAGTCTTTTTCATTGCAATAGCGGCACTGGGTTTTTATTTGTCCTGTTTCGCCTTTCAGACTACATACAGGCTGCCTTACCTTGTTGGTGAAGGTCGTTGGGAATCTATTTATGGAGGCAAATAATAGCTATAAGGACTTGAATCTTGTAAGCAAGCAGCCTGAGAGAAAGACCTGTAAACACTACCCAGGGCTGAAAAGGATCTCCTAAATAAATTGGACATTTCATTTTATTTATTTTTACTTAACATACCCTCCTACAATGATCTGCTCTTCTTTCTCATTCTCTGTTTCCCTCACCTGCTTTGTTTTATCTCCTCCTCTCAGTTGTCCCTTTGTGTGTTGTCTAAGGTGGCCCTCTTGGCTCTGCTTTAATCTCCTTCTGCCCTGAACATCAGTCAATCACCACCAACCCAACCTGCCACCTGTCTCCATTTCCCTCAGTGCACTGTGGAACACTTTCCCTTCAGCTGGTCCTTCATCTCTTCTCCCATCTCTCACCCTGTCCTCTGAGTCTATCTGTTCAAACTCCTGTCATATTTCCCAGTTTTTTCTCACATTTATTTGAAGTGTTCTAGAAAGGCAAACACTTGTTATCCTCTTTTTAATTTCTACCTTGAGAGAATTTGTCTTTTCTGTTAATGAAAATGTCAGTTGTGTGTGTGTGTGGGATGGGATTGCAGTAATTTGTTTGACCTTTACATAGCCCTGCCTTTCAACCTATCTGATTTGTTAAAGGATCAACACAGAGAATAGAAGTGGATATTTGCTGACTGCTTCATCCACAATGCATTATTAATAGTTTAAATTAGCTGCAGGATTGGAAAAATTATCTATTTCATATGAACTTCACCTTGAAATGAGGCCAGTGAGTGTGAAGAGTAAAATAGCTATCCATCAGCGGGTGGCGGAGACAGAGGCAAACCGGAGGAGAGTTGTTTGGGGTGAAAAGAATGATGGGTGTGAAAGATGTGAAGAAAGAGAAATGAAGGGAGGAGGACGGGCAGACAGGTTGGAAGACGGAGAGGTCTAGTGATGGGCAGAGGGCAATCTGTGGGAAGAAACAGAGCGACGGGGGAGACAAAGGGAGTGGGATGAGGAGGGAAGAAAGAGATTGCTGTTTTAAGGAGATTAGCTTTCAGATATAGTGAATTAGACAGGGAGCACGAGGGAGGGGAGTGATGATGGGAAAGTCACAGCTGTAAGGGTAGGAAAATAGAAAATGTGTGAAGAGACCATAAATGCTTACAGGGTTTGTTTTAGCTCCGTCTGATTGACGAGGTGGCTGTAATATCCACAGAGCAGGATATAGAAAGTACTGATCAATTGAATGTCAGCCTTGGAGAAAAAAAAAAAAAAAAAAAACATAGCGTGCTCCATAAAATCGCTGTTAAGGTTATTAGTGGGCTAACACTCTCTCTTTACACGCATGCACTTGAGAAAAACATCATGTTACAACTAATCATAACAAAACAAATCATGCAGCGTGTGTTCTTTTGACAAAATGATCACAGCTCTTGATTTATCTGATTCTTCCTCCTTTAATTACGGGTGCAAGTATGTTGGAGTTCTGGTTGGGTGAAACTTGACCTGTTTATGAGGCACCATAACACAGGATTTATATAAAGGGACAAGCCGGCAGGACAAGGTGGGTGCAGGCAAGATGGATGGAGAGATGAAGCGGTAGAAAAGAAAGGGTCAGCAATCACGCAGCGTTGCACTTTCAAACATTACCAAAACTCGATATTTACTGTGTGTACTGAGCGCCTGACATCAATACAGCTGAGTATAAACAAATGTAGATTTCCTTCTGTGCCAGCTTTTGATACACTTATTTTGAAAGAAAGAAATATACCAGCAAAGAAATCCATTTTACTACCACTCCTCTCGCAGCTTATTGCCATCAGCGTTGTTTTAGTTTTACTTGGCAGAGCATCGAAGTGTGGTACATGTTTACGCGCGAGGTTATTGGCCACATTCCAGCCACAACACGACCAATGAATCAATGCCTGAAGAGAGGGGCCCACTCATTTAAAAATATGGCGTTGGTTAACATTACGTCCTTGTGTAAATTGCTTTGACACAAGTTTTCATCTGTTGTTTTTGCCCTTTCTTTCAGGGTGATATGGGATTAAACCTGTTAGCAGCATGTTAAAAATAAACTCGATCTCACTTTGCCAGACCGAATGCAATCCCCCTCTTTTCTGTCGTTGACCTTGCTTTGGACTTTTCTCCAGCTTATAGTTTTTAGACACCCCTCCTCCCCTCCGCATCTCCGTGGTCTCGCCAACCTGTATGCCTCTCCTCACTGTACAGTCCTTCTGGTCTGCTTTTGAGTGTTGCTATAGTTACTGATCTCAGAGAAAAGGGCTGCTGGTGTGAAGCAGCAGGGGGGCCATGAGACTGAGAGATTTAAATGAAAGTCAGGTTAGGACCTGCTGGAGTGCCACATATGGTACCCGGGTTTAACGCACACGTCGAAGCACACAAACATTTGTGCAAACGCACGCTTGGAAAAATCAAGAAAAGGTCGAAGGGTCGAGAACGTTTACCAAGTGTTTATTGGTAAAAACAAACCAAACATCACCAGTGGGCACATCATACTGTATGTGCATATATGTCCGAAGATGTACTGTATGACCATATGGGTGTAGAGGAAAGCTTTATTCTGCTGATTCCCTTGTTTTTGCGATTGAATTATTCATCCGGGCAGTAAAACTCTTTCATTCCTCTCTGTCTCCCCTGCCCTTTCAGTCTGACTAAACACAACACTTTTTCATGTCCACTCCTCCCTCCTGCCCATCTCCTCTCCTCACTCTGTCCTGTCCTCTCGCTCTCTTCTTCAAGTATTCTGTTTTCATCCCCCTTCTGTCCATTTCGACTTCCTCTATCTGACCCTTTCCCTTTCAGTCTTTTGGCTCTTTCTCTGGTCCACTGCTCTCTCTACTTTTCTTCTCTTTTTCTTTAATTTAGATTTTCATCGCACTTTGTTCTGTATGTCTCGCTTAGACTCCCTTTCGTTTTATTCCTTTTGATGACAATCTCTCATTTTCACTTTCCCTTTGTCTCACCCTGTCTCTGTCTGTCTGCACTGCCTCGGCCTCTCTCTCTGTTCCCTCACTCGTGGTGCTTCTCTATTAGTATTCCCCAAGGGTGGCTCGACTCCACAATGTGTCGTGTGTCACCTCACCAAAAGGCAAACAATGAAAAACGAAATGTCTGGAGAAACCCAGCAGTGTCGCTGCATGTGAGAGAGGAGGTGGAGGATAAGGATGAAAAAAAAAATGTAGTGAACCAAACAAAGAGACAGTTCTTTGTATTAGAGCACAGACAAGTTTGGTTATCCATAGGGATGGCACGGAGGGGCAGACTGAATGATTAACCTGGAACGTGCTGACTGCATGTGTAGAGTGAGTAACTGCTCATTTCCTCCGCTCCCAATAAAAACAGCCCTGCTGAGGTGTGCTGTGATTATATGCATCAACGTGTTCCCACACATCCGTGTGGATGTTTTAGTCTGTGTGGAGAGGCGTGTTTTTCCACCCTTTGCATGTGTGTGTGTTCATGGCTTGTTGTATTTCTATAATTATGGAAGTTAGACGACAAAAGTTTTATTTTTCCACAATGACAGAGAGGGTCAATCTGTAATTTATAGGCAGTAGAGGAATGTATCTCAAAAAGTACTGTACTTAAGTACAAATATGAGGTACTTGTACTTAATACTCCACTACAAAGACAAATATTGTGCTCTAATCATCTAATTTGTCTGAGATTTAGTTACTAGTTACTTTTAAGATTACAGTTTTTCATACCCATGCTGTCCAGTAAAAACCATGTGTCCCCAACTTGGTTGATTTTAATTTTTTCTGATTTATTGAAGAATTAAGCGTCCCTGTATGGGCTCAGACTAAATAAATAATTTTAAGCCCCCTTGGATTAGCTCGAAAATCCATCGTCACAAAACTGAAAACTATTTAGAGACATGTGGTTCTCACAGGACATTACATGCAGTCAACATAAAATGATCTTATAGAATCTGATGCATTGTCATACAGTATATTAATAAAAAATCCCACAGTATATAAAGTTGTTAAACATCTACAGCAGTAAAATGTTACACACACCTTAATGCACCAGTAATATTAATCTAAAACATTGTAGATAGTAAAACACTGACAGCGACCATTTTTCTGCATGAGTACTGGGCCTAATACGATACTTACATAACACACAAGGTTTTGAATGCAGGTTCAAACAGTACAGTGTGGTATTGATACTTAAGTAAAGGGTGTGAATACTTCTACCAGTGATTATAGGTTACAATGATATTCACAGATAAACAAAGAAATTAACTTGAACCTGAAAAACACACAGCTCTGTGTTTCTTATCTGGTCATAATTCAAAATATAAACATTACGTACTTAAATCTATGGCATCAAGCAGGCCCAGCAGGTTTCTCACAGGTAATTATGATAACTGAATACTCTTTTGAGGAATTTATCAAGCAAAAATGAGGTTTGAGCCTCTCAAATATAAAGGTTTGGTGCTTTTCTTTGTTCTGTATAAACTGAATATCTTTGAGTCTTCCAGTAGTCCGACTAAGTAAGCAATTTGAAGACTCAAGTTCTTGTTTATCAGTCGATAAACAAGAAAAACGACAAGTTAATACATAATTAAACAATCATTATATGCAGCCCAAGGTTGTAGTACATTTACTGTACATGTGTATGATTACATGCGTACATGCTACCCGCCAGTGCACAGTGTAGTGTCAGACTTGGTTTTCTCATTACAGCAGCACTCACAGTACATAATGAGCAGGTGCACTAATGTTGAGCGTTTCCTCTGTGTTCCTTTACTTCACTGCTGTTAGTTAAACAATAGCTGACAGTTATAACCCTGAACAGTCCTGTCATCTCACAGGATATTCATGAAATGCACAAGCAGCCATGAATATGAAATGCATGTATTATTCACTGTGACTGTGATATAGTCCTGTACCTGATTTGAACCTCATGCCTGTCTCTCTACAGTAAAACACCGGTGGCAGGCCCACTCCTTTTTCATTTGCTGGAGAATTATGCCTGTGTGCTGCTGAAGGGAGGTCCTAACTCTTTCTTTTCCCCCCAGTCCTTTGCTTATAGTCTCCCACACATATATAATATACTAATGCACACACACATACACACTTGTGGTGCATGCAGCAGTCAGCAATCCTCCCTCTCTCTTGTTCATCTTTAAACTTAAAATCACGTATGTACCCAAGTTCCCTCTTTTTCTTACCCACACACACACACATGTAGAGTGCTACATAGGGAGTGGTGTGATGTAGAAGTGATGTCATGTGACATAACTCAGGAATAGGGTTGGTGGCAGAGTGAGGAGGGATGGAGGCAGGTGTTAGGATCTGATTTCCGGCCACGGGAGCGCGCACAGCAGCCCATTGAGCGGTAGCGCAAAAACGTCTGCTTTTCTCTGGATTAAACGGTCATAATATGCAGATACACACAACTATGTTATAATGTAATTATAGCAAAGGTATGTGTCTTCGAAAGTTTAACGTTTGTTGTACGTAATTATTATAACTGTGGCCAAAAGAAGTGTATTTTGTAGCGAAATCAGACATGGCAGTTACGTGATAGCCATGTCTCTATGTGCTTGGTATGTCTGATGATTTTGTTTGGCCCTGTCTTTGGAAATTGGACAGTAATGAATATGATTTATTGGTGGGTTTTCAATAAAGATATGATAACTTTTGCAATGATCCTCATGACTCTGCATTGTTTTTTATCTCATCTGGGCCCTACATAGCATTTGCTTCCCATGTTTGGATGTGTTTTGCAATTTTCAATCAGTTTTCACCTGTCAAAAACTGATTGAAGGCATAGTATAGTTACTCAAAGGTGATTTCTGCCTTAATATAACTTGATCTCATTCTTGAGCTTCATAATATGAACACTAGAGCTCACAGGACAGCTTGAAATTCTTTTAAAGGACCATTACAACACAAACTGGGTGTTTTCACTTGCCAAAAATTGATTGAAGGCCAAATACAGTTAATGAAAGGTGATTTCTGCCTAAATATGACTTGATCTCATTCATTAGCGTCATAATATAAACACGAGAGCTCACAGGACAGCTTGAAATTCTTTTAAAGGACTATTACAACACAAAATAGGGATTTTCACTTGCCAAAAATTGATTGAAGGCCAAATACAGTTAATGAAAGGTGATTTCTGCCTAAATATGACTTGATCTCATTCTGGAGCTTCATAATATGAACACTAGAGCTCACAGGACAGCTTGAAATTCTTTTAAAGGACCATTACAACACAAACTGGGTGTTTTCACTTGCCAAAAATTGATTGAAGGCCAAATACAGTTAATGAAAGGTGATTTCTGCCTAAATATGACTTGATCTCATTCATTAGCGTCATAATATAAACACGAGAGCTCACAGGACAGCTTGAAATTCTTTTAAAGGACTATTACAACACAAAATAGGGATTTTCACTTGCCAAAAATTGATTGAAGGCCAAATACAGTTAATGAAAGGTGATTTCTGCCTAAATATGACTTGATCTCATTCTGGAGCTTCATAATATAAAGATCTGAGCTCACGGGACAGCTTGAAATTCTTTTAAAGGACCATTATAAAACAAAGTTTCAGAGCTTCATAATATATAATATATTCATAATATATAATATATTCATAATCATATTTAGGCAGAAATCACCTTTAATTAACTGTATTTGGCCTTCAATCAATTTTTGGCAGGTGAAAAGACCCATTTTGTGTTGTAATGGTCCTTTAAAAGAATTTCGAGCTGTCCTGTGAGCTCTAGTGTTCATATTATGAAGCTCCAGAATGAGATCAAGTCATATTTAGGCAGAGATCACCTTTGAGTAACTATACTATGCCTTCAATCAGTTTTTGACAGGTGAAAAATGATTGAAAATTGCAAAACACATCCAAACATGGGAAGGAAATGCTATGTAGGGCCCAGATGAGATAAAAAACAATGCAGAGTCATGAGGATCATTGCAAAAGTTATCATATCTTTATTGAAAACCCACCAATAAATCATATTCATTATTGTCTAATTTCCAAAGACAGGGCTAAACAAAGTCATCAGACATACCAAGCACATAGAGACATGTCTATCACGTAATTGCCATGTCTGATTTCGCTACAAAATACACTTCTTTTGGCCACAGTTGTAATAATTACGTACAACAAACGTTGAACTTTCCAAGACACATACCTTTGCTATAATTACATTATAATACAGTTGTGTGTATCTGCATATTATGACCGTTTAATCCAGAGAAAAGCAGATGTTTTTGCGCTACCGCTCAACGGGCTGCTGTGCGCGCTCCCGCGGCCGGAAATCAGATTCTGGCAGACAATCACTTTTTGGCACGACACCACTTCCAGCAGGAGAGTTAAACCAGAGGCAGGCTACTAAGAAGACTGGAAAAAGAAAACAAAAAAAAACAATGACACAGTGATAGTGTGTGGTTGTGGGTGTTTGTGTGCTGTGATAAGGTGCTCCCCCTCTATACACACACACAAACACATACTGACCTTCAGTGGGTACCTTGGTAGACAGGTGGTGGTGCCATTGCCTGTTGCTAAGCAATTACCAAGTCCATTACCCCTGCAACATGCCCGTGATGTGTGTGTTTGTGTACTGACTTGGTTGTTAGAGAGCTTTCATTAAAGCAGGTATGGTGAATAAAACACATTTACAAAACAAGCTTTCAGTGTTTGCCACTGTCTCTGTTGGCCGACCCTCTTTGCCCATAATACACATTTCTGTGTTCATTTTTTTTAAAAACTGATTTACACTTTAGTTATTTTATGCCTCTTGGGCGAAACGGATATCTAAAAAGCTAAGTGTAAATATACCGAGGGAGCATTTTGAGATGGATTAAAATTTCAAAAATTTGATTGTTCAATTCACCTTGGGAGGTGCTGGGAGGGGTTTGTGGCAGTTACCAAATAGCTTCAGGTGCATTAATGCCTCCCTCTGGGCTGGACTGAGGCTTACCCTTATGTGCATGTAGCCCAGTAAAACCAAGATGGAATGGGAATCTGGCCAAGGGAGAGCCAACATGTGGCTAAGTGTAAATGAAGGAGAAGTGTCCGTACAAAGTCATGTGCAAAAAAGTGTAAAGGACTCTGAGAGTGCTGCTTACAGTTCTTCAGTGTGAAACAATAAGGGGCGCAATTCATGCCGGGGTTCTAGGGGTCCTCCCCCATTATATTTTGACTGCCAGATGCTTCATTTCCAGCATTCTGATGAATTTTTATGCTGCTCTCAACATGAATGTAAAACAGTATGGAGTCGCTTACTACATAAGGTACGGCTGGAGGTATTAGCTGACAGAAAAAACCTGCTGAGTCTCTGTAACCAGGGCAAGGATGACATTGAGAAGACGACTTGCCTGTCATTGTAGGTGTCATTTCTTTCCACGGATCCTGATTTAATATTTATCCGCAATTTCTCCTGAACTCTTTTGGTTTTGTTTTATCATTTATTAGTGTAGGGTGTGCCTCAAAATACAAGACAAATCATGTCCGTAATTGATTCAGTTGGGGATCTTCAAAGCAGCAAAAATTGTTATTCTGCCTACATGAGCAGCAGAGCAATCTGCAAACACCACGTTGACATATTAGTGGCTTTTAAAATTATCTTATGATCTTATGTTAGCAAACACATTACAGATTTCCATTCAACATTAGCATTAATTTGGTTTGTGATTATGTTTCTGGTGATCTAGTGAAGTTTCAGTCCCATCAAACCAACTCCTGAGGGGTATGTCTGTCTCTTTAGCTGCTAAATGCTCCACTATGTTCACCAAGTAGTCACTAAATTTGTCTATCTTTGCTGGCAGGTAGCAAACAATTAATTTATATTTACTTTTTTGCAAAACAGCATGCTTTTAGTGTTTTATATGGAAACTACTGTATATTGACGAGACCGGTGAAAGTGAATCCAAAAAATAGTGATTTGACCCATTGCCGTTGTTAATATGAAAACATTGACTGGGTGCAGTTTTAAAGGATAGGTTCGGATTTAGGCCTTTCGTTTGTCGACTGTGGTTTCTTCAAATATATCTCTATAATGTCACAGTTTTTTTTATTGTTTGCAAGAGCAAGAGAATTAAAGAGTGAGATTTACTGTTATGTGCCTGCATCCAAGTCCAGAGCACTACTTCATTGTGTGTGCACGTGGCCGTGTGGCTCTTCTTGACGCACACAGCCTGATATACAGCTGGCTAAATGGAACAGCATGTGTTGCTGTAAATAACTGGCAAGCTATTAGGAAAGGTTGGACAACTGTAGCTGCAGACTCAGGCACGTGGACGTACACAAGATCCACCTTGATCACATGCGTTCACACTCACAGGTATGGACAGATGGTCAGACGGACAGAGGCAAACTGTTAAACACCCCCACCCCTCCTCTTTCGCTCAGCCAGGAGGAGAGCTGATGTGGTTTGATAGCCACTTGGAGTCACATACCCTTCCCCGAATAGTCAGCCTATTGCGGGAACCCGCTTTTGCCCCCCTCTAATGCAGAAATGATTGTCACTCTGATGCGATTACCTCTGCCCACTATTCTATTAAAATCACTCCTCTCTGAAAAATAAAAAAAGGGGAAAAGGCAGCACTTAGCCTGTCTGACTGCTGCCTCCCTCCCCTCCCACCTCTTTGCTTTCACATTCATTTCAACTCTGCTCACTCTGTAAAGAGAAGGGTAATTAAAGTTGACCTTCACCTGTTCAAACTCACACATGGATGTGATTATGAGCACAAATGACAGCTTGTATGTAAAAACAATCAAGTGAAAAATATATATTTACAAACCACACGTAGTATTTTTGAGTAATTATGTTTTTAGTGGCTAACAGTTCACATGGCGCTGTGTGGCAATTATTAGTTAATTGTGTTACAATCCCTTTTATTATAACTACCTACCTCAGTTCGTTTTGTTCAGAATTTCTTGTGTCAATTTTTTCCTTTATTTCACACATGCAAATAGATTTACAAGAAAAAAATGGTATCATTTTAGATTAATACTCCTGCTGCTTTTGTCAGTCAAACCTTTTGTCAGGTTAATGTGACTCTGAGATGAGGAGTTGTTCAGTCTCTCCTGTAGAGCAATAAATCAACCACTTTGCTTATTATTTAGTAAACTGTTGTTTGGGATCATCTGATTTTTCTTATTGCTTGTGTCAAATGTATTCTTGTAGAGACTTGTATAAGAAGAATGATATTGTGTGGTATTTGTTGTTTTTGGATAGCTACACATATATAACATATTAATTGGTGAGCTTTAGAGGTGCTGCTAGACAGATTTTGTTGCTATTGGACAGAGCTGGGACAAGATAAGCTAAATTAACTGGCTTCTGGCTGTAGCTTCATACTTAGTGTACGGACATGAAAGTGGCATGCTTCCTCTCATGTACTGTAACTCTCGGCAAGAAAGCAAATGAGCTTTTTTTCCCCAAAATGTCTGCTCCTTTTAAGTTTTAAGTTTAATTTCAGTATACATCTACAGCTCTTACTTTCATATAGTTCCAAATTCAGAACTAATTTGACATTAATTTCATCATATTTTCATCACCTTGGGTTTTTGCAAGCAGAGAAAACCAATCTGTAGGGTCTGATGTGACAGCGCTTGGCCCTCCAGTTTTATTTTGTGTGTGTTTAAGTAGGCAACGATCATGTGGCTCACCAGACTTGACTTTCTTCTCTGCAACAGATTCTTTTCACACGCTGTTCAAACACCTCTATCTTTCAAAACCTCACGTCACTTCTCCTCTTTTTACCACCTGCATCTCTTTCTCCTTCTTTCTCCTGCACATACACTCATCCTGCTCCTCTCTCTCTCTCTCTCTCTCTCTCTCTCTCTCTCTCTCTCTCTCTCTCTCTCTCTCTCTCTCTCTCTCCCTCTCTCTCTCTGGGTGGTGGCCTCGTGGTAGTGGAACGGTGATTTATGGCGTATGGCTGTTTGCTCTAAATGGGATGTTTTATTCAGTGGTGGGAGGAAGTCACTGCTTTTTCTACCACTCTCCAGAGCCTTGCATATAATACCAGCACACGCGTACACACACAGTTTAAAAGGATGATTTACACCGACATTTCCTCTTACATTTAGAAACAGCAATAGACAAGGAGAGGCAGACGGACCGACAGAGTTGGAGAGAATGACAGGCATGTATAGACCTTACAAGGAGTAGTACGCAGAAGAATAACTTCTGTAGGTACTATGGAGCTGTGTGTGTGTGTGTGTGTGTGTGTGTGTGTGTGTGTGTGTATTTACAGTCAAGGTCACCCCAGTGGGCTTCATTTCTCTCCCAGTTTTTTTCTCCCAGTTGTCAGCTCACATGCGGACAGCTACGCATACAGTTGCAGAAATGGAAATTGTCTGTCTGACTGTCTCTATGTCTATCTTTCTTGTATTTGTATGTGCTTGTGTGTGTGATGGTGTTTATGCATGAAGAGAATGTACTACGTGTGTGTGTGTGTGCGTGCGTGAGTGAGTGAGAGTTCATTCTGGTGTGAATAATGCAGTGGAAATAACAGAGTGAATATTCATTAGCTGTGTACCAGTGGCAGTTAACCATGTACCTGTCACTCAGTGGGTACAGGTTGGTGAATATTACACACACACACACACACACACACATCCTTGAAAAGATGTGGTGTTTACTGTACACTACCTCTGCACTGGGATATTTGTACTTTTATTTATTCACACCATGCATTCATGTTTACACAAGCGTGTTTAAGTTTATATTAATGTGGTGTGTTTGCTTGAGGGTGGGGCGTTGGTGCTGATTTATTTATTGCATCTGTCCCTAAGAGTCATCATGTAGGCAGGATAGACTCCAGCTTGTCTCCTCTGTGTGTTTATGACCTCCAGTTGATGCTTTCGTGGCAGAGCTCCCAAACTCTCTGCTTTAATTCTAGCACAAGTCCTGCTGGATAGACAGGTGCGCTAAACATGACTTATCCCTCTTCATGTCCCCCTACGATTGGAAACTAATTGAACCTGTGTGTGTGTTTGTGTTGTGTACTCTTGTGCGAGTGTGTCTATGCGCTTGAAATGCTTGCACATTCACACACACACACACACACACACATATATATCCCCGGAACTAATTTCAACTTCATTCTCCCTCTGCGATTCAGAGAGCAAAGACAAGTCACGCAATAGCTCAGCGTGGAGTCGTAAACACGGCAGGTGAAATGGGGCTCGGAGAGCACACAACTCTCCCTGAGCTCCCCAAGAATATTCAGATAGTTTTCATTTTCCACAAGATTGGCTCTGGGTGATGGCCACTTGCCAGAAGAAGAGACAGGGAGGCAGGAAAATATAGATTCAGGGGACCCATACTAGGGAGGGAATGTGTGTTTGTGTTTAACATCACCATTATTCAGACCCTCATTGAGGCTGAGAATGAGTAGATGGTTTACAAGAGGAATGACAATATCTTCTCTTCTGCCATCTTGCATGGGGAGTGTAACCTGTTTTTGTCTCTCATCCTATTTGTCTCTTTGTGCATTACTGTGTTCATAGTGGGGTGTTCACAGACCCTGAAGGGCAGAATAACACCGTATGAGACATGCTGGAATGAGTTATAGTAAGTCAGGGTTGGAAAACAGACAAGAATTTCACGGTTTTCTGAAATAATGGGAAGAAGGACAAAGTGTCAGAAAGAAAGTGAACAAAATGAGTGAATTTCTGAAGGAAACAGGATACGGACAAAAGATAATTGGATGTTAGAAAAGTAGAGAGATGGGAGCTGTGGCTTCCTCTTTAAACTCTAGAGTTGACCTTTGGTGAAGGAAAAATATTTTTTACAGTTTCACTATTCTTCAATCTCTTTCTGTTTTCCATATGTCCTCTAATATTTTCTTTTCCCTGCATGACCGACAGCTAAAGCATGTTCCACATGTGTGTGTGTATGTACATGTATATGTTTGTATCACTATCAGTTTGTGTGTATGCCATTCCCAGCACAGCTTCTCCTGTAGAGATAAATCTAGTTACAGTGTAGCCGTAGGGTCGGATAGCAGAAAGACAAGCCCACTATTAAAGCTACTAGCAGCCTACTATTTTTAGTTCAGGCAATCACAGCACTCTCATTATTACTCAATAGGGTGGAGGCATGCAACTCATGGTCTCTCATCATCTGTTCTGCCTCAGGCAATGAATGCACACATGGTTTTGCACACACACGCACACACCAGCTGAGTTGCTTATTACCACATATTGTATCTGATGTGTTTAGTATTGTTGCAAAAGTGAAATAAGTGGAGAGGAGAGGTTCATCAATACTGACTGTAACAGCTGTATCGATGCTGATAAAGCTCTTCTGTTCACATACTCAGCAGTGGAAAAGTGCTGCAGATTCTCTCACTGATACTGTTATTGTCCTTATTGGGTAATGAACATCTGCTGTGAGGGAAAATGTCTTGGGATTTGTGAAGATGATTAAAAAAATACAGATATGTGTTGAGGTCGTATAAGACCTGAGGAAATAATGAAGGAAACAGCTGCTTAGGATCCTATGGCGAACAGATTTTTTAATATTTGCACATCCCCAGGGAGGCATGACTCAGTGAAATATCTAACACTTAAAGTTTGATGTTATCGTACGTTGATTTTTGGTGAAATTGTGTCGCAGTAACTTTGTCATCATCATTTGTTGTTGTTTTATAAAATGTTGCAGTCCAATTTAATGATTCTGTCATGAAAAATGAACAAAATGACTTATTATTAATGTGTATGAAGAGTTTTGTCTTCACATTCACACAGTTTAATTCACTAAACATAAATTATTCACATCTTTGCCTTATTATAATATATATTACACATAGCATCCACAATATCTCATGGATGATTAGAAAATAGCTTTTTTTCTTGGTGCTTACATGTTTAAGAAAAATGAATTCATGTTATGGTAATTATTTAAACTTCTGATCATTTTTTGCTCATTTTGTTTACTATTTTTCTATCTAAGTTTTCTTGTATTCACCAGCCAGTAGTTGATAAAATGTAATGAAATGTCAGGACCATTTTAAAACGATATTAAATCCTTATCCCATTATCAGAAGAATGCTTTTATTATGATTGCATTATGTAATTGGTGCCTATCTGTCTATGAGGACAGGAATCAAAGCAAAGAAATGAATGGTGTACAACCCTGTGAGATGGCAGCTCCAGAAAACCATCTGGATGTGCCTGTGCTATATCCACGCTCAGTTTGCTCATCTGTAGCGAGTGTGATGTGAGACTTTTTACCCACCTTCTGTCTCGAACAATCTCTACAACTTATAGCACTGCAGGATTTAGATAGCAACACTTTTTAGATTAAAAAACCTTAAGATCTTTGGATTTATCTGAGTAGTTCAGAGAAACGGAATCAGACAGAGAGAGATAATGAGAAAGAGAGCCGGGAGGAACGAGAGGCACGGCTCCCTTCCTCCCCTCCTCCCAGCTCCCACTGTCATGCCCGTGTGTTTGTGGGTGTGTTGGACAGGCAGAATGGCTTGTTTATGGGCAGATTAATTGCTTTTATGGCCTTGTTTCTCCCTGTGAATGGTGCTGGGTGTTTTAATGAACACCCACGCTGCCTGCCTGCCTCGCCAGCCTGCCGTGCCATTCATGCTGCTGCTTTTTAGAGCATAGCCAAGCTTTAGCTCGAGCCCACCACAGCTAATGCCTAACACTCACTGCATGGCCCTGCACAGGTGGCTGATTTCATTGGCGTGTGTGTGTGTGTGGCTGTGCACTTAGCCTTCCTAAGAGGCCCAGCACAGGTGACTGGTTCCACTCGAGGCCCACAGGGCTGAGGGCGAGCAGCAGTTAACTGGACCGTGACTTTAATCATTTCCTGCTGAGCTGAGGAGAGGTAAGCCAGGCTTTCCACAGTGTTAAGCTACGGTCAGAGATTCTTCAAAAGACTTTCAGACAAGGAGATAGAGTGATAGCTTTGAGAAGAGGCGAACGGCACCATTTAGTAAAGAGGGTGAAGGAATTAAGACTAGGTAAGCGCTTTTCACATAGCAGCTTTACATGGATCAATTAAAAATCAAGCACAATCTCTCGTTCTCTGCCCTTCCCCTCTGAATCCATCACCTCTAATTATGCATCCTTTTCTCTTTTCAACCTCTATTCTCTCCTTTTGTCTTCATCCCTGTTCCTCTCTTCCTCTCCCCCTCTCTCTCGCTTTCATTAATCAGGTCTGCAGGCTTTCTCTTTCTACCGGCTTTCTACTTCATTAAGCCTGAAACAGCGATGGTCCACTGCTAATGGACAGTCTCAGCTCTAACTCACAGCTCCAACCTGGCTATAATTGTTTGTGTGTTTGTGTGTGTGGGTTGTTTTTTTGGGAGTACTGAATGTGAACTTGTGCACATATAGTTTTATTACAAACACAATTTCTGTTAATGTTCAATAGGTCATTTAAACAGTATATGTATACAGAAGCTACCATTTAAAGGTTTGCTACCTGGTAGAGAGTGCACCCCATACTGAGGCTAAGTCCTTACTGCAGTAATCTGGGTTTAATTCCACTATGTGGGCCTTTGCTGCATGTTATCCTCCTTCTCTCTACCCATTTTCCTTCCTGCCTCCAGCTGCACTATCAACTAGAGGTGAAAAAAGATAAAGAAAAAAAAAATATATATATATATATATATATTTAAAATCAATTTGATCATCTGCAGGGTAAAACGTGCTTTGTGACTTTGGAGTAAGTTTTGTCATATCAAGAAATTGTGACATCGCTTGGGTATTTTGACTTGGGCTTGTAGAGCACAAATTTTAAATATAAAGCCTGCATGAGCTTTTAAAGAACCTGTCGAGTATGCATTATCCTGTGTTTTTGGAGGCCGACTGACTAAAAACGAGCTAAAACTATGGATAACTTATTGATTTAACTGCTCTCTTTTTTTTTATTTGTTCCTTTTCCTTTCCCTAACTTTAATTTAAGTGCATTACTAAATCAGTGGAGGACTGTTTTAAGGCCAAGTGGCACTATTATATATTATTCTTTGGTTTGTAGGTGCAATTTAAACTCTTTTTCTGAAAGGACCTCGATCTGACTCCTTCCACTGAGAGCTCTGAAAAGTAATTTCAAAGGACTGAACACTCAAATAAACTTGATAACAGTTTAAAAGGCCTTTAACAAAACATGTTCAGATGCAAAATAAAGTTCCAAATAGGATCATATTACTTTAAATGAAAAGCCTCTAGGGAGCTCGTATTCCTTTGTCTGCAGCTCTTTTACTACACTTTCCAACAACTTCCTTTACAGTCTTATTAAGCAACACTGCCGATCCCTCAGTTTGACCATAATGCCCAATAAAAGAGACTTTATAGTTGCATACATTTACCTTCAGATCTTTGCATATATATTGCTCTCCACCCAGCAGTGCAGTCGTTAGTACAGTGATGTTCTGCTCGGCTGCCGTGGAGGACAGGTAGTATTGAGTGGCGTTGTAAAAGGAGCTGCTTTACTGTGTGTTTGTTCTGGCATGTTAACGGCTGGCTTTACAGCTCTGATTATGGCCCACCAGGGGAGCTGGGAGTGCTAACTACACAGGGAAAATGCCGCAGGCAAAAAGGGCAGGAGAGGGGTGGTAATGTCAGTACCTGCCTTCACAGTGACAATCACAAAGATCATAGAGGAACATTGTTCTCTGCTGATTTCTAATATCTGCTGCTGTGGAAAAGTTATCATTATGTCAGTATGTGAAAGACAGACCTTGAATACACATAATTAGTTCTTTTTCATTATTATTTCTAACGATTTGTTCTGTTATCTACACTTCCTTCCTGCATTAAAAGTCCTTGGTAGTTTTATGTCTGTGAACCTGAGTCACCAACACAAATTCTTGTTACATGATTTCACTTAACAAATAAATTCATTGTTATTCTGGTTTGATTCACTTCGCCCACTGTTTATGACTTGAGACTGATAAGCACGATTGACAGACATTTCTCCATAATTTACTCACACAACCAGGAAACTTTCTGGAATTACAAAAACACATGCACACACACACACACACACACACACACACAGACAGACACACAGAGTGATATCTCTCCATGGTGGACCAGTTTCTGCTCTGGCCTGACACCACACAGATGCTCATTCTGTTGCCCAGACAACCAGAGACCTCTGAAATGTGTGTGTGTCAGTGTGTGTGTATATGTTTTTACCCCTGGCAACTCCTCTCATCTCCAGCAGCTGGCATTGCCCACAGACTGGCCCATCTCCACTTTAACTTACTCCCTCCTTTACTTTGAATGTCTTCACCTGTTTTGTTTTTGTTAAGCACGGGAAACCGACAGAAAAACACAACAAGTCTCTTAGAGCTACCTCTCATCCCTCTTGTCCAATAACATGCTGAAGTAATTACTATTTATTATTATTTATATTATACAGCAGTGGTGTGTTGTTGTTGTTGTGGTTTTTCTCCTTGGATCTGTATTGATGTGTGTGACTGTCATAGGTTTTGCCCTGCTCCATTTCCTCTTTCTCAGTATGCAGCTCCTCTCCTCTCTGTCTCTGACACCGTCAGTCATTAGCCTAACCCCCAGAGCGGAAAGAAGGACTCTGTGTGTGTGTGTGTGTGTGTATGAGAGTGAGAGAGTGCCAGCCAGCTCTGATTGCAGGGTCACTCAGGGACGACATTGCCAGTGTCTGGACACTGAATCCCTATGGACACTGGCAAAACTACACACACATGCAGGTGCCAGAAGACACAGCATCTAAACCAGGAATGGCTACAGATAACAGCACCTGTCCTCACTTGTTATCACTGCTACACACACACACACACACACACACACATACATGCACACGCACAACACGGCCTACTGACAGGTTCAGTGTTCTCGTGGCAGAGGAGAGCGATGAGGATGTGAGTGTGATGGCAGAGATGGCGCCGGCTGGTTGGCTCGACCAAAGGACCCTAGGGAGGTTTGACTGATAGAAGCTGCCTCCAAGCCCTCTGGATAACTAGTGGGTGTGTGTGAGAGAGAGAGAGGGTGGGGGAGTCTATATTGTATGGCAGATGGTATGATGGTGTTTAAACCAGTTAGGTTACCATCAGTGGAGGACCAGGTCATGACAGCTTTTTGGCTGAAAGGCGACTGGAATAACTCCTTGCCTCAAGGTTACACCATTATTAGGTTTGGAGTACCTGGTTGTTCATGCACGTGGGGAGATAAAATTCATCTTTACTTGGCCAATTGTCGTAGTTTTCTTGCTGTTAGCTGACAATTTTTTGTTGCTACTTACACACAAATGCATCAGTAATGATAATTTAATATTGTGTAACACTCATGGAGGCCATTTCATTAAGTACTTTTGATCATTTAAGTACATTTATCTAATAATACTTACATAGATTATTGTCCATAGATGCATAGCATAAATGGTTACTGTATCTCTGTGCAAATGTGATCACCAGTCATAGAATAGAAAACCCTGTCTGGACTCTCTTGGTAACTGAAGTCATTAAAGAAGGAAGATTGGACAGGCAGAGCTGTATTTTAAAGTCAAAGAGGTTTTTAAACCTCCTCATCTGCATCGGATTTCAGACTTTACAAAATAAATATGTAATTTTATTCCCCCTGTATTGATTTTGATCAAGTGTTATCATCCTTTGGCTTTATTTAATTTTGAGGCATGACAGTGTTGTTATTGGTCTGCATGAAGTGAATTAACTAGAGTTAATTGTAGCACACTGTATATGTGTGTCTGTGTCCTGTATAAATGTG
Source organism: Argyrosomus regius (assembly GCA_946959425.1). Classification (NCBI taxonomy): domain Eukaryota; kingdom Metazoa; phylum Chordata; class Actinopteri; family Sciaenidae; genus Argyrosomus; species Argyrosomus regius. Next base: position 11,313,197 of record OX336889.1, read on the forward strand.
TGTGTGTGTGTGTGTGTGTGTGTGTGTGTGTGTGTGTGTGTGTGTGTGTGTGCAGCTTTCTGTAGACTGTGTATCAGAGCTAATTGAGTTCATCAGGAAAACAAACACAGCTGGCCAATGTTCTGCAGAGCTGGAAGACGATAGAGTGACGACCAGGAATCTGTTGCCAGCACTTCACATCAGGAAGCTCATCAAGTATTGAAGAGGAAAACCAACTTAGACTGAGAGACTGTGGAGGGAATACAAGGCCAACTAGAAGAGATGAGAATAAAGAAGCAGGAAATGGAGAAAAAAACATGAGAATATATCATGTTTAATATGTTGCGGGCAGAGAAGGAGAAGATTGTGACCTTAAAGAGCAACAGAGTTGAAAATATAGTGCAGCAATGAGGGGAAATAGATTATGACTTTCTGTTTTTATAGGCTCTTTAGATGTGTGTGTGTGTCTTCTCTTTTTGTCTGTCACTCTGTCCCCCAACTGAGTTAAGGGGGCATTTAGAGGAGCAGGAGAGCTATTTAAATCATGTGTGTGAGTGTTAGTATGTGTGTCTGGATCAGTTGGAGGTGCAAGGGACAGATTTACACCTCATATACAGGAGAGATGAAGGCCATTTCCCAGGCAGGCCATTTCTCTCTTTTCTGTGTTTCTGTGGCTGGCTGGCGTTAGTCCAGTTTAATTTCTTCAGAGCCCACAGGCTTGTTCTTTCACCTCCATATCCCTTCTTCTCACCGCCAACGAAGAACCTACTTTCATATTCTCTTCCTCTTTAACTCCCTTGCCGACTCTCAACCGAATCACTTTCTGCCTCTCTGCAAAGTGCTGTATCTTTATCTTTCCCTTGCCCTTTGTCCCCTGCAGCTGAGGTATCTAACCTTTCAGAGTATCAATCACTCAGCCCCTCCCTCTTCTGACTGCCCCATAACACAGCTTTTTCTTCCTCCCTTCACAAGCTAGATGAGTCTCACAAGTTGATCATGCGGTGAACAAAAACACCACCTTAAATGACTGCAATGCTCAAAATAAGTCGCATGACGTCAACCTAGATGAGATTAATGAATCTGCACCCCAAATTAAGCAGCATTTTGCAAAGAAGAAAGACAAACAAAGCATTTGTTTTTGTCCTTCTGCGTCCCTTAAACTCTAAAGCTGAAGCTGATGATGAGCAAGCAGCAACCCCTGTGGCTGTGAAATGAAGCCAAGTGCCAAAAACTACAATTCCCCAAACAGCCACTTAATTCATGGCATCTGTACAGGTGGTGATTTTTTATACAACTCACCAGGTTAAATTATGTTAAGGACTTGATTTACAGGTTGTTGTTATCACAGGCGGCCAGTTTCAGCAACCAGGCTTCATTTTACCTGCCTCAGCTCCACAGACGCTCCACATCTTTGCATTTTTGGATTAGTGGGGAGTCAGTGGAGGAAGAACTGCCAAGACGGTGACAGCCAGAGCTACCACACTCTGAGCTTCACAACAGCTCTTCGGCAACCTGTGGGTGATTTCATGGTGACGTCCTCTTTTCTTTCCTTTTTTTTATTTTTTTTTATTTATTTCTATGATGTTACAAACTGCTGATTTCAGCTGGAGAAACGCCACAAACATGAAGTATTTTTCTTCTTTAAAGCCAGGTGAAGTCATTCTTGGTAGTCTCATTATAGAAAAAGAGATGTGCAGCCAGGTTTTAAAACATTATAGTAACAATACAATAAGACAGCAGTGACACACACACACACACACACACACAACTATGACACAATAAAAAAAGATAAAAACAACTATATGGTAGTAAAAACAATAACACAGTTAAAACCATATAAAAATAATAAGCAGTATAAAAACCATAAGATCATATCAGAAGTGAGGTAGCGTGTAGTGTAAAAGTGCGAATAAAAGGCAGAGAAGGCAGCTGTTGTTGTTCCTGTTCAGCATATTGATAGCTATACAATATATACAAAGGCAACCTTTTAATGGTTTTGTCCTCACAGCAGAGGATTTATAGCTATATGACTGGTCTTCCTATAGCTGCCTAACCTGAGCTTGACTCAACCCACCTTATATATCCAGTCATCTAATATCTAAAAATGCATTTTCAGTTTGTTGAAAGGGTATATTTCTGGATTTATTTAGGCCTTTGTAAATATTTGCAGGTTAAAGTCTCCATGTGGACTGAATTTAGACTAATTTTGGATCAAAGCAGACAGTCAGACTTTGTTTGGCTATAATTTAACCCAAATGCTACTCCCTGCCCCTTTTACTCCATCGCTGATTGCCAGTAGGATTTGCTTCAGAAATGCGTCATGTGCCTGGGTGAACCAGCAAGATCCATCAGCCTGGGCTTCTGGGCTTCTATGTCATAAATAGTGGTTGAAGCATGGATTGCAGGGTAAGGGTGCAGATAGCAGGCAGAAGCCTGATATCTCTTCCAAAGCCTACATGGCCTCTAACCCTGCACCTGACCTGCTGTATCCTTCACTCAAATAACAAGGACGACCTCCCAGACAACTATTGGTCGACCATGCTCTATTATATCTGTCGTTATTCCTGTCCTCCAGTACCCTCTGCAGTGTGAACGAATCATCGTTTTCCCCCTTTTATATATCTTTTAACTCTGTGCTTTCTCTTCTTCTTATATGTCATTTTCTTACACTTCTCTTGAAGTAGTTCTGTTTAGTTTTTGGAAAATTGGGTTAAGGAGGAAAGCTTGATCAAAGAGGTGTAGAGACGGGAGGGTGACGAAGAGATGGATAACATATGAGGGCTTGTGGTCTGTATTTGGCTGTCAGTAGCTCTATTTCCTCTGTTGTTGTATAGTGTACTGTGGGTTCAAGGTCTCTTCTCCATCAGCATCTCTCTCTTCCTCCCTGCCTCCTTCTCTCTCTGTGCTGCCTGACTCTACCATAAATCTACCAACACACACACACACACACATACACACACACCAATCAATACAAGCCTGCTTGGCACTGCCAAAGCCCAAAATGACTATAGATTTTCTGTCGACTCTGCCACTAAATTATGCAAACCTCTGGTTTATGTTCCGGTACTTTTTTTTGGCATTCCTACTCCAGATACGGGATGGGGTTTTCCACTGAGGCAGGGATGGGAGGATACTGAGAGGATAGTAGAAGAAGAGGCTTTTCAACAGCACCAAATACATTCTTTCTGACTTTAGTTTGGTACAAAATAATGATGAAAAAAAAAAAAACATACAGTTATAGATTTTGAAATCAATACCATGTATTAAGATTGTTGTACGTGTCCTGCTGAAGTAAGGGTTTTATTTAAGTGTTGAATAATGCCTAACGGATATTGAAATTTCTATTTTGCAAGCACATACACAAATCACACATGCTGTACACACACACCATAATCAATAATAAAGAAGAAATTACATACAGCAAAGATTCCAACCTCAAACGTGCCATCCATGAAGTCCAGCATTGAGTAAAGTCTTAAAGGATCAGTGTGTATCAGTGTGGGTCAGTGTGTGTGTAAGATAAAGTGTCATATAGCGGTGTAGTTGCTGATTGCAAAGTCCTCACCTCACCTTCTCCTTCCTTGTCAACAATCATACAGGCTTAGCAATGAACGTATCAGAAGCTATAATATCTGCAGCATTAATGCTATCAACATGTTTTTGTTCATATACTACTACTATATATATATACATATATACTATACTTTTACCATTTCCTATGCAGCCACTGAGTCATTATTAGATGTAATATGATCTTACTTTGATATAGCTTGTCAGTTTGGACCACTGTAAATGTATTACTTGCATGTTTTAAATAAGGAGCTCATGATACTTTAAGCTGTTAGAGAGGTGTGTGTGTGTGTGTATAAGGTCATGCTCGTGGGTGTTTGTGAGTGTGTGCAGTCTTTAAAGCACTCATAGGTTCATGTTTGTCAATGGGCAAATTTGTATTCTTTGCGTGTGTGTGTGAGCTAATAGTTTGACTGGCCAGTCCCGTGGCAGGGCCATCAGTAACTCTGAGGGGAAATTGAAATGATCGGCTCATTCAGTCCTTCAGCAACTCGATTACCCAGAACCTTACAATCACACGCACACACGCACACACACATCACCCCATCTCATTTATACTTGGCTCATCTCTTCATCATTGCCACTCAACTCTCTCTCTGTTGTCTCTTTCACCGCAAGAGTCTTTATTCTGCATCTTACCGACTTGAAGTTATTTTAAGTTTGTTCTTCTTTCTTTGTTTCTGCTATTTCTTTTCATCCTCTCTCTCTCTGTCTGTCTCTCTCTCTCTCTGTCTCTCTCTCTCTTGCTCCTATCTGTCTCAAAATTCCCAAATGGCACTTTTTAAAGTCTGTTTGAAAGTGTCTGACAGGATGTGTATGTGTTAGAGTGATGGACTGTATAGGAGAGAGACAGCTTTCTGTCCAGGATAGCACTAAGACGGATTTAGAAAAGGCCAGGGTGACATTGACTCTCAAAGCAGAAGAAAGTTCGGCGAGGTTTGGTTTGGACAGTATCCACGTCCAAGTTACAGTTTAGGCTTTTATGAATTCTCTTTTCATCAGAGAGAAAGTGAGAGGAGAAGACAAACAGACAAAAAGAGATGAAAAACAGCCCCTTGAAGCGAACATTGATCACCAGTCAAAGTCCTTGATTCTTTCTAATGAGCTGCTTGTTCCTTCTGGGAGGAAGAGTAATGAGAAAAACAACACTGTGCCTGCCACAGTGAAATTGGACACGAAGCAAAAAAGATAGACCTTTTTATAATAATAATAAAAAAGATCTGATGCTTGTGTGTTTCGATTTCGGCAGTGACTTTGTGTTTAGCTTAGTAAGACAGTGTTTATTTCATCCATACAGTATATATGTGCTCATTTATACTTCAAACACTCATCTGAGACCCTCTCATAGTTTTTAAGAGAGAAGCATATATATCACTATATGATGAATATTAAACATCTTGGACCAAAACGCCTTAGTAACCACTGCAGTGCAGCCAATTTTCTTAGTGTGGTAGTTCATCTAATACATGTAATATATTTATTAGTGTGACTCTCTTTATAGGCCACTCTGCCATCTAATAGATGCAATATATTATGCATACTTCATTATGCAGTAATGGAGCAATCAAACAAAAAAGTCAAATAAAAGTGGAGGTTTTCGCAGGTTTCACTGTAAACACACACACACACACACGTATACGCACAAATACACCTTGTGATGTAGCTGCTAGCTGCTCAGTGCCCTGATGTGACCCTCCTGGCTCATCAGGAAGAACCGCTCCACTTAAACTTTGTTGCTCCCTTGTAATTGAATTAGTCTGCTCAATTATGTAGAGGCAGGCCTGTCCTCATTACACAGTACTATTAAAGCTTGAGGATGGAGCCGAGGGGAGGAGAGCAGCAGGCGAGGAGCTGACAGCGAAGCTGAAAGTCATTTTAGAGAAAGTGTAAAGTTTCACTGCTTTTAATCTCCAACATGTCTGCCGCATCTGTACAACACCTGTGCCATAGGTCATGAATTATGTCCTGCTGTATCTTCTCTTGCCTTGCCTGTCTCTCCGTGTTTGACTTTGCTCTTCGACTCTCACTGCACTTCTGGGCCAAATGCCTGGAAAACGCTGAACCAGCGCTTTGGCTCACTTCTTCCAAAGCTTACTTGACTGACTTCACAGGAAAACATCTAACTGAGCCAGAATGCTGCCACACCGCTTGCTGCAGGGGTCCCTGAGCTCAGCACAATGATCACACATCTGCCAAACATTCGCTCATTTGCACACACACACACACCGTAGGGATCTCCTCTTAGTGTGAAGGCTTCTCCCTGTGTGTGCACCAAAGCCACATTATCTGAGATGTCATGCTTTCTTATTTCTGTTTCTTTGTTTCTCTATTTACCCCTCACTCACACAGGAGCAGCTGAAGAGCCTCCAGAGTGGCTTCAAGCACGTTAATGATGGAGGTTTCCAGCTGCAGAGGTGGGTTTGCACACACACACAATGAATACAACAGAAAGAGCAGCCTGTGTTCCTATAAACGCTTATTTCCCCGCAGATGGGACCAAGCCATCACTGTTTAATTATTGATAAGCCATACTGAGATTGGACTTCTGTGTATGTCCTCTAAATGTCCCCTACACCCCTTTTCTCCTTGCTCAGTAATCATCTGACAATGGACTTAGACAACAACATCAATATCAACATGCCGCCCATTGAGACCAAGGTGTTGATGTGAGTACATCTTTTATCTGCAGCTGAAAAGGAGTGATTGTGGACCTTGATTAAACACACGTATATGTAGCAAGCTGTTGGGAAATGGGATGGGAAAATAGGGACCAGGTTGAAAAATACCAAAGTTTCCCTTTTATGTGAAGCATTTAGGAATTCCAAAATGCATCATACCTAAATGTTCATCTGTACCTGTGTTTTATATGGCCGTCTCTTCATCACTACATGCAGTATCCAGCGGGCCTGGCGTGACTTCCTCCAGAGACAGGAAGTGGAGAAGAGGAGCCCTTCCCCACCCTCTCTCTCCTCCTCTGATAAGATGAGCATGTCGATCAGCATGACGACCCTGTCGGACGGCAGCACCCCAGTAAGTCATGCCTGCATCAAAACATTACAAATTTAAGGCTTTCAGACACCGCTGTCAATGGGGATGTGCGTCCTGTGCTAATGGACACATGAAGTGATTTTCAAATTTGTGTTTCATCTGTTTCTTTGAGGCTTTTCATGCACAGTCTGGTATGTAACATATATTAAGATGTTACAGTTGGGGTGTTTTGTGCTGCTTTATGTGGAGAATATTGGACAGTGTGTATCATACCATTCCTGTCCAGAGGGGGGCAACATCTCTCAACTAATTTCTTCAGTATGCAGATTCACAAACAGCCTCTTATCTGGGAGCAAAGAGTAAATATACAAGGATTTGGTCTGATATACACTCACACTCTCTGTCTCACACAGGAACAGCACACTGAGAATTCGTGAAAACAGCCATTCTCATTCAGCACATTCTCCCTTCATTTAACCAGACCGCAATAAATCCCCAGGATTTTCTCTACTGCGTCTGTTCTGGTCATTATAATTCTGTACCGACGTCGTCTGCAGCCTTCTGGATGAATAGCAAGCATGTGTGTGTACACTTCTTTGCCAATCTCTGAGCCTGAAGTCAACAGGCAGGTTAAATCTCAGAGACGACTGGGAGAGTTGTGTCTATGGGCACACGTAGGTGGTACTTGTCCACTCAATCGCTACGGAGAAAAGCTTTTACCAAGAAGAAGACAGTTTGATTTGAATTCTTGTGGATAAAAGGGGGTCAAATGGGCTTCGAGTGAAGAGAATACATAGAGGTGAGCAACTGGAATGCATGTGCGCTCTCTTCAGAGCCATCAGGTTTACAGTAACACATGATGTGAGCAGCCGACGGTCAGCGCTCAGGCCAAGGAGGTTGTAGATGAAGCTGTAAAGCTACACACACATACAGCACACACACACAGTAAATATCGGTCGTGTTTAAGATCCTTTGGGACAGCCAGGAAATGCTTAGCTCAGTGACTCAGACCTTCTGAGCAGATGATCATCACTGAGCGAGTGTGTGTGTTTCTGTGTGTGTGTGCACATTAGCTCCCTAAGGTCAAGAGAGATAGAGGAGAGAGGTAGAGAGGAAAGGAAGATAAAAAAACAGATGTTGGTTTGCCGGTTGAATGTGCTGATACGGATGCTCAGATTCTCCTCTCATATGAGATCAAGACTTTTTTAAACTTGACTGATCGCAACAGTCTAAATGATATCTGCTATTATCTTAACTGTCTGGCATAGATATTCTCTCTCTGTCCTTTTTTCTCTCTTCATGTGGTAGTCCTTTCTTTAAAGCAACGTTATGTAAGAATGAATATTTCCTTACCATTTCAGAGTGTAATACATGTAACACAATCTACGATCACATTACTTAAAGTGCAACAACACAAGACATAGCAGCAAGATATTATTACTTACCAGTCCGACAGCAAGAAACCCAGCTCGGCGTCTGCCTTTCAGCCTTTTATTTCACCAAACTCTCCTCAGTGACTAAAAGTCAGTCCCAGATTTACTCTTGTCCGGCGGCTTCTCGCTCAGTCATGCCCTCCTTTTTCTCTTCTTAGCTTCCTCCGTCAACATCTCTTCGCCTCTGTCATGCTCTGCCTCTGCTGAGCCCTGAACCCATTCTGACGTTTTTTTCCCCCGTCCGTTCCCCGGGAGTTTACTTTACTGTCCAGTAAACTCTGTAAATTACAGAAAATTGATGCGGAGCAGCCGGAGGACATCAGAGGGAAAAGCAGAAAACATTTTCTCAATAAAATATGATCCAAAAGTTAGTGTGAGAACAGGCGTACTGGGCGCAGAGGGGGTATGACAGAAGCACTATTCACCTGATTACAAGTCAGTGTAGCATCAAAATGATTTGAAATCTGTTATTTTATGGTAGAAAAGTTACATAATGTTATTTAAAGTAATGCATTTGCTGGATGTGACGGCACGCTGTTTGAATTTCTAACACAAGTTTAATTTCTGTTGACCCAGCGATACATTCTCAGTCTACACCAGGCTGTATACACACACACACACACACACACACACACACACACAGCACATCCACAGAAGGAGACAGTGATCTGGCAGCGATCTCTAAAGTGATTGAATTTGTAACCTTTGTACCTATAACATCAGTCTTTGACAAAACCTTGCTGCATGACGCAGCAGCATGTGTATTGAGTACGTGTGTCTGCGTGCGTGCATGACCATACTTCTGTATCCTCCATCAAAACAAACTATTTTATCATCCGCATCTGTGTTTTCAAGACAGATGAGTGTGATATTCTCAGCAGTGTATGACTGAAATGCAGTTGACACGCGACTCTTTACTGTGTAAATAATCTTTCACACTATAACTTAGCTCACTCATTGCTATGGCTATCCTGCAAAATAGAGCAGCTCTGGATATCTCTCTTTATGATCGATCCCTCTGCTCCATAGCAACACCACAGAGGGAGGCAGAAATTATAGGTTTCATTAAAAAGGAACCTAACAAAACTCTGGCTTTTATGCCCAGATATGAATCAGCTGTCTACATTTTATTGTTTCATAATACTGTACCGCATCAACACACACACACACATTCACCCTCCGACCACCTACAAGTACACACACAAGGGAGCGTGAGCATGCACACGCACAGACACGAGAGCATGGACACACAGACCACTACAGCTTTAATTTCAGACTGTCTAGATGATAGATGTCTTTTTATAACCAGACATCAGTCAATACTGTTTGGGGACTGGCCGAATGTTTTTCTAGCAGGATTGCCACTAAATTACTTGAGAAATGAGGACGAAAACAAACACGCGCAGAAGATCTGAACTTACACAAGATGTTTGGGTTTTTCAAAACTTAAAAAGAACTCTAAGATGTTTTAATCGTGGATTTCAAAATAAAGTCCAGTTTCCTGTCTTCGCTTATTGGTGGCCTTCAGTTTGAGTTTGGGAGCTGTCCATTGCCTTTTGGTGCTGAATGATGATCTATGATGTAGTAGCTGAGTTTGGACACTAGAGGGAGATCCTGTATCACAGTGGGGGTTTTTATTTTTATTTTGCCCTTTTTTTTGCTTTTCTGGGGAGTGATTGGACAAGTTGCAGCAAACACACATGTTGACATTTTTTGGGAAAGCAACCTCAAGTTGTCAAAACTAATATAACTATGGTCTTGTGTTGCCTACCGCGTGTATTAAAATATGTGAAAAAGGACAAAAAAACATGTTATTTTTGTTTGTTTTTTACTTTTCTTCAGGCATTTATCGTCCTTGAAAATATATCTGGGCCTCATAAATCTACAAATATCCAACCTTAGTGCATTCAATGGGGTTAAAACTTTTATTGTGCCATGTAACAAGGTACAGAATATGAATTTATTTCGTTGACTTGTGTATGCGTATTGGCTGGTGAAGGGCGCACAGGGGCAGGTGAGTCCATCTGGCCTGCTAAGGTGCACTGAGACTGGGCTCGAGCTGAGCAGCACCGCCTTTCCCGTCTGCCAGCTGTCATGCTTCCCCGTCTCTGCCCTCTCCATCAATGCTCTCTTAAGGTTCCCCTCCTCCCTCTCTGTCCTGTCATGTCATAGTTTATTCTTGCCTTTGCCTTTTCATATTTAATGTCTTTCTCTTTATCTGGCCTCCCTCTTTTTGCCTCTCTCGCCTCACGCGTTGTGGCTTTCGGTCTCTGTTTCAGTGTTTGCCTCTTTTTTTTATCACTTGTTCACCCACCTACTGTTCTCTTGGCTTTATCAGGTCAGGCAGCTGCAGCAACAGCTATGGAAACCCGGCAGGAGAGATAAAAGAGGTTGGGCAAAGTTTGGGGAATTATTGTGGTGTCTCTGTATGTTTAGTCTTTATGTACAGTTCAGGTAGATAAAGCAGTAGTTGACTCCACAGAGATAAGAGATATACCTATTAGTAGTATAGTATAGTACCTATTCAGGTCTCCAGGTTAACTTCTATGTCTGCTTGTTGTCCTGAAATAACCCAGTGACTTTGCTGTAGCTGACTCAAATTCATTCATCATTACATAAAGCATTAGAACTTCAGCAGATTACTGAGCTGGCAGCCTGCACACACTGCACCCTGTGTCAAAGCATTTAACCCCTCACATTCATTTTCTGTACAAAACGTTGCCCTGTCACTGATCTCGCATCATTTTAATCCTTGCAGTCTTTTTTCTATTCACTGTAGACGCCAACCTTTCAATACTATAGATGGTAGAAAGCAGGAAAGGTCACACATAGTATCACCCCAGTAGAATGGTTATTACATCAAGGCCTAAGCATTGTTATAGTATATAGAGTCCCCCTCAGGCTCACCCATTCTGTTGTATTTACTGTACATTAACCTACGTTAACCTGGTGTACCATTCACTGATAGATAGATAGAGGCAGCTCAATCGTGTTTATAGTCTTAGTTTGATATTGTTGAAATCACAATGCATATTAAAACAATGTATCTAAAGTCAAGTCAAGTAATGGGGGTAAAGAAAGCACAGAGCAAATCTAATATTCTTAAACATAGTAAACATCCAAATAAATCATTATTATTATTACAGCAGTTTTAAAAATGTATAAGAAGTACCACCTTCAGACATGACATATTATATTACAATAAATATTAAATGCAGCAATTACTAAGCCAAGGAACAATAACTGGTCCTTTGAAGCTGCTGATAATGTAGAGAATAGATTCTGTAGAAACCTTTAGGTTCCTACACATAAGGATGTGCCTTGCCGTGTACTTGTTTCAAGAACCACAAGATTATTCTTAATTATTACCATGTCCGCTATCAAGTCAGTGGTCTACTGCACACCGTCCCCCTTCCAAGCAATGCCATTTCCCAGTAGCCTCTCCCATTTCTCTTCTACTGTGGACCAGAACATCCCTGCCATGATTTATGGTAATTATGCAAATGCAACATAAGGCTTTGGAAATTAATGCTAACCCCCACCAGTCTCTTCATCACTGGAGGATGGGTGTAACTGGAGCCAATGCTTTTTACAATCCTGTTACTGTAATACCAGGGACAATGCAAAAAGCCTAGGTCAGGCGATTAAGGATTCCCTTGAATTAGTTTAGGTTTATTGAAGCCTCATGGAAGCAATTCACGTGTTTAATCATTTCTCTTTATTCATTAGGTGCAAATTGATTGAAGAGGCAGCCTACACATGACTTTATACTCTTTCTTATTCTTCAGGAGTGATGCGTCCGTAGGCTGCCGATTTAATTGACATAATCCCTCTTGTCATAATCGCTCACCTAGATAAGATGTACTGTATGGTAGCGGTGCAGGTGTGGGTGTGCTGGGTCTCCACTGTGTTTGACGTGGGCCGGGCAGAGTGACAGCCCTGGCAGGATGTGAGAAGACCGCTGTGACACACCAGCCAAGGTATTGATTGACAGAATCATTAGTGACCTCTCACCACTCAATCACCACCTTACCTGGAGAGAGACTGGGTCTAGATCCAGAAGCTGCAGAATTTAGACCCTCTTGTGACTGCAACCAACAAACTTAAAAACAATATTAGCCTTTTCTGTCTGTGCACTGCAACTCTGGGTTTCTCTGTAGATGCTTTAACCCCCTCCAGACATGTGAAGGGCATTCATAAAGCTTTTATAATTATGTATTAGGGAGATGGAGCCTTCTGTGCAATAATGTCTGATGGGGGGCAGCAAGGCCTGACTCTCTGCTAATCACCTGCCAGCGGCATGTCAAGTCAAACATGGGCCCTTTCACACCTGGGACATGTCATGTCATACACTCTCTGAGGTGTGTTATACACATTACGTCCATGTGACATGCTGGACGTGATGTGGGTGAACGTGATGGAGAGGATGGGGGTGTAACTGACTGCACACCGAGTCTTAATTAGTCAAACCCCGGAGCATGTTCTTTCAAACATGAAGAAAGCCAGTTCAAAGTAACACTGCCTCAGTTCAAAACATACAGAATCCAATCTTGCATTGGATTCTGTACAATACCTGTCTAAATCTTTGTAGGACAGATGTTTACATATATTTGCAGCTCTTGCTTCAGAGTGACGTCATGTTGCATTTGTAATATCGGGCAGAAACCACAGGGGGTCACTGTTCTGCTTTGTTGGGACAGACTAGCCAAATAGCAGGGAGTAGCCCAGGTCCAGTAAAACCCTGGGTCTAAATGGATCCAAGCTCTACTCTGGAGGGTATTCCTCTTCTTCTTTGCTGGACATCAATCTGGATTTTAAAAACCTTGATGCGTGCATGTTCAGAAAATCTGGTCCAAATCGTTGGAACCGCAGGGACTCTTGATGTTGTTGTGTAGAGGATTTTCCGCCCCGTGATAATGCTAGTCAAGGGCCTCTTCTTTCAAACATAATAATCCATTATCAACATTTTTGTAATTAAAAAGAGAGTTTTTTTTATTCCAGTGGTTTATCTATCTCTATCTCCCTCTGTCTCTCTCTATCTTTCGTCCTCTGCCTCTTCTCCTTGAGCCTTTTAATTTCATGACACTCCAATTAAATATTAAAGTGTTTCAGGATTACGTCAGACTCGTGAACAAGCTGCTGGGTTTTTCCAGCCTTATTTCTATATATAAATGTTCCCCCCCCCCATTTTTTTTTTCAATTTCAGTTTCAACCTGCTTTACTGGCATAACATATAAATACATTTGTGTTGCCAGAGCATGCAGGAATGGAGACAGTAGATAGACACAACGATGATGATAATAAAGTCTGATGATTGTAAACAATTCTGCATCAAACCCTTTTATGGCCATGAGTAAGATTTGAGTCCCAGCATTGCACTCCAGTGTCTATGCTTCAACATACAAACATATTTTTCTTGTTAACAGTTTAAGGTTTTGCAGTGTGTCTCATCACAACATCCACATCAACAATACACAAGGAAAAATGAAAATCACTGATACAAAGAATGCAAATGTAAAACTTAAATAACATCTGCTCGCTACATTGTCTGTCTTTACATTTTTATTTTAGCCACTCGCCAGACCTGAACCAGCTGCTTTGTTCATTTATGCTGCGGGCAGTTAATGATGGTAAATGGATGTTAATGGACTGCATTTATAGAGTTTTTCTACCTTAAGGGACAAAAATGCTTTGCAATTTTAGACGGAGAACAATGTTCCACTCTGACAAGTCTAATGATGCTCATAAAATCTTATTATATAAAGTTACTTTGAAAAAGCAAAGTACTGTATGATGCAGATTGTTTCTGTGCTTTTGCTTCATACCTAGAGTGCCTCTCTCTTCTCCAGTCCCACAAACACCACCACATTGTCTTATTGATCATTGAGCCCAGCAACACCGCCATAATTGATCATTAATGTCTGATTGGGGACAGTGGTGATATGAAGAGCAGCAGATTGATACAATTACGAATCATCTTAGCTCTGGAATCTATTGATTGGGGCTTTGCAGAGGTAATCAAGGCCAGATTAACTACTTGCTGCAAAGTATCAGTCTTTGTTCTGAAGACAGTATCCATGTAAGATTTCTATATGAACTATAAGTGGATCATTCAGCTGATGGATGCAGGCCTTAATACGCTAATGGAAGCTGATGAACATGAACTACACTTCTGGTCTCTCTACATTCAGACAGTATGATTTTTTTTCATTGCATATTTTTGGTAAAAACATGATTAAAACTGGCATACTTTTGCAGCTGTCACGCTAGTTTTGGTTGGTATATTATTACTGAGGTCTATTGAGTTTTTTTCATTTGTAATTTGTTATTCTGTATGTAAAAGCTGTTGATAAAATTCATCCACAAGCAGTGTAATCTCATTTTCAAACAAAACATGATATTTATCACATCAGACGCTACCTGATTCCAAAATTGAACAACAAAAACTGCTGTAGCTCATTAACTTTGCCATTTGTGTCGCCATTAAAGTGATCTCACCTGAGTAGAGACGAGTGTAAAAACTGCTTCCTGTTCGTGTGAGACAAGCAGCGCTCGTGGTGACAATGTTTTATTAATCGGTGAATCATCAGCGGTCATGCTTTCACACATAAGCTTAGGTACTCACACACAGAGACAGACATACATACAGGCCCATAAAGAAGTAAAGATTTTGCACATGCTGTATACCTCAAGAGCTGTGAGATGGGTGTGTGTGTGTGTGTGGGCATATGTGTGTATGTGACACTGGGTGCAAAGGAACAGCCTGCAGCACTGTGCATATCCAGCCTCATTTACCAGATTCCACTCCTCCATTATCAGCAGGATCATTATCCTCTCTGCTCTCTGCCCTCGCTGCCTCACTTCTACTGGGACTCAAGGTGGCACAACAATATCAACACACACGTCTCAGTCATTCACACTCCCCCAGAATGCTTATTATTCTGCACTAATTTTACACACAAACCAAAAAAACAAAAATAGTTTTCTGTCGAGCGTGCATGTGCACGTATAGGCACAAAGCTTCGTTAGGTTTGCATAGCTTTAGGTTTTTTTTTCTCCCCACAGTGGTAGTTAAAAGAATGACAAAATGAGGTTAGTGTGGCTGCTTGTGTGTGTGCACGTGTCTTCATTCCCGACACCAAAGGGTTGCAGGCCACAGTTGATGCTGCATCAGTGTGCATCGGTTTATGGGAGATGCAGAGATGGACATCTAAGATGAGATTAAGGTTTCAACTCTGCTACCAGTGCAATACCACTCACTCATTGTCTTCTTTCATGCGCATGTATATCGCACCGCTGAACATGATAGAATGCAATTTATGTAGCACGCCAAGGTCATATATATGTGCTCATGAAAGGACACATTTGTCTATGTACACAGGCGGGGGTAACAGGAAATGGAGCATTAACAATTCCTTGGCTTAGAAGAAGATCAGTGAAGGGAGTTTAAGTAACCCACATTACTTCATTATTTGCTCTTGAGTTTTTCTCTCACAAAGGAATTATTTCTTTGATTGCATATTCCACTGCATCATTCCTGTTTTCTGTCAAGATGACAGCCTTCTCCCACTCCGTTCCTGTGATTTTCACTGCCTGGTCTTATATCTGAGAAGTTCACTATGTTGTTATTCAACTTGAACAATCTCACTGCTTATTCAGCCCTGTGAGATCCCACTAATAGTCACAGTGGCTGCTGAGGCGTGGAGCAGTAGGTTACACCAAACCGACTCTGGAAATATATCATGCAATGCTGTGTACGTGTCTGCATGGGTTTGAGTGTGTGTGCGTGCTCTCTCAGATGTGACCATCTAAGCTGTGATTTTTATTATAATAGAGAACATGCAGTCTGTTTGAGAAGGAGAGAGGGAGGAAGGGGAGTTTTGTTTCTCGGTTTATTGGTTTGGCATTTAGAGACTGGAGAAATCCCGGGAAGAAGAAGGGAGGGAAATGTATTGAACAGAAGGGAGATAAAAAAGAGGGGAGAAAAGAGCCTATTCTCCTTCCCACTGAGTGGTCTGGTCTCCAGAGAGAAATATACTGATTTGTGATTAATGAAAAGATGGAGAAGAGGCTTCCTCTCTCTCTATCCTCGCCCTCTCTCTCTCTGTCTCCCCCCCTTCCCTTTCTCTCTCTAACCTAACTCTCCCAGAAAATCCATCTCAGTAATGATGTCTGTGTGTAGGGAATGATTATGGAGCAGATAAAGAGAGAAATCAGCCAATAAAAGGAACACAAAAACATTCTACAGTATTATCAACACACAACCACTCTGCGGGCAAATGGAGATAACGTGTTATCATGAGGTAAACACCTGACCTCTTGCAAAACACAAAGTCACAACCGCCTCCTGTATAACTTTTCTCTCCACTTTCACAAGTTTGCATATTACACATCACCAATTTAGTGAACTGGCTTTGTGCTTAAATGAAGTAGGCAGGTGACAACGCAGTATACAGAGAGAGAGAGATTTGATCAAATAAATAAGAGAGTTTTAAAGGAGACGTACAGATGGAGGGAATGAGGGAAAAGCCTGAGTTATGTGGAGCTCCTTCATGCCTCATTAGCCCAGTAAGCTGATATCAGCTGTGCTGTCCTTATCATTACCTCCACCACCGCCTCCCATCAAATAGCACACATTCCTGTGCTCTACTGATATTACAGGGCATCACTTTGGCCTCCTCATTTAGCTAGTGACAAATAGAAAGGGCAAGGTTATAAAGGGATGTGGATGGTAGAAGGAAGTTTCTCTTACTCGCAAGGTAGGGGAGTGTTGAAAACTAGTGAAATACAAGAGTTGTAAGATGTGAAGAGATGGAACAGGGGTGAGCAAAAGTATCATCATGAGAGCCACCCGGAAGATCAGAAGCTGCTGTGCAACACTGCACCTGCCTGTCGCAAGGGAGACTTCACAGGAGCTGTGGTACAACCCGTCATTCACAGAGCAGGGGAGAGCAAACAGTTGTTAGCATGTCAAAAGTCGGGACAGGAAAACGGAGGCGTAAAAGGGAAAGATGGTAATTAGGGAGAAAAACAGCTTTTCTCCTGAAAAGCAGGATGCTGTCAAGACGCGGTCTGATTTTACATGTTGATGTCACAGAGTTTTAAGGTGAAAAGAAGTGCCATGCAGGGGGTGAGGCAGGGAAGGAAGGGTCACATAAGGGTGAGGCGAACGAGGGATGACGAGAAATGAGAGAATATAAAATGATAGATAAAAGTTTTAAGTTAATTGGAAGTTTTATCAATTAATTTTCTAGCCGCTTCCAGTGACTGTGGTCGCTGTGAGAGTTTGACTCAAAGAATAGCATGAATGTCTTCTGTTTTTTTTACACCAGCTGCTTCTGGGGAAACTATTGCACTTCTTCTTTCAGATTGCTCCAGTTTTTCTTGGTTTTCCCTGTCACACAAGCCCAAAATAACTCCTACGGTAGACTCCTCAGGACCACCTCGATGGGCTATAGGAGCGAGAACTTAGCTCAAAGACATTCTGAATTTAAAAAAACAACAAATTTCTTCTTCTTCTTGTTTCTTTTTTTCTTTTTTTTGGGTAAACCTAGAGTTTATGGCTGTTGGTGCAAACAGAAAAAGAAGCTTTTCTTCGTGTTTATGCTCCCTCTTCTCCACTACAGTCTGATATATCTGCCCACGTTACTGTAGCTGCTGTATCTGATCAGCGATCATTCAGTTGCACAATCAATTCTATCCTCTCTCCTGAGGAACTCCATGAGATACCTGAACCCTTCCACTCCAGGCAAATGCTACCTCCTCACACATTTAATCTACTCTCTGTGGGATAAATGGGATGCAGTACAATTCAGGAGTGCCCCAAGCTACAGCGTGCAAAATTACCACAAGCCGGGTCAAAACTGTAACAGATTCAACTTGGATTTGTTGTTGTATTCGTCTGCATTCGGTTAATAAACCGCCACCACAGTTTAGAGTTCCTAGTATTTGCCAGAAGTGAATCAACTATCAGTTTCTTCATCTTTATTTAGTATTCAGATTGTTTGTTTGTGCATTCAGTAATATAGTACACGTTTCCTCAAACACAGATGACTGTGTACCATTGTTGTGTACCGAATGACAGCAGACGTTCTATCCCCAACTACAATGTCTGCATATTCACATCAACTGCCTGGATGCATGCAGGATTCATAGAGCAAACAGAGAATGCCTGACAGCTTTGATATGACAACACTTTTCCCCTCACGTACAGCTCCGCAATCTCAAAATCAGTCATTCAGCGAGTTCACGAACTCTGAAAGAGGCAGAGAGAAAAAAGCAACGTGCTATGTAGGGGAGAGAGAGTACGAGAAAGAAAACGACAAATGTGAGGGAAGAACAGAAGTCTTTCCAAGAACTCTCTCAGTCTTGTACAACTCTTCAGTGGCTTCCCACTCCTGTGGGGAGAACAGAGGTTTTGCTGAGAAAGGAGATCACATCACTATTAAGACGAAGGCATTTTAACTGCTTTGTAGTAAGCAGATCTCACCTGGGAGTAGCAGAGGTAGAAAGTTCAGCAGGTACAAGCAAGGAGAAGCTAACTAGTTTAGAGACACATAAGTTTTCCAGTTCCACTTATTCCATTAATTGCATTTCTGGAGAAGAATATCTGGTCCCTGCTATAGGTTCCTTTCTGTCCTATATCTGTGTTATTAATTTATTGTCTCTCACTCTGTGCACACCAGCTGTTTTGATCTTCAGTATGGATAAATATTTTATTGGATGATTTCCATTCTTCAGTAGACAGCTGTCTCCTTGCCATAAAGGCTGGAATAAAGAAACGACTGGAGACTTTCTGGAACATCAGTCACAATATACGTATATCCAATATACTATACCACCATCCCTTATTTGCATATGTTTCAGAGTCTTTTACAAATTCAATATTGTGCTCTTACAAGTACCATTTTAAATGAAGAAACACTCTATGCATGCATAATGCAGCACAAAAATCCTTATTCAACACAGCTGTGTTGGGCTTCCAGTCCAAATCCATCTTGTTTGGTGAATGAGTTCAGTCATAGTAGGCACAGCTACCATATTTCAGTCAGCAGCCGTAATTAAATGACAAATGACTATAAGCAGACACTAATTTGTTGAACAGGAGTTGATTTGATGTATTACTGCAGTGAAGGGCACGAGAAGAGTTTGCTCGCACAAACATGTGCAGCAGGGGTGTCTGCTGGGAGACATAAATAGTGAAATTTGATGAAATCACATCATGAAGGATATCCTGTTTTAGTCAAGTGCGTTCACATCAAGAGTGATTTATGTTAACATCCTAATTTTGTCAGAGCGCTTAAAATGATAACATGTAGTTTAAAATCAGCTAATTATTTCCACTATTATATTAATACAAGGTGTAGCTAAATACAGTTGTAATGTGCACAATACTATTATGTAAAACGTCATCTTTTTTGCGTATTGTCTCACAATGCCTCATTGACAGGGTAGACAAAATAACAGAAACACATACAATTCAACCACATTCTGCAGCCTCAAAAATAAAAAAAAAACTGAACATTATGACCCTCAGATATATTGCACGAATGTTGTTTTACACCGCATTAGTTTCAGCTAGGTGTACCTAATAAACTGGCTCCTGTGTGTACCTCTAAGATCTGTGAAACTGAAGCCAAATACAGGCTGAGAGGGAGATTAAAGAGTTTTTTTTTTATCATTTTTTTATCATTTCAAGGCAAGCAGACACGTATTTCATCAAGTCCTGTATGAGCGCACACAGATTGTGTTAACTTGTGTGAATGCTGGTATGGCTGTATGTGCTATTAAGCAGAACTCACTGGACCGTTCTTCCATATGGCTGGCCTCAATGTACCCAGTGTCATGCCAGCTATGCACTAAGATTAGCTAATTCACTTTTCGTTAGGGAAGATTGCCCAAAAGCTCACGTTGTTCTGTCCAGCACTCTGTTCTCTCTCTATAATGATGGAGAGCCTGTCTACATCGCCGTGGATACGCTCAGATTTCTGCATGGACTGGACTCAGAAAGGTCCATGATGTGAAAAAGGTGGAAATGTGGCCACAGCAATCTGCCATACATGTTATAAAGGAATGTATTATAAACAACAATAGAATAAACCTCCCTTTAATCTGAAAAACTAGTGTTTACTGTATTACAATAGAAAGAAACAGCATATGTGATTTCACAATAATGGTCTGCCTTAGACACAGAAAACCCAAACAGGTGTCCCTAACAGTTTGAAACTGTACCTACGAGGGATTTTCCATAAACAACTGTCATATCAGTGAACCAGTGTTCATCTCCGCACGGCTAATTATCCTGTAGGAAAGAACACATAGTGTGGTTGTTTGGATCCAATTCAGCGAGCAGACCGCATGTGCTTAACCGTCCACCGTGGGAAAAGGATATCACCAAAGGATATAGGGAAAACTTTTTCCGAGAGAAGGATTAGTTGTAATAACGTTTACCTTGCTGTGAACACACTGAGCACTAATGCTTTTGTCTTAAAGCTCTATCTCTTTGCTAAGATCGTGTCACTTTTGTGTGTGATGGTATGTGGCTGTGTTTGTCTATCTCTGCCCCGTCACCCCTTGGTCCCCAGCCTAACACATGTCCCTTTGATCAGCTCTGATGTTTAATTAAACTAAACAAGATAGTGACAAGACAGTGTCCTCCATCTGAACTGTTTCAGCTTTGTCTTTTGGTCTATCTCTAATAGAAAACAGCTGGGCATATCACAGGGAAATGTCTCATCCCGAAAGGCTCGCTATCATAGCTGTTTGTACTCTTCCCGCGCTTGTGCATCGCTCCCTAGCTACAGTTCTTATCTACAGTTTCGGTGAAGTCCGTCAACAGAGACAGAGTGTTATGTGAGGCAGCAGTTGTCTTTGGATGCTTTATTAACACAGATGTTCACCTGACAGATAAGACAGGTAAAGATGAGAAAGACTGAGAGTCTGCCGTGGATTCCTACACAGTGTATGGAATTGTAGGCCGCTGTCTTAAGTTAAAAAGATTTACAGAATAAAACGTAGCTGTTGACAGAGATGAAAACAAATGGGAAGAGAAAGCCACAGCACATTCTGCATCCTCTCCCCACCCAACCCAAGTCCGCTCTGCATAGTAGCTACAGTAGGAGTGCGAAGGGTGGAGATAAAATGTGAGTTATGGAATGTGTAATGAATAGTCTCAATGACACCACTAGCTGCCAGATTGCATAGTTTAACTCAATCCATCACTAAAGGAACATTTTCAACTCTTCCGCCACAGCTGAAATATGAAAATCACAGCTACTCCGCCCGTTTTTTAATATCGAAGCCATCGATTCACTGGCCACTATCTCACCACAGCCTTAATTACATGGTAGCTCATGTGCTATCTGCCCTCCCGTCTAAGCCTGGTCATCATTCAGTGTAAGATGAGTGAGGGGAGCCCGTTCTAATTAAATAAGAGAGTGAGACGAAGAAGATTACAATACCAGTGTGTGCAATATGACCTGGGTGGAATAATGTCTATATTTGGCTGTCACAGGGTTTATAGATGTGGAGTCACGCCGCAGTTATATAAGACGGCTGGCAAAAGATATGAAACCAGCCTCAACGGAGACATCTGCAACCAACAAGTGTTTGTTCAACTATTAAACAAATAAAATATTGAAATATATTATGCTTTGAAACAGTATAATAAAGGGCACCCAGAGAAATGATTCATCTTTTACCTCATCCAGTAAACAGAAAGAAAACAAAGGCTTTTATGTCAGTAATTAGGTTTTAGTAGAGGATATTTTAAGAGGAACTAATTGCATTGATCACTTTTTCTTTTTGTGAACCTAACAAGGTGACTCATAACTGGTGAAATGAATCATATAAAATGAATGCTCTGAAGCAGTTTCAGACCAAAGGTTTACATATACAGCGCTGTCCAACTGAATGAAGTCCACAAGCTCAGATATTTACACTGACCATATCTCCTTTGCCAGCAGTGGCAGAAGGTAGGGGGCACCTGCAGAGAAAGGAGACGGCTCAGATTTTTGTGTGCGACAGCATGGGTGCTGCTGGAAATTCCAGAAAACGACTCACTCATGACCCTGAAACAGTAAATATCTATAATCCCGGACATGTTCCAGAGCCCCCCCTCCAACTGTACCCCCACGAACCAATCAGTTTTCCTCCATTCGGCATCCATGTGTAGGTGGCCCCTGCTGGAAGGCATAGGTCTCAGTCATTGCGAGTGTTATCTCTTTAACAGAGCATGGAGCATCCTGTAGAGCTGATCAGCTGGGCAGCCATCTCTCTCACAGTGGGACACACACACACACAGTCAGACACCCTCACTGCTTTGCTTTTCTCCCAAAGCAAATTAAAGAGCTGCAGGTATCCTTTAAGGGAAAACATGTGGAAAGGTGGGATTAGGGAGAAAAATAAGAAGTGCAAGAAGCTTTATTGATCACAAGGAAGTGCTTATTTTTTTAAAAATTAATATCACTGACGCACATTCCTCCTCGTGCATGTACTCCCAACCAAGGTCAGATAATGTATAAAGGCTGGTGTGATCAAATCTGACCTGCAGTTTGTACCCAGTTCATTCAACACGTCACATGACTGAGGTTTGACTTTCAGGGTGAGGTCAAGGGTCCTTGACCTCAGATCACCTCCCAACACCCCTTTATTGATTTAACATAGCCCTCTGTGGATGACCTTGGTGGGAGTAACAGAGAAGATTTATGAGTTTCCCTTCCCTTCAGGTAATATGCTTTTAAGTGCAGTGAGATACACAGAGCTAAATCTCCTAGGAATGCAGTACAGAAACATTTCAGGTCGAATCTTTTATTTTAGGTTGCTTTAGTTTCTTTTTATTTGAACTCACAGTCCACCTCTATATACCCCCCCTGTTCCTCTGGGGCTTTGTTCCCTGAGCTGAAGACACAGACGACCCTCACGGCTCTCTGCAACAGACAGTTTCACAGCAAACAGTGGCTTGTGACTTCACAGTGCTGAAATCAACTCGGATAAGAGGATTATGGGACCGAGGACGGCTGAACAGGACGTTTAGTGTCGGCGCCCAGAAACAGCCCGATCAGCAGCTAAGGGTTATTAGGCAGCTCCCAGACTTAAAGACTGGCTCTCTCTCTCATTTACTGTCCTCGACTTCTCCCATCCTCATCCTTCCATTTTACCTCTCTTTCACTTTCCCAATTCTGCTTGACTTTCTGGGTAATTTTATCTCCTTGCTTTATGTCCCACTAATTTACTTAACTTCTTCCTGGTATTACTTTTGTATTTTTTGCACCTTTTTTGTTTAATTTAGTTCCCTATTCCTCCTCTGTTATTCTGCTCCTTATTTTTGGAGTGATATGGCAGCTTGTATTTATCATAAACTTGTCTAAACCACCCTCTGGTTAGTGGAAATACTTTGTATGTGTGTGTGTGTGTGTGTGTATATGTTTGGGGGAGGACTATTTTCCCCTCCTTTTAGTGCCGTCGATTTAAAGCCTAGAAAATATATGTTCAGCCCTCCTGCCTTAATGTGTGTGGAATGGCTGAGTGCTGTAAAAAAAGAACCGTAATTGCACCGCATCTGAAAGGACCGGGCAAAATGATGATCCCCCAAGGACCCCCTCCCCACTCACCCCCAATACAAGAGGAGATAATTACTCAGGGAGAGACACAGTCACCACCTTGTTCTCCTTATGGAGCATCGGTCGTACAGCTTGGATTGATTATGCTGTAAAACCACGACATCTAAAGAAATAGAAACAGAGTTTGTGACTGTTAAAACTTCCACTTTAGGTCTGTGTCTGTTCACTATAAGAGGTGTAATGTCTGATCATCCACTGTTAACTTGATGGTGCTGCTCTCTATTGTCAGTTACAGAGTGACTTTTAACGCCAGTTGGTCTTAAAGTCACAGAGAATCCAGCATGATGTTTTTGCCCTCAGGCAGTGAGGAGAGTTAAGTGCCTGGCTCGCTGCTTCTTGTTTTCACTTTTTATTTGTTTCAGCATTAAAATTATTACTGCAGAGCATGGCTTTAATGCAGTCACACCAGAAATATTGGATTACAGATTTACTGAGCTGACCCTCTGTTTATTAAAGAAGACTGAGCACGAATGCTGCATCAGTGATGCCTCAAATACATAATACAATGCAGACTGACACATGCCAAAGAAACTCAGATCTTTAGCCGCGCTGCTTTTTGACTTTTTGAATTAAATGTGTAGCAAAGACAATTGAAAGGCTTTAAAACTTGTTTAGATCAGATATTTTCTCATCTGACAGTTATATATTGTTTTATTTCCACACAGTTTAAGAGGCTAAAAGTAGAGAAAAATGTCAAATGACAGCCTTGTATTTGCCACGCAGGACGTTTGCTATCATAGCGGGCAGAGGTGGGAAAGTTTTCAGATCCTTTCCATCAATAAAAGTAGCAATCTCTTCATGCAAAATACTAGTAAATATACTAGTAAATACTAGTAAATGCTCTTGTATTAGGTTTATGGGTGATCTATTGACAGAAATGGAATATAATATGAATAACTATGTTTTCATTACCTTAGAATGAACCCTTTATATCTACAGAGGAAGCGGGACTTCCATGTTGCACCACTATGTTTCTACAGTTGCCTAGAATGGACAAACCAAGTACTGGCTCTAATAGGGCCCTTTTGTGAGTTTCACAGTCACTGTAGGTTCTCCTAAACACTTGGAGGGAGGTTGACGTTTAGGGGTATTCAGTTGTTTGCAGTCTGTAACTTCATTGCTAGATCCCACTACAATCCTACACAGTAAAAATACTGAAGTATTATCAGCAAAAAGTTTTTGAATTATCAGAAGTACTGCTGTCAAATAAATATAATAGAGTAAAAAAGTACAATATGTCTCTCTGAGATGTTGTGGCATAGAGGTGAATTGAAATCGTACTGTGTGTCCAATACTTGAGTAAACGTACTCGGTAACTTTCCACTGCTGACAGCTGGTGTTGTTAAGTGCTGTGTTCAAGGGCACATGTAGAGTACTTGTACAAATGCGGGAACATTTATCATTCATACTCCCTGCAGCGCTTTTCCCAACTGGTTTCAGATTTGCAACTTTCCAATCATGGGCTCACTATCCTCTTGAGTGTTAGGCCTTTAGGCAACTGCTTATCTAATTCACTATAGTCATTGTGTTTGGCATGAGGATGGTGTCTGTGCACTTGTCTAAATAGCCTTTTGGTTAACTGACATTTCATGTGATGAGGTGTTACAGATGCAATGCAGACTTCTCCGAGTTAGCATATTAGTGAATCAGTGCGGTTTCATTTAGCTGAGTACTCAGTCTTCAGAGGAACTCTGTCAACTTACTCGCCAAGCCAAAGACCTCCACTCCTCTATCATGCTGATGATGACAACACATTAACTTAAATGCATTAACACAAAGACAAATGTAAAAACTGAGCCGGGAAATCAATCAGACAGTAAATGGAATGAGTTTGTTTATTTGTTAAGAAGAAAAAGAGAGACGGATGATAGGATGGAGCCAATTATGGCTGAAAGTATGTTCAGAGGAGAGAAGAAAAAATGGAGTCAAGTTGATCGATAGATGAGAGTACGTCTTCTCCAATCTTTCATATTAAACGTTAACCATGGAGACAAATACTCTGTTTCGCAGATAAATTGTTTTATTTTGCAGACGCACACACACAATTATACATCATTCAGTAAGCATTTTAAAATCAAAGCCTTAATCTGTTGCCTGTGATGTTTTTACAGTGAGGCATTGCTTTGTACATGTGTACAAGTACACACTCATGCATCTTCAAGCAAAGCTTTCAAAATCAAAACCTTGTGCTGTCTTGTCTGTGATGTTCTTTGCATATACAAGAGCTCCAGTCATTTCCAAGCTCTAGCACGCACTCAGTCGGCCCCCACAAGCCATTTACTCTCTCAGCGGGGGGGGCGAAGGTAGTCATTCACTATTCCAGTGGCATTTGTAACTCCAATCATCTTGCACTTGTAATGTTTTTATGTAATTCAGACAAGAAATAAGCGATTTAGAGTAGGTCACAGAAAAACCACCACTGCCACCTCTGCCCTTCAACTCTGCAGTGTTCTGTTGAGGTTTTAACGCCTAACAGCTCCCGTGTTACAGTAAATGCACTGATGTGGACTGTGCTGTTGAAATTGCGTCATATTTGTTTTTTTTCTTCACTGAGCATTACTGTGAGTGTCTCATGTAAAGCAGCCTTGTTGTAAAGTCTTCTGCCCTCAATATGTTGACAATCATATGCTGTAGGCACAGCCTTCCCTTTAATCTCCTGGTCCTTATTGTGAAGTGATATTCCCTGGAAAAGAAAAAACTAAAAAGCTCTTCTAAACTGAAAAATGTCATCTAAGGGCAGAAAATTATTTTCAGATTTTTTTCTATCTCCTCAGCCAAAGAAAACCAATTTCATTTTTATTGTCATATTTCCAGCAAATGAATTGAGTTTTTCTTCTATAGCGGTGAAAAAAAGTTTTAATCCTTATTGCTGCAGGCAGAAAAATAATTGAGTCAGAGAGAGGTCAACACACATGCACACTCAAAATTAAAAACACACACCCACAAACTAGCTTTATGACACACACACACACAGACAACTGCACAGATACATAACTGTCATCCAAGTCTAAACGGTAAATGGTAAAATGGTTTGTGGACAATCATTTTGAAGTCTCAGGTTAGCATTGCCATCTTGGATTTTCAAAGCCAGAAATGACAATATTTGTAGCCGGTGAGTACTGCAAGTTGGGCTTTGCTTATAGTTTGGACTCAAGCAGAAAACTGGTGGCCTGTTGAACAAGTAGACTGTGTTTCTGAAAACATCTGAAGAGAGAAATAGGCAATGCAGTAACAGAATCTTGATTTGATTAGCATTGCCTAGTTTGACAGTTTGATCTGAGTTTCGGGAGGCTGATGGACAGACTCACTGAGAACTTGAGACATTTCACAATGTTGCCTCGTCCTAAAGCAAACCCTGCTTTGTCATCTATTTTACTCTAAATGGGACCATAATTTACAAAATGCTGTATGGAAGAAGACTTGCACTTGCTATTGAGACTATAAACTCATGAGGAAGCGGTTTATTGAGGTAATAAATCATGTGAGAAGTAGGGTCATTTCTCCATAAAGTTCAATATAATCGGGCTTATGTTCACAGCCGATGGAGCTGCCCCCTGCTGACCATTAGAAAGAATGCAGGTTTAAGACGCTTTAGCTTTGGCCCGGAAGCTCTGTGCACATTACACACAATGTAATAGGGCTATAACTGTGTACATCTGTTGATTTCTTTTATGTTTTTCAGCTTGTGCCTCTGTGATCCTGTATTTTGGCACAGTGGTGCTTTGTGCTAAATGCTAACATGCTCACAATGAAAATATTAACATGCTAAGCAGGTAATGTTTACAGTGATAGTTTAAGCATGTTAGCTAACATTAGAACTAAACATAAAGTACATCTGAGACTGATGGGAATATCATTAGCATTGCTACTGGCATGACAACAATTTCCCATAAACCAAGGTATTTTTGGTTTTGTCAGAACAAAACAAAAAATAAGACCAAAAATAAGTTTACAGCAATATACACCAGAGAAAACAAGCTGGAACCCCTAACAGTTTGGCAATTTTGCTTGATGAATAAGGATTTATAGATTATCAGCTCGTTGATTTAATTTTCTTTGAATTAATGCGTATACATTTAAACACATCTTACAGACTTCTGCAAATTATGAGCTACAAATAAAAAATACTATTAACAACATACAGTATTGTAGCATACAACAGTGTCCTATGAAAACACAGCATGCTTTATGAGCACAGAGGATACCGGGGCGCTGACATGCTCTCTGGAGCAAACATAAACATTGCTATGGTCTTACTTAGTAATATTTGTGTGCAGACATGAATAATCATCCAGTGGTGGCTCCCTGGCTGACTGTGGTGCCGGGGGAAATCAAGCTGAACAGCACCCAGCAGGGACTCTTCCATTTCATTAGCTAAAGTACAGGTAGATCAGCCCTTCTTCCCACTCCCACTGTCACGTCCAAAGAGGCAAATGTGTTTGCGAGCATGTGTATGTGTGTGTGCACACTTGTTTGATGTCTGTGTAGTGTGAACACTGGGACAGCTCTGGTCACGCCAAGCTTCCTGCATACACCTATATAATACCAGCCATTAATCATTGAACAGGCTCTATAAATAACTTCTAAAGGGATTTCTCTTGTATGAGAGTTTGTGTCTGTAATCAAGCAAAAGAAGTAGCCCTTTGGTCTTCTCTCTGGCTTTTCTTCTTCTACTTTCTTCCTTTGTTGTGGAGGAGAAATGAAGGCTTTTAGTGAAGCTTTCACCCATTTGTGTCCTTCATCTCTCTGATGAACACGTCCTCAGACCTGAAGAAAAATACTTTGATTGAATGCGACAGCTGCCAATAGTCATGGATTTTTTCCCCCCCTTTGTTTGTCAGCATGTGTGTTCGTGTACATGTACATGTGTGCATGTCTGCCTGTGCTAGTCCATATGCTTGAATGCGGTTGGTCCGTCCGTCTGCCAGGTTTCAGTCATTAGGATCATATCCAAATCACACCAAGCTGAACCTCTCATCTCTCATTTAGCCTGATGGACACCCGCTCGGGGGAACCACGGAGGGGAGACACGTCCCGCTATGTCTGTCCTTCTCACTTACACTCTCCATTTGCTTGAGTGTGCATGACTATACGTGCCTGTTCTCGAATGACTTGAAGGGCACTGAGTGCAGAACCCTATTTTCTCTTCATTAAAATGAATACATGATTTCAATATCTACTAACAGCTAGTGTAGGCCATGGATGTCAAAATTGAGCAGATATCAAGTTATTCCAGTGGAGGGTGATTGGTGCCATCCAGTGTCATTAATGCCGGGTTTGCCTGTACCACTCAGGTCATGTTCCATGATTGTATGGCACAATATTTAACGAGCTGTGGGCATAATTACACAAAGACGATTAGAGAGAGAATAGGTCGGCTGTACATCTTCTGGAATGGCAGCAATAAAGCAGCTTAGAGAACTACCAGCATTCAAAATGTACCTGTTTTTAAGCTTGACATTTCACAGATGTGACAGTATAATCGAATGGCTAATTTTAATTTCAGCCATTTCAAGTTGGTTTTTCAAATTGAGCCCAAATCTCTTTTTTATACTCTGTTTTCATCCTGTAGATTAGAATGAACGCTCCCTTCGAGCAACGTTTCTGCAAGTATTAAAAAAAAAAAAACCTTAAAGTGACAGCTAGACGTTCTAGGAAATGCTTGTTCAGTTTCTTGCCAAGAGTTACTGTAGATGAGAAGGTGTCATATCTGATGTCATATCTCATATAGATGAAGCTTCAGCCAGGATATGGTTGCTAGCTTAACATAAAGACTGGAAACAGGGGGAAACAGCTAGCCTGGGGGGAATTATCCCTGCTCTTAGCACTCCATAAAACCACAACTTGTAATTTAAAGCTTTGCCCTTTACTCTTTATCCCTGTTTCCAATCTTAGTGCTAAGCTATACCAACCGTCTGCTGGCTCCATCTTCTTATTTAATGCACAAATATTGAGACTGGCATTGATATTCTCTTCAAAGTCACAAAGAAAGAGATGAGCGTATTGCCCAAAATGTCAAACTATTCCTTTAAGCTGCTTTTGGGAAAACGTCCCGTATGCTAACATCATGCTTACCTCATCTGACAACAGAAATCATTAGACTTCCCTTCAGTCCATTCACAGTCGCCTCAGTGTATCATCCGCCCATATCAGAGATAGCACAGAGCAGAACAATAGGTCGTTGCTGTAGGCTGATCTGACATCAGCATAATTTAGAAAGCTCTGCAGGCAAATCAGTGTCGGGCATATGCCAAAGCTGTTTAATTAATACACAGAGATAATCCACAGGTAATTACTCCTTTTTATTAATTTTCATTGTTAATGTCCCCATATCTATTCATTTACTTTGTCGCAGCTGTTGTGGAGCTGTGATGGAAGGCATTATGTATTTGGGGAGGAATTGTTTAAATTTTCCTCACTGCATGGATAGGAGCCATTAGACAATGTAAATAATATGGTAATTTGGCAAAACTTCAGACACCAATATATTCTATATCCAGCTGGAATATTGTTGGCTCTGTGCCTCAAGCAATTATGTATCAACACTACCTACAGCCAAGTCTTGTCTCCAAATAATAATCTCCGTAGTGTATTCCTGCACTTCTTTTTCATCCATTATTTTCTAATACTTGAGTTCTTCTGTATGTTGAAAGACATTTATCCAGCTGTGTTGGTCATGTTTGAAGGGATTATTCAGTCCTAGATCTTCTCATTCTTTAGCACGCATCCATTATAATTAATTATTTCTTTTACCAAGGTTGCATGTTTTGTCAGTATATAGGAATACTGTGAAGTAAGGACAAAGATGGACATTGGGGCTTGAGCTACAAACTGCGGAACAGCAGAACAAAATTGGGAAAAGTGAAGGAACATGGAGACAACAAAGTAATGTAAGAGAGAAGAGGTTGTGGGGAAAGGGGGGAGAGCGGGATCATTATGTTTCACCACAGAGTACCTTCCTCGGACATCATTCTCCCTCTTCCAATTAAGCCCTCCAAAAACAGATCTGTGCAGACGGGAGGGAGGCACTCAGCTAAGACCCTGAATGTCTCCCACTGGTCCAGTTTCCCTGGATAAGCAGTGGATCAGTGCAACTGCAGCACTGCTGTGTTTGAGAGACTTGGTCCTGCTTTGTCAAGTTGAGGAAGCTCCAGCTGTTCCGGTGCTATATGGAACCAAAGACACATCCTTTACCAGAATAAAATGAGCTCGCCTGGAGAGAACAAGAGTTTGTGGATTTATAGCGGGCACTTTCAGCACAAGCCAAATGGTTCTCTGATCTAATCAGGCCTCACATCACAAGAGACACAGCTCCTTTGTGCCCTTTGTCTGTGACATACTCACACATACAGTACACATAAAGATGTCCACAGAGACCTATTTGCCTGAGGTGCACATACAAACACATGCTCTGTAGGCAAAAACACAGACGGCTCAGTTTATCTCCCTTATCCTCTTCCTCTAATCAAGCACATAAACTTCCTCTTTTCATGCATAAATAAATACAGAACATGTGTGTCTAGGAAATAGAAAAGATATACATTACAAACACCATCGTGTATTTTTGTTTGAGCATCATGTCCTTGTCCTGCATCATAACAAAGTCTTTCAAGGTGTGCGGTAAACTCAATCATGACTTGGCTCTTTGTTGGTGACTCATCCTAATCATCCCCCACTGCCCAACCTATTTTTTCTTTCATTTCCAAACTGTTCCCATAAATCACTGGGTCTGCATTTACGTAATATCCTAATCATTAGCTCTCAGCAGGATATCTGAAACTTTCTTTCATTGTCCTGAAACCTCAAAATAAATTCTAATGCAGTTGGATTTGATTAGCAGAGATGCAGTTGATTTGAGTTTCCTCAATATGCTGAGCTATACTGGCTGTGAAATGGGAGTGTACTGTGTGTGTGTGTGTGTGTAAGAGAGAGAGAGAAGGTGCAACTCATCTCTGCGATATGTGTGCGTGGAGACAGTAAGATTGTTGCTAGGATGCACATCTCTCTCAGAAGGAAATGAAATCTTGATGACGGCACAGCAGCAATCAATTAATCCACCATGAAGTCAGAGCAGAGTCATACACACTCACCCACACACACGTGTTGCAGCACACACGCACACACAAATATATATATATAGCAGTGATGTAGCACTAACTCAGACTGTCCTTTGTGCAGTAAGCTAACTGAGAGTTGAAATAAGCATTTAACAGCTTCTATTTATACCTTGACCTTTACTACTGAAACCTTCTGAGGGTGTGAGTGTGCAGTGTGTGTGTTCATTTATATACAGAAGCGTCAACAAGCTAGAAAAACTGCATATATCAGACACTGGACTGCAGGAGCGAACACCCACACAGTAACACAATTAGCGCAGAGTTTATGCAGTAAGTTATTGCCCTTATTGAACCACAAAACAGAATGAATCTAAAAGCCAGACAGCTCTAGTGGCTTATGAATAAAGATTTCTCAGCTAGGTAATTTGATTTATCATTGCATACTTTTAGCTCGAGTCGACTTTTTCTTCATTGGTGAATTGATTCCCAAGGTTGAGCGACAGCAGGATGATAGTACTCTGGGGTTTGTTTGAACTCTTTTTTCTTTTTTAACCACTATATAAGTGGCAGAGATTGAAAGCGGCACTATGAGAGAGCCTGGCATAAACATAAGATAAGATCCATCAATAGGACTAATTATTTTCATAGCAAATGACGTGATGGCACCGTGTTTTGTCTCCATCCCTCTCAACTTCATCCCATTTAAAACATTGCCCAGCGGTGTTTTACATTAACTGTGCAGCCATTCCTCTTCATCAGCAGATGGACTCTTGATTCCTTTTACCCACACGAAACATCAGTCTGTCCAGTAATCCAACACAGAGACAGAAAAGGGAAGTAGATGGACACCGAAGTAGTTTTTGTGGCATTGTGTTGAATCACTGGTTGCCGCTTTTGGGGGGTTTATGACAGCCAGGGAAGTCTTGTCAAAGAAATAGGATGCTGTAATTCTTCTGACAGACTCAGTACAACCAAAGCACCAGAGCTTTGTATCCATATACAATGGGGAACTGAATCTTGCAAAGTGTATTTTGGGACTGATTCCATGGAGGTGTATGTATACATTGGTAAGATAAACAGTGAATATAAGAAGAGCTTGTTCACCAGCGTATCCTCCCAAGAGTATGGTTCCCTTTATACATGGCAGAAATATCAAAGGCCTGTTTGATCTCACCGCCGGCTTTTCACCCTCCGAAACAAATCGACACGGTTCAGGGCTTCTTCTTTTCTTTTCTTTTTTTTTCTGAATAGCTGCTTGCTGGAGTTTTGATGATGAAATGTTGCAGTCTGTTCAATCCCTCATGCTCTGAATTTCTCAGCTCCTCCCTTTGGTGTTCCTTCTTTTACCAGTTCTCTCTTTCTCTCTCTCAAGTCTGGCTCACCTCGTCTTCATTGTTGAAGCTCTCACCTCATGTGAATATACAATTCTTGGGAAAGAGGAGGGAAGAGCATAGTGGAAACAGAAGTAACAATACAGCAGTATGCCAGCTTAGTTAGCTATAAATGCTTTCCTTCACACTCGTCCAATCTTATTGCCACACACTCCCACTGTTAGAGGCTCTTAACCAGTCCGTCTGGTCCAAGTTACTCTCGGTATGCTTAATGTCCACCAATTAGGCTCAGGCTCATTTTGGACCAAGCATGTCTGATTATTTGTCATTTGTCCCATCAGAGCTGTGTTGCTGGACTCATAACTGCTACTTAATTGGCTAGGAGACAGAACAGTGGGTCTATATGGGTGCTTAGGCTGGCTACTGACTGATGATGATGGCTAGTGTGGGACTGAGAAAGCCTATCTGTGGGGTAATGGAGACTGAATGGATGGTGCCCTGCAGATGTCTTATGTTTTCTATTTAGTCCACATAAGCCCTCATGTCTAGACTGGAGGTGCCTATTAGAGCTGTGCCAAGTACATGGCAGTGTCTGCACTCCATGATTAAACTTAAACATGGCAGCCATACTGCGCTGCATTAAATTGGAGAGTCAGGATATTTTTGGACAGGACAGACAGAGAGCAGACTCACCAGACAGATAAATGAACATAAACCTTCTGTAAACAGGGCAGTAGAAGAGTAAAGACTAGAGAAGTGGGCACGTAGCCATTTTAATTCCATGTGGACCAAACACTCCCTTCCACAACAAACCTCAACTATGAATTGCCCTTTACAGTAGCAATTCATTTAAAGATACCCTGTGGAGTTGTCTTGTAAACAAACACAATTATGTTGATTCAGTGTTTCTCACCACAATGCATTATGTGTGTCTTATATATTTTAGCCCAAATATTTTAAATATATTTCCTTCCACATAAAACATTTACATAGCATCTTTCAATTTGCATTGTTTAAAGGACAAGTCTGGTGATATTCTATATTTTTGTTGTCGTCACTAAACTCAATGAAAAGACCAAAATCAACAATGAAGTGATCCCAGTAACAAGTTTTATTTGTGCACAAAGTCTCATACAGGTTTTTTCCCCTCCTTGCCATAAACTTCTAGCCTTGCAAGACAACTGGATTCATGAAATTATTGTTATGTACATATACTGTATATACATAGTATTTTCATTTGATTTGTTGACAATAACAAGATTATAAAATATCACTAACCTTATTTTTTTAATCAGATAGCTGTTTTTTTTTTTTCTTTGTTGGCAAATTGGTGTTTCTTAGCATTTTATTTTAACCAACTGTCGATCAGAAGAATGGCAGGAAATCAAGGTCATATAATTAAGGTGATTTAATTTAATTGACATGGCCAATCTTTGAGGTAAATCCTTGCGTTATCATCAGTTTGGGCAATTTGTTCTCTTCTTTGTGCATGCATATAGGCCTACTGTCCTCTGTAGTCAGCAACAGTGTGTATAGTGTCATCTATTTGCTTACATGTGTGTCCCCATGCACATTAAATATAAAACAAAACAAGGACACATTCATCAAATCATTGCTCCACAAAACCACCAGTACCTCAGTGTACCTTAAAGTCCCAGTGGACCGGCTCATTGGGCAACAGTGGACAGTTGTGCTTGCCTTGGGTGTGAATATATGTGCATGAATGTGATGTGCAGTGCTGGAGAAGAAGATAAGTACTCGGCCAACTTTCCCCGGGTAAATAATGGTATAAAATAAACACTGAGCCAGTGTTTTGTCGATTGGGACAGATGGACAACACCTCAGCAGATAAGACAGCAAAATGCAAACAGATAAACAGTCAGGCTGATAAGACCCATTGGATCAAGCTGTGAATAACTGGATTTGGCTCAACAGACAAGTGGTAGGAGCAGAGACAGTGGAAGGAAGAGCTGATATAGTGAGAGTATAAAGGACAACAGAGGGGGGGCTTGGCTGTTTCCAGAAATAGAAAAGTAGCCAATATGTCCCCGACTGCATGTTGGAAGATGACAGGATGAGAGTGTGAGAAAAGAGGAAAAGCAATGGAGGAGAACAAGGGGTCGTAACTGTTACAGCTTGTATGAAGTCAGACTGAATCTGTTAATTTCACACCTCGCTTCCGTGTCCACTCTCTCCTCTTCGGCTTCTTCATTTTACAAGTCCTATTTTATTAAGAAACATGAACATATTCTCCGGTCCACTTTCCCATGTACTGTAACCATAACAACCAGGGGAGTGATGATTGTTCTTATATTCTCCCCTACAACTGTGCGCTGTTTGTGCTCTATTTGACTAGAGGCCATTGGTTCAACCTTTTTCCCGGCACCCATATACCACAGTCGTCTCTTCTAAAGGTGGTGGATGTGAAGTAGCACCATCAGACAGGTGTAACATGTACAGAGATCCTCTGGCTCCAACCAATGCAATGGCGCGACAGTCCAGCAACAATGAAGGAAGTGAACCCGGGTGCAGGGGTGGCAAATGTTTTGCCTCTGCGCCATCCATGCACCTCGCCATGGATCTCTTAAGAGAGCCAGATACAACTCAGCTAGTCAGCTGTTATTGACAGGACACCTCCAATAGCAAACAAGATTAATTATTATCATGAATGTATAGACCAGGAAAGTTTTATAGATGCAAAAAATTCTGAGAACCAAGGATAGATATTTTAATATTCGTACAAGACATGTTTTTAGCTTATGCACTGGGTGAACAACTTTCATTCAAATAAATGGGCACCATCTCAGAGTGTAATATACAGTTATTAATACATCCATGCCCCTCAGCAGGCAAACTCAAAGATATTGTAGAGCCGTGATATAGAATGTATTATGTGACCAAAAGTTCACATATACATCATGTGATAAGCACAACCAAAAGCAGCTGTTGAAAACTGAATTATTGAGCTCTTGCTAATACAAAACACACGCACTTCATGTGGAATTGGTGTTGAAGCTTAAAACCATTACAACACTGTGTCACACTCAACTTTGGCCTCATTTGGGACACTCATTCTGACATTAGCTTATGATATCATGAGCTGTATATTGAGTTTTTGCATTTGCTAATCCAGTTGTAATCTCCACCTAAAAACCTATCTTGTAAAAAGTGTATGTATATATATATATATTTGTGAGTGAAAGCATGGGATATGGATGTCTCTCTGTGTCACATCAAGGCTTCATAATAGTGTTAGCTCTGCGAATGAGACCCAGCTCAGACTGTTGGAACTACTGAAAGATTTTTTAGCTTTGTGTGTGCGCGCATGCATGCCTTCAATGGAGGCTCTTTGCCATTGTTGTATTCGCACACTGCTGTGGGACCAAAAGAGGCCTTGAATGAGGAAAGGGAGAGACCGGAATTCAGAAAGAAGAAAAAGGAAAATGGAAATAGATAAGAGGCATACACGACAAAAGAAAAGACACACATGGAGTAAAAAGAAAGCTGTCTGAGTAATGCCAAAGCCACTCTTACGAAACTAAAAAGCAAAAAGGTCAGCTTGTCTGTTTGAGAGAAGGATTCCTCAGGGCTCCTCTTCTTCTATCTTGTTTTCTGCTCCTGTTTTTAAACCACCTTAATTTTCCCTCGGTTTTCCATCCCTCCCAGGCAGCAAGGGGCAATTGGTTTAGGGTGGAGACACCTGTACTATCCTCAGGATAACCTCTTGGGGTAATAAAGGATAATAGCAGGAGGATTTCTCAGCGGATGTACATAATAGAAGGGGGTTAAACCCATATTGAACAGTAACATGTCTTTTTCCTCCTCTATCTTTAAAACTACTCCTCTGCTCTACTCTCCTCAGGGAGAGAACCTCTGCCAGACAGACAGCAGACTGGATGCTAGATATCTTTTTTTATTTCTCCTCCTCTTTCCTCGCTCTCTCTCTCCCTCTTTCTCTCTTTGCCCCTGTGTTCACCGGTGATGTCATTGATGCAGAGATAAATATGTTGCTTTAAAGACCGTCTCACTGCTGAGGGACAGTCCGCAGTGCAGAGAGGTAGAGGAGGGAGACCGAGGGAGGCTTTGCAGAATGAAACAGTGCGAACTTAGTTTTAACCAAGCTCCGCTCTAATGGCGCATACTTGCTGTGATGCATGACAGACAAGTAGAGAGTGGGTGAGTGGCAGAAAGAGACAGGAGAGTGGAAATAGTGCTCTGTCAGTTCATGTTTTAAATATGCCTCACTGCTCAGTCACAAATCAATGGGCTAAGCCTTGGTGAAATCAGCAGATGGGATCCTGTGGTAGAGATTTAAATAATGATCTACAGAACTTTCACACACACACACACACACACACACACACTGTAAACCATGCACACCACGCCCCTTCCACGTGCACACAGACATTCATAAACTTCAGCAAACACACAGAGAAAGAGCAGTCTGGGTCTTGGTGCGTGCAGATGTCTTGCAGTGGAGGTGATTTATTGCCCGCCAGCTCATCCCTAGATGAATTCTCCCATGAATCATTGCACCTGCAGTGGTGATGGCAGACAGGGCTGTGTCACTAGCTTCTTGTTTTTTGTTGTTTTGTTGGCTTATATGACTTCATTTAGTAAGATTTGTCTTTTTTCTACTCTGTTTTGTGTCTTCTAAATCACATTTATACAACTTGTCTTTGTCTTTCTCTCTGACATGTTCAGGTCAGGTCTACCTGACCTACTGTACAGCTGGCTGGTGGATGATGAAAATGTGGAGTGGATAAAGCTAGACACAGCTCTGACAATAGTCCTCCACATCTTTCATTGCACTTCTATCAATGGTGCTTTGAAAAACATGTTATTTGCAACGTTCAGCCCATCAGTTCCCTGAATTATGGATTATTTCCAACCGCAGGGCCATGCATGTGAGCAAGCTTCCTTGCTGCAGCAAGAACATGCAGTGAGGTCTTTCCCTCTCAAAAAAGTGCTTTTGATAGGCATGTGTGTGCAGTGGTGTAAAGTCTTGTGTGGCCAACCACAAACTGAGATCAGTCAATTCAGTTCATCATTGGTTTCACTTCATTTAGGTTAAATAAAAGAGGAAGACAGAAACTAGACCAAGATCCTTCAGGGATGAGGGCAAAACAATAAATATCCTTTCCTTTCTTCCTGCTCTACTCTCTCGTTACCTGGCGACTGCCATCTGACAGGCACATATTCAATAAGACCTATCTTCTACAAGTTAAGTCCAAATTATACTTTCCACATCTGCATGTCAATGAGGATCTGCATATCTGTCCATATGGAGCCCAAAATTTGGGACTGCGCAGACTGTACGTGCTAAAAAACATCTGTGAACACACAATGTGTGCAGACACCCAAAGTAGTATTAACAGATCCATATTAGAGCTACCCTTTAATGTGTACTTGTGAATTTTTTTTTTTACTTAATACAACAACACGTAATGAAGTATCTTAATATTGTGGTACCTGAGTATGTCTTTGCCTGCTGTGTATAAAATAATAACAACAAAAACAGTGGCACACATGTGTTTCTGGCTGCCCGTATGTTGTAGTTAATACAGTCCAGAGTGTGTTTTTGAACATAATGAGAGTGTGAGCTACATTCACGCTCTTGTTTTGCAGCACAGCCCTCTCTGCCCCCTATTTGCTGTGTCGTCAGCTGCTGTGTCCTCATCCTCGGTGTGTGTGTGTGTGTAAGTGCTGAGTTGCGTTAGTTTAAGCCCAGATAGACCACAGGCCTGCACACATATTTGTTTAGAAAAACGCAGACGCAGCTCAACTTGGACGCCTCTCTTGTCAGAGTTGGTGGGGAGTGGGAGGCTGAGGAATTTGCTGAAGGATTTTCTGCCTCTCTGTCTTTAATCACGATGCTAATTAAAGTTTACTGGCTAATTGTGGCTGAGATAGTGTTTCTGTATGCTGCCTATTTCTCTGTGCTAGTGGCTGGCTAATTACAGAGCTAATGGTCTATTGGTCTGCTCTGCTGTGGACACAACTCTAATGCATGAACAGTAAAGTGATGGATTATAGTCCATGTTCATCAGTCCTGGTCCCGCCGGAGCTTCCCAGGAGGTTCAGGCTTTTGCTCCTGCCCAGTGATGAAAGTGGAGCACTAAAATTCATCTTGTCAGTCTGCCACAGCGGTCAATAGTTGTCATTTCATACCAGCTCATGAGACTTCTTATCAACCTGTGGTCTTACACACAGTTAATCCTCAGAAACACATGTGCTTGCACGTGACAATCGACTCCTTTCATGCATGGGCACTCTTCAATCAGGTTATACCATTGACAGCTGGTACTGACAGGCTGATATCCTGAGGGTGGTGCTAGGTGTACGTAATGTTTGTGCATTCGTTAGCCATAACAATGATTAACGGGGTTAATTGGGCACTCTGAGGCTCTGATTATGCAGCAGGATGACAAGGAGCTGCTGGAAAGCTGTCAGAGTGCTGTCAGAGCGTCACGCTCTACCTAGACATCATGCCTGACTTCTGTCCTTGCGAATCCCGGCAGATCAATTCAGGGCGACACCCAGCTCTTCAAATAAAGATCGTTTCTGTGTATATTTGGTTTACCAATTGTGATAATATCACCTTGTCTGTGGAGCGTCAGATCTGAAATAATGGTCCTTTCTGTGTGTGCAGTATCTTGTTTACCTGCTAAGGACATCAGCCAGACATAGTTAAAATGCCAGTGGCCTTGCAGGCAGCTGCACCCATGACAAACAGTGTAAAAGAGAAAGACTTGCCACAGGCATAAAGTACAAATTACACACCAATGTCATTCTCAATCCCACACTCCTTAATTCCTCTACTTTGTCATACTCATGCAAGCTGGAGCTCAGCAAGGTAACAAGGTTTTCATCCGGCATTCCAGAGAAATGAAAGCCCAAAACTTCCTTTGAAATCCTTTTATTCAATACATACATTTTAAAGAACTGATCCAGCCTGTGTCTGGGAATTCATGCAAAAGTCTGAGGCCATTCAGTTTGTTCCACACAAAAGCACAGGGACAGCACTCTCAGAAGGCAAGCCTATTATAACACGCTTTCTTTGAATGCTCCTCTGTGTATATTTGTGTGTGTGTGTGTGTGTGTGTGTGTGTGTGTGTGTGTGTGCATGTGTCAGCGTGCTCGTGTCCTTTGCCTTTGTAATTGTATCTCTGTGATGTCTTGACTGTTTGTCAGACGAGCCAAAGCCCTCTGTAGGCAACAAATGATAAACACGAGGGTAAAGAGAAAGAAAGAGAGACCTATTTGAATTAGGGATTCCTCTTTCTTCACTGCATTGCTTTGAAGCTCAGGAGAAGCCTGGTGATCGGATCAAGGATGCTGTAAGGAATGGGATAAAGAATGGGAGGGGAGGGGGGAGTGGTGAGATTTTCCTCTCTGGGAATATATGGATGTTCTGAGATTCCTTCACTTGTACACACTGACACTAAGCTTCTCATCATGATACTACTGCATGTGTACGGCCATGTGTGTGTGTGTGTGTGTGTGTGTGTGTGTGTGTGTGTGTGTGTGTTTCGGAGCTGATACTCGTATCACATACTGCTCTGCTGATACACACACACATTTCTAACGGCAAATCATGTTTGAGTCCTCATCCACCGTATCAGATCCTTGATTGAATTAGATCAGCATGTTTTGGCCTTAAGAGGATTTCTCCACATGCATTTTGTATGAGACTGTAATCGGCACTGTTACTATAACTGCTGCTATTCAGGGAAGAGGATTATTATTGCAGATTACAGGCAACTATTAAAAGATTCTTCAAACAAAAAAACATCATACACCACCCACAGTGTGAACATACATTGCTGCCAGAGGGAAAGAAACGATAAAACAGCAGAAGAAAAGAAGTAGAGATTCTTTGTGTTTTGGCATCTTTTCCCCTCTCTGATATACAATATCATTAATACAATGTATGAGCTTTTTCTTGCAATTTTAGCCCAGTCACCCTCTTTATGCTGACCCCAATTCTTTTCCTATGTGTCTCCACTTTTACATTCACTGTTAACTACGTGTCTGTGCCCTTACTGCAGTGCCCTGCCTCGCCCCGCTGTCTGACGTATTGATCAGGACAGCCTCAAGCTCTCTGCATTGTAGTTCCCTGGAGCTCAGGCGCTCTATACAGCGCTGCGCACGGGCTAGAAGTGTGCACTGATCTAAATAATTTGTTACGGCCTCGAGTGTTAACCAAGAAGTTGTATACACACACTTATACTTACCTGTGTAAATAAATGTGCACAGATCATCTCTCATTTAAACTTTAGTTTCGTGTTTTTTCTTTTTTATTCCTTTTGGCTTGACTTTTATCTTTTATCCAAGTGTCTGTCTTTAATTCTCTGGTTAGACTACAAGAGCAGAAGCGAGTTTATCTCCGTCTCTCTCTCACTCTGTCTGATCCCCGTGGTGAGTGTGTACCTGCCTCCTGTCTCTCTGTGTGCCTTGAATTGTGCTTTGGAGTAATTACCTGGAGAGGCAGAGAAATGAGAGGGAACACCTGACCTTTAAGTCTTTATCAGCCCGCAGGCCTGGAGGGGATGACACAAGCACACACACACACACACAAATACACAAACACGTCCTCACCTCATGCACAAAAAATTCAATTCAGATCTGACTGGCAGTGTAGTTGAGATAAACACACACTCACACAAATGGCGCCAAGAAACAATAATGAGACACACACACAATTATTTTCTCTTGGAAACAAATGGCGGTGTGTACAGTGGTGACAGGCCATCTCTGTGAGGGATTTGGTCACATCAGGCAGGCGCATATGGCAGGCCTTAATTACACTAGCCCACAGACGCACATAATTGATCATGTAATCAATTAATTAATGTGCCCCCACCCCTCCTCCCACACCCTCGCTCCCTCTTGTTAGTGGCCCATGAAGACCATTTGCTTTTACAGGTCATTAAAATGATGAAGGGCTAGAAGCAAGGTTACAAAAGAATGTACTCACAGATAAGTAATAGCAAAAATAAGGCAGAGGAACAAGGAAGGTGGGAGGAGGGTGTGTGTACAGTATATGTGTGTGTTTGAAAAAGCCTGGAGATGATTATCTATTCCTTCCAGAATAGAAAGCGCACACATGCACAAAAAAAAAATGCAGATACACACAAATACCACACACACACACACACACACACACACACAAGGACAATCGTGTCTTCTCCCTCTGCACAGCTGTCTACAACTTAAAGGAGTAATTGTCTGCATCTACTGCACATGGCCTATTTCTCCCTTCATCCCACTTGTGTCTCCTCCTCCCTCCCTCCCTCTCTCAGCCTTTTGTCTTACTCGCAATAACTAGCTCTACTCTATTTGTCAGTTTGCCACCAATTCTCATTCATACGACACCCATGTGTGTACACAGGCACGTGCGCGCACGCACGTCCACACACACACACACACACACACACACACAACAGTCAGAGGGAGTCAGGTGTGTGAATGTGTTGACAAATGGAAATTAATGAGGAAGAAAGTTCTCTGCTTTTTGCATTGAGAAAAAAAAAAATCTGATTATTCAAATCAGACTTGGCTTTGTAGTGGTGAAATGAGCTTGGCAGTCATTCAGGAGGATGAAGCCGTGGAGAAGCTGAGATAGATGTAAGAAACTCACTTTTTTTTCTTTTTACAAGGATTTCACCAAACCATCCCATGTGTCAGATAGTTTCCCTGAGGGGGATAAAGGAGAGGGGGAGGGAGAGGGCGAGGAGGGGGGGGTTCCTTTTAGCTGAAGAGAAGAAGGGAATTGTCTGCCCATACCTGTCTATCTTGTTTTCTGGTTACTCAACACTGGCTGCAGAGAGCAGAGGAGACTGAAGCAGTGATTTAACACATGACTGCTGTCTCACTTCATCAGTGTCATCTCCCACCACACAGCCCACCCCATATACCCACAATCCCATCTCCTATTGCTTCATCATCCACTCAAGAACCCTGACTTGTAGAGGTTGTTATACGGTATGTTTCGGTCCAGCTCCCCAACCCTGAAAGGCTAAAACCTGAAAACACAAAAATGATTTTCAACAGTAAAGTTAGTTAACAAAAAACACTTTAAAAAAACTCTTGACAATTAAAATCAATATTTAATTTGATTACATCATTGAGTGTTAGTTCTGAGGTTGGTCCATTTATTTTAAAAGCTTCTTAGCATTAAATCATATGACATGATTTTCCTCGGTGGCAGATGGAGTTTGTCCAGTTCTCATTGTTTTTGATGCCTTAAAATGAGTCCTGTACAGATGCTGCGTGTCCTCTTTCACAGAATCAGCCCGAATGGACAAACTAAATACTGACTTTAGATAGGGCCATTTTGGTGTTTTCCAGCCACTGTAGTTTCTCCTACATGCCAGCGTGCGTCAATTTAGGGGGTTGCAAACAGTTACTGCACCGCTAGATGCCACCATATGCTACACACTGCTCGTTTAAGGATTTAAAAAGTGAGACTTAAAGTTCATTCTTAACCTTGAAAACAAAATCTCCTGAGGAAGATTGCACCAACAGTCAAAATCAACCAAAGTGGGCTGATGGGTATCAGAGTTCATGATGCGCTACAACCCCAATTAGCTTGGTGACACTATGGAGAGTGACACAGATGGTCGAACCCACCTCTCCGAAAACTTTTTTTAATCTCCTAAATCAGACTATTTTAAAATCTTAGGAATGTTTTTGAGTTTTTAAGTGAGCCACCCAGTTCATTATTTAATTAATATGGATTTAAATGTGTCTATTTGTGTATTTACATACATTGAAATTAGCTAAATGTTCTGTAAATGTGT
This sequence comes from Argyrosomus regius, assembly GCA_946959425.1. Lineage (NCBI taxonomy): Eukaryota > Metazoa > Chordata > Actinopteri > Sciaenidae > Argyrosomus > Argyrosomus regius. The sequence goes on from OX336889.1 coordinate 11,356,980, forward strand.
AGAATTGTAAGTATTAACTATAGCTATACACGAATTAGTTGAAGCATTGCATTTATATGACAAAGACACTGTACCATTATTCAATTTGTTCTATTGTCCAGAATCTTATACGTCTTTGCTGCTGCAATGACCCAGTTTCTCCAGAGGGATCATTAAACTTTCATCTTATCTTAACTTCTATTGGAGCAAAAACCTCAAGGCTCTCCTGAGTTCACTCCAAAGCGCACTGCAGCCGCATTCAGCCACCATGGCAGAAAAGCACTTTCCATAGTGTGCTACATTAACATTAACCCTGTCAGTGGAGACAGATGACAGCCAAGACTGGGAAAGAAAAGGGAAAGAGTGCAAAAGAAAGGGGAGTCATTATAACAAGCAATGGTGCCGAATGACTAATGACCTATCAGCTCACCGCGATTAAGTCAAACACGGAGGAAGTTCGGGTTAACGGGTGCGTGGAGGGTTATTTGCACATCTGAGTGTATTGGGCCAATAATAAACACACAGGCAAAGATATCCACGGAGTACTTCACCTGCCTTCTGCAGAGATGTTGTCATATTGATTCATGGCAGTCTGTCGTGCTTACATACAGTCGATTTGTAATAACATTATCTGCGGGCTAAAGAAATATGTCATCCACCTTTGGTATGAGGGTATAGACTAGTTAAATGTGGGTGCGTGTTTGTTTCGCACACCTGAAAGACAAAGTTAATTGCCGCACAGAGACCTCCGGGCTTTTGAGAAAGCTGGAATATGTAAGAGATATTGAGCAGAAGAATGAGAGAGGAAGAATCACAAGAGGTACAAGAGGTGTATCCTGGCAGGTGTGTGTAATGAACGAGAGAGCATGTGCCAACTGAAGCTCACGTGACCTTAATTATGGAGAGGAGAGGAGAAAAATAAAAACCCAGAATCTTTGCCACAACATGAGAGGTTGTCTTGCATATTAAGATAAACTGCCTGAAGAGAAAAGAAAAGAGAAAAGAGAGGCAATAAGAGGCTGACTTTGAAAAGGTAAGAGCGGTGAGCTGGAACAAGAGAGGCAGTGGATATGAAACAAACAAACAAAAAAAACAATAAAGAACAAACCAAATATTACCCAATAAGATCAATGATGGCCAGCACTGCAGATGACAAGTATTCACCAGCCATAGCTCCAACTTACCATGTTGGACATTACGTAAAGCACAAAATGATTATAACATATAGTGCTTTTATGATTAAAGGCCTACATATCACACGCACATACACGAGTAAATGAGGTGAGAGATTATGCAGTCAGTCAGCTTGCCTTGCCTCTTCATGAGCATGTATGTGTGAGACGGCGTGTACTGTGATGACAGAGGTGTTGCTGCTGCCCTCTGACATTTGGACTCCGATGGATAGTAAACTCTGAGATAATTTCCTCCTGCAGTGCTAATTACACTGTGAAACTAATAAAGTAGTTGCTATATGAACAAGTGGAGGTGTCTGTGTGTGTGTGTGTGTGTGTGTGTGCCTTAGTCCTCACAGGGCGAGAATTTCATGCCCCAGAGTTCATGATAGGAGCGAGAAGGCAGTGGTCTGTGTTAGAACGGAGGGGTGAAGGAAATGAATTAGGAAGACGGGAGAAAGGGCTGATGGGATTCATGCTGTAATTTATGCAAACACTTGTCACCTCTCCACACCTGATCCTCCCTGCTTCCTTTACAGTGTTTTCTCATTTCAGAGCCCAGTGGACACAGTGTTTGGCTCAGTGCACAAAAGAGACAGTTGTTGCTCATTTAAACAGTTAACAATAATACTTGCCTGGGAGCAGTCATTTTAGTTTTTAATTTTATGATGAGAGTTACTCCACACATGTATTTGCACCTTTTGGGATTTTTGTCTCTGCTGTTAAACTGGCATTGACTGCTTTTATACTTACATATGATTAGTTTAGCCATTATTTATGTGTTTCTTTGCACCTGCAGTGACTTCATTATGTGATTGAATATACTATTTAATATGCCAGACTCATAAAGATTTACCATGCAGTACCTTTTCTTTTTAATCCACCCAAGAATGACTTTTCAGTGAGCCGCATTTTCATCTTCAAGAGCACCTAAAGGTTCCCTGAATTTACTGCACGTTAAACTGATTGAGCACTTAGCCTCTGCATTTCTTTAAGTGTTTGCTCTTGTGATTTTGCTAAAGTGGGTCCTTTAGTAGGGTGACATTGTGTGTGCCATGTGCACTGGAACAATTTTACAATTGAGAATAGTGTTATTGTAATCCTCATAAAATCAAGGTACCTTGAATATTTCCACCTGGAGAAAAGAAACGCTCGCATCGCGGAGGGCTTACGTGCAGCAAATAAGAGGACATTTTCTTCCTTTCAATTAAAAACTAATTAACAACTAATTATAACGACAATGATTCAGGGACCAAGTGTTGATTATTTGTTTTTGTTAAACCTCAAGATGATATTTAGAGGGGTTAACAATGTAACAACTTTACACTTGCATCAATTGTTATTAGAAAATGTGTTTACTGCGTGCAGATATGATAAATAAATACACACACTGTCATTTTAGCCCCTTTTATTTACACACAGCTATACTGTGCCACTAACACTTTTCTTTTTCACACACTAGTAAGTCTGCTTGCTAACACTTCAAATCCAGCCTCCCATCTACACACACACACACACACACACACACACACACATGCAGTAAGGTTGTACAGAAAGACAGACAGACTCCTCTCTGTCCACGCTTGACCAAATGACAGTGGCAGAGCTATCATCCGTGAAAAGGGTGTCTCTCTTTCAGGGTTTGGTCCTATAAATCACTCAGCAGCGGGACGCCTCCAAGTCTCCGTGACACAAACACATCTGACAATCAATTCATCATGATGGAGTCTGGTGGGGGGGCATCTCCAAACTTGTGTTTGTTGACAGTTTGCAGAGTGACTTTTGACATTCTTATAATCCCACCTTCAGTGTCAGACAGTGTAATTCACACTTGTATATTGCAAATCTGCTGTCTGACTGTCAGTCATTACTGTGCGTGACCTATAAACATGTATGTAAAACCATCTCCTTACAAAGAAAGGATGTTCAGACGGGAATGTAAAGAGGCTGAGAAACACAGGGAGAAAGTGTCTCATTATCACTTGTCCTCCATTACTTCTCTGAGGGTCAGAGTTCATGAGAACATGCTGAGGCAGCGCTGAGATCCATGAGATCAATGTTGAATTGGCAACATATAAGCATGCTGGTGTCTACATAGGCGTTTAGTTGTTTAACACACAATCCAATATAACACTCCTCACCTAATAGCCAGATCTGCTGAAGGCCTTGAGTGGCCTTCGGAGTCTAGTTAGAGGCTGCAGGGGAAAGGTTTGTATGTAAATGGGGCTATTTGCAGCAAGGGCAGGGTCAGAGGGGCCACGTGCTGTTTAACATTTCCAGCAGCACCCACCATGAGTCAAGATGTCAGTCCTCCACCATCCTAATCACCTGTAGGGAGACTATTAAAAGTCTGGCACATGTGTACGTATGTGTGGTGGAAGAGAGTTTTTCTGCCTAATTTGTCCCTTTTCCTCAGTGTATACTGTATGTATTGCATTGATGTAGCTATATATCTAAATATTTGGTCATTTTTGCTTGATTGTTTGTTTGTTTTCTGTCCATTCTCCATCTATTTTCATCTATATGAGTGTGAGTGTGTAAGTTTATGCGCACACATGTATGTCAGTGTGTCCGTGTGTTGGTTTTCATCAACAGAGCGCAGCATTTAATGAGGGAGATGGGAGGAAAATAAATATAGTGCCTTTGAAAACGATTTCATCTCATCCTTTTATTGCCTCTCATTTCCATCCATTTATTGTGTGGGAGAGAGTGTATGGAAGCCCAGAGAGAGAGAGCAAATTTGAATCATTACACCCCAGTGTCAACATTAGTTTGTCTTCCTTTATGCCTCTGTTCGGCTTTATTCATTCCTCGCGCCACAGCTGTGCACTGTGAGCTCTGTTTTTAACATTTGGACAACTGCAGTGAAACGATAATGCAGTTCATGGGAAATATGAGAAATATGTGTACATATTCCAGCTGAAGATGTGATGTTTGCAGCACATCTCCTTCCTCTACATTCTCTAAAGCGGCGACCTCCCTTTCCTTCTGTCGTCTTGTTAATTGGTTTGACATTTCCTGCCTCTGACCTAAAGAGAAACTGTCATTAGATGAGCTGACCAATCAGAGTGGTGAAATGTGGTGCGTCTGATAGCCAGTCTGAGAGGTCAAGCTTTCCACACGTCCGATTGTTCTAATTTCCTCTCCCTTTTCTCACCTCCAGCAGATAGCATTTTGAGGCTGCATGCACTTCCTGTGGTCGGACCTTGCAATGCTATACTGCTGCTTCTTTGATAATAATGTGGTGTTGGCTGCAGTTGGCAGGGTCAGAGGTTAGCTGGAGTGAGAGACTGTGGGATTCCATCAATTTACAAGTAAAGCACCGTTCTGAAAAATGAGCTAGTCTTCTGCTTTTACAAAGTAAAATTGACAACGTGATCCAAGTTATTTATGTAACGTAACATGCGTCTGATTGGTTGGAGGTTGCAGAGTGAATTAACTTTTAACCAGATAGTAACAAGACTTATGATGAAGGTGTTTGTTCTAAATTAATGCACCAGTATTAATTAAATTCAGCTTGTTGTTTGAGCTTTGAGCTGGAGTTATTAGTATGACCGATAAAATAAAGAGATCAATTGCTCTTCAGTGACAACCACCAACTTTAATTTCATGTTTGGTATTGGCGTAAATCTGGATGTCCAAAACAGCTAACAGTAACAGCCCCAGGCCTTAGGGATAGCTGCAGGGAAAAGAAGAGCAGACGTGATCAAAACTGCACAGAAAATAAAATATGAAGAAGTCATAAGTAGAACTGCGAGAGAAAGATCACAATAGAGAGTGTCTGCAGAGAAATTTAGCCTCTATGTTATCCTTTTCAATCATAGAACGTACAACTCATAGACCGCCTCAGAAGATTTTCTCCAAGTTCATCAACATTTTGACAGCACAGGTTACCTTGATTCAGCTATGAACAGTATACACAGAAGGCAGGTTTATTTCTAATGAGAAGATTATTTATTGTTCACTGCTTATTGTTGATTCCTGAACAGAAATGGTTCAATAACCAGAGCTAATTTAGTGGAACAGGGAGTCCACACTACTCTTCCTAATAGTTCCCATTTGGAGCTACCACATGTGTTTAAAATATTACAGGAAATGCAACATTATTTCCTTTTGAAACGTTCAGAAATTCCTATGTGTACCACTAAAGGGAGGTCACGTACCACTAGTGGTACACGTACCATACTTTGGGAACCAGTTCCTCATATAATTATTTAATTCTCAGACTCAGATCTAATTCAGTGTAAGAAAACAAATCTCAACATCTTTGCATGTTAAGCCATAGTTAAACGTCGTGCATTTCATTCCAGTGTATAAATAGATGATTCCTTTCATATAGCGCTATATAAGGTGGCTGGTTCGCTGCAGGAGTCTTTCTCTTAATTAAAGCTGGTCTGTGTGTGAAGTCAGAGCCTACAACATTAGGACCATTACCCCAAGGAGCTGAGAATCAATGCACAGGGAGAGGAGCATTCTTCTTTTTTCTTTAACTCTATTGATTCTCATTTACCTCCAACCATCCACCCACCATCCACTGCCACTGTCCAGCATGATGAGGACAAGCATGCACAAAGCGACTGGCAGTGATTTCATGGACTTTGCAAGCACATATGTCTGTCTGTGTGTGGGTGGATGGGTGTTCATAACTAAAACTCTATGTGTTATTTATTTTGATAATCCCTAGATTTGTGTTTCTTCTTCAGTTTTCCTGAGACACATCACCTGCTCTCCTGTTCACTGCCTGTTCCCTCACATTGAACCCTCTCTCTGGCTGCCGCACAGCTGGGGGTGAGGAAACACTATGTGAAAGTATGTACCGTGTTTCGCCTCAAGCCCTTCTCTTGATCTATCCTGCACTCCATGTTCACTCTTCCCTCAACGCCTCTACCAAGCTGTATTGTATGTCTACATTATTTCTGCATTCCTCTATGCAATAAAAAACGGGAATTAAAAGACACTTTTCTACCTTTTTTCCCCCCTTTTGTCATTTATCAAACACATATCACGCAATGTCTCAGAAGTGACACATTTTTCATTACCTCCATCCCCCTCTCGCTTACTCTCTCTGGTCATTTTGGAGGTGTTGGGATAATATACTGTGAGGTGCAACGATTAAGAGAGTGGGCAGGAGCCTGGGCCTTTAACTTGTCTCTTGGTATATTATATGTGACATGTTTTACAGCCGTCTGCTTTGTTCAAGAACACCTCAATCTTTCTGGGAACAAAGACATTGTTAAACCTCTGAACCCAGACAGTCTGTGTGAAGGTTAACAAATACAGTTTTAAGTATATATGTTTCATTTTACTGTGCCTGAATGTAGCAGCAGCAGTATCATTGCAAATACAAACAGGTGTCATTTCTCAACCTTCCAACAAATAATACAACAATTACAGCACAGTTGTCCATAAATCGTGGCACAAATGTTCAAATAAAAGGCTGATAAACTAAAACACCTACCACAAAGTCTGTTTATAGAGAGGGAGGAGTAAGGTTGATGATTCACATCATGCAATTTTGTTTGTATATTTTTCCCTCTTGATCTTATGATTGATGGCCACACAACATCAGTATGATATTATGAGTATCATCACTCATGCAGGCAAACTGACAGTAAAAAGGGGGCTGCTGGGGCTTGTATCTACCCAGAATAATGTAGCAATATTCTTCACACACACACACACACACACACACACACACACTAAACTGTGTATGCACTGTTTGTGTTTGTGCACATGTATGTGCTTGCACCTACAAGGTTATATGGGAGAGTCGTGCATACATACCAGCCCTGAATCTGATCATGTATTCTACAACACCGCCGCAACCCTGAGTCCTGGGACTTTTTACAGCACATTTTTCTTTGAGTTGGGAAATAATGGGTATTATTCAGGGCCCAGTTATCAAATCTGACTTTTAAATAGTATACAAACACACATCATACATTCAGTGACATCTCCTTTCCTTTTCATGCTCGCCCGTTCTCATTTCTCCATTCTCTGTCTCTCCAGGGAGGACTCATATGAAAGGTCCACAGCCCAGAGACATGCTCTCTTAATAGCCCCCCTAAATGAAGTCATCCATAATGTTACAAGACTTCCACACACGCACACACACACACACACACACACTCACACATGCACACACATTCTCCTCTGTTTGCCCCAGGACATATTGGAAGCAGATTCCATTGGGATGGGGGTGCAAAAAAGTAAATTTGAATGGATAAGAGAGGAAATGATTGAATGAGTGACCTTGGAATGGTAACGGAGACGTGAGACAGGCAGGTTGAGTTTGATTAAAGGTTGTAGGGGGTGAGAGACAAGCTGGGGTTTAGCGGGGGTAGAAGAGTGGCAGGGGATGGACAGGAGTAATGGTAAAAGTCCTTCAAGAGGAGGAAGAGATTGAGGGAGAGATGTTGTGAAGGAAGGGGGATAAGATCTGATCATAGAATATTAGAGGTACTTTTCTACTTCTGCAGGAACAAACCTATTTGAAATGTCCGCATGCATATTCAGTCATTAAATCAAAGATGCAAAATTTGCATCACAAATGCGTCAAATAATCTAATGAGATGAAGCAAATAAGATATTTTTGGAATGAGTTTCTCAGGAAACTTGCTCTTCAAGTCTAAATTTATCTCATTGTTTCATAACTTTGGAAATGAATATCAAAGCCGGTCACACAAACAAGGTTTTTAAGCGGCGCAGACTTCTGTGGGCGTTGTTCCAGCACTGCAGCTGCGTTACGTCATCGAGAGCCGCCGTTTCCTGGTCCTTCTCTGAATATTTCACACTCGTTGTTCGCTCCTGGGCTCTCTCCGAGAGAAAGGGAAGCATAATAAATTGTGCTCTGCCACATCGCCCTACTTCCTCTACCCTCTCTCTCTCTCTCTCTCTCTCTCTCTCTCTCTTCCTCCCTTTTTTCTACCTATATCTCTCTCTAGTCCTGCCTCTCTATTCTCACCCACACAGTTTCATTTTTTTTTCTCTCTCTCTCCAACCTCTGGGCTCTCTTAGTGTCCCTCCCTTGATTCCCTATCTCTGCTACCACCTTCTGCCTCCTTCTCAGTCAGAGTGGTAATGGGTCTGAAAGATGTATGTGATGTAATCCAAACAGACTGCAGTTCTGTGTCAGGGATGCCGCTCCCTTCGCTCCTGCCTGCTGCCCCCCATCCACCTCCACCCACCTCCATCCTGCAGTCTGTGTTCAGACACAAGGAGGCATCTCCTCTGTGCCACCATATCTCTCTGGCTTTAATTGAAGACGTCTGGTGTGTGTGCCAGTCTCTTCCAGGCCGGAACCCTTTGATACCCATCTTGCATTCATCGTGAATTAGGTCAAATATACATATACAAACTGTATGTACATATCCATATATATCTTCTTGTGGGGCATGGGGTCATCTACCAGAAAATGTAGATATAAAGTCATTAAAAAAGATCAAATTGTCCCTGTTTTGAAACAACATTTTGTCAAAGGGTGAATCTCTACATTTAGGATGAAAGTGTTAGTGTTAGTTCATAGTGGCAGTCCCTCTGTTGCAAAAGGCCTCGCTCTAATATTTCAAAAGCAGTAGAAATGAGTGGCAGATCACCGCCTGGCTGACCTTGTGAACTGTGGTGCCCCTCGGGGCTGCAGACAGGTGCTCACCTGATCAAAGACAGCATAAATGCAGTGAACTTTTGTACCTGTACATATCATCCTTCCTCTTTCTGTCACTCACTTACTATTTTTCTCATCCCTCCCTCTCAGAGGAGGTAGGAACCCAGTGTGTCTTGTCAAAGAGCGACAGCACTTTTATCTGTTCAAATAAAGACACGCAAAAAAGAGTGTGTATGTGTGTGTGTAGGGGGAAGCGGGAGGGGAGGATGTGGAAACAAAAATGTGTTTATGCAAGAACCAGAAGGATAACTAAAGAGAAGGAGAAACCAAAGGAGAGAGACCAGCAGAGAGAAGTAGAAGTAGATATGTGAGTAAAATATGCAGTTAAACATTGACAGCAACGAATGTTAGGTTGCATCTCTCTCTGTTTTAATGGTGTTAAAGGACTTAACCTATAAAGGCATCCTCTGTAAAATCTTTGCATCTCAGATGAGGTTTGACATCCATCTAGACAGTGTTTCCTTCCTTTTCTAATCATAGTCCCATCTCTATTTCTTGTATCTTTCTTTCTCAGTATCAGTGAGTTTCCCTCCCTCCCTCCCTCCTAAAATGTGACTTTTTCTAAGAAAAACGAGATGTGCTGAATTGAATTGTAATTTCTGAAAGGTTTAGTTTCCATTCTCTTTTTTTTTTGTTCTTCTGTCTCACTGTCCACCCAAACTCTCACTGTGTGCTTTTTCTACATTTGTTCTACGAAGCAGAGCCATAATGAACCCACTGAGGCATATTTATGTATATCATACTTCTATTTTTTTCATTTAGCATGAACTCCTCATTTCAGTATCTTACAGGTGTAAGCTAATCTGCTCTTAGCCATATGACATGATATGTATATGATCGTATCTTTACAGTAAAGTAAAATAAACCCTTTGTTTTTATACATACATCATTTCCTTGACACGCTTGACAAAGAGACACATTTGTTCCACAATACAAAAGCCTCCACGAGCACTGTGTGGCAGGACGACTGCAGTGCCGCACAGATTTGGGTCAAGTGCTGGATGGTGGCCGTATGGCTCTGGAGCTGAGTTGTGGCTTTTTAACAGATTGGATTTACCCTCTCATCTGCTCATGGACCAGCACTCACTGTAGTTCACATAATGCTTCAAGCGAATGGATTGAGCAGAGTAAAGCATGAGTGGAACAGGAAGAGAGCTGGACTATACCTTTCAGGGAAGATGAATGAATAGTTGCCAAGCAAGCTAGCTGGCATAAGCTTTTGGCTGGCAAAAAAATGACATGGTGTTTTGTTATATTTCCTTTTTTTCTGTACTTGAAATACCAATAGTCTTGTGCATTGGTATACCATCATATTTTAATTTAAATCAAGAATGATCCACCATTTTTTGATCTGGAGATGCAGCTGTTTGTTGCATTCATATTCTCAAGTGCCAACTGAGCCCCTATATTTAGCAGACATTTTGTCGCTGTCCTCACCTGTTTAGGTTTATTTTTACTTCCAACACGTGAAGTGTTTGCCTCTAATTTGTCCAGGTTTGGCTGTATCTGTACTGGTATTGTCTTGTGGCTTACGCTATGAAGCTGGCAGGTAAACAGTTTCACTTGTTTCATGTCATAAAGGGAGAATCAATGTGACAGCAGCTCTCTGATTCACCCTGGCAGAAGACTCCATGACAAGGGCAAGTGATACAGCCTTTTTTTTAAACATAGGACAAGTGGCTGTCGACAGGGGCACATGAAAACAGTTTCCCGGTGACCGTTACTAAAGCTGTGCCTTTTCTTGTTTTTGGTACCTTTTGTCCTTTCTCTTTATTTTTCTATCAGAAGTAGACTAACACACACATGCACACACGCACAGGGCATAACAATGATGTGATGTATTTTCAGATTGAGCAAAGTTTTTATCACGCTGTTCATATTGTATGCACATAAAAACTCTGCAATTTTCCCTTCAAATGTATTTTCTTCTGTTGACACCTGCTACAAATACTTTTTTTTGCCTCTCTTTACAGCTACATTAACATTCTTGTGGGTTAACGGATCAAGACAAATTTAAAAATGCAGATCATAAATGTAAGATTTAGTTGGTTTCCTTTGTTTCCTGTTGTTAGAGAATAAATATTTCCAGATTTAAGGGCTGATAGACTCCTAATTTAATTCTGACATATGTCGAAGCAGTCTCATCAGCACAGGAACACCATTACGCATTCATTTTTGTCTGACCTTTAAACTTGCCACAGGCAGGAAATCCCATTTAACCTGTCCGATGTCTTTTAATTAAAAGAAATGTTCATCTCCAGAATGCAGCCACACACACATTCACACCTAGAGCTTAATGAAATACAGGCCGACCCCCAAAACTCATACACGCACACACACACACACACACACCTACTATACACACTCTCACAGCCACACCAATCGTCTCCCTAACTTCTTCCTGGCAGGACATCAAGTCTGTGATAAACACTAATGCTATCTCCTCTCACTAATAGATAAATCAATGTCGCACACTGCCAATCAGAATGCTGCTTCAGCCCAAACTGATACAGCAAGCCCTCATCTCTGCAGTAACGATTGGCCCGCCTTTGGACCGACAGAATTGATATAATGTTGTTATAATGTTGACGCAGGGTTTATTGATTTCCTGTATATCGCAGACAAGAGTAAAGTAGAGGGAGAGAGGCAAAGAAATGAGAAAGAAGGAAGGAGTGAGGAGGAAACCAGAAGGAGGGAGGAGGTAAGTGTCTGTCCTCCATGTCAGTTAGCACTTGGTAATCAATCTCGCCCTGCTAAATCTTTCACTACACGCGATTAAGCGAGACAGCGAAAGTGAGAAAATAAAAGAATATGGAAGGTGTCATTTTAATTCACTGACTAACACCATCAGCCGCTACATTTCACCTCAAGGTTACTTTATGTAAATTTAATTTTGGATCATCTGATTCTGTCCCCATCTCTGTGCCACTGTAATAATGAGCTGCACTCGTGCCAGAGTTCAAATCAAGTCTTCAGGCTGTTTGGTGGGTGGTGGAACATGCAGAGTGAGAGGAGAGGAGCTCAGTCAAAATGCCGTGGCAGCATCTCGAAAACCAAGTAAAGCGATTCAGTTCTTTGGCAGAACGTAAGCTGCTTGACTTCACACATAAAGATACAACAGGAGGATACTTATTAAAAAGAAAAAAAAAAACATTATTGAACATGAAAGAGATGTTTATTTTGCCCAAGAACTTTCCAAGGAGCTGCAGAAAGCAGAATCTTTTGAACTCATATAGATAGTCAGTGTTTCAACCTGGTCGACTTTTGTTTTGTTTCTTTTCTCAGGAGACTGAATCCAAGTCCTTCTAAACTCTTTAATCACTGCTCCACACTACAGCACTTTAAAAGGACAATATGAATATTATGTGTCAGTGCCATATTGCGTGATTGTGTGGTAATGTGTTAGCACCAGTTAAGCAGGTCTGTCTATACCCGGTGTGCGTGGTGAATTACTAGAAAAGTGTGATGAGCACGAATACAGTTTCCTGGGAAACTACACCTCATCTACTATATGATACTGTAAGCTTACATCTCTGTCTTTTATTAGCCCCTGCACCCTAACTGTGCTCTGTGAAAACCAAACCAGAGACTCACAAATTCAGTCTAATAAGAAACTTTTCATGCACCGTCACTCATGATTTGCTCCCATGAATAAATTAATCGTATGGGACTTTATTTTTTAGGCATATGTCATTTCTGTCAATTCACAAAGACAATGTATGGATTGTTTGTACTTAGTCTGCAGTCTGAATACATTTATTGTGGCAGCATGTTCTCAAAATCTGTTTTTCTGATTGCTTTAGCTCTTTCACAGTTTAGCATAGTTAAATATAACTTGCCCACCTCTCGTATGAATGGCAGCTGGTTACCCTGCTTAATTCTGAGCCAAAGCCCACATGGCTTGCCAAAACAAATCAGCAACAAGTACACAGACGTACCCAGTAACCCTTTGCATACTCCCAGGATGCTGGCACATGTGATTGCCTGCGAGAAAATATTTTTAATTTGAGCAGGGTGACCTACTTTTTATTTCTCTATTTCATGGGGAGTTTACAGTTAGTGGCACAAACTGTCATCTTGCATTCCTGTTACAAATATAGAGTAACAGCTTAAGATGTGCACCTACAGTAGAAGGATTTCTTGTTTCTCATTCAGATTCTGTACATTTCAAAGATGTTACAACACATGTTTGATCCATGTAGTTACCACGGTGACAAGGGTTATAACTGTAATGATTCATCTCAGCATTATCATCATATATCTGTATGTGTGTGTTGTTTAAATACGTTTGGATTAAAGAGTCAGTTTCTTTTATGTTTTTTTTAGCATCATTCTGCACAGGAGCTACGAATAGTAGCATGTTTTCACGCTGCCTGTTCCTCTTGTATTCCAAACCGAACTCTGCATTGACAGAGACAAACTTCGCTATTGATCTGCTGAACGCCGCCCCTCCCCTCATATCCCACAGGAAAATTAAAGCAGGATAGAAAAACTTATTTTTCTCTTCCTCCCTGTTTCTCTGCTTTGTCCTCTCTGCACTGCTGCCCCAGACAGCCCTGCAGTAATTCAGAACTTTTGACACATGCACCGTCTTTATGCCATTGCCTTCCTCTCTGTGCATCTTTGTGTGTTAGCAGCTCTAATGTGTGGGGCGTGAGTCTTTTACAACATGTTCAATATCACACCACAGGGCCTCACAACCCAGACAACAACTCTAACGATGCAAGGAGAGAGAGAGAGAGAGAGAGATGGAGGGATGCGAGGAGAGATGACACTGAACTATCAGTGCAGAGTAAACCCATTTGTCTTCTTCTTCCCATATTCGCAATACCCCCGACAGCCTCTAAAACATACCACACACAAACATACCCACGCACACTAACAAAGAAACATTATGTCTTCCAAATTCTACATTATACATCCCACAGAAGCTGAATCGTTTAGATTTCTAGACACATACACCATTCTCCCCAAGCCATGCTTCAATTACCAAACCAACGGGCCTGAAAGTGGAGACAGATATATGATATTTGGACCATCTGTGTTACCATACATATTTGTAATCTTGTAAGATCTGTGAGCGCAATGTGATAACTCCTTCGCATGAATCATGACACCAATAAAACCATGTAATGTTACTTTCATATAGGCCCGAGCGATAGGGTGGAAATCAATATCATGATATTAGTATAAGTACTTTTCCAATACTGATATACAGTACATGACAAAGTAGGAATGTATCTGTATACTGGAGTCAGAGCTCAGTTAAAACTTTAATTTTCAGCTCACACAAGCAGGAAAAAAGTTTAAATATCACTAATAACATCCTTCAAGGAATAGTTTGTTTAAAGCTCACTAATTAACACTTACTGTTTCTTGGCAACTTCCTGAAATCTCAGCCACAAATTGTGGTTTTGTTTTTGTACAGCTTAAACAAACAATATAATACAACGTGTTAATTGCTGATCTTTAGAAGTGCTGATAGTCGAATATAATGATTTTTTTGTTATCTTCAGATAGAGCCGAGCTAGTTCTTTGTCTCAGTCTTTATGGTGACTTAGGTTCACTGACTGCTTGTTGTATCCTCATATTTATAGTAACTATCTAACTCAGCAGTCAATAAGCATATTTCTACAAATTTACGAATTTTGAAAGCTTTTATTTCCACATGCACACTGCTACTTCTCTATTGTATTCCCAGTGATTTTATTTGGCACACAACACCAATCTCACCCTCTCAAGCTGTGTGAATGTGGACATGACTGCTGTATTCTAGGCCAGAGGTTTTCAAAGTAGGAGGCAGGCCTCCCCAGGGGGTCTCCAAACAATTTCAGGGAAGGCTCATGAATGGAAGTGAAAAAATATTGCATTAGTTATCATTATTAAAAAAGATAGTTGAGAGATGCAGTAGTTTTAAGGATTTATCCAACTTTTCCAGATGCAGAAACCTCTTTATGTATTTGGTCTGGTCTGAAGTTGTGTCAAGGAGCAATATTAGGCCATATTGGCTCAACTGTTGAGTGTCTATAGGATTAAATGATCATGATCCAAAAGGCAAGTAATCTAAGAAGGGGGGTGATGTATGAAAAATCACATGTAATTTCATCAAATTGATTCTTATTGCACTGAACTACTTTGCTTCAGGTACATTTCTTTAAAGGTTTAAAAAATAATAATAATACAACCTTCAAATAACTTTTAGCTTTAAATTTAATTCTGTTGTGAGACAATAGCACAACACATGCACATCACCATATGATTTCACTGACTGAGTAACTAATCGGTCCATCAATAGAAAGTGATAATAAATTTAAACCGAGATAATATTCAATCACAGTTATTGTTCTTGTGAAATATTTACGGCTCTTGTAGAATTTCAGTTTTAAGAGGCTGTCAGGGTTAACTGGCATGACGCTCAGTGGTCACGGACATAGTTTCTGAGCAGATTAAATTTTTCAATACAGGCAGACCCAGAGATAGTTTGACAGGCGGGCAGACTGAGGGGAGATGTGTGCTAATATTTGCCCGGTTATCCATTGATCCATGCGGATGAGTGTTGAGGCTTTGTAGATTAGGTGGCTTGCCTCAGGGCTCTGCACAAATCAGCAGGATACACTCCCTTACATCAGACGGTCTTAACTGGTCTCCGCTTAAAGGGGGATTTAATCTCACTGTCACAAACCTGAGTAATAAACATTTTAAAACATCGGAAAGTTGTTAGAGTGGCGGAATGATTAACTAAGTATCTCCCAGATGGTGCCAAGTAACCAATCCACCCTAGATTCAATTAGCAGTCACTGATACATGAGTATAAGATGTTTAGCTGTGTTTTAAGGATCAGTGCTGTTGTGCAGTGATGTGATTTAGCTAACTGACTGATGTCTCCAGTGGTTTTTGTGTAAATGCTCATAAACACTGATCATTTTACAAGTCGGGCTGATTACTCTTCATTTAATAGTGTTAAAGCCGCCCATGGGGTAAATTATCATGGGAGGGGATATGATTATTGTGTTTCCCACTTAGTGATATGGCTTTCACCAAAGGGGGTTTCTAGTATTGATGCTGTGTCAACAAACACCGTCTTGTTTTTTTGTTTTTTGGTTTTTTTTTACTTGCCTCACAATAAACATGAGCACTATCACCATTTCCGTTTCAGACTCAATTAGGGACACACTGACTGGGCGATGGTCAAGTGAGCACAGGCGAACATGGCCTATAGGGAGGGACATGTGCTGATAGTGAGTAAGATGGCAGCTTGGTGTGGGAGTGTTGTGAAAATGAGAATGGACATCGCTAAGGGGCTTGGTCTCCTTTTTTTTCCCTCTGTAGTGACCGGTATTCCTTAAATAGTGAATGAGTGTGTTGTGTTTCTGTATGTGTGTGTGTGTGTGTGTGTGTGTGTGTGTGTGTGTGTGTGTGTGTGTGTGTGTGTGTGTGCAGGCTGTAAAAGCAGGACAGACGCTGAGTACCTCTCAGCTCTCCTCATTCACATGTGTTCCCCAGAGATGCATATAGGCTTGTTTTAGAGTGCAGAAAATGAAGCGAGAGCTGGTGAGGAAGCTGAAGAAAAGGAGGCATTTTTTTAACCCCTTCAGTGTAAGGTGACTTATGTAAGCAGAAAAAATAGTGCCTTGTATTTTTTCAGTCTTTTAGGTGACTAAATGAGAACAGTCCAACTGTTCCCGATTCTTCCTTTTCCTCAGTTTCTTCCCCTCTCTCTCTCTCTCTCTCTCTCTCTCTCTCTCTCTCTCTCTCTCTCTCTCTCTCCCTGCCGCCCACAATCCTGCCCTCACTTCTTCTTCTTCTGCTCTACCTGCCTGCCAAGTTTCCTCTTCTCTCGCCCACCTGAGCCCAACACCTGTGTGAGCAGTGAGTTCCAGGAAAGGGGGCCAGGATGCCGTCGCAAGCAGCCTGTCACGAGTTCTCTCCCGCTGGGTAGATGCCTCACAAAGCCTGTCTGCCTGCCTCCCCCTCTGGAGAGCCAGAGCTACCCCAGAGATACCGCTTCTGGAGGGGTCTTTTACTGCACACTCTCTGAATTTAGGAAGCTGGGGACTTTCTTATCTCTTCTCCATTGTACTTATACAGACATTCAAACACAGCTGGGTGGACACAGCTGCACACACAGACACAGAAACACATTGTTCTATGAGCAAACCTGTTCACAAGTGTGGGCTGCTTAGTGGTAGTGAGTCATGATAACCCTCTCACCGCCACCAGATGGCCTGCTCTCACTCATCAGTGTAATGATCTGGCAGCCAATCACAGGCTATGTAATATTCATGAATGAAAACGAGGCTGGATGGTTGAGTAAAGTGTTTGGTGAGGGGGAACAGACATCATGTTTGTTTCTCTCGTTTATTCAGATTCAGGGAATTGTTCCCACATTTCATGGTGTTTGGTGTGCTGCTGACACCACAGTGTCAACTCAGCCCTCGATGAAGGAGTGCTCATTGGTTTGTGAAGTGTATACAAAAGCTTAGATGTGTCCAACATTAATAAAGATACATTCGAAAATTATACTGTTTATGATAGATAAAGCCTTTTGTACAAACTGATAACAGAGCAAACAGAGCAAATAAAAGTAATACAAATAAAATTAGACAATTTCAATTTATAACTGAGCTTTGACTCTGCTGCCTGGTAATTAGTCCACCAAGTCCTCCAAGGCACTGCAGAAGCTGCAGCTGTCAATACAGTAAAATAAAACCTATACTGCTGTGTGGCTCGCCCAGATTTCCTTTTATACATTTTCAAATATAAAATACGATTTATACTCTGGCTTGGATGAATACTTCACGGTCATTATTTACTGAGAGATGTGCATATGTTCACCTAATCAACATTTTAAATTAATTTATTCAATCTATTTAACCAATACTCAATGTCAATCCATTGCTTCCCATCGAAACCAACTAAACCGTGACTAAGAGACTGATAATCATCGTCTTGTTTTAATATGATGGTTGCGATCACATATATGCGACCATATATTGTCTGGCGTGCCGTCCTCGTACATATGAACACATGTTGACGAGCGACACAATCTTTTCCAAGCTGTAGTTCTCAAACACTGTTGCCTGTTTGCATTTATCAAAAGTAATAAATAGCTGTATTTCTACTACCTAATTGCTGTTCCCGCAATTCACTATCATGTTTCTTTTATTCTCTTTTCATGACCAGATAGTTCTGCTTCATCCTCTCATCAAAGTTATAAACATTGACGCCCACTTTGACATGACGAGGTAGGTAGACTCTTAGTCTTGTTAAGTAATTGCGTAAAATGTTTGAAAATGCTGAAAAATGTCAGCAGCGATTCACGACTACAATGCCATGCCCTCTGGGTGATTCCCTCAAATTCCATGTTTGTTTCCATGTCGTCTGTCATTCAAAGATATACTGAATGTTTCAGTCACAATTAAAAACGAAATAAAAAAACAGAAAAACGAAGCAAATCCTTCCATTTCAGTAACTACAACAATCAGCTAATTCATTTTTTGTCAACTGATAAATCAATGAATCAACTAATCATTTCAGCACAATGCGTTCAACCAAATGATGTTGTATTCACAGTCAGCGTGGTAATTTATTTTCATTTGCTTAAATTTCATCTAAAACATGTTCAGAGAGCAGAGCAATGGAACGTGACACTGTTTTGTTATCTGTGGCAACCAATTAACTTCATACATTCCCCCCACACAGTCACACACATATGGATAAACACACTAACATACCCACACAAAGACACACATTAACAACATAAAGCTGTAGTGTTATCTATGATATGCAATTAGAGGAATATTTACCATTGCGCCGATGGTAGCAGTAATGACTGGAGTATTAATATATTAGTATGCGCAGGCTGTCTGTGATTTTCTCTGGAACACTACCTTGCATTGTTAAACCGAGAAGGAATAAAGTGTCTGCCGCAGTTATTTCTCTCCTTCTTTGTTTCTCTCTCTCCCTTCTCTCTCCAAATAACATATCCAGGTCCTTTCTTTCTGTTTTTTCACATTTCTTTTTTTCCTCATTTTCAATTTCTTTGCCCCATTCATCTCTGTTTCTTCTTTTCATTCCCAGATACTGTGTATATAAAAGAAATGTTCATTAATCAGTATTACCAAAAAACAGATATTTGTTTTTTACTCTCAACATCTTTTTTATAAAAAATAAAAAGCCAAGTAGATCATCAAAAACAGTCAGTCACGAGTTTTTCTTTCATGTAGGCGATCGCTCTCTGAGAGTAGCTTTTTTTTTTTTTTTTGAGTCAACCCTTTCTACCTTTCTTCTCTCTGCCCCTTTCCTCCCTTTGCTCTCTCGCTCGCCCAGGTGTAATGACTCATCTAATGTGTCCAGCTTTCAACCATGTCACTGGCCTTGCAATCGCAACACGAGGCAAGCTTGGACGTAATCTGTCCACTGTAGCCAGTCATCTCCTGCAAACCAGGAAGAAGTGGTGCCACAGAGGGTCACGGTGAGAGCAAGAGGGGAAGAAGAGGAGGTGATCAGTGACACAAAGGCAACAGCAAGAAGAAAAAACAGAAAACCATTAGCCAGGGAGAGCTTTTACATCGAAGCAGAGACAGAGAACTTTTGAGTTTAGGCTCTATAGAAGATGTACGTGCACATGTGTTATCCATTCCCAAGTCTACTTGTTATTCTCCACGGCCATCAGCTTGAACGTGCTGCTAACTTCAAACTATACCATGAAACAAAGAAGAGCTAGAGAAATCATCCCTGCTGACTCCTCTTTGAAGGACTTCGTAGGATTGCAGGGATTGCTGTGAAGACCCTCATCTCGTCACGTCTCTCTCTCACACACACACACACACACACATACACACTGACACACAAATTCGCTTTCTCTCTCCCCCTTCAGTGAGTCATCGGTGATGTGTCAGTGCCAGATCGATATTGGGTGTCTCTTCTACAGATAAAATGGCAGGCCAAGAAACCCTTTGGAAATGAGGAGAAAGTTAGGCTGTGGAAACGTGTTCTATCTTGACTGCTAATATTACTATTGACTAAATCCTCTGAGGGGGCCATCCTTAGATCACAAACAAGACTCGCAGGTGGAAATCTGGATATCCCTGTGAAAACCATGTCTTGAAAATGACAGCCTTTCAAGGAGAAGAAAAACAGTGTTGTTTTAAGCCTTTTAACACATTCTTGACATAATTCAATGGGATTTGAAAGAAGTCTATGAGATCAGGTAGGAGAAAGGTTGTCATTGACTTTCCAATTGTCTCATCAGAGCACGTTTTGGTGTCCTTGTCGAGAGGACAATATAATTTGTCAGTGACGTCCAAAATGACTCATGTAACCATTACAGAAAGAATTCAGAAGAGCATTTTCTGCTATTGCTTAAGGATTGGTTTAAGATTAGGCAACTAAAACTACTTGGTTACCATTAGGAAAGGACTGTGGTCATAGATAAAAGAAACCAGTGCTGAACATGTAGGAGACAGGATGTGGTGTCCGCCAAAACACCCACCCAGACCTCCTCCCAAAGGGATTTTGCAACATCCTAACAACATCACACTACTTCCATCTTCATTTCAGACGAAGAACAGTCATTATTCACATAACCACAAGGGGTCGCATTGTCACTTGTCACTCTCATTTGAAGTCATCAAAGCAGTATTAATAGATTCTGTGGGCAGCACAAGCTGTATAACCACAAGCTTGGCATATTATCACTGCTTAATGTTGATATCTAATTTATGGATATGGATGAGTTTCCTATTTAAACAGTATATCCAGCACACACAAAGCAGCATTAGCATTCATTTGCAGTCAAGTTTCTGGATCCCCTGCGGATGTAAGTCAAATATTTACTCTCTTATTACCTTATTAGCTGTGATTTCTGAGGGAAATTTGTGTATTCTTTAGTTGATAGACGCTTTAATAAGTTTACCAGCTCTTTGCTAACTTTGACAATACAGCGACAATACGGCAGGGTGCAGTGGGTTTATCCAAACTCTCTGTTGATGAGATCAGTGAGACTGAAGCATAACAGTACAGTTGAGGACCAGAAACCCAAAACAATGCACTTAAATATGCTAAAAAAGCTCCATAGATCTCAGGGGAAGTGCAGACACAAATGGGTTTTTTTATGATAAGGACAGTCTTCTTTCAACTCATCTCTTAGCTTTACAAAATTCATAAAATCTGGACATACGTACATTTCCCTGGATCGGGTCACTTGAATCTCACTTACATCCATTCTGTCTGTTTAATCGCACTTATTTGCTCTTCCGAAGTAGCCTGTTACCACCTTTGTCTCATATGTTCTCATACACTTCACACCTGGCTGACTGCACTGGAAAAAAAAACATCAAACGAAAGATCGATACAACATTCATTTAGTCAGTCTTTCCCTCTGCTATCTAATGCACCTCAGTGGCTGCCTCGCCAACCCAGTGGTAGATCTCTTACTGGAAGAAATGTGTTGGTTCATCTCTAGTTCATGGCTTCCTCTGACTGACCCAGCTGCAGACACTCCTTCACTTCCTCCAATGTGTCTTGGTGTGTGTATGTGTGTGTGTGTGTGTGTGTACCCATGGGTTCGTGTGTTCTTCAGTGTATTTTCTAGTACTGCCAGATAGACTGTAATTCACTACGGTGGATGGGTTCAGTTGGTTGCAGGAGGCCTGGAGCCATTTTTGCACACAGCAGTTCTGATCCATGTACTTTCTTTTACTGGGCTTTCTTTCTAACAAGACCCATGACCTGTGTTTCTTCGCACATGCATCTCCTGACCTCAACATGGTTTATTCTCTTAATCATAGCTGTGGGGTATGGATATTACAAAAACATCACTGGTATTCTTGTCCAAGGACGGCTTTTTGTTGTATAGGATGGGAAAGTTATTTCCCCATGATCTGATTCTTTGAGGAATTGTGCTTTTC
This sequence comes from Argyrosomus regius, assembly GCA_946959425.1. Classification (NCBI taxonomy): domain Eukaryota; kingdom Metazoa; phylum Chordata; class Actinopteri; family Sciaenidae; genus Argyrosomus; species Argyrosomus regius. Next base: position 11,378,705 of record OX336889.1, read on the forward strand.
ACGGTCATTTTAGGTGAGCAATGAAATGTCTGCATATTGATGAAGCTGTTTGTGTTTCAATCTTTCTGTATTTTTCTAAAGAATTCTGCAAACTGTCATCATTTTTATCTCATCATATCATGTCATTTGTGCTCAATTTATTCAGAATGTTCTGAAGGTTCTCTGTTTAGTTGAATCAGGTCAAATAAATTCATATTTTACAATGAAGAGTTTTTGATCATAAGCACCCATCAATAGCAGTCTCCACTGCACAAGAAGTTTGTCAAACTTCTTAATGAAAAATGTTTCTAAAGGAGCAAATGGGTTTAAACCAATTTTCACTCGGTTTGATGTCTTCACACACTCGAAGGACAGTGGCTTCCTGCTGCACAAGACGCTGTTGTACACCTCAGCATGTGAAACAAGGTCCTTCTATTATGAGACCAGAAAATGTTCCAGTTTTAGAAAATGAAGGAGATAATAGCCAGAAAATGCAAAAGAGACTGTTTTTTGCACAAGAACTCCATTGAATGTCTATATTCCAAACTGTATTTCTGAGAGTCATGTTGCATGAATACATTTTCATTTCTTTCCCACTGCTAAAAGAACACAGAAAGCTTTGCAGAGGACAATGATGCCAGTGTCATCAGTGGTGTCTTACAAAGTTTATTTGTGCTGCTCTCACCTTTGCTCTCACCTCAACATTTTCTACTGCTGCAGGCTGTATAATCAGTTCATTCATCATTCATTCAGGCTTCTGAATGACTGGAGAGGCCAGTTTTCACATTCATGTCTGAGCATAACAATATACTTCTAATTGTCAGTTTTTAAAGGACTCATATGATCACACTTCCAGCTTCAAGAAAAGAAAGAGAAGCATTCCAAATAGAAATCTGATGTCAGTCTAAAGGACCCCTGTTTCTCTATTCCACTGGTGTCCAGAGCGTCTGTCTCCAGTAGTGCTGCACCACCACAGCCTTCTAAACCGCATTACAGTAGAGTATATGATGGGAGAGGCTGAGAGACTTACTCACAGAGCGTGAGAAAGGGTGTGAAAATGTGTCAGAGGTTTAGCTTGAAGAAAGACAGGACAAGGACTGAGCAGAGTGTACAAAGAAGAAGAGCGAAAAATGGATAGATATGGTTTTCCTCATATGCTTCACATGTGACCATTCATCAATGGACCCTTTTCAGACTCAGATGAGAATCTGCATCATCATCATCATCATTGTGGCCATCTGTTTTTTAAACAACCATCCGCGTGTCACATGCTGCAGCTCCATGGAGCTGAAGAGACAGAACACGTCACCTGATATGGAGGTCATATCACACTGTAATTTAATTCATTTAGCCTTCTCTTTCCACTCACTTTCTCATTCAGCTGTTTTCTGTCTTCTACCTGCAGAACATAAACACACACACACACACACACACACACACACACACACACATCTTCACCTACCACACCTCTCATTTCTGCAGTGCTGGCTGGGCTGAACCGCACGCCATTGATCTGTTCTAGTGATTGATTGCTCTGGCTGAAGGGTTTCAGTCACTTTTTTTCACCTTCAAATGAGCAGTCCTTTATTTGTACTATGCAAAGTGTGACTTATTGTGCATTATGTGGGCTGCAGAGTGATGTTGGGAGCTGTTACAAGTAGTTAAAACAGTGTATAAATTAAGACGCACTTAAATGCACAAATACACAAAAATGCTGCAGCTTTTCCACACCATATGTTGTCATTTTGTGCTGCGCCGTTGAAGGCTATAAGCCGCAGGCCAGAGGACACGGCTGCATGTGACAGACTTATCACAACCAGAGAAAGATAAAATGCCATTTGTTCCTGTTTACGGGAAAACAGAGGGCAGGGGAAGGTGGATGTAGCAGAAGGACAAATGTTGATGCTAACATGTTGAAGATTTCTGATAACAGACAACTGCTTTCCTTTCTGTGCACTGATAATACTGCAGCTGCAACAGTGTCTCAACTTAAATAATTCTTGGATATTTCTGGTAAGGAATTATAGGTTAGGTTTTTGGTGGTTGTATTAAGGTTTTGCACTAGCATCTGGTTCAAAGTTTGGGTTAGGGGTTATAGATTCACTTGTTTGATTAAAAAAACAAAGAAAGATCTTTATAAGGTTAGAAAAGAAATCAATTTAAAGCTTTTGTTAAAGATTTGGGGGGAAGAGTGCTGTGTCATGGACATGCAAAACTAGGATCCTCCATCCATAAAGCCAAGGTGTCAGTCAATACTGACCTTTCAGCCTCCTCCACCACAGTTAATCCCTGACTCCGGGCCACCCAGGACCTGACTCATATGAACTCATCAAACAACTCCCTGTCGCTTTGCCTTTCTCTCCCTTTGTCGTTCTCCCTTTTCATGCCTCCTCTGTCCTCTCATCTCCGTGATTGATGTTGGATTCAAACCCCACTACTTTCACCACTTTTACCGCTCCTCTCTCTCACCGTATCTCTCTCTTTTCTTTTTCAGTGCTCGCCTCGTCCTTTTTAAAAGCAGCAAAATAGCAAAATAGTCTTTTTATGTTTCCTCTTGCGTTTCATCTGCCTGTCTCCGTCTGGCTGCCACCAACTTGAGTTCGGGTTTTGTTTATTAGGGCATCCTCTGATATCAAATGCTCAGACAGAAATCTGAAAAAGAAAATGTGTCTACAGCTATTGCTGTCTTTCAGGGTCAAATACAAGATAAATCCTTCATTCAGACGCCATTTGTTTATGTTTTATCCAATACTGTATGTTATCAGTATACTGAACTCAAAAATATCTTATATGAGGATTGTTTGCAGGATAGGATCATTGAATCACACGTATCGAAATTTTATATATGTTTGTTTGTTTTTTAATTCATGTTTATTTATTTATTATTTTTTACAGTTCTTTGAATTTCAACATTTAAGGGTAGGGTTAAGTAACAGTATCTCATGTTTTAAAGTAAAACCAACTGTAACTGTAAAATGTCATTAATCAGACATATCTTTATCACAAAATGTGTTTACAGGTTAGTGGACTTGAGTTAAGTTTTGTTCTGTTTTGTATTTTTGCTTTTTTTCCTGTTTACAATATGATAAAAAAAGAATAATGGCTGATATATATTGATTTTCTATTATATTCAAATCCAGTATGCGTTTGGCTTTAATCAAAACTGTTTCTCATCTTTCATTCATGATTAGCTTTACTATCAGATCTAAAGTACAGCCGCCTTTGACCTTCATCTCATTGTGGCTAATGTACTCAGGCTTTCCTATCGTCAACCGTCGTGTGCTTAAGTCTTTGGTTTTGCCATCTGCCCTCCTTCCCTCCCTTTCACCACAGCTAATAATAATGACATCCAATTAGCACTTTGTAATTACCTCTTCACCCAAAGAGGCCTGATGCTGATTGGCTCATCAAAAATGTGCACGCATCCATGTGTGTGTGATGAGGATGAGAAATCTCACACTGATTTGGAATCTCTTCACACATTTTTCTTTCCTGGTGGCAGCTCATCCACTCGCTCTTACAGCAGATTTACAGTAAAGTGTCTCTGTATTTTGTGTTAGAGAGGGGCGGGGGCGCACTTCCTTCTGAAATGGTACCACCCAAAACCTCTAAAGGGGCTAGACAAAGCTATTCTGCCCCCACAGGCACTGCTGTTTACTTATGTACACACACGCTTGTGCGTACACGCTCACATATGTGTTCGCCAATTGATCATTACCAACTGTTCTTCCCATCAGGCCCTGGCAAAGTGGCCATCTCTCTAGTGTAGTGAGGCAGGCATTTCCACTGAAGTATCACAGACACACACACACATGCGCGCACAACAAATGTGGTCAAGGTGTTTATTCACATTTGTGTGTTTGCATGTGCACACAGCCTCTCAGTCTGCATGCTCTCACCTCCTCCCTGCATCAATCATTGTCCACCCTCTAATGAGGACGAAAGAACAGACTCATTAAAGCACCTCATTCTCCCACAAATAGAGCCGAGTGAAGGAATAGGTGCTGGAGGGAGAGAGAAAAACTCTGAGATAGTGGTAATGAAATAGAGAGAAACAGAGAAGCAGATTAACATATGGAGCAGAGAAAAGGTGTGACAGTGGCAGTGCTGGTGAGGGGCGCCCGAGATACAAGAGAGTTAGAGGTGGGGACTATCGACACAGACATATGAAGAGCTGGAGTAAAAGACAGACAGACAGACAGAAGGAGGATTCCTGGAAGGCGATGGAGAGCAGCGACTGGTGGGGGTGCACATGGATGATAGTTTCATTTGTGCAGGCCTCCGCCGTGGCAAATGGAGAAATCGCCCAGATTTCCTCTTTTTGTGTGCTGTGTTTCTGATGCGGAGCCAATCTGTCTGCCTGGCCAAAACTCAAAAGACCCATATTTACTTCACTTCTCTCTCTCTCTCTCCTCTCTCCTCTCTTTACTGTTCTCCTCTCCCTCTTGCTCAGTGAGTCACAGGCTTGTCGAAAGCTACTTTAAGCCCCTCATGTTCAACGTCGGCGTGAGGTTCTCATCTGGTTTCTTACAATCCCATCAACCACATAGTGTCAAACTGTTGGACCCAATTTTCCTATTTGTAACCACGGCATACACCTCACATTGTCTTCTTTATTCATGTGCTGAAGTGCATTTTCTTTCTTTTTAACGTAATGCTTTTTGTCTTTCGCGTTGCCCTTCTCACAACACTGATTGTCTTACATTTGGAGTGGCGTTGTGGTGTTTGTGACAGGGCTGCAGTGTGTGTTTGTGTGTGTGTATGGAAGGGTAGTGGATAGGAAGTGAATACACACTGATCTGGATGGATGGCACTGGGCCCAATGCCCTGTGGAAGACAGAAACACTGTGCTAAAGGATTAACCGCTGTTTAAGCCCTTATGTCTGGGGCTGCTGCACTCTGTGCTCTTTGTGTGTGTGTGTCTGGACGCTTGTGTGCGAACACTCATATGTGAGCTCGCACACCGATGTGTCTGTGCAGCAATGTCTGCTGCTAGCAGATTAGCACGGAGAATGAAAACAATGGCCAAGCTTTGAGACAAGAGAAAGCAAAACACGAGAGAAGAAAGAGAGGGGAGGGAAATTGGAGAAATGATGGAGGAGGGTGGGGAAATATTGACTGATATTGGGAAATGACTAGATGAATAGGAGAAGGGAAGTATTAAATAGGAATGAAAAGAAGGCACCTCTCAGCACAGAGTAAATGAGGTTAGGTAAGGTTTGATGAGATTTGAAAATGGAATGAGGAAACTCAAGAGGCAAAGATATTTGTGAGGAATGTTGGCTGAGCTTTAGACAGAAGTTTAGAGACCAGTGAGTGTGTGTGTGGAAGATAGATGGACAGATGAAAGCATAAAAGGCTGCTCACTTATCTGTGAGGCAGCAGTTAAAGTGCCTGGGGCTTCCCTCTCTCTCTTTTTCAGCCCCATACCAAAGGAGCCTGTTAATTCTCTGGGATCCAACATGTTCATCACTGTTTCCCTACATACACACACGCACAGATGTCTGCTTAAACATTCATAAATTCACAGTGTGAAGCTGTACATGTGTGATAGATTTGTCTTTACACAAATGGCAAACACAAACAAACATACACACACACCAAACGCACACATACACATAGTTGCCACCATCCATCAGGGCCGTCCCCAGTGTGTCCTGTTCTTGCTCGTGGCCAGCAGGTGTCACATCGAGAGAAAACTTGGCTCATGCTGAGCTGTTGGCAGTGGACCAGGCTGTCCCCATATCAAACACACACCAGCACTTACACACTATGCTTGCACACAAAAATACACTTGCTAATGCTACACACACAGAAGGTGACACACACACACACACACACACACAGCTGCTGGCATGCCTCAGTTTTCTGACAGGCTGACAGAGGGCTGCTGGCTTTACACCCACACAACTGTGCAACCCAGTGGCCTTCAGCTCCATCAATCTCTGTAACATAAAACATAAGCACGCACATAAGCCCACTGGCATACAGTATGTGTGAAGAGAATTAAGTGTTATTCTAGTGGTAAATATAGATTAATACATTTTATTATAAATTGTTTATTTATTGCATAACGTGAAGTCCAAGTTATCCATGCAGCCCACTCTCTTAAAGCTGCTGAGTAACTCTCATCACACTGCACTACCTCTAAATTGGTGAGCTTGATTCAATCAATTAAGGGTCTGACAGATTATGCATATTTTTGTGAAATTCTCTGGGCTGCTTCCAGATGTCTTAATCGCCACCGACAGCTTAAAATTTGTTGAGGAACTGAACTTGTCACTCAGCACCTATGTCAGAGGAACTAGCGCCCAGATCAGAACAAATATGAAAGAAGCATGAATGAAATTACCACAGTTATCAAAGCTCTTGTAACTTGAACAACTGAAATAACAGGTTTTAAATCCCTCTGCACATTGGAGGTGTTTGTTCAGAGGAATTATGTGTTTGGTGTTATCCCAACAGGTTTTTGGGGGTTCATTATTTAGTCCCTCTGGTACTTGCTAAAATGGTTTGCACAGATTCAGCGCCTATATTTGTTTTTCCTTTGATCACCTCGGCGCGGGATTAAGTGAAAAGAGTCTTTGCTTGACAGCAGCATGATTGTGAATGCACAGCAAAAGGTGAAATAATAAATTCCAGAGATTGCTCAGCATGTAGCAAATAATAAGGCTTTGATCAGTTTGATCAAATTCAATTTGGGCAACATAACTCTTCACCACAACAGAAAATAGCTGAATCAGGTTATCAGCGGGAAAGAAAGACCTGTAGTTATTTGTTTGATTTGTTTGGTCAGGTAATTAGCATTAAGTCTTCAGTGTTTACAAGGAGTGCGCAGGAGCTGAATTTTATCTCAGAGGCCAGATGTACAATGTTGAGTTTGCTACAGTATGAATGCACTGTAGATAATATTCCTGATGTTTCTGGCACCCTCCGGCCCCATTACATTTCCTCTTTTTACTGCACTTGTAAGCTGATATCATTTCTAACTGTTAGAAAACCCTGAATACACCCAGAGTCTTACACAGTGTATAATTAAATGTCAAAAATAAATCTGTTAATGGGAATCTTCTTACATACACGAGTTCAATGATTTCAATGATGTTAATCCTACACTTTAATTGGCTCTAATAAAAAAGAAGTAAAATCCCCTTTATCCTCCCTGTCTGGTGTGTGCATGATGATTAGTGCACATATGTGTGTGTACTGTAATGTGCACCGTATGACTGACTAGGGTGGAGGACATTTTGTGATCCAGGAGGTCTTAAATCCTTTTTCAGACACGCTTACAGTCTGATACTAATGCCAACACACACACACACACACACACACACACACACACACATAAATGACAGGTGTCCCACCTTGGCAGCTCCCCGTGTCGGGTTAGAACCAGGTTAGTGACTCTCTCATTACGTGCCATTACTGCTTGGCTGTTTGGAGGGCAATCTGGCAGTAAAGCACGGCAGAGGAAAAGCCAGGAAGTGGCAGCCGTCAGAAGTCAGCCAGGAGACCATGAAAAGGAAATCCTGCTTCATTTAGTGGGGAATATGTGCTGGCCGGGCTTTTTCTGCCCATTGTTGTGGACATTGCTCTTTGTTTATTCTCGAGCTTTGTTGTTGATGATGTTTTGTTTTTTTTTGTCAAACTCTTGGCTGGAGAACAGTCAGTAAGCCCCTTCATGCAGCTTATTTGATGGACTGACTGTGAGCAGCTGGGCAGGACGATAGAGCAGAAGGAGAGGGCTGCAACTGATTGTTAAACTGAAATAAAAGACAATTGAATCCTGCCTCGAAGTACATGAAATATGCCAATTATGCATTTAAACACCTGCATCCTAGATGAATTTTGTTATAATCAACGTAATTTAATGGGTAATTAAAAATAAACATATTGTTGCTCAGTTATATGATGTTTTGCAAAGCAAGGCAGAGGGAAAATAAGTGCAGACGTGGAGGGAAGATGGCAGCACTGAAGAAGTGTTATTGTTGAGTTGGAGGTGTGTTTAGGTGAGCCGGAGCATGGATGAAAGTGTTCTGTAAAAGGGAAATGGAGGATGAAAGACAAGTGTGGCAAAAACCATGACAACTTAAATTGTTCATGTAATTGCCAGACTGAACATAGTCTAGATAGCATCCAGGTACTTTGGAGGAAGTGAGAGAGAGTGGATGATTTTGTGTGGCCCTTTAGAGAATCACATCGTGAATGTTATATTAAACATACTATGATACATATAAGACACAATGCTATCCACCCGTTTGTATGTGCATTGTCCAGTATCTCATAAAAAGATTCATGTTTGGCTCACATGGAAAAGTTAGTGTGAAAACATGAAATCCACAGAAACAGATTTTCTAACACCTTGACATTACAGAACCTGCTTCTTCTGCTGTAGACAAAGCTTTCATGTCGTGCTGCCCATCACTATTACATGCCTGCACTCCACCAGAAAAAAAACAAAAAATTTAAAGAGCGAGGATGTGTGTAACTGAAATGACCACACAAATGACCGCAAACTGGTCACTGGCTCTTGGTTAATTATGTCATATGTCACATTCTCCTAAACCTACAGGGCTGGGTGCATCTATGATATCAAAGCTGAGAATCTCATTAAGCATCCACAACAACATCTGAGTAAAAATAAACATTCATTAGAAAACCTAGTTCCAAAACAGCTGTTTTTCTCAAGACTGGGTAGGCATGGCAGCTCCCAACTCCCTCATGAGTACTAGCATGGAAGCTAAGCAATGTGCTGCTGTGGATGTGGTCTTCAGAAAGAAAGTGTTGCAAACTGTAGCTGCTGTTAGCTAATGTTTGTTAGCTGAACTACCTGGACTGTGAGCTCAGAACACCAGAATTTGTACCACAGGCTTTTTCGACCCCCGGGAAGAGAAGGTATTCAGGCCCAGAGATCAGGGGAATGCAGACGGAGAGTGAAGCTGGTGTCGTGCCAGAACCAGAGCTGGTCAAGGGGGCAATGTAACCAAACTCAGCAGCAACTATGGACATCAGAGGTGAAGAAACCGAAGAAGACGGAGGAAGCTAAGAAGACGGGAAAAGGGGAAAAGGGAGAGTGACTGAGCAAGAGGCCCAAGGATGACTTTTAGTCATTGGAGAGAGCTTCATTACATAAAAGACTTTTTTTGGCTTTTTTGGACTGCTGAAGCTTGAACCCTTTTCATGAGTTAATAGTCTATTGGTTATCATTTCAAGTCATAATATAGATGTTTGTTTAGCTTCTAGTATTATTACTCTTCTAGCACACGCCACTGTGTGTTCTCTCCAGAGCTATAGATTTCCCACATGGATTCAACAACTCTTTTATACAGATCTATCACAGCAAATCAATAATTAGTGGAGGGTGTGGTTGTAAATATCAGATGCTAAATAAGAAAACAGTTACAGTGTATGTCTGTGTTCCTGTAATGGTAGATGAGGTTCAGGTTGTAGTGACAGAAAACTGAAAAGATAGAAATGATCGACAGAAGGGGGAGTATGAGTGAGGGAGAGATTCCCTCTGCAGTGAATACCAATGCTCTGTGGCCCAGATCAAAGTCCTTCTGGTCATCTCCCCTTCCTCACTCTTCCTCATTCCCTTCCCTCGCTCACTCTTTCCTTTCCCTACATTCTCACTGAGTTTTTCTCTTATCCAGCTGTCTGTCTTATCTGTTTCTCTGCTCCGACACTTTTCACCTCCCTGCATTTATCACCACTCACCCTCCTCTCATCAATTCTTCTTCTTCTTCTGGTCACTTCACCCTCCTGCCTGTCCTCCTTCCAAACCTCTGAATTCCCTCTGTTTTCTCTTTTTACTCTCATGGGTTGTGTGAGAAATTATCTACGCCCGAGCTATCCCTCCCCTATACCTCGAGCCTTTCTCTCTCTCTCAGCTGCGTGTGAGGGATTGTGTACATTCAGTAGCCCAGCTATCTCCAAATAGCCCATAAATCACTGAGGTTTGGCATGGCGGGGAGAGACGGCCAGCCAGGGCAAAACTATTAACACAGCTGAATCACACTCATCATTGTCGCCCTCTCCTCCTCTGTTCCTCACTTACGCCCAACTGTGACTCTCCCCCTGTCTGCCCTTCTGCTCCTTCTCACATCATCAGATTTACCTTTCTATGTTGAGCATACACAATAATGACTTATTAATTGATCAATCAGTCAAGTCATTTTTGCCAGTAGTCAAGCAAAAAGGTGAAATAGTAGTAAGTAAAAGCATTTTTCACTGACATAACTTATGAAGTGCTTTACAAGGACAATATACAGTATAGAAGAAAGAAGTCATTAAACAGAATAAATACATAAGATGATGAACTTGTGCATACAGGTTACCTAAATGTCTGTTTGGGACAGACAAAAGCAAATGCATTTACAGAGGCGGTTTACCTTTCTACCATAAAATAACAAATCTTAAATCATGTTGATGTTACACTGACTTGTAATCACGTGAATGGTGTCCATCCACACGCCTGTTTCTGCGCTATGTATCTTAACGTACTAAAAAGTACAGGCTGCCTGGATTGCAAGTTCAGAGTACCAGGGGAGTGTTAGTGTTTGTACCACAGGCATTTTGGACCACTGTGAAGAGGAGTTTTTTTTAGGCCTGGGGTGTGGTGGAATGCTGGCAGGGAGTAATGCCGATGTGGTGCCAGAACCGGAGCTGGGGAAGCGGGAAATGTAACCGGGCTCTTTGCCTCTGTGGACATAATGGCAGAGGCAAAGAGGAGGATGTTGCCTTGAAGCTAAGAAGAGAAAAGCAGAGAGAATATTGGACTTACATTAATCTGGTGTACACAAACCAAATAAATGCTAATATTGCTCATGTTTGATAAAAAAAAAAAAACATATATATATTATAGCTGGCACAACAACATGGCTGCTTGTGTCCATACCATCACCAATATAGCTGCTTAAGGTCAGCCACATTTTTTACACTGCCATTATCATTCACCATTTGAACATGCAGACAAACTTTACAATATTGAATGAGAAGAAAATACCGCGAACCACTGAATCACAGGATGTGTTAATAAAGAGACCTCCTTATTTGTCTCACTGCTTTCACAATTTGAAAACTTTACATTGGGCTCTGGGAAACTGTGACACTTTTACATCACTCTATGACATGTTATAAACACATTTTAATTGATAGCGAAGACAATCGTTAGTCACAGCCTGATTACAAAGTTAAAATTTGTGTGGGGAGTCGTAGTATTTTGCTGCCTTCTGTTCTGTGCCTTCACTTGCAGTAGAAAACCGTTCAGCTTCCACAATTTTTCCACTAAGAACCAGAAAAAGGAGGCGCTCCTCTCTGAGCCACTCAGTAAGACGTGTCTCACTGTGAGGAAACTAACATGTTGAGCTCCAGCTGAGTTCCAGTCAGCCAACAGATGGATTATACTCTGTCACTGTGATGCATGACTTTCATTTACCAGTTTGCTGAATGTGTTCTGTAGTCACTCATTGGTATTCATTGCTCCTAAATGCCTCTCTATATGATGGCCATTTTATTAGGCTACAACACTAACGTGGAGTTCTCCCCCCGCCTAGCTAATCCCTGTGTGGGGTGGGGGACAGGGAGCCATAATGCAAGTCTGTTATTGAGCTGTAATCCCTCTCACTATTCCTTGCTCCATTTTCCACATTAGAAAGGGGAAAAAAGCAAATAAATTGATGAGGCCGTTCACTTGTATGAACAAGACCATTTCAACAGGTGTCAGTGTTATTCATCTGTTTTATTTCTTGGTAAGTACCTCTCAAGTGATAAACCTGCTACTGCAGTGCAAAAACCCACAACTCCCAACTGTTCGAATAGTTCAAGTTTGTGACCCATGAAAGAAACGAAAGAGAAACTGAGTGCAGAACACCATTAGCAATAGCTATTCACTTTCATCTCTTCAGCTTTTCAAACAGATGCTCTGCCTGTCAGCTTGGGATAGACACACTAATATATTGGTCTGGATGTGTCAGTGGTATGCAAATTCATATTCATTTAAATATGTGCTTCTCATTGTCAAATCATGGTGGTGTGCCCCCCCCCCCTTGACACTGAAGCCAGCCCATCTGCTAATACAATACATATTCATACAGTATATATTCACATATTCGTATAGCCAACATGCATCCTCGGGTAGCTGCTTCAGCCTCTGTTTATTCCCTCTCTCTTTTTTTCACACTCATAAATGCACAACCATATTAAAACTCTTACATCGAGTCATGGGAGTATGATTGGGAACAGGAAGAGAGATTACTGATATTGTTTAATTTCCCTCGGGTGCACTGTCTTAGATGAGCCCAGAAGCATATGGCCGCCTGCCTTTTGCATTTTATACGTGCTCATGTAGACCAACTTGCATTTGTTTGTCTTTTATATATGTGTTTGAGCATATTTCTTCAAATCTAGATGAATATCTGTCAGACTGTGTTGTGCGTCTGTGTCTTTGGGTCCATGTCTGTCAGCTTGTATGTAAATGTTTCAGCTTTAATTCAAGTTTAAGTGTTCAGCTTTACATTCCCTATTCAACCTAAGGGTCATGCAGTTTTTGGTGACCTCTCCATGTGTACTGAACCTGCCAGCCCATGCCTCTCAGCCACCTGTGTCTCCCTGGATGGCTTGTGTCCCATAGGATTCGGATGATTGATATGTCAGGCAGTTTGCTGGCCACCTCTCAGGTCCTTACGCCACTCAGGTCTCATCCCAGTGGTCCGAGGATGACTGATTTGTCAAGTCAGTTCCAAAGCTATATGTCAACTTTCACATATGGATGATAAATGCAATATATTCTTTGTGTTTTCTGTCTTTTTTAGATCTTTTTTCTTTGGCTCCCCTTTTTTATTGTCTTGATTTCTCTCTCCTCTCTCTTCCCTTCTCCCTAGCCACCTCTGAATCTCTTATTAGTTTTTGACTGAAGGAACTGGCACGCAGAGTTATGATTTGCCTCAGACATAGTTGCTTGTTCTGCAACCTGTCAAAGAAACTTATCCAGACACATTAACATACACAGGGACTTTTTACACTTTATCTGTGTGTGTGGGTTTGTGTAAGAGAAAGAGACATCATGTTTTTGCTTGTACACCGGGTTGTATGCCAGTCTGTGCACATACATGCACACACACTTCAGCACGTACACGCACAAACACTCATGTGTAATTGGATGTAAATGAGGAGAGGGTTGGGCAGAATGTGTTGTGTCTGACAGCCTTGGTATCACTGGCATACCAATATGATGGCATAGTACCCCGAGACTGGCAGATCTGTCCATCATTTCCCAGTTACAGACCTCTGAGGCTTAGACAGGGGAGGGAGACTTTGGGAAAAATTATGAAAGTACAAAACTAAAGTAGATAAAGTGCTCAAAAGGAGCTGAAGGAGAAGGAAATATAAGGAGACTTTTAGATGGTCACTGGGTTCAAGTAAAATGTACTGATGAGCAGAAGCATGAAGAGTGATTATTGTCCTCATTGTTGAAAACCTATGCACAGACTGCTATAGTTGAGAGCTCTGAGGATACTCTGCAGGTAGAGTACCCTTTCTGAGTGATAGTTAAGTAGTAGACTGGAGGTGGGTTAACAAGAATAGTACTGCTTCTCGTCCTCAGAGTTAAAGACAGCTTTCAGGAAAGGAAGGTGGAAGTGGAGACGGACTTGCTCATTAAACATGACAAATACTCCGTTGTCCCTCTTCCCCTCTGTTTTCCAACATTTCATTTTGTCCTCGATTGTACTGCCACAGAATGACAACATCAGCTTTTCACGCAGCTGCCTCCTCCTGTTCGCGCTGTAACACAGAGGAAATCCTGCTTGTTGAGTCCTCACAATTCTGCTGTTGATCAGATAGTTACGCTGGAGAGTCAGTCTGGAATAAAACTAGACTGATAATGTAGCCTTGTTGGCAGAAAGGGCAGAGACACACACACACACACACACATCACACACCCTGTCTGAATCCGAACTATTTGCCTTTTATGTTATTGTGGAAGCTCTGGCCAGTAAATGGCCAATAGTTCTAATTATTTTACAGCCTTGTCTACATGAACACACACACTTTTAGAGCATTTAGAGCCAAATCTTCATTATAAACACAAACACACACAAACCTGGGCTAAACTTGTGTGTGTGTGTGTGTGTGTGTGTGTGTGTGTGTGTGTGTGTGTGTGTGTGTGTGTGTGTGTGTAGATGTGTGTGTGCGTCTGTTTACATGTCACATTGCTCAGGCTCAATTTAACTAGCAGCTGCCCTGTGCATGTCACCCTGCTCTCTCCATGCACACAACACTGACAAGTGACGCAGATCTACCAATAATCATACACACACACACCAACATAAGCACACACCAACACACACACACACACACACTTCTACGCCTTTTTTTTTTCCTTAAGCGTCCTCCAGACAGTGACAGTGGGTGTTAGCCAGCTGCAGTTTAAGGGAAATTACAGAGCTCTTCTAATGAATGCATCACCAACCTGTGTGCTGTTGCCGATGGGAAACACACACACATACGGACACACACACATCCCACAGGGAAGACTAGATTAACACACAGAGATGGGGACTGCTCAATCACTATGGTTACACAGATGGGCCCCAGAGAGAGGCCGGCCAGCACTGAGGCTGGAGGCAAATGACAGACAGACACACACACACACACACACACACACACACACATACAGATAAAGTGACACACACACACACACACACACACACTGTATATTGTCACATGCTTGCTGGAAGGTGTCCCTGTTCCACTTACTCCCTCGTCAGTCGGTGGGATTTGTGAATGAGATGTTACGTCTTAGCATTATTTAATGATGCAGAATAATCTCGCACATAATATATTCTCACTTCAAAGAAATGACTGCTGTCACTCTCTAATTTGGATTTACCCAGCACCAGTAATGTCAAGTATGATTTGACATTTGTGACCTTTATCCCTACATACTCAATGCAAAATGATGAACTACTTTGAAAATCACAAATAATTCTCTGATTTGATTTAGCTGATGTCTTTGTTTCATTTATATGTCCCACCATACTTCCCTGTCCTGTCTGTCTCTGTGTGTTTAACTGAGCCTCTGGCTCTATAGAATATGGCCTATGACAGTACAGCAGACAGAAACTCTTTTCTCTTCACACTATAAAGTTTCATTGTCCCTTTTCTCATCAGGGAATTGTAGTAGAGATAGCATTAAAGTGAACGATATCGCTTGTATGTGCTCCATATCCGCCGGGACAGGCAGAGAATATATCACTCTGAGGAAAAGGGAATTGGGGCGGGGGAGGTGGTTTAGGACTTTCCTTTTCTGTCTTCACTCACATACTGTATTACCTTGTGGGGTTAAATCACATCGCAGACTATAACTCTTCTCACTTCTGCGCTCTCTTGTCTCTTTTCTCCTCCGTCCCTCCATTTCTACTTTCCTATCTGTGCTTCTGTCCCTGGCCGATCCCTGAGGGGGACACACGTTGTCATCCCTCCCATCTCTGAGGGCTCCTCAGCCTGACAACCCAGCAGCCTGTTGTCCCCCGGGGGCCGAGGGTGCTGCAGGAAGGAGCAAGAGCAGAGATACATATAGGCCTGAGGAGTGAAATGGGAGATGGGAAGAGATCTGGCTACGGTGGTGGCCAAAATAGAGTTCAAGATGTGTGGTGGTGTGTATGCACACATGCATCTGCGCGTGAAGAGCATGCATATAAACAGAAGTGCTGTTTACACGTCGGTATAGCCGTGAGATCCTGCTGTGTGTGAGCTCTCTCAGGGAGTTGCTACTTCAGACGCATGGCTGACTATTCTTAGCATGGAGACAAGACACTGAAATACTAGCCACTCTGTTTATTGGGCTGCAGCCACACCTGTCTACGCTGGGACACCCACAGAAAGAGAGAGAGCATTGACATACTGTATATGTATATAAATTGCATAGTTTTTAGGCCATGTGTTCATTGTGTTTTCTTCCCTGGCTTCTGTTGTGCTCATTTATTCTCTCTCACACTTCCTTTCTGCAGCTATCAACACCTCTGATTCATAGCGACCCTATATTTATATTTCCATACATCTATGAATCTTTCTTCATGTTCATCTCTATACTCATTGATCATCCTCTATCCTAGAGCTGGGAAATAAATCAATATGATATTGATACTGTGATATAAGATTGAATGTTGTCTGGGATTAGTTATCAAAATGTCAAAATGGACAAGTTAAAGGAAAAAAACATTTATTTTCCAAGTGCGTGAGTGAAGGCAGAATATTGTGTTTAAGGCCGAGTTGTGAAATAATCTGTAGTTATGTAATGAAATGAAATATTTGACCACTGCAACTGTGCGGTGTCTTTGTGTACAACAACTTCTTAAGCCAAAAGTGTTTATAGCATTGCCAAACAGCCACACTTGTACATAACTGTACATATTATGGCTATATTACATTTATTAAAGGGTCTGTTGTGTGAAGGACGCAAAAAGGAGAGCTTGAGAGAGAAGCTGAAACGTTGCCAACACAGCTGGCTAATTGCAGCATGAAGTGAGTGTGATATAGTTTAGTGATAGACCATGAGCTTATATGTTAAAGGTCAATAGAAGTAACTGTGAATTATCCTAGATACATATACACATTACAAATTATTGAAAAGCACCAATAGTGACTGCCACTATTGATGTCAAGGTATTTGTAAGAAGATTTCACTTTAATTTCAATGTATTTGTAGTGGTACAAGATTGCATACTCTTCATAGAACATTTTATCTCTATCGCCTACCCCTCTCATCAATCACCCATCCATCCATCCTGACATCCTTCTTTTCATCCATCACTGCAAACATCCTTACAAATAACCTTCATCTCATCTCTTATATCTTATTAGTCCCTTCATGCCATCTTTGAGTACCCTCATAGACCCACCTATGCATTTCTGTATCTCCAGTTTGCAGTGAGCAGGAGGCAGGATGGGCAATGACAGTTAGAGACCCTGCATCAGACCAAATGAGTCTGTCTAGCTGTGACCAGACCTGGGGAAGCAGTGGCCTTGTTGTCAGCATGTGACATGGGGACCGGCTGGAGCTGCCAGACAAAACCAGTCAAGTGCAAAACTAATCTACCTATCCATTTGTCTGAGAGCAGCAGAGGCAGACGGAGGTGGTATAATTGTGTTCAGTGTTATAAGTATTGCCACCGCTTTTTTGTTTCTCACGGTTATGGAGGCCAAATTTCACAGCCCATTTTTTTCCTGAGCTCTGTCTATCTCTAAGCTGTTTTAGATTGCACAGACGTGCTGATAATTGAATGAAAAACAGTTCTTGCGTAGGTAGGTGTTGTGTGTCTGTATGTGTGTGTGTGTGTGTGTGTGTGTGTGCGTGCGTGCGTGTGTGTGTATGTGGGGTTTAAAGCCTGGCTGCATTTTATGAGCAATAAGCTGTTGTTTGTGATCCTCTGTGGATGCATAGATAATGTGTGTCTTAGTCAGCAGACTGGTAGCCTGCTATATTATAAAACTGTGCTCAGGGTAATTGACTGAAAGGAGGCGAAACAGAAGAATAGAGGTGAACGATGAAGCCGTATTGGGAATAACGTATACATTGATGTGACTATCAAAATCTAGCACATTATGTCTCTATCCTGTGTGAATTTGAGTTTACACTTTAACAGGATGAAAATGTGTCACCCAAGTGAATAAAACGTATCACTGTGAAATATCTTTGCATTACATTAGCAGCTCTCTCCTTCCCTTTGCCCTTCTGACCAAATCACCCAGGTAGTTAAAATGTTAATGAGTTGGATCAGTTTAATAATGTCACGAGAGCGAGGCTCGTCAATCATGGCTTCATATGGAATACCTTAAAACAGACTGGATGTAAATTAAGAGTCATTATACCTCTAGTTTTAAACACTGAGGCTTTTCCCTGTGTTAATACATTTTTCTGTGTGTACAGTATAAGATTATTCTTGATGTTTATACTTCCCTTCAAAAACCATTATTCTTTCCTTCTCTTTAGACTTCTCTGCAAGCATTTCCTTCGCAAAACTGAGAAGTAATCTTACAACTTGCTGTCGTTTCTATCTTCAATTCTTGTCTCTATGTGTTTTTCCACACACATTATAGTACGCATGAGTAGACACACACTTGCGGTGGTTTTGTAGTCTCAGTCTTTGTTGCTAAGACAATGCTGTCACTTCAATCTAGATGTTAGTTTAGATGGGTTGAACCAAAATGGCAAAGCATAGTACGTCTCTTTGGTCTTCTTTACTGCTGGTTTCAGTCACTGTGTGTGTGCACGTGTGTGAGTGTGTAAGGTGTTACTGTAATTAAGGGCACGCAACATAAAAATATACTGTATACCATAAGACAAGAAAAATGTGTGAACTACCAGAGCTTTTACTGTTCATACCTACGCAGTTATACCTTTAATAATTCAGGCTGTTTCAGACCATTGCAGCCAATATGGCAAATTATTCAGAGGTTACATTATGACAGCATAGACTTTCATTTCATTTATTATTATGCAGAAAAAGAAACTTTCAAACTTTTAATATTACAGATGTTAAACTGGCCTGACTCAGTTAAAACTGGATTACAGCAGGTTCCTGTTGTGCACCGGACAGTCAAACGTAAACAGCTACACAGACACTACTTTTGTATCCACATACTGAAGCACTGTAATTTTTCATACTATATCACAATATACTGTATATCCATATCATAATATAAAATTACATATAGAGCTGTGAAATAGGGGGAGCCATTTAGGGCACCCCTGGTCCTAAAGTCCTGCTTAAAAATCAGTCTTGGGGAGTACTGGATTACATGTAACACCGTTACGTGATTAGGATACAAAAAAAAAGTAGATGTATTCCGTTACATTTACAGAAAGAAATGTAATCAGATTACAGATACATTTAGTACAATTTTAAAATACATTAAAGAACGACATACTAAACACACATTACAGCACTTCACAACACACACCCTCAAACCCCAAAGCTAACATTAATACAGACACCAATTTATTATCATCATTTAAAGAAGTGCTTTCTCTGGGTAGAAACTTTGGTTTTAAAGCATAAAAGAGAAACAACGTCACAGTACAGTGCAAGTTCTGCTTCCCAACTGGTAAAAAGCATCAAATCATTCAAGGACTCAATATCTAATTTAAAGAAACATTTAATGTTTCTTTTGAGATTTTATTTTTGCATTGTAAACTGTGTCTATAGGTAAATGAAAAGACAGTTTTTCCATTAAAAAAAATACACTGAGCAGAGAACACATTATCCACTTTTATCTTTATTTGCATATTTCGTTTTGTGGCAATCCAAAAATAATGGAGAGTAATCAAATTGTGTGACACATTTTCAAAGTAACCCTCCCGACACTGTATAAAATACTTAGACTCAAGGTGCATTTCAGTAAGAAACAATCACAGTGCTTAAAATTCTGAATTCTGCAGTGACAAAACATTTTCACTACAGCTCTAAATCCCGTCTCTGACGGGCTTCTTCTCCATAGCAACAGTGGACAAAGCTCATGCATTTTATGAGTATGTGATGTCAAAAAAATGTTGAAATGATTAAAACTGGTAGCTTAAACCTATATCATTTAATAGTAGCAAAGTTCCTGTGTTTCTATGTTGATGAACATTAAAATATCATTAACGGAACATTTCAAAAATGGGACTTCAAAGTTGGGGGGAAATACTTTTTGGGCCCACCCACTTTGCATTTCTGTACTGTGATAGATTATTCATAAGGCCGACACATATTTTACATACTGTAAGTGCATTAGAGGGCACTTCCTCTGTTGTCCCTGGAAACATGCATACAAAAACAAACATACATAAACATTTAATTTATTGTCGCTACGGTTTCCATGTCATGCTGAGGTCAGCAGTTCACGCTCTGGTCGTGTTCTCAGTTCTCAGTCCATAATCTGGACTTTTCACTGCTGTAAATTAGTTACACACTAATCTTTCCCAGGAGCACCACTGATCCGAGTAAAATGCTGAGATGTTGCTCCTTACTGTTTTTCACCTTTGCTTGTGTGTGTCATGTTAGGTGGTTCATCTTTATCTTTTAGTCCCATTTCCTTTCCCTCTCAGCCAGATCACTCACCCAGGAGTGTGTACGTTACCCACATAATTTAAGTCACACATAAGTGTGTGCACATGTGTTTAAAAGCAATATATTTGATTCTCTTGTGTACGTGTGTGTCGTTACGTCCACATTTGTGTGTCCTTTGTGTCTTATACAGCATACAGCGGGCCTCATCCATTCCTAATTAGTGTGTGATCGATAGCTGGTTGTTGTGATGCTGTGCGTGGGGAGCCGTGTCAGAGCAGGGGAACAGTGACATTTCAGCGGACAGGGATTACTCTGTTGACCTTATTGTTGTGATTAGAATTCAGCCCCAGCTCCCTCCGAGATGACCTCACCTTGTTCACACTGCGCCGGGATGCTGGAGGTTGTTCAAAACTCGTTCCTCTCCTCCACCCTACTCTCTGCCTCTTCCTCACCTCTGCTGTACACTTCTTAAACATCCCCTGCAAGCAGATTTGTTTTCTAATCTTTTTTTTCTCAACTTTCTCAACCTCTTTCTCTTTTCTACAAGCATTGCTGTGCTTTTAAATTATTGCTACATTGATCTTTACATGTTAAACCTACAATATATTCCCCACTCTTGCTCTCAGTGTCATCTCAAGATTACATATCACAAGATTTGCAGCTTCTGTTATGGCCTCCTCTTGCTTTTGTATAAGGTTACAAAATACTAGAAAGAACAAGAGCATAAAGCAACATCTGTGACAGCTCTTTATGACTCCTTTTTTCTAGTAGTGCTCTGTTATTTTCTCACTTTTTTTCCCCCACCAAATACATTTGGAGACATATACAAGTACAAGTGCATTCATCCTCCAGGTTGTTCATGTTTTTGCCCCTCATGAGCTGCAAATCGAGAAGAAGTGTAAGCGTAAAAAGAGAGGGTGAGGGAGGGAAGAGTGGGACAAACAATCCCTACTTTTAGACAAAGTGCTGCATCATTTGTCCTCGATTTACTGTACTCACCTCTGTTGCTCCCTCTTTCTCTGAGAGTAGTGGTTATAGACCATTTTGGCTCTGATGTCGGGCAGAAGCAGGTAGAAAATGAATGTAGAAATGAATGAATGAATGAATATAGGACATAGTTTCTGGAAAGACATATTGCTGTTGTGATTTACAAATGTAATTCTTGATGCTTTTAGCATAGCAGAAGCTTTCGAAATGGCTGTCTGAGAAGCTGTGCGAATATAACCAAAATGAGCTGCAGGAACAGATACCTATAGAGGTAAATGATACACTGTGTGTTTTTGTAATGTGGCAGAACAAAACCAAAATGGCCAGTACGGTGATATGAACTGAGCTGTTCTGTGTAAAAGATTAATGTGTGATTGACTACAGTATGTGTTGTTTACAACTGCCTTTGAAGTCCCATGTCGTCATGTGAGGGCAGCAATACAGACACTATATGTGTTTTCTCTCTGCAGCCTTTGATTGTAAAAAGTGCCATACGGCACCATTACACACATGCTGATCAATTGTGGTTACCTTGACTACATCATGTGCAAGCAATACTAGGCTGCTGCAAAATAACACACAGACTTCAAGATATTTATTTTACCTTTCTTTCATCATATTTTACTAAAGATTAATTAACTGAGCTTGTGTTGTTGCTTGGATCAGACTTTAGATGATAAATTCATCTTTAAAAGTCAAATCTTTTGCCTTTGGCAGCATAGTTGTTTAGCCATCTGTTTGAACATCACCTTCTGAACCTGAAGAAAGCAAAAGAATTTTTCTGTTTGAAGAAGCTCATCTTCACTTTGCCTTCTCTGCTCTCTTGGTGAGCCACGGTCGATATGGGCCACCAGCTAGCTTCTTTCTAAATCTATAACCGATTTGAAACAAATATCCAGAAAAGGGGCAAAAGAAATGCATGTTTACATCCACTGCTGTGAAATCAAATGACTAATTCTCCAGTTGGTTGTCATCAAACCATTGCAGCGATCATTTATGGCATAGTTAAAACAGTGCCAGTCAAACCTCAAATGAAAACAAAGTGGAAAAACGTGATGGAGATGTGGCATTTTATTTGTTTCATTCATTCCACTGCACTGCACAATGTGATATTTTAACAAACTTCTGGCATTTCCACTCAAGTTTTTTTGAATATGAATATGCATATACAAACAGGTGGATGCAGACATGATTATCAGAGCTGCTTCAAAACACGTAATCCAGTCAGGACCAGATGATAGTCATTTATCACCACATTCTTAGAAAACAAACAACATGCACTTAATGTGTTGAATGTAGATGAAGCACTTGGATACAGCCTAACAGCGCATGCTGCCAAAATTGCAAGCAGGGGTAGTCCCCCGTCCTCATGCACAAACATGTACTATATCAGCCCCCCTGTGTGTTTGTGCACAGTGGCTCATGTTCATGGTCACTCAATCATATTTCTGTTGATGGCATGTCCACTCATACTGTGTTGTGGGGCATAGCTGAGGGGCATAGCTGTTGAATGGCAGTGCAGGATTGTCATCATCATCACAGGATGACTGGCACACATATCTGGGATATAGCCCGGAGTGACACAGTAACTGCAGGGCCGTATAATGGAGCACCAGCAGCAGGTGAGGGTTCAGGATTGTGGATTTAGTCTCAGCGTTTTGGTTCCACTGGAAGGGAGGGGAGTCAGTTGGTGGTAGGAGAAATGCAAACCTGTCACACCTGTTTGAAGTCCGCTCTGCTTATCACAGAGTTTTTCCAGCTCACCAAACACAGCCAGGAGGAGAGGAGAGGAGAGGAGAGGAGAGGAGAGGAGAGGAGAGGAGAGGAGAGGAGAGGAGAGGAGAGGAGAGGAGAGGAGAGGAGAGGAGAGGAGAGGAGAGGAGAGGAGAGGAGAGGAGAGGAGAGGGAATCATTAGTTATGGCACACACACATTGGATGCAGGGAAGGGATAATAGTATAATGGTTACAGTAGTGAGAGAGCAGGACAGCTGTGTAGCGATGGCAGTAAAAATGGAGATGGAGTGGTGGCGGGTTGGATGGCACCGGGGGAGCATTTCGGGCATAAGAATTCCACTGTAGCCTCCCACTGCTGCCAGCTTAGTGATAACATGCATGAGTAGACCTTAGGTGAAAGAAGATGGGAAGATGAGGAGAGAGGGAGGATGGGAAAAGCAGGGCAAAAATTGACAGATTGAAAGGAGCAAAGTGGTCTGAAAGCCTCCCACATCCTCCCTCCCCTCCACCCAGTCCTCTCTTCACAGGGGGGCCCGCTAAGGACGTTAGTGTCCATTAAAATTGCAGCATGTTTACATAAACCGAACACAGCCTTGTGCTGTCTTTACCTCCTACCTCGTCTCACCCTCCTACGTAACTCAAATATAAACCATAATTCAGTTTATTTACTGATGAACAAGCAATGCTTTCAAATGTAAATGAACACACAGTTTAAAGCCTTTAGCCTCTATCCGAGTGACATTGTACAGAACGTCCTCTCATAAACTCCCAGTGACCTGCCTTTTACTGTAAATTAGAGCAATCTGAATCCATTTAAGAGCTGCAAATGGGGAAACTCTTTTGTATTACTTGCAGTTATTTCCCTGAGCTGGCTAGCATTGCGTTAAATGAAGCACAAAGTTGCAAAGTCATACACACACTCACACACTCACACACACTCACACAAACACACTATTCACCTATCAGCTACGATATTGATGTGCTACCCTGTTGTTTAGCTTTTGAATGATTCAACACACTCTATTGCAAGGTCCATTTGCTGTCTGATTCCTTTTGTCAGGGTGGTTTTCTCAATATACTGCTGATGATCCCTCCCCCCCCCTCGTCTCTGCCAGGGAGCTGTGGGCTTGATGCCCTCATGCCTATTTACCCTCTTAGCCTCTTCAGCAGCATCTCTGGTGCTGCATAAAGCATCCGAGATGGCACATAGAGCCTGGAGCAGAGAGATGAAGAGAGACGGTGAATGCAGAATACAAAGGAGTAGAAAGAGAGAAGAATGGGGCTAGTGAAGATGAAAAAAGGCACACAAGTGTTTCATTGAGAAGCTCTGATGAAGGAGGAATGTGACGAATGAAAGGGAGTGCATCAGTAGTTTTGGTAGGGGGGGTACTCAACATGATGGAGGTGATAAGGCCCTCTCCAGGTGTACTCTGTGCCAAAATGGCAGAGGTGACATCCTCCCTCTTCAGTTCCAGGGGCTTTTGGCACCATGTCTGACAGGGCATGCATCTCTGCAGGAGTGGCTGGTTACCATTATGGCTTTCTCAATGGTTCAGCCTGGATTGCCTTTTGTACATTATGGCTTTTCAGTGGAGGAAATGTTCAAACCTCCAGAGTAAGGTTTTCTGCAGGTGCCGTTGGATGAATTTGTCTTATTTTAAAACAACAAAACCTGCACACCACTCTGGCACAGCATTGCTTTAATCACAAATATTTCAATTCTGGATTTCACACAAAGCATCTCTGATTATCTGGCATGCCAATCCACCTGTCTGTTAGAGCTGCAGTGACCAAGCCAGTGCCGGTGGGTCTGCTATTTACTCCGGTCTCCACAGAATAGTTTCATTAACAAATGACAGATGTAATTACAGAAACCAAACCATCGTTTCATACAAACTCTGGCAATCTATTCACTGATTCTTCCATTATCCATGCTCTGTGGTCATGGATTAGCTCTAATCATCACTGTTGTATTATATAATCCACTTGAAAAAGAAGGCTATTATGATTTAAATTGCTATAATCTGATCTCATTTCCTCTACTGTCTCCTCAATTACTTCATCATTTAGCTAATCTCTGAACGTGCCTTCTATCTGGACCGATATGGTGAGTGTGAATATACTGCAATAAAATTACACCAATCTGGAGTCAGTTTTTATCGATTACAGGAATATTTGTGATAGTAAACTTCATCATATCCCAATGTACATACAGCCAAAGACTCATGTGAGTCCTGCAACCAAAAGGCTTTATGCTATCACGTGTTAGAAACAAAATTTGAAAGAAAACATTTGCTGAATTCTTAAAGACGAGGGGAACTGATACATGCTGTATGTATGGTGTTGTGATAGGGGCCATTGACTTTGCAATGGTTTCTTTTTGAGCATCTATGCCACCCTGTAGGAAAAAGGTTGTTAAAATGCTAAAATCTGAAAGCCTGGTGATAACCATTGTTGCAAAGATCATAATTTATCCAGTTAAAAGTCCATTACAGAGTAATAGACAGTGACATGCCAGGCAAAATAATGAGAAGATTGGCACAAAATATGCCTTCAGAAGGGCTGCACTTTTGGGAGACTAAATAACATAATATTAAAGGAAGAGGATTTTCATATTAAAATATTAAAGGTAAATTTGGCCTCATCCTGTAAGGCAGCAAAACCAGTAGTTAGAGGTGAAAGTATTGTATATTTAATGCTGCATTAATGGGGAAAGAGCAGGGAGGACAGTGGCTGGGGGTTATTATTTTGATTTGCATGCTTTTAGGAACCGTGAAAACAATTATATAGGCTATTAGCTGAAAGGATAGAAATGGTACTGATATCCCCCATACACAAATACTATGATATTAGTGAAAAAGCAAAAAAGCAATACTACTCCTGTAAATTTAAAAGATAAGAAAAAAATAAACCTAACTTCTATCTGGGGTATAAGACAGATATCATCACACACCACGTATTGGATCATAATGAAGTCTAGTTAGGAATATTATTAAAGATGATTATACCAGATACAACTGACTCAAACCAACTACATATCTGATAAGGATAACTCTTAGTTTAATAGACTGTACACAGAATATTAACACTCAAAAACAGATTTTAATCTGAAACGCTGAGAAAATCTTTGATGGAGTATCACATCCTTTCATCATGTTTTTAATTTGTGCAATATAGAGTTCAAAACAAAGGACTAAATGACCCACTTTAAAGAGCAGAACTTGTTTTTTTTTAGACATTTTAATGCAGAAATGTTTCCCTTTGCATAACGTGGCAGAAACTAAGGGTGTGGATGTCAGGGTGGGGTTTTGGCAAATCTGAGATACTGTCAGAGACCAGAATTTACATCCCATCCCAACGCACCAACTGTACAAATGTGACCACAATCTTTACATAACTTTGACCAATTGTTTTAGTTGCCTAACCTTAACCCTATTGTAGCTGCCCTTGCAGAAAGTCTTAAAAAAGACTTGAACTTAATCCAGGATTTCGCAGCTGCTCTCCAAACCTCATGACATACCAACAACAAGATTACTGCTGGAGTGAAGGCCCAGTTATTCTGTTGCTGGTGCTCAGACCTTCTCCCTTGCCATCTCTGCAAGGATGAGTTATGAGGTCACGTCTGAGTGTGATGCAGTAGTATCTCACATCTGGTTGTCCAGGAGGGATCAATAATTGATCTAGACAGTGTGCCACCACCTGCCAGGGTCCCTCAGGGTTCACATGCACACACGTGTATCACCAGAAAACACAGACACACACACACATGTCTTTCTCTATACTGTAATGATCTATACACAACCAACACTGATATAAAATGGAGCTGTCACCCAGTCACATCCAAGCCAATCAGATGTCAAATCGTGCTTAACCTCCATGACACTGCGGTGACCTGGCAGGCTACATGGCTCCGTCTGAGGACAGACTGTGCAAGCTGTAGATCATCAGTGGCTGTGTTGATGCTGGGTTCTGAAAACCTGCAGACTACTCTGTGATCTCCACGACCTATTTTCCAGTAACTTAAGAGGTGGAATCTTTTCACAGATGTGTGCATGTAGAAAAAGGAATTGCTTCAAGACTAGAGAACAGTCTCCTCTTTTCATATCAACCATCAAACATTTTCCCTTTCTATCTCATTCAGTCCTTCCTTTTTTAATTCACTCCTTAAATCAACTCCTGCTGCCTCCCCTCTCTCTTTCCCCTGTATCTCTGGATGTTTAGTCGTTTATGAGAGAAGGTGGAAAACAGCAGGTGCGAGGTCTGCACAAAACACCAGAGAAGTGATCCAATTTGGTGTGGGCAGTAAATTGTGTGGACATCTGCGCACTGCAAGGCTTGGAGCTGAGCACAGGGCAGGGTGGATGCATATCTCTGCCTGGCCATACTGCTGACAGGGCACAGAGACAGCGATGGAGGGGTGCCAGGCAGGCAGCAATGAGAGAGAGAGAGAGTGTGAGACAGAGAGAGAAGGAGACTGGGGATTGGGACCTTACACATTCTCAGAGTCTCCGTCTCTATATCTGACTCTTTAACCACCGTGGATACTTTCTGCTGCGTTGCAGAAAGAGCAAGAGAGGAGTGTAACGAGGGGAAACGTAAAGAGGAGCGAGAGGAGGAGCAAAATAAGTCTGACCTAAAATTCATTACAGTTTGTGAGAGAAGTCTCTCTCCTGTGTGAAAATATCTCCAGTAACTGTTATTGTCTAATAACTCTACATACAATTGTGGCTCCTGTAATAATAACCTCCTTTACAGCAGCTGCAAACGATTGCGCGTAAGACGGCAACTACAGCCACGACAAGTGTCGCGGGTCTTGGGCCTGAATCTGTCCTCAGCCCCTCAGGACTCCTCTCCAGCCTGGGTTAATTGAACAGATTACAAACCTTCTCTTCTTTCCCTCTAATTAGCATTAGTGTGCCATGGACTAAATGGGTCTGGACTGGGTCTCGGCCCTCCACTCTTGCAGGTGATTTCGATCTCCTTCCACAGCAGTGACTCTGGTCATAACTTCATTAACGACTTGGCTGACTTTTTCCAACTCCGCTGGTTCCTTTATCCCCGAGGGGATAAAGAGGTTAGGTCTGAATTTAGCTTCCCTGCAGCGTAAAGATCTTTGATTTGATTTAATGTGCTCCTTACAGATTTCTCAGCTCCTGCTTTTTTCATCTTGTCTGCTATATGTATTCACATGCATCCAGGCTGTAGTGCATTTGATTTATCATCCTTGCCGTTATGATCATCCCCTTACTCGTAACCGTAGTCTTAGAAACTATCATTTTCATCAGCACAAGCATGGCTGTAATCACTCTGATTTCTGCAGTGATTGTCAACATTATCATTAGCAGCATTTTCGTCTGCTTCAACTTCTTCATCACTGTAATACTCTTCCTCCTCCCCCTCTATAATACTATTGCCTCCCCCTTTATCACATTTATTGCTGTTTGTTTTCCGCCCTCACTTTCTTTATGGTTATGGCCATATGTAAATATTCTGGTCTTTTCTGTAATTGCGAGTTTAGATTTAAAGCTTCTTGATGAATGCTTAGCTGTGTGGAGTGCTGTCGACCACTGAACAATCCATTCAGCCTCTAAACCAAGCCTATAAACCAAGCTAGACTAAATAAAATTTGGTAAGTCTGAGTCTTTCCTCATTGGGCAACAAGCTGTACACACTACACTGCAGACACTGAATCCAACGTGCTTCTCATTTAAATGAATCTAATAGCTGTGAGTGCTTGTATATACAGTCGACACAATGTTGCTCTCACAATTCATTTCACACTTCGTTAGCAAGTGAAATTGTTGGCTGGATTTACAGTACGGAAGGGAAGATCAATATATTACAGACAGGTATTAGAGGTGCAATCCAATACAAGCGCTGGGGTTCGACTGATTGTGTAAACACAATCACAGAAACATGATACAAAGGTGCATGGTTATGCATCATAGCGCTTGAGCACATATCAGACCTGAAACATACAGATGCACCTTGGAAATGAAGAACACACACACACATAGACTCCTCTTTGTTTCACTCTTCTTCACTCACCCCTTGATGTGAATGGAGTAAATCATCATTGTGTTTAGGAAGTAGATTGATGCCCGGTCTCAATGGTTAGGCCACATTTTCTATTTAGAACGACGGGTCAGTCGGCCAGTTAAGGATCCGACCTCTATTGTGGCCATCTGACATCCCTATTCATCATCGCACATTCTGCATCCCACTGCTGCCGCTCCTGTCTCAAGGCACAGACTGCTTTGTGTGGCACTTTGTGTGCATGTTGGAGCAAATGTGTGGAAAAAGGTGTGTGTCCACATAGGCTCGGCAATATGTTATAATATACAGTATGCCGTAGCTGTTTATAGTGTGATTTATCTCCCTTCAATACAATATCTCTGGGTTTATTAGGTCACTGTGAGGAATGTTGCAGGACTGTTTTATGGCAATATTGAATTTTTATATGATTTTCTGCATCAGTGTGTTGAGGTTTATTTCGTCAGGTATTTAACCCTCGCATGAGCAGCTCAAAAAACATACTTAACAAGTCTATTTAGATTTCTGTTATTCTTGAATTGATCCAAAACAATGGCAATCAAAAGGAAGACATTTGCCCATACATAGCCTAGATTACATATGAAATATAAAATATTTCCTCATTTGTTAAAACAACAACGCTGTATGGTAATTTTCATA
Organism: Argyrosomus regius; assembly: GCA_946959425.1. NCBI lineage: Eukaryota > Metazoa > Chordata > Actinopteri > Sciaenidae > Argyrosomus > Argyrosomus regius. The sequence continues at coordinate 11,408,150 of OX336889.1, forward strand.
TTTTTTTCACCTTCATTAAATGTACAAGCCCGGTTTGTGGCAGTTTACCACTTCAATACGACTCTACATATGGAGTTTTAATGAGGTGAGAAGAAAAGAAAACAAGTATTTAACAGGAAAAAATGGTTTTCTTTTTTCATTATGATTATTATTCTACACAAACAGCATCTGTGAAGCCCCAAACAACGTGAAAGTAAAGCCAATGTCAACAAAACACCAAGGTTAATTTGCTGGATTTACCAAAACAGACATTCCTGTCTGGTTATTTCATCTCCTCTCTTCCTTTGTTTTCCAGATAATGCATTATATGTATACGTATATCACTATATATATACATATCACCTATTCCTATCTACACTCAGCAAAGCTGTAAATGTATTTCAGTCAAAAACTTGTTTAAGTAGAAGGATTTTTTTTTTTTTTTTTTTTTTGGTACAATTTGACCAAATTACCGTTTTATAAGTGGCCTACCAAGGTTTTATAGTCTGCTATAGAAATACTCCACAGACAAAATTCAACAAGAGAGACACAGAGGAACCCCCAGGTGTTTTTCAGAAAGTAATAGGTTGGTAAATGTTTACAATTTTCCATTTACCCTTACATACAGGCATCACTTTCATGCAGCCTCGTCTCTTCTTGGCATTGGGTTGTAGATAGTAAGAAGTCATTTAAGTGGTACTAGTGTTTAAAGGGATACATTAAAACAGTTTGTTGTGAGGTATAGAGTTTTTTTACGTGCCCAGATGAAAGAAATGCCAGCATCAGGTCTTCTTTATGTGAAAAAGACATGACACAGTGAGAGGTTTGGGTGTTGAGTCTATTGTCCAGTCTCTTGTGGCTCCTGTGTCTCTCATAACCAGACAGGACATTTCCCATCTTCAGGTCTCACCTTGTACCGCAGTCATGTTTCTGACGCTTCATTTTCTGTCGTCTGGTTCGGTCTGAGTCTTATTTCAAGGTGAGCTCTTCCCCACGCTCCCTGAAAAGAGCGAGGGAGAGAGAGAGAAAAAGTGAGAGGGAGAATCCTCCAAGGTCACTTTCGGTGTCTCTCCGTTAGAGTTGGTGAGTTCCTGACAAGGCAGAGACAGTTTCAATTTCTCATCGACTGTCAGGAGCTCCCTGTTTTTTAAACGCCTGTGAGACAGATATAAGCAGAGGAAGATATTGCCTGACTTTTTCGGTATTATCTGAGGGCCACTCTCTTCTCCGGCCTTATCTCTCTGTCAGAAATGGGCCTTCAGTGATTCCTGACAGATATCTGCTGCGGATGGACTGTTAGGCAGGCAGATAGAGCAAAGCTTTCCCAGATACTGTAAATCTAGACCTGGCTGTTTTTCCACATGTTTCTGCCCCTCGGTGATTGATAAATCCTATTGAATGACAGTTTGACAGACACCGCACCTCTAATTCTTAGTAGAGTGGGTGAGAAAAAAAACACAAAAAGAGAGCAGTGATTGCTCCGAGGTGCCTGAAGTGTTGCGCGTTGAACTTTCTTTGACCACCTCCTCAATCAAAAGTACAGTAAAAGTCGTCTTCTTCTTCCAGGTGTGATGAAGACATGGATCAGAGAGCTTTGATGTGACATATTACGGACATCTTCATCTGGCCTTACTGACTTCCATCTTGTTGCTGCTTTTATTGTTTTGTGAAACAATTCACCGAGGGGTAGAATGGCATGTCAAAAGTGCTTTTAGAGGCTTTGATGCTAAAGGGAAATGGAAACTTCAAAGAAAGTAAACTGTGCGTGTGAGACAGACAGAGAGGACAGTGTGTGTGTGTGTGTGTGTGTGTGTGTGTGTGTGTGTGAGTGCAAGAGTGACTTAAACTATATTGGCCTCCTGTTGACAAGTTAATGGTAAGTTAATTGCCTGGTGAGCATATAAACTTTCGTCACATTCTCTCTGAGATAAAAACCCCAAAAGTAGCTTAACCTCCTTAAAGGCATTCAGTTAACTCTACAACTCTTCACTTGACTTCACTATGACCGATTAATGTTTGGGGAATTGGGGTGGAAAAGCACAGAGGAGGAGTGGAGGGGCTGATAAAGGCTGAGTTGAAAGCAGCGGTGGGGAATGGCGTGGCAGCACTAGGCAGGACTCCTGCTGTCTTCTCTTTAGGGAGATCCCCACGAGCGCTGTCACTACTGTAGTGTAAGGAGAGGCTCAGCCAGGGGTCTTTGAAGTGATCCACTGTTATTACATGGATGGACTCATTTTTGTTACTATTATACAATCAACGTACCGTGTCTGAAGACAGCTCCCATCCTTCAACATCCAACAACTATAAAATCTCTGCTGCGCCCAGCCGGCCATTCAGAGCTGAGAAAGTTGTGACTCGAGAGATTTCCAACAACATCACAGAAGTACAACGTAACACTTTTGTGTCTCCAAATGTTTGGCTTACCCCTCAAGAGACGCAGATCCAGTTTCCAATCATAACACTTGTTATAATAAAAAAGCTTTGGAGTGCATTTTACTCCCGCTGATGATGGGATTGTTTTATTACTGACATTTAACTTGATCTCCATTTCAGAGTATGTAAATTACCAGCTGTTACAAGAGGAAACAGAATGCAACATGAAGATATCATGCCATGTTGGTGTTAACCCCTCGTCAGCTCTAACATTTCAGCTGCCATCTGTGTGTCTGTGTGTTAACTCATATGTCTACCATAGTGCTTTCATCTCGAGCCATCCCCGTGTAACACAAGATAAAATGAAATAAAAATCAGCTGTCTACTTTCATAATTAATCGATTTATCATTTAGCCTATCGAATGTCAAAATTCTCACAATTCCTCAAAGCAGTTTTTTTTGCCATTTTTGCTTGAAAAATAGCAGAAACTATCGAATCAAAATATTAACCGACTGATTTTCTGCTGACTCACTAACAGATGAATCAGCTAAAAGTTTTAGCTTTACTGCGATTCAGTATTAAATACCGTATTTATTTGTGAAGCTTATAATGTTCCGTTTTTGTTCACAGAGGTGGCTTGATAATGTGGATTTTTTTGAAGGCTGTAGTTGTCTCTGGTTGCATTAGAGAGGTCTAATCTTCAAACATTAGAAAACTCTAGAAAGTATCGGCTGCAAAGACAGGATGCCAGTAGTGCTGAGGGCCCTAAATGGTGTATAGATTGATGGAGAGATTGTGAGCTTCTCATGCACTGTTGTGGATTCCTACAGCTCTGTTAATCTAATATGGAAGTCTCTGAGCAATAGGGGATATTTGATGTCTGGTGTTTGATTATCAACTTCCCCTTCGAGCTGGAGCTGGTTCTATAAATGTGATATTTTCTCCCACATGTTCTTACCTTTACTGCCAGTGTTGTAGTGCTCACCACAATTGCAGGGATATCACTAAATTGCCTGATTATCTGATTTATTTGTTATCATTTCTGTGATCGGATGTAACACTTTCTGCTTGAAATGCAACTTATAACTTGACTTTTTTTGTAGCTGTTGTGGGCTTTCACCCCTCCCTGCACGCCTTCACATGCACTCCAGGAAAGTGAATGTGGAAGACCGAGAAGAAGCTGTGGTTGTCTGTGAAGAGATGTCAATCTTTTGGACTACCTAAACCACAGTTCATCTGCAAAACAGTGTCCAAAAGAAAACACACAGCAGTGTGTAAATCCTGCAATGCAACACTTCCTGAGGCGGCTTATCCAAAGTGATTTGGCGAATTAGCTACATTAGTTAAGTAGTCTATATACTTTCTAATCTTGGTCTTCACTCGGTTGTCTCCCTGTTTTGTTCTTGGTCTCAACCCCTCAAAATCTTGGTCTTGTCTTGGTCTCGATACACTCTGGTCTTGGTCATGACTTGGTGTTGGTTTAGGTGGTCTTGATTACAACACTGGCTACCTGCTGTGGGGGCTACACAATTTTCCCTATGTGTCTCAACCCAAACTGAACAGTATAACCTTCACAAAGATTGGATCTATTGCAGGGATGTTGCACTGGATTGCATAACAGGTGTATCACCATACTGAAAATGACAGCCTTCATTTTAAATATGTGGAGCCAAATAGTAGATATAACCACAGGATCCTTGATTCCCTGAGGGGTTTTATTATATGTGCTCTGGAAATATACTAAATTCAGAACACCAGATGTATGTTTAATAATTCACCTAGATAGTTTCCTCTCTCTCTCTTTCTCGCTCGCTCGCTCTCTCTCTGCCATTTGCAAGGTCAGTGGGTGCAGAAGGTTGGGCTTTAGTTGTGTTCTGTCGTCGTCACTTTCTCCTCAGAGCTGCAGGCTGCGACAGAGAGCCGGTAAGAGAGAGAGAGAGAGAGAGAGAGAGAGAGAGAGAGAGCAGCCACAAACACAAACCCTGTGCCAGCCTGAACGCAGCAGCATGCTTGTTTTGCGCTTAGTTGTGAGTCTTATTTCTAGGTAATAACTGGGCTACAGAGGCCGACCGGGTTGTGTGAAAGCTCTGGAACGTGCGCAAGCCCACATTATAAGAGGACGCACTTTACTCAGAGCCTATTTATTTTCCAGCTGACGTGGGAGCGAGAGAGCGCAGGCTGAACTGTTGGTTGGGCATCTTTCTGCGTGCCGGGGAGGAGAGGAGAGAAGCCGCGTTGACCTGCTGGGATTTTAAGACATTACGTGATTTCTTCTTCTATCAAGACTTCTTTTTTGGCTCATCTGTGGACAGACTACACACACTCAGAGCGATGACTGTACTGAATCCACCGGCTGTCTGTCATTTCTCCAACGAAGCCAGCCCCACCAACACCACCACCACCACCACCCGCCCTTAAAATAAAGCTGCTGTAAAAACAAGTCAGCACCATCACCGTTGTCTAACAGCTGGGATTTACACTTTACAATGTCTTGAGACGCGACGGGGAAGCTACAAAGATGATGACAGTGAGTATCGGCTCGTTTAAACGGCATCCAGGCCACTTTTAGCTCGTCTCCCGGGGTAGGTTTCATTAACGCAGGCGGTGACTTCAATTTTGACCGATAATAGTGAATCGAGTCGGGGTGGGAGGGTATGTAAGGGGGGTCAGTCTGGTCACAGCTGTAGTGGGTGTCATCTTCCGTGTGATAGTTTTTGATATTGGGCGTTTCTGTCACCGCTGTTGCCGGGGGGATATCAGGTTCCTCCTGGGACTTTTTGGGGACATTACATCATATGAGTAGCCAATGACAAATTAAAGGAACGCACACGCAGGCTATTATCCAAATGTTTATAACCTATATAAGGTGTCATTTTCAATCAAATGCACACCTTACACACATATACACACTCACACACTTAAAATAGACTGTAGCTTATATGTTGCCAGATGTAATCATGCAACTGTCATGCGTGCAGCAATGCCCACTTGGAGTGCGCTCGATGCACGCAAAGACTGGGCGTATGCGCGGTGATGTCCCCTTGCAAACCACCCTAGAGAACGACGGGCAGCAGGAGTTGTGAGAGGGGTAGTCTTTGACATAAATTAAACGCCCCCCCTTCCTCCTCCTCCTTTCTCACAAACACCCGCCCGGCTGCGGGGTGGGGATCGGTGCAGCTGTCAATTTGCATGTATTTTGTGGCCAAATCCGGTCTGTATGGTCTGCCTGCGCTTCGGTTAATCCCACAGCGGATCAGCTTTTACAGCTCCAGCCTGCCGCCTTTCAGCGCCTTCTCATCTCTCTCTCCCTCGCTCTCTCATAAACAGACACTTTAAATGATTACATTATTTTAATCGGGCTCATGTGACCATGATGTATTGATTCGATAATATCTGGAAACCAAGCGCCGTGTGGAGGCTGCGCACGTCGGGATAACACTTCACGAAACGGATCGGTGACCGAGATTTGAAACGCGATCACAGCTCGGATACTCTTCCTACTCTGGAGCGAGGAGGGGGGGGGAAACCCACCCGGTTCCTGGATTCCCGATTTGTTTTAATAGCACTTGAAGTGTGGCGAGATGACAGGCTGGTTCACACATTACAGAGACTGGTGACCGCGCAGTGATCCAGCGCGTTTCATGAGCACGTCGGTAAGGTTTCTCTCCGCTGCACTGATCCATTCATATATTCTAACATAGAATAACCAGCATCCACGCTGCATTTTCAAGCCTTTTACAAATTCGTATAATCGTGACCGGGGTCATTTCTTGTTGTGAAATACCGGCTCTCAGCGATTTCAGAGTATTAGGCCATAAGTAGGCTGGCAATGTTGTGTGCCCTTAAGTCCTCCCCCTTCAGTTGTAAACCTACAAGGGCTCCTGGAGTTTTTCGTGTCAAGAACCCACAGATTGTTGGGAATCATCCCAAGGAACTGAGTATGGGATTTTACATGTTATTTCAGCCTAGACTGAGGGGTAGCAAGCAAAACAGTAATCATACGCTCTGGCACTGGTCTAATTCATGAGGGAGTAAAATAATACTGACATTTAATTCTCCATATGAGCACCCTGGAGGTCCCAACACCCCAGTGGCAATGCAATATGTTGCCAAAGCTTTTGTTAATAATGTTGTTTTAACTATCTAATGACACCCTGCCATCATGTCAAGGCAAAATGTGGCTTTTGTGGCCCAATTTGTGCAGCCAGGGGCCGTCTTCATCCCTACAGCAGCTTCGCCTCTATTCTCTTTGACCTGCTAGCATTTCATCGAGAAATACAAGTTCCTCAGCGTAAAGTGGTTTATATCTCTACACCGCATCAGCAATTTGCGTATCTGGTCTCCAAGATGCTGAGTCATATTGCTTTGCCCAACAGAGATGCTTTCTGCATAGTCCTTTGACGTCAACAGCTGGTGTCTGGACAGGTGTGGTCTAGTAGCCATAACTCATGAAAGCTTATTATCATTAGGATAATACTGTATGAAATGCACTTTCTCCCTCTTGTGTAGGGCACAAATGAAACCAATAACTTGACTCATTAAGCTAAGTCCTCATGGTCTAAACCAGTAATCAGCAATCTTCATAATTAATTTCTTCTCCAGAGAAACTCATAATGTGGATCACGTAGGAATGTGTCGTTAATTTTTCTTTGCCCTGAGAGAAATTTTGCTGCTCCTCGCTTTTCATTAACTTTTAAAAGTGGTGTGAGGCACTATGATAATGCGCTCCCATGAAGAGGAAAAAAAGACTGATAACTCCACAAGAGAAGGCTCAGGTCTGGTGGAGATTTGTGGGGGGTTGTAAACAACTTGGACGTTTTCATTAGCTGTGAACTAATCAGTCAGGCGGTGATTGGGGCTCTTGCAGGAGCATCACAGTCAAGGTTAGACAACAACTCTGAACTCATCTGTCCATGTCATAGTTTGGTGTGTTGTATATTGACATGTCAGTGTCACTCTCTCTCACCCCTCATAACACCCTGTTTTGTCCCTGTGGTGCTGTGCAGATGTAGCAGTGGGTGGTGGGATATTATTCTGACACATCCAGCCACATGGACTCCGCCTTGGCTTCATGTGTCAAGTCTTGCACAAGCCCACACACATACAGTATGCACACACATTCACCAATACGGAGGAATGTGTAATCAGTTAGCATAGTCTGGTAAGACTGGGAGGCTGTGGAGCAGTACAGTTGCGTAGCAAAAGGCCACTCAACAAGTTGAAAAGAGACAGTGACTGCATAATTCCGTTCAGAAAGGAAGTTCCTGCGGGACAGGAAGTGCTCTGTGGTTGCCGGTCTCAAACCACAACACTGGAGTGACTAATCTAAGTCTACACACTTCCCTAAATTCTCTTTTCATTTTCCTCTCTCTGTCTCCTTGCCTCTCTTTTCTTTCTCTCTGTACAACTCTTTTAAACTCTTGTTCTTTTGACATACATGTTCCTCAAGTCCTCACTCTTTTTCTCTCATTGTTTTGTTGTTGCAGGATTACCGGGAGGATGGCATGGACCTGGGGAGTGATGTATCCAGTCGCTCCAGCTCAGAGTCCAATTCCAACAAGGTTACACCTTGCTCCCCGTCTCTTGACCTGGCCACTTTGGAGGACTACAAATCCTCCCCCTCTCTGGACCTGGTCACCTTAGAGGACTATGAGGAGGACGAGGACTACCAAGAGTATAAGAAGAAGGTGATAGAGGAGTGGGAGAGCGAGTATGGGGAGGACTACACCTCTCCACAGCCTCCTGGTCAGGAGGAAGGCGGAGGAGGTGTTGTGGGGGTTGACGGCCTTGGCGAAGGCTACAGGAAGACAGTGAATAGTCGCAGCCTTGCTGAAGAATTCCAGGAAGTGAAGACCGTCCCGCCACTCCCGGCCCCCAGCGGACGTACTGCCACCTCAGTTGCAGCCGTCCCAGAGGAACTGAAACAGAACGGCAATCTGATTTTGCCCAGGAGCCACCAGCTCCACTCTCCTGGTACACCACAGGGGGGCACAGGGACTCCCAAGCCCAGCCACCGAAGCTCCAGTAAAGGCAGGGGGAGCCGCAGCACTGGTGGAGGTGGTGGTGGTGGTGGTGGTGGTGGTGGAGGAGGAGGAGGAGAAGGTAGTGGAGGGACTGGGGGATGGATGGGGGGATACAGAGAGGAGGAGGGTGTTGAGGAGGAGCCTCTGCCCACCATGGACTGGGCAGCCCTGGAGAGACACCTTGCTGGGCTGCAGTGCAGAGAGCAGGAGAACCAGAACCTCAACCATATCCAGAACCACAACATGGGAAAGACCAACTACACCTCTGTAAGTGTTTATGTTATTGTTTTTGTATGTTTCTATGGGTTTTTTAAGATTTTGAGCTTTTCTGCTTATGTGTGTCAAAGGTTATCTCACACATATATTATTCCCATGCTCTGGTGGGCATCTGTAATCCAGCAGTTGTCCGTGTCAGATGGACACGGAAACATGAGGTTAGGTTAGCTGGAGTAAGAAAGAGGGATTAGTCGACTAATGTAGCACTAAGCTATGTGGCCCGGCTACGAACGGACCATCACGGAAGTCTGGACTACATATGTGTCCTGAGAATCTCTGTAACAGTGAAAGCAAACTGGACTTAGTACACTCAGAAATGCTGCTATGTCACATTTGTAAGAGCTGTCTTAGGAAATGATTGTTACTGTTTGACAACTATGGACTGATAACTACCACAGCAAAGATTTGTCGCTGACCACACAGTCTTGATTCTGTTTAACCTAATTTTAAAAATCTGGACGGCCTTTGTTGTGGCCATGTGGTGCTTCTACCAGAAGAGGTCAGTGTTGCATTGACATTCTGCAGAGAGCTGCTGCAGGCCTGCCATACAAACACCAGCAGCTCCACCACCAAAGGCTGTTATGATACACTTATAATCTCATGACATCACTCAGTTTAAATCACAGTTCCAGCCAGAGTATTATGGTTTATTGTTAGTCTGTGGGTCCAAAGGGTGTAGCTTTAAAATGTTTAGGGAGGAGCAGGGGGAAATTGTTTACAGCAGCCACAGTTACAGCTCAGCTCTCACGTCGCTGAGTAAAAACTAAGCAAGGGCAGATTTTGAGAAAGGGGGATTGGTGTTCTCTTTTGGTATGCAAGCACCAAGACCTTTTCCTCAGTGCACACAGACAATGGCTGCAGCCAGTGCCATTGTGAGAGTGTTGTGTGTGTTGTGTGTCTTTGTTTGTCTGTCCTATAGGCCCCCTCTGTCTCCCTGAGGCATGTCAGGAATGCAGGGGGAGAAGTGGGGGGATGAGAGGAAGGAAGGAGGGAGAAAAGGACCGGAAGATGGTATCTTTAGGACCGGGCATTTCCGGGGCCACATTGCTCGTGTGTTTGTGTCACTGTTCATTACCTGCTGTCCATCTTAACCAAGAAGGTCACCTCCTGTTTTGCTTTGGTGTATGGAAAGTCTGCGCTCTCTCCGTATCTCTCCCTCTCTCCCCCCAGGCAGTGGGCTGTGATATAATTGACCTGGGTGGAGGAAAATCTCTTGAAAGAGAGCCTCTGTCTCCACACTATCGCCTCCACACACACACACATGCTCTTCACCACAGACTCATTCTCAGTCTCTGCTGGTGTCTCACATCTGTGACCATGGAGGTACTGTAGACTAGGCATGGTGTGGTTGATAGAGATGGCCTGGTACTGATAGTGATATCAAGTGTCACAGCTTCTAACTGTCTATCCTATCACAAGGAAAAGCCAACCGTCAGAAAAAAAGAGGCCACATATTTTGATGGCCTTGTGTAGATAAGAAATTGGAATTAGCCGCATAATCCCACCTGAGCAGGGAGCAGAAGAGGAAATGCAAGCTCATATCCTGGACAATCCCCCTCTTGAAATCATTTAAGTGCTGTTGCTACTTCTGTAGAGGAATTCCCGTTATATGGATCATATTAATACAATCCATTACAGAGCTTCTGATGTGTAATTTGACCTCTTTATTTCTTTAGTCCCATCTCTGGGCTTCCAGAGAGGACAATGCTAGTATTGACCCCGTGCTGACCTGCCAACAAGAGCACAAAAGAAGTCAGGTGTCAATTTAGGAGACATTCCCATAAGGCGTTCCCAGGGTCTTTCTATGTCAGGGGGCATCCGAGTTTCTTAAATCTTAAATTTGCAGGACTTAGCAGGACTTAGCAGACACCCTGGAGAAAAGCGAGGCTGGTGCTTTTAAAATGTTGTTAAATATTTAGTCATCCACTCAGGCGGGAAACACCAGTGAGATGATGCGTGTGCTCATGTATGGAGGGGTCTGTCTGTCTGGGATGTTTGCTCAGGTCCAGAGGGACATAGATATTCATGCTTCAGTAGAGCTTCAAAAGCATCCGTGCTTTCAGAAAGATGGGACACAGTCAAGCTCAAAGCTAATAATCTGTGGTGGTGACTAAGTGTCTGGAGGCTGATTTTGCCGGTCAGATGCAGTAGCTACATTACACCACATACACTCATATGTTATATATAAGAACATTTTAAAATATGAATCAGGTAAATGAGGTGTAAAGCAGACACAGAGACACACAGAGACCTCTTCTTGTTGGGTTAGACTGATACCACTTTAATGTATGTTAATTATGAAGCTACAGAAGCAGGGAGTTACCTTAGTGTAGCATCAAGGCTGGAAATAGTTAACCTAGCTCTGTCCAGTGGTAACAAAATCCACGTACCAGCACCTCCAAAGCTTTCTAATTAACACTTTATATCATGTTTGTTTAAACCACACAAAAACCAAAGTTTAAACACAACAATTTCCAGTGTTACACTGTGTTATGTGTTGTTTTTTTTACAATGAAGCCAAATGTCAAACTATTCTTTCAGATTTAAAAAAAATAAACACTCACCAAGTAGAGCTGCATTGATTTTCACCATGCAATAGCATCCTTTGTGTGCTGTTATAGATCAACATAGAATACTTTGGCAACGGCCCTAGACTGTGTGATTAAAACCTTCATTTATCCTGCATGTTGTTTCATTTTTGTATCAGTGACCCAGTCATATTGGTGCAGGTGTGTTTAGTTAGGGTGTGGTTTCTGGCTGATGTAATCTCAGCATCTGTCTGCAGGCTGTGAGCCTGGGGTCATGAGGATTCATGAGAATGAGGGCCACGCTGACCTGTTTGTAATTTGTTTCTAATGAACTCTGGAGTCGCGTGGCAGAGACGGGCCCACAGGGACCTCAAGTACACTAGGGGTAACACTACCCCTAACCCTCCAATTAGTGCCGCACCCCTGAGAGGTAAACAATAACATTATTCTTCCGATCCGGTCTGGGGGTGAAAAAGGCAGAGATGGGGTCAGTCTGTGGATATGGATGTATGAATACCCATACTCAAATTTACCTGTGTTCTCTATTGTGAATACTGGAAAAGCACATTAAATCCATGCCTACAGGCTATTTCTTCTTTCTTCTAAGTCTCAGAGTGCACACACCCAGACTTACTCACACAATTTAAAAACACCCCATGGGCAAACTGTGGTTATAAAGATAGGGCATGCGCTGAGACCTGCAGCACCACTCCTACTTTAAAAGTACAGAGAACAGCTCTCTCATACACACACACACACACAAACACACACATCAACTGAACTCCTGCCACGGCAGTGTTTATTGCACATGTGAGTGTATAGTTTCATACAGTCATCAAGCAGTGAGGAAACGTGCAAAACAGCAATAGTCACACTGGTAAGGCAAAGGTTTCACACACTGACTACATATTGCCTCTGAACACTCCACGCCAACGCTTACACGTATTCTTCATACATACACAAAACTTCAATGAAACTCAGTCATGACAGTGATTGTCTCTACAGTCACCTTGTATTTTAGCACTGCAGGACAGTCTTTGCAAGTATTGACATGTTTTAAAGATGAGTTTTTCACGTGGATGAGCTGAATATGAAAAGAGTCTCTTTATGTCTTCTATAGTTCTAGGGGAGCTTGGGAAGATATTGCCTGATGGTGTCAAATTTTTAACCAAAAACATGTAACAAAAAACAAACAAACAAAAAAGACCCGTGGAGTTTGGAAAAAACTGTATCAGGTTGCTTTATGGGACATGTAGAATCCTTGTTGGCTTTTGCTGTATCAGTTTTGACCATCTCTTTATTGTTTTGTCAAGTGTTCCAACTAAAGGTAAATGCAATATAAAATAATGTAATTTAAAATATCGTAAATTACCACATAACTCATGCTACATGTGAGGTTACAAATTTCCAAAAGTCAGTCTTGTAAAAGTTCTAAATGTATAGTCTCTGTGCCGTGAGGACAGATGTGACGAATTACCTTTACCTGTTTCCAGCTGTCATAGGCAGTAACAGGTCTATGAACATGTACTTAATAGGAAGGCCCTGCTCAAACACACCATATCATATAAACAGTGAAAAGTCCAGGAGCCGAGCCGAATCGTACAATTGTGTAGCGCTCTGCCCCAGAAAAGCATTCAAGGCCTGTAGAAAATAAAAGAATTGTAAAGAAGCAGAGAGCGGTTAGAGAAAAGAGCAAAGGCGGAGAGAGGTTTCTCTCTTTCTCTCCACTCTGTGCTCTGTGATTATGTACAAGTTCAGCAGTTGAACTGTGCTTGCCATAGTCCACAAACAACCTAACTACTACCTTCTCCCAGTTCTCAGACTGTGCAGCGTATTGGAAGAGAGGCCAAGGGTAGGAGAAGGAGGAAATTGTAGGGTTTGAGAGAACTTTAATGCAGTTATAGTGGATATAAATTGCCACAAGTTTAGGCCCTGAATGTGGAAACAAAGCAGGCAAGTCTGAATTTGGAGAGAAGCAACATTTTTGAGGTAGAGAGTGGTAGGTGGGATTGAAAAGAACCTGTGGAGGAGGAGGGAGGTGAGCTCAGAGTTATGGTTTGAGTGAGACAAAAAAGGTGGTATGTTGGAGGAGTAGATAGTCAAAGTATGTATGGGTAGGAAGTAGGAGGAGGCTTCAGAGATGGGGGGCAGGGCTTTTGCCAGGTGTGGAGAATGCTCTCTGAGGCTCTGGTGTCTGGTTCAGCCCTCTAGACTTAACCACTGTTCCTCGTGTGTGTGTGTGTGTGTGTGTGTGTGTGTGTGTGTGTGTGTGTGTGTGTGTGTGTGTGTGTGTGTGTGTGTGTGTGTGTGTGTGTGTCTGTCTGTCTGTGCGCATGTATGTGCCGGTACAAGCTGAAACACGCCCGGCCTCCTGCACACCACAGCTCATACACACACAGACTGCACTGCCTCTACTTTTAGAGTCGAGCAGTTTTCTATCTCCTGTTAGTCCACACACACACACACACACACACACACACACATGCACACACTCACCTCACTAAATCGCAGAGGATATCTTTTTCTTCTCATGATATCCTGACAGTCTGTCAGTGTTGGTAGATGTTTTTTTTTTCTTTTTCCTCTTCTTTTTTTTATCAGTGGAGTATTTTTCTTCTCAGCTTAACCTTGGATTCCTCACAGCAAGTCGGGCACTTAACTCAGGTAAAGCAGAATATGACCTCTTGTAAAATTTGTAGAAGTGTCTTTTCTGTATGGATCCATACAGAACCTTTTTAATATTACATGTACATGTGATGTGACTGTAGTCAAATAAAACAACAAAACTTCACAGAGTTCAGACTAAAAGTTAGAGAAACTGTTTGGCAAAAGCCTCCACGTGTAATTAAAGCCTAGGGCACTACATTCCTCTGCTGTGACAAACTCTTTTGAGTTTGTATGTAACAGAAAAGTTAAATATGTGGAGAATGGAACATAAAGTAGAGCCAGCTGCACATCCGTCCATGCATCTCAGTTTCCTCAGAGCTAAATTCTGTGTGACCCTTTAACAAAGAGCAGGTTCATGCTGCCTGACCATATGTGGGTTGCTACTCGGCCAAGAAAGAACATCGTCAAATAGGCAGTGCACGTGTCCTGTTTTAAATAAGCAACACTTTGTGCTTTACACCTGTTTTGAATGTTCCTTTAACTTGTGTTGGAGAAAAGTGTGTCACGCACCGAGCCCAGTACATAGAACTAGCCACAACAAAACCTGGCTGATCAAAATGTTTGTGTTGCTTAAGGATACCTCAGATTACCTCTGGTCTTCTGAAAATTTCTTCTAAAATCTGTACTTGCACACACTACAAAGACTGCAAATGACTGGCAACTGTATGCACATACTTTCTGAACATGAATCTGCATAGAGGAAACAAGGAGGCTGTCTAAGCTCTAAAAAAACAAAAAAAAACACTTAAGACAGACAAATCAGTAAATATGTGTATAGCATTTTGTTACATACACTTGGAATACAAATTTAGAATAAGTCAGATATGAAGGTGCAGCTAACACTTTGCTTTGCACTAGCCTTGTCTCCTCATTGTCCTTCCCTTGTGGAAGAAAAGAAAAGATTAGAACAAACTACCTTAAATGGGTAAAAGCTGGCTCACAAGACTGAACAGCTTGTCAGATTTACCACTGGTTATACAACATGTTCAGTCAACCAAATAACCCAATATCCAACTGTCGGCTTGGTGTGTCAGGTAGCAAAGATATGCACAATAATAGTGTTTGTTGTTGAAGGAGCACAGCATTGATCCCATGACCTTAAACTGTGGTTAAAAAGTCAGGTTGGACAAGTCAGGTGGACTGTGCACCTGCACACGCATCAAAACTTTTGCTATTCAGATTGACCTGCTGGCTGATGGACACTGTCAAGCAAGCTCTACATATAAACTGTAACCAGGGAAAGCACAAACATCCGAGAAATAGCAGAAGGGTATTAGGTTCAAGTCTCTAGAGAGCCTCGACAGAAGTGGTGCTGTCTAAATTGCTCTTATCTGGTGTCAAAGCACAGTTTAATCAGCTGCCTGACAGTCTCTCCACATCTGCACAGATAAATAAAAACATTCAAACCTGTTTGTATTGATAGGTGTAGACAAACTGACAAAGACAGACGAGTTTCCTGTTTGGTCACTCAAGGTGGAAGGTTACTGTGAATTTACACCCACACCTTGTGTGTTTAATGAGCCAGAGTCATGTCACCGACGCAAGCCGTCATGCCACGTTGTGGTTAAATCAGATAAAGATGCTGCTGTAGTTATGTTTGACCTACAGCTACTCATTCCTATCGCCGTTTGTCTGGTTGATCATCCTAACTGATACGCAAAAGCTCACATAAACACACCCTTCTTCTGATTCATTCAGCCATGATTCACCAAGGCACCAAAGTCAAAACCCTCTTTAGTGAGTGTTATATCCTATCTGGCATGGGAGTCAGCTTCTCCTCATACCAAGTCTCAAATTTATTTTATTATCTCCACATTCTTCTGTTCCTCTTCCTTTTTTCCCAGACAGCTCCTGTCCTTCATTCCCACTCCTGTTCCCTGCTAATTGTCCTCTTCCTCAAGCTGTCAGGAAGCATTACAGCCCAATGTTCTCACACCGCCAAAATACAGCAGGAGACCATTTTCCCCCCTCCACCTGGCTCCCCTTCTCCACCCTATGAAAACTATCAAAGAGGGGCGCGAGCCGTGAGTGGCAGAGCGTGCTGTGGAGGAAATGGGGATTTATGTAGCAGTGAGGAGGCAGCCTCTAATGTTATACCTTCGTGTCAGTCCTCATACTGCAGCTACTATAGAACAGTGCCGAATACACACATACAAATACACATTAGCGCGCAGACCTGCTTTATAAGCAAGAATGGGGCCGAAGGAGATAAAAAAAAAACAAGTTTTATTGCAAAAAGAGAGTTAGAGCTGGAAATTGAGAAAGAGGGTTTATGTTTTCCAAGCAGTGAAGGATTTTAAAGTCCTATCCATCACCGCTCCTGTCTCTTGTCGCAGGAGTAAAGGGTTGAGTCAGACACACACACAGTGGCCTGTGTTTGTTGTAAGTGTGTGTGCTTGTGGACATGTGTGCTCTTTTGGGTGGAGCTGAAACATGAAACACTGGGCTTCTCTGCTCCTAATTATAGAGAGTGTGTGTGTGTGTGTGTTTGTGTGTGTGTGTGTGTCTGTGTGTGTGTGAGAGAGGCAGAGGAGTGGGCCGTGAATGTGGTCTGTTTATATCAGGCTAAAAATATAAGTCCTGTTTAAATCACAGCCACACGCCCACACAGACCCTAACAAAACAAGGGTATTTTTGCCTCCATGTTTCTGACTCTGTGTCTATTCGTGTGACGTGTGTGTGTTCATGTGTGTGCGCTGTGTGTGAGACAGACACACACAGAGAGAGTGAGAGGGGTACTTTGTGCCAGGTCATGCAGAGAGCTTCATCTGTTGCCGTAACAGAGCACCAATGTCCTCACATATCTGTAACACAAGAACAATCATTCTATCCACCTGTAGTAGGGCTGCACCTAATGATTATCAGTTAAACACTCAACTTAGTCTATAAAATATTTAAAATAGTGAAAAATGCATGTTCCAATTTTCATAAGACGACGAAGATTGCTTGTTTTGTCCAACCAACAGTCCAAAACCCAAAACCACATAAGATCATCACATCTGAGAAGCTGGAACAAGGGAATGTTGTCATTTTTACATGTTAAATTAATTATCGAAATGGTTGCTGATGATTGTTCTGGCAATAACTTGGTGCTACAACTATAAAACATTAATGTGTTAAAAAAAAAAAAAACAGTCACAATATTTCATTTTGTCCAAACAAGATTTAAAACCCCAAAATATTCAGTTTACAATGATGTGTAAACAAATAAAAGAAGCAAATCTCTTTAATTGTGAGCTAAAATCACAGATTTTTTGCCATTTTTGCATGAAAAAAAGTGTGTGTGTGTGTGTGTGTGTGTGTGTGTGTGTGTGTGTGTGTGTGTGTGTGTGTGTGTGTGTGTTTGATCGACCACTTGATTGATGAACTAACTATTTAAACTATAGCAAACATTTTCCACATTTTTGTGACTACCTTTTTCCTTTCTCCCATTTTTTTTTTTAAATCTGTAGTCAAGACAACAAGAAGTACATCTAGTATGTCTCAGCTGCTTGTTATTCACTGTGACTCACAGCTCCTGCTTCTTAATGGACTTTGTCATTGCACAAGTGTAATTGGTGGTCAGTTAGTCATTTACTCAGTTGGTACACAAATTTGTTGACGCATTTAAAAATGCGAAACAAATAGTAATACAGCCTGGTGGTCACAGCATGCTTTCCACCACCAACTATAGACAGTCCTCATTAGAACAACCTCTGGTGGCTGATCATAAGACTAAGCGCGCACACACACATGCACTCCCTGGCCTTCCACATCAGTTCCTCCCTGTCAGAGCGAGCTCATTACCGCCAGAATCTGGCCCTCACACTGAGCCAACCTGCTTTGCTATGCAGTGTTTTTACACTGGCACAAAATGTCAGCTCACTAAAAGCATCTGTGCTCCCCTCGTCCTGCTGAGAAGGAGAAGGGAGGCAGAGGAACAGATAGAGAGGGGAGGAGGAGAAGGAAGATGGAGAAAAGTGGTGAAAAGAAATTAAATGTAGCTACACTGAAAGGCCAGAGAGAGAGAGAGAGAGAGGGGAGGTGGAGGGGGTAATAGCAAGAAAGCTTGAAAGAGAGAGGGCAAGCTGTTTGTCAGAGAAAGGGAGGAGACGTCGCAGCATGACTGGGGATCCTGTTTTTTTCCAAAAGCTCTAAAAAGTGTTACAGGTCATTATTTATCACCTACAGTATCATTTCCAGCTCTCTCTGTATCCCACTAGAAGAGTGAACCATGTTATCAGTGACTTATGATTATGTATTTGTTTTTTTCAGTTTGCATCTATAAATATGCAGAGCACATAGCAGAGTTAAATACACAGATCCCCACATGAGTGGTGTTTTGATGTGTGAGACGGGCTGCTCCAGTGCTCGGTGTACC
This sequence comes from Argyrosomus regius, assembly GCA_946959425.1. NCBI lineage: Eukaryota > Metazoa > Chordata > Actinopteri > Sciaenidae > Argyrosomus > Argyrosomus regius. The sequence continues at coordinate 11,426,357 of OX336889.1, forward strand.
CTACAGCACACACACTCACAGTGAGAGTGACACTCATAACAGCAATTTCTCCGGCTCTGTTGAGGCATAAATTACATACTAGTGTTGAAGTTTGCCATTAGAATCAGCATACAGCTATATTTTAGCAAAAAAAAGCACTTGTCTTTTAGTCCTTAGATCTGCATCACCCAGACAAACATCTCATAATGTGGCCAGTGTGTGGGGAGCTAAACTGTAGTTTGCCTGCCTGTTGTCTCCTCCTGTCTCCAGTTAATAATCTTTGCTCTGAATCTTCTTTGTGCTGATTTAGACCACTTACATAATCACAGTTATTGGAGTTTGTTTGCTGTCACTATTTAACTGCACTCATATCATCTGAGAATCGAGAGCTGCACAGTTAACAGACTTGGAAGTTCCAGTTATTGTTTTCATTTCTGGTGTGGATAAAGAGGTACTGTCTCGGTCTCCACCTGTGCTATGACTCAGATTGTAACCTTGACAACCGTGTGAAGGTCAGCGGGGGGTGTCTTCGGAGTGACTGCTGCCATGGTGATGGAGGAGAGAAAGGGGGTTGCTGTGGCTTCTTGTATCAAAGCATGGCTCACAGATGTTGGACATCAAAGTTTCTTTTTTTTTGCTGCTGCTGCTGCTTATTCATGCACTTGCCTTAGTGTGCATGTGCATCAGAAAGCGAAACCAGTTCAACGCATTTGTATTCAAAAGAGAGAAGCATCACGCTTTAATACATCTGAAGCTGTAAAGATCTTAATACTGGATCTAGTACATGGCATCACTGACTAACTACTGCAGGGAATTGGCTCATAGACCCACTAAAGGCTTAAAACAAACTAGCTTTTACAAAAAATGTTCTATAAAGAGACCAAAGGTTGTCTGAAAACTTGCAGGAAAGCTGTAGACTTCATTTGAAGCATACAAACACCATAAGAGAAACTCAGTTTGACTCTATACTTGTCACCAAATGTACAAGTCTCCATATTAAGTTACTGTTTTGGGATCAGCAGGCAGATTCACATGTGATTGTGCTGCATAGTCCAACAGAAGTCCACTACAAGTCACCAGTCGATCACTAGAGGGCAGAGAGTAGACACCAAAGCAAATTCACAGCAACAAGCCTTATTTTACTGATATCTATTGGCTAATATATTAGCAAACACCTGACTTAACATATCTAATAACATAGACATGAATCCCATGACTCTCTTCACCAGCCACTTTTTAATCTCTCTGCTTGGCTTTACTATGTTTCCGCTACTTACCGTATGCCAATAAACTCTGCAAAAGCTTAACACTGCTTTTACGAGGCCCAGTCGGTAGCTTTCACTGTAAGAAAAACAAGTTTATCGTAGGTCAGTGTCATGCACAGATAATTATATCCAAGGTTAGTGTGACAGAATGGGCACTGCTCCAGTCTGCCACAGCCGGGCACCGCACAGAAGGCCAAACCAGTGATGCAAGCTCGAGCAGAGAGATCAGAGCAGGGAACTCATCGATCCACTTCCAGGTCATTAAACCCAAGAGTGGTCTTATCGGGGGGGAAAGCAGCGTCACCCAACAAAGATCGATACCGGATAGAGAGATCTGGCCTGAGAGGAGGGACGAGATAACAGGAGGTGTGTGTAGCTTGCTAACTTGCCAAAAAAAGACAAAAATGAAAGCTGGAACAGATGTCTGATTCAGTTGCGTCAGGATGCCACATTCCCCACATTCTGGTGCAAAGCCGTTCCATGGCTTTTATGGGAGTGTTAGAGGTGGAGGAGGAAAATCCAAGTGCCTACAGTTGTAGACAAAACCACACACAGTGTTTGCAGAAGTATGTAGCAAAAATGCCTCGCAAAAAAGACTCCAACTTCTCAAACGTGATGATTTGGTGCTTTTATATTTTATTTTATTTGAAATCAATTTTTGTTTCAGTCTGAGGATAGATCAAAGGTTGGAACTCTAGAAAAAAGAAATACATTTTTTGCTCTTTTCTTACATTTTATAGACATATTGCATCATTTTATATATGTTACTGTTATGTAATTCCCTTTAAGGGAAAATTTGTTTTTTTGTAATTTTGAGCTTTATAAATAAAACTGATTTAACTTGATCAATGATTAATCAGTAGATTGCAAAATAATCTACAGATTATGTGATAATGCCCCAATTTAAAAATGTCAAAAACAACACACACAACACAACAAAAAAAGAAGCAGGACACATGTTTACATCTCAGTGGCTTCAACAATTTTGGGCAAACCAGGAAACAAAGACTTCTAATAGTAGCAGGCTAGAGGTCAGGATAGAGGAATGGATGGCGAGATGGAGAAGGGAGAGATTATCTGAGTAGGCCTGTGTTTGGATTATGAACTGACCATCTGCCACTATGAGATTATAATCCTGCAAAGAGACAAACAGTGAAAGAGGGGAAGATGTACATGCCATGCAGTGGCAAAGATGACGCAAACTCGCACATCTGTGAGTGACACGTCTTGAAGCTGGTTCAATTTTGGTTTAAATCAGGAACTATCTGATCAAATAATAAGTGGTAGATTACAAATGTGACCAGAGATTAAATGCTGTCTTTTGGTACTTGAGATTTTCATACTTGTTACAAACACTTAGTGTGAGTTTAAATTGCAGCATCCTATCGTTGCTGACTATTAGTGCAGTAGAGAAAAATTAAGATAAAGGTAAAGGAAGAAAGTCACTCTGCCCTTCTCTTCCTTTCTCTCCGTCTCTGTATGGCATGACTCCGTATGAATGACATCCCGACCCTGACCCAGACCAACCTCACCCTCCCTCCCTTTTCTAACATCCCCTCTCCCCACTGGCCGGCTCTGCATACACTCAGTCCAACAGCTCCTCCCTCTTTTCAGTCCAAACCAGACAGAGAAAGGCGACCGGCTGTATACTCTCTGCTTTTCACCGCTCCCCTCCCTCCCTCTTTTTTCTCTCTCTCTCTCTCTCTCTCTCCCGTTCTCACACCCCTCCTCCAGTCCTCTCACTCCCCTCCCTCTTTCGGCTTTGGGGAAGCAGCGATCAGACCCTGCCCTTTTCTCCTAACAAACAGACAGAGCAGTAAACAATCAGAAAACAGAAATAAAAAGCACAGGGTGAAGACTGAACTGACTGGCAAGCAAGGGAATTTGTTATTTTTATTAGTTTGGATCAAGGACTGGGTAGGATCCCTCCTCTCTCCTCTCCTCTCTTCCTCCTCTCTGTTGGAATACCACCGCAGGGCTGGGAATCTTATCCCAGTCCCGCTCCTGTTCTCCCAGCTCAGCCAGCTCCACTCTAGGATGCTGTGAAGGATGGTCCACCAGGAAAACTGTTCTTACCAGGTAGTTTTCAGACCTACATGACACGTTGCATTCATTTAATTTAACTGCCAATTTCTTTCCATTTCCATTTTGACAGACACAAGCTGTTGATTTTTGTTGTTCGTAGCTTCTCTGATTGTGTGAATATCATGTTTTATCTCCTCCATCACACTGAAACTAGCACATTGTCGCACATGTGTAGGACTTGTGTGTCATTGCGGAGACTCAGACATGTGTAGGAGTATTTCTCTGTCTTTTGCTGCTACGTGATTGTGTTGTGAATCTGATGGCTGGCTGGTTGCTAAGAGAGCACTTGACTCAAGGGAATAATGTCCTACCTCCCCTCCACCTCCTCCTCATACAGCCTCATCAATCCATGTCAAGGAGGCATGAGGTGTGCATGTAACTGCAAGTTTATAATGTCACGACTGAACTCTGTGTGTGTGTGTGTGTGTGTGTGTGTGTGTGTGTGTGTGTGTGTGTGTGTGTGTGTGTGTGTGTGTGTGTGTGTGTGTGTGTGCAAATGTATTCTGCCCTGTGAGTTTCATGTAGAGGATGCATGTATTTCAGTGTATGGTGCAGACAACATAGTGATGAAGAGGATTTAAATGTGAACGGTTGCTTGGAGGGTTGTGTATATGTGTGCACGCATGTTTATGAGCGTGTGTGATCCCGGTGGGACATGTGACAGCAGTGTCCCAATTTATCTAACGAGGAATTGGGAGGAATGAATTCAGTCGTGATTAAAGGAAAGCGAGTACATCACAGCTGTACATCCGCCTTTCTATAACCAGCTCTGTTAGGGAAGAAAGTCTGCAATGCAGTGGAGATGGAGAGTGGGAACAAGCGGAGAGGTAGATGAAAGGCAAAAGAGATGAGCTGAATATGCCGGGGGAGGCATTGAGGAGGAAAAGATGGAGCTTCTTTGACAGGGAGAAGCAAGTGTAGAAGCAAGGAAAGCTGCAGAGGACGTGATGAGATGGAAACATGAGGGTTGTAGAAAGATGGATGGGCCTTGTGGGTGCAGTTAAAGTGCTTTATCATCGTGAAACTTGAGAGTCCAAATTATGACCTCCAGCATTTCCCTTGGGTTTAAATTGAAAAGGATTGTTGGTGTTTGTATTGGAAAAATGTGGCTGAGTGCAGGTGCTATATAACAATTGTCCTTCCCTTTGTGGCATTGTCAACATTTATCAAAAAAAATTGCTCTTTCATCAGTTTTGTGCACATCCTCCACCATCCAATGACTGAGATTAGTGTGGAGATTAATAAACTGTCCTCAGTGCTCTGGTTTAGGATTTTTGAGGTTAGAAAACCACAAAAAGACTCAATCATCTAACAAAATATTGGTATTCATCTTGAAGCAAGTTCTACATATTTGTATTTGTATGTCACGAGGGTGGATTTGTGCTTGTGTGGATGAGGGATCAGTTGTGTAACAGGATAAGGATTTCCTGCCATGTTTTGTGGTAGATGAAAAAGCGAGATGGGGCGACAGAAAGATGGAAGAAAAGAGAAGATAACCAGAGAAAAGTGATGCCAAAGGGCTAGTGGAGACAGCAGATGAAAGGCAGAGATGAAGCAGTAACAGGAGAAATATTGACAACAGGGGCTGAGCGCAATGAAGGGAGAGGTGCACAGAAATATAGAAGGGATAACAGCGTATGAGATGATGCATGAAAATAATTGACATCAGTTAAATATAAGGAAGTAAAATTTAGGGAGATGTTGAAAAAAGTTTATCGGTGAAGTTGCGATGGCTTTAATGCTAGAGATGTAAAAAAAAAAAAAGAGAGAGAGACAGCGTGAATAAGAGAAAGAATGAGAGCGGTAAGCGGAACAGAGGGTTCAGGCTCTGATAACAGCGACTCTCTAGAGGCCCCTCAATTAGACTGGTAACCTGGCAACCAGCAGGCAGACAGCGCCCCGCACATACATACAACACACGCTCACATCGAGGGATGGAAAGAAGCAAAGTGCGATGGGGGAAAGAGCAGAGGAATAGGGGAGGTGAGGGATCGAGGGGGTTTAATGAGGGAACAGTATGGACAAGAAGTAAAGTGGAATAAGATGGAGGTAGGCTGGGTGTTGTTCCTTGTATTTCTGTCTCCTGGGAGGGTCCATGCCTCGGGGGCAATCTCTATTTTGGCTATCAACATCGTTGTTTTCCTCTGTTTTAACTAAGATGTGGCCCTCATCTTTCTGTCTTTGGCTGTTTAAGGCAAAGAGGAAAGGAAAAAGCATCTGTCCTTCCTTATTTGCTCTCACCCCATAATGTCTGAGGCAAGCTCCCACTTAATGTCAGAAACCATTAGCCAATTAAATCACAGGCTGACCCCGGGAGAACCAATGAATGGACCATTTGACCCATAGCCTAAACTATCTATCGATTTAAGCCGCGTCAATTTTGCAAATAAACCATGAGGCAAAAAAAAATGTTCATCATTAAATCATCGGCTGCAGACATCCTCTTCATCTTGATGCTGCTCTTCATTTTGTTAAGTGCATAAGTGAGCTAAAAGCAGCCTGTTCCTCGGTGTGTTTACTAGCGACCGAGGTCTCAATATGTCATCCTGTTTTCGTATTCTCATGTAAATCTATAAATCTTGCTGCGTTGTCGTGTGCTGCAGCAGCAGCAGGTTGAAGGGTGACGGTGAGATTTATCAGCTTGGCCACAGTGTGTCATCCCAGGCTGTAGGAGTACTGTCAGCTTGCCAAGGCCCCGGGACCTCAGATTGAAGGCTAAATCCTGTCACACACGCAGTATTTGTCTGCATGTGTGTGAGGATTTATGTGTATTTATGTTAGGCTTAAATGTTATGCATACGTGTCCACGAGCTCGTGCAGTTTTTCATGCTTGACTGGAGAGGGGTGAGGCAGAGCTCCCGTGTCAGTGTAACAGTATATGAGGTGTGGCCTGATGAATTATAAATGAGGACTAGCCGTACAGTAGATGGATCATGCTAGAATGACAGAACTGATCAATAAGGCTGGATAATAAACTAAATGCATGGAATTACTGACATAATAACGTAATCTAGTTTGCAAGGAAGTAATTATAGCATGTAACGCCCCCTGAAACCACAAATCAAACAAACAAAATGCACCATAGCAAAGGCACATATTTTCACTCTGGATGGAGCCATGGTAGATGTTTCCTTGTCTCTGGTCATTATGCTAAGCTAAACATATCCCATCCCCAGCTCTGAATGGAGCGCACAGACTCGCCTAATTCTTGAATATTCTCCCAAAATATTGAACTCCTCTTGAATTCCTTTCATACTGTAATCAATCAAGACAAACTTATCAGAACAGAGCTAACACAAGAAAAGAAATATGGTGAACTAAGTAAATGTGAAAACTTATTGTCCACCCCTATTAACCTACACTATGTAGACAGGAACGCAAGAGAATAACAGCTTTTCTGGCCCTAGTATACACACAGATAAAGCAAACACAAGTGTAGCTTAGAGGTTTGATGCATGTGGAGCCCTGTATCACGCCTTTGCTGTGCAGCAGGCCTCTTTCTCTTTTTTTTTACAAGTGTATGCTTTGTCATAATATTATACAATTTGCCAAAAATTCAGCTCCCTCAATCACTAGTCTCCATGTGAGTTAGCGGGCTTCCCGATGGGCCGCCCCGTGCTCCTTTCGTAGCCCAATTTGTTTGGAACACAGTGCATCGCCATGGAGAAGTTCTCACCACGTTGCTATGGTTGCAGCCCCCGTTCTTTTCCTCCTGCTTTCCAAAATAATATCAGATCAGAGTCTGCAGCATTCCTTTCATATGTGTCAGCAAATGTGATCTGGTGTTACAATATCGCACAAAGACAGGCAGGAGCAGTTTGCAGATAGGAACTTCTCGACGAAACATAGATGTAGACTGATTGAAAAAAAAAATGGTGCATCACGAGTGTAGGTATCAGACATATGCGTGCTCACACACACACACACACACACACACACACACACACACACACACACACAGTGCCATTGGCCTTGGATCCCAGGCTTACAGGAGGTGCCAGGAACCCACTCTCCCACAGTCACCCTCTGTTCACTTGGAACAATAAGCCATTCTCTGTGTGTGCATGTCTCTCTCTCTCTCTCGTTTGCTCGCTCTCTCAGCTGACCCAACAGTCAAGCATCAGAGTTATTAACCTGTGTGCATGTCTCAAATATGCAGCTGGAACTACACCCAGTCTTTTGCCCTTGAGTTTGAGGCTTTTGTGCACATTTGTGAGTGTGTGTGTGTATTTGTAGATTTCCATTGCCAGCTTCCCGTCCATAGGTAACCCAGGTAACCCTTCCCTCTCGGGCCTCCTATCCCATTTGAAACAGCACCGACTTCACCTTCACTATGAAGTCAGCCTCAGTAATGAGAAAGAGAACCAGCGGGGCACACACTGCCCCACCCTTTAGCCCCAAACAGGCCACTCTCGCTCACAACTAACAGCGGTTTTATTGGCTTGTGTATGTGTGTGTGTGTTTGTGTGCTATCTGTATTGTCCCCCAGCAGCAGCAGTTCAGTGTGGGTGGATTCAGGAGACAGACAGACAATTCGCTGTACTCTACCCGTAATCCTTCGGGATCAACACTGAATCAAACTTGCTTCGTATTTTTTCATCAAACCCTGTGTGCGCATGTGTGTCTGTGTGTGCTTGTGTTCAAGTACTCTTTGATGTTATCATGCAAATGCATTATTCCCCGACTGTCTTCGTCCGTGAGTCTTTTTTCCTCGCGTTATTCTCGTCTTCGCTCTCTTTCAGCAGACTAACAGATGAATGTGACTCATGTTCATCAGTATCAGTTGACGTTCTCCTTCCTCTTGTCTTTCTCCTCTCGTCTCCCTCGCACACCTCTTTGTCCTTGGCTGGTTATTTTATTTCCTATCTGATATCCCCATCTTCCCGTTAGATCTCTGACTGTTTAGTGTGATTCATCTTCTGAATCAGTCTGCAGGTACAGTAGAGGTGTGATGCTTCAAAGAGAGAAAGACATAGTACAGAACTTTCAAAAAGCTTTCGCTCTGTTTAAGGTCAGGTTAAAGTTTTGTGCATTTCTCTTTGACTTATAATAGTAATTTTAGTATAGTTATATTTTCAGTTATTAATCCAACCCTGCAGTAAGCCATATGTGTGTGTGCATTGAATAAATGTAGCCTTGAACTGGAGATAACCAGGGATAAATCTAAAATGCTATTTTTTCTCAATACAAATATAACTTGAGTGTCAGTACTAATGGCAAAACAATAATTTCTGAATACCTTACTTCATTACTTTCTACAAAACCCCTTTTTTTCCATTTAACATGAATCAGCGTGTAATACAAACCAGCTGCATAATAATTATCTGAATAAAATGAGCAAAACAAGGTTTTAAATCAGGACAAATCTGATCAAAGAATTACGATTCTGACCAGGCTTTCTGTGCCGACTCTGTCCTACCAATACTCTGCTATTCTAATTGTTTTACTTCAGAGTCAGAGGCTCTCTCTGTTTTTATATAATTTAAAACTGACATATCTTTTGGATTTGGACTGTTATTTAGACACAACAGACAATCTAAAGATGTCACCTTGGCCTCTGGGAAATGTGGGAAAATTATTTTTCATTATTTTCTGACATTTCATCGACAATCAAGCAGTCAACCAAAAAATAATCATCTGGTAAACAAATCCAGAATAATAATCAGTGGTTACAATCCTTCACTAATGTGCATTCCATTTAATCATTACACAGTAAATCTGTGACCCCGTGTTTTGTTGCATATGAATTATGAGTTTATTTCCACTTCAACATGGTAATGGTTTTTCAATTCCCCGTCATGCCATGCCAACATTTCTCTGTGTAACCAGTTGATGGTTTGTGTGTTTGTGTGAAGTCTTGTTCCCCTGCTGTGTGATTCTGCAGCCGTATGTGGACATAATTTTCTGGGCGGTGGCTATGACAAATATATGAGTCACGGGTCGATAACATCTCTCTAAGATGAGATCATTACACACCGCGGAGAGCTCAGATTGAAAATGTAAGTCACTGATACAAGGCACAAGCAGTCTCTGTGCATGTGAGTGAGCAAGTGAGTGACTATGTGCGTGCATGTGTGTTTGTGTGCCAGACTAATGGTCCATTGTGCTCTGTCAGGGTTTATTTAGCTGGCTGGGGCTGCTGGCTTTGGACTCCAGACGGGGCACTATTTTTACCTGAGCAGGAAAGAGACCTCCTCTGTTACATAAACACATACACTTTCACATTCAGTTTGACTCAAATATGTAGGCTAATCTACATTTTTAAGTTAATCTCTTTTACAAACATACACAGAGCCGTTCAAGATAAGAGGGTTTGGAAGCTCAAAAGGAAAAATTCAGTAAGGAGTCTGGATATAACAGTGGGAGAATAAATATAGACAGTGTGAGATAGAGTCCAGGAGAGGCTCCAGACACACTAGGAGTCATCTAAACACACACAAACACACAGGCTTGCACAACACAAGAACATTGCCATAAACACACACACACACACACACACGATGTGGCTATCCCGTGGCTGAGGTGTCTCTTTCTGAACTGGTTGTAAGCAGCTGCTGTCCTCACGTCAGCAGCCGTGCGAAAATGGAAAACCAGTGTGAGTTTCTCCCTCACCCTCTCTTTTGCTCTCCCTGGCTGTAAGAGGTCGTGGCGGAAGAGGGTGGAAGGTAGGGAGGGTATAAAAGGGGCCTTACCTCTGACCATTGTGCTTTCACAGCCCTGTGGGAGAGGCAGAACGACAGAGGAAACCTACAGGAGAGAGGAGTTGTCAGAAAGTTGAGGAAAGTGAGAAAGAAACGGTGTCACAACATGTAAGAGAAAGACAAGAAGAAGCCACCAGTACAGGAGAAGATTTTATTTCTCATGACAGACCACGGCAGACGTGAGTTGGCTGGAAATATGATCTGTACTGACTGGACTCAGGAGTCGGTGTGGACTAACCTACTGACTGCGGAGTAGAGAGAAAAAGACAGGAAGACAGAGTGAGAGTAGGATGAGGGAGGCACTGGATAATATGGATGGATGTGGTGGAGTGGATGATGTCATCGGGCAGACATCCAACCTCTACCTCAGTGGTGACTACAAAGAGGTAAAGGACCATGTCGTGTTGTTATTCCACGCTCATAAGTCCATTTTTAATGCATACCGACCTACTGGAAAAATCTGTGTGGTCAGTAAAGGTGGAATATTTTAGGTGATACATGTGGCTATGTTTACTTTGATGGTTTGCTCTTCTCTGTGTCTGCCAAGCGTGGGAACACACACACACATATCCTGCTACATTTGCTTTGTCTTATTATGAATGGGTGGACATTTTAAGAAATACACTTTATTATTATTAAATATAAAACCAGATCCAGCAGCAGGTTAGCATAGCTTAGCACAAAAACTTTGCAGGGGGAAACAGCTAGCTTGGCTCTGTCCAATTAAATTGTTATATTAAAAAGTTATATCTCATTTGTTCAAAATGTAAAAATGTAAAAAATTGCGGTTATGTCGTGAATTACTTTTTGTCCTGAAGCAGTGACGGCAAATCTTCAGGAAGTGATCGTTCCCAGCCAATACCAAGAACACCTTAACCCCACAAAGTGACATTTTTACACGTTGTTTTTGTAGAGATTTATATATCATATCAAATATATCATGTTAATTAGTGAGACTTAAAAAGAGCCATTTTTGTTTTTTGGTGTGCTATGCTAAGCTAATCACCCCTTGGCTCGGTCTACTGAACAGACAGATGTGAGAGTGGTGTTGATCTTTTCATCTAGAAAGCAAATAAGCGTATTTCTCAATGTTCCTTTCAGAGTGTTTTGTTGTTTTGTGTGTAGCTCTGTGATGTAGCCCAAGACTGAGGCTGACGTAATGCTTGAAGTTTGGGTATTAAAGTGCTTAGATATTTTGGGCATAGCTATGACATAATGGTGTGAGTAAGCAGGCTTTTATCCTTAAATCTGCTTCATGTTTTGCCAGAAGAAGAAAAAAAACCACAGATTCCTCCACTGAATCTTTTCCCACAAATCTATAGTCTGGCCTTTTTGTAGAGAAAAAGCTCAAATGTCACTTGGAGACCCATTGTCCTGTCTAAACCCACTTCATGCTCCCCATCTCTCCTCCCCCTCTTTGTCATTCTTCTCTCTTGTCTTTTTTTCCCCTTTATCCCACCATAACCCTCCCCCACTACTTTTACCACCACGCACACACTCATGTAAAGCCATCTACCACTTGCTGAGCTGTTCTCTTCCAATCTGAGTGACATGAGCAGCCATGCACTGACCTGAGGCTGAACTGTATGAGGGGTCAGAGGTCAGGTTTCTTATCTGGGATGGAATGCTGCACTGCCTAGACAGATGGGTCTCAGATAGCACGAAAACAGAAGACGATCCTACACACACATACATTTTTAGCCTCCAAAGATGATGTAGACTCTCTTGCTGAGAGTTAGATGAGAAGATTCTCACGTTTACACGGTAAATATGACGTTAGAATAGCTCTACATACAGAGTGGAAGCAGGGGGAAGCAACCCAACTCTGTCCACCACCTAATGTCAGGCAGGCAAGAAAGCCACTGCACCAAACCAAGAAATATTTTTGGACATAATCCCCCAGAAAAACACAAATTATTGTTTTTACACTTTGGTTTTCTCAGACGAGACATTACATGTTAATGCATAAGCTTTAGAGATACTAGTAGGTGGTTACCTTTACAGAGAGCCAGGCTAGCTCTCTCCCAGTTTCCTCTCTTTATACTATCAAAGTTCTCATCTTAATCTTGCCAACATAACAAACACATCCTAAAATCTCAAACTGTCCCTTTAAGTTGAATACACGTTGAATTTATATATTTTCAGAGATAAACGTAGATGCAAGTACTTAATCTAAGCATGCAAGAACATGTGGGTGAACTGTGATGCTAAAGAGCATAGTCAAAACACACACACAGAAGACACAGTGACCTTGTGTCTGTTTGTAGAGCTGTGAACTTAGCAGCAGCTCGCTGCCAGGTCTGGAATATCTATCAGAGCGAAGCTGTCCCAGTTCTTCCAAACACACATGCCATGCCTTTTGCTGTTACTCACAAGACCTGGTGTTTGCATACGTGAGTGAGAGAACAGTGGATTCTTGTCTTACAGGGAGTGAGAGGTGTCGACTGGTGAAAAGCCTGCATTGTGCAAAAAAAAAAAAAAAAACGGAGAACACTTAGTGAGCAAAGGAGGGAATAAGAAGAAAAGAGAGCTATTAATAAACAAAGGTGACACATTTTAGAGGATCTGTCCTTTTAGCGTCATATTTTTCCAATTTAGATACAGTAAAGAAACTAAAAGGGAATTAAAGGACAAACACATTAATATACATCTCAGATCTTAACCACTCAGCAGTTCTGACCACATGAGCCAGCAATCAGAGGGAGGGAGAAGGAGGAAACTCTTTGTTAGCACAGATAATTAAATTCATCTCCCTCCTCTAATATAGATTTTCAGGGAAGATTTGAGGGCTCAAAACAAACACCCTGTCATCCATAGCCAAGGCTAAACCACCCTCTAGGTCTGTGGATGAATGGTTGTAGTGCAGAGAGGAGGAGAAAATGTCTTTGTCAATGAGGGTTTTTCAGCAGAGGAAATTGTCGGTGAATTTGAGGAAAAACACAAATTAGCCCAATTGTGTTCCTCCCAATCTAATTTGGATGGTGACGACTCTAGCGCTCGAGGCCAGGAAATGAGGGAGGTGGTTAAGACTGTCACTCATCCTCTCTCTCTCTCTGTCTCTCTCTGTCTCTCTAGCTCTCTGTTTCCCACATGCATCTAAATTTATTAATGTAATGGATCTGCCAATTTTCCGTGTCATCATCATGTGGAAACGTTCGGATGATTTGCCATCTCTGGATTTTATAAGAAGCTCTAGAGGAAGAATTATCCAGTAAAGTACACAAAATGTTACGTCTTATTCATGAAGATTTGAGCGAATGAGCCAATCAGAAGAGCAGAAGTTTGTGTGTTTCCAGCCTTTGACATGCAAAGTTTGCATTTCATTCACCCAAAACTAAATTTAAAAAGTCATACCTGGAAGAGGAGCAATAAGCAAACATAGAAACTGTGAACATTTGATTGCTTTCTGCCTCAAAGAGGCTCTGATTGAAATTCATCCACTTTATTTCCCGTAATGGAAGTGCATTTTCAGATTGATGTGATCAAAATTAAAAAGGCGAGAAGATAAGGTAAAAGATGAGATATTGGTATGGATGATAGAGGAATTGTGTAGGAAAGGAAGGTGAGGCAGAAGTGCGTATTTACTGCCCGTTTCACACCTCCACCTCTCAGTGGCGTATTCAACACCTTTGCAAATGGTTTATGGGGCTCCCATGATGACTCTTTTACCACACAGCCCACCCAGACACACAACAAAAACATGCTGTATAACAGATGATGTTTATACAAAGGCAGGAAGTTGTGTTGTCAGGCAGGTGTGAGATGCATCGATGGTGTCCTGCATGCTGATCCAACTTTTAAGTAGTGGTGCTTTGAGAGTTTTTTTCCCCACTTATCATGAGAATATTATAGTTGTTGTTGTATAATAATTAATTTCACCTGAGACAAGTGCATGCGGACTATGCCTGCAGTCAGTTTCAGAAATTTAGAAATGAAGTAGTTAGTTGATTAAATAGTTGATCAACATAAGATAATTGGCAACTAATTTGATAACAGTTTCAGTCATTATTCAAGCAAAAATGTGAAATATTTGTAAACATAATCCAGTTTACTCGATGAGTTGATTTGCTGCTTTGTTTTCTATAATTACAAAACTGAATATTTTTTGTTTTTGGATATTCGTCCGACAAAACAAGACATTTAAAGATGTCACGTTGGGACGATAAACAGTTTTTTTGGTCATTTTATAGTCTAAATGATGTATCAATTTATCAAGAAAATAATCAGCAGATGAATCGATAATAAAAATAATCATTAGTTGCAGCCCTAGAGTAATTGACCAGTTAGCAATCTAATCAATGATAGAAGCCATGCAATTCACCCTGACTCTCTCACAGCCCACATTAGAAGAAAGCGTAGCATAAATAGTATAAACAGTAAAATGTATATCTATCTGTGTGTTAAAACATGACTGTATGTCATCAGTAGCCTTTTGAAAAAGTGTCTTGTGTGTCCATGTTTATATAAAAATTATAAACCTTATTCAAAGATAGTTACTTGTTAGTTTCTCTTTGAGGGCTGATGAGTTTTCCAGTAGCAGTAGAGTATGAAATGTTTTCCATTTTAAATCATCGCTGCAGCATATGCTCTGCTTATACTTCATCTCTCAACTCAACTCACTGGACCTTAAATGTAAAATGCGAGAAAATAAACGTCTCATACTGTTTTATGGCCTAGTTTTAACTGATTTTGTCAGAGTAGAGTCACTTTTTGACAGGCCTTGTGAAACTAATTGTTAATAGATAGGTAATTTATAAGTTATGTTCAGTAGCTGAACACTGATTATCTCTAAGTTATGTTACCAAAGCTTTTGATGGAGTTTAGCAAATGAAACCCGTGTACGTGTTTACACTGGCACACACACACTCCAGCAGAGAGCGTGTGTGGTCTTGCATTTGCAAACAGTTTTTGCAAACGGAGCTGTAAAGTTAGCGGTGATGCTGATGCTGTTTGATTACTCAGTATTCTGATGCAAAACGTCCCCTGAGTCTTCCTGAATGCGTCACACTTCCGCTCCACCTGGTCCTCAGCGCAACCCCCATTTGTGTGTTTTCTCAGCCCCTCGCCTCATGAGGGGAGCCACACCGCTCACTGAGCCTCTAGTTTTCTTCTTCGCTTGGAGCAGCTGTTCTGTGGAGTAACTTGACTGACAGTGTGTCAGCTGTGTTGTAGTCAAGCTTGTATGAGTGATGTGCGTGTACATAAGCATGTGCCTGCACTGTACCACACAGGCTGATGTTGCGCCTTTAAAGCAATGAACTGAAACTCTCAAGTGTGTTCATTTTGACTCCTCAGGCTATCTTTCAAACACACCCTTCAAGGAGCAAAGCCAAGTCCACCCCTCTACGTGCCAGTGTGTGTGCTGGCAGTGCCAAGAGCGTCTTGCGGGCTCTTGTGTGGAGTGGGATTATGTTAATTTGTCCTTGGTGGAGGCACTCTCACCAACGCCTGCACACAATTGTCAAGAGAGACAGACAGACAGACAGACAGACAGACAGACAGAGAGACAGAGAGGAAAGGAGGGAGCGAAGGAGTTGAGAAAACGAGTGGGAGAGAGGTGAAGCTGTGATAAGCAATTTGGAGAGGGAAGAAGAGAATGAGCAGCAAAGAGACGGCTTGGTGGAAGAAAAGGACAGGCTGGAGGCTGATGGAGCGAAGCGGAGATGGAAGGAGATGAGTGGAATTGGGGATAAAGAGGAAGTGAGAGCGAGACAATCAGGTGGTTAAAGACACACGGGAATGTGATGAACGGCAATAAATGAGAAAGGTGGAAGACGTGTAGAGGAGAAGGTGGAAAGTGGTAATGATGGGAAAGAATCACCACCTTGAGTTTTCTTTTTTTATTATTTAGCCTTTATTTTATGGTGAAGGTTGAAATACAGACCAAAAATATGGTTGGCTAGAGAGACAGAAAGGAAAATGAGGTACCTGGCCAAATCCAAACAGGGATGCATGGTTTCATATTTAAGCTTTTCACACCTTCAAATGTAAAATATATAAACCAGTACTTCCCCATCTTGGGCCCTCCAAGGTGTCACAAGATAATGTTAGAGATCTGGAACTTAATAATACAGAAATGCCGAAAAACCACTCTTGTCCTTCACGATTTCTTTTTTTTTTTTTTAGAGAAGTGCAGGAGCACTGACTCTTTGTGTCTGTAAACTTTGAGGTATATAAAGGACCATGGAAAGTCTTTCCTAAGTTGTTTTCCTAAGTCTTTCCAAATCTGGCTTCTAATGCTCGTGTTGCGTGTGCAAAAAAGTGCTACAGAGAATTGAACTGGTCCCGTTTGATTAGAAACAGTGTGAGCAGCTCATTAGTTATTTGCACCTCCGTCGGAGGTGTTTACCTGCTATCAGCACAGATGAGATGTCCTGGTGTGTGTGAGTTTGTGTGAAGTGCTGCCAAAACTGAAGCTGTGCTGAGTTAGGAATTCAGGATTGGGAAGCGGCCAAATGAGAGCGATCGTGTAATGTTGGGATTTTTGCAGATTTCAGCATGTATGAAACAGCTAATAATGTTTTTCCTCTGGAGGTCACCATACAGAAACTTAATCCTGTGTAAGTCCTGTATCTGAAGATCTATGTGTGTGTGTGTGTGTGTGTGTGTGTGTGTGTATGCATGTATGTGTGTGTGTGTGGCTATTAGACTGCTTTTTGGTTGTTCTCTGAGACAACAGCACCACCTGCTTGTGAATACTGGTCATGTCAACTTGTAGTGATCTCTGCTTAGATATTTTTACACATTCTGAAACAGCATTTCAGCTGATGCCACACTTTGCATCAGACCTTGTTAGGATCACACTGAACCCCTTACTGCAAATTAAGAGGAAGCTGCTGCTATTAATACACTTGCTCTGGAAATTTGGGACTGTCAGAAAGTGCCAGGGGTAACTACACTTCTATTTGTGCACACAGCTAGCTCACGTGGGGAAAGGGGTGTTAAGGTGATGCCAGAAAACTAAATATAAATGCCTGAGGTGAGGTGCTGCGACAACAAACGTCCAACCTGCTGAAGAGTCTTTGGAAGACACCCAGTTCCTACCAGCCTGACCCTCTGACCTCATCATGTAATTACATAATAAGCTATCAAATAGCTGACCCTATCTTTTTTAATCTCCTGTTGCAGGCCCAAAAGAATGAGAGAGAGTCCATTAGGCAGAAGTTGGCCCTGGGCAGTTTCTTTGATGATGGGCCCGGCATCTACACCAGCTGCAGCAAGAGCGGCAAACCCAGCCTGTCCTCACGGTAAGACCTTTGACTTACTCCTCTGAAGAAGAGTCCACTGAAAGGGGATTCTCGTATGAATCTGAAAGTGTTGGTTTATTGTCATTGGTACCAATGAAGAAAGGGCAGTAGAAAGAGAATGACAGGAAAGAGAGAGGATTGGAGCATGAATGAGGCCACATACAGTCAGCCGTTACAGCTCTCACTTCCCAAAAAGACAGCTACATGTGCACTCACACACTGCTAGCACCTCCTACACTACCTTACTGGAACTTGATGTTCTGTAAACACTTCTTTCACTTTCCTGTGATTTGAATCATGTGGATTTCTCAATATTGCTGCATCGGATTAATGACTGGTTGTGATGCTTCATTAATGATTACGAGGAAACAGTAAAATGAGAGTACTGTCTGAAAATGTGATACATTTGTCTACGGTTGCAGCACAGAGCTGATAACCACAGCAATAAGCTGACAACCATCATGAACAACTCCTCTCCCCCCCCTGCATGACTGACTGTGGTAGGCTTAAGCAGCTCCTTCAGCAGCAGACTGCTACTCCCACCATGTAAGAAGGAGCGCTACCACAGGTCCTTCATTCTGCTGTCAGACTCTTTAACACCAGCATGACTTCATGACTTTCTTCAGCACGACTTCATGACTTTTTCTATATATTTCTTACTTGTGAATAATTTATTATTAACCTTGTGTATGTGAGCTACTGTGACAAGTGAATTTCCTCGGTGTGGGATGGTTAAAGTCTATCTCATCTCATCTCATCTCATCTCATCTTATCTAACTGTATTAGAGCTTCGAAACTGACACTGTAGTCTCACACCTACGTCATGTGTTTATAATTACACCCCTTAAGTTGTAAAGAAACTTCGATATGAACTGAGTGACACGTTTTATAGTTAAAAGATACATTTGTCTCTCTCTCTTTTTACAAACTATGCAAATGTTGACATTCTTTCTATTTGACCTCAGACATGTCTTTGGAATTTCCGTGCTGCAGTTTCTTGCTACTTGGTCACATTTCTGCCAATAACAGTGCTACAATACATACATATATACAATCTTTTACAGTAAATACAAGTTACAGGAAGAATTCTGATGCTGCATCTCCTGAAAAAAGCAAAAACACAATCGATCTCTCAGGTCCTGTTTTAATCAGGACTGATTGGATCTATGGTGTGTAACCAATCAGCTCTGTTTGTAATTACTGCATTGAATAAGCACATTATTGATCCGCAGTGTGCTGGATCTACGCCTAGTGATATTCTGCTCCTCCGTAGCACAAAAACACCCCCAACGGTCCCAGGTAGATTGGATCAGACCTACCAGATGCATCCTGGATCGATCCATATAGGACACAAGAGGGGAGATGATTAAAAACACAAACCCCTCCTTAACTCCAACCTCAGCCGGCACTTTGCTCTCATGATGAAGGCAGCTAGCATCTGTTAGGATTTTCTCTCCGTTGTTCATATTTGTTTTCACTTTTTCTCTCTTTAACTTATGGCATAGTGCACACAGAACAGTTTGTGTGCTCACAGCACTTTAAATCCTTTATTGAAGCAAAGCACTTTGTTGAACTCATCATAGGTCGTTTGTATTAGCAACAGTGCTGTTGACATTGCTGTCTGTTTTGGCCCTGATCCGAGTCAATTACCTCAGAAAGAGCCAACATTGAACTGGCTTGACTCTTATCTGCATTTGTGCTAATATTAACATGTCTCCCTCTCTATCTCTGTCTCTCCCTGCAGGCTGCAGAGTGGGATGAACCTACAGATCTGTTTTGTCAATGACAGCGGCAGCGACAAGGACAGTGATGCAGATGACAGCAAGACCGAGACCAGTCTGGACACACCTCTGTCCCCTATGGTAAGCCCTGATGCACACATGTGAACCCACACAGGGTTATTATAGTATTTCTGCAGAATTCAAGAAGCAAAGGAAACACAGTGTGAAAGTGTGAAAGTATAAAGAGCTGATTGTGTAAAAGCGAGATTGAGACAGAGCAATACTGGAAGCAGTGGGACGGGGGAGATATTCATTATGAATCAGAGAGATAGCTGGTGGTTTTAGTTGCTTTATGAATGTCTTTGCTCACGTTTTCTGGCCTATTAACCAATTCACGGGCAGCAAAGAGAGGTGAATTGGAGACACTCGCCATCGCCATGGATGACTGGCCACATTAACCTCCTGTCAGCCTGAGACGCATTTAACAGAAAGAGAATTATCATCTCCTTACATGTTTATCCACGCTCTCCTCTCATCCCATTTGATGTACACTGCCAGTGTGTAAAGTCTACACACCAAAATGCCAAGAATGCATAAACATTAATCCTTTGACCTGGTCGTTCTTATCTCTCCCCCTTTCCTTCCTCCATTATTTCCCCTTTCTCTCACCTTTACTATTTTCTTTTCTCTCTCGCTCTCTCCCTCATATTGTATTCCACCTTGCCACAACTTGCCTTTTATGCCTTTTCCTCCTCCCCCCACCCCCACCCCACCACTTCCTCCTTGCAGTCTAAGCAGAGTTCATCCTACTCAGACAGGGACACCACCGAGGATGACTCTGAGTCTCTGGAGGACATGGACTTCCTGAGTCGACAGAAGAAGCTGCAGGCGGAGGCGAAGCTGGCCCTGGCTATGGCCAAACCCATGGCCAAGATGCAGGTGGAGGTGGAGAAACAGAATCGCAAGAAGTCACCAGTGGCTGACCTGGTCAGTACCAAAGTTACACAGTCATGCTGTCATTTTACATCAATAAGGACAATATTCCCCACTAAAAAAGGGAAAAACCTGTATCACTTCAATATTCTTTGATATGACAAAATTCCTGTAAATGGACTTTTCTGGGTCAAAACATATAAAGTTTTATAACAGATAAATGGAGACAAAGATATATTTGCTGTTTCAAGCTTTTGCTTTTACTTTATATTAACAATAGATCACATGACTGTTTGGATGTGAAAGAGGTTTCTTGGAGTCATGAACTCACCAGAACATTATCACGCAACTCTGCTGTTCCCCCTGAGTTCTACAGGGCTTTATAACATTTTTATGCTTATTGTTTAGGTGTTTTTCCAGCCCACAACTTCACTCTTTTGGTTCGCTCTCATCAGCGTAGTCATCTGTAGCTCAATTTAGGTTGTTTTCAACAAAACGATCTAAAAAATCCTGCTAGAAACTACCTGCCCTGAACCAAACGACAGACAGGCAAAGTTAGCAAACAGCTTGTAAGGAAAGTGTAATACTTCGCCACTTTTCTCAGGCCTCTTTGCCAGAAACACAAGTACAAATTAACGTTAATGTAGCTCCATATCTGCTGGATGTGTAAATCGTTAACTGCTTGCTAACAAGTTTGCCATATTGATTACAAAGGTGAGAATTTTTTCTTGTTGTTTTCACAGCCTGTTTCCTCTGCCTACAAATGGTTAATAAAATCAATTATTGCATTATCATGAACTATATAGACATATGCTGACTGCTCAGTTGCACATATGAAGATGTCAAAGGCCTACACAGTTTGTAATAAACTGTCAATATACGTATATCAACACACACTGCTCTCAGTGTCATGCCAGCATTCATTTTGAAAATCTGAATTAGTTTTAGTCATAGTTTCAGTTTAGTTTTAGTTTAGTTAAAGTGTAATACATGATTTAAACATTTCCCTAGAATTTCATTCACTTATTAAACTATATACTCTTGAAATAAATGTCTATTACAATTAATAAGACTAACAGTCTAAGATGAGCAACTTCTCTAATCAGTACAGGACAGCAGTGCTTAGCTGATAAAATAATGTTAGCTTGCGTCTAACCTCCCTGTCACACAAAGAGTTTAGCTTTGATTGGATCGCTTCCCAACTCGCCCTTCCTTAACATGTTCATCTTGTTTTTATGCGCTAAAATATGTCAATAAGTTAGTTTGTAATTAGTTAGTGTCTAGTCTAGTTTGTGTTTTCATCATCAGTGACGAATTCAGTTCCCCAGAAGCTTTTCTGTTCAGAGGAGGTTTATCATATAATCTAAAATATATTATGCGAATGGTGAAAGCTTGTGTGTTCTTTACTGGTCTGTGTTTTGTACCTCGCCCATAAATTATTTTGTTACTCAAGTAGGCCGGTGACATCATCAGCCACACTGGGTTATTACTAACTATTGTTGCCTAACACCTCCACCTACACCTGATGATGATGATGATTATGAAGGTTTTAAAGCAAAACCGAAGGCTTAAAACAGCAAGTACACCTCCTTTTGTTATAATAACTCCACACTTATAATAATATAATCTATAATCAATACTTTCTATCAGCAATAATTAGTACATTACATTTATATTTTTATGACACTGGAAACAAATCATAGTCACATTTTATTCATCACCATAAAGATCAGCAAGAAGTATTACATACATATAATACAGCTTTGTTTCTTTTTCCTTTTATCAGACAGGCAGTCATGTGACATTAAATGTTTCTCCGTATGGCAGTTTTAAAAAATGTCCATTGTCTTGCCCATTAGTCATGTGAGTATGTGAGAATATATGGGTGGGTTGTGTGCCAGTATGAGTTGGAAGCTGACCACGTCATATAAATGCTGTGATGATGTCACAGGAAGTCTCTCTCCCACCCCACCTCTGTTCCCTCTCTTCCTCTGCTCCCATTTAGAGGAACGAATGTGATGACGACCCTGCTCATCATTATTTCATCCATTTTTATCTGCCTCACTGCGCACACACACCAACACAGTCACGCTGTCAGACTTTCACACATGCTATATTTCCACCCGGACTTGCAGGCAGAACTGTTTTACTTATTCAGAGAAGGCAGCTCGGCCCGGGTCCATCTATAATTCATACGCCGGAAAGCATTGACTTCAGTGTTTAGGGATGTAGCAGTGCTCAGCAGTCAGAAGACATCACTGTCACATCCGAACACACAGTGAATATTAAGATGTATTAAGGTTACAGCCGCCTGCCATGTCCACAACACCAGAGAGCTATTTAACTGCAGTTACATGTGCTAAATGCTTCCCTAGAACAGTGTGTCCTAACCAGAGGGCACTTCTGCGGTTGCCTGGGGTACATGGAAGCATTGTGTAGTAGCTCGGGTAATTTGAAAAGAACAAAAGTTAGGATTTGATTGAAGAAATAATCCAAATTAGGATTACCAATTGGTGCGATGCTGTGCTTGTTACCTTCCATCAACGTGAGTCAACATCTTAAAGGGATAATTTATTTGTTTATTCATTCTTTTAGATGATTATTTCAAATGTTCATCATCTCTTAGCTGGCAGTTTAAACCAGCTATCCATTACTCTTAGAAAACTATTTCCACTTCTCAAATGTCAACTAGCTTTCATGCAATTGCTGTGGCATCACGTTGCCAAGAGATTGGGTAAATAGAACGGCAAATTATATCGTAGTTCAGATTGCCTTTTTTATTTCCTCTAAAAATAGGTTGTTTTGTGTTGAGATTGAATCAATCTATTTGTTGACACCTAATTATAGTTAGTTTTTATTTAAGTACAGTTGTTTGAGGCACTTATGTGGACAATGTCAGCAGAACAACGTGTTAAATAGAATATTAAAATAGAAATTGGAAGTAATATTTATTGCCTATTGCATAAAAACAGTGGATAAACAGATGGAGTAATTAGCTAAAAGTAAAGTATAAAAAGTTAAAATAGTTAGCTAAAGTTAAACAGCTAAAAATAGAAAACAATCGTGATAAAAGCCATTAATAAATGGTTAAAAGTTTAACTGTGGTAAACAGTGATATTTAATTATATGAAAAAGGTAATCGTAACAATCCACTCTTTGTAGTAAAGAAACAGAAAACAGAAAGTAGCTCTGGGACCGGTTCTGTTCAGGATTCAACAACAGTCAACAATAAAAGATCCTCTTATTATGAATAAACCTGCCTCCTTCGTAAACTGTATGTAGCCGAACAGGGTCGGCCTACGATGTCTACGAATGTCTGTCATGATGGTGGTACGTGGAGAGATGACTATTCTCTGAGGTGGTACAGGGTGTAAAAACACTAATATTTCTTAACATCCACATTAAAATCAATTAAAATAAATAGATTTGGAACAATAACAGGCAGCCTCAATGAAGAAGTACTTGAGCTCATCTGATAAAGAGATGAGGAGTTACATCAGACCAAAAAGGCCCGTGAACAATCACTCTGCTGCCAGTTATTTTAATTCAGTTCCGACTAAACTAGATTGTCCACTTGTGAAGGGCAAAGAACGGAAATTCGGCCAGCACATTAAGCCTCCATCCAAATGTCTCTCTGTGAACTGGGAGTGTGGGTTTTTCCTAAATCTGTACAAACAGAATTGATGAGTAAAAGCAAGAAAGTCAGCGAAAGAGAAAAAGCTGGGGAGAGATTTAGATTCTATTGTAAAACCTCAATTCTCTCTCTCGACTTCATTCAAAGAGGAGATCTGACATATAGTCATTGCTGGAGGTTCATTTGCTGGTATTGAACCCTCAGATAGTAATTTTTTATTAGCAGTATGATCAGTCTGCCGTAGAAACTCACACTGTGGTCAGAACTAACACCAAACTACAAACCTTTCCCATCACCCACTCAATTTATTTTTCTCTATGTCACCCAGTAAGCACCACCTAGTTTGCGTGTAAGCATGTCTAGTGATGTGAAACTGAAACTGCCAATGTGAAAGTGAAAGAAGGGTGAGTAACTAGCAAGTCGAGGTAACGCAAGACAAACAAAAAGTGTGGCATACGCAAAGAGAGTACATTTTCTCAGCTATTGTTTGTGAAGACTGGAGGTAACGAGGGAGGGAGGGAGAAAATAAACGTGTGCTGGAAGGAAAGAGAAAGAATGGAGACAGGTTGGATGGGAATGTTGACAGAGGGAGAGTCTGGCAAACAAAACGCAAATTGCCTGCCCATTTGTGCCTGGGACATCACACATGATGCTTTGTCATTTTATTGCATGTTATGGCTACACTCTGAGGTTGAACATGGAGAAAATGCTGGTGGCAACAGGCTCGTTAACACATACATAAAGCCAGCAGAAGCATTGGACATATAATAAATTTGTTTTAAGAGCACAATAAAGGTAGTACTGAGAAATACAAGCACTGTTTGGAGCTCAGGTCACAAATACAACTCCAAAACTTCCAGGCTTTAATAATATGGAAGCTTTTCATTTTCCCTCATAGCAAAATGATGTGTCATTTCTCACCCTTCATTGTCCTTCCACCTTGTCTGTCATTACATAACACTTTTTCATTATTGTTGATGAGTGGAATTTTGTGCTGAATGAGACAAGACCAGGGAATTTTAAAAGTTCCAGTGAAAAGAGAAATCAAATTGTTGATGAGATATGAAGTAACAGGTTTCTCCAGTTTGTGGGGATTGGCAGTCTGTGGGAAAGTATCACTGCTGATCTCTGCTGGAGTTCATCTGCTCGTTTGCTTAAAACAGTGACAGCCTTTTTGACAAACATTGTCAATCCACATTAGCAATGCCTTGTTGGAATCCCCCAACTTTACAGTCTCGCTACACAAAGTGGTGAGCACCTCAAGGAAAGAGCGGTATTCCCTTTTGTTTCATTATCAGACGAAGCCAGGACAGCCACTGTAAAGTAGTAGTAGGTAGTTTTTCATCTAAAAGTAACTAAACACATATGTTCATGCGATACGTTGAAGTTGTGCCTGCTGTCAGTCAGTCAAGACTCTTTCTTTTACAGATTCGATTAAATTGGAGTGCTCTTATTCTGCTGATAATTCATGCTGTTGTGACTTTTTAACCAGATTTCAGCAAATTTCAAGCAACTAGCAATCATCATCAGATCTTAAAGAAACACATCACATATGAGAATCTGGCACCAGTGGATATTTGGCTTATTGTTTTGCTTGTTAAATGATTTAAAAGATTTTTTTTTTCTTATTTATTTAATGATAATAGATCCATGACTTTATAGTAGTATACAGTGTATTTCTGCGGCAAGAAACGTTACACACAGATGTCTTTAAGTGAAATGACAGTCAGTGTCATGACAATGTCATGTCAAACAGAAATGTCATAC
This sequence comes from Argyrosomus regius, assembly GCA_946959425.1. Lineage (NCBI taxonomy): Eukaryota > Metazoa > Chordata > Actinopteri > Sciaenidae > Argyrosomus > Argyrosomus regius. Next base: position 11,451,689 of record OX336889.1, read on the forward strand.
AGTCAACATTTTTTTAAGCTGAACTTTGTTTTTATGCAGGAGGTTTCAACCTCCAGATAGAGGAAGCACAATGTCTTACATGTTACATATTGTGTGTGTGTGTGTGTGTGTGTGTGTGTGTGTGTGTGTGTGTGTGTGTGTGCGTGTTTTAGCTTCCACACATGCCTCACATCAGCGAGTGTCTAATGAAAAGAAGCCTGAAGCCCACCGACCTGAGAGATATGACACTGGGACAGCTCCAAGTTATAGTTAATGACTTGCACTCCCAGATTGAAAGTAAGTTAACCCCCACACACACACACACACACACACACACACACTCAGAGTCGCTCACTTTACTTTCAGTTGCAGAAATGAGCAATAGAGCAAATGGGGAAAAACATTGCATATGTATACTGACCCCTAGCCTTTACAGTGGATGTGAAAGTACTTTCATATATGTTCAGTTCAAAGAACTGTACCAGTTAACAGTTTCCCCAGAGAATTTACTGTTACCACACTGTACAGATCATTGATCCTGGTACTCAGGGATGAATAATCTCTCATCTTGCACAGCTTCAAAAATCCCCCCTCAGTTCAAAATCATGAACTAGTTTTTACTTACAACACAGACTTTCCCCTCAAAATATCAGAGCTTCATATTGTCATATGAACAATAGCCGAAGCATGTGATGTGAAAACAACCACAACCACTAATGTGTGGTCTGGCTGTTAATGGTCATTATGTTCTCAATGGTTTTGTTAATTTTTGTGGGATCATTTAGGCGGTCAAATAGTTGCACACTAGTCGAGATGATAAAAATATGTTATGTACTGTGGTGTTTAAATAATTTCCATATTATAAACATGGACAAATTCTTGCTTTGTCATGGTCGTCTGTTTTTATATAGTTCCTCATGTTATCTCTCACTCCAGGTCTGAATGAGGAGCTTGTACAGTTGCTGCTGATTCGGGATGAACTACACATGGAGCAAGATGCCATGCTGGTTGACATAGAGGACCTCACCAGGTGATGAGGCCATTAATGAGGAACTTATTCACTGCATTTACTCATCTGGTGTATTAAAAAAAAAAAGAAAACGTATTTTTGTCTATATTTTTGTTATTAAGGAAACAAAACGAACAACCTGTTAGCCTCAAGCGCCCATTTGCTCGTAGTAAAGATGTAATTATTTAGAAAGTACCAAATATATCATTTCATTTATTGCAAAAGTGCAGTACCTGAACTTGTACTGTCTGTTCGTCTTGTATCTGTTTTAATTTAGTATTCTTTAGTTTGCACTGCTGCCTGTCCTGGCCTTGAAAACTTTAGCATTGCACACCTGTAACAGTGTTGAACTTGTGGAGTATAGTTGTCAAAACTTTGCCTACATAACCCAAAATGCAACTCCAACAGTTCAGTCAGAGATTTTGGTGATAATTTAATTAGGCTTAAATGATTAATCAATTAATCGATTAAATGTCGACTATTAAACTAATTGCTAACTATTGATAATTGATTAATCCTTTTGGATTCCATTTTTCAAGAGAGAATGTCCAAATTCTCAAAAGTTTCTTTAGTTCTCTAACAGTAAACTCTTTCGGTTGTGGACAAAAAACAAACAAACAAAAAAACCATAAAAACAGACATCACCTTGGGCTTTGGGAAACAGTGATCAACATTTTTCCTAATTTTCTGACATTTAATGGATCAAACAACTAATCAACTAATCTGGAAAATGATCGACAGATGAATCATCATCACTTCTTTCTGGATCCACACCCCTACTTTTTTTTTTTTCATTTTCAAATTTGTAGTCTTCAGCCCCAGTTAATGCGCTTGCACTTAACTCTATCAGATTTCTCACCCTGGACCCACGATAGGCTTTGTAAAACTTTTTTCCACATATGCAGTAGTACTTCTGAAGATCTGTAAACAGACTTTGATGTCATGTGATGGATTTCCCCTTTAATAAATATCTCTCAAATCGTAATGCATTTGTTAGGGACTATTTTCAGCCACAAATGTAGCGTGTGAGCGGGTATTTAAAGCAACAGGTTGGTGCTGACTTTAAATGAAGTACAGTGCCCTCGTAAAGTACAGCGCCCTCATATAGTCATATAGAAACATCACTCAATACCACAGAGTGACATATCACACAAAGGAATAAGCTACACTAAGCTTCAGCTACACATACAACAATTCTTTGCTGACTTTGGTCTTTCCTTTTCGATTTCTTATTAGAAAAATATTTTAAAAAATCACCAGACTTGTTCTTTAAGTGACTGTATGTCCCTTTTCTCTTCTGCAGGCATGCTGAGAGCCAGCAAAAACATTTGGCTGAGAGGACCCTATCCAAATAAGATGCCCGTCCGTGCTCCACCCTTCTCCCCTCTGCCCAGCTAAGCTCCCGCTCCAAACAAGACTTTTTCCCCCTCTGGCCATTCCACCTCTGCCCCGTGTCGATCCAAATCCTGCCCGCTTGTCCCAAGTATTTTGCCCCTCGCTGCTTCCCGACTCCCCCCTGTCTCCCCATGTCTACTTTCCTGTCCAACCCACTGACTCCAGTGGTAGCAGCAGCACAGAAGAAGACCCCCCCGCCCTCTTTCATTTGCTTCTGTGGTTTTCTCCCAGCGCTAAGTATGGAAGAGCACTTCCTGCTTCCTGGGAGAAGAGGAAACTGATTGTGTGTTGTCATGGATTCTGTCCCCAGCTTCCTGTGCAGTGATCGGCCTTGCTTTGCGATTGTTTCTTTTTAACTTTCTACATTCGCCACTAAATTATAACTGTCAAATGCAAAAATTGTGGGAAAAAAAATAAAATAATAGTGAAAAATTTAGTAGAAAGTCAGTCATGAGAAAAAAAGAAACAACATTGTATAAAAAAACAGATGGAAACTAACTTCTTCAGACCATTTTAAGTTGGACAGTAATTTTCAAGTATTTCAAAGTCGACCTGTTTTTATTCTGCACAAATGGTAGTTTTCAACTGAGAAATGTTTATTTGAAGGTGCTAAAAGAGTGTAAAGGAAACATGCCTGCCTTGTAGTGGAGTCGTAGCTTTTGGTAATACGTTCACTCTAATTGCTCTTCAACATTTTGTGAATGTTGATTTTCTGACACGAGTCATTTTAAATGAATAAGTGTGTTAATATCGTTTTCATCCTATTGTAATCAGAAACTTTATTTGAGGGAAGAAATGTTTATGTACAGATATGTAAAATAAAGAATAAACTTTGTTTCATATATGTTGGTTTGTTGGGCTGTTATGTTGGATTTTTTTTTGTTTGTTTGTTTGTTTCAGCTGCATGTTGCTGCAAGTCAGCTGGATCACTTTGCTCTTTGAGATGAGCTTCCGCTTTCTAATGAATGCAGGAAGTGTTGTGCACTGCACTGAGAATACATCACAACGTTACACATAGTATGACTCAGTGCTTTGTTTCGGTCTTGCCTCATCATGACACAGTCTCTCACTCTCTCAAAAGGGGTTGGTTCACTGCTTCTAAAGAGACATAATATTAATTTGGACAACCCTTTTATTAGAGTCGCAGTTGTCTTTCACAAGAAAAATGCTAATTGTGCACGTGTGAACATAATGAACTGTCACTCGTGGTTCAAGGTGTAAATGTACAGGAATGATTCGATTTGACAAAAAGGTTTAGTAATGAATGTTACTTTTCATGGAAGATGTGATAGATAAAAAAGTCCCCCCTTACCCACCGTTGGTTGGTCATCTCTGTGATCGCAGATGGTTTCAGTCTTTGATGACCCTGTGGTGAAGCCAAAGAAAGGCCAGGAAACTCCTGTCAACCACTCATTAACCACTACAGTTTCAGCCAGTTTGTTTCCTTGCAACTTGAAGACACCAAATTAATCACAGGCCATGAAAACTGGGACTGGAACGTGTGAGGAGAGGATGAAGTCATGTTTCGTGTACCAATGAGAATTTTATATTATTCTCCTTTTGAGCCCTGTACACTACAGATGAACAAACTTTTGACATACTGGACCATCTGGAAAAAACGGTGTTTAAGATTGAAAGTTAATTGTTGAAGTCTCTCTATATGAGTATTTTAAGGACTTTTCATCCACGTTTAAAAGTTGATATTGAAAGTTCATTCTTAACCTTATTATATACTTCATTTTTGTTTATTTAATTATATTATTTAATAACAAAAAGCATTAAAAAAATAATTTGTTTTCTTCATTAGGTACACCTGTAATCTAATGTGAATCTAATACATCAGATCTGAATGATCCATGAATGAAATGAGAGGGTTTTAATTTACCTCTATGTTTAGTTTGCAGTGCCGTTGGACTGGACTGCCTTATATTCAGAGGTGTTTCTAATATTTTGGCCCATAATTTACATACATGAGAAAGCCATGATATTAGCCTTTTAATATAATGTACGCTGGTACAAACACACCACCCACTACAACAGCAATAACAACAATTGCCTTTATGACAGTGTCAACAGAAACTGAACAATTATAAGCTTCACAAACACCAAATAAAGATATACACACACAGTATTGTCTATAAATTGGTCAGTTTAACCTATATGATAAACATACAGTAAAGTCAATGATTAGTTCTCAAAATTTAAAATGCATGCATTCATGTAAAGGGTTAATATGGATAAGTACCAGGGGTTAGGGAAGTATTCAGATCTTTCACATGAATCATAGTACCAAAAAAGTAAAAGTAAAAGTCCTGCATTTAAAATCTTACAGGGTAAAGGGTCAAAAGGATTATAAGCAGAACCCTGTGAAGCACTCATTATATGTCTTATTTTAGAGTTCTGTATTATCATATAATTATTGTATTTATCAGCACTGATGCATGCAGTTAAGATGGACCAAGACTGAACTACTTGACATACTGGTGGGTGGTTGGGTGGGTGGGTGGTTAAATCATATTCTATAAGCTGATCATATATTTCATGTGTGAAATCAGCAAATAAACTATACTAAACTGCACCTGTCAAATAAATGATGAGGACACACTTTTACACTTTTTTCTAGCACATTTTGGGATTGCTCGTTTGTTTTAATGCCTGAACTTCTTTTTGTGTGTGAAGAGATGAATTATAAATCTACCACCCACCTGCGCTAAGCAGAGGGAAAATCCAAACGAACCCTCCCTCCTCTGCACTGACGTGAACAGAAGCATTACTGGACCTGGTGGGACAAAGGTAGTCAGAGAGGGCGATCCGGCGATCATCATTATGTGATCATAACACCACAAGTGAGTAGTAAAGTAAGCCACACACACACACATACAGGCAGGTCCCCATAATGCAGATGAGCTTGCTGGGTTTACCTGCCCTTTGATTTACCATCAGTTGTGCTAATTAGGTCAAGTAAGAATGACTTCGCTAACCAAATGTCATTAACTCCTCACATGGTGCACAAGCACAGGTTGTTGCACATGACAAAATTTCCACTGCATCACCGTAATGTTGTGTAATCCTTATGGTATTGCTTGCATGCAATGCAAGCAATACCATGCAAGGATTTAAATGCGAAGAAGCACAACTTGCAGAGATGGATTCACTTTCATTGATATATATATCACAATTGCACATCTGCACTACTCTTAGCACTGACTGTAAGATTTCTTTGTGCAATTGCCCAAGAAGATGATCTCATCTATTACTATTAAATGTTAATGAATACAAAGGCAGTACACATGTGAAAAATGATATCACAATTACATCACACTATGAAACAAACATTACGACTTCCCGTTTTTCGTTTAACAAAGACGGAAACTACGTGTCGTTTTAGTGCTCTTGTTGCTGCCCACGGAATCCCCCGAGGACATAGATATAAATACAGCACTGAGTTACTGATTTACCAGACTCGACCAGAGATATCTATCTGACCAGAAAGATGGCAATCTTTAATTTCTGTAAGTCAGCGAGGCCGAAACACACAAAATGCATATACCAGATACTGTTTTCCATATGGCACTATTGTGTGGCGCACCATTGGGACTCATAAGACTCATGTGTTGATGTTTTTTTATTATTTTATTATTTATTATTATTATTATTGTTGTTATCTTGCCATGCAGACTTAACCAGCTGTGTGCTGCTGCTGCTGACCTTGAGCTGGCGCACATCCATCGGCCACCCTGTGCGCACTTTGAGCCCAGAAATGTGCGCAAACTGCTCGTCGCTCTACAAGAGTCTCCTGACGAGTATCGCACAGCTTCGGAACAATGTGAGTACATTTGATTTTTTTTTTTTTGATTTTTTTTATTCCCCACTTTCTGTCTTTGACTCTATCACACACCTCTGAGCAGCAATAATTTTTACCCATATTCTTTTAACAGAAAGAGTTGTGTTATGGCATCGCCTCTGATAGAGTGGTGGTGGGGAGTCAAGCTGACACAGTCCTGGCCTGCGCACCCTCTCTGCCTCAGGTGACACTTGTTGATATCTAACCTGTATACATGATGAATTATCATATTATTCTCTCTAATCCTATTGATGCTTTGGTGCATATTTCTTTTACCTCTACCAAAAGAGGCCGAGTGTTTTATTTTTGCATTTTCCAAAATTGTTTTTGAACTATATATAATAAGTCAGAGATCTGACTTGAGCACTAAAATAAATACACCAACAAATTGCTCACATTTGAATTGTTTCTTCTCATTTTTTTTACTCTACAGAACTCAGGCTGCATGATGCAAAGAAATTCACCCTTCAGTGAGGTATGCTATAAATCCAGTATGTTATCTAAATAAAGCTTTATACTTCTTGGTAATCTATTATACACATTCAAACACTTCTTCTCTTTTTTTCTTATTTTTTTTACAATACAGACAGATGACTGATGAGTCATATTTCATATTTCATATTTTTTGTCTCGACAGAGTGAATGTCTGAGGAACATCATGAAGGACTTGGCTTACTATGCTGCTGCTTTTGAGTCCTACCTCAAGACTCCGCTCCAAAATCCTGTTAACACAACTGCAGTTCTAAAACCAGTTCAGGATACAATCCAAAGTCTGAGGGAGGTGCGTACGTCAGTCATGTGTGGGAGGGGTAAAAACAGAGTCATGATTTAAAGAAGAAAATAGTGAGAGAGAATCTCTTGGGAAATAACATTTGAAAGTTGCCTGACGATATCTTCCTTGGTTTATACAGAACTGCTCCCTGATGCCGAATGGAGAGAACGACTCCTCAGAGGTATTTCTCGATTCCTTCCTCTTTTTTTTTTGTTCCTTATTTACTTATCATCTTTCAGTATTTAAAAGGGAAAACTGATACAAAAGACACGCAGGGATTTTTTTTTGATTTTTTATTTTCTGAAAGCGGCAGGTGATTATTTGTTTCTCCATGTTGATTCCTTTCCGTGTTGTCTTCCAGGTCAACGCTGCCAAGATTTGGGGGAATGACTCCTTCAACAACAGGCTTCAGATGTCTAACATGCTGAGGGGCTTTTATGTCCGAGCCATCACCATCAACCGAGCTATGGGCTACATCTCCTCAGGAGACTACAGAAAATAAGCATCCTGCAAACTCATCATCACCATCATTCCAATCAATACAACAATATCTCTACCCTTTTTAATTTATCATAACTAAACGAGGCCTTTTTGACCCGTCACTACCATCATTTATAACTACTGACCAAGTAGCTTTATGCTGCACAAATGTACTATTACTCAGGCATAAGCTAGCTGACCAGACTCCAGCCTTCACTTAGTGAGAGCTGAATGACAAAAGTCAAACTATTGCTAAGGTTAGCAGTGAACCTAAATCTATGAATGTATTCCAATATTTGGGGGAATGTATGTATGTATTTGACATCTATTTATTACATCTATTTATTTATTTATTTGATGGCATGTGGTGTTATTTATTGTTTAAAATACTATTTATAATAAAGTGTTTTTCTGGTATCAAGTGCTTAAAGTGAAAGTGATTTATGAATGAATGATGACAATGAATTACAGATAACACTGTTTCTGAAATGAGACGTTCTTCTTGTTTTATTAAGTTCACTCCTTTATGATATTCCACAATTCTTTAAAGGGGCTCAGACATGATAGAAACAAGTGCAAATAGGACGGACTGGATTGTTGTTGGTAAATCGTTTAAAGAAGTGACTGTGTTCTCTGAATGTAAACATCACTGCATAACATCTGCATGGAAGACCATTAAAGAGTCGACAGATGGCATTTCTTTTTGCAGCTTTTCCCAAATAGTGTTGTGATGAACAGAACAGAACAGATCAACAGAAACAAGGCTGCGGCAAACATAGGAAAGACATAACTGAAACATTTCCACAGGCAGTTTACAGTATAGTTTGTTTTTCAAATCATAAGCATTCAAAGCTTTACAGCTGTACGATAAACCTTGAAAAGACGACTTGTAAAAATATAGGAATGTTCGCACACAAGGACTTAAATTCAGCCCTGAATATACACATTTATACTTAAAAAACAAGATGTGCGTTTCAGTCACAGGAGGCCAGTAATGGATTCATAATTCAAGTGAAACAAACCAAACAAAACAATTAGATTGAGTATTACAGGTTCAGAGTTGTCAAATAAAACAAACTTTAAAAAAAATAGACCACATTTGATTTGAAAAAAATTATATGCACAGGACAAAGTGTGCAGAAATATAAACATGTAATTCAGTACATGATGTTCTGGACAGTCACAAGCATGTGCGTGTGATGTAATGCCCAATTGTTGTATAAAAAAGTCCCACAAACATAACGTTTAAAAGTGAAACAAGACACACAGGTCAGATTTTTCCCGTTTTTGTGCAGTTTCAACACTGCAGCACCATTTACACACATTTACAACTGTTACTGGCTACATAATTAGCTACTAAATATCTCAATGACCTCTACCTCTACTGGTCATTTTTTAACCTGATAATCATATTCTGGCTACTCAAAGGAATGTTTAAGGAAATCAAATCTCTTTTTTTAAAAGAGAAACACAAACTGAGAGAAGAGCTGGTGTTTGGTCCATTGGTCAACTCTGCTTTGTTGTTTTCCTGAGCTTGATGACGGAGCGACAGATATCTGACAGTTGATTTGGGTCAAATCTCTTTCACTTATCTGCTCGACTGTCCATCATTTCTGAAAAAAGACACAACAAAACGTATCAAAAGTAATTAGTTTAGTTTATAGAAATACAAACATACTGAAAATCCAAAAGAAGAACAAGTGCCTATTAAAAGTCATTAATTATCCCTGATCCAGGACGGAACACAGTCCTGCATGATTATCTGGTCATTTCAGTCACAGATCTGCTCTAAATATATGGCAGCAATATTTGTATTAAATCTGTAATCTCATTTAAATATAATATGGCCTGTGGCAGCACTGAGCACTCTGCTGCTAGGAAGCAGCCTTGCACCATCTTTAATTTTACATAACTGTCATAACCCGGCACCTAGGCCATGACAAATACAGAGGTATTGACTTGAATGGATAACAGTCACCAGACGCCATTTTTCCCAGCATATAGGTCACTAAGACCATATCATCAAATGCGTTTGTATTCTCAATATACTCCCTAACAGCATCCCAAACAATGTAATATCAAGCACTGATTATATTTTATATTATGTGTGACTCTGGGGATGGGCAATGTTGTTCGGTCAGACATTTTTGTCCAGAGTGAAATATCTCAAGAACTACTGGACGGATTGGCACATTAATTTGGTACAGACATTCATGGTCTCCAGAAGGATGAACCGTACTGACTTTGAGGATCCCCTGACCTATTATTATTATATTATTGTATGAATTTGGTGCAGACATTCATGTGCACTTGTTTGACTTTTTTTCTAGCATCATCATCAGGTCAACATTTCAGTTTAGTCTATGAACAAACCTTCACGTTAATTAAAAAAAACTCTGCTAAGATGGTTTAGCATGTTAGCAGAGTTAACAATGCAGCTACTGGCGTGGCTATAGACTTAATTCATGGAATAATCAAAACTATGGATGAGTCATTTTATGTATAGATGAATCAATGTTTCATTTTAGCATCATTATCATATCTATCAGTTGGTGTTCATATGTACTGTATGTCTGCAGTTTATTACCTTTCAGTGTTTGATGGAACTCATTTGGCAAGTCATCCAGTTCCTCCACACTTTTCCACAGGTGATATGCCGTAGCCTCTCCTGTCCGCCTTCTACTCTTCCACTCCACCAGCATCTTCAGCTTCTGCATGGTCACATCCTTCTCTGTTTGCTGGATTTCATCCAGCTCCCTGGAGTTCAAATCTAGATAGATGGCCACCTGCTTCCACTCCTTCCCGAGCCGCCTGGCCACCTGCAGTAGCTGTTTCTCTGACATGTCCCGGTCCTGACTCATCACTGTTTTCACTCCATCTGGAAAACACACGCAGGTAATTCATTTCAGTATAATTTTAGACAGACAGATGCATCTGGAAATAGCTCAGACGTGGACTGGTTTCGCTTCAAAACAAAGTTCCTCTCAAATCAGTAGTTTGTACAAAAACGAGGAAAGTCACCTGACTCATCCTGCCATCGTGGTCTTTTACAGGCCGTTTCTTCTTCTGAGGGACTGCTGCTCCTTTGTCTGCCTGTAAGAGAGAGAGAGAGAGAGAGAGCGATGATGTGAGTCAACCTGTAGAAGCTGAGAGCATGTTGTGATGGAACAATCTGATAAAAAACAAGAAAAACAAGAGGCTTACTGCTGGTCCTTTTCCTTGGCTTCTTTTCTACGTTATTCACACAGTCACCTAAAAGATAAAAACGATTCCTGTTACTGTCAGCTGTGCAATAAACACAGAACAAACACATGAAAAGAGAAGACACTTTCACCTGCAAATCACCCAACATGCTCAGTGTGAGACTAAATTCATTGTTACCTTCTCTGATGGTGGCCGACCAGACAGTCTCATCAGTGTTTGTATCTCTGAGCGACAATTTAAAGGGAGGAGGCTGCTCGAAGAAAGCTTCAAAGTAACCTTTCATCTTAGTCACCGCTAGGGTGAATTTCAAATCCTGCACAGAGACACACGATGATGATAATACTGTTGCACGTGACCATGAGTTGCAATATAAAGCAGACGTCACACATGCAAATAGACACACCTCAGGTTTGATGTCTCCCTCCGGCTCGCTCATGAGACGATACGTCCCCTCATCCAGTTTACACGTGGGAGGCTTCTCTATCTGAATGTAACGTTTCTTGTAAGCCCGCACCTGTTTGGCTACATCCTGGTTGACACAAGGATAGCAGGAAAACACAGGCGACAGATGATGAGCAAGCTGGATGGTGATTAACATTCAATACCACGCGTTTTCTCAAATCACAAGTGGAAAAACTGAAGGCGTCTCAAATCAGCAAACCACTCAAACTTTAGCGCTGGTCAGTGATGTGCTGGTCAGAGCTACATAATGTACACAGTGATTGGAGAATGGAAAAATCAGGTGGGAACACACAAATTACTACATTTTTCCAGCTGACACCACATGCAACCTAAGCAGACATGGCCACAAATACCACAGCACACTTCCTGAACGACCTCAGGGTCATAAAATGACTCAGTATTGTTGTCATGTCAGTGTGAGAATTACGTGGTGCACTTACAGTAAGACACACACTGATGCCTTCAATACCATTCCCATACATACCACTGACATATACACTTAAGGCTATTCTAAGAAAAAATCATTTTTCAAGAAAAAATTACTAATATGTGTACCAGGGGGCGTTGTGAGGTCACCAGTACCAGTGAGTAGAGTACCAGTGTTGACTCAAACAGTTGCTGACACTTCTGCTTTTTAACAATGAAATATATTATATCTGAATATTTTTGCACTGTAACATACTGTATAACATCATCACAACAACTTTCTGTTGTTGATCTTTATTTCAGCGGATTACACCAACCTGTTTTTTATAAACTATTACAGCATCAAATCAAGTGCAGTTAAAAAATGTAAAAAAAAAATTAAAAAAAAAGAAGTGAAAGTTATGTTTTGGCTCCAGTTCTATCCGTACGCAATTCATTCATATGTTACAGAGGCATTTTGCTGTACTTTTATCCAGTTTTATTATTATTTGTAGTGTCATGATTGAAAAATTTTGTCTCAGGTCTCATGAATGGAATATTACTTTGTGCCGTGCATGGATGGAAGGGGTTTTCTGTTTTGTTTTGTTTATTTTTGATCGCACGTCAAGGGAAAAATTCCTCAATTAAATCACAAAACATGCTTTGAAGTGAGTCATAATGAGGTTGTCACTTTGACTGACACTTTGATTACCATATGCATTAGAATTAAATGTGAAATCCATTACTGTCTTACAAAATGCACATAAGATACATTAAAAATAATAATTGTGTGCTGATATTCAGATCAACATTCAGATCAAGTAAAAACTGCAGTATTTCATCAGCATACAGGAACAGATACCAAAATGTTTCTGCGTCCTGAGTTGGCAGTAGGTGGAAGCAACTTTTAGGTTCTTTTTTCATTCATGAAACTGACATGTAGAATTGCCAGACATGTAAGATTATAAAGTTTGAAAGCGGCTTCCACTAACTGGGTGCAGCAAATCAAAAAATTAAAGAGGATCCTGCAACTAGAGCTAGAGCTCTTGCAACTGTTCTGAGAATCATAGTCCCAAATTAAAGTTATTTTTTTGAAATTCCACATAATAAATATAGTTGAATCATTTTTCAGTAACTCGCGTCACTCTGGTCTGCCATTGAAGTCCTGCTAGTTGTTCATTGGTCTGAAAAGTCACTAAACCTGGCGAGAATGTCACCAATCTTTGCAGTCACTTACGGTGATGTCTGACGCGCTGTTGGTGGCTAGGTAGATGTGGAAGCTGTAGTTGTTTTCGTCACTGCCCAGCTGCTTGTAGACCAGCACCACCCCGTGGTGCTCTACAGACTGGGTGGTCTGAATGATGGGACCCACGGGTGACAGGGACGTCACATTCCACTTAACGTGGCTACCTGAGTGATCCACTGTCGGCTCGATGAGTGGACGGTTGTCCTTTATGTGCAGGACGCTGAATGTCATCTCATTTTCTGGATCTGTGAGAATATAAGAGGGGAAAGGAGGTTTATTTTACTAGAGAAGTTATAAATGATAGATAAAAGATTACTCACTCAAATTATTTTGTGTAAAAGCACAATCTTAATTAATGATTAAGAATTATACCTCAGTTTTACAAACATTAACTAAATTAAGGACAACCTTCAGATGACATTCTTTGTTCTTAACATTGCCTTATGGGCCACGGTGTCACCACAGAAGGCCAAGATTATAATTATGAATTATATATTGAACAAACGACACAGCCGTGATATCCATTCTCACCGGCGAGGCAGACAGAGTGAGGGAACTGGATGGACTTCAGCACGGACGCTTCCTTATCAACTGTGTCCACGTTAAAGATGGGTCCAGCAAATTTCCAGGAGTCCCGGAGGAACGCACCGAACTTGGACCAGGACAAGACTGAGTACCTCACGAGAACCCGCTCCGATGCTTCAAACACCAGGCCAGTGACCGAACACTCGTATGTGCCCTCTCCTTCAAGTTGTACCCTAAAACACACACACACACACACACACACAGTTAGCAATGCTGTACATGCTGAATGAATAAAAATCTGCACACACAGTCGGACTCACTGTAATCGTCCCTTACGGATCCTCCTCGGCGTAACAAGCTCATTACTATGGCTCTGTCAAACAATTATTACATCATTGTTTTAGAAAAACATCCAAAAGACATTTCAAATCACATTTTGTCAGATATACTTCTGGTTTCTGAGCTCACCTGCTGGATGGCTTTGCATTTTTCACAGCATAATTTGAAGCGGCTCTCATCTGTCAGGACGTATGACAGAAAAAATGTTATTTACAAGACACATCACACACTCTCACTCAAACATTCGTTGTGTCGGAGCATCAGCTGCTTACCTTTCCCATTTGAAGCCTCCGCTTTAGATCCGCGTACTGACTCTAGAGGGTAAAAATAAGTCCAATATTATTACATGAAAATCACATTAGAGGATGAAATCCTTTGTTAAGCCTCTGGCAGACACCCCAGACAAACTTTTCAGATTGTGGGCCGGTTTTTAGGGTGGAGCGCGCTCAATTACACGTCCAATCGAATTCTGCGTTCCAAAAAAGCCGCCAGACTCCGACATTTTGTGGCATAATCATGTAGCATGGCTGCCATTAAGACGAGGTTGTGGCTATAGTCCAATGAGTTACCACTAAAGCCATGGCAACAAGCTGACATGGCGGTATATATGTAAACAACAAACAAGACCAGTTCCTCAGGCAGGTTTTGATATTTTATAGACACAATGTTGTTTCAAGTGTCGTACCATTGTTATACTCTTCTGCTTCTTCCTCTTCATTATCTGCAAAGAACATGAAGCAGATAAACTTGGTTAAACTGTTCTGACACTATTCACCATTCATCACCGGATTGATTGTTAGTTGTTACCTTCCTCTCCTCCATTCTTCCCAGCACAGCCCTCTGGTGAAAGTCAAACAGGAAAGAAGAAAGGGTGAGAAACAGAGGAATCGTTAAAGGTATTTCTTGCCGAGTTTGATGAAAAGACCAACCGCATGTCTGTATGGTAGAAATGAAGCTACCACCAGCAGCTGAGTAGCTTAGCTTAGCATAAACACTGGAAACAGGGGGAAACAGCTAGCCTGGCTCTGACCAAAGGTGACAAAATCTACCACCTACCAACACCTTAAAATCTCATTGATGTCATTTGGTCTCCAGTGGTTGCCTGGCAACCTCTGCCTGATGATAACACTCCATGACGTCATCGCTCCCAGGTCAAGACATAACTGTAAAACCATGACATTTAGTTTTTATACTTTTATACTTCTACTGTATTTTCACAGATTAAACAATTGAGAGCTTTAGAGGTGCTGGTAAGTGGAATTTATTCTACTCCTGGACAGAGCCAGGCTAGCTGTTCCTTTCTGTTTGCATGCTAAGCGAAGCTATCCATCTCCTGGCTGTGGCTTCATATTTATGTACAGACATGAGAGTTTCTCAGCAAGAAAGCAAACAAGAAAACTTAACACAATGTAAAAAACTTTTCATTTCAAAGGTGTGAGCTGTGATCTCTGTAATCTCTTACCAGAACCCTCCTCCTCCTCCTCTTCATCCTCCTCCTCCTCCTCCTCTGAGCTGTCCTCAGTGGATGTTCCTGTGTTCTCTGTTTGATGAATCAATATGCAAAGGGACGTGTTAGGGAGTTGAAAACTTTGCGCTGAATTTCCAATGAATGATTTATTGAGTAAACATGGATTCATAGAACAGACAGTTGTTGGTGCTTACCTGAACTACTGCTGTCACTTTCTGTCAGATTATCTGTAACATATTAATAATTGTTTTGAGGTTAGTGATGTTGAAATAAATAATATGACAAGACCTTGTACTTTTCAATCTTATTAGTCATTATCTTAATAATATGATCATCTTCATGGGAATTTCACCACTTTTAAAGGTTTGATAGCATCATCATGGTTATTATACTGTATGGTCAGATCTATAGATATCTATGAATCAATACAGTACTGTGTTGGGGGAAAAACATAGGTGTTGAAAATATTCAGACGCTGCTACGTTTGTTGACTCACGCAACAACCAGCCACACTGTTGCTTAACTTATCTTCACCCTTGCACTATTTAAAGACTTTCCTTACATAAGTAATAATAAATGGACTCAGTCTCAGAAAAAGAAGAACCAAGTTTTACCTTTTGTCACAGGGGCTCTTTCCTTTAGGTGCAGCCCCAGTGAGAAACCTCTACTCTTACTTTACTTATATGTTTCTGTACGCTGTGTGTGTTTTAAAAACACTTTTCACTCATATTAGTCATCAAAAAAGCCCTCTGCATGTCTGACTTACACCACCAGCTTTTATCATCATTCTTTAGCAGCCAAACTGCGGCACCCTGTGAAGAAGCTTGTGATAAGTGCCATGCATTAACATTCTGGCACATTTATACAGATGGGTCCAGAGGAACTGCTTCTCCTCTCTTCCCAGCAGCAGTGGATGTCCATGGACCGAGCCATCTGGCTGAATGCCTGGCCGTCTAATGGATGGAGCCCATCCTCTCTGGCCCACAGAGTTTTATCTTAGACTAACAAGCAGATGCTGCCATCGTTGCTCCACTCTCGGCACCTCCCTCATCAATCTCTCCCCTCCACTCGTCTCGATCTGTCTGCTTCACCTCTCTCTCTCCTCCATTTCTCTCTCCTCGTCCTCATATGCCTCCTACGGCCAATATCTTTCTCTGCTGCTGCCTCATCGGAGCCAGCAGGCATCCTTCTTCACTCTGGCATGGCCGCTTCCCTTCATCAGACTGACAAACAAGGTGGAGAGCAAACTCCCGCACAGATACACACACATGCATATGCATGCACAGGCACACACAAACTTGTTTACAGTTTGAAAAATCTGGATAGTTTCATGGGTGTTGCCTGCCATCTGCTGGTGTAAAAACATAGCAAAACCAAGGGCATAAAAAGGTTGACGTGTTAGCTCTTTGGTTGTTTTAACTGCAGACTTTTATAATGCAGGAGGCTGTTTAGCAGAAAGTAAAGGCTCTTTGAATATTGCTTGCGTTGTGGACAATTTTATTCATCAATGGTCAGTTCAGTCGCTGCAGAGAAAGTGCACTGAAAGGTTTATTGATGCTTGGCCAAGAAGAATGGAGGATTTATCAATATATTTGTCATGACATGGTGCCGCCTCAATCCTGAAGAAGCTGTCATCTCTGGCTCGCCCTCAGCACACAACTTTATGTCAATAAATGATCATACTCAACGCATCTACAGTAGAAGGTATTTGCCAATTGGTCATTAGACTATAAACAAGCAAATATGTTTACACTTTTAGTGGCTGACATTGTTATCTGACTCTCTACGGCTAGGCTTCTATGTTATGTACCTATCTGTTGTGTCCAGGGAGTGAGACATCTCTATCCTCTGACCTCAGTTACCATAGTAATGATCAGAATGGCTGCTGCTTTCCTAAACACAAACATACATCTGCTCTGCATCTCAAGTAGAGACGTCAGTGTCTCTCACAACCTAAAATAACACTGTCCCTACAGTGACCTCAGGACATATGCTTGACCCTGCATAACTCCCATATGTGGCAGGACAGAAAAATTCCCTCACAGCTGGTGTTCAGGTCTTATCCTGTCTGATTTTTGTTATTTTATTTTTATTTATATTTGTAATAATAATCAAAACTTTGAAAATAACATTAATATAGTTTTCCTCACAGAAATGAATGAAATGCTGAGATATAGTCCTATTGTGTGGCCTACTATTGAGACACAGGAGTACTTATATATTTTATTAAAAGTTTTCTTAAATCCCTTAAAATCAAGAAGGCCCCATGAAGCCTTGGCGACACCTAGTGGGTGTCGGGACAGTTGTGATAGTTGCATTAAGACACACAGACATAGCTTTTAGCACACTACAGCAATTTCTTGTGTCATGTTACATATATAACACAAGAATTATCCCAATGAGTTTCACACAGTGTGCTAAAATCAAATTCCAAATCACAAGTTGCATACGTGTATCTACTATTCGCATGTCATATTTCATTTGAATAGATTTTGAGGAAGTAAAACTCTGGTAACTCACAATGAACAAGGCAAATATTAGACATTCTAATAAAATGTAATCTAATATCCACTTAATATATTAGATATTATATTGAAATTAGATGTTATAATAAAATCAGCAAATGCAAATATAGGGAAACAAGTGATCATTTGACTGTGCTGCGCAACAAGGAAAATGATATGGAAATCAGAGATGCCAAACAGTGAGAAGAGAGAAAGGTGAGGATGCCTCAGGAAAGAAAGGAAAACAAAAGTAGAGACAACTATTAGACGGGGATACATGACTTTTTAAACGTGCTGATAACACGATCACTGTATCAAAAAAGAACAACACGGACAGATATAGCGCAACACGTGCTCTGTGAGAAAGTGAAGGCAGAAAGCCGGCAGTGAGGGGGAGGGAAGGAATGAAAACAGGTTGATGTTTACCTTTGTTTTCAGGCGCAGGGATATCGCCGTCTCTGTAGGGCAGAGGAGATAACACTCAGACAACTCCACTAACACTACACAGAAATTACCAGGAATCACGTGTCTTGGATATGCGATGGCAATCATGGAAGAATTTAGAGATTGCTTGATAGCTCTTGAAATTGTGCACACTCTTTTGCATTATGCTCTTTGGTACACCACTTCTGCTTTTAAACAGGAACACACATAGTCAAGTGAAAAACAGGAAATGTGTACAGGCTAAGCCACCATCTCACTTTTTCACACTACTGACACCAGCCCATCCTGTCAAATGATAGGTTCACCCTCCCACTCATACTCTCCCACCCAGGTCTGACCCACTTTCAGGGCAGTGCCGATGTTACAGGAAAGCAGCCATGGAAAGATCCTGACTGGGTCAGATTTAAATTTATTTCTGCTTTCATAACTAAAGTTCAGACAGGCTGAACAAATCAAATTCAATTTAATCATTTATTTACTTTCAGTGGTACCATATTGCGACGATATAATCATCTGGTGTATCATTTTACAAACCTCTGCTGTCTAAATTAGTGATTTCAAGCACACAGTAAATAAAAACTAACAAAATGAGTAACTGAAAGTTTTGTTTTAAACACATCAAAGCATGTAACACATAACTGCATTGATAATCATAGCACACGTAGGGTAATATTCTTATTGATAACTTGAAATTAATTCAACCATCACGCCCAGCCCTGCACGGCAGACATCAAAACCAGTTCTTCCTGACTATTCGGCTCTTTAAAACTTTTCATATGTGCTTGACAATCGGGGAATGTAGTATATCAGACAAACAATGACTCCCAAGTGTTACAATTCAGATGTTGTGCCTGACTGGAGCAACCTGTTGACGCTGTGTGAGCTTTAACAAGAGGCAACACGCCTGAGATCCATCAAGGGGGAACAAAAGCAAGTTCACCACTAGCAGGCATGGAAAAGTAGGTCATAGCATGTCCTGCCCTGCGACTTGTCATAAAAAAATGCACAACTGGGTGATCAAAAGCAAAAAGATGCATGAGGAAATTTGGATTATTAAGCCTGACCAAATCGTGGTCTTTTATTTTGCTGCCTGTTAATCCTGATAAGGCACTGTGGTTTCCTTTGTACTCAAACATCTGTACAGGAAACACAGTTTTCTTCTCTTCAAGGTCAACAAGTTGGCAGCTTCTGCGAGATACTCACACCACAACAGCACTGAGGCTCATTAGTTACCATGGCAATCATCTATTCCTTTGAGAAAAAGGTTACAATAAATTAAAAAAAACTCCCTGCACGAGTTCTCAGACTTCCTTTGCTCTCGCTTGTTTCTATAATATGATAACAAAATCCTCTATGAGGGTGTTGGTCTGTGTCTGGCTGAGAGATAAAGGCGACAACATTTACATGCTTCCTACAGCCTCCCATAAACACAATGAAAAGAGGACATCTGTTTGGAGATAAACAACTGTCAGTCGGCCTGCAACTAACACACAAGTACAAAAAACCTGTTGACCTTTACTATCTTCAGCCATTAATATTACACCTCACCGCTTTCACTTTGATGTTTATATGGGCCATAAACATAAAAAAGTGAATGCTGTGCAGCTACTGCTTCTGATATAAAGTTTCCTATAAATTAAACTACTAATAGACATTAAAATGTAACTTCAATGAACAAGTTTACATGCATGTTATATAATGTTTATAAAAACCATTTGTGGTAGTGTTTATTCAGGGACTTTTCCAGGCCTCATTACCAGGTGAATGATACCCAGGCAACCACAGGTAGTATTTGCACATGACAATGAGCTTATGAGTCATCAGTATCATCTTTACCTGTCTGTGGTTAACAATACAGGTTATAATAAATATTAAAATGAGAATTGTTAAATAAAAAAAAACTACTTTAAATGGGTTAAAAACATGTGTGCGTCACATGGCACGTGTGTTTCACATTATAATGAAAAGCTGTAAACAGGAAGTCACTTTTAAAAGCTTCTTTGTGGTTTTTCCTCTTCTGTAGTATTAAATAATTGCTTTATATGATCACGGTTACAAGCATGTTATGATGATGTTACTCAGTGACTCATCACGATGCAACAACACAGCAGCGTGAGGCGCAGGCACAACAAAGAGATCATCTCTCTCTTCTTACTTCCTTTTTGCATCTAAGTTTACCTATACGTGTTGATAAACAGGAACCAAGAGTAGCAGATGTGTCTTTTCTTAATTTCAAATGCACAAACGCACGAGTCCGAGTGCAACCGAGAGCAACTAAAGAAACCACTTCCTGTCTTGAAGCGGAGCGATTTTGGCGCAACAAATATCATGATATCCAAAAACTAAATCCAGAGGTTATGATTTGTCTGTTTCCCCTCGTGGTAACAACAATAAGTCTTACCCGTCCTCCAGCTGACAAGCCGCTCCACAGCTCGCCATCTTCGCCACCATCCTCTCTCTGTAACCAAACCTCCGTTACACTTTCTGTTGTCCGGCGTGCAGCACCTGCGCGTAAAAGCACCTGAATATGATCCTATCATCGGCTATCAATGTCTCGTTAAAGCGCTGGGCAGTAATGGCAATCGGAGCCCTCGTGGCTTAACTACTTCACATCGCGTGTGTATTTGTGCAGCATCCCTCCAAAACATCTGGAATTGGCCAAAAAACAAAAAAAAAGGGCGCTGATAGTTTCCAAAAATCCAAAAACACTTCGCTCTGCAGCGGGGATGTGGATGTTTTGTTTCCTCTCATAAACACTGTGCTTGTGTGCGATTAACAGGCCCCACATGAAAAAACGATCTTCACATCATGTTGTTCAATTACGCCCCGTTCACACAACACAAAGAGCCGCTTTCACGATCAGCGCTGCTGCGCAGTTACGGCGCAGCGCAAGGACGCACACCAACAATGTGGGCGGGGATGCACCCTCCGCAGCAGCATCCCGCCTTCAGCATGGGCTTTTATAAAGTCATGCAGATGATTTACAGCCGGACATTTACCACTTACTTATTAACAAACAATGCAGTGAGAAGTTGAGATAGATCAGGGGATATTTGCTACACATTATGCGCTTAAATCAGCTGCATGTTTGCGCTCCTGTTGTTTGCACAATAACAGAGTAGAAAGTGAAACTAATGCACATTTTAAACGCCCCCATGCATCTTCAGCTTCTTTACATTACCAAAAGTTTATCCTAAAAGCAACCAGTCCAGTTAAATGTAGAGATAAATAAGACGAGACTTGGAAAGTAACAAGTAAAACACGTTGAAATAAGATGCCTGGATTCATCTGAGACATATTTGTTAGTTGCACATTTTCTCCCACACATAAAAGAAACAGCCAGCACACACCACACAGTACAACTAGGTCACTTTGAGCGGGAAACATGCACATCAAAATGCAGAGCTGCTGCTGCATTACCAACTAGACACCACCAGATGTCCCATCAGACAACAAAACCGGTGCAACACATCAGCAGCACCACCATGCCTCCACAAAATATCCACGCACCGGAAGACATATTCAAATTGGACTCATGCATTTGACATGTGTGTCAACATATAGTTCAAATGGAAATCTGCGTGGTGCAAGAGAGAGCAAGAAAGGTATGGAGATCTCTGTGTGAGTCTCTCAGGTGTCCAGTGAGTGGAGTGAGTGCAGGATCAAAGGCTTTCCTATTGATCTTCCACTCATTGATCTTTTCCTTTCCTACTCTCTCCATCCATCAGTCCAACTTTCACTCTAGTGGATGGATATGTAGTTTGCAGCAGGGAGGAGAGAGAGAGACACACACACACACACACACACACACACACACACACACACACACACACAAAGACAGACAGATGCCGCAGACTAACAGGGACATTATCCAAGTCTCAGAGTCTAAAGGGAGAGATCAGCTCCTCAGTGCAGGAGGAGACAGCACAACATCAGACTCAGTGGCTAGACGATACCCCCCCAATACCTCTGGAAATTAGAGGAGATAAAGTGAGAGAAGTGGAGAGGGAAAAAGGAGAGGACATGGAAGGTCAAGAGGAGAGATGAGAAGAAGTGAGAGAAAAGATTAGCTCATGGAATAAAAGAAGGAGTCGTTCAAGTCACTTAAAGTATGAAATTATCAGAGCTGGAGACTTGAAACTTGGATTCGATTTGGGCCTGACTGCCTGAAGATTTGACATGAGACAAAAAGCTGAGCAGACTTGACATCAAATCAATCCATTTTTATAAGACTACGACTATAGCCACGTTCGCAACTCTGTGAGGCTGAACTAAGGCACAGTAAAGCTTTGAGCTAAATTTGTTCATCAGCACTAAACACAAGCTACACATTAGGATCACAGGATTGTCATTAGTTTTGCAGGTATTTGATATTTGACCTGCTTAGACAGGAAAAGTTAGGAATCACCAGAGTTATTACAATTCATCCTGAGGGGTCAAAGTCAGAAGTATTCATCCTCTGGGCATCATGAATGTGGGTGCCGATTTTTACGCTAATGCTTCAAGTAGATGTTGACATACTTCCCTGGATAAGTGACACCTTTGACCTGTTGACCTGTAGAAAAAAAGTCAGGGGATAAACAGAGTCATTTGGATTCATCCTCTAGGGATCATGAATGACTGTGCCAAATTGTATATTAATCCTTCAAGTAGATGTTGACATATTTCACTGGATCAGTGACAACTTTGACCTGTTGCTGGAGCTAGAAAAAAAAGTCAGAGGATCACCAGAGTCAGAAGTATTCATCCTCTGGGGATCATGAATGACTGTGCCAAATTTTATGCTAATTTTCAAGATGATGTTGATATACTTCCCTGAATAAGTGACACCTTTGACCTGTTGGCGGAGCTAGAAGAAAAGTCAAGAGATCAACAGAGTCATCAGGATTCATCATTTGGGGATCATGAATGCTTGCGCAATATTTAATCTGATGGCCATTTATTGCACTAATTTCCATCTAATAGCTATAGTGCTATCATATTTAGCATACTAAGCATTACAGCAGCCTGGAAAAACTTGCTTTTTGACTTGCAAGTCAAATATCAAAGACTTGATTTGGACTTTATCCAAAAACCCTGGAAATTATATATTTCTCCATTGTGTTGTAATCATAAAATGCTGAATCAGATATATTTCTGAAAACAGGTATTGGGAAAGAACTTTATCAAAAGAAACAACTGACATAGTCTTTCCCTCTGCTGTGGCTCAGTTAAAACAGTCTTTCATTGTGTGTGT